>OY728140.1:1938437767-1939821267 GCA_963277665.1 Viscum album | reverse complement strand
TTTCTAAGAAACATGATATTCCATATACTAGTGGTGGGGACTACTAGGTTTCGAAAAAATAGTGGGAGATTTAAAAATATAATATTTAATTATTTTAATAAATTTAATTACATAATTTAGTAAATATATGTTCTTATAATTTCTAGAAACAATAATTAAATGGAATAAAACACATCATTTTTATTCATAAATTAAGAGGAACACATTCTCACCAGTACTATTTTCCTATAATGGAAAAGGCACTTATACATTTTCCTATTTCACAAAATGTAATTATATTTGATAGAAGATAATATTCATGATTTTCCTAGTAACGTGTATAGTGATGAAGTTTAATCTCTCTATGAAAATCATTTTAATGATGTTACTCATATTTAGTGATTTGTTCTACTATCCAAGTCCAATTATCTTGTCAAGAAACATGTAGAAATTGATTATATAGAATGATGTATCACATTTAGGATCTCTATCAAGTGAAGGTGGGACAATGTAGATATGATATTTCTAATTCATTATTAATAACCAATATTCGAGGTGTTTTTGAAAAATGGGCCTCATATAGTTAATCTTATATGCTATATTTAACAATTAGACATTTTAGGGATTAAATTTTAGGATGAGATGCTTACTAATCTCATAATTTCCCCACTTCCCAAGGACATCTACATCATTATTGTAAATTATAATGTGATAAAAATGAGAAGATTCTTTTAAAACATCTATTGTTGATTCTACAAGGGGAAAAGGATATTAGGCATAAAAAACCATAGTACCTATGGTGGATAAAAAGATTAAAACCAGGAAAGGTTTCCCAAGACTCGCAACATTTTTAAAGCACCCAAGAACCATCCATCCCAGAAGAGGATGATATAAATTTAAAGAAGGGAAAATGAGGAATTATAATTTCTATGTGGAAAGAAAATCCACTAGAATAAGTAATTAATCCCGAAGAAAGGGGGTGATAATGATATATTTGATATCAAGTTTAATCTTCAATATCAATCCACTAGGTATAAGATATAGCTTGTGGTTGTCACATATATATCCAAATGTTAGAACCAAGTAAGTTCTGAAAGATTCCTAGAGGAGAGGTGGATTTTAAATATTATAATGGTTATAATCCTTCTATTATAGCCATTGGTGACTACCACCATTAGTTGTTAATGATAATTATATTGGTTTTATGATATTTCATTTATACTTCCACTGTTACTAGGAACATAATTTTAGTTTCATGCATAGATGAGGATAATTTTATTTTCATGTTTTGAAATAAAATTTGTTTCATTGAAAATGACAACATTTGTTCTGTTATAGCTCATTTTAATAAAGGTATTTATGCATAAAATTATGATCACTCTGTATTAGAAATAGAAAATGAATCATGTTTACAAAAATCATATAACACCCAGAATTGGCTTCAACATCATGATCATGTAAATAAGAATTTTTTTACAATGTTATATGATGATCGTTGTCTACTATTTTATAAGGTAAAACACATAAATAATGTTATGTATATTTACAATATAAATGAACAAACCTCCATTTGTTGGATAGGGTGAAAGGGCCACATCTCTTCTATGATTGGAACTCATTGATATGTGGGGAAGATTTCTAGTAGAAGATAGTGGGGGCTATTCTTAATTCATAACATTTACTTATGATTTTCGAAGATATGTTTATGTCAACATGATGAGTTATATGTTTGTTTCCTTCAAGAAATTCAATGAATTCATGAATGAAAAATGGAATTAACATGAATATTAGATAAAGATAATTTGATCTGATTAAGGTGGTGACTATCATAACCATTAGTTTATCTACTTTTTATGGGTATTTGGGATTATATCTCAACTCACTATACCATTGACAAAATAGTGCAATGTCTTTAGTGAAAGAAGGAATTTTACCTTGTCGGATAAGGTAAGGTTGATTATCTGTCATAAAGATTTCCATTATACATTTGGGGATATGCATTACAAACTGAAGAATAAACCCAAAAAAAAGTACCAGCTAAAGCGGGAAAAGGAATTCCATTTGAGATATTGAATGAAAGGAAACCTTTTTTATAACACACAACTATATTGGGTTGGAATTCATTTTAAGGCATTTTTATGTAATAAAATTTCACCTCTAGGAACAAAATGTATCTTTATTGGGTATTTTATGGAAACAATGGGATATATCCAATACAAGCCCTCAAATAAAAAGTGGCCATCACTGAAAATATGTCTTTTTTGAGAGGAAGAACGCCCTCCGAATGTTTAATAGGATAAATATTGAATTCAATTATGTTGATGCTATTAATATAAAAGAGTTATTAGAAGAACATATTCCACTGTCCCCATGAGATATGTAATTCCTAAAACCCTTATATTGTGTATGATAAAAAGATATCTAAGAGTACCAATGAGATATGTGTTTTAAGTCACTAGAAATGGATACACATTATTGATTGACAATGATGACCATGTCTCCTAAAAAGACTATGAAGAGAGACCACAAGCTACATGATGACAAGAATCCATGAATTCTGTAATGTATTCCTTATATAAAAACCATGTTTGGGTTCTGGTCAATGTTCTAGTTATTGTAAATACCATAGGGTGAAAATTTTTATCCAAGATAAAAATAAACAAGGAAGGTAAAGTAAATTCCTCTAAATAAAGTCAAGATGATAATGGGTTTAATAGTCATTTTTTAATTTCTTTCCAAGAATCCTTTTCACTAGTTTCCATGTTTAAATCCATAAGAATTCTACTTGATATAGCAGCTTACCAGGACTATGAAATTTTGAATATGGATATGAATACTATATTCTATAATTTTAACCTTTAAAAAGATTTCTATACGACACTACTATAAGGGCTTTTTACTGTAGTTGATTCCCAAAAAAATTCAATTTGTAGAGATCCATTTATGATTTGAAGCATGAATCCAAGTCATGGAACATTTGATTCCATGAAACTATAAAAAATACTTCATTATGAATTTATGTAATCCTTGACATTACAAGAGGTTTAATGGAAATATTTTCATTATCCTAGTATTATATTCTGGTGACATATTACTTATTAGAAATGGAATACCATCCATAAATTGTAGTAAAGACCTCTACAATAAAGGCTTCTCCATGAATTAATTTTTTGAAACAACCTATATTTTAGGGATAAAAATAACTTGTGAATGATATAAGAGGTTTCATGAACAAAGTCAAAGACTATACATTATCTAGATGATGAAGAGATTATGTATGAAATAATCCAATAGGGTATGGGTTCCACGTTCACATAGTATACAAAATTTTAAGAAAATATTTCCTCAAACAAACATGGATAAAATCATAATGAATAAGAAAAAGTACACTGTAACAATAGAATCAATCATGTATATCATGTTATAAACTATACATGATACTTTTTATGCATTGAACAATGTTGTAATATATCCAGAATATATACGTGAAAAAATTCATATACTTTTAATCATATCATCATGTATTTGAGAAGAAATAGGAATATGTTCATTATATATAGAGGATATGGGGATTTGGAAATCATGGTTTATACTAATAATTGTTTTAAAATTGTACATAATTATCTGATATGAGTGTCTGAATATGTTTTTTATCTCAATAGAGGAGCTTTGAGCTGGAAGAGTTTAAAGACACTACTTTTCGCTGATTCTATAGCAGAATCTGAGTATATAGTGGCATATAGATTAGCCATGGAAGCCATTTATATATGAAAACTTTTCTTGGATCTTGAGGTGGTACCATAAAAGAAATAAAAAATCACATTTTATTGTGATAATACAGATGTGGTGGATCTTGAAAAATATCTAAAGTTATAAAAATATGAAAAAATACATTAGAAGTATCACGTCTTGATGGATTTTTCTTAGATGGGTGAAGATATAGTATGCAAGGTTACCATGGAAGAAAACAGAGAGTACCCATTTCCTAAAGGCTATCAAAACATAATCACAAGTATCATTTGGATGTAAATGGACATATGTTTAGTAATTGTTGGATCTTATGTAAGTATAAATATGTAAGATTTAATTCCCTAGAACTAACTTCTCTGTACATTATGATAACTTATATTCATATTTCAAAATATTAAAATAATTATAGTAACATCATGCTTCTTTATATTCATTACCCAGTATGTGATAATTTCTTAAGAGTAGTTATCATACTGAAAGATCAGAGCAGTTCCTAACTATGATAATAATCAAGATGTTCCAGGACAATATTCTTAAAATATATATTCTATTGTCATATGATATCATTTTTGGGAAAAAATTGATAATATCTCTCATGGCTACTGACTGATATGACATTAAGCGGCCTTCTCATTGTTTATTCCCTTGATAATATATCTATTTGGATATATTGATAATGAGACCCAACATTAGAAAATCAATATTTATATGGGTCATTTGATGTTTTTTACATTTGTGTGTATAGATCCTTATACATTGTGATTGTTATAAAGAGTAATATAAGTAGAATTTTTTTATTTATTTGGGGAAAATATCGATCTATGTGAATGAGGTGAGGTTTCTTATGTTGGGTGTATCATGAGTAGTATGGAATTAATGAATTATAAGAGAAAGGATTTTCTCCTTTTGTTCATTAAATTATGTTGATATCTGAGGACCATTTATTGAAATAGTATAGCCAAATTATATCTGTGGACATTGTATTCTATATGTAAATTTTATTTTTTAGAAACAATAAAAGAGACATAGATAACATTGGTTGATGGCACCAGCATGTAACTTACTTAATTAGAGATATGGTCTTAAAAGGATTATATTACATAGTGAGTTCCAGTATGAGGTATTATGACATTATATAATTTTCTTCTTCCTCTATGGATACATTGACATAAATATATAAACACAACTTGGAAATTATATTTCTTCACATAATGCAACTTAGAATGATGCCTTGTGGGTCACAAACTACGTTGATCCATAATCTTTGTTATATAAATATATATTTTTTACATGTTGATTATTTACTTTTCCAAGATGTGGTTTTTATTTATTATTGTTTGATTGATCACATATATTCTATCACTAGTTGTATGAGATAACATAATGTGAAAAAAAATATTTAATTAATATTCATTTACTATTTAATTAAAATAATATTTATTTTTTATGTGAAATTAATTCAGTGATATTTAATGATCAACTAAATATTCATAATTTATGTATCGATAAATATTTTGGAGGAATGGTGGAATAATTTTAATAGTCTAATCAGAAATAATATATCTTGAATATTATTACAAATAAAAAATATTTAATTTTAATTTTCCAATTTCTCACATGTCCTTAAATAATAATAATATTATTATTATAGACATGGGGTTCCACAGAGATTTCATAAATATTAATGGGATCTTTATAAAACATTTTTTTTTCAAATCATAGAGGTATATAAACCCAATGATGTTATTTTTTAAAGAAAACTAATTTATCTGTTTTTTTATTCATAATGAATACAATGAATTCTATCAAATCCCTGGAGATTTCCCATCTACAATAACACTCTAATGAACATAATGTGGTTTTACTCCACATTACACTCTCGATTATATAGAGATTAAATATAATTATATGGAAGTTATTATCATAGTGATTAATGGAAAATGACACAAGAAATATATTCTATCAGGATAGAAACTGAATATTCCTATATAGACATTTATAGATTTTTGTAGCATGTGTGTATCACTACTAGAGGGAATCTTCTCTTAATTCATAAAATGTAATGACAGTAAAATGTAGTTCTATTTTTATATTCGTCAATGAAAAATGAATTTCTCAAAATGTAATTAATAAATTTATTAAATTATTTATAAATAACATGCGATGATCTTATGATATGGTTTGGTTGTTTTATCCATTTCCAATATTCTTTGATTGAATTTTATTTATCACAAAATTTATTGTTATGTAAATATCATATTGATCATCAATCATGTCAAAAATAAATGATTTTAATAACCCATCACACACTTCTGAGGTGATCACAGCCATAAACCCTTAGAGATAGAATTATGTATAGAACATTATCCAAAAATTTTGGTAAAACAGGTATTGTGTAGTTTTGAGAGAAAGAAATCCATATATGGAAACAATAAAATTAATATTGGATCTAGAATAGATTGAACTAAGAGTAATAAACTTGAAAATGATTTAAGGGTATTAAACTTTTCATAACCTAGTGCACAAAAAAATTTATAACTACATGCTTGGTTTGAGAATTCCCAGGGGCACTCATTAGTCAATTCACATTCTGTTTGTGAACCATTATGAGGAATGATTGGATAAAACATAAGACAAACTATATTGAAATAAAAGTGAAATAGGATGAGCATAAAGTGTCATAGGATGATATGGTGTCATTATTTATGAAATATTCGGAATGATTTTAATTATCATAAGATTGCAGACTCAGGATAATTATTCATGGTGCTCAATCAAAGCAATTAGGTTATAGTTAATGGCAAGAACGAGGATGATATTATGAACATGAAAATTTGAAGGGCAATCCAATGACCATCCTTATAAAAATAAAAATTAAACTATGGTTGGGATTTTAAATATTATAGCTACACTCACCCCAACCTTACTAAATATAAATAGTAGCAGGATTCATATTGAGCATCTAAATGACCAAAGGATGGAATAAAACAACATTTATTATTTTATATATTAATTTCCATCATCATTAAATGGTTCTTAGGATCCTTAAATTCATTAAAAATGGATCAATGTTGTAGAAATGCTATTTTTGTACTCTATCGATCAAATAGAGGGACATTTAGTTTGGTTTTTGTATCTTGTAGATGGTGATTTTTATAAATGGGGGAATATTATCAAGAATAATATAAATGTGAATGAACTTTATTCCATGACATGAGTACAATTTAATAAGATTTTACTCATTAAATATTTTCCCCAAACTCTTTACAGTAAAATAGGCTAGGAAGATATCATACTGAAATAGAAGGATGATGAATCCATTAGAATGTTTGAGGCCCATTTTACTATATGTTGAATAAATTATTTTGGTTTCATCATTTTTATTGTTTTAAATGTTGTTCAATTATTTAGTTGTTTAAGGCCAAGTATATAAAAAAAACTTTTATAATATACTTTTATCACATTGTATAAATCATTCCGTGTGCTATAAATGTAAATAAAAGAGGGTGGATACTTTCATCCTTATCATGGTATTGGGGATAATAAGAGAAAGATTAATTTTATAGGATATCCAAATAATAAAACATTTTAAGGAAAGAAAATTATCTCTTTATCGGCTAAAAATGTGGAAAGAAACCCATGGATGTTCTTATCAAGGGATTGGTTAATTATTCATGATCAGAATATATGGTCATTGATAAAAGGAATACTGATGTTATATGATTATGTATCCAATTAATTTAATGGATAATAATAACTTCTAAATTCACCACCCACACTACAATGCATCACTTATTTGTAGTATGGGAAATATTACATCATGTGTACTAAAACAAGGGTTAATAAAGAATATCAATGTGTGTGAGCTCCTCATCCAAGGGTAAAAGGCACAGACTATACAATAACAACTTCTTATGTGGGTATTGATATTGATTTTTTGTAAGGTAGATGCATAATCCACTGATGAACTAAAATTTACCTATTTGATTCTGGATCTACCCACTCCTTTATATCTTGAAGATTTCTAAGGTCATAAAATCACCAAACCAATGAATAGATTACTAAGTATAAATTAATTATTATAGTGATATGATGATTTCAATACATGATTATAACCCCTATTATAAGAATATTTTTTGTGCATTATATTCTTATAAATACTTTTATTCTCCCATTAAGATAAATTTATGTTATTTTTGTAAGGATTTCGTGTAACTATATAAATCCCATATCAATTGAGAATGAAAAGATATAAAATTTGTTATCCTAAATAGAACTATGATATTCTATGTGTTTGTGGATTATTATATGAATTAATTGGAAAACACGTCCATTATATGAGTCTTAATAATTCTTTGTAAGTGGTATTTAGCTTAAGAAGTTTAGGAGAAACATAATATCATTGTGATCTCTATTATGAGCTAAATAATAAATGATTTTCATAGTATTAAAAAAATAATCAGCATGATTCATCATCTTGAGTAATAAATATAATAATAAAATCATTATACATTTTCATAAATAAGTGATAATTAAAATTCAGTGGGTTAAACTTTTTTAAGGAGGTTGAATATAACACAATGGGATTTTAACATAATTTTTCTATTTAATAAATTCAGACGTTAGATTTATTGTGATACTGAAAACACCAAACAAAAGTGAATAATACATTATTATAATAAAAAATGAAATATAGAATATGAAAATTAAAAAAATTATAATTAATAAAACCAGGTATGTAATCACATCAATTATTTCATTAATTGTAATTGACTAACAATAGTTTTTTGTTTAAAAACATAGAATTGATTTTATATTATATGAATTATTTAAAAATAGTTTTTAGATTATTAAATTTACTTAATATTTAATTTCTTATATATATAATAAAATTATTATTCATTCATTAATTGATTATAAATTTATTAGAAATAATGGTTAAATCAATTTATGGTAAACGAGATATTTTTCATACAAATATTTTTATCTTTGTAATGTGTTTTATCTTAAAAAATTATATCAATACCTTCTAATAAATTTTATTTGTAACATTTTCTGATTATATATTCAACTAGATTAATTTAAAAACATATAACGGTTGTTTCTACGAAGGTAATGAGATATATTTATTTTATATTTCAAAAATCCTTTTTCAATATTGGGTTTTTTGTTGGCCTTTAGATATTAGAATTATATTATTACATATATAAGAATTTTAAATGATAAAATGACATTAATTTTCTAGTTGGCCATGTAAAAATTATCTTAGGGAGGGTATTAAGAATTTTTTTGAGAAATTTTATATTTTTATAATTATAAAAATATCATTATAACATTTAAAAAACCATAATAAAATCATTAAGATGTGAAACTAACATAAAATGTTATAAAAATAATTATTATCATAAATTAATTATTAAATTAGTAAAATAATGACATTAAATGTATTAATTGGTTTCTAAACATTCTGTTGAAATATTTAAGACTTATCTATATTCTATTAACATAAAATATTAGTCTTGATTATTGAATTTCAATGATGTTGGTAAATGTTACCTTTTAGTTTTTGAATTGTTATAATATCTAAAATACATCCTTTTTAACATTAAATGGGTAATTTAATTTATAATTATCACTCCTCAAAATAAATAGTCTAAAATGATATAATAATAAATATGTTTTTCTATAAAACCCATTTATCCTCAAGTACACACACCCCCACCACTTTCCCATAGAAAAAGACTTCTAATTAAATTATTTAAGAAAAATATCAAAAAATTTATAATCAAATATTTATTTAATCTCTATTATGGATATTCGTAAGGTACCCAACCACTATATCCTAAGGTTTTTGTAATACAGTAAAATTGTATTCAAAAGTTATCTCAAATTTAATATTAATTGTTTTCTATCTTTTTATTTAAAATATTTAGAAATATATATATTCTAATTTTTTACTTATATATTAAAAAATATGTGTTCATAATTTATAAATGTTAATATGTTTATTGAAAAAATATTTTATACTTTTCAATCTATCATATTGATAAATGAATATATCGCTTGTGTTTACATGTAGACTACTACCTCCATGAACAATGAATTTTTCACCATTGAATCTCATGGAATCTTATAATGATATATTAAATGAATATATTAATAAATTATTTTTAACATAATTATTATCATTTAATTATAATTTAGTATTTAACTTCATTTCATTCCATTTATTGGAAAATGAAAACATCACATATGAATACATATGTATTATAGTTTCCATGAAAAAATGTATTCCATTTTTCATCACCACCTTACAAGGATAGTATTAAGAAATTATATAATAAATAAAAATTATAGTCATGATAGAATTAATATTATGTAACCATGACCATGTCAAAAGTAATGGAATCAATAAACTAAAACATTAATGGGAAACAAAATAATTGACCCTGAGAATCTTCATTTTAATGAAGATTTTCTCATAAATGTGTTTGTTAAGTTATATAGTAATGATATATAGTAATATAAATTCCATTATGGATCAGGAATATATGTATAAAAATGTAAATTTATTTGACTGGTGCTTTGAACAAAAAATAATAATTTTTAGACTTGAGGTAGGGGTTGGACATATCACGATTAAACTTTTGATACATATACCATATTCTCCACTTTTTTTAGTGTGGGGTGTATATTCTTCCCCATATAAGTTTTTATTAAAAAAATTGATATTAAAGGGATTTAAAAATCAATCTCAATTTCATTATTCATGTTCTTTAAATTATTGTGATACTAATATTGTAAGTGTTTAATAATCTAAATTTCCCTTCACCAATATTCCTTTTATATTTTACATGATTTTTATATTGTTTGGTTTATATATTTCCAAAAGATAAAATTTTGTATAATTTCCATGAAAATCTTTTGTATTGTTGAATACATATTGGGTTTAATATTTCATTAAATTTTTATTTCATAATTTAACATAAATATCATTGTTTATGGTTTAATGTACCTTTTAATGATTATTTCATATGATTGAATATCCTTCAGGGGTATTATGTTCTATTTACATATTTATAAGGTTTAAAGTATTCAATTTTAATTTCTACAATCTTTGGTACTGAAAATATCAAAATAATGATATTATAAAAAGCCAAACTCATTTTTACTCTCTTAGTTATGATCCTTTTTCTTCTATGACCATGTTCTTCAAATTGTTTTATGGAATTTTCTATCAAAAGTTTTTATGAAAATTTTTATTTATATTACATTATATATTATTTATAACTGTTAAAATAAATCTTTTTAGAAAAATAAAATGATCATTTTTTAATTTTTATAAAAGTTTGAAAATAATGTTTTCATTTAATGTATAGTTTGAACAAATTTTAATTAAATCATTAATTTTATTAGAAAAATTATTTAACGTTATTTCATGGATATTTAAAAAACTTTTTTTAATTTTTTTTTAGATATTTTAGATTTAAATGTTTACAAAATGAACAGATATTTACACTTTTTTTCAAAGAAAATTTTTATTACATTTAGAATGGTGATATAAATATAAGTCCACATAATTTAATTATTTATATTATTCTTTGGGATATCATCTTATAATACCAACCATCATCTTTCTATTGACATATTATATTGATTCTCATTAATAAATTTTCCTGAAACTGGTTACTTATCATGAGTTAATTAACTGATGATGGAATTATGATGATTTTAGTATATTTATCATGAAACCCATTTAATTCCAATAATTTAACTACGATTTTAATGAATGATGAATGATTTCATGTTCTTATGGAATATTTATGAATTATTTTTTCTAGGTGTTTTGAGGATTTTTTAAATCCCTGAAATGCATTTGATAATTTATTTTTATATCATAATAATAAGGTTACATAATTATTTATCCTAAACCCATGAGGGTAGAAGGGTATTTAACCCAAAACCGAGATGGTATAATAATTTATAGCCCAAACCAAATATGTTATTGATTCCTTGGTGGGTACCAATGAAATTTTATTTCAATTTATTTGAATGTGACACACTCTTATGTGAGATTATCTTTTCAATAAAATGCTCTTATCGATAAAGATTGTTTTATTTTCCATACAATTATTAGTCATGTATTATTTTGGGTTGATTCATTATGATATGATTCATAATGTGAGATTTTTATCATTTTTTATGACCATTATGAACCTTGATTTTTTTCTCATCCCCTTTTTCTTATCATGTAATCACTTGTGGTCTTTGATGGATATCCCCAATGTTTGTACTTAATTAGAACCTATGAATACCTTTTCAATTAATAATATTTCCCTATTTTATGAGAAAATGTATTAAGTAGGGTATGTATAATAATTTTACTATATTAGAACAATATTACTAACTATGATGAATATATTTTATGACATAATATGAATATGTTCCTAGCATCCATCCACAATAATCCTTTACTATTCAAGACTGTGTGATATTTTTCCATTTATTGAATATTCAGCTAGAATTATTTCATATTTATATATTTAATTCTATGTATTACTCAAACCATCACTATAAAATATATTTCCCTTGGAAAGTTATGTATAGGTTAAATAAGTTGTTTAAAAAAAAATATTTATCATAATAATATGAGAATCTAACCACAACAATACTCAAATAATCAATGTTATGATAAAAACAATTCGGTCCCATATGTGTGATGGAAATGGGTTAAAGGGGTGAATTTTAATTAATTAAAAATAATCCAAGTATAAATCTTATAATATATAAAGTTATCAATACTTGAAATAAATAATTCATCCAGAACTATTATGATGAAATTATTAAAATTATATCCACAAAGATAAATGCTAAAAAACAAATTTACTGTAGATTGGACCAATAGGATTCAATATAAATTCTCCATTCCTCTAAAATTTAAATATAAATATAACCCACATTAACATTAATTATTTTTTAAGGGGATTTATTATAGTTTTCAACCTTACTTTTTCACACCTATAGCCATAATAGGAAGCCCCTTTTCATTTTTGGGTCACTTCTATCCAATATATTAATGTTTTAGACCTATACCATTAATTTTAAAGAGAATTTACAACCAATAATATTACATGATGAAAACCCCTAAACCCTCTTCATACTGTTACAAAATAATAAATTGTGGATAAATAACAATTGAGATATGAAAAATGGTTCAAGGCCTTTTAGGATAGTCACAATGATTCTCGATGGAAAATAAGCTTTTTCAAAAAATAATTTAATATAGCTATGATTTTTGAAATATGTTGTACTGTAGCGTATAATTTTACATCCCTTTGAATCACGCCTCAAATTCAATAATCACCCCTTGTAACTTCAAAGCATTAGAAACATTATATAAAACCAAAAATGTTGTCTATTGACCCCACTTTTAATATATGTGGTCTCATTTCTTATATTACAACAATAAAAACATCATGTAGATGATATAAAAAAATTCATTGACATTATATTTCAATACCTATATGAAAATTTTAATATTCAAAAAATATAAAAGCATACTGTCAGAATATTCCAATTAGAAAAATAATGAAAAACAATAAATTTACTAAATAATGTTCTCATCATCTAAATCGTATCAAATAATAAACTCTATGTTTTATCATTTAAATAGCCAAATAATATTTAATTTCTTGAATAAAATTAAGAATATATATGGTATATTAGAAAATATTATTAATGATTTAAATGAATAAACAATAAAAAAACCAAATAATTCATCCTATAAAACATTCATAAATCTTGTTTATCATGATAGATTTACCATTAAAATTATAAATAATTTAAAATATAAATACAATTATTTTTTGATTATAAAATAAGAATGAACCCCTATAAATATTATTTAATTTAACATGAAACACTTCAAAAGTTGTTTCACAGAATGTATAAAATTAATTTGTATTTATATGATAAAGAAATAAAAAAATGAGTATATAGTGATTAGGAATATCAAAATAATAAAAAATTCAGTGAATCTAATATTTTAACCTATATATTGGTATATTGTAATTCTATATAAAGGTATGTTAATATTATTTTAAAAATTATAATTCCGTATAGACTCTGTAATGTTATATTGAGAATTCAGTGTATTATGTAAAGACGGTTTCATAGAAAATAAAAAGAAAAATTCATATACCTTCAGAAGGGTTTGTCTATATAACATAATAAAGGTAGATTATAAATCCCTATAAAGGAAAAATATAAATTCCATTTTCTATAAAAAGGATTGAAGAATGAACTCATGAAAATGTCATATATTTCTTATAGAACAGAAATCTAGTATTTAATTATAATATAAAGGAAACTAATCTCTCAGTGTAAAGGTAATAAAACTCAATATGTAAATTTATGGTGAATGTAATGTAAACAAGATAATGGTAATTTGAAACACACATAATGGAAATATAAATCAATGTGGCCATATAAAGGTAAAATAGAATTCATTAAAGGATTTTTATGAATCTAGTTCATATAGAGGTATCCTGTAAATTACATAGAATATATAATGGTAGCATTTAATGTCTATATAAAGGTGTCATGAATATTTTTCCAGCTGTTTAAGGGTAATTATATGTTCCTATAATTTTATAATATATTTTTATAGCACAAATAAATGAGGGAAAATAAAAACATTTGTGTAACGGTATAATACATGGAACCATTATAAAATTTATTTAATATAAAATATAAATAGATTCAAATATTGTTCAAAATAAAGGTTTTACAATTAGTGGAAACAACAAAAACATGTATTACATAAATAAATAAGAACAAATATTTAATAAATAAATAATATATAATTAATGTATATTTTTTTAAATGAGTGAACTATTTTACTATAATTATATTCTATGAAAATAGTTCATCGATCAATTACAACCATAAATAAGATAAAAAATAATATTACTGTGATAAAAAATAATGTTTAAAATAATGTGGTATTTTAAATTATCCAAACATAAATAAATAATGGATCAAGGATTCACTAAATAACTGCTTGCATCATTTGGGTAAAAGAATAATCTATATTATTCATCACCAAATAATTATTCAGGGATAATATTTATCACTCTACCATTTATAAGTTTACATATAGAAATTAAAGGATTAAACTTTAACTTATAAGAACATATAACCGTGATATATATGTTAGTAGTGATACAAACATAAAAAATTACAAAAATTTCATTTTTAATGTGTTTTTATCAATCAATCATTAAAAAAATCAATGGTTAATGTAAAAAAAATTTCTTAGAAAATAATATAGATTAATAAGATATATAATTTAAATATCAAATTAATGAATTCATTAAAACCCATTAATTCACATCTTTTGAGGTATGCATAATTTCAGTAACAAAATTTAACAAAATATTCAAATAAAAATCCAAAGATATTCCTAGGAAATATCATAAATTTCAAAATTATAAGACTCCATAACACCAATATTGGGGACAGGAAAATGAGTGGGTCAATATTTTCTATTTAATAAAAGGATATTCTTCCCAAGTTTGTATGAACTTGTTAAACCTATATGATGGAGTAATGCAATTATTAAATATTCACATGAAGGGAGACAGTACAATAGTTTTACATTATTAACCAAAAAGTTATAGTCCAAGGATCATATAGATATAGTGTGTTGGTACTAAATAAATCCACTAATCTCCACTATTTATTATGGAAAATATTAGATTAGACAAATTCACTATGTGCTAGGCACACTGGATTTACATGAATTTTATGGAATCCACACTTCCTACTACAGAACACATCCATGAACTCTCCTTATATAACTAACTTGGGTGAATTAATACTCATTTTAACGAATCAATGGTCGCATTAGTAGATTATTAATTTATTTATTTGTCTCGGATATGCATGTGACTCTTCTTGCACTATCGACCTGTGTTAATGTACTTGAATGCACTATTCACTTAAATAATATTTTCAACAATACTATTCTCTAACCTCCATCCTGTTGGTAAACACCCTTTATGTTTCAAAGAAATTCCATCATTTAAAAACACACAGACCTTCCAGAATCTCTAAACCTGTGGGAACATCACATCCATCACAAAGCCCACTGCCCTTCTAAAAATAAAATCCTTCATGGAATACTAACTCATATTGAAACTCACAAATCATATGAAACTAATTTTTCTAAAAATACTTTGCATAAATAAACACTAATGTAGCTTTTTCATGATTCCAAAGACCGAGAAAGAATTACACACTCATGAATTTCTATGCCTTCATTAATTCAAAATGATTCCCCTTTTCTAAAATTTTATTCATGACAAGTGAAGTGGGTGTAGAATACTATTTTGAGGTTTATACCTTTGTGAAGATCTTGTGCTCCCAATCACCATTTTGTGACTATATTTAGTCATTCTCATGATGTTACAAGTATTCAGGAACCTCTAGTGAAATATATCTCAGTCATGATGTTTATCACATTCATAATAATTTACCATCATCCCATCATGTGTCCATGAACCATATTATAGTGATAAGAACACATTTTCTCTATCATTAATTCATGATGCTCCTGACCTTTACAAATATTTACCTTCCTAAAACACAATCTTTTCAAAATTCATGACAATACCTTATTTTTGGGGGTTCAATGTTAGATAAAAAAAATTTGTGATCATGGTAGTACATGATCAACATATGCCAAAAAAGATATAAAATAATGGGAAATGAAACCACCGTGAACACTGAAGCCATATTTCATTGTATGATCACTTTCCTTGAAAACTAATTGATCAACGATGTGTGGAATAAAAATAAACAAAAACAATAATTTCTTTCCTCCTATTATTTTCCTTGTTTCCAATAATATCCACCATTAGATGTGTTATAAATCTATAGAAAAAATAGATAGTGTATCATCCTCAATATAAAACACGATTATCATAGTAAATCTCATCCATCAATCCAAGTATACATTTAAAAATATCAATGTAGAAAAAAACTAAGATAAAATAAAATATCATTTCATGATAGAACACTTCAACCATCCAATCATGAAAATAATTGAAGTCCACGTATCTCACCCTTAAAAAATAAACATAATAAACCTCTATTTTATCTTTTATTTCATAAAAAACTATAATGGATCATATAACTACCATAAACATACATCACATCAACAAACTGGTTAAAATAGATAATAAAAATGGGGATAAAAGACCAAACATATCCTCCTCAATTAATGTGAGGGGCTGAACATTGTGGTTTATCTAATGTTTCCAAGACATTGTTGCTTCCATGGGATTAGTTAGGATATCAGTGAATTGGACATTAGTTCCAACAAGATTTATATTAATCAGGGAATATCTAAATTTTTATTTGATGAAGTGACCACTAATCTCAATATTTTTGTTATGAGATTGAAGAATTGGATTTTTTTTAAGGTCTTTTGTGCTCTTTGTTGTCATAGTAAATCATTATTAAATGTTTCACCCCATCTCAAATATCATGTTGTTTTTTCATCATCCACAATAGTAGGGTGGATTATTTTGTAGTAGAGATTTATAATACTTCTTGTATACTAAGATAAGTTGTTTCTTATGTTTTCATTAACCAAACTAAACATTTTATTACAATAGATAATGCTCTACAACATGTTGACATAATAGAGACCACATCTCAAGGCCAATCATCAATCAAAAATGCTAATAATTAATTATCTTTTACTACTATAAAATTATAAACCATAATTTATAGTACCTTGAATATAAATAATTATTGCCTTCAATAATGAAAAAATTTATTTCATTCTGATTACTTTTAAGAAAGAAGCTATGAATGTTGCAAACATGATATCTAGTTGTGTTCCTAAAAATTATAATAAACATCCAATTATTATCTTGTATATGGTGGGATCCACAGATCTTCAATCTTCATGATTTCGTAACATTTTCAGAACCTCAATCGGAGTCAACATTGGTTTGGAATCATGGACAATAAATTTCTCCAACATATCTCGTTCATACCCTTCCTGAGAAATGTGTCATAATACGTCTTTTGATTCACCTCCATCCCCATAAAGTATTTTAGTTTACCAGTCATAGACATGTCGAAGTTAGATATCAGGGATCAGAAGATTTATTCACTTTTCAAATTTTTCATATGCGAAAAATAATATCATACACATAGTCAATCAATATAAATTGATCTTTATTATAATTTTTCAACTAGAGGTTATGATCAACAAATCATCATTTAAATTCATGAATATTGATATTAGAATCTAGTTAATAATACCAGGCTTATGGTGCCTAGTTCATTCCATAAAGACCCTTATATAATCTAAAAATCATAGTCTCAGCATTTCCAATCATAAATCCCATTTGATATTCAATTTAGACTTCTTATTTGATAAAAATTATTTCCAAATTTCTATTTCACATCCATATGATAAAATTTTTACACCATTTAAATTTTCATGGAATTGAAAATATTTATTATCTCCAGTCTATCTACTAAAGATAATATTTCTTAAACATCAAACCCTTCAATCGATTAATATCATTTACAATCTATTCACTCCTTGTCTCAAATATCAATTACATTCTCATTGAATTTTTTTAAAAAATACTCTTTGTTCCAATAACATTGTTAACATTAAGTCTCTAAATATGATACCATGTCTAGTTATTTTTAATCTGATCTTATTCTTGATATAGGTACTTAACCCGTGATTCAATATTTAATACTTCATCAAATGAGGCTGGTTCTATAACATCACATTACGTTTTCAGGTACTTTTGATGTTTCTATGTACTTATGTTTTTGAGTAGTGACTTGGTGTGCATTTGGGTGAACATTTAATAAAAACTAAAGGAAAATGATTTGTGCATGGTTTGCACACGGTTTGACAAACCATGGGAACAAACCATGACAACCATGTAGAATTGGACATAGAGGTCCACATGGTTTGCTCATGATTTGACAGACCATGCGACTAAACCGTGCCAACCTTCTAAACCTTGAAAATGGGATCTGTGCATTTGGTGCACGGTTTGCCAGACTGTGTGCCTCTATCCATGTAACTGTGCGCGCAATTTTTTAATTCCAAAAATTCTTCTTAAAACCACCTGAACACCCAGGACTTCCATATTTCTGACCTTGGCTTGGGATTGAAAAATTCTAGGTGTTTCCAAATCCCCCCGAAGAGATTCCAAGGTGATATGAACTTCTTCCTTCGAGATTGAAGGCTCAAATTGAGGATCTTCTCTCCTCCTATTAAGTGTATTTCAACCTGTTACATCTCCCATTATTTCCTCTATCATTCCTTAATCTTTTCATGGGATATTTCCACCATTTCCTATGGATTTAAACCTATGAGTTGGGATCTAGATCTATCATTGTGGGTCTTGATCTAGTTTTACAAGATCTTGATTCCATTGTTCTTATCTTTTAGTTTTATGGATTTAGATCCAAAACATGATCGATAGCATTGTGATGATCAGTTTTTTGGGTTTCTTGTTGGGATAACTCTCGTCAATAAATTGAGGTATGTGGTTCTGTCCAGACTTTCCAAATTGATCATCCTTGTATTTATTGATTTATTTCAATTGTTGATTTAAATTACATTTCTCAAATTTTCAATCAATTAAATTGATAAAAAGTATATTCTAGTGATTCAAGGTATTCGAAATGGTTTTGGCATGAAAATTTGTAAAACCCTAAATTCCATTTAATTGGGTGTGTTTATGGAAATTTGATGATTTCAACTGTGGATTTGATGGTAATTATTTCAATTAAATTGTTGAATTTAATTATGGAAATAAATTTTGTTATGATGAAATTAGTATTGATTGGATTTCAAAATGGTAAAAATGGGTTTAATTGAATTGATATAAACCCATTGGTTTTATCATGTGAAAATACATGTTTTGAATAAAAACTATTTTCGTTTTAAATGGAATATAATTAGAACATTGGAAGTAGAAGAATGGGAATTATCATATTTTTAAGCATTATTAAAATATTTCACCCATCGTGTAAGAGTGCATGCAAACCTTAGGTAGTTAGTGAGTTATTTGGATAAACTCTACGGTTACGAAAAAATTCTAAAACATACTTGTGGCGGGTCATGTAACACCACGAGCTTCCATGATACGCTTCTCATTCAATAATGCAATGGCTTGCATTGTACACAACTTCGAGTTCTAAAACACCGCGACTAATCAAAGTAGCCGTTATGAATAGTAATAACCACTTTTTAAAATTATAGAAATTTTATATTCCAAAATGGACTTCATTTTTGTATTCGGAATGTCGAAATTAGCCTATGTTGAATTTTTTGTAATTTTCTGAGAACTTCGAAATTTTTATGAATAGTGAAAAATACTTAAAACAACTTTTTTAATCAAAATAATTTATAGTGATAAGTTATAATATTGAGTGGTTTTAAAGTATAATTAGAATATATTTTTACCATTTTATCCAATGGTGGTCATTATAATTAATTTAACATTGAAATTGGACATAAACAATTGCCAATCTTTTTATATAAATTGTTTCTTAAAAACACGCTATTTGTTGTGACAGCGGGAATTAATTATAAAATTAATTAATGCAACTTATATGTTTGGAATTTTGTAAAATAGACATCATTTTTGGATTCGGAATATCAATTATATCTTAGGGTGAAATTTTGGCATTGTTCTGAAAAACTTCAATTTTTGATGAATAGTGAAACCACTAAGTGGTAGTTAAATAACTGATTTTTCGTTTAAATGAAATATTACCACTTCTGTGATTTGATTTTCAAAAATCCGACATACATGGTTGTCATTAAGAAGTAAAATGTGGTTCAATGAGATTAAAATAATTTTTTGGTGAATAGTAACTTTTAAGTTCTTAATCACGATTAGAGGTAATTAGTGTAGTTTAAGGTACAAATAATGTTATAATAATATGAGATGAGCATAAAGCTTGTCCTACTCCTATTGGATGAGTCATGTCCGACCAAGACAACCCATGGGTCAACTTGGGGACCCCATGGAGCCACTTTAGTTGGAAAATGACATTAATATATATTTATTTAATGTTAAAATTAAATTGACACAAACATGAGTTGTTTTACTAAAACAGTTTTTAAGTGGGGTTAAACATATCCAAATTTTGATTATAAATATTCATTAGAAAGCTAAAAAGATTTAATACATAATAGTAGTTTTTTTATAATTTTTAGACATTAAATAAATTAAATTATTTATGACATCATTATGATGCAGCGATGACCTCATTATTTAACGATTTAAATAAAATGAGAAGATAATGCAAAATCCAAGGCATACACTTATCCAAAGCCTATTGGATGAGGATATTTCGAAACCTTATCACCTTAGCCTCGAATTATATAAGTGTGGGACCTTTAGAATCCGAAAATCATTGTGAAATAATGTAACATTTCAATCTTTCCAAAAGAGCCCCTCCTCTCCTCTTATAAAAGGCCCCCACCACTCCCACCTTATTCACACCTTCAAGCCATTTGGCTTGGCCAACCTCTGCCCAAATACTCTCCCAACATTCCTCCCTTACTCCTAGAAGCCTCACTTTGGGCAGAACTCTTCCCAAGGAAGCCTTTATCTCAAATCAAAAATAGTTACCCGATTTTGAGGTAATGTCTTCTCTAATGTTGTTTTGTTTTATTTTTCTACTCCAACCCCCTAAACTCTTTTCATTACTTTCATTTGTAACAACAACAGTATCTACAATATACTAGGATGTTGTTATGATAAGGATTTGGTCTACACTTACACACACCTTCATCTAATGGTTAAAGAACATACGGTTTCTCTGGATGGCGAATTTCTGCCTCACGAAACGATGATTGTTCAACACTCATATAACACCTTCAAAGGTGGCCATTAAGATGTCACTATTTTTATATATGATATATAATATTATTTTTTTTACTTATACTTCTGTATTTCTCATTTATGGCATACTTTATGATTTCCATTATGGGTAAAACGCGATAATTTCATTTTAGGAAGTGCGGACTACCGCCCCCTCAAAGTGATTTGAATCGTTAATGCCATATGTGGGATGTATAAAGGATGGAGTAAATGGTATTATACACTATATTATACTGGAATTATATTATACATTTATATCATTATGATTTCGTTCCATTAAATATGAAATTTAAATGAAAGTAGCGTTCATGCGTACGTACGGCTTACCGTCTCCATGAACGGTGCATTTCAATTCTTACCTCTAAATGTTACGTAATATTATAAATGAATGTATATACTGGATATATAAGATATATATGACATCTAAATAATGAATATAATTCTGGAGATAATGGATATTCTACCACATAAACAACTTGTAATTATAAGAAGTTTATTTTTGACTCAAGAACCAAAGATCGACAAAACGACCGTTATTAACTTAAATAATTACATAATGTTCATAACATTGTAATAAGTTATATAAAAAGGATAATGAAATTAAAAATGGCTCATAATAAGGTATATATTAACTCTAGTTTATTATTCAGGAGGTTAAAGAACGGTTGAGTCAAGTCGGACACGAGGTAAGGGAACTTCTTAACCCAACTTCCATTCTTTGGGTTAATCTCCTACTTTCAAAATTATGTCATGATGTTATTATGTCCTATTTTTTATTTTTACTTTCTTCATGTGTACCTATAGTGAATACACATAATAGATCTATTTTATTTTAAAAATTATCTTTTTAAGGACTTCGTCTCAATATCCTTTCATTGAGGCATATTTTATTTTATACACAACTTTCTTTTATATAGTGTATAAACCCCTTTGACTTCTACGTTTATTCAAAAGGAATATTTTTTATACGAAGAGTTTTACTAAACGACAAAAAGGGAATGTTTTTATTTCCGTACTTATGCGGCGACAATGACTTCTCCGCCGCCGTGACCATTATTTGAGTTTCGGCTTCCTCTACAAGCCATCATTTTTTTAATGAAAAATAATTACAAAGGTTTAACTTTCTTTTATTTTGGTATTGGAAATGGTTTTGAAAGCGTTTTTATTGTATCAATGTGTTGTTTTGACATCTTGTGATTGAAATGTGGAAATGCTATGTTTCCTTTACGCATGTTTTATGTGATACGATTATGTTATGGTTTATGATATGTTTAAACCTATTCATATGAGGAATGCATTGGACTTAATAAGTGATGGGTGGAGCCCACTATAGCTCCTCGATGCATCGGCAGGTCTCATGAGACAAACTAGTGTCTTGGCACGAGGCCTTGACAAAATCTTATTTGTGGTCTTGGCATGAGGCCTTGACTACGTGGTTATGATAGTCTGGCATTATGCATTCCATCATTATGAAAGTGGTTATTGATATTGCATGTGATTATTCGACCAGTAGAATATCCATGTGGAGAAGTGAATGGCATTATCTCATTTTACTTTTGCCATATTATGTTGAAGTTCATGTTTAAAAGGCTTTTGTTTTAGTTATACATTGCCTTAAATGTTTATGTTTATTTATGAAAGCTTCCGCAATATTGTTATCCTTACTGAGCATCTGAGCTCACCCCTTTCAATGTTTTAATATTTTCCAAGATGTGAAGAAGTATTTTATGAATGACCTACAGGGATAGTCAGAAAAGGATATGAGTGTGGACTATGAAGACTTTGTTATTGTAGTTTTTCACTTTATGATGTAATGTAACGTTTAAGAATGTATCTAGTGTTTCCAAGGCTACTAAACTAATCGGTCTTTCGAGACTTGATCTTTTGTGATCATGCCAATGTTACGAAGTAATGCACCGGCTCTGGGTAGCTGGGGTCGGGGCGTTACAGGTCACATCCTCGACGGGTCTGTGAGGAGTCTCCTTTGGCCAGTGTTATAGGGACATGTGTACACACATTTTTCTGAGTTCACATAGAGAGTTCAGAATCCTATAACTGGTTAATACTATCGTACCTTTTGGCAGATGACCATGTTACTCGCTCGTTTATTTATATTTGAGAAATAAATAAATGCCAATACTTTTGAACTTATTTACATGCCAGCTGAATTTATAAAAACTATTTTATATAAATGTTTAATTTAACCATTGTTTTATAAATATTACATCATTTTTAAAATCATTACTTAAAATATTTATTTCTATCATTTGAAAATGTATAGCATGATTTGTTAAAATATTCTATTAAATTTCCTAACCTGTTTATTTGAATATTTAAAGATTTTATTTGGATAATCTATATTTGTAATCTGTTACAAAATCTTTTGTTGTATCATACTAGACTTAGGATCACATCCTACATTTTCCTTTAGGTGTTCTAAGACTTTCTTCTTCTAGGTTCGAGCAAAGGGAAGGGATCTCTTGGAGGTGGATCCAGTTGTCAAATTTTTTTCTTGGTGGTTTCTTTCCTTAGGGACCATGAGGCTGTTTTCCCATTTTTAGAACATGGGTTATAGTACTTTGGGCATTTTATGCCTCTTTGTTTTCTGGTGCATTACTCCAAGTATAGTTTCTTTTTTTATGCATACTGTCTTGTTTCTTTTCTTATGCATTATTGGTGGAAAAACAATTCCCACATGCATGTTATGTGATACCACGTGCTAGTCTCCAACCCATGGGGATTGTGATCGCACTTCGGGATATGTCAGTGTCAGCTCGGTTATCGGGTTACCAGGGTACCGGAGCTGGTTCGGGAAAAAATGGTATCAGAGGCAGGTTAAGCATCTTGCCTTGATGATAGTATGAATTTGATTATTCTTGTCAGGACTTAAGAGGTAGTTGTGATTGAGAGCCTGGCCATCTCTCACCGCAGTGAACCTTAGGTCACCATGGTTGGTTAGGGAAATACGACATGTGGTTTAGTTCTATTATTTTCCCTGTTTTGATTTGGATAGAGTGGAATCAAAATCTTTTAATCCCTTTTATTAATAATAGTTTTCTTTGTTACTCCATTTGAGTGTTAATCTAATGTCTTTTTATGTTGTGTAGCCACCTGCCTCTGATAAGATGTGGGAATCATATCCAAAAAGAGGGTACTGCTGAATCTCAACATGCAAGTCCTATTGTGGATCTGTGTCTAGTTGAGGTGATTGTTCGCACTATCCAATCTCTAGGACAAGCACCACCTCCAGTTCATGTTCGTGATCTAGCTATAGATCCTCATAGTGATATTCTCTAAAATCATTCTCAAGATTTCCTACACTAGAAGCCATCAGTTTTCAAAGGCTCCTCTGACCCTCAACAAGCTGTGGAATGGTTGAGTAAGATTGAACGTCTGTTGGGTTCTTGGAGACACCTGGTTTGATTAAGGTGATGTGTGCCACCTTCGTTCTTGAGGGACCAAGTAGGTGATGGTGGGACACGATGGTGACAGGTGGGAAACATGAGGGTTTGGAGTGGAATGACTTTAGGGTTATTTTCACTAACCAGTTCTATCCAGAATCAATGGTTCTGGCTAAGGTTGTGGAGTTCTTTAAGCTTGAGCAGGCCAAAAAACTATGGTGGAGTACACAAATCGCTTTTCGGAATTGATAAATTTTTCTCCTGATATTGTACCTAATTAGAAGATGAAGGATTGAATATTTGAGTTGGGACATCAATCAGGTATCCATTCTATGATTTTCATACTAAAGATACCCACTTATGCTGATGTGCTGGATAGGGCGATGATGGTTGAGATGGACCTCAAAAGAATGTCAGGGTTGAAGTAAGTTCCTTTCCCTCCTAGTGGCTGTGTTGGCTCCTTTAAAGAAAAATGGAAGCACAATGTTTCTCATGGTAGTTCTCGACAACAGAGTATTTCTAGACATCCGGTAGAACTAGTATGGGATTTATTGACTTGCTATCAGTGTGGAATTCTATTAAATTATAAGAGGGTTTTCACTAAGGCACCCAAGAACTGTAGCTCCTACAAACGTTTAGGGAACTTACAGATATTTTAACATCACTTCGCTACTCATGTACTGGAAAAGGATCATCAGCACATCCAAAAACTATGGGACAATAAAATGCTTCACGTACAAAAGGGTTCTAGCCACAGGCATCTGGAACAAAACTTCTTCACGCAGTGGATGAGTCGCCATAGGTAGCTGATACAGGTCCTGCAACTGTGAGAGGTACCATTACTGTATCTCCATCTTTAGTGATCGCTTTTTTTGATAATGGTGCATCTCACTCATTTATTTCAACCCATATTGTTAATCTACTTAATCTACCTATGGATATTTTATATTGTGTGATGGATATTACTACACCCCTTGACACAATGAAAGTGAAGGGTCTCTGTAGTCCTTCTTGTGTCTTCTCTCTATCATATGTTGATAA
The DNA here is from genome assembly GCA_963277665.1 of Viscum album. Taxonomy (NCBI): domain Eukaryota; kingdom Viridiplantae; phylum Streptophyta; class Magnoliopsida; order Santalales; family Viscaceae; genus Viscum; species Viscum album. The sequence continues at coordinate 1,939,795,148 of OY728140.1, read as the reverse complement.
TTCTTGGAGTTTTTTGGTTCTCGAAATGAAATCTTTTGACATCATATTTGTGGTGGATTGGCTCATTTCCAATAATTCCTGGATCGATTTTTATCTTCGACAGGTCTACCATACTACACCTAGTGGTGTTCCTCTTGTTTTTCATATAGAATGGGACCCAAGGTCAAGAAGTGATGGACCCTCTTATCTAGATTTATGGAAAGTTATATCAGTTTTTTCTTTTGATCTAGAGATAGATTCAATGTGTGGTGATCTTCCTCCAGTCATCGCTGGGTTTCCCGATGTGTTTCCTTCTGACTTCTCTTATTTGCCACCAGTAAGGGAGGTTGATTTTTCTATTGATTTAATGCCTGGTACTCAACTGGTTTCTATTCCCTCTTATTGAATGACTCTAGCTGAACTAAACAAACTGAAGTCTTAGTTAGATGATCTTCATGAGAAAGGTTTTATATGCCTGAGTGTGTCACCTTGGGAAGAACCAGTTCTCTTCGCCAAGAAGGATTATGGTTCTCTTCGCGTAGGTGTTGATTATCGCATGCTCAATTGAGTTATGATAATGAAAAAATATCTATTACCACGAATTGATGATTTTTTTGATCAATTGAAAAGGGAAATGTGGTTTTCATAAATTGATCTTTGATACGGTCACCATCAGTTGAGGATAAAATAATCTTTCTTTTATAAGACTGCTTCTCGGAGTAGGTATGGCCATTATGATTACCTTGTTATGCCCTTCTCCCTAACAAATGCTTCTGAAAGTTTTCATGGCTTTGATGAACAAGGTTTTCCATGAGTATCTAGATACTTTTGTGGTAGTCTTTGTTGATTACATTCTTGTCTACTCCATGTCTGAAGAGGATCATCTGCATCATCTTAGAGTAGTTCTGAGTCTTCTAAGAAATCACCAACTTTATACCAAGATTTCAAAGTTTGATTTCTAGATTCGGGAAGTAAATTTCATGGGACATGTCATGTCAGAACAAGGAATATCAGTTGATCCTGATATGTAATAGATGTTATGACTTGGAAACAACCAGAAAATGTTTTCAAGATTCTAGGATTCTTGGGATTAGAAGGATATTATCGTCGATTTATTAAAGACTTCTCAAATTTATCTTCTCCAATGACTTCTCTGACTCGAAAGAGAGTTAATTTTTCCTAGAATTATTAATGTATGAGTTCTTTTGTTGTGCTAAAGAATCTTTTGACTACTACCCCAGTGTTAACTCTTCCTGAGGCTAGGATAGGTTACGTGGTCTTTTGTGATGCATCGGGGTTAGGTTTGGGATGTGTCATTATGCAAGGTAATAATATTGTCGCCTATGGATCTAGTCAGCTTAATCCACGTGAGAAGAACTATCCTACCCATAAACTTGAACATGAAAATGTAATGAACGCACTTAATTGTGGGAAGCATTACATTTAGGGAGAATGGTTTACTGTGTATTCAGACCACCAGATCATGAGTCATATCTTCTCTCAAAAATATTTGAATCTCCGCCAAAGTTATTGGGTGGATTACCTGTAATATTTAGAATTTGAGATTGCCTATACCCTAGGGAAAGGGATTGTAGTTGCAGATGTGTTAAAAAAAACTTCCATCATAGGCTGTTAAACAATTTTTATAAGTTTTTATTTTTATGGATCTTTATGCTAAGTTTCAAATTTGGGTTAAGTGGAAGGGGAATAAAGTTTCTTTAGCCAGTGTTCAGTTGACATCGTCTCTCATTGAGTTAATTATTCATGAAAAAAACTATATGATGAATTCCATAGCATTAAGGACTCTCTTTATGGTGGGGAGACTGACACCCAGTGGTTGTTCTCTAAAGAGGTTGTTCTATGTTCTCGAAACTATTACGTTATGCCGTTATCATCAAGGAAGAATGTGATGGGGGATTTCCATAACTCTCAGTGGGTTTTACACCCAGGAACCACGAAACTGTTCTATGACATGCGGTGACATTTTTGGTGGCTAGGTATGAGATGAGACATTGCTAAGACTGTATATCATTGCTATATATGCCAGCAGGTAAAATCCAAGCACTAAAAACCTTCAGGTTTGCTTCAACCACTTCCAGTCCCTACATGGAAGTGGGATGAAATATCTATGGATGTTGTGGTTGGGTTACCTCATACCCAGAGGAAGAAGAATGCGATATGGGTTGTGATCGACAGGCTGACCAAGTCGTCTCACATTATACATATTCGAGATACAACCAAAGTTGAGGAGTTGGTAAATATCTATGTGAAAGAAATTGTTAATTTTCATGGAGTTCTGTCTACTATATTCTCTGATAGGGATCCTTAGATTACTTCTCGCTTTTGGAGAGGCCTTCAAGAGGCATTGGGATCTCAGGTCCATTTGAGCACAACCTACCATCCATAGTCAGATATCCAGATAGATAGAGCTATTTAGATTATTGATGATATGCTATGTGCATGTGTTCTCGTCTTTGGTGGGTTTTGGGGTGATCATCTGAGGCTAGTTGATTTTTTATAACAATAGTTGTTAGTCTGCATTCAAAATGGCTCCTTTTTAGGCATTGTATGGCCATCCTTGTAAATCTCTTTTATGTTGGTCGGAGATTGGTGAATGTTCCTTGGTTGGACCGAGTTTGGTCCAAGAGATGACAGCTAAGATCCAGTTGATTCTTTGGAGAATGTTGATAGCATAGAGTCGGTTCAATTATTATGTTGATCGTCATTGTAGACCTTTAGAGTTCTCAGTTTGTGAATAGGTGTTCTTGAATGTTTCACCCAGATTAAGTCATTGATGGCTTATGAGGAAAGGGAATCTTGGTCCCCATTTTGTCGGACCTTTCGAGGTTGTTGGTCATGTCAGGAAAGTTTCTTACCATCTAGCTCTACCACCACAGCTGACGTCGATACATAACGTGTTTCATCTATCGCAGCTGCGAAAGTATCTCTCTGATCCATCTCATGTTTTGAGCTGTAGGGATATTGAGATTGAACCAGATTTATCTGTGACTAAATAACTAGTCAGGGTTGTTGATTCTGAGACCAATGTACTTCATGGGAGAATGATACCTCTGGTTCACGTACTATGGAATAATGGTTCTGATTCTCATCAGATGTGGGAAGGGGAGGCACTAATGAGAGAGCAGTGGCCTCATCTTTTTGACATGGAGGTTTCATCCTAGGCTTTCTAGGGACAAAAATATCTTATGGTGTGGAGTTTGTAATATCACATTATGTTTTCAGGTAATTTTGATGTTTCTAACTACCTCTGTTTTGGAGTAGTGACTTGGGGTGAGTTTGGGTGAAATTTTAAGGAAAACTAAAGGATAGTGATTTGTGCATGGTTTTCACATGGTTTGAAAAACTGTGCGACCAAACCGTGCCAACCATGCAGAACTGAACAGAGAGGTCTGCATGGTTTATGCATGTTTTGACAGACTATGAGACCAAATCGTTCCATCATTCAAAACCTAGATAGTGGGTTCTGCATAGTTGGTGCACGGTTTTCCTAATCGTGCGCCTATATCCAGGTAACCATCTTGTGGTTTTTTAATTCCTTAAAATCCTTATTAAAACAACATGAACCCCTAGAAATTCTATATTTCTGAACTTTTCTTGGGCTTGAAACATTCTATGTGTTTCTAAATCCCCCCGGAGATATTCCAAGATGTCCTGAACTTCTTCCTTCTATACTAAAGGCTCAGTTTGAGGATCATATCTCCTACTGGTAAGTGGATTTCAACAGGTTACTTCTCTCATTCTTTCCTCTATCATTCCTTGATCTTTTCATGGGAGATTTCTACAGTTTTCTGTCAATTTAAACCTATGAGTTGAGATCTAGATATAGGATTGTGGATCTAGATCTAGTTTTATAAGATCATGATTCCATTGATCTTATTTTTTGGTTTCAAGGATTTAGATCCAGAACTTGATTGATGATGTTGTGCCGCTCTGTTTTTGGGGTTTCTCGTTGGGCTAACTCCTATCAATAAATTGATGTAAGTGGTTCCGTCCTGACATTCCAAATTGATCATTCTTATATTTCGTGACTTATTTCAATTGTTGATTTAAATTAAATTTCTCAAATTTTCGTTCAATTAAATTGATAAAACGTCGATTCTAGTTAATCGAGGTATTTGAATTGGTTTTGGCATGAAAATTTAGATAACCACTAATTCCATTGAATTGGGTGTGTTTATAGAAATTTGATGATATAAATTGTTTAATTTAAATTTTTGGATTTGATGGAAATGATTTCGATTAAATTTTTTAATTTAATTGTGGAAATAAATTGTGTGATAATGGAATTAGTTTTGATTGGATTTCAATCTTATGAAAAAGGCTTAAAATGATTTGATAGAAACCCATTGGTTTTATCTTGTGAAAAGGCATGTTTTGAATAAAACCTATTTTGGTTTTAAATGGAACGAAATTGGAACATTTGAAATGGAAGAATGGGATTGATCGTCTTCTTATGCAGTCTTAAAATAGTTCACCCATCATGTAAGAGTGCATGCAAGCCTTAGGTCATTATTGAGTTATTTGGATACACTCTACACTACGAAAACTTTCTAAAACATACTTGTGGCGGGTCAAATCCCTGACGGGTTGGTTACAAGTCTCCTTTTTCCAGTGTCATAGGGACGTGTGTATACACATTTTGTTTAGTACACATAGAGAGTGTGGAATCCTATAACAAGTTAATACTATCGTACCTTTGGGTAGATGACCATGTTTCATGCTTCTTTATTTATATTTGAGATATAAATTTATGTTAATACTTTTTAACTTCCTTACATGCCAGCTGAATTTTTATAAACTGTTTTATATGAATGTTTTATTTATTCCATTGTTTTGGAAATATTCTATCATTTGTAAAATCATTACTTAAAATTTTTATTTCCATCATTTGAAAATGTATAGCAGGTTTTGTTAAAATATGCTTTTGAATTGCCAAACCTATTTATTTGAAAATTGAAATCTTATCTTTGGATAATCTATATTTTGAATCTATTATGGAATCTTTGGTGGTATCCTACTGGGCTTAGGATCACACCCTACTTTTTCCTTCAGGTGTTTTTAGACTTTCTTCTTCTAGGTTCGAGCAAAGGGAAGGGATCTCCTAGAGGTGGATCCAGCTGTTTAGTTTTGTCCCTGGTGAGTTGTGTCCTTAGGGACCTTGGGGATGTTTTCCTATTTTTAGTACTTCGATTGTTGTACATTGGTATTTTTATGCCTCTTTTTTTTCTGGTATATTACTCCCAGTGGAGTTTCATTTTGTTATGCATACTGCCTTGTTTCATTTATTCCATATTGTTTGTGGCAAACCTGTTCCCACTTGTATGTTGTGTGATTCCTGGTGCTAGTCGCTAACCCATGGGGATTGGGAACGCCCTTCAGGCTATGTTAGGGCCTGCTCGGTTATCGGGTAACCAGGGTACCCGGGCTGGTTCTTGATAGGTTCCACAATTAATATTAAAGATTAAGGAAGTTCATTCCTCACTCTCCTTGTCTGTTATGGTGTAATAAAATCCCCATTGATAATGTATAGATCAGTTTCTTATCTTCTATTTTCCCTATTAAGATCTGACGAAGATTATCTACCAATGGATTCCCTTTCTAGTATTTCATCTATATTGTGATCTTAGATTGTTTTTCATGGCTTCAAATCATTCTTCATTTTAATATTTCCCTTTTTTAAAATATTGTTCATCTTCAATCATATCAATGTATGATCTCTATGAAGTACATATGATTTTATCCCCAAATTTCATGACATTATTACTTTCCACCATCTTTAGAAGATGATTATTTTAAAATATATTGGATTTAATCTACATTTATTGTCCATGAATGTTCTATCATCTATATAAACACCCTAAATTCCATGATTTCCATAATTATTTTGGACGAACAATTTACATAAAAAAAAAAGAAAATACTACTAAAAGGTCTTCCTTCAATATCATATATCATATCATGTCTATATTTCTCCTATAAAAATAAATGTTTGATTTTGAGTGTGAACATATACTTGACCATTCAATTTTCAGTAATGATGATAAACATGACACTAAATCAACAAAGTTCTAGCTATTTTGTTCAAATAAAAAATTATGTATTCAAACACCACATTTTTAATAGGTTCTCACTATAGATACCACCTGATTTATCCCATGTCCTAAAGATAATTTTTAAATTTGATCTATGTGTATTCTACTTCGGTGTAATATTGAATAATATTGATTGTGTGGCCTGTTTAATTCTCATATCTTTGGAAATAGCTCTTCAATAATTCAAGAACATGATTTTTTTTCTCTATATAGACATAAAAAACATTTTACAATATTAATCAATAAAAATAATGAATTACTTCTCCCCATATGTTCCAACCACATTAATTGGACCACATACATCTATGTGAATGAGATAAAACAAGTTTGATGTCCATTTATTTTTCAGATGATCTGGAATCCTTACCAACATTCTCACATTGATGTGTCACATGTATTTTTAGCATTGAGCTTTAGATTGGGAATGAAAACACAGATCATGATCACAGATATTTTTTTATTCTCATTTGGTTAATCTGACCCCAAATATAGTTCACCAAGTTGTTTTCTTCAATAACTAATAGGTAAAAAGTATACTCATTACTATCGATATGGTATAAATTACTATCTATTGTACATCCATTCATTTATTAATTACCATCACTTACTTGGATTGTTCTCCCCATATAATTAAGTTTAACTAACATTAATGAATCACATAGTTGACTCACACTGAGGTGATATTTATTCAACCATTTTTATATAATGAACTATAGATTTTTTATCTCACCATTTTCTAGTTTTGTACTTATACTTCATGTTGACAATAAAGAAATTTCATTGTACAATCTCACTGTTCCATCAACCCTTAAAATAAAATTCTTCAAAAAATATGCATTTCATGTATAGTATGATAATAATATACTGTGAGAATATATTTCAACTCTTCTTTGTAGCTTTGAGTTCTATTTCTGTAAGGTTCGATTTCTTGATTTTCTACTTTTCTTTCCCTGAGATATATGAATTAGTGAAAAAATATATATTTTGTTTCCAATATGATTACAAAATTCATGGGTTTATTATCCATGTATTCAACTCTAATAGGATAATATGTATTATAAAGGGAAATTATACTTGGTTGACATGTATTTATTGTCTACAAAGATCTATAGTTATTCTCACCACCATTCCACTTCATACAATGAATAACCTTATCTCTATAGTAAAAATAGTAAAAACAAAATACATAGACACTATGTATTCTCTATGTTTATGTATATGGTATCATTGTCATTTTACTGACTATAAGACACTTCCCCGATTAGAATTATAATTTCCTCTTCATAGTATGACATGTTATAAACTAGAAAGCCATAGAATTTAGATATCATAAGGTGAAACATCTTCTTACTTACATTCTTCAACAATTTCTCTTCTATTTTAAATTTATTTGAGTAAATATCATATATGGACACTTTAGGATTGTTTTCAAATATATTTTCAATTAGGTTGGAAGATTTTATTTTTAGGAATAATAGGAACCTTTGATATATGTGAAAACTTCTACATACTCTTATTTTCGATAATCCTAATTCTAGTCCTCTCTGTTTCCACATTATATCCTATTCAACGTTTACCAATAATGTGGATCTATGATAGTTAAAGGATGTATCACCTTCTTTAGAACCTTTTTTAGATATTTATAACATATCTATATGTGAAAATTTTCCAAAATATAATTTCTTCTTTGTATCATTTGATTTTGATTCACTTTCTTGTTTAATCCTTAAGGTTACTACTTCTTCTTCAATTCACTAAACTATCATGAAATTTTCATCCAGACTAAATGTATGGTCAATGATGAATTTTTTCTTATTTTCAATGCTGATTTTAAATTCAAAAAAATATTATATGATTTTATTTTTTTTTAATGCTCTTCTACCAAAACTTCTAGACAATCCATTTCTTCTTCAAACTCATAAATACATTGTTATCAATGAACCCAATCAAAATATTATATATATCTCTTAAAGGGTCTACTTTTTTACCATATACATCATGGATGCTCTACATTTTTATTGAAACTCTATTTCATCATCATCCAAAAGATCTTATCTTATAATTATTCATTAAATAAATCTCCATTTATATTGAATTTAGTTCCTAATTTGATTTCTCAAATGATAGAGATCCTCATTTGAGGCTTCATCATGATTTCATATTCACTTTTTATGAAATCAAAATTCCATGTGAATCGAGGTTCAATGTCCCAAACATTTCCATTACAAAAATAAACAAATTTTAGATTCACATAAAATATCCCTTTTTCTCTATTTAATTACTTGGAAAATAGATTAATATATTCATATTCAACATCTTCAACATGTCTATAGAAGTAATTTTTTTCATGGATTTTAATTATTCTTACTTGCTTACTCGAGTGGATGTATATTCCTAGTTTAATAATGTTTCAGAAGACATTGTACTGCATAGTAATTCCAATAGATAAACCTTAAGAAAATATATTTCCTCAAGAGAGAAAACATTTGGATAATATATAGGTGAGAGCCTTATCATGGTTTTCTTAAAAATTTCTATATCCATAAATTTTTTCCCAGCTACTCAAATACAACCAACAAATTTAGTTATGCGATTAATCAAGTTTTCTTCATTTTCATATGGATGTATTTACGTATCATCCAACTGATTGTTTAATACATTAGATTTCTCCTCCTTTATTTTTTATCACCTTCATATATATTTTACATTTTCTCCAAATTGGACTTTTCAATAGTAAAACCCATCACCATCAAATAGATTTGAAAAAATAATGAATTCATAAAATAATTATGAGACATTTCATCATCATCAAGAATTTTTTTCTATTTATTTTATTCATATATTGACCAGTAAATTCACAGAAAAATTCTACAACGATGTCGGATAAATATATTTGATTCCAAGGGATCTTAGATGAGATCTCATTTAATTCATCCAAATATGAATGATTCTACCATCAATGAGTTTTAATATCCTCAAATGCAGTGAATTCACCATAACAACATGGGACATATTTTACACAATAAAAAGTTCTCTCTAATTCCACATGTAGGACCCCAGAAGACCCTCAGAGGTGAGGGGTAAATCAAGGTATCTTCGTTTTCTCTTAAAGTGAAAAATCATGTTCCCTCTTTGGTAAGAACGTTAAAAACCAATCTAATGGAATCCAAGATATATTGAACATTCAAATTAGTGAAGAAAACACACAACATTAATTTGGTACACCAAAAATGGATTGTGTAAGGATATTATTCTATTAGTGTGTCAGTTATACAGAAATCCATTAATATTCACTAGTTGTTTAATAAAAAATAAGATAAGACATAGTCTTTATATTCCGATAACACTACCTAAACAAAAATTTTAGGGAAATATCACTACCTCCATCAGCATAGTTATATCGACTACCACTAGATCATTGGGATGAGTGATTTATTACTCAGTTTAATGACATGAATTTACATAAGTAGAATGAGAATTTATTCCATGACACTAAATTATCATCATACTCTACTTTAACCAAAGAACTTTATTGACATAGTAGAAAGAACTGTTCACTTAAACTAAATGTTCAACACTACTTTTGAAAAACTCTTAGCCTTCACCAAAACCCCATTATGATTCAAATAAGTTGAATCATTCGCAAACCAACATATCATTGTGAAGGTCCCAAACTTCACAAATCTAATAACCTTTCATAATTCTAACTTCCTTTGTGAAGTTCATAGCCTTTACAGAACACTATGTCAATGTGAATCCTATAGTATTTGAGAAGCTCTTTTTTAATCATTAGCATCAATAAATACTAAATTGGTGTTTTTTTATTCCCAATCTCCCAAAAAATTCGATATTCATGAATCTCCCAAGATTCATTCATTCAGAATGATAAATCCTATCAAAAAATTATGTTCTTGAAAAAAGAAGTATGTGTGACCACCTATTTGTAGGATTATCCCTTAATGAATATCCCATTATCCCATTTATCATTTGAAGAACCTCTTCACTCATTTTCATGTATATTCTTTTCTGTTAAATCATTCATGGTAATTTTACCGATTCACGAATCTTATTGTATTTATGATGATTTACCTTCATCCCATTTTGTGTTCGTTAACCTTCTCATAGCCAGGAAGAACACTATCTTACCACCACTCATTCGTGATTCTCCTCATCTTCAAAAATATTATACTTTATGAATCCGAATCTTTGTGAAACTATTTCCTTTACCATGTTTTAGATTATTCAATCTTTAAAACCCATATTTCTTGAAAAATACTACTCCATCCATAGTTTAACCCCAAAATTTTTCAAGAACTAGGAAATTATTCAACATTATTCATTGAATATATCATTCACTATATGATTACATTCCTTTAAAACTAATTAATAAAATAATTTTGTATTGACAAAAGATAGAAACTAGACTCTTTTCTCATCATTGAATAGACTTAGATTCAAAATAAACCACCTACTATTTACATAGCCTAGAAGATTCTTTTCATATACAAAAATATTAATATTTCATTCCCTAATCAACATGAAAAAAACATTAATAATTTATAATCAATTTAATAATCTAATAAAATAATCATATTGAGAAAAAAATCAAAACCAATCCATAACATTGATAGAAGTCTATAAAAATAATTACAATCAACAATTTACAAAATGTATTATTCAGATTATACCCAAATATACCCAAATTATTTCCTCTTATAATAAAAAACATTATAAATCACAATGTTATAGATATTTATCAATATAGTGGAGAAATAATAAAAAATAACTCAATTTGGTATTTTTTATTCAAAATAATTAAATCAATCCATAAAATTAAATTCCCTATTACTTTGGTGATATAGAAAATGTGAGAACTAATTCAATGTTATAAATAAAAATTAAAATCTAAATAAAGAGACAATAATAAAATGATGGGGATTACATGGACTAATAATTAATTGAATAATACATAATCCATAATCCATCAGAAAAAGAGTGAAATACACTTGAAGGGAGAATGTGGTGGGGAAAAATAGGGAACCATGACGAAATGAGTGAAGTAGAAAAAGGGGTTAAGCTTCAAAAAGATAAAAAATTATGCTTGTCCAATATTAAACGTGATATGAAATATATTCTCAAGAGTCACCAAAGTTCAATTATTCCCTATTAAACATATGTTCACACTCTAGTATTGATATAGACACTATATAACTACAATACATCTAGAAGACCAATAAATACTCTTGTTTATCATATATCTAAATAACTTCATTTTTTAAGAATATTAAATATAAAAAACAAAATTTTCCTAATGAAAATAACATTTTTGTGTAATTCCATAATATATAGATAACATTCTTCTTTAGTGAATGATATTCCATATCTCCCAAAAATATTATTACTTTGGTACTATTGGTAAACATACCCTATATACTACCACCCTTCATATCTTGAGGAATGGAAACATAAGAAATCATGAGTTCAAATGTTTTGTAAAGGTAATTATGAGGGTTATGATTATATGATCCTATGAAATGATAATATAAGAACAAGTTTATTTGTTCATGAACATATCGTAGGTGGTATATACCCAACCTCTCATTGATCAAGAACATTTTTCCTCATTTATCATTTCTATAAAAATTGGCCATAAGATTGATAAATAATCATCAATCAGTATTAAATCATAAGATCATGGCATTAAAGAGTGGAACCATAATAAATTCATAAACCCGTTACATATTTCATGGTTATCTATAAAGAAAATAAACTTAGTAGATAAAGACTCATCTAATTCCGATAGTGGATTAGGACACACATGTATCCCATAGTGGATCAAGATGCACCTATTTCCAATATTTGATAAACCCAATAAAATTATTTCCCCTTATTATCTCATAGATTATAATGATATACACATTGTATTAAAGGGATATATGGGTCCCAAAAGTCTCATAATAAAAAATTAACTTTTAGGTTCCACAATATCATAAAAAACTCAACATATAAACACATTATAAACCTTGTATAGAAAATGGGTCTTATAATCTTTTTCTAAATTAACCATAGCATAAATCGATGTAAATTAATCCGTTTCATAAAAATTCAATTAATATATACCATAATAATCTATTGAAACAATAGAGAAGGTGTTATTCAATATTATCAATAGTGAAATATAAGTAACATCAAAGGTTATATTCACAGATGAAATTTTATTTTTTAAGATCAATATAAACAATTCTTGATGAATTTATCCCTTATTCATTAAAAAACATTCATAAAAATAAATTAATTTAAAATTCATTTTCCTTTAAAAAAATTTTTTTCAAATTTAAAAATCTACCAATATTATGAAAAAAATTCATTTTAATAGAAATTTTATTACTTGAATGTGAAGATTGATATCATTGTGTGGGCCTGACATAATTAAATACAGTCCATTTTGTGCGTGTTAAAAAGAATGGTTATTTTCAATTTTTTTAAAAAATTGATATTGTATATAAAAAATGAATATTTCTTTTAATAATTATTTTTAATAAGTATATAATATATTTTAGGAATTATAATGGAATAGTAAAAAATTATTGAAAATATATTTTTTTTTAAACGTAGTTTTGGAATAAAACATATTTCCTACTAAAGAGTGAAATAATGTAATAATTTCACAGAAATATTTTTATATATTATTTTAAGTAATAAAGATTGAAAATGGTACTATTACATTTAAATTTAAATAATTATGATAAGAGAATAAATTTCTAGTGATTTTTTTGAGATTTAGATCTTAAATTTCATCACTGTATGAATAATCATAAATATTCATGATAAATGATGACATTGTATTATAAAATCACTACCACATGAGTAACATTGAAACATAATCCCAATAAATAATAACATTTATAATTATATAATATCATGTGAATAAATAAAATCATTATATTACATGTCAATGTGGATGTATATAAACCTTATTAAGGATGATATGAGCATATCATAATGTATATCCCAAATAAGAATAATTGTGGCACAAATCCTTTATCACTTTAGAAATATTTATAATCATTAATATAAATAATTAATATCATAAAATAAAACATTAAATATCATTAAAATGATTATATTCATGATAAAACATGTCAAATTTCCATGTATACACCTCACAAATGTAATGAGTTGTGAATTTCCATATGTCTCCCAAAAATATAAGAGAGACTAGAAACCCCTTACCATAATTTTCAACATCCCATATACTTGATAAAACCACCAATATAATAAATATAGAATTATTATACATATATTACATAATAATAGATAAATATTAGAATATATTGTCTTATTAATATCTTTTGTTACCCATTTATCAAAAATTCCTTTTTAAATTCACTATTTGGGTCATAATTGTTTTTTATTTTATTTTTTCATTTGGTGTTTTAGATCCTTTTAATTTGGTGATAGTTAAATAATCTCAAGAATTTAAAAAATTATATAAATATCATAAATATTTTATATATTTCGATTTATATAAGTTCCAAAAATATGGATATAGAAAATGAAATACATTCATCATAGAGATGGTAGGTTATACAAATGCTTGCTCGTTGTTTTCATTACCTCAACATATTGTCAATATAAATATAATATTATAATTCCCTTAAAAATCATTAATATTTCATATATATCATATATATTAATGAAATATATCCAAACTACTTTTAATGTAATGCATAAGTGAAAACGAATCACATAGTTATACAAAGTGGAAATCCTTGATACTCATGAGTGACATTATCATATCACCAAATGAATTTAATAAAATAAGGTATATTTGGTATCATAATAATGTAATAATATTAATTTCAAAAATATATTATAACTATTTTAAATCCATAATTATACTCAGCACTGGAATAAGGTGGTAGAAAACAAACTAATTTAGTTCATGAGGTGGTATAATTCTATACACGTAAATAGTAATTTTATATCCCATTTGATTGAAGTGGAGAGGGATAGAGATTATTAAGATGTTATGATAACATCTTAGTATATATTTTATACTTTTGATGTTATATTTTCTGTTTAAATACACAACATATGGTTTAGTAATAATAAATAAAAATTGAAGAGTATTAAAAGAAATTTCCATCGCATAGAAGAACCTTATTTGTATCTCTTATTAAGTACCTTGGTGTTGATCTTTTGAGAGTCCCAGAAGATATAGAACATGTATATGTACTTTTGGATTTAATTTTTATGTATTTAATTAACCAAAATTCTTGAGACGTCTGAATATGTTATGTTTTTTGGTGGCCTATTATAAGTTGTGGGAAGGAACCCACTTGGAAACAACCCCGAAATTTTCCAAGAGAATCCAAAATAATAATTTCTGTACCAAGATAAAATCCTCCAAAATGACAATATATTATATTATGGGAAATAAAATATGTACATATTTCCATTCAATAGGATTTTGGTATGTTTAATTTCACTTTTAACACTTTTCTTTTTAGTTTGACTCCCAAGTAAACCCATTTTTACATTAACCATAACAAATAATTTTTTTTTGAGTATTCATGATGGTAAAAAATTAGATAGATCATATTATATACTAATAATTTTGATGATTAAAAATAAGAATGTCAATTAAAATAATAAAATTCAAATGTTGGTAATGTTAATTTTTTTTAAAAACCCAAACGCAACTAAAAAGACGGATTTCAGGAAGTGTATTTTTCAAGCACAAGAAGACTTTATATTAACTCTATATATAATAATAATCATTGTATGAATATAAATTAAAATTTTATTGAATATAATATATAAATTTCCTTCAATACATTCCACATCACTTATAATATTAATTAAATAAAATATAGAATCCTTATGCACGTTAAAATGGTTTTAAAACAACCCATTACTACAAAAAATAATAATTTTATACAGTAATCCAATATAAATGTGATTAAATAGTAAATAACATCAATACATATAAAAAAGAGTCATTATGTTACTTTAAATAATATTAGTTAACATATGTTACATGATTTATTGAAAATTAATTATAGTTATACAAAAAAAGTATTTATCACTATTGACAGAAAAATCTATAATTTCCAAAAAAACCCAAATTTCATTAAAAGGTAACTTTCATATACTGATTTCCAAAATGAATTTAATTTTATAAGAAATTTTAAATTATCTATATCTTAATGATAATATTTTATCATAAAAACCAACTCAAATATTTTTTGAAAAAAAAATATTTTTCATGAAAGTAATTACATTAATAAAAATCAATTTATTAGATGAAAAGTATTTAAAAATAATTTTATAGGTAGTAGGAAATTTACATTAATATTCCATAAATTATTAAATAATATTTATATTCTACTATTTAATTTCATTGGTATAAAGTTCATTCATAATGTAATATTATTTTATGGTTTTCTAATGCTTAGTGTTTCATGTCATGAACACCATCAATTTAAATTATTATTTTATGAAACATAAAATAAAATCAATGTTTCATATAATTCATGCTATTTAATAATTTAAAATAATTTGAAAAAATATATATTTCATAAAATATAGGGATGTCACATTCTACCCCCCCCCCCCCCCCCAAGTCAATTTCAGTCATGAAATTTTCTTTGTTATCAAACATTTTACATATTAAAGTAAAATCATAGAAATCCATATTGTACAACATACTGATACAACTTCTAATAAAATGGAAATTTTGCATTCATAATGGTTTCCTAAAGTAACTCATAAATAGGTTTCCACTTAAGATAACATAGGTGTAATGTGAAGTATTTTATAAATTATAATATCATAATGTCCAAATAATTATGGAGAGTGGAAGAGATCATTGATCGTAATAATGTGAATGATCTTGTGAAAATCACCAACCTAAAATGATAATAAATAAAAGGTGTGAAAATGGACATAAATACCATTGTAGATAATTATAATGGGATAAAATATTATTTCAAGATCTATTTTATACATTTTTATAATTTTCATGAGATGTCATACATTATTGACTTCATTATATTTTAAAGGAACAATATAAACCTTTGGTTGTGTTTTGGCCAACAAAAAATTCATATATTACCCTAGGAAATAAAGGTGGAGTTGATATTCTTCAATTGTTAAAAGATCATAATATCCATAATATAATTAAAATTCATTTGTTTTATCTCATGTTTTCATCCTAAAAAATCATCCGTACTGGTTATCCCATATTCATAAATTAACATTTGGTGAAATATTACATTAATCTATAAAGCCTTATCCAAATTTAACCAGAAACCATTTCATTAAAGGATATCCATATAAAACATTAAAAATATTCGAATCCCACACATTAAGAATATGTTAATTAAATTTTCCCAAATCAATATATCATTAATCCCATAAAAAATATTACAAATCCCTTATGGTTAACATACCAATCACGTGAATATTGTTATCATGTATTCTATTGAAACTAATTTATAACATTAATTAACATGAAAACATAATTAAAAACATATCCTACCAAAGTACATAAATTGAACATTGACTATTTGAGATATTACTTTATTCAAAAAAAAAATAAACACTATCAATGAAATAGTAAACCACATTATCTTCAAATCATTAATCAGTTCCAAGATAGCCAATTTTATCAAATTCCGCATAACCATATCAATAATATTTTCATGCTAAAATCATTTTATCAACATCTAGAATATATTCATGATTATATTTCCCATAATATTTTCTTTTAAATAAAATATCACCTTTCTATAAAATCAATTTTCTATGTCATAATCCATATTTAATATATTCATGTAAATCCATAACAAAAAATATATACAGAAAAACAATTTATGATAAATAATTCGTTAATTACAATACATAAACACTACAATATTTATACTTTATTCTTAATTAATTAACAATAATTCATCATATTATTCTTTAATAACTCATTATTATTAAATTTAATTTGAAGTCTCTTCAACATAAATAAAAAAAATTAATTGCACCGCCTTTCTTACATATTCATGAAATTTCACTATAACAAATTAATTTTCATAATGCTCCTAAGTATAATTGTTAAACCAATAATTCATTGGTAATAACATAGTGGGAATAATAATCTCATCAATTTCTTTAATATATCCTATCCCTTTTCATTGGAAATTACTTTTTTGTTCCCATCTTTTACACATATAAAATGTATTATTACTCAATTCATGTATTATATTAAATTCTTATCTAAACATTCATATCAAAGAGTCTAATGAATACTCATTCCTCTATAGTCTCCACCACCAGATCTCTTGAAGAAATCTAACCATATCATTATTTTTGAGTGCATGAATTGGTAGAGATTCAAGCTGTCAATAATATATCATTAAAGGAGATTTTGAATAATCATGATAACCTACACTCTAATCATCAACCATTTTTTTATCATGACATTTTTTATCATAATCAATGTTAATCTAGTACATTTAGGTTACCTTTATTGACTTAAATGAATATGTAGAGAGTGAATATGAATATACAGAGTGGGAATGAATAGGATTGTGAAAAATATTTTATTGGATGTCCAAATAATTAAAAAATATTTTTTAGTATATAAAACCTTCTGTTTATCTATGTTCATTCATAGTCATCATCTATTTAAATCATTCATGATGGTTTATTATGTGAATGTAAATGACTAAATCATATCCCCTGAGAGATTAAAACATGATGTCTAGGAAGACCCTTTGCCATGCATCCATTGATGATTGACTTTAGCACAATTTCACCTTTTTTGATTTATTACCCCAAGGAACCTATGTCCATAAGCCACATCCACATGTATTATTTATATAGTGATGTAATTTCGTGGAAAACTAGTCACTCAATCCATGAAAAAAATATGAAGATATTTTCCTATACTTTTAACCGTCGATATCATTTTCCTTAGATATATTTGTTAAAATTAATTTGAAATATCCTTAGGTATATCAATAATGTTTTATCTTACTATTTTACAATGTTTTACTTAACTGATACACTAATACTAAGTATAAAGTCCCATGATTTTCATGAATCAATATTTCATCTTCATTAGAAATGTATTCAATACCAAAGAAACATAGCTATGATGAAAGTAATATTTTAGTGTATTTGGAGACTATATACACAATATTCTTATTTGTTAAAATATCTTCCACATCTCCCAGATTGTTATTTTCCTTTAGAAATCCTTATAATCATACCATGCTTATAACAATTCGTCATATATTGGGGAAATGAATCCTAGAAATGTATGATCTTAGATGGTTAGTAAGGGTAAACATGGGAAATATAATTCTATGACCATAGGAAATAATAAGATAATAATAAGAGTTTTTGATCAAAAAAATATCTTATTTGGATTATATCGAACCTATCATAGATCATAAACATGCTTCATTGAATAAAACATTATCATTTTTGAAAATATCTTCTATAAGAGTGAGAAATCAGAATAAGTAAAACATGATTTATAATATCATAACATAAATATGTAGAACAATAAAAAAATATGTAAAACCACATCATATTTAAGAGTTAACTACCATGACCAAAAAAATAGTTGATATGTTTAGAAACCATCATTTTGGATTGGGGGGTTTTTACGAGGGGTTTTTAATTTTTTTTCTATTACGGAACTTGAGGGATTTTAAAAACTAAGAATGATTCATTTTATTAAATGATGATAAAAATAATAAAATAATTATTATTAATATTTTTATATGTATTATTAGTATTTTTTAAGGTTATTATAATAAACAAGAGGAACACCCACTCCCCTTTGAGGTGAGGCAAGACCCACACACCCACCCCTTTGAGGTGCAACATGACCCCCAACTCTAGTTCCCTCTTCATCCATAGATTCTTCATGGTTATATAACAAGTCTTCACCATATATTTGAGTTAAAGCCTTTTCCCTAGTTCTCCTACATTTAATAGTTCAATTTCTACCTATCCTTCACCCTATGGAACTCGAATAAACCACATGGTTCTGGTTGATGAAATTTTCTTTAATTAATTTATTATAGGGTCAGGCAGAAGGTCTCTTGGGTTGTGTTCTTGTCGATTCTGGTGACCATCCCTGAAGGCAATATGGTTCTGGTGATTCCTTTCTTCAAGATTTGTTTCATGGTATGTTTTATTCTTATTGTGTGGTTTCTAACCATCCAATTTGGGATCTTTTGAGGATTTAGTGTTCCATGTAATTAATTTGTTCTTTGTTAAACTCTTCTATGTGGTTTTGAGATGCTAGGTCTAAGGAGACTCACATGTGTATGCATATGTAAGTATATATATATATATAGGTTCCCCTGATACATGTAATTTCATCCATGGTAATGAAATACATGTATGGGGTATGATGTTCCTTTCCATATATATAAAAATACATTTTTAGGTTATTGGAGGCTAGTATATTCATATAATCATATAAGTTAGAATCTCCTTGAACATGATCATGGCTATGTTGGTATGTGAATAGGGGATAGGTTTCTGCATATGTATGCGATGGTGCATATTCTCAATGGGGGTGAATCATATCATATCTATAAATCAACTAGAGTATAAGTGGATGGATTGGTACCACTTTGAGGAAATGTATTTATCTTTGAATCATTATTTACGAATACCAGAGTTTCTTCTTTTAATAAGTCGCTTTTATGTGTTTTCTAGTTTAATATAACATCATAGCTTGAATGAAATGTTGAAATGAGATAAATGGATTATATTTTGATAGAGTCATGTTTTTATAATAAAACCCTCTAATGGAGGTGCGCTTCCATCAAACCAATAAGTTGTGATAGATTTTATATCATGCTTGGTGTGGTTTGAGTTCTTTATATGACTTACTACTCTCATTGATATGTGGTATGATATTTCATCTACCTAATTGTAATTAAATGTTGTTTCCCGTGGGAGCTATTTCAAGTATATTCCATGTGTTATAGTTTGTTAAAATGGAAGAATCCATTGGGTTTTCTTGTTAAAAGGAATGTGATGGGAATTGGACTTAGACACACATTGGTGTGTTTTTACCCCAAGTCATGGAATGTTAATTATTTAATTGATTCATATATCAAATAATTAATTAAATGAATTAATTGGGAATGGATGAGTGACTAAGACCCATGGACCTTAGTATGTCATTTATTGATTGATCATGTCTTTCCATGTATGGATTAACTTGTGTGAGATAGATACTTCTGTTCCCATGTGATCTCACCACTACCATGTCATGTAGTATGTTTTGGTGTTAGAAATGGATTTCTATACATTATGTATGAATACACTAATGACCAAATGCAAAAAAATGGATTTTAGGGTTATAGACATAACGTTTCACACCAAAGATATACATTATGATTTTTTTGAAGGACCGTGTGAGACTTCGAGGAAGAAGATTACATTAGATTTTGTTTGTTATCTGAAGGGCCATGTGATCCCTTAGGTTAGAATATGGTGTGAGATTATGTTATTTTTATGAAGGACTATATGATCTTTTTAAAAACAATACTTTGTGAGACTCTGGTGGTTTTTTATGGACCATGTTAGCCTTCTGACATTCTAGGCCAGAGAGTAATCCAATTCCTTCCCTCACACAATAATAATTTAAACTCTATACTGAGATGAATTAAATGTAGAGACTTCCATAAAACCTTCGAATACATTTATCTTCTTTATGAGTCAAATCAGGTATTTAGATATGTGATTACCTAGGTAACACTTTAGGCTCTGGTATGAGATGAAGTTACTACTGATGTATGGGTGTCTATAGGAACCCTGGAGTTAAATTAATAAAATAAAAATTATTTAATAATAAAATTAACAGTTTATTTATGCATTATGTGTATATAAATTTTTCATCTTCAAACTCTTTTTCCAGCCATTGTCGAAGTTGGTATCACCATCATGTGTCCTTTAAGAACCTAGAGAAGTTATTGTTTATTTATTCGATTATGTTTTTATTTTTCTATACCATCACACTATTTAATTACTTTTCGCTGCATAGATTGAGCTAGAAACAGGTGGGTTCCAGCCTAATGATATTTTATCTCACTCCATAATTATGTAACATTGGTACATGAGTATACTCTACTTGTTTTCAGGACTATATACATTTGACAATATTATTTTCTTATACCTTGGAGTTAAGAGAAGAAGGCCTAGCGAGGGATTGAGACGCTCATTGGGATCAGCCTTATGAATTTATGTTATTACATTAATTTTTTAGTGAATTTTAATGAATGGTTTTTTATTTACTGTTTTCATATATGTGTGACCATGACATGCATATAATGTATAAATTTGAGTTCTCCATTTTCTTTGTTCAGTTTATATTTCAATTTTCTTGAACTACTTTGATTATCACTTTATATCTTCTTCCATTGTTCACTATATTTTACTATCTATTACCATTTCACACATTGAAAATGAGTTTATAGTTTCCCCCTGAATCTCAATTACATCCCCATTGTTAGTCAGCAGCCACTAAAGTATGGGTAGCCGTTCTTGGGGTCATGTGGTGACCGGTCTGAATACCAATTTGATGGAAAGCGAGGATGGGACGTTACAAAGTGGTATTAGAGGTTAAATTTTTTTTCCTTTTCTTACTGTTTTTTGGTTGGTAAACAAGGTACTATGGATGTGTCATCTCTTTCTTAAAAGCAGTGTGTGGGACTGATCACCCCATGTATTGGAAATGACCATGTGTCTAGGGTTTGGAATTCTTTTACACTATTTGATAATATAGTTGATGTGATTTATACTTGGGTGAATGGTGTATTTTCCATGTATTAGGGATTTATGAAATTTATGTTATTTTACCCTCAGTCAGAATGGGAATGAGGTAACATGACATGCATTATATTAGGAACATAGAAACTAACATTCCATGCATATTCCATGCAATTTAGCTGCCTTATTAGGATGCAAACTAATTTATTATCATGCATTTTCTAATTATATAATTTATTTGTACATATTGAGGTAATATGTTAGCATGATGTTAATTTAGCACGTCTTTCTTGTTGAGTTACATGATTTGATTAAATATTCCAATTTTTTGTGCTTGTCATAAAATGGTTGTCTTGATTTGTAAATTAGCAACATATGTTGAAATTGATGGTTATAGTTTAAATGGGATCCAATTATCAACTATAATGTGAATGGGAACTTTAAGATTTGGAAAAGGGTTACCCATATACACAAACCACCTCTGGACCATTATATATAAATTTATATTCATTGTTAAAGTGAAGATGGGATGAATTATTTAAATGTTAAAATTGAATGTTTTCAATTAATGGGATCCAAATGCCAACTGAAAGGTGTATATGAGCCTTGTGGATTGGTAAATGGACAACTATGTGTCCAAGCCTTTGTATAGAAATTGAATGTTTGAGAATGATTATAAATGTGAAAGCTATTATGTTTTGAACGTGAATGGTTGGTTAATTTTTAAAAATATCAACTAACTGATGTTGGTTAGTTTGGTAATGTTTTTACAAAATGAACTATTATGGGGTGGATTTTTGAAGAAACTATGTTGAATAAATGGGACCCCCATAGGAATCCTTTCTATTAATAGGATTTTAGATGAAAAGGTTTCTATTTATGATTGAATTCTTTTCAATGTTAAATGCTCAAGGAGGTATTTTATTATAACTGGTTTAAAACCAAAGTGCCTTATACTGAAATAGTAGTTTTTGGTTGTTAAAATTCATTCATATGATAAAAGGTTGAAACAAATTAATGAAGTGGATATAAATTGTAACATGAAGTAGTCTCCTTCATTTGAATCCTCACAGATGGGTAGTTTTAAATACTACTTATGGTATGTCGTGGAACTGAGATGTGTGAAATCATCTATATGATATTTAATTTTTATCAACGACTTGAATGGAATTAACATGGATCTTGGGCATAGTGACTCTATTATGCATGATCATGGGATAAGGTTAATTTGTATGATTTTTAATGGACTAGTTGTGAAAGGTAGAACCATTATATTTTGAGATGTTTTACTTCCACTGTGATCTCATGATGATGGTTCTATTTGGCTGTCTTTGTCCCATGTAATACTTATAGGATTTAAAAATACACAGTTATTTAGATGTGTGGTCTTTTCACCTTGATTCTTCATATGTGAACAAGTATCCTGTCATTCTTGGTTTAGTAGGTTCAATGTTCCTTAAGAGTTGTCAGCTGCCCCGGAGGTCATTTGAATCTCTCTATTCTTTAGTGATACTGACCTGGAATTTCTATATCCAAGTTAATGGTTGTATGAAATGATGTGCAGTTTTCATTTGAGAACACAAGGATGTATTTTTCGTCATACATGATATCAATTGATTATTTTATAATATAAAAAACTTTTCGAGTTTGGTTTTATCATTGATCTTGAAATGATGAAGATGTTCTTAGGTTATCCCCGGAGTAGAGTGACTAGGGCGTTAAGGTTAGATAATTGAACTGGTCATGAAGACATTATGGGACTCTAGTGTTTTTATATGTCAGTTGGATTAAATTTAGGATTTCATGTTAGATGTTCACTTGGTGATTGAAGTTCATCAAGTGTCAGATGTGTGATTATGGAGTTTCGGAACTAGGACTCTTGTGATTAGATAGTAATTTCTTAAGAAGATGTGGACACTCCTAAGGTGGGCAGTGTTGTAACAGATCTGATATATGTTGGTATTTTTTGGAATCATGAAATTGATGAGGATGGAAGTATGCACAACCATATAGAAACTGCATTAGTTTTTTGGTAGAGTTTTATTAGAAAGATTTAAAAGAACATGATTTCCTCGAGTGGGATAGGCTTAGAGATTTGGTTGATGACATGCAGGCAGGTGATGTTGGGCATTGGTAATGGGACCACCAATAGTGGCTTAGACGTTTTTTTATGGTAACCCTTGATATCCTCATGTTGTCTTTGATTAGTGATGATCATGTCTCCTATCATGACACCATCCATGATGCCCTCATAGATCATAAGTAATACTTCACACGAATTTTTGAAAAGTCATTAGGCGGTATAATTGGTTGTTATCTGGGTTGTATGTGGGATATGTGGGTCTTTGGGTTTCTCCTTCATTTGTGTTGGGGAACAACAGTTTTGAAATAGATTATTGTTATCCTGTGATGAGAATTTCATAGGAATTCAGGTATATACAAAGGTGTGCGTACATGTGATTTCTAATGAATGCCTTGGTGAGGAAGAATTTGTGGTTCTGTTAGGGATGTGTTAGCCATCTAAGCCAGTCATCTTCATTTATATTTAGCCAAACATGGCTTCGCATGTTCCCTTTTTTGTTGTGGTATATGTCAGGTGATGGAATGTTTTAAATTCCATGATACTAGTTTTTGGGAGATTTTGGTTTATAGATCAACAATGTCTTTTGAGGAAAGCCTACGTGGCTAGTTATTGTTTTCCGATTGAGTTTCGACCATTATTTTGATGAGATTCTTGTTATATCCTTAGTTTTAATCGGTTTTACCTATTATCTAATTCATGTGAGAAGTGTCACAATAATGTTTAAAACATGCCCTTATTGGAAATTACAATGGTGGATGGTCCATTGTTTGTATTTGGACATCAAAATCTAATATTGTTATTGGAAAGACACAATATACATATGATTAAATAGATGATGATGTGGTCATTTATCTGGTTGTGTGGGCTCAGTTAAACGTTTCTTCAAGGATTTGTGTTGAAATTTGAGCATTGGATAATGTTTTAGAGGCTTAAGTACCTTGAGCATATGAGATGCTCCAGTGTGCATTTGGAATTTGGAAACACAGTGCCATTGTTGGAATGAAAGCTCTAAACTTCAAATAGTATGGTGATATTGTCGTAGCTCTTGAAGGTTTATCAGGGACAAGATGTTTTAAGGTGGATAGATTTTAGAATCATTCCTTTTATACCTAGTGGTATCTATGAGTGTTTTTTAATTTTTGAAAATTATTGAATGGGATGAATTTTACAACTAAGCATCAGAACATTTTTGTTTTAATAATGAAAATAATATTAATAATATAATTGTTTTTATAATTATAATTACAATTTTTATTAATATTATTAATTTTATATTAGTAGTATTATTTTTATTTTTAGTTATTATAAGAAACAATAGGGAATCCTCTCCCTCTCCGTTTTGAGGTGAGACACGGCCAACATCCCCTCCCCTTTGAGGTGTGATTTGACCCCCACATCCAGCTCCCTCTTCATCCGTCGATTCATCATGGTTCCTTCATGATTCATCTCCAGATATACAAGGTAAAGATTTATCCCTTGTTCTCCTACATCTCTTTGGCTGATTTTGGCCTATCCATTTCCCTAGGATATTATGAAGAAACTATATCTTTGGGTTGATGTGGTTTTCCTCGATTAATTTTTTTCTATCATCACGTGGAAGGTCTCTTGAAACGTGCTCTAAAGGATTCTTGAAATTACCACTAAAGGTGAGGTGGTTTGGGTGGTTTCAGTCTGCTGATATTAATCAGGGTAAGTTTTTTTCTTGTGTGGTTTCACACCATCTAATTTGGGGACTTTAGATAATTTAAGGATCCAAGTAATTAATGTGTAGTGCGTTGAACTATGTGGCGTGTTTTCGAGTGACTAGGTCTTAGGGGACACATTTGTATATGAATAGGTAATTATATATATATATATAAGGGTTCCATTGTTACGTGTAATTTCATCCATAGTAGGAAAATACATGTATAGGTCATGGTATGCCTATTTATATATATGAAAAATACATGTGTAGGTTAGTGGATGCTAGTATATGCATATAAGAATATATGTAAGGATCTTGATGAACGTTATCATGGCCTTAAATGCGTGTGTATAGTGTCTAGCTTTCCTTATATGTATGAAAAGGTGAATTTTCTCTATGGGGGTGCAACAACTCATAGATTGAAAATGTCAATATCATAATTGGATATCATGGTTCTACATTAAGTTAGGGTCTATTTATTTGACTCTTTACTAAATAATGCCTTAGTTGCTTCTTTAAATATATTATTTATGAGTTTTCTAGATTTGTGGAACATCATTGATTTACTGAAATTTTTAAATTTGATAAATGGAATGTTTTTTGATAATGTAATGTTTTTGTAGAAAACCCCATCCAATAGTGGTTTACTACCTTCAAACAAAAAATTAGTGATAGATGTTATATCATGCTTAGTGTGGTTTTAGTTCTTCATATGTCTTCCTACTGGAATTGATATATATTAGGCTATTTCATGACCAGTGAATGATGTTAATTAATGTTTCCCATGTATGTTATGTCAATTATATGTCCTGCGTGATAGATTGTTAAACTGGATAAATCCTCTAGGTTTTCTTGTTAAACAGACCATGAATGTATTTGGACATAGTCTCCCTTTGGTGAATTTTTCCCATTCTCATGGGATATTAATTAATAAATTGATTTTCATATAAAATGATGAAGTACATTAATTAATTTGGAAGGGAGGATTGACTAAGTCCTATGGCCCATATTATGCTCTTTCATGATTAATCATGTTATTTCCTTGAATGGCTACGCCCATGGGAGATAGATACTATCATTACCATGTGAGTTTAACTCTTACACATAGTGTAGTAGGTTTATATGTTTCATAATCTCGTTATAAGATTTTTCCCATGTGATTTGGTTGATGTAATTTCCATCAAATGGTTTTTGAATGCATATAAATCTTCTTAATTCCTATCCCATGATATATATATTATAACTAATCCTTTTTGAATATTTTTGTGCTTGTTATGATTAAAAATCCCAAGTGAGTATTTTAAAAGAAATACCTTGAGCATGGCCTTGATTTGATTATTTCCATAATATGAATGACTTTCACCCTTTGTTTATGTGCCCACATGGGATGACTAATGTTAAGGCCATTTAATTTTTTTACATGTTTTTCTTGTTATATGAAATGTACCCACATCTGTAATTGATAGGATAAGAATTATCTAGTTATTCCTTTATTGATACACCCTAGTCTATGGGAGTTTTGATTGTTAACAT
Organism: Viscum album; assembly: GCA_963277665.1. Taxonomy (NCBI): domain Eukaryota; kingdom Viridiplantae; phylum Streptophyta; class Magnoliopsida; order Santalales; family Viscaceae; genus Viscum; species Viscum album. Next base: position 1,939,767,958 of record OY728140.1, on the reverse strand, counting down.
GGAAATATAGATGTGATTTCATGTGAAAAATTGTTTTTTGGGTGTTAGACATGGTGTTCTAATACAGATGTAAGTACACACTAGTGATTGTGTGTGAAAAAATGGATTTTGGGTTTATAAACATGACATTTCACACCAATTATATACATTATGATTGTTTTCCAAAAGACTGTGTGAGCCTTCGAGGTAGAAGATTGTGTGATATTCTATTTTTTTTTCAAAGGACCATGTGATCCTCTATTTCATTCAAAAGGAACTTTTAATCCATTGAGGAAGAAGATTGTATGATCTTAGGATTTTTATGAAGGACCGTGCAATCCTTTTGACTTTCTAGGCTATAGAGTACTCAAATATATTCCCTTGAATTATAATAAATCAAACATCACCATGATTCGAATTAGGTGTTGAGATATCACATCACTTTCGAATACTTTGATCTCTAGAATTAGTGGAAACAAGTACTATTATATGATATTACCTAGGTAATGCATTAGGCTTCATCTTAAGATGATTTTCGTATTGAGGTAAGGGTGTCCATGGAAACCCTATGGTTAAAATGACAAAATAATGAGAATTAAAAAAATTCAAAAAATAGTTTATTTATGTATTATATATATATATATATATATCCTGTTCATACTCTTATTTCACCCATGAGCCGAAGAAGGTAGCGTTGTCAGGTGTCCCTTAGGAACATGGATGGTTTATTGATTATATATTGAATTCTGTTTTTACTATTCTCTACCTGCACTCTATTTAATTGTACTTCACTGAATATTTTGGGTTGGACACCAGTGGGTGCCAGTCTAGTGAGATTTTATCTCACACCCTAATTAGGAACCATTGGTGCCTATGTAGACACCAATTGTTTGTAGGACTGTGGACATTAGATTTGGATGTTTCCTTATACCAGGGAGTTATGAGAAAAGACTAAGTGGGAGATCAGGATGCTCATGGAGATCGCCCTTGGGGACTTTAGTTCTTTTCATTAATTTTGTACTAAGATGTAAATCAGGTTGTTTTTTATACTTATTTCATATATATATCACCATGATATGCATGAATTATACAAACTTGTATTGGCCATTTTCTTTATTCAGTTGATATTACAATTTTCCTCTACTGCTTTGATTATCACTTTGTGTCTGCTTCATCTATTCTCTGATTCTTACAATCTGTTAACACTGCACACATTTAATATGTGGGAATTGTATCCCCACTATACAACCTTTACACCCTCTCTTCTGGTCGACATGTTATAGCATACATGGAGGTGTGTTTGAGGTCAAGTGGTGACTAGTTCGACTACTATTTTGATGGTAAGTTGGGTTGTGAAATTATAATCTGGATTAACCAATTCTATTTGGAGGATCAGGAAAAACCTATACCCATAGTTGATCTGGACACACCTGTTTCCAATAATAGGTTATGATTCACCCATTTTCTGTAGTATATCATGCCCATCTACATGATCCCATCATTATCACATTTCATATAAAAATTTACCAATTCATTGGAGGGGTATACGATTCCAAAAAATATAGTAATAAAAACCATAATTATGTGTCCAATAAAATAATAAAACGTTCCTCATATAAACACATCAAAACTCATGTAAAAAATGGGTTTAATAATTTTTTCATTTAATCGCCAAAGCATAACCCATGAAAAATATCTGGGTTTCATTAACATTTCATCAACATAAAAATTAACCCTCGAGAGAATGAATTATGTTAGTATAAATAATTATTATCCAAACTAAATAATATATAACATCAATGTATTTCCTCTGAGATGGAAAATTATTTTGAAAGATCACATGGAACATTATTTGAGGATAATAGCTTTTCCACATTCAATAACAGTTTTTTTAAAAAATAAATCATTTTAAAAATCAATTTCAAGTCGAAATAATTTATATAAAACATAAAATTTTCACAAATATTTATAAAAATAATTTCATTAAAAACTACAATTAAAATTTTTTTAATGAAGAATTAATTCATTGAGTGGTCATAAAAAATAGAAATAATGTTCATTTAGTAGAAGTTATAAATAATTATTTCTTCACATTTTTTGTCAAATCCTAATGATAAATTTTTTAAAGAGAAATGAAATATCAATTTTAAAACCCAAAAAACATAAAAAATTAATTTTAAAAACTATTGAATCATAGTTAAAAAATGAGAAACAGTTTTTAGTGAACATGGTATTGGATGAATATGGTTTTCTGATCAAATATGGAAGAAAAGATAGATTTTTTTTAAATACTTTCATAGTTTGTTTAAGAAACAAGGAGTGAGAAATTTGTAAAATTACATGAAAATATCCTGAATTACCATAGCATAATAAAATTAATCAGAATTATTTTGAGTTAGATCTGGTGATTTCTTATTTAAAACCATAATCATATAGAATCTCAATAAAAAATGAGATTGTATCATAAAACCAATAACACATGGGTAATGATTTATCATAAACCCCATGAATAAATAATATTAAGAGGAATTATAATATCTCTATAATAAATAAATTCATGATATTACATGAAAAAAGAATTTATATACACCTCATAGAAGTCTATGTGAGCATAACATAATGTATTCCCTATAGAATACAAATTAAGACAAAAATACCATCTCGCATTAGCAATGCTTTCAATCATAATCCCCAATAGATAATATTATAAAATTAAACAATAATTATTTTTAAAATAATTATATTTAATATTTAAAATTTAAAAGACTATGTATATACACCACACAAAACTAACCAGTGGTGAATTGGAAAACTTATCCCAAAAATAAAAGACTGGCTAGAGATCCCCTACCTTAACTCTCGACATCCATTGTACACATTTGAAACTACTATATAATAAATACATATTTATTATATATATTATGGAACCTTTAATAAATATATAATATCATAATGGTTTACTTATTAACCATTATTTACCTGTTTAATAATAATTCCATTTTGAAATCAATGTTTCTGGTAATTTATTTTCATTTATATTTTGATTTTGTGTTTTGGGTTATTTTAAATAGTTCATTGTTAAATAATTTCCAAACTGTTAAAAATGACATAAATTCAATACATTTTTTATATATGAATTTATATAAATAAATAAAATCTAGATATATAAAATAAAATACATCTTTTATAGAGACAACATTTCATAGATACGCATGAACACAAGTTCGATTTTCAAAATTGATTATCATATTAAATGTAAAGAATATATTTAAAATATGGTATCATTTTTATGTACTTTATATAAAGTATATTCATTAAATTTATACATAATACCTTCCATTTAAATCACATGTTAAAACGAATGACATCACTTCAACAGGCTGTAGTCTTTCATACACATGTGAAAAGTTATTGTATTGCCTGTTGAATGGAAAGAAAGAAGTTATATTTGATATATTAATTAAATATTTATATTAATGAAATAAATATAAAATTAGTATTTAATATATATAATTATATATATCATTCAAATGTTTTTATGGAAAAAACATATATCATTTCATGAGGGGTTAGTCCTCTGTACACTAAAATGATGATTTCAAGTCCAATTTTGATGGAAGTTCATATAGATATATTTTAATTAATTTATTTAATAATATCATATCATATATTAGATAATTTATTTATTTTATTGGATTTTTTAATTTCTTATTGAATCTGTAAAAATAAGAACATTAGGGAAGATAATTACCTTCTCTTAAATGATCATCCTTTGAATCTCTTATTAAGAACCCTAGTGTTGGGTGTTTCGGAACACCAATAGCACTTGAACATGGATAACAAATTTTTAGATAGAATTTTAGAAGTTTTTTTAAACTATATTCATTTATAAGTGTTTATATGTGAATTGTGGTAATGGAATATTCTATATGGGGTAAATCATCCAACTTGAAAACTATAGAGAAATTTCTAAAATGAATCCAAAAAACATTATTCCCAAAAAAAAGCATCTAAATCACACTATATTCAATATTAATAAGTTTAATATGGAAAAATTTATATAAATTAAGATTTTATCATGTTTTGGATTATTCTTATACCATTATATTTTTAGTTTAATCACCTGGAAATCCCAATTTTACCATAATTACAGAAAATAATTTTTATTGTTTTCTCTATTCATTAATGTCAGAAATTAATTTTACATTGTTTAAAAATATAAATTATTCTTATTCAAAATAATGATTCATTTTTTTTAAAATATAATATTCCCAAAATTCTTAAAACTAAAGTTAATAAAAACCCATCAAATATGAAAAAAAATCAGGTTTTCGAGAATTGAATTTTGAAAGAAAAATATGATTTTATATTAAATATATATATAATAATAAGTAATATAAATATATAAATATAAATTAAAATATATATAATGCATACATGTAATACAATTAAGTAATAAATATGGATTATATTAATTACTTAAAATGAAAAATCATTGTGCATATTAAAATTGTTTCAAGAAAAACGTTTTGTTTACCCAAAAACCAACATATACTCTAATTTAATATGAATTTGATTCAATAATAATTAAGTATATTAAATTTTATTGAGGAATATATATGTTACTTTAAACCTTGATATTTTACTTAAATTACATTATTTATTGAAAGTAAATTGTGGTTCTACAAAAATCATTATTTTTCACTATTCAGAGAAAAATAAATATTTTCCAAAAAAGGCCAAAACATGAACATAAGCTAATAAATTTTACTTTATAAAATAAATTTTCAAAAAATATCTATAAACTAAATTTTTTTTCTTATAAAATTAAATAAAAAACATGTTTTCAGAAAACATATATTTGATGAATTTAATGAATTTACTAAAAATTAATGGATTTTTTTACAGAGAAATTATAAATAAAATAATATTGAGTGGTATATTTATTTTTATTTTTTATAAATTTGTTAATAAACATCATATTTAAATATTTAATAGTTATGTAACAATGGTCATATATAAAATTATATTATTATATAGTTATCTAATTATTATTGAATCAAATTCATATTAAATTAGAGTATATGTTGGTTTTTGGGTAAACAAAACGTTTTTCTTGAAACAATTTTAATATGCACAATGATTTTTCATTTTAAGTAATTAATATAATCCATATTTATTACTTAATTGTATTACATGTATGCATTATATATAAAATTAAATAAAAATCATGTTTTCAGAAAACATATATTTGATGAATTTAATGAATTTACTAAAAATTAATGGATTTTTTTACAGAGAAATTATAAATAAAATAATATTGAGTGGTATATTTATTTTTATTTTTTATAAATTTGTTAATAAACATAATATTTAAATATTTAATAGTTATGTAACAATGGTCATATATAAAATTATATTATTATATAGTTATCTAAATCCTGGTGTTGCATGTTACAATTACTATAGAAAAAACATGTTTTACTAAGTAACAAAAGATAATATTAGTTTTTTGTATTTTTAAATATATATATATATAACTATATGTTAATATGATAAAAAATAATTTACACAATAACATGATGTTTCCTTCCACATCCTTTAAAATGAATTTCCCTCTCAAAAATAACCTTTGACGTTAAAGGTTTAATATTTGATAATCTCTTCCTAGAAACCCACATCGTTCAAATGAATAATAAACTAACCCAAAAATGGAATATTGGAAACATAGAGGTTAACTAATGCAACTCATAACTGGGTTTCCACATATGATAACATTGGTGGAATATGAATATTTTTACATTGATTAAATATTCAATGTCCCAATAAGGATGTGGAGTGACAAATATTTGTTGATCAAATGAATGTGAATGATCTTGTGAAAATAAAAACCTGAAAACATAATAAAACTAGTTTTGAAAATATTTATTGATATTTCTCTTAAATTTTTTGTAATATGATAAACAATTATTTTAGGATCCTTTTCCCAAAGATAAATATTATTCATGAGAATATATGAATACTTTATTTAATTCCATTTTATAAAAAACATTTCGCCCATGGGTTATGAAATTATCTATTTCTACTTCATCTCTTACTCCATAAAATGATGTTGAATTTGTTATTCTTAAATCACTAATGGATCATTTTTTCCTTAATAAAATTATAATTCATCTCATCTATCTCTATTTATCATTTTAACAAAATGGTAAGCACTTGTTATCCAATATTCATAAATAATAAAATTGTGATTTAATACATAAATCTCAAAAGCCTCAAACAATTTTCAACAGAAAACATTTCATAAATGGTTATCCTTAAGACCCTTTTAAAATATTAAAATATAAAATCTTTATAAATAAATCCACTAAATTTCTCAAATAAACTTTTCATTAATCCCCTAAAAACATATATAATATCATAAATTTTAGATACTAAACATCTTAATACATTTTTCATTTATTCTAATGAAAAATAGTGATAAAGTGATTTACCATATAAACTTTTAGAAAATATAAATTATTATTTATTTCATAAATAAAACACATAAAATTTAAGGTATTAAATAATTTAAACAAGGGCATAAAGTCCATATAAAATATCATAATTCACATCATCGAACAAATCCTTAATATGTTCATTAATAATCAGTGTTATCAAATTTTATTTTTCCATATCATTCATTTTTTTATACCAAAACATTATCTCATTATTAAATAAATTTCATGTTTTATCATTCCTATAATAATGTGTTGTTAATTAAATATTACATTTTAATTATTTTTCTAGATCATCACCACCATTCGACATATTCTTCAAAATAAAAAATGAAAAACTAATACTGAAAAATACATATATATTTGATAATTTTTTAATTCTATGATTAAAATATTACAATAATTCTACATCATTCTGAAACCATTAACTAGGATTCATCATTTTATTACTTAATACCTCATTCATTTCATAATTCATTTGTTGTCTCTTCATCATCAACAACAAAACCATTACTTTCACCACCTTACTGACCCAATTCATGAGATTTTACTATAGGAAATAAATATACATAATACCCTTACATTATATAGTTAAAACATTTATCAATTTATAGTACCTTATAGAGACCAATATTCCAATCTATTTTATAACCTGGTCATTTCATTGTTCCTCAGTAATAAGTTCTCATGTTCCCTTCTTTTCCAAATAGAGAAAAAATTAATTATACTAAAGCATTTTATTTACTACTTCTTTCCACATTCCAGACATATTTGAAATTGGATCTTCCTTCCTTTATGGTATGCACCCACTTAGGTCTTATAAAAATATATCCTACTCAATGTTGGTGAATCCAAGATTTGGTTGAGATGAAAGTTGGATGTCATATATTGTGATAACTGGTTAGGAGTAATCATCATACCCTTCACTCTACTTATAACCCCATTTAGGTTCACATCAAAACATTTTCTATCAAACTCATCATTATTCATGTTTCTTCTAATTCATGTCGTTGACTAAAACCCAAAAACAATAGTTTAACTACCAATATTTATAGTGGGAAACCAAATTATATACAAAAATCATTTAAAAGATGTATAAATGATGACATATTATTTTTAATACATGTCTTCTAAGTCTTATCCTTGTTCACTCAGTCATCTTATAATTAAATTATTCATGATGGATCATAAAGAGTTTGTTAATTTTATTTTCATGCATCAGATGATTATCAACATTATCTCAATGCACCATTTTTAGAGTTTTAACCGCTAAGTAGTCTAGTGGTAGAGAAACATTCACTTTTAGATTAAATACAGGGCTGTGATTTCTTATAAAATAGTCACTAAATGTTTTTTATACATTTGCTGACATTTTCCTATAATTTGAATCATCAATAGACTTATAATTATACATATCCCTAGAATACTCCTTTTAAATATCACTAGGGATATTTATAATATTTTTTTGTCCCATTATAAAAAGGAAAACTAAACCTATAATATGATACCAAGTATAATGAACTGAGATATTCAAACATAAATATCACATATTTTTAGGTAAAAATTCAATATATAGAATAAATCAATTCCTAGGGAACATAATAGAATATCATCTATGGAAACTAGATACAAAATGTTCTTATTTCTTGAAATATAAAGAACATTTCTTTTAAATTTATTATCTTTAGTATTTTTCTTAAAAATAATATGATTTGAACCATTCTTCATAAATTTGTGGAAATGAAAAATAAGAATTGGTGAGCTCAAAATATCTGTATGGGAAATCCTGGGATATATAATACATAATCATATTAATGTATAATATTACAATACAACATGTTATCATGAATATAATGTAAGATTTCAATAACTAACCTTTTATAGATCATAAAAAAATTACTTGAATAAAAAATTACTATTTCAAAAAACATGGACAATAAGAGTGAGAAATTTTCATTAATCATTCATGAACCATATGCTCATGTCATAAAAGTGTGGAATAATCATAAATATTGAAATCCATTTCATATTTAAAATTTAACTACCATGTCAATAAAAATCGTGGATTAAGATATACCTATCTCTGAATGTGGATTAAGATACACCTATTTCCCATAGTGGATTAGGAAGCACAAGTTTCCCATATTAGATTAGGATGCTCCTATTTCCTATAGTGGATCAATCCCATTTAATTATTTCCCATAATTCTCTCAGTATATATAAATATTTACCTAAGGAATTGTTGAGAGATATAGGTCCCACAAGCCTCGTAATTAAATACATTCTTCTGTATTCCACTATATCATAAAACCTTCTTCAAACCATTATATGTTATCCCTTGTAAGTAAAATGGATTTCATAAATATTTCATCAATTAACCATAGCAAAAACCATGAAAAATATATGGGCTTCATAAAAATTTCTTCATCATAATCATTAACCCTATATAGAAATAATATGAATGGTATCATTCAATCAGATCAATAATAAATGATAATTAGAAAAAAGGATGTTCAATTATATGGAAAATTATATTGCATGATAAATTAGAACATTTCTTTAGAAAAATAGTCTTTCTACTTTGAAAAAAACATTTCAAAACATAAGAAAAATTAAATTCCATTTAAATTTTATATTATTTATATAAATTATTAACATTTAGAAAATATTATTTTACAAATATTAATTGAAAATATTTTTTAATACATGTAAGGTAAGCTTTAAATCATTTACCATCCATGAAAAAAAGAAATAATGTTCATATATTTTATATTAACAATAGAGATTCTTTTCAAATTTTCAGTTAATGAAAAAAGTAAATTGTTTGGAAAGGATAATAAATTTAAAAATTTAAAATAATATAAAATTTTTAAAATAATTTTTAAAATCAAAGGATAATAGTTAAAAAATTTAAAAACATATTATATAACATGGTTTTAAAACAAACTATAATTCTGACAAAAGATATAAATAGCGTATGTTATTCATGAAAATAGATTCTCAATTATTTTATTTAAAAATTATTTCAAAAAAATTACTATTATGTAAAGACCCGTAAAATTCAAGGGAAGTTTTTTTTTCTTAATTTTCTTTTGGATTTTACAAGAACGCGGTTTTTAACGGCACTTGATTCTGAGGCCCAGTGTGCCCGGAATTTCTATCCAAAGTTTAGCTTGGGTACGTTCAGTGAACGAACAGGCGGGTTTTCCTCACTTTTGAACCGGTGCTCGGAATCGAATTCTGAGGTCACCGATGGATTCCTAGCGCCTGTAATTTCTTAGGAACACCTTTTTAGGGGTTGCATTTTCACGAGAGAAGTTGTTAAAAAAATTGTGGAAGGTAAAATAAAATTGAGCATCAATTTTATTTTTCTCTAAGTGGTTAAAATCTTTGAGTGGAAGTTAGGGAAAACCACCCAACGTCCCATGGGAGGTTATGAGGGTGGTGGGGCCCACACGACCCCCACCCTTTCATCTTCCCTAACCTTCCATAACCCTTCATTTAATAATTCAAGTTGATTTAATTAATTGAGTGGATTAATACAACTTTTCAATTTAAAATGATTAATTTATGTTAATAAAATATGTACGGGACTTATTTTATTTTGGTTGGAACTTGTTGCATTGGGATGATTTGGAGAAAAGTTGAGGAGCTTCAAGAACTTCTTCCTCTTCGACGAAGAACGCGAAGAATGCGAAAAATGTCGGATTCCTCGGAGATCAACGACACGACGCCGACGAATCATTTCCCCACGATGCGACTCTCTCCTTCCGCGACGGCTTCTTCTATGACGGTTATTTCCGCGATGAACACTCGCTCAACGATTCGACGTGGTAGGGTATTTATGCATTTCTTTTCATGAATTTTATTCTTCATCATTCCACGTACTTTTGGACCACTAGTTACCAGTTAACGGAAGGGGGATGGACCGCACAAACACAGCCGACCCTCCTCTCCTTTTATCTTGTCTTCCTTGTGGAGGAATAGAACGAGGATGGTGCGGTGTAGTCGCACGGCGCGGGATGATGCGGCAAGGTATGTGCGGCACCATCGTGCCACGCCTTTGAATTGAATAAGAACTTGGCATCTTCGTGCCGCGCCAGACGGTCCAAGGCTGCGGCTGAGGCTGCGGAGGAGTAGGGGAACCGGCGGCTGGTTCCGGGCCGCCGGCGTCGGAGCAGGGGGACAAGCCCTTTCAGGTCCCGTGGTGCAACAGCCGGCCGGCCGGAGTGGGTCGGGCGGACAGAGGAAGAGCTGGGGGTTTCAAACCCTCGGCTGGCCGGAAATGAGCGGGCCTCCACATGGGGGCCGTAGATGACAAACGGGCGGGGGAAGCCCACCCCCCCCCCCCCCCCCCGCACCCCTGTCCGCTCAGCCGAAACGGCTGAGCCACCTGGCCGGCGCTAGCGCGCCCGCACGCCGGGCCGGCTGCCCCGAGCGGTCCGCCAGGCCGGGCCGCGCCCAGGTTGGGTCGGGCCACGCCCAAGCCGCTCCCAGGCCAGGCCGAACCGCGCCCGGGCTGCGCTGTGCCAAGCCAGCCGGGTCGGGCGGCGTCCAAGCATGTCGGACCTGGACCCGGGAAGGGTCGACCCGGTTCGGGCCGACCCTTAGGGTATCGGGTCGGGTCGGACCGGGCCCAAACCCCCTAATACCGGACCCCTCATGGTATGTTTCCCATAACATGGGTTGCGGACCTCCGATCGACGCACCTTCAGCTGCGATGCGATCCTTGGATTGAGACGGTCTTTTCGGTATACTACACTCAAGTTTCGATGAACTTTAGGTTCAGCCGGGTTGGTTCGTACACGAAACCAACCGGGCCCTTGGAGCGGAAACGCTTATAACTTGAGCTTCGGACGTCCAATTGACGTGTCATCGACTTTGATGGATTCCTCTTAGTGAGACGGACCTTTTGGATTACTCCGATCGAAGTTTGGACACAGTTGGAGTATGGTCGGGTTGGTTTTGACTTAAAAACAAACCGGACCCCTGGGACGAAAAGGCCAATAACTCTCAGACCGGGTGTCTGATTGACGCGCCGTCTGTGATGTTGAGTTCCTGTTGAAGATACAGAAATTTTGGATACATCAACTCCGTACTATGTGTCAGTTGATTTATCAGCCCTTCGGCTCGTGGAGCGGACCCTCCCGAACGAGCTTGCTGTGTGCGGAAACCCTAGAGCTGGCTGCGACTGCGACGATGATGACGATTGTGCAAAAATCCTCTGTGGATTTGATAGTGACGACTACAGAACTCAGCGATCCTACGTGGATTAGTGCTGCCAATCCTGTGTGGGTCAGATCCTATGTGGGTTAGTGCTCAGCGGTCCTGTGTGGTCCAGCACCTACAGATCCTGTGTGGGTCTGATCCTATGTGGGTCATTGCGAGGGTTAGTTACCTATCGATCCTGTGTGGGTCATTGTGGGGGTTAGTTAACTATCGATCCTCTATGGGTCATTGCAGGGGTTAGTTACCTATCGATCCTTTATGGGCCATTGCTGGGGTTAGTACCTGTCGATCTTGTGAGGGTCCGATGGCTTAGATGAATCAGTGACTACATCTATTCATCTCTATCGTCTTACAAAGAAGTATACATGTGTGAGCTGAATCTTGACTTTCAATCCTTATCTTCGATAATATTGACTTGATATCCTATGTGTATTACATTATGCTTTCATGTGTGTATTGACTTGTGATTTTTCTTGTGTGGACTGGGTTGTACATGAGCTCAGATATTGGAGCTGATCGAGAATTGGTGACTTAGGTATATGTATGGGCATGTACCTAAGGTGTGTCGGATGTAACTTCGTGATTGTATCTTTCCTTTGTGGATTATCCTTTGTGGATTCTGGGAGACCTTCGGGGGTCTGGGGGTCCCTACTGAGTAGCTTATACTCACCCCTGCACGGGCCATGCCTGGACTATGTTGTGTTGGTTGCAGATGACGGACAATGCTGATCGTGGTTGAGGCTTGCGGAGGAGGTCGGTACCGGGAGGTGGACCACTGTGCAGGATGTACTCGGAGAGGACGACTGGACCCAAGGAGCTGTGGAGGATATATGTACCCACCCTTCAGGTGGGAGTTCCAGTGGACGGCTTGAGGCTGCAGCTTTACATTCAGTTGTAGTTTTTCCTTTCCATTTTTACTTTACTTTCAGTTTGGGTTTGTATTCTGTCCCACTTACTTTTATGCACTTACTGTAGTACCCAGTTTTACTTAGTGTTTACTTATAATGCTTTCTTGATCTGTGGTGTTGTTTACTTTACAAAGGCAATGCCTTTACTTTTATCAGGAATTATGCCTTGGTGCTAGTCGTCAGCCCCTGGCCTATGGAAGGCGGGCTTGGGGTAGTCACGGCACGGGCCCCAAGGATGGGTCATGACAAATTTGTATCAGAAGAGTTCGGTTCTACCACAGAACCCAGGACTCTGATCTTTTTCTATGTTAATCAATAGTGTTAAGAGTATTGAGTGTGGTTTTTAGTCCAGGGAGTCCAGTGTTGGTGCGGTGGTCGACGTATCCGTACACTAGGACCCTGACTTCTGATTTCCGAATTAATGCACGAAAACATTGATTTCATGTGTGATTCAAGTTTTCTTTGTGATTACTTTGTGTCAACTCGCCAGGTATATTGTTTGACCGTGGCGCACCTGTTTCGTTTCAGGATGGCCCCACGCCGACAGCCAGCTAGGGTTCTGAGTGTTGTACGTGAGGACATCCCACCGAGCGATAAAGCCTCGGTACATGGCCCTTTGACAGCAGAGGCACCTTCGGTACCGCTACTCACTGAGCCACCAATGCTACCATCCCCAGCCGCTGACGATACACGTCGCCTTAGTGCACTGTATGAGTTTCAGCGTCAGCGACCGCCCAGGTTCCGTGGGGAGACGGACCTTCAGGCCGCCGAGGATTGGCTAGAGGCAGTTGTATGAGTTTTCAGGTTAGTGAGGACACCAGCATACCTCATGGTGATCCTCGCAGCGAGCCTCCTGTACGCGGCAACATGAAGTTGGGGGAGCTTGATGCTCTAGGTGCACGACGAGGCATCTCTTCTCTGGATGGACTTTGAGAGCCTCTTCTGCTCGGAGTTCGTCCCAGCCACCCTCCGTGCAGTGCGTATCCAGGAGCTTCTTCAGCTGTGGCAGGGCAGCTTGACGGTCGCCCAGTACTTGGCGAGATTTACAGATCTCTCGCGCTATTCGACGGACATGGTACAGGACCCATTCTTTCGGGCTCGGACCTTTGATCAGGGATTGAGGCATGAGATCAGGGCATCGCTGATCTCCCTCAGCATTCCGACATAGGCATGGGTACTAGAGCGAGCCCTTCTCATTGAGAGCTTTCTTGATGAGCCTACACCAGCAGCGAGACCTACCGCAGGCCGGCACATAGCGGAGTATTCTGCAGCTGACAGTAGACAGATTTCACAGAGGTCCAAGAGGACCATGCCATCTAGCCGACGACCACAGGATACTGGCTCGGAGGTGTGGGGCGCATGCAGTAGAGCCAGTCTTACTAGTGGAAGATAGTGCTATGCATGCGGCGGGCAGGGCCACTTGGCTCGTGACTGCCCAACCCGCCTTGCAGAGGAGCAGCAGACGGTTGAGGAACCACCCAGGAAGAGGCAGAGGTTCGACCGTGGCGGTCCGCAGGGAGCAGGTGGACGAGGCAGAGGAGCTGGCCGAGCAGCATGTGGTGTTCGACGCTTTGAGGCTCTACCACCACCACCACCAGGAGGTCCACCCCGACCATAGGGGATAGCACATCTTCAGGCAGCTGAAGCTTACGATCATGGAGCTCTAGAAGCGGGTGGACAATTGTGGGACTAGCTCTAGGCATAGAGGCCCTTGACCATAATGCCTCTAGCATCTTTTTTGGTGTTTCCTTGTGTCCTTTTACTTTGAGTTGAAGTAGTAAAAGACACTTTCATTGGTGATGTTTGCTTTCTTGTCTTTTGTATGTTAATACTAAGAGATACCGGTTAAAATCTGTTGACTTGACCCTCACTTATGAGATTCTTACTGGAAGAGTCCCAGTGACCACACACTGATGCCGACAGTGTGGCTCAACCCTTGGAGGTGAGAGTAATGGTTGGATCTCTTGGTAGCAGCGTCGAGGACTTACGACGTCATCCATGGCATGAATTAACTAATCATGACGGGATTGACTGTATTAGGCAAGGAACGTGGTTCATCCATGGGATGAGACCAGATTTCCCTTTTCGACAAAGGCGAAATCTTTGCAGCTTTTTAGAACATTAAGGAGGAAGAGGCAACCCTTCGTGTGGTCAGATAGATGTCAGTAGAGCTTCCAGGAGCTGAGACAGAGATTGACCAGCGTGCCTATCTTGAGGCTACCAAAGGATGGAGTTGGGTACGTAGTTTACTGCGATACATCAAGGACCGGAATCGGATGTTTCCTGATGCAAGAGCATGCAGTGATCGCCTATAGATCACGTCAGTTGAGGCTGCATGAACAGAACTACACTACCCATGACCTGGATTTAGCAGCAGTGGTCTTCGCTCTGAAGATGTGGCAACACTATTTGATGGTGAGCACTTTTTAGTCTATTCCTGTGGCAGAGTTCATTTCTTGATGCCTCACCTGCCAGCAGGTGAAGGCAGATCACCAGCTACCAGCAGGCTTGGTACAGCCCTTGGAGGTCCCGGAGTGAAAGTGGGACGGCATATCTTTGGACTTCGTGACTGGACTTCCACGCACTTTCAGAGGTCACGACTCCATTTGGGTGATTGTCAACCGACTCACCAAGTTGGATCACTTCTTACCTATCAGAGAGTAGGGATCAGTGGAGAGCATGGGATGTCTCTACGTTCGGGAGACTGTACAGCTTAATGGTGGGCCATCATCTATCATCTCTGAATGAGATGCTCGCTTTACTTCCCAGCTATGGAAGGGGTTGCAGGAGGCATTTGGGACGCAACTACGTCTGAGTACTACCTTTCACCCTGAGACAGATGGTCAGATGGAGAGGACCATTCAGACTCTCGAAGAAATGATTCGCGCATGTGTCCTCGACTTTGGTCGTAGCTGGGAGGACAACATACCCTTGGTGGAGTTCGCATACAATAACAGCTACCACTCCACCATCGGTATGGAACCATACAAGGAGTTGTACGATAGACCTTTCAGATCTCCACTGTGCTGGAAAGACCCTGGGGAGTCAGCACTTGTGGGACCGGAGATAGTCCAGATCACGACAGAGAAGGTCCAGGTCATCCAGGAGCGGATGACGACAGCCTAGAGCCGGCAAAAGTCTTATGCTGATAGGAGGTGGAGGCCACCAGAGTTCGAGGATGGAGACCATGTCTTCTTGCGGGTCTCTCCTCGACGTGGTATATGGAGATTTGGCCGAGGTGGAAAGTTGTCTCCACGCTTCATCTGACCATTCCAGGTCCTCAGCAGGATTGGCAAGGTGGCTTATCGCCTGGCTCTACCACCTCATTTGCACTGAGTGCACGACGTCTTCCACGTATCTCAGCTGAGGAGATACGTGCACGACCCGATGCATATCATTGACCATGGAAAGATGGACATTGATGATGGGGTGACTTTTGCGGAGGTCCTAGTGGAGATCAAGGATCGACAGGAGAGGGTCCTACGTGGATGGTCGATTCCTCTAGTGCGCATCAGATGGCAGCACGGGAACCCCTAGGAGAGCACTTGGGAGCGGGAGGCTCAGATGCGTGTGTAGTACCCACATTTGTTCCCCTAGTTTTTGATGTATCTTTACGGGGACGTAAAGCCCTGAGGTGGGAGTAACATAAATACACGTAAAATTTAAGGGAAATTTTTTTTCATAATTTTCTTTGGGATTTTACAAGAACGCAGTTTCTGACGGCACTTGATTCTGAGGCCCGGTGTGCCCGTAATTTTTATTCGAAGTTTAGCTCGAGTACATTCAGTGAACGAATGAGTAGGTTTTCCTAACTTTTGAACCGGTGCCCGGAATCAAATTCTGAGGCCACCGATGGATTTGCAGCACCGGTAATTGCATAGAAACACCTTTTTCGGAGTTGCGTTTTCACGAGATAAGTTGTTAAAAAATTTGTGGAAGGTAAAATAAAATTGAGCATCAATTTTATTTTTCTCTAAGTGGTTAAAATCATTGAGTGGAAGTTGGTGAAAACCACCCAACTTCCCTTTGGAGGTTATGAGGGTGGTGGGGCCCACACGAACCTCACCCCTTCATCTTCCCTAACCTTCCATAACCCTTCATTTAATAAGTCAATTTGAGTTAATTAATTGAGTGGATTAATTCAACTTTTGAATTTCAAATGCTTAAGTTATGTTAATAAAATAAGTAAGGGACTTATTTTATTTTGGATGGAACTTGTTGCATTGGGAGGATTTGGAGAAAATTTGAGGATCTTGAAGAACTTCTTCTTCTTTGACGAAGAACGCGAAGAACGTCGGATTCCTCAGAGATCAACGACGCGACGTTGACGAATCATTTCCCTGCGACTCAACTCTCTCTATCCGCGACGTCTTCTTCCGCGGCGGTTATTTCCGCGACGAACCCTCACTGAACAATTCGACGAGGTAGGGGATTTATGCGTTTCTTTTTGTGAATTTCATCAGTCATCAATCCTCGTACTTTTGGACCGCTTGTTACCAGTTAACAGGAGGGGGTCGGACCACAAAAACACGGCCAACCCTCCTCCCCTTTTATCATGTCTTCCTTGTGATTGAATGGAACGAGGATGGCATGGAGTCGTCACACTACGCAGGGTCAGGCGGCAAGGTATGTGTGGCGCCGTCGCGCAGCGCCTTTGAATCGAACAAGAACGTGGTGCCATCGTGCCACGCTGGAGAACCCCAAAAACACCGCGGCTGGAGCGGGGCCGCGGTGGAGGGGCGCGGTGTCGTCTCGCCGTGCCAGACGGTCCAAGGCCGCGGCTGAGGCCGCGGCGAAGCAGGGGAACCAGCGGCCGGTTCCGGACCGTTGGCGTCGGAGCAGGGGGACTGTCCCTTGCCAGTCTCGTGGTGCAACAGCTGGCCGGCCGGAGCGGGCCGCCCGGACAGAGGATGAACCGGGGGTTTGAAACCCCCGGCTGGCTGGAAATGAGTGGCCCCCCACATGGGGGTCACAGATTACAAACGGGCGGGGGGCATCGTGCTCCCCCACACCCCTGTCCGCTCAGCCAAAATGGCCAAGCCACCTGGCTGGCGCCAGCGCGCCAGCGTGCCAGGCCGGCTGCCCCGGCCGGTCCGCCGGGCCGACCCGGGGCGCGCCCAAGCAGTCCAGACCCGGACCCGGGACGGGTCGACTAGGTTCGGACTGACCCAGAGGTTATCGGGCCGGGTCAGACCGGGCTCGAACCCCCTAATACATGACCCCTCATGATCTTTTGCCCATAACATTGGCTACAGACCTTCGATCGGCGCACCGTCAGCTGCGATGTGATCCTTGGATCGAGACGGTCATTTTGGAATACTACACTCAAGTTTTGGAGGACTTTGGGTTCAGCCGGATTTGTTCGTACATGAAACCAACCGGGCCCTCGGAGCGGAAACGCTTATAACTTGAGCTCCGGACGTCTGATTGACGTGTCGTCGACTTTGATGGATTCCTCTTAGTGAGACAAACCTTTTGGCTTACTCCACTCGAGGTTTGGATGCAGTTGGAGTACGGTTGGGTTGGTTTTGAATTAAAAACCAACCAGACCCCTGGGACAAAAAAACCAATAACTCTCAGACCGGGCGTCCGATTGACGCGCCACCTGTGACGTTGAGTTCCTGTTGACGATACAAAACTTTTGGATACATCAACTCCGGACTATATTTCAGTTGATGTATCAGCCCTTCGGCTCATGGAGCAGACCCTCCCGAACGAGTTTGCCGTGTGTGGAAACCCTAGAAATGGCTGCGACTACGACGACGATGACGACTGTGCAGAAATCCTCCATGGATTCGACGGTGATGACTACAACATTAAGCGATCCTACATGGATCAGTGCTACTGATCCTGTGTGGGTCAGTGCTCAGCGGTCCTATGTGGGCCAGCGCCTACAGATCATGTGTGGGTCCGATCCTGTGTGGGTCATTGCAGGGGTTAGTTACCTATCGATCATGTGTGGGTCATTGCGGGGGTTAGTTACCTATCGATACTTTTTGATTCATTGTGAGGGTTAATACCTATCGATCTTGTGTGGGTCCAACGGATTATTTGAATCAGTGACTACATCTGATCATCTCTGTCATCTTATGAAAAATTATACCTATGTGAGCTGAATCTTGACTTTAAATCCTTATCTTCGATAAGATTGACTTGATATCCTGTATGGATTACGTTATGCTTTCCTGTGTGGATTGAGTTGTGATTTTTCCTATGTTGACTGGGTTGTGCTTGAGCTCGGATGTTGGAGCCGATCGAGAATTGATGACTTAGGTATATGTATGGGAATATACCTAAGCAGTGTCAGATGTTACTTCGCAATTGTATCTTTTCTTTGTGGATTATCCTTTGTGGATTCTGGGAGACCTTCGGGGGTCTCGGGCTCCCTACTAAGTATCTTATACTCACCCCTACACGGGCTATGACCGCACTACGTTGTATTGGTTGTAGACGACGGACAGCGCTAATCGTGGTTGAGGCATGCGGATCAGGTCGGTACCTGGAGGTGAACCACTAGGCGGGACGTACTCGGAACGGAAGGCTGTACTCAAGGAGCTATGGAGGCTATCTGTACCCACCCTTTAGGTGGGAGTTCCAGTGGACGGATTGAGGATGTGGCATTACTTTCAATTGTTGTTTTCCCTTTCCAGTTGTACTTTACTTTCAGTTTGGGTTTGTATTCTTGCCCACTTACTTTTCTGCACTTACTGTTGTACCCAGTTTTAGTTAGTGTTTACTTCTACTTCTTGATTTCTCTGTGGTGTTGTTTACTTTACAAAGACAATGCATTCCCTTTTTATTGGGAATTATGCCTTGGTGCTAGTCGCCAACCCCTGGCCTATGGAAGGCGGGCTTGGGGTAGTCACGGCATGGGCCCCGAGGACGGGTCGCGACATATTACATTAATATAAAATTAATAACACTACTATAATATAAATAATGAGAATTATTGATAGGTAGATCATAATATTTTATCATTGTATGTATCATCATAATCAATCAAAATAAATCATGAGATTATATCATAAAACCATTACCACTTCGGAAACATTGAATCAAAATACCTATAAAGGGACAAGATAATTAAAAACATATAAACTCGTTTAAATAAATTAATAATCAATGTTACATGAAATATGGGTTGTATATAGACCACATATAAAAAAATATGTGTGTATTATAGTGTATGTTCCTATGAAGAAAAAATGAGACAAAAATCTCTCTCAACATTAGATATATGTTTGAATCATAAGACATAATAAATAATGAAATAAAATAAAAACATAATTATCATGGAAAAAATTATATCAATTGTATAACATGTTAATAGGGAAATATATACACCTCACAAAAGAAGTGAGTTCTTATTTGTAATGTATCTATAATATTAAAGAGATACATGAAATCTCATAACTTAATTGCAGACATCCTTTATAGAGGTTCAAACATTCTATATAATAAAAAATCTTTTGATATACATATATTAAATAACCATATATATATATATAATACCATATATGGATTACCATTGAAATATTAAAATCAATTTATTAACAATTAATTATTAAAATCACGTTTTAGGTAAGAACAATTTTGTTTCTCATTTCTCTTTTAATTTGGTTTTTAAGATTTTTTTTATTTTATATTGATTAAATAATATACTTTTTTTAAAAAAAATAATATAAATATCATAAAAATTAATTATATATGTATTTTAATCAATCTGTAAAATATATATATATAAAAGGAAATACATCATTCATAGAGATAGTTGGTTGATCGTATACATTAATGTTTTTACATTTTCTAGATGGATTGAGAAAATTAAGGAAAATAATATATTACCATTAAATAATAAGTATTATTTCATATATTGTTTTTGTTTTCATTAAAATTTTTCGTAATTCCTTTTGTGTAAGGAGTAAGTAAAAATGAATCATATCGCTTCACATAACGACAGTCCTCCATTAACATGAGAGATGTTATATTATCCCCCACAGAATGGAAAGACATAATGTATACATGATATCATAATTATTTATGTATATTAATTTCATAAATATAATATATGTTTTTAATATACATCATTATATACATCTTTCAAGTGTGGTTATGGGAAAAAACCTAGATCGTTTCACATGGTGGAAGTCCACCATGGACACAAGTTATTATTTCATATCCCATTTGATAGATGTTGTGAAGAATATAGGTGATTAATATAATATAATAACATATAGGTATATAATATATTATTTTATTGTTATAGTTTTTTATTTAAGATAATATTTATGGTGTAAAAATTAGAAATAAATTGAATAATAATTGTGAAGACAATTAGCATTGTTTATAAGAACCTCCTTTTAATCTCTTATTAAGGACCCAAATGTTTTTCTTTTGAGAGGACCATAAGATCTTGAACTTATATAAGTATGTTTTTAGGGGTGTTTATGTTGTGGATGAACTATATGGATTTTGATTTTTATATAAATGAAGGGTGATTGTGTCCTTTTACAAGTACAGGAAAAGAACCCATTTGGAAATTGCATGGAAATTTCCATGAAGAATTCAAAATAATAAGGAAATTTCCAAGAAATAGATTAAAAATATCTCTATATTATAATTTATAAATTATTATATGGAAATATTTCCATTAATTATTATGTATTCTTATGTCGTGTCATTTTGTAAGCCTTAGCTTTTTAATTTAACCCCTAGTAAACCAATTTTTCCTAAACCATGAAAAATAATTTTTATAGTTATCACAATTCATTATAGTAAAACATTAATTTGAACAGAAATTATAATATAAATTATCTTTAATATAAGTATTGAATTCAATTTATCATGATGAATTGGAAAAAAAATTTAAATGAAATCCCACAGACACAATGAAAAAAATGGGTTTTTGAGAAACATATTTTCTGAGCACAATATGATCTTATATAAACTATATGTATAATAATAATCATTGAATGAAAACAAACTGTAATTTAATGATATATATAATATATATTTTATTTAAAACATTCCTCATTATAGGTTATTATAATTGATTAAAATAAAGAAACATTATTCACTTTGAAATAGTGTTCAGAAAAAACCATTTTTAAACCAAAGAATAAAATTATAAAAAACACTAATATAACGTTGATTCAATAGTATTTATATAGATAAAATATAAATATAGAGTAAATATGTTACATTGAAACATAATAATTAAATATAATTATTTTATTTATTGAAACAAAATTATATTTACTCAAAAAAACAATATTTTAACTCTTTACTGAAAAATAAATATTTTCAGAAAAATCACAAAATTCAATCTTATTTTATTTTTGATTTGATGATTTATCAAATAATGTATATATTATAAATTTTTTTTTTAAACTTAAATAAATAAATTATTGTATTTTATCCTAAAATGTAATAAAATGATTTTTTATTAAAATACATATTTGATGAATGTAATTAAATTTATAATTTTTTTTATTATTTACAAAATATTTATAAATAAAATTATTTTTCCAAAGAAATTAATATTAATATTTAATTAATTAATTAATAATATTTATACTTGACTATTTAACTCTTATGTTATAATAGAAAAATTTTAAACAATTTTATTTCATTGTTCATTGAAGCTCGATGTTTCATGGCACGCCCACTATCAAAAACCACAATATAATGTGAAAAATAAGATTGATTCCATATTGTGTATAACTATATTTGTCATAAAATATATATTTATTTGAAAACAAGTAATAAAATATTTTTTATTTATAGGCCTTCCACCCAATGATTTTATGATCAATAGACCACTATATGTTCTACTTTTTCTTAATCTTACTTATAGTAATCCCCTTCCAAAGTTTCCTTATACTCAATTAAAATTTAGTATAGAATTTTATTTACTGTAAAACCACCGTACAAAAACCCATCCTTATCAATGAAAAACAATAAATTTATAAAATAATATAAAAATACTTTATTTGAAACAAAGATACCATTATTGGGTTCATGGATGTGATAATCCCAAGATGTAATAGATCATTCTACTAAATTATTATACTAAATAAATATAAGAACCTATATTGGTCCAAATATTCATCTGATCTTGGTTTCTTAATATTATTATGATGTTTCCTCCATTGGATCCAGCTTTAATAGAAAATCAATGTGGAGTTTCTCAAGGTCTAATGTGACATTAATTATTGGTAAATTAGAGTTACAATAATTTTGAGGAGGGTTCAAGTCCACCCACAATGGGTATGTTTTCTTCCCTCATTGTAATAGTGTAATCCATTAACAAATATATTATATTTATATATTGATAGAATCCAATATTTATACTTATTTCTTTTCCTCTTAAGATAATGTTACCCATTAATGATTCACCATATAATTTTCCCAATGAATTTTGTTATTGTTCCTAATGAATCCCAAGAGATAGAAATTATTATTAGTCAGTGGGAGTTACAGTTAATCTAATATGATTACATAATTTTTATTTTTATTTATGGAAGTAATATAGTTTTATTTTTTTAGAAAAGTATTATTACAAATTTGGCATTTATAATGGTGGTATTATCACAACCTGGAAACTATATTCATTATATATGTTCCCTTTGAGAGACTTTGTATTAGTTGACTTGAGTATACCTTTCTTAGCCTGATATTTTGAAAATCATTCCTTCATGGATAAGGTTTCAATATTTTCATGTGGGGGTGGGTTTTGAATATATAAAAATCATTTCCCATTGGTTCATATTGTATTAGATGAAGATTCTAAATCTGGGGCTTCCATTTAATTTTAGTTATGGAAAATCTCTTTATATGCATCTATAAAAGTGAAATACTTTGTGCATACCTCATCATCATCCTTATCCAAATTTTCATCACTCTTTAGAATATTTTGAGGGTCCTTATTATGTGTATTTTCGAAATGTAAATCATAAATGGAACCAATTCTTCATTAACATCAGGAATGTATAGGTATTAATTTACCATACAATAATAATTAATGATATTATCATGATTAACCCCCTGCGATTATATTATTATCTAAATTTTTGGCTTTATAGAACATGAGTTATCTCTGTAAAAATGATTTCAATGTTTTCTAAATACATGTTATTTAGATAGAATTTACTATAGTCATTGTATTGTAGGATCCATGTGGATTATTGGGATAAAAATATATCCACTTTTTTACATTAGTATTGAAATAATTAATTCCCTTTTCTGTAGTGAACCATTGATTTAGATAAATCTATTTTTGATTGAATATAATGAGAGTGGTGGTAGGTTAAAAACTCTTCTAACCATATATACTTGGTTTTCTCCAAGGGTATTTTATTATTGTTTATAAATATCCTTACATACATTCTGATTATAATTAATTATGAATTTTGTTCTTCTATCGATACTTTTGTTTGAAATGTATTTATTTAAAAATATAATTCTTTTTTTATATGTTTTTTACTTCCATAAATAAAATATCTATTTTATACTCCTAATAACATAATGGGGGTTATGGATTTATGATCACTATAGAGAGTATCTATATGGTTTAGTTAGTTATTTATGATACATTATATATTTTGGATCTGTTGTTTTCATTTGGTTGATCTCTCACTCATTATTTCTAAAGGTGGGTGACCAATCGATCTATAAGGATAGTGATAATAAAAAATTTCCATATTATTGGATGGGTGGCCAGCTCATCATATAGACTGTAATATTTCCTCATCTATGACACTATTATAAATTTAAAACATGATCATGAAATCCATTTTGGTAACAATATCAGAAACCCTTTTGGAGGAAATGATTTATTGGAAACATGTTTCTAACAAAATAGTATACATGGAAATTATATTTCCTCTCATTTAATTTAAATAAATTATTACTATATACATTAAATCCTTAAAACATTGATCTACAGAATTTATTACCACAAAGGGAGGTATAAATTGTTATATTAATGGGATTATGACTGGGATTGGGGTTCTTCATTATCTCTAACACCAAAACTCACATAGTTTAGTTCTATTTAATCAAGTACATCATACAATTTATATTAATATTTTAATTATAATAATGGTTTGTTTAATTTGCATTTATCCATGAACAATTGATTCTTGTATTTTAAGGTTATGTGAATATGACCAGTTTCATATAGTTTATATTCAAGAATGCATACTACTACATAAAGGTAAATACAAATTATTGGGTCTGGGACTTATGCATTTGATATATTTTTCAGTTTAACTTGACATATGATTTAGGTGGTCAAAATTTCAGGGATCCAAGATAATTTTCTTGAATCAAAGAATATTGAAAACCCATAAATAGAATTTTAACTGAATGAATTTTTTATTCTCAGAAGAGAATAATTTTCATGGATTTTTTGAAACCTACAAAGAATATTTACTTATTTAATGTTACGAAAAAATGAAAAGGATTTTAATTCAAGAAACATATGAATCAAATAATAAAATATTGACTCAAGTAAATTGGTAAATAAAGAGGGTAATCAGACTAATGGAATTTGGGAAACCAAGAGGATTTCCTTTACCCAATATATTTTGATAACCAATAGTACTGTTTTGACTAAAGGAATTTTTTAGATCATGAATGATATATTTAGTATCTTGAATCAAACCCTATTAAACCTGCCTAACAGATTTTTTTTTTTTTTGAAACTCAAAAAAAATTATAGTTTTCAATTGTAGATGATAATGGATGGGTATAATTTTATGATATCACATCAAA
The DNA here is from genome assembly GCA_963277665.1 of Viscum album. Taxonomy (NCBI): domain Eukaryota; kingdom Viridiplantae; phylum Streptophyta; class Magnoliopsida; order Santalales; family Viscaceae; genus Viscum; species Viscum album. Next base: position 1,939,742,568 of record OY728140.1, on the reverse strand, counting down.
TGGTTGATCATAACTTGGGGAATTAGGAATGAATCCCATGCATTATAGACCAGCTCAATTTGGTTAGGCACGTATATAAAGGGAAAAAGGTTGGTTAGAAAAGTTCATATCCCTAGGTGTAACCTTAAATCTTAGCAATGAGGAAATAGAAAATCTAGTCATACTACATGGGAATATTTTTGATTCACTGGACTTCCGATGGTTGGACATGGAATTGTATAGTGTGACCATAGTCTCCCTTCGAATTCACAATGTATAATTATTTATTCTCTATGACAGTGTTAATTCTACCAATACATGTTGTAACCACGGGAGATATTCACTTTATCTCACTTCTAATCTATTTTTAATTAAAAAAACTCTGAAAGGTAAATTTTGGAATGCTTTTGATTTTATGTATTTGTTTTATGTGCTCTCATTCCCGGAGTATCAATTTAGAATGCAAATTATTATAAATTGATTAGATGTGGGGTCCTTTTATTTTCAATATAATCTATGTAACCCATCCACAGGTGAATTTAGTTTTGTAACCACTCAGATAAAAAAAAATTTATTCAGGTTACAAAATATTTAAAAGAGTATCATTTCATAGCTTTACAAAATATTGGGTGTGTGTAGTAAACTATAAGTGGTAGTGAATCCAGTATGGAATATGTGAAATAATTGATAATTTTTTTCATATGGACATCGATAATGTAATTATGAATTTTCGGAAGGCCTGTGTATAGCACATCTATACGGTTTATGTGAAAAAGTGGTAGAACATGTGTGAAATGTATATTGGTAACACTAGTATAATCAGTTAAGTGAACCAATGGGCTTTAGAGGGTTATGCATAAGGGATTTTTTAGATCGTATGTTTATTTGTTAGAGAAAATTTAGTAAAATATCCTTCCTAATAATTTCATACTTATATTTCTCATAACATTTGATATGGGTGCCTTTTTTAACTCAATGAGTAATCTAACTAGAGCCAAAGAACATAATATGTCACTATCTATTGTATTTTCTAATAGATGTGATTTTACAAGGACAGAAAAGTTATAAAGAGTATTATAATAGGAAAATGAAAAATATTAATCCTTTTCACTAGTAATTGATGATATTTGTGTCTTATTTAGGATAGAAGGTTGTCACCACCATATACCTATATTGGTAATTTTTGTATAGTGACTTCATCCCATAAAGTGTAGTAATTCATGTAGGACATGGATATACCATTTATAACTTCTTCATTGAGTGAAATACTCATTTATCTTCAACATAACTCATGTTATTTAAATAAGGAGTATATCATATTCATTATAAAAAAAATTATGCACCACATATTTCGGCTCTACTAAATATATATTGATTTATTTTTAAAAACAATTATGTCATATCTAGGGATTACTACAGGATAGAGAGGTTAAATAAAGAACATACACTATATTCAACCATATTTTTATCTCATATAATAATATTATAATTATTATCTGATATAAAGTCAGATACAAATCCCTTCCATATTCAGGTTTTCTTAGATTTTTTTCAATTGTGATTAGAGTTGAAGGATGATTGAAATCATATATGTTTAATATACTCCTTACAATTATTATATATTATTATTAACATATGATTTTACATATATCCTTTAATTCATTTTCATATCGGTAACGTATTAGAGCTTAATAATAATGGAAATATTTAACTAACAACTCATCAATTCAATAATGACATATGTTGATTTCTTATTTCTCCTGAAAAAAATTATATCCTCAATCTATATTTGTAACATGAACAACAAATATATTTATACTTTCATATATATTCCCTAATGAACATTACTTATCTTGAATTTCAACTTCTTCATCTTTGAGACTAATCAAACATACTAAGACAAAAGTGCCTATTTCAATATATATCATGCTCTCTTAAATTGAAACACCCTTATTTTATCATCTCCAATTTAAAATCCAAATTTTTGTTCAATTGAAACATACTATATGATAACACAATTCATTAATAACATATTCACACCTATTTTACCCACATTTAATACTTTTTAAAAATAAATTTCATATAAAATTAATATCAACTCATGTCTCTCCACAATTTAAAAGATCTCTTCCCCATATTTTCCTTTGATTATAGAATATCCCTCTAAAATAATCCTACCGTATTTTGTACCATTAATCCATGATCATCCTATATTTTTTTACACTAATTTTCTTCAAATAAAATTATTATTTCATAGACACTTCATAGGATCACCCATTTACTAATTTTCTATTTCATCCATAATGTCATTTATAACATTGACCCATGATTCGTCTTTTTTAATTTATTTGAATGGTTTTATTTATAACTATGATAATATACTAGTTTTCTCTACATTACCCATCCCATGAGGTTTAATTAGAATAGATTTATGTTTAATTATAATAAATTAATCAATATTAACTCTTCTTCCTCTTCCATGAGTCTCTGATTGATTATATTGAGAAACCTTTTCATTATCTGATTCAACATTAGAATTCTAATCCAATGTTTGTTTTTCTAAAACCACTATATTTGACCATAATAACTTCATATTCAATGTATCATTCTTTTAAGTTTTTACTTATAGATTTGTTTTCATTATTTTATTCAATATCATCCCATAATTTCTCTATATTGTTTAACTCAACCTAGTATTAGAACATTTAGAGGAATTATTGTTTCTTGTGAAGACAAACAATGAATCATTATCCAAATCTATATATTTTCCTCTCCTTTCATTATTATTCTAGATATAATAAATAATATCAATCACCCTTAAGTGTATATGTTCTTCTATCCTTGTATTACATATCTCATATGGTGTATATGTTCTTCCAAGGTTATCTAATTTTTGTATACAATTCAACATGAACCCCTCCCTTCTAATTATAATGTAAAATAAACAATATTAAAAGAAAATATTTTTCCATATTTCTGTCCCATCCCATTTCACCTCTCAAGGGATCCATTTTTTGAGATTTCCACAATGCTGAATCATCATCATTGATGATAGGCTTATCAAAATAATTATAAAAACAATTGAAATTTTACTCAATAACTTTATATGAGTAGTGTGTATTTCCTAATATATTGCATTCATTTTCAACATTCATATGAAATATATTAATGTATTCCATAACATCCTTCTCAATTTAAATAAACATAATAAAACCCCTCAATATGTAATTATCAACAAATAAAGTTAAATATCACTCGTATTATATCTTAAGATGTTTCATTAGACAAGAAATATATATGTTAAGATAAAAAGGAATTTCTAATTCTATAATTTTTGTCAATCCTTATGTATTTTTCACTAACTTCACTCTCATTCGTGCAACACAAGTCATCTCCAGATCATGCCTTAGATTATAATTTCCAATAATTTCATTTAATATTTATAAATTCTCTAAGATTAGTTGTAGTATGATCATATTCCCTTATGATCCAAAATCCATTATCCTCTTCTTTATTAAGGTTACAATTTCCTTCTTCCTTGTCCTCATAAAAGTATATTGAATTTAATCTCTAACCTTATATAAATGAATTACAATGATTTAATTATTTTTAAGTATTCCTTTTGATTTAATATTTCCTTGATACATGTGTTATAATTTTTATAGACATTCAATAGATTTCATCAAATCCCATTAACATATTAGGCCTTTAGGATTCTAAATTCATCTCAAGAAGGCCTCTTCTTTCCAATTATAATAATATAAAAATATCCATATATAAAACCTCATAACCATGGCTACCTCATTATTAAATGACATAAACAATATTCTATTACACAATTTCTCCATATCATTAAGGATTAAACATTTATATAAATAGGGAAAATTATATTAACTTACAAAAGCCATATATTTTTCAATTAATAAACATTTTCTAATAATATAAGAAATAACATTGTCCATAAAAATCCTTAAACATATTCCTAAAAATTTCCACCTAAGATACACTTATTAACACATCATACATATTATTTTTTCACATAACCTAATGAAGTGTAATAATAATAAATGGAAGAGCTATAATACTAATTATGTAACGACCCAAAATTTTGAATAAATCTTGTTTCCTAATTTTGTGTGTTATTTTATTTTTTTATACTCAATAAAACTGTTTCATTTGATAACATTAGTATAATTAAAATAAGACTATTGGGTTTTGACTATTATATGACCATTGGTCAATATGACTGCTGGAAACGAAACATTTCGATATTTGTCTCTAAATACAAGTGATCTTGGTTAATTAATATAGAAATAAGATTCGATGGCCTCACCCAGTAGTCTTGGACCGATCGAAGCCTGTCTAACAGAACTTGGGAAGGAGGTAGCACCACTGGGATTTTCTATGGAACAAACCCAAGCCGAACATCATCGTGTGAAGCTAGAATGTAATCTCCTTCATGAGAAGTTCAAACTGATAGAAATTACTACTCATGCGATGTTGTCCGAGCCTCCCTCGGATTCTCTCACCTTAGCACACCTTACACTTAGGTCCTATACTGGTGTGATAAGGGGCTATGTAAAGAGACCGTAACTGCCTTGTGTAATCCTTTGTTTTAAATAAAATTTTTGATTTCTTCTTATGATAAAGTTTATGAATTTTCAAATGTCCGGGTAAATATAGTATGCATATTTTTGGTGAATCTTAGAGAAAATATATTTTAAAAAAAAGTTTATGTAAACCTTAAATAATTTAAAATGTGTAATGATTTTCAAAAAATGGTCTTCTACAATTATGTTCAGTACAAAATTTAGAGTCTAATAAGATCAACTTAATTTTTGATGAATAGTAAATTATGAATAGTGATTTTATGCTTAGGATTAGTAATGTGACCAAATGGATTAGTAATCTCACTTAAAAAAAGTATTAATATAATCTAGTCACCTTGATTAAGTAATGTGATTCAATAAAATGGTAAAATAACGGTTTCATAAATTATTAGTCAAGTATTAGTTTTTTTGGGTGAATAGTTTTTTTAATTAAAAATTAAATTAAAAATATTTATAAAATTATTTTTATTAAATGGATTTCATTTTTTGAACTCAGAGCATCGATATGATGTTAAGATAATTTTTGGGGATTTTTCTGAAAAAAAATTAATTTTCGGTGAATAGTTTTTTTATTAAAAAATTAAATTAAAAATATTTAGAAAATTATTTTTATAAAGTGGAGTTCATTTTTAAAATCAGATCATCGATATTTGGTTAAGGTGAAATTTTGGTATTTTTCTGAGAAAGTTGAATTTTCGATGAATAGTGAAAATACAGTTTTTAAGTTACGGGTGTTTAATGGCATCATTAAATGATGTATTAAGAATGTAATCAATATGGTCGACTTATGAATAGTACGATAAGGTATGAGGTGTCCCAAGTGGCCAATACCATGGGCAAATACCCTGGGCAAGCCCTTGGTTTTTCCAAAACCACCTATGAGGTGTCCCTTGGCTATTAATGCCTTGTCCTCTCACTTTCCCTATAAATACCAAGCCATACTCTCTTCCATTCGACTCCAAACTCTCCCCCAACTATTCTCTGGTCTCATTACCTCCCAAGGAGTCCTTCCAAAGTGTTCCCAAGCCCTCATGGTCCCAAAATTTGAGTTTTAAGAGTTACGTTTTAAGGTAAGGGATCCAAACTCTCTCTTTCTTTTCAAATACTATCTTTTAAGTCATTTCCTTTATGCTCCATGTTCTTATGATGGAGTATTTTCATTTATATTCCTATTACTTCCCTTTTCATGTTCATCTGATGAAAGATCCCCTCTTACTCTCATCATTTTGTTTTATGAATGTTTAAGTGCCGCCGTTAGACTGCCGAAATTTTTGAAACGAATTCCTTCACCTTTCTAATTTTCAAGTTCCATTTTCTTGTCAAGTATTTCAAGTTCATTTTTCTTATTGGGGTATGATATCTATATATATCATACTTATGTTTTATTATCATATGATGAGAGACGCTATTTTATCTCTTCAATTTATGTTTTTGATGTTTAAGTGGCGCCGTTAGGCTGCCGAAATTTTTGTAACAGATTCTTTCACCTTTCTCATTTTGAAGTTCTATATTCTTGTCAAGTCTTTAAAGTTATTTTTTATATTGGGGTATGATATATATATCTATCATACTGATCTTTTATGTTCATATCATGAGAGACCCTATTTGATCACGTCAATTCATTTTTGTTGAAGTTTAAGTGACGCTGTTAGGCTGCCAGATTTTCATAAGAGAAATCTAATTTTTGCCTTCCTTCCATGTTTTTCATTTCAAATGGTATGTCATTAAAATTTCATTACCATGTACTTAAATCCTTTATATTCTGTTCCCCTACTGTTTTAGGGATCATTTATGAGTGGGTTACCTATGTCCCCTCTCTTTTCAATGTATTTTAAAACCTCGTAACATAGTCGTTATGCTGCAGAATTTCCGTCTCAAAATGTCTCCCTCTTTTTCTAAAGTTCTTTTATTTTATTAAGTGAATACTCAAAGCTCTCTCTTATATATGGTTATTTACATATATACCATGTTGTTCTATTTTAAAATCTTTGATTTACATACATGAGTCCCACCTTCCTTTTCTGTTGGTTTTAAAGTGACACAAAGATCATGTCTTTAAAACAGTTTTTAAAACGTTATGATTATGAAATGAAATCCATTTCTTTTATGCTATATGGGTTGTTAATGAAATGATTGATGATGATATATGTGGCTCACATGATGATAAAGAAAAATTTAAGGGTGTGCCCTGATAGCGCTCCAATGCATTGGGTAAAAACTTAATCTCTAGAGATGACCATTTTGACTGATTCCTTGGTGAATAACCTTGGTAATTTTAATTGACACCTTGGGGATGGACCTTGGTGAAACGGGAATGATTGTATTTGTTAAATGTTGTAGCCACATCTTCAAGTTATGAAAAATGTTATTTTTATTATGATATTTCTCATGATTTCTTTCTCATGCCTTAAAGTTCTTTTCATGACCTTATTGAAGTATCTCAAGTTCACATTTAAAATGATTCTCTTGTTTCCCATACTGGGCCTTCTGCTCACCCTTTATTTTGATGTATGTCCCCAGGTTATGAGATGCAGTAATGAAACTAGGATGAACTTAAGGATAAGCCTTTCAAGTGTTTAAGAAGAATGTTTTATATTGTTTTCATGTATTATGTTCCTAGTTTCCAAGTCACCAAACCTTAAAGATCCTCAGTTTTGTGTAATGTAATGAATGTTTATGTCATAAAAAGGCAGGATGCCACAGTTGGTATCAATGGATGGTTTAGTTATTTGTGGAAATTATGATATGAAAACTTTAGGAATAACCAAATAAAAAAAGTTTAAATATAGGAAATCTTCCTGGTATTTTGATGAGTATTGAGTAAGGGGTTGCCAAGAAAATACATCCTTGTCTGGATACGAGCAGGTAGAGGTGGGTCTGGCACAGATGTACATAGGGGTAGAACCTGAAAACACCGCTTTGAGCTAGACTCGAATGGGAACTGGTACACGACAACGGGCCTTGTTGTACTCTGGGTTACGACACTCCCTGGGGATATGCTTTGGAAATCCATAAGCTTAGTATGAACCATTATTAAAGGAACAAAGATAAAATAAAATAAAGATTCACATAAGAATATATGATCATGGATAACCTAGATTGGGACCTAGGGGATCACAAGTTAGGGTATACTTTTCTTCTACAATTTTATCCTTCTATGCTTTAATTTTCCTTTTCATGATTATTGGATAAGTATTTAAGCCCCATAATTATACGTTCTTTTCATAGTTAATGGAGAGAAATGGAAGAGCAAGTCCCAACGACCAATGTGATAGGAAATGTGACGATTGCCTTATTAATGTGACAGAGATGACGAAAGATCAAGTTGAACATATTGTGATTATTCCAAACCAGCTATCAAAAAACAAAATTAATAATTGGTACCTAGTTGAATGCCCAAATTCATCAAGGAAGAGGAAGACAAAGTCTCAAGGATGTTCATATGATAAAGTTGATAAGGGAAATAAGACCCAATTTATTTTTTGCAAAATTTGTGGGAAGATGCACCAAGCAGAATTTCACAAAGGAACCGGGAGATCTTTTCAATGTGGGAAGATAGGGCATAATGTATCCAATTACATTAAAAAATGGATAATGTGATGAATGGAGATAAGGTTCGATCTAATGTACCTTATACCTTTTGATGTCGTAAATGTGGAGAAGTTAGTCATTATCCAAGGCAATGCACTCTTAGAATGGATGAGAAGCACGATGAGCGTCAGCAATCTTCGAGGACAAGGGAACAATGCAAGTCCTATTCTAAGATGGATCATGATGACTGAAGTATATGTAACTTCTTCGTAATAATTGTCTATGTCATGTTTTATTTTAGTTCATGCTCTATGAGAATATCTTTTATGTTTTCTAAGATCATCGAGTAACTACCTAAGATGATTTTATATCATTAAGGAAAACATCTATTGTTATGTACCACATGTTGATGTAGTGAAGTTGTTCTTCTTAAAAAAAGGGTGATTAGGGGATTAAAAGATGATTATTATTTTGGAAGACATTCACTATTTTGGGAACCCTATTTGATCGAGGTAAATAGATTACTACGGTATTTTATTTGAGGAGTAAAGGTTGACTTATATTTTGAAGAGTCGATGAATTTAAGGTGGACTTATAGTAATTTAGGTTATATATGGAAATGATAAACCTATCTTGGGTAAAATGTGATTAGGTTAGTTACTTTTGTTATAAAATGGTAAGAGTGGTTGATGTTGTTTGAAGATGAACGATAAAGTCTATCTTGGAAGGCTATGTTATGATATCATTCTTATAATTGTTTTTGAATCTTAGTTTGGTGTATTTTGAGGAATTTTAGGGACAGTTATTTATGGAATGGTCTATGATGAACATTGGGTAGTACCATGGGACTTTGAAGATTTAAAATTTGTTTCCCTTCTTATGGGATTCATTATTTTTGAAGAGTTGTTTTATCTTACCCTTTCTTTTTTTGGGATAATGTTTAAAGATAGAAGAAATTGATAGTTAATCTTTTGTGGATTACGTGACTCTCAAGAAGATGATTCTTGTGTTTTTATGAGACCAAGTGTTTTTGAATTCTCATCGTTTAGAGAAAAGATTATTTTTGGTAGAAACTTATTAAAGGATGAAACTCTACTTGAAGGTAGATATATTTACTTATGTTTTTGTTCTATGTAATAAATGAATTCCACAAAATTATGAAAAGGAACGTAAAACAAAAACATTATTGGTTTATGTTTCCTACTAGGTAATCAATGATTGTTTACACACATCATAAGTTTGGGATTTTCTCGTGGTTAACTTTCTCCTAATCATGTTTTCTATCACTCTCCCTCAGAACATGACCCTTTGTTTTCTCCTCTATGTCCATGTTTTCCTACATGGAAACCTAGTGTGGGTTAACTCGGGTGACCTTTGTACTTCCCATTCTTTCTTTTGAAGTAATAGTTTTACTGACTCCTTTTCCAGTGTGGGACTTTCAATGAAATATCAAAAGCGAGGACGCAATTTCTAAAGGGGGGAAGATTGTAACGACCTGAAATTTTGAATAAATCTTGTTTCCTATTTTTTTGTGTTATTTTATTTTTTATACTCAACAAAACTGTTTCATTTGATAACATGAGTATAATTAAAATGAGACTGTTGGGTTTTGACTGTTATATGACCATTGGTCAATATAACTGCTAGAAACTAAAAATTTCGATATTTGTCTCTAGATACAACTGATATTGGTTAATTAATATAGAAAGAAGATTCATTGTCCTCACCTAGTAGTCTTGGACCGATCGAATCCCATCTAACAGAACTTGGGAAGGTGGTAGCACCAATGGGCTTTGCTCTGGACCAAACCCAAACCGAACTTCATCGTGTGAAGCTAGAACAAAATCGCCTTTGCGAGAAGTTCAAACTGATAGAAATTACAACTTGTGCGATGTTGGTTGAGCCTCCCTCGAATTCTCTCACCTTAGCACACCATACACTTAGTTCCTATGCTGGTGTGATAAGGGGATATGTAAAGAGACCGTAACTGCCTTGTGTAATCATTTTTTTTAAATAAAAATTTTGATTTCTTCTTATGATGAAGTTTATGAATTTTCAAATGTCCGGATAAATATAGTATGCATATTTTTGGTGAATCCTAGAGAAAGGATATTTTAAAAAACGTTTATGTAAATCTTAAATAATTAAAAATGTGTAATGATTTTCAAAAAATGGTCTTCTACAATTATATTCAGTATGAAATTTAGAGTCTAATAAGATCAACTTAATTTTTTATAAATAGTAAATTATGAATAGTAATTTTATGCTTAGTATTAGTAATGTGACCAAATGGATTAGTAATCTCACTTAAAGATAGAATTAATATAATCTAGGCACCTTGATTAAGTAATGTGATTCAATAAAATAGTTAAATAACAGTTTCATAAATTATTAGTCAAGTATTAGTTTTTTCGGGTGAATAGTGTTTTTTAATTAAACATTAAATTAAAAATATTTAGAAAATTATTTTTATAAAATGGATTTCATTTTTGAACTCAGAGCATCGATATTATGTTAAGATAATTTTTGGCGATTTTTTTGAAAAAAATGAATTTTCAGTTAATCGTAAATTTATTTAAAAATTAAATTAAAAATATTGAGAAAATTATTTTTCCAAAATGGAGTTCAATTTTGAAATCAGAGCATCAATATTTGGGTAAGGTGAAATTTTGGGATTTTTCTGAGAAAGTTGAATTTTCAATGAATAGTGAAATTACAGTTTTTATGTTACAGGTGTTTATTGACATCATTAAATGATGTATTAAGTATTTAATAAATATGTTCGACTTTTGAATAGTAATATAAGGTATTAGGTGTCCCAAGTGGCCAATACCATGGGAAAATACCATAGGAAAGCCCATGGTTTTTCCAAAACCACCAATGAGCTGTCCCTTGGCCATTAATGCCTTGTCCCCTCACTTTCCCTATAAATACCAAGCCATCCTCTCATCAATTCGACTACCAACTCTCCCCCAACTAAGATATGGTCTCATTACCTCCCAAGGAGTCCTCCCAAGGTTCCCCCCGAGCCCTCAATGTCCCAACCATTGAGTTTTAAGAGTTACGTTTTAAGGTAAGGGATCCAAACTCTCTCTTTCTTTTCAAATAATCTCTTTTAAGTCATTTCCTTTATGATCTATGTTATTGTGTTGGATGATTTTATTTTATATTCCTCTTACTTCCCTTTTCATGTTCATGTGATGAGATATCCCCTCTTACTCTCATCATTTCGTTTTATGAATGTTTAAGTGGCGTCGTTAGGCTGTCGAAATTTTGGTAACAGATTCTTTCACCCTTCTCATTTTCAAGTTCTATTTTCTTGTCATGTCTTTCAAGTTCCATTTTCTATTTGGTTATGATATATATATCTATCATACTGATCATTTGTGTTAATATGATTAGAGAACCTATTTTATCTCTTCAATTGGTTTTTTTGATGTTTAAGTGGCGTCGTTAGGCTGCCAAAATTTTTGTAACAGATTCTTTCACCCTTCACATTTTCAAGTTAAATTTTATTTTCAAGTATTCCAAGTTCCTTTTTCTGTTGAGGTATGATCTCTATATCTATCATAATGATATTTTATGTTCATATGATGAGAGACCCTATTTGATCTTGTCAATTCATATTTGTTAAAGTTTAAGTGACGTCGTTAGGCTGCCGGATTTTCATAAGAGAAATCTAATTTTTGTCTTCCTTCCATGTTTTTAATTTCAAATGGTATATCATTAAAATTTCATTAACATGTTATTAAATCCTTTATATTCTGTTCCCCAACTGTTTTATGGATCATTTATGAGTGGATGACCTATGTCCCCTCTCTTTTTACTGTTTTCTAAAACCTCGTAACATAGCTGTTATGCTGCAGAATTTCCGTCTCAAAATGTCTCTCTCCTTTTTTAATGTTATTTTCTTTAATTAAGTGAATACTAAAAGCTATCTATTCTATAGGGTTATTCACATATATACCAAGTTGTTCTATTTTAAATTCTTTTATTTGCATACATGAGACCCACCTTCCTTTTCTGTGGGTTTTAAAGTGACATAAAGATCATGTCTTTAAAGCAGTTTTTAAAACGTTGTGATTATGAAATGAAACCCATTTCTTTTATGCTATATGGGTTTTTTATGAAATGATTTATGATGATATATGTGGCTCAGATGATGATAAATGAAAATTTAAGGGTGCTCCCTGATAGCGCTCCAATGCATTGGGTAAAGACTTAATCTCAAGAGATGACCATTTTGAATGATACCTTGCTGAATAACCTTGGTAATTTTTATTGACACCATGGGGATAGACCTTGGTGAAATGGAAATGATTGTATTTGTTAAATTTTGTAGCCACATCTTCAAGTTATGAAAATTTTTATTTTTATTATGATATGCATCATGATTTTTTTCTCATGCCTTAAAGTTCTTCTCATGACCTTATTGAAGTGTCTCAAGTTTACATGTAAAATGTTTCTCTTGATTCCCTTACTGGGCCTTCTTCTCACCCTTTCTTTTGATGTATGTCCCCATGTTATGAGATGCAGTAATGAACCTAGGATGAACTTAAGTAGAAGCCTTTCAAGTGTTTAAGAAGAATGTTTTATGTTGTTTTTGTGTATTATGTTCCTGGTTTTCAACACACTAAACCTTAAAGATCCTCAATTTTGTGTAATGTAATGAATTTTTATGTCATAAAAAGGAGGGATGCCAAAAATTAATGGAAAACATATTCAATAACCATCAAAGATAATAATTTATTATAATTTTAGTATATAATTATAATAATAAAAAGTAATACATTTATACCCAAAAAATCAATGAACAAAGATCAAGGAATAAGACATGAAATTAAAAAATAAGTTAATAACAAAATTTGTGGAAATGAGACTCAATAAATATAATACATGATAGTATATATTGATCAATGTATAAGAATACACAATTATAAAAATATAATATTAAGATCTCATTGTGAAAAAATACGAGAGTTTCAACCATTTTTTTGTTAATAAATCTATGTATGACTACACTTTTATTTGTTATCAAACCGCAGTATATCAATCAGTCATTGTATAAAGAGATATAAATCCTTAACATATTTATTTGGGAGAAATATTAGACCCCACATATAACCATCCTCATATATGAGTTCCACATGAAATAATTTGATTCATCATACCATAAATAAATCATGGAAATAAAATTAGATTCATTCATCACATGATTAGTAACCCGTGGAATGTAAATGGGTTTAATATCATTTTAAAATATATCCCAATTAGTAAATTATTCATATTTACATACAAAACATAAAATCATTAAAAAAATGTAAAATAAATGGGTTTCCAATGATAGTTTGTACCATTATATGTAAATATAATTCAATTAATATTCAGTGGAATTTGGTATTTACACCCATTAGAAAAAATTTATATTGTTTACTTAATAATTTTATTAATCTATAAATATAATGAATATATGTAGACACACATAAATCAAACATATTTATTACATTAAATTCACAAATGAATGGAATATGGATAAATGTTGTCACAATTCATGGTTGATACTTTCTTATGGAAGAAAGAAATAATGTGTCATTATTATAATATAAAATAACATTTTATATGTCATATATAGCAATAATTTGAATCGTACCATTTGAATAATATCCCCAATCAAGTATATGATAAGATGAAGAATACTAACTTAGACAAAAATCAAATTTCGATAGTTTTAGAGAAAATCAATTTAGAAAAAAATCAATATTTTGAAATAATTTTAAGGGAAATATTTTATAAATCTATGTGAAAAAAATATATAAAATATCAACAAAATTTATAGACAAAATTTAATTTAAAATTAAAATGATGAATAAATACATGTTCACATAAAAATTCGAAAAAATATTTTTTTTTAAAATAACATTATGGAAGATATTAAAATGATTTTATAAAAAACTAAAATAATTTAATGGAATTTGAATTTTTTTTAATAAATAAAATATTATGGATATCAGTAAAATATAGATTTGAAGATAAAATATTACTAAAAATGTACTTTCTCTTTTATTTTATTTAAAATTCCATTTTTTAAAACCAAATTGATTAGAAAGTTAATATAACATCTAGAATAAAAAAATCGCAAGGATAAAAAAGGAACACCTATGATATATTATGGGTAAGAAAATTATTTTGATCATGGAAATAAAGACTACAAAATTTCACTAGTTGGTTTATCACAATTGAGAGTTCATAATTAAAAATGACTTTAGGAAAGGAATCCTTTTGTAATGAAAAATATTTAAATTAATAAATTGAAGGAAACGTATCTTCAAACTAAACCTTAAACTCCATCTATAAAATAAAATTAATGAAATAATCTCAATGATAATAATTATATACATAATGAAAATGTATATTTGTGCAAACAATAAGAGTCTCTCATGAAATATGAATTATTTCCCAAAAACCCTATCAGGTGACATAAAAATTGGTGTAAGAATTATTTGATAATGAGGTTATATTGTTCGAATTTAAAACCATATAAATTAAGAATGAAATTAATTTTAATTTATTTATTTTTTACAATAAATAATTATTGGAAAAATATATTACATTCAAAATATGGTAACTCAATGAATGAAAATTGACTCAGCAAAAAACTATACAAGTATTGTAACTTTTGGATCAAAACCCCAGGATTAAAATAAAATTCAATAGATTATTGAATATCATGAAATTTAATATACCAACTTTTTAAAAGAAAATTTGGAAGATTTTTCATCATACGAAAGATAACATTATGTATACCATAAATATGTCTCAAGAAACTGAAATATGAAACAAATAACCCATAACACGATTCACTGTGTATTCAAATGAACTCTATGATCTAGTATAACAAACATATATATCATAATATTCGATTTCAAAAAAATTATTTACATAAATTAAATTTTAAATATATATTTATGTTGACTTTTTGTTAATATATTAGTTGGTTATATATTTTTAACCATCAAGTGTTAGTGTCATTAATCATTCTTTCTTACTTTATGATATCAATTTAGATACAAGTAATATGATACCTATTTATTAATTAATAGATATTTTATGGTGATTGAATACAATACTTATCTTTTTAAAAAAATTTCTAATCCCATTCCATAATTTTTTAGTTATAATTTTTAAAAATGGAATCATTATCGGGATATTGTAGTAATTTTAGTGATCGAAGATGAAATTTCTGTATTGAGATAAATAATTAATATAATCTTTCCATTAACATAAAAAATTATTAACCTTTTATTAATAT
The DNA here is from genome assembly GCA_963277665.1 of Viscum album. Taxonomy (NCBI): domain Eukaryota; kingdom Viridiplantae; phylum Streptophyta; class Magnoliopsida; order Santalales; family Viscaceae; genus Viscum; species Viscum album. The sequence continues at coordinate 1,939,727,139 of OY728140.1, read as the reverse complement.
ATAATCATATTTGTTTTTATTTTCCCTTATAAATACATGCCATTGTTTTATAGAAATATTTAATTTTGTGGTCAAACCAACCCATAAAAGAACACATTATAACTCTAGGGGTGATTATGGTTTAAGAAGTGTATAATATAATCTTAATAAAAAAATATTATATATATATATATATATATTTATTTATTTATTTATTAATAATATGTTATTATTTGTTTATAATTTATTAAAATCAACATTAAAAATTTTCAAAATACTTCACGGAGGAAAAAGCCTACATTTATGCATATCAATGTAATATTGTATTAACAAGTGGATATGAAGAAATAAATCATTGAAGTTCCATTTATATAATAATATTTTTATATAATACATATCGTGAGGATTTTATATAAATCTTTAATGGATAGGATAGTAATATAATGATTTTTAATAAAAAGTTATAGATTAAATACTGATGTTGGGACTTGGGACTTTCTCTGGAAAGTCTCACAGAAATGAATTTATTAAGATAACTTATAGTGATAAATGAATTTAAAATTTGAAATATAATTCTAATATTGGTGAATAATATTGGGTCTGAAATAAAATTTTATGTAAAATTATATAATTTGAAGGATGTAAGTGATCCCCTTTTATCTTTAAAAAGGGACATTTTGGGAAGACCCATTATTTTTCTATAATAGCATGATACTTTTCAAATCGAAATGCCCCAAGATGAGATGAATAATTGATTTTTGGGTGTTTTTTTGTTGATAAATTCCCTAGAAATAATTTGGATAGTTTTTTAAACATATTTTATGTATTTTATTCATACATTTTATATTTACCATTTCATTGTTTATAGTGTTGTAACCAGTTTTGAGAAAACTAATTTATTATTAACTAAATATATAATTTTACTAATCATGAAAATATTTTTGGTGATTAATATTCATTTATTCTAAATTTAATTTATAGAATTATAAATATTTTGCAGAATTAAATTTTAAATTAATATTAATAGTGTATTGGAAAAATAATTTGTAGAAAAAATTATTTTATTCATTAAGTGTGCGAAACATTCTTTAGTATTGATAAAAAATTAATTCTTTGTTAATAGAATTTCATTTTTGTCTAAAAATGACATTATATTAATAATATTTTATATATTTACTTAATTGATTTGATTTAAATTACATAATATTAAAGGAAAAAATCATTATCAAATATCAATTTTACTATTACCATGGTAATTAACTTTAATCTAATTATATTCTTTTTTATACATAATATTTGAATTTAAATAATTATATAATATATATATATTTACATTAAATTTTAAATACATTTCATTTGATTTAATTTAAAAAAATGATAAACTTTAATGTCTAATGTAAGAACATAAAAATTGTTTTTTTTTTGAAATATTAAATGAGTTTCAAAAATGCTAACGATGAGTTTTATAATGTGAAAATAAATATGCTTAAAAAATTATTACAAATTAAAAATGCTACATTTATAAAATATGTTTCCCATTTTTTTAACATTCATGATGTATATTAATTTTAACAAAATTATAGTTTTAGAAAAAAATAGATAAATTTCACTATTCTCTAAAAATTTTAATATTTCTAAAAAATAAAAAACAATCAGCCAAAGATAACATTAAAATTTATTATAGGTAAATTAATTTATTTTTTAATAAATATGATACTAATTATTATAAAATTATCTTTAAATGAAAATAATATATATATATATATATATACTAATTTTATTAAGTAAATTAATTTTTAACACATTAAGTATTTTTAATCCAATTTTATATTCATTTATTCCTAAATACATTATTTTTATTTAATATAGTTTTTACTCTTCAAAAATATTCATGATAATATTAATGTATTATTTCTCAATACATTTTGGTTTCATATTTTGTATGAATCAAGGTGAGAAACAATTATTTCTTCAATGAAAATAAAAAGTGAACTCTTAGGTCATTAAATCCCCTCCACCCACCGTAACTAAATTCCATCTTAAATTTTTTAGTAATTCAAAAATAATTAAATATTTAATTTTGTATGTGAAATATAACTGACTCTCGATTTAATTTCTAAAGATGTTTCATAATAACTATCCTTTGTTTGACTATTGAACTCGTATTTTTCCTCATAATAATAATATAAATAATTTCGACTTTTCCTATTACTTATTATGATAAATACCCCAATATTAAATAATAAAATTTTATTAGGGTTTTAATATTTATCCCTCTATTAATTGTTGTTAATGGGATTTAGTATTATTATTTTTCCTATCATGGAAGTGATGATGTTGTATTTGTCAACAATATCATTACATGCCTAATATCACATAGAATTTGGATAATGGGAGGATAATATTATTTTATTGGATGTACATTCCTATAAACATATATTTTTGTGATGTTATATTTTCATTTTCCCCTCCCCCAAAGATACCATAATGAGGGGGGATAGAAGATGACCCTCGAGCCCTGACTCCAATAGGCTCTAGGTATGTGACTTGCATAGAAGGTATAATTATTTCTCAGTATGGGTGAAATTAGATACTATTAATGGAATGGTATCAAGAGATAGGGTAAAAAACACTAAATAACTTGATTAAAAATATAAATAGAAACAAAAAACAATCCAAATATTCATGATTAATGTAAAATTGAAACATATAAAAGTCAACAATAATGTTAAAAAAAGAAAAATATTTGAAAGGAACTCAATTGAATTTCAATCATAGCAAGTAACGTGCACCTTGGGGAACAATGTTCAACTGGGAAAATGAAACACAGTTTACATACGTATGGTGAGAAAAACATGTATACTCTGTAGGGATATATCCAAGGTCTCAAGTGCACATGTTAATAGTCTATGATAATGCACCATTGAAATACACTTGAACCAATAAGCACTTTCAATAATAATCTAACCAAACCCATCCTCCTCATGGCTCCCTCACCAAATCATGCCTAAAATATAGTATCATTAGTACTTCACTCGTGCATAAACATAGAACTATAATTAAAATATCATTTTCAAAAGTGTTTTATTATTTAGAGTAGTTAATAATGAAAATTTCATAAAATATGATAGAAATATATCTTTAGTGATAGATTATAATGAAAAGAAATGAAAAATAAGAACATGAATTCGAAAATATATATGAAAATGAAAGAAAATGAAATAACAAGATATAAAAAGATTCAGAAAATCATGACGTATCATTAATAATTTGATGTGGTTTATTTAAAATGTATTTTATTAGGGAGTTCATATTTTTAATCTGTCATCATCATACATAATGGTAATCTTATGATTGTATAGAAGGATAAAATTGGATGGAAAAAAAGAAAAAAGAATAAATTTGTGAAATATGTAAATGAAGTGATGAATAATGGCCTCATAACTATATTCAAGGATCGGTGGAGGCTGATGAAGATGTGTAAGAGGAGGCAAATGTTGAGGTAAAGGGAGAGTTGAAATCTAATGTAGATGAGGAGGTGCAGGCCAATGAGGTGGATACACATGGGGAGGGGGATAATCAAATATAAAATTAATTTTTTAAAGAGTTTACTGACCACTCAGCAAACATATTTTTTTTTTGTATTGAAGACAACTCAACATAGAAATAAGATTTCAAAAAGTAAAGATAAGAATCTGAAAATTGAATATAAATAAAAATATATATATATCTATATCAATGAAAAATATCTTCTGAACTAATTATTATGAATCAATATTCTATGAACTAAACCACAACCGAACTAAAATACCACACTAACACAATAAATTACTATAGTAAAGACCCCATTCCACCAACAGTCTTTAACTTGTTATCTTTTAGTAAGATAAATCCACTACAACACATTTTTGAAATTCACTTTAATGAATACATCAATGCTTAGAAATTGGGGTTTTCCCAAGCACAAACTGTCTAAAGAATAATTAAAAAATTAATATAAATCATTAAATGAGAACAAAAAGGAAGTATCAACATAGTGGACACTCCAATACACTTCGGGCTGCTATTTGAAACACATGATCTTTGTATGATCCTTCATGACCACCTCTAAGTTCAAGACCTTCGCTGAAGGACTATTATAATCTAAAAATGGAAATAGTGATATTAAGTAATGAAATAAAGTTAATGATGTGTTCCATGATGATCAAAATTAAGATTTATTTGATAATGACTTGTTAATAGATAAACTTGTCAATTGAAATATAGATGCAGCAGAATGTTTAGTGCATTTCATAGGATTTATTTTCATCTAGAACATAGAAGACAAACATTGAATTTCCCATCAGGGTGACTCATATCCCATCTATAATAAAATATTTTATGACCATTTTAGAGGATGTAATCTCCTGATGGAGTCTCCATGTCTCATTGGGTTTGGGTAAGATGATGTTGTTGTAAACATAAGAATATATTTGGTTGAATTCCACATGTTTTCATTTAAGTACGTGTACAGATCAAAACAAATTGTGAAATATCATTGAATAATCTACCTATATGCCCGAAAATGCTTACAAAAGCACCCATATAGGTAATATGCCAAAAAATACTATATTTTAACTGCCATTTTACCTATATTTGGGAATTCATTGGATTTTCTAACATTGGGGTATGTTAGATAACATAAGTTTCTATTTGTCTACGTGCACCATTTTTTCACAGAATTACCTAAAAAAATAAACAAATTAAAGGTAATGGTGTTGGAAAATTTGTGTATATTTTGGAAAATGATAATGAAAAAACCCATACAGGTAATCTACATCAAAAACCAATATATTTTTACAGTTGATTAACTTAAATTTTTTGTTGATTATATTTTATAACATTAGGGTGAGTTTGTTATCATAAGGTTATATTTGGTGCCATGTGATATGTTTTCACAAAATTACCTATAAATAACAATAAATATTAAGTGAAATGATGTTGGGATATATGCCTATATGCTGAAAACAAACAACAAACAGACCCATACATGTAGTATACTACATAGAACACATGAAAACTGATAACAAACACACCATTTAGTAGTGTCAAGAAGATACATAATAGGGAGGATATCTGTGTTCTTTCTAATATCAACAAACCCATGCAGAATTTCGATCCTTCCCCAACTAGCAAGGTGGTAGGTAATGTATCTCTACTGGATTTTAATGGACTTAACTCTCTCTTCTCCCCATCGAACCATGATTCTTAGATGGTGTGGAATGAATAAGATTATATTGTTCCTAAAAATACCCCTTGAACAATTTTTGTTCCAAAGTACATAGTTCACCAGGTGACGGGAAGGATTGATTAAAATGGAAAGTTAAATGGGTAACTCCTTTTCATCCTTTGGTTTTATCTTAAGTATTTTACAATAATGATATAGAAACATCAAGATATATATAATCTAATTTGTATAAATTATAAATGAAATTTTATATAATGTAGAAAAATAATCAACATGCATATACTTTATATAATATGAAGTGCATGGAAAAGATATGTCAAGTATATTGCAATGAAGCTTCATCATATATGTTCTGAAATAATTTTATCTACAAAAAACAATAATATGACTATTAGATAAGTCATGAATCCATAGAAGAAATTATTTATATATGAATATCAAGTGCCATTAATTATGTGTTTTCTTGGCTCTACTACTGCTTCTGAAAAGATTGGAGTCAGGTTCCAAATGGGTGAGAACAGAAAATCCATTAATGAAATTTGACTAAGAAATACATTTTCAGTACTGTCTAAACTTCATATTGTATATAAACTAAAGAAATGTATAGACCACAAATGGATTTGTTAGTCCATTGAATATACTATTTTAACATAAAATGGATTGGTTAGTCCCCTGAATAGACAAATTTCATTTTTGTTTTCATTAATTCATATTTAAAGTACTGAAAATGTCTGAACTAACAATATTCCAGTTCATTTTCTTATTCAGTATGGCATATTTTAGTACCTAATATTTGAAATGCATTATTTTTTGAATCTATAATTATCAGGAATTGTTTAAGAACCATCCCAATGAACTAACCAATCTATTTTTAGAATAATGACTCTTTAAATTGAAAGTATTAAAAATGCACATGAATTTTGTTTTTCACACATAGTGCATATCCTCTATTGTTTTGCCCCAACATTTGTTTGTCACACACGTGCTATATATACATTTTTTTGGTAACACTTATGTTTTCATACCAACCTCTATTAAATGACATTCTACATAATGTAGTGTATCTTAAAGATCTACACCAATTTTATCTGCAAGAATAAATAAATAATGTGACTAATTGATAAGTCATGATTCCATAGAACAAATTATTTATATATAAATAACATGTGAAACTAATTATGTGTCTAGTGGACTATACTACTGATTTTGAAAAAATTGGATTCAGGTTTTATAGGTTTGATAATAGAAACTCCATAACTAAAAATGGACTAAGCAATCAATTTTTAGTATTGTATGAACATCATATTTTCTATAGAACAAACTACTGTCTGAACTACTAATGGATTGGTTAGTCCATTGAGTTGATATTTTGAACTTAAAATGTATTTTTTAGTCCATTTAATAGAAAAATGCATTCTCATTTTCCATTATTCATAATTAAAGTACTGAAAATTTATGAACTAACAAAATGAATGTTCATTTATTTATTCAGAATGTCATATTTAACGTAACAAACTACTATGTGAAATGAAGAATTTGGTGAACATAAAATGAACATGCATTATATATGAATCATCCCAACAGACTAACCAAACCATTTTAGGAATAATTACTTGATTAATTGAAAGTACGTAAAATGGACAAGCATTGTTTTGTTCACAAACAGTGTCTATCCTCTGTTTTTTGGCCCCAATATTTTTTGGTCACACATAGACTATATATTCATTTTTTTGTCACACACAGGATGTAATGAAGCTGAAAATTGTACATCCTATCCTTCCAATTAGACCAAAATAAACACATATTTTTCAATAATTTCATTAAATACAGTAATTCAAATAATTTTTATGTATGATAGACACCGAAATAGAGATTCAATTATGTAAAAAGTGACTTTTTGATCTAGAAATGAAATGATAAACAGTTTGATTGGTAAATTTGGATTAGAAACAGAAATAGTTAGATCATCAATCCATTCAAGATTGATGTTCTTATTGATAAGTAGAGTCTTAAGTTTTATCATTGAATAATTAAATATTTATACAGGAGAAGAAAACTAAAAAATAATACCAATGGATCAAATAACTGGTCTCTATTTGATCTGAAACGAGGCATGTGACTCCATTAGAAGAATCTAGGAAATCAAATCAGATGAGGAAGAAAACCGACCTTTTTTCCCATCTTGATGTCAATGTAAGGATGGCTGGTGCGAACATCTCAAATGGAGAGATTGATTCCATTCTTGACCAAACCGCAATGAAGACCCATGAGGCTTTCCGTCATATTTATCAAGCGGACGGTGGGGGAGGTTTTCTTCTCATTCTGTACCATCGCCTCAAATCATTCCATAGGAGAAATTATTTTCTAAAAAACTGGAAATGGTACATCAACTATACCAAAAATCATTAGACTGGAAGTTTTGTTCGTCAGAACAGATTCCTTGGTATCACCTACCAGAACCGAAACATCAACATATAATATTCTCATGTTGTTGGACCAAGAAAATTGGGTCGTTAGAGCAACCATAACTAAATTACTGATTTTCTTATAGAAAATAAATTCTTTATCATGTATAGTTTCCTGATAGAAAGAATGGATTCTGATGTGTTGATAATTTCCTTTTCTTAAAGGATGTGATGGAATTCATCACCTATAAGTAGTAGTGTTCCACATCACATCCTTCATTCCATATTGGTCAGTGGCATTTCCTTTAATCAAAATATAAGCATCACCAATTTCCCTACTAAACAAGATATGCTTATTCATTAATATACCAACCATTAGGCATACCAATCGTTAACTAAAACCTATATATTCATATATATATATATATATATATGTTTGAATGGGGAATCATATAGAAGAATTTTTGTTGTAGTGGTATAACGTTATTTCCATTAAAAAATCAGAAAAGTCTTAAGGTTTAATGAAATCACATACCATGACATAACTGATATGTTACTTGCCTATGATGTGAGACCGTTTTCTCTTAGTAGTGGCATTTCCCACAAGAAATGATACACATATCTCACAAATATCAATCATTTTCTCTAGATCAAGAAACAAAACTTTTTCAGTCTATGGTTGTTGAATCAGTAGTGTTTTTAGCATTAAGTGCCTAAACCTTTCTCATGAGTTGTTATGCCGCATCCACATTTGCTCCTCCTCGATTTTCATCTACTTGTTTTAGGAGTATCTTGTTTTTCACTCTATCACAAATAGCCATCCTCCCTTTTTAGCTGATAGCGGAGGAGGCGGTGCAACTTTAACTTCCCGAGAAAGGCGTTGTCGCCCACTCCTAACTCTTCTATCCAGAATCTAATTAGTAGAATATTTAAGAACCTATTACATAGAGTATAAAAATAAAATAATTTTATTGTACTACTGATTCATAGTAATAAAAAATTTAGGAATATGAGGTATGAAACTGGAACATTATCATTAATATAAATGGATGATGGAATGTGAAGAATGGGTGACTTACCACTACTGAAATCATTCATTGATTCCATATACAAGGCATGGAGAAAATAGTTTAAATTAAAAAAAATCTTTGTTGTAGATAACCAAAGAACACAAAGGAAGATTCTTAAATTGGGTGGTGGAAAATATCAAAAACATTGAAAAGAAAGTAGAAACACAAACATGGATGTTTGATTATGCTTACAATAATAGTACGATTTGATCTTCAACAGGTGCATGAGCTGTTGTCCATCATTTTTTCATCCCAGAAAACACAAAAAAAAATATGTAATTAAATTGTAAAACAATTAAAGGGAATAAATGAAAAGGTTATTGACTATATTTTTGGGTTTAAAACCCTGAACAGGTGCTCTTGTTATCCTTTCCATAGCTGGAAACTTTCAGCATGTCAACCCAGTCCATTAAGGGGTGTGGTCTTCAGAGTAAGAACCATGACATCTTGTTTCTATTGAGTGATGTTTGTAGTTCCTCTAGAACTTCAACTTCAGTGAAGTCAATACTATGTCCATCAAGACCTATCAACACCTATTCCTAGTATGCACCCCTTAGCATCAACAAAACAACATAAGTGAGAGTTCTTATAAAGTAATTAATTAGAAACCAGATGATTAATAAGATATAACATAGAACAAGAGACATGTATATAAGAGTTAATGTAGAAAAAATGTTAAACCCAAGAATTATTGGTCTACAACCATCCAAATAAGCATAATGAATGAACTTTTTAATCATGAACCACAAGAAAATAGTAAAAATAATATATGGCATATCAATGTTTTTAATCCAGATAATTGTATGAACAAATTTATCAGGAAGTTCAGTATAGAGAACCACATGAATGAATAATTAAAAACGATGCCTCTGAACATAAAATTTTTAGTATGTTAATAAGAAACAAATGAACAATCCAAAAAGTTATCTTCGAGGAAAAGGTTGCCTTAAGAGTACATTGGATATATATTTTGTTTGCCTATTAAGACTATATTTTTCCTACAATCAGTAAAAAAATCAGAAGAAATCAGATGTAATATTGTAGAGAATAAACAATTGATAATAAATATATATGAATTTATGTTTATGAAAACACACATGTATCCATCAAAAATACTACATACAGGAACAAAAAAAATGATGTCTTCCTTCGATTACCTTAACAAAATGGAATTATAGTCAGATCTGGAATCTTATCTTGATCACTTTAAGGGGTGAAGTTATATTTCAATAAACACTGCTATAAAAGGCCCCGACGTCGCAAAAATAAATGCATGATTACATTGGTTTATCATCTCCATGTACTCCACAGACGCCAAAACCGACGGCTCTGCATTGACCAGTTCAAAATTTAATGATAATGTCATCTGAAATAATTTCAAAATACTATGAAAGAGTCCCAAATATTAGGAATGAGATATAAAAATAATGATGAAAAAAATTGAAAGAATGGAATCGTACAGGATGAAAATTGGAGGATGAGTTGAGGGTTTCTGGGAGAGGCTAGTGGTGTTGATCAAGGTAGGGTTACCTAGTGCCTTTGATGGAAGCATTAATGGCAACCTGTTGTATGTGAAATATAGTATTGATGGACAAGTAGACCGATTAGTAGGAATTTGAACATTTTTGGGAGATGGTGGAAGAATAATGTGGGTCATAATCAAAAGTATTATATTAGTCATCTCAGTGAACCAACAAGAGAATGTTCTAGGTTATAGAAAAATAAACGTGAATGCTTGAAATAGAGAAATCAAGAAACGAACAAATCATCATAGTGATCCTTGTATACATAAAAAAGTGCAAACCAAGCACCAATCCATTAGAAGAAAACAACTATTTATCTCATTTGCCTTTTTCGATAAAAAAGATTTTCACATACAAATACGTTGATAGTATCATTTTCATAGATTATTTTTTTCATGGATTATATGCTATGGTTAAGAATGTAGTTGTATAGAAAATGAATATAATTGAATTATATTTAGATCTATAATGTTTTCTTGATCACATCAAGGGGTGAAGTTATATTATGAGAGACAACGCTAGAAAAATCCCCAATGTCACAAAAATAAATGAACATTTGAGCTGGTTGGTTTTCTCCATGTACTTTGCAGACAGAAAAAAAATAGATAAGCATTCACTAGTTAAAAATTGAATTTTAACATCATATGAAATAATTGAAAATACCAAGAAAGAGGCACGAAGATCATGAAGGAGAAATGACAATAATGAATACAACAAATTGAATGAAAGATATCATACCTGATAAAAATTAGAGGATGAGTTGAGGGTTTCTGGGAGCGTCATGTAGTGTTGATGGAGTTTGGGTTACTTATTTCCATCGATGGAAGCATCAGTGGCAACACATTGTATGTAAAATACATTATCGATCGACGAGTAGATAAAGAAGTTGGAAGTCATACATTTTTAAGAAATTTTGAAGTAGTAGATGAAAAATGGGAGCTGTTTTCATTTTGGATTCGGGTAGTGGACGGAGGGAATGATTATTGGAAGGTATAGGCAATTGGGGATCATCAGTCATAGGTGATAATTAATGAATCGTTGGAGGTGATGATGGTCGGAGGAGTAATGAAAAGGATTGTAAAGTGGAGGTAGAAGTCAACCTAATATTGTATGGTGGTCATGGGGGCGAGTGTGAATGGAATTAGAGGGAGGCGCTGATGGACAGATCTAGAAAATACATAACGTAGTGCAGGTTGAAGGAAACAAAACCCTGTATTGGGGAAACCAAATATAGAACCTTGATTGGGGAGAGGAAATTGATATGATGAGGAAAACCTATATTGGGGTTACTGAATTAAGTGCACACTAGAATTTGCGATTTTAAAAAACCCTAGGTCATGAAGAGGTGAAAACCGAGCTCAAGTGAGAAAAGGAAGATGGTGGAGAGGTGAGGTGAAACCAGGATAATGAGAACTTCGGAGAAGGAGGAGGATGGAGAGCAGTGTAACTGGTAGATGGAGCTTGAAGGAGGCAGGGTTTAGTGGGGTGCGTAGGACACGTGAGTTGAAACCCGAGTAGGAGAGGGAGTGGGATACAGAATATGGAATAGTATGGGAGCAAATGAGGGTTGTGGAGCCTTGGAGTGTTGACATGTAGGAAGAAATGGATGTGGTTGAATGTGAGATGGACACATGGCAAATGGAAGGCCACAATTATTATATATAGTAGATATCATTTATTTCATATCAATGAGAGGCCCCCAAAGAGACTTCTATATTTATTTTCCTATCTCAGAAACCGACATTGAATGCCCAATGTTCTAATCCCTTCCACACATAACACATCATATCACCTCCAACACACATCACCTAAATGGACTAAAGGCATAATTTACTAATTTTTATTATGGATAATCCCCCTTTTAAGGGTTTAATGGGAACCCTCACATGACCCATAGGCCCATGGAACAAGGCCCGACATGACTAGAAGGCCAATACAAGACCTGAAGGCCTAGAGGCATAATATGCCCCATACATGACCTGTAGGCCAAACCCAGTAGAACTACCCCTCTCGCACATCTAAATCATTGATTTTTGAGCTCTCTGACATACATTTCTAGTTGGATATAATTTCCCTGTACAAAGATTCACGATGCCTGGTCCCGATCGCAGATGTCATAACCTCTCATTATTCCAATCTGGTTAGCTCAACTCCAGGTAATTGATACACTATTCTATAATCCCCTTCTGGTGACTGGTTGATTTGAAATGGGATAATCCATTATATTTGTGCATTGAATGCCTTGAGGACTGATGTTATTTTTTAAACCGAAGGCCCTGAACCCATAGGCTCAAATCGGTGGCCCAAAGGCCAACATCGTGTGAATAGTTTTGGATGATACAATACCTGCTACAATAATACTACAGTGCCTACTACAGTACCCCAAAAATTCACCTCCACCTGGTTTCGAACCTGGGTCTTTTGGATGACAAGGAGGAGCCCTTACCACCCGGGTACGGGCTCATTAGCACATCCTACACAGATACACTAGAAGAAAACAACACATTAAATCACATCGAGAACTAAAGAAGTACGGTATCAGGAATTCCATGTACATCAACCATAGTCACATCTCTATCCATGAATGACCCTCACTAAATATCACATCATACCATATCAAATCTCACCCATGGAATTCTATTCTAACTCATTATATAACACCACATATTGACCAGATACACATGCGCCACACATCACATCACAACAAATCACATCCCTCTAAAAGACTCCAACACCCCTCCTTACATCACATCACACCCTTCCCTTAGACACCTAGGCTACACATCTATGATGGGTAATCTCTAACACTAACATGTATGACTCTAGTTGAAGGAAGGGTGGGGGAAAGAGGCTAAACAACCATCTGTAACAATATCACCCTAGATATTTTGGAAAAAACTAGAATTATGAACCTATAAGCATTGGAAATGTTATCCAACATGGGTGGGGAGCATATGAAATTCACATAAGGAGACATGATATATATTAAAAAACATTTCCAATCTCATGGATTCACATGAATGTCACTAGTGCATAAAACAACACAACCACCATACCTCATACTAGCCATCACAAGTACTTCCAACATAATATGAACCACGAAGATACAAAAACACAATGCATATAAAATTTCCCATTTCTAGTTACATGTCTACAAAATTTTTATCATTATCTTAATCATTTAGTAATACAGTTCTCAATCATTTATTCAATATATTTACCCAATTAACACAAATCTGTATATTATCCATCTTATTTATCTACGAGTGTATTTGGACTCATTTAACATCACAGTTTATCCAATTGATAGTTGATAAGCAATCTAAACCATGATAGACTAAAAAGGGATGAACTCAAAAAACCAATTCCACTATAATGCATATCAACCATCATCATCATGTCACATCGCTAAGTTATCTCACTATGAAAGTTTCACATTAGAAAACCTATATTAACATGAAGAACCACCACTATGAGATAACTACTTACCAAAACCACATATTAAAACATAATCATCACACACAAATAATCTATTAATTACCACCACACATCATCTCTATCATGCATCAAACCTCTATTCACCGTAACCACAAAAAAACACTCTATACCATATATCAAAACATGCCACATCACATCCATGTTGACCAGCAACTACAACACATCCCCACACATCACACATACTATATGGTCACCTCTATTACAGTATAATAGAACAAACCATGGTGGGAAACATTGTAATCACAATCAAAAAATAAATAAAAGCACAGAATAGTAACCACAATTATTTAGGGGATTCATCAGATTATTTATTTAACTGGAATTGGTATTATCACTGAAAAAAATCAAGGGGTGGTTTATTTGAAAAAATATATTTTTATCTTTATTTTTATGGGTATTTCACACAACAACCCAGACAGGGAAAGTATAGCATTTACACTACAGTGCAAACCAGGAATCCAAAATCTATTTTTTAGAAATTGTAAAATGCCTACAAAATGTCATGAAACACATATATCACTATTGTAAATCAAACATATACTCTCCATATCTATAAATTAAATTAAAATAAATAGTTATCAAATGTGGTTGAGGCTTAATATCCTCCCAAAGGTAGGATATTGAAATAAAATCTAACACATTGAATGTTAATAGGTGGGAATTAGGATCCCCTTCACCAAAAATCTTTTTTATCTCGATGCACATCAACGTATAAAAGAGAAACTACCCAAAAACCATTGCCTCATATGGTAATCATGTATTAACCTACATTTCACCAAAGGGTTGTGAAAACTCAACCCAGAAAAACACCATAAAAAATCTATACCATTGAAAAAAACATTGGAAAAAATGGAAGGAGAATATAAGGGATGATTGAAATAGCACAATAAAAATATTATTTAGGAATCAATCATAAATGAAGGATTAAATAAATTCAATAAGGGTTGTAAGATCATTAATACTTTTATAGGGTCTACTGGGAAATGGGAGAGAAAGTGGTATGTATTATTTTAAAATTTTTGACTAAATAAAAGGATTAAAAAATAGAGCCATCAACATTCTTGTAATGTAACCCCTTCATGACATATAATCCACAAGTATTCAAAAATTCTAACCGCCTTCAGAATTTATGTCACCTCGGGCTGAATTAGTTACAAGTTGTGAGTACACCATTAAAAAAGTGAATCCATTTCATATGATCCCCCCTCCATCATAAGATAACTAAAACTAGATAGTTATAAAAATTTGTTAATCTCTAATTTGTGTCATGAATCTAGTTCATGTCGTGATCCACTGGCTACGACACTCTTCATCTCTAGCTCTAAAAATCCCTTTATAAATCCTTTGAATTCCTCCAACTACCCAAACTTCAATGTAATAGGTCTAGAGGGAATATAACATTACATTAGATACCCCTCAATCTATTCTAATACTAATGATTCAAAAACACGCCTAGGAAAATAAAAGGGGTCCAAACAAACTCTTATAAGAAACCTCAATAGGATTTCATCAGAGCTTAAATTATACCACCAACCAAATTCACATGACTATAATTTTCATAAAAACACCCTAGGTAACCACATAACCTCACAACCACATATAACATTACAAGTCCCAATCAAACAACTACCACATCTAGAAAATGGAACTACATTGTGCACGTATATCTGGGAATCCCATCCTCCATGTTAATATACTATCTACTCTGGGCATCACTAACGCATCCACACAGTATTAATCACATCACAGTATAATATTTTGTGATTTGGACTCATTGTTTACCTTATTCATGTAGTGGATTCCAAATCACACATCACTCATCTAGGAAAATAAGAGATCTCATTCAATAACATGATCCAAACATCACATCATACAATAAAAAATTAAATCAATAATGCTCAAAATAAATCGAGATACTTGGTATGTATCCTTATATCTCCCTGTAAAGTACATGACACTAGGACATCGTGCCTCAAAAACATAAAAACTATAGGAATGGTTCATCTACATAGCACCTTCTATCGATGATTCTATTTATCTACTGGATTATCTAAGAACATAATCATATCCTCAATATCTAAATATTCCCATTGGAAAACATGGAATTCATCATGAAGATACCTGAAAAGATAAGATATTGTGGATGATGTAATGGATCCTCTTCAAACATGGTGAAAATGACATGAAATAGACCTCATTTTCAACATGAACCAATACCTGAAATGTCTGAAAATGGGAGAATTCTTACCCAATATATGAATCATCTACTGCACAAGTTGATGGGAGACACCCAAGAACACATTATATAAAACCATGCACTACAAGGTCCTTTATCTGTGATAAGTATAAGCCCTATGAAAATAATTTGTCACACTCATAATTTCTAGAACTAACTATATATTCTTGGTATCACTTTGAACCACAGAAGGTCCAAGAATTTCCGATTCCCCAACCTCCACCAAGAATAATAGAGAGATACATGGATCCCCATACAATTCCTTAAATTGATCCATGTCTACAGTTGAATAACAACTATTTTTGTACAAAAACATCACCAAAGTAAGGTATCATATAGAATATCCCCAAATATCAATGATGTATACCAATTATAAAACCTCTAGCATAATGATGGTCTGCTCCATCTTTCCATCTTCTTGAGGGTGGAATGTAGTTCTATGGTGAAACTAGAAGGAAAATCATTCTATAATCACCTAAAGAATCATTTGAAAAAATGAGGATCCTAATTAGATTTTATGGTCCTTGAAAAATAATAGATCATAACCACATCATCCTTGTACTACCTTAGAAGACCACCCACAACACACCACTCATGGATATCTTGGATGTGAGCAGATTTCTTTATCCCTTCCAATATCACCCAGACCACACCATATCATTTTTTAGCTCATGGAAACCCTAGGACAAAATCCTTTGATATTTCCTATCATTTCCACTCTGTGACATCTAAGGACAACAACAAATCTCTGAAATCATAGTGATCATCTTTCATATATTGGAAAACCTAACATTTTTTACAAAATTACAACAATTATTATTTCATCAACATCAGCCAATTTTATCACCTCAATCCATGATAAATATTTTTCCCATAAGGATGTACAACTAAATCCAATCTACAAAACCTGTGGAGAACTCCCTCACATGTCACCTACATGAAAAATAACCTCCCCTGGAATAACACATGATTCTGATCATCCTATTAATATAAATTAAGTGTGTCACCATAGAAAACATGATTGAATATAACCACTACCATTATGTCTCCCTAATATAATTCCACCACCTTCTACATCAAATAAATATTTACGATAATCTGATGTAAAGATTCCTTGAACACATCTCCCAATAATGTCAAGACAAATTTTTGAAAGCTTCTCTATTCCTTTCCAAACATCCACAGATTCCGTAGCCACAATTTATTGGGGCTTCTGAATCAATGCATCAATAAAAAAATTTCCATTAAAAATAATATAATAGGTCACAAAACTATAATCCAAAACAAAATTCACCTTCCTCCTCTAGTTTATATTTAGATAACATTTATCAAAAATATATCTCATCCTATTTTGGTCTGTGAAACCCAAAAAACAATCACAGATGAGGTAATGCCTCCACATCATTTGTATGGTGAAAAATTCTAAACCACCAAATTATGGAAGGAATAGTTACACTTGTGGGAAAATAACTCCCTATACAAATTAGATACGACCAATCTCTTATTAAAAAATTTGCATCACATTCCTATACATGATACATTATTAAAAACCTAAAACAACACTCTCCCATGAAAACTAAATAACTAGGGAACTAACTGAATTCTCAATTAATTAGACAATTGTTTCCTAGACTTGATCAATCAACAAAATAACTAGGTCCATCATATTCTACACAGAAAATGGGGAATCCAATCAAGATAAATCATGAACAAAACAATGATAACCGCCCATAAGACCACTGAAATTTTGAACTTCTTCTATATTTGAGAGTTCTTACTTGGAAACAAAATCCTCAATCTTCAGTGTTTCCACTTCAAGACACTTCTTAAACAAGAAATGCTCAAGGAAACACACCTCTCATGTCCAATACACACACCAGGAGTTATTAAGACTTATGAACATAGTTGGTGTATTCACAATAGAAGACAACATGAATACAAACAAAATGTTCCCATACCACCATTGGAAGATAGTATTCTGGATATCCCCTTCCTTTATCCTCAATTAGAGGTATCATGACCATAAATCAATCATAGGGAACCAATTATCATCTCTCAATTGATTGATAAATTTTACTACCATTAGAAGAGAGTACCAGTTCAAGACCATTACCAACCTCAACCTCTGGTAGTATACACCCTACGACAAACTACCATCCTACATCATAGAGAACAATAGCGGAGAACCCCACATAGATATATACTAGGTAATATGAAACCCCTATTCATCTAATAATCCACCTATAACCTCGCACTTTGAAACTATATAGGTTTTATTTGATTTAAAACCATTATAATAGGAGAATTAACCACCTATAACTCTATCTTTAACTCAATATCACTTTGAGGGAGTTGTGTCATATCCTCTCATGGGATGATCTCTAGGATCTCCTCCAAATTTCTTGGGGAACTCCCTGCATAATATATTGATGAAATATATAACAAATATGACAAATGAGGCTACACTTTCCAACCTCCCAACTCATAACCTCACTCTCTAAAGAAATCTAATAATTGGATCTCCACATCATAAATTAAATATTATATTTAGAGAGGCCAATGAATGAATTAAATAAATAAAAATTACATAACTAGTATAATATCATATGGATATATTTAAAAAAGAATAATACAAAACTAACTCGTGTTTCCCCATATCTAGTCTACAACCCCGACATAGGTCAAAAAAATAAGCCTGACCTCCAAACTGTGTAGATAACACCAATGGAACATCAATATTCTCCACACCGAGTCACAACATATAGATCAATGAATAGGAAAAATGATTTTGGGGTTTCTGAATGAAACAATTGACAAAAAATAGTAGAATATGAACTCACCATGCCACCAAAAATTGTATGATATGCTGGTACTACTACCTATAACATGTGTATCTGACCACGGTCAACTCATCTACATCTCTATTTCACATCTCTATAGTCTCCATCTTTCCTAGTTCTTATGGATGGTGACTATCAATGGTATTACCTACTAACTCCACCTAATATCCGCTATGAAATAGAAGCTTGTAGATTATACTTATAAAGCTAACTAAGAGGAAGCTACTAATATTTAATTGGGGCCTAACCACCCAGATGAAACATTCCTACCTTAATAGTAATACATTGAGTATAGAGACCAAAAATGATAAACCCCCAAAAGGAACATGGTAAAAATATATCCTTGATGTTCATGAATGAAGTTGTCAAATCTAGTTCCCAATTAAGAAAACTGATACTTCATAAACACCTTCAAACCACTTCATGATGCTCCACTCCTTGAAATTCACTATTGACTATCCTGGTAAGGATTAGCTCCCAAGGAAATCATCTTCTCAATAGAAAAATCCATTATTTGAAATTATATATACATTCGAAGCATGAGTAATGTGACAAAAAACTTGATCAATGGGTTTAAATCATCTTTCATACACTATTATTTGGACACCCCATTTGGAAAATATCATGTGAAATGTGTAGTGGCCAATAAACCTGATACCAATCTCCGAAACACGTAGACTCCCCTATTAAAGGGATATATTCCTAGGCCACTTGGATTCCCTCACCATCGATAATATAAAATCATCCTGGAACACATTTTTAATGTAAATCCCCATCACATCCACCTCCTTGCAGTCACCAAAAAATAACATCAACCACTGAATCATATCACCCTTCATAAAAAACTATAAACATTACCCAAAACCCATCTCGTGCTAAGATAATTCAAAAAATGATATCATTATCCTCCACCTAACACTATGTCTCTAGATCTAAAACTCCCCCTTTTTCATTTCAAATACCTTTCAGTGAATGAGATGAAAAGGTGGTTACCATACCTCGTCCTCCTATGACGGGTTAACTATATGTTAATCAATGAGACCACTCTACTAAACATATAATACATGACTGACATGTGAATTGTAAATAAGACATTTATCAAAATATGGATTGCATCCTATGTCTGGTAAAACTTCTTTTTATCAATGATTATTTATTTAATTAATTTAATTTAAAAATACTCTTTTTAAAAATGAAAACATGTGATCATGATTCACATACCTCTCTCAGGTATCTACTCATCAAACAGGTTCACCAGACATAATCATCCAATAAGCTCCAAGTTAGTGCACTAGAACATGGTGGCCCTAAATTAACCTATCTTAACAAGTCTCCCTGACCTATGTCATACACCAAGTTCAACTCAAACCATTTATATACCAAACCATGAAAACAAATCAGCATTCATAACTCTGAACTACATCTTACCTCTCAACCAAAACTCTAATACAACTCTACAACAAACCCATCACACCAAATATACTGCAATTAGTTAATACATATGATGACATGTGACTCCCACCTCATGTAGGACTCGAGTTGGGGACTAGCACCAAGTGTATAAAATTATCACAATATGGGAGACATTACCCTCTATAAATGAAACTGTATCAGGAGATTGGATAAAAATAAAAAAACTCTAGAATAAAATATAAACATAAACCAAAAACCACCCAAAAATGCATGAATAAAGTAAAAAACATATATAAAAATGTCTCTAACTATAAAAAAGAAATACATATTTATGGCTTCAATTCAACATTACCTCCATCCCAGATAGTAATATCTTGCTCAGTTTTTAAATTCATCATGGATACATGACTTTCCATTTATATATATAGCTTGATCATAACATTTATACTTTTTAGGTACATATCTGAGGATTCATTTTCACATGTGAAAATAGTTATCATTTTAGTGAACATATTTCAGAACCATCAAGCATCGTATACATGTCATCTGTCAAAACCCAACCTTATCATGGATCTTTCACTGAATCTCAAATAAAATATAATAATATAGCTTCAATATCATTACAAATAAAGATCCCATGCTCCTTTCCAATTGATTTTCCCCTCTGATGGACCAATGATGATCATCTTATTCTCCATTCCCTTCCATGCATACCACATAAATTCACATCCCACCAACAGAAACCTAGTCAAAACATCACATCACATCACACCCATAGTCAATTGGCCCACATTGCACATCACATCACTTATACTACCAAATAAGTAGGGTATCATTAATGTAAAGGCAATCAACCTCATTCCCTCCTCCTACCACACATTTCCCCAACCACTTATCACATCAATGAACATTACATATCACTCATTGAGAACTAGTCCAACACATCATATCACATGACATCCTACCTGAAAACACATGGGACACACATCACATACCATACCATCATCAGACACTTAGGCTACACATGACATCACATCATATCCCACCCACATACATCAGGTCCACACATTGAAATTCGGTAATCTTTAACACTTACCACTATCACTACCACTGAAGGATGATTGGGGGAGAAGGGGGTATATATCCATCCATATCCCCATCACTCAAGATATTTGTGAAAACACCCATAACATAGAACCATTGTGCATTGGTAAGGTTATCCAACTCAAGTAGGGGTGTAAGAAAATAATATATGCATACAATATATATATATATATATATATATATATATATATATCACAAAATATCCCACATATGGGTAATATAAACTCTACTAGAAAAATCAACATCACCGTTATCTTACCGCACACTAACCATCACAAATTCTTTCACCACTATATGTAACTCCACACAATATCCATACAAGACGCACAATATTTACAAATATTAATTATAGGTTTCGACACATTTTTTAATTAGAAATTTCATTTCATATTACACTAATCAATCATTTATTCAATTTTCTCTAATTACCACAAATCTGTTTCTTATTTATCTTATTTATCTTATAACCTGTTTTGTTTTGTTTTTCATCATACTCCATACAATGGATAATCTGGGAAAAATGTCAATCAAGAAACACTACATCTTTCCAAACTCATAGAACCACCACCCCAAAACAATACATCCACCATCATCATTGTGTCACATCTCCCAAGCCATCTCAAAAATGACAACCATCCATTGTACAACCACAACATACAAACACTACAACCCATGTTCCACCACCATGTCTCTCATGACAAACGCTACTGAGAAAACCCACTTTATAACTACCAAACAACATTTCCCCCATTCATGAAAAAATTACACACCATAATCACATATGAACTCTATAACCAAATCCCACAAATTCCATCATAGCATCGATTCAAACAAACTTCTACATCACAGCTCCACACATCCCACAACCCAGTTAGTCCCCCAATCCATGTACAATATCCCAAGACACATAGGAAAATACTAACACACAAGAGTATATAATATCATTATAAAAAGGAATCCAAAATTCTTCCAGGGCTTCATCACATTACTTCATCATTCTAATTTTGTATTATCTCACAAACCAAAATCACATGGAAACTCATTTAATTAAAAAATATTAATTTTGTATTATTTGTTTAGATTTTAATCACACTAAAATTCAACACGGTCCATTACAACATAATAACTATAGTGAAAAATGTTCTCAATAGCCATTATTTATTAAATTAAATATAAGAATGAATAATATCGTCAACAATATATATCAATGTAGTAAACCATGTGTAAACCCCCCATACCAATCAATTAAAATATAAAATTTAATAGTCATATTATGATCAACAATAATATTAACACAAAAGTATGAAAAAGCATGAAAATTCACTACATAGAACATAAAATGGTGGAAATTAGGATATCCTAACTCAATGAGGATTTTCAATCATTATATGCATCCTATGGAAAAGAAGAAACTACCTAGAAACCACCTCCACCCAAGGGAATAAAAGATAAACATACACCACACAATATTGTTGTCAAAAAAACCCATACACATAAAATAAAGTACTAAAAAACTAAATCATATCAAGGATGAAAAATAGATGTAATACCATTAAAAATAGTGAATAATTTACCATGAATCACCAGCAGGAATCCACTAGAACCCAAGGATCAAATAAAAAGATTATGATTAGGAAGATAATGAAAAATTTCTTAAGGTTCATCTATAAATTAGAGATAGAGGTATAACAAAATAAATTACATTCGAAAGAAAAAAGGATTGAAAAAACTGGAACCTGACCTTTTTCATCATGCAACACTTTCATGATGTGTGATCCACTGGTAATCCAATGTTATAAATGCCACCAATTTTTTTCACCTCACATTCATGTAATTACTTGTATTGAATTCACCATTTATGATGTGAATCCATTTCACGAGCTACCCCCCCTTTCCCAAATAAATGCTCTGAAACATTCTATCTATACAATTCATGAACCACCAATTCAATTTATTAATTCACTTCATGATGTGAACCACATACAACACCACTTTATATCTCCATCTCCATTTATCCCTCAAGAATATCTTAGAATGGATAAAACATCCCAAATAGAAGTGTAACATTCCATGAATGAAGAAAACATTACATATATACTTTGGATATAATAACAATACCAATATAATTTTTTAATATTTCATAATCTACTCATCAAGGAATTTATTTAATCTTTTTAGTAAAGTTTATAGTTACATAAGAGTTGGTTGAACAATATAAATATAATAAATTCTTAGTTCTTGTGTAGTTGATCATTTTTCCTAATTTTATATATTTTTTAGTACCTACTTTTGCAGTTGTGGTTGGATTGGATATCAATTTTCAAGGGTGTTACTAGTGCTTATCATCCATTTATCCTTTATATTTGAGAATTAACTGGGATAATTTCCTTGTTACACATATTTAAGACATTTTACTATTATTGGTACAACTAGATAAAATCTATATCCTTTTCTTATGTTCAATAAATGATTTAGTTTTTAGTAGAAACTATTTTCCCTATTAACTCATTTTCCAATAATAAAATTTCTCCCAATTCATTTATACATTCACCCAAGTAATTCATCACATTTTTTTTAAATTAAGGAAGTTGAATCTTCATTACTTTATCAAAATCAATAATAGAACATCTGTAAGACTCAATACTTCACTTATTAGTTGTGTTTCAGAACTCAACTTAGGTTATGATGATAATTATAACTTCATATAGATGATTATGAATAACCAATATATTTTTCACTCTCACTCTTATCAAATTAAATTATTAATGGGATAATCCTTGAGTTTTCCATGTAATCCATCATAAACTTGATTCCATTGATATTTTCACATTACTAAAACTGAAAGGAGTTAAATTTAGCGAGGACCATCGTAAGATAATTATTGAATGGTAATTTCATGGAAAATTCCACCTCAAAATGACATACTCTTAAAAATATAACATTAAAATTTAGTTCAACCTAAATAACTCTCGATTTAATATAGATTAATTAATGTTTTGTTGTCTCATTTTTTGTAACATAATTATTTGACATAAAAAATGATTCATAATGGATTGTACAGAGAATATGATAAACAAAATAATACCCCTTAGCATTGTAAAGATAGGTGTGGAATTTAAAAATCACTCATCGTATACAAGAGTGAAGATTGAGATGATATTCAGACTGTCATTTTATGTATGATTACCCTTAGGAGAACTTTTGACATAGCTTCATCCACAAGGAAATGTTACATAGGGATGTAATTTATCAAATAACCACAAAATATCTACTCTACCAAGACATAAATATATTATCCTAAACATTAAATTAACATTTATACTTATCCAATGGGTATTCAAAAAATTTATCAATTACTAATCACTAAAATATTCGAAATTACCTCACCTAATAAAAATAATTATTTATACCAATAAAAGTCTGACCAACAATAACTTATCACCCCTTAATCATATTTAAATCATAAGATAATAAAATTATAATCTCTAAAGATATGTAATCCCTTCTTTGATACCAACTATAAAGTCCTAGGAATGTGATCATCCCATAATTATATGATATAAAAAAATTGATTAAATAAATTCCCATGATATTTTATATTTATGATTTTAGATAATTAGGAAAAATCATTGACTAAAAAAACAATTTAATTTTTTACAATATAATATTTTTCCAGTATATAATGACCTACTTATTTCATAACAGGAGTTCAAAATATCCCACAAGATATCCACATAATATACTCTTCAAGACACATTAAACTTATTACTTTTATTTATAGTCTTTGAAAATAAAAATACAACTGGTGAGCTCGAATGCTCACTATGGGTAAATAGAACCAATAATAATTTAAAGATAAAATGTGTGATTAAGATGATCATATGGGTATACGGAAGACACATAACCATGGGTTACCCATTAAAGCATAAATCAGAAATCATGTCATAAGGCATAGAATGATAAAATAAATGAATAAAAACTGTGTGGAAACATGATTCAATATGAATGAACCACAACAATATGATATTTTTATAAGAATTACTATAAATATGTGGCACAAATATTATCATTGGAACACATTGTGAGCGAATCCAAATAATTACACCCTTTATGTATTGAATAAATCTAATTATGTAAACACTTGTTGTTGTGAAAAATAAATGTTTTTTCCTAAATATTATTTTTATGACATATAAATATTTAACCAATTCATTAGAGAGTTATATAAGACCCTACCCATTATTATCCTTATATGTGGGTGCCAAATCAAATCAATTGATTCCTTCTATCATAGAGAACCCATAGAATGAAAATATGATTCAAATCTATTTTAATTGGATTAACTTAAGGAAACCAATAATAATTACTCAACATTCATAACATGTTATAGCCATGTAAAATAAATGGGTATCAAAATATATTTACCAACATTATATGAAAATACCCATCGGTTAATAGGATGAGTTATATGATAGGTTTTCTTTATTGATAAAAGGAATACAATTTATTCAATAATTTCAAAAATCAATAAACTCATGAAATTATAGTTAAAACCCATCAATCAATTAAATAACGAATCAGATATTAACAAATGAAATGAATTAGAAGAATATATATGTCAATTAAAAGTGAATGGTTAGGATAATGAAATGATGTGAGTGATTAATCCTCTCATAGAAAATAATATTTTGATAATCCATCGAGAGAAATAAGTTTGATTGTATTGTTTTGAGAATATCTTGGGTCAATCATAATATATTTCAATGTAGAATGACTTAAATGGAATAAATAATGAGTTTAATAAATAATCACACTGGAAGAAAATAAATATCATTGATCTTTTTTAATAATATTCAAATAATTTTTTAATAAAAATAAGAGAAAAAATATTTTTTATAAAAATTAAAATTTTGGTATAATGTTTCATAAAAAATGAAAAAAGTAGGGAAAAAAATGTTCACATAAAAATGAAAACAAGTGATTATTTTATTAAAAATTACTTTGTTGAAAATATTAACAAAAAATTTATCAAAAAATCAAATAAAATTCATGGTAGTTTGAAATGAATTTATTGAATTTTCCAAAAAAATACGAATATTAATAAAATGATCAGTGAAATATAAAATTAGAGGCAAATATAATTTCCATTTATTGTTTCAAAATTACCTTTTTTCAGAACAACATTGATTTTAAAAAATAAAAAATCCAATTTAAAACAAGATAAGGTGGAACAAATATCAACAAGTATAACCATAAAAGAAGAAAAATATTATGACCTTGAAAATATATAACATATTAATTCCGAAGATGGTTTATCACACTTAACAAATCTCAATTTTAAAATAAGGATGGGAAAAGATACCTTTTGACTTCAGTAAAACATAAATAAAACATGTTTATAGAGAAAGGGATTAAAATTTATATACAATTACAGAAAAAAAACATCATGATATAATATAAAAAAATTATTTATACACACCATATAAAATAATTTTTGTTCATAATAATAATCGCATCTCATGAAATATAAGTTGAGACAATGAAACCATCTTAATAAAATAATATTCAAAGAGATAATCATTTGATAGTTATGTCCAATGTAATGAATTTAAAACACTTTTAGATAATAATGAAATAATATATAATGTATTCATTAGCCTATGTTAATCAAACATGGAATAATAATGTTTAGTAAGTAATCTTGTAAATCAATTGATTGAAATTGATTATGAAAACCCTTATTTCATTTGTTGCTAAGAAGTCTAAACCCTAAGTGAAAAATAACATATAATTGAAAATTTAATATATTGAAATTATAGAATCATGTTATGAAATTATAATGGTATTGTAATTTCACTCTAAAAGGAGAACATGTGTTATTAAAACACATATCACATGGAATTGAAATTTCATACAAGGAACCCTTACCATGATTAACAACATAGTTTAATTCACTCTAAGATCCTATATAAAAACATAAATAAATTAAGATTATATTGTAAAGGCCTGGAAATTCCGTGAATTATTTTTCATAAATACATGTTCATTTTACAAGTCTGTGGAAACTGACAGCGCGTGATTCTGAGCCCCGGTATGCCCGGAATCAATTTCTGAAGTTTTTTTTGGGTATGTTTATTAAATGTACAAGTGAGATTTTATAACTTTTCAACTGGTGCTCGGAACTGAAACCTAAGGTCACTGTTGATCTCGCAGCGCCAGTATTCGCATAAGAATACTTTCACCTCGAAGACAGTTGGTCGGGAATGAATGTTAGTTTTTGGGTTTTATGTGGGAATAATAAAATAAATTAAGTGCTTGTCTTAATTTATTTTTTATTGGTTTTACCCACCATGTGGAAGTTTGGGTGGGGACCGCCACACCTTAACCTCCCACGAGAGGTTATGGTGGTGGACCCACCCGAACTCAACCTCTCATGTGTGGATTAATTTGGTTGGGACCACCCAAGTTGGATGCCTCTAAAACTCTCCTCATTAATGAAGGGGAGCCTCTTCATCTCCACTAAACTTAATGGTGCCAAACCACCCCATTTAATTAATTAAGCCACATCAATTAATTATATACCACTTTTTGAATTTATGCCAACAAACATAATAGAACACATAATCTATTTTTTTTGGGGGGGAGGGGCTATTCATTTGTTGGAAAGGAGGATTGAGGAGGGGAGGAGCTATTGGAGATAGAATGTCAAAGTGGAAAGGCTCTCCGATGAAGAACTCCAATGAAGAACGCCGACCTTCTTCACCCTTTTTCCTCAGGATTTCCTTCCAAACTGGGACATCCTCACCTATGAAGAACGACGTCCATACAACTTTCTCATCACCACCAATGAAATATTTTTTTTATGGGTTCAAGCTTTCTAATTTTTGCGTGTTCTTCGTTTTCCATCATGGTTTAGAATTTGAAGCTGCTTGATATCACCCTAATGCTGAGGATGTGGACCGAATAATCACCGCCTGTCCCCACCGCATTATTTGTGGATTTTGGTGCTAATCGCGGCATGAGACCATAATGTGGGACTCTCATCATTGATGACTACGGATCGACGGCAACAACTTGAGGAGATCGTGAATTCTTCCAATACGAGAATCAGGCCACTAGAGCTAGTCTGGTAACCCACTTAAAGAACACTGGCAGATGGAACTGATGTGCATCAACGTGTGGCAGCGGTGATGCAACCGCGCCACTAGGGGAGAATCCGCAGCCCCTAGCTACGGCTGTGAATAGGCGGATGGCAAAAGCCCGGTCACAAAGGATACCGGTGCCTCGAGCCGCAGGTTGTCGAAGAGGGCGCAGCAAAACCGCACCACGCGGTGGATCGAAGGCGAGTCGCGACCCCTGGTTGTGGCGGTATAGCAGCGGCCGACTCGAGCTCGACCGTGAAGAGGAATACAGGTGTCCCCAGCCGTTGGGGAGCCGGAAGAGGTGAGGTGCAACCGGAGCAGCGCGTGGATAGGGCTGGCCGCTCGGCCCGTCGGAAACAGCGGGACCTCGCTGGGTCCCGCATGACAAACCGGCTCCAGCCTGGTGTCGGTTCCTACAGCCCGAATGACTTATCTATTCAGGAACTAAGGGGAGCAGCCTCCCCCTAAATGTGGTAATGGCGGACCCCTGTGGGCCACCAGGACACCTGGTAGGACCCTACGTGGGACAGACCCAGCGCGGCCCGGACCCAGCATGGGTCGGGTCGCCAGTGGGGGTTGGGCCGCCTTCACGGGTCGGGCCACCCCCGCGGGCCGAGCCGCCCCCTCTAGCATGTTCGGACCTGAGGTCCGGGTCAAACCCACAGATCAGTTCTGACCCGCAGGCCGGGTCGGACCCCAGTCCAGACCCGGGTTGGGTCGGGTCAATCCGCCTGGGTCGGACCTGTCCCAGACCCGTTTGACCCGATTTCACCTTTTCACCCATAACATGGGCTACGTGTTTTTTATTAACTAAACGTATATGGTGATAGAAATCTTGGATCAAGATGGTTCTTTTGGTATACCCCACTCAAGGTTTGGACATAGTTGGTGTACCGCTGGGTTGGATCAAACAAAAATCCAATCGAGCCCTCGGAACGGAAATGTGAATAACTCATAGACCAGGCGGCGGATTGACGCGCCATCTATTGCATTGAAGCCCCTGTGATGAGACAGTCCTTTGAGATATTTCTTTGTGGGACATGGTGGAAGTTCATGTGTCAACACATAGCTTGAGAAGCGGACCCTACCAAGAATCAATCATGATTTGTGGAAACCCTGTGGCTAGCTGTGCACTGATGACAGTTCCTAGATTATGTGTTGGTCCAACAATTCTGAATTCTATTCCTGGATCATTTGTTATTCTGACAGAATATCAGTTCTTAGATCATGTGCTGGCTTGAAAACTCTGACTACTATTCTTGGATCTTGTGTCGATCCGACAGTTCTAACATATATTCTTGGATCATGTATTGGTCTGACAGAAGAGCAGGTCCAGGATCATGTGTGGGTCCGACAGCTCCAACTACAATTCCCAGATCTGTTGTGGGTCGGATAGTTCTAACTGCTGGTCCTAGATCATGTGTGGGTCTAACAGCTTAGATGATTCAGTGGCTATATCTGATCATCTCTATCTCTCTACATAAGTTGTATACATGTGTGAGCTGAGTCAGTCACTTTTGTGTTTACCTAATGATTGAGATGGATTACATGATAACTTCGGTATATGTATGGTCATAATTAAGTGGGTCTATTTGTTGTTTTCTTACATTTTGGTTATCCTTGTATGATTTTGTGAGACCTTGAGGGTCTCGGGGTCCCTACTAAGTATTATTATACTCACCCCTTCACGGTATATGCCCGCACCTAGTTGTGTTTTTTGCAGATGATGGATAGCGCTGACTGAGGCTGAGGATAGCAGGAATGGATGGTACCTGGAGGTGGGCCTTACAACGAGTCGGTACACCGTGGAGACTGACGGACGTGGAGTGCTGAGGAGGCTATCTCTACCTATACTTTAGGTAGGAATCCCTAAAGGTGACCCAGTAGCTTCTTTACTTTTTCTTCAGTTGTACTTGTTTTTAAGTTGTACTTGTACAATCCTATTGGGATTGTATTTCCAGCCCCTTTTACATTTCCGTACTCCTTTGTATAGAGTTTGTCTTAGTTTTTTGCTTCTTTATCGTACTCTGTTGTGTGTGTTTACACTCTACAAAAGAAATTCCTTCCCATTTCTGGGATTTACGCATTTGGTTCTAGTCACCAGCCCCTGTCCTATGGAAGGCGGGATTTGGGTAGTCATGGTACGGGCCCTAGGGGATGGGTCATGACAATTTGGTATCAGGGGAGTCAGTTCTACCGCAAAACATAAAACTCTGGTCTTTATTTTCTATGAAGCAATATTGTAAAGGGTACTGAGTGTGGTTCTCAGTTCAAGGACTCAAATGTTGGTGCAGTTTCCAACATATACATAAACAATGACCCAGACTTCTGATTTCCGACTCAGTGTACAAAAACACTGATTGCATGTGTGTATTTAGAGTGTTATTTGTGATCTCTTTGAGTCTGCGCACCATGTATAACTTATTTACTGTTGGGCACCTGTTTATTTTCAAGATAACTCCACGTAGACAGCTGACCAGGGTTCTGAGAGTTGTACAAGATGACATCCCACCGAGCGACGAGGCCTCGGAGTATAGCCCTATCACAGTAGAGGCACCAGTGGTACCACAACCCATTGGGCCATTGATACGACTATCCCCAGCATCAGATTGTGCATGCCACTTGAGTGTGTTTCATGAGTTCCAGTTCCAAAGGCCTCCAAGGTTCAGGGGCGAGATGGACCCATAGGCAGCTGAGGATTGGCTGGAGACTATGTTGAGAGTCTTCAGACTGGTAGAGACATTGCCCGACCTAATGGTGATCATTGTTGTGAGTCTTCATCAAGCAGCAGTAGGCAGATGGTGGAGCCTAATGCTCCAGGTTCATGACAAGGTGACACTACTCTGGGTGGACTTCAAGAGCTTGTTTCGGGAAGAGTTTGTCCCAGCCACACTTCATGTGGTGTGTATACAGAAGCTACTATATCTACAAAATGGTATCATTACTGTGGCACAATACTCAGGGAGGATCACTGACCTCTCGTGATACTCCACATATATGGTGTGAGACCCATTCTTCAGGGCCCGGACCTTCGAGTAGGGACTCAGGCGAGAGATCAGAGCATCAATGATCTCCCTCATCATCACTACGTAGGCGGGAGTGTTAGATAGAGCCCTAATACTAGGGAGTTTCCTTTTTTGAGCAGTCACCAACAGCGAGACCCATCACTAGTCGAAATGCAGCGGAATATTTTGTAGCTGGTAGTAGAAGATGTCACAGAGGTCCAAACGGACCAGGACAACTAGTAGAAGACCTCAGGATACAGGTTCACTTGTGCGGGGCACATGAGACAGATCTAGTCATGCCAGGATCAGGAAATGCTACTCTTGCGGCGGGCAGGGTCACATGGCTCGTGACTATCCAACCTGTCGTACTGATGATGAGAAGATGGTCGAAGAACCAGCCAGGAAGAGACAAAGATTCGATCAAGGCGGTCTGCAGGGCACATGAGGACGTGGTAGAGGATCTGGTTGAGTAGCTGGCGGTGGGTGAAATTTCTAGGAGTTACCACCACCACCACTAGGAAGTCCACCCTGACCGCAGGGAGCAAGTGGACAGGGAGATCTCATCTCCAAGAAGTTGAGTCATATGACCATGGTGCTTCGGAGATGATTCGAGGTACGATCTATGTCTACTACACCTTAGTTTCAGTTCATATAGACAAAGGTTCCAGTCACTCTTTCATTCCCACTGCCCTTGTTTGGATCTTGGACATTCCAACGGAGCTGTTGGCTCGATCCTTTCTGTTAGAGACTCTTGCAAGATCATACTCTACGATTATGAACTGGTTCCAGTAGTGTGAGCATAATCTAGGAGGTGAGAGCTTCGGCTGGGATCTCCTCATAGTGGAGTCAAGGCCTTACGATGTCATCTTGGGTATGGATTTGTTAACTACAGTCAATGATCAGATCGACTGTATTAGGCGCAATTTGTGGTGTGTCCGCACAGATGAAACAAGGTTCACTTTCCCTGGTGAAAAGGGATCCTTTTTAGCACAGGACGAACTTACTCAAAGGAGGGTGCAGCCGATCACTCATGAGTTGGCCTACCTTACCCTCGTAGCAGTTGATGTGGAGAGTCCAAGTTATCCAGTAGTGGGGGACTAGTACGGTGATGTTTTCCCTAAAGATGTTCCAGGACTACCTCCTCTTAGAGAGGTGGACTTTTACATTGACCTGTACCCCGGGACAACACTGATATCTACACCAACATATAGGATGGATCCCGCTAAGCTTCGTGAGCTGTGGTAATAGCTAGAGTAATTTCAGGGGAATGGATTCATTTGGACCATTATTTCTCCCTCAGAATCACCGATTCTATTTTCCAAGAAGTTGGACGGGAGTTTGAGGCTCTGTGATGACTATCGTCGCCTGAATCAAGTGATGGTGAAGAACAAGTACCCACTCATGAGGATCAACAACCTCTTTGATCAGCTTAAGGGAGCACTGTGGTTCTCTAAGATAGACCTCAGATCAAGCTATCACCAGCATGGAGTTTGAGATAAGTATTTACAGTAGACGACCTTCCTATGTCAGTATGGCCACTACGATTTCTTGGTTATTCCTTTCGGCGTAACCAATGCTCCATTAGTGTTCATGGGACTCATGAACAGGATCTTCTAGCCATACCTCAATCGCTTGGTCATAGTCTTCATCGATGACATTCTGATCTACTTGACCACTGAGGAGGAGCATGCCTACCATTTGCAGGTAGAACTGGAAAAACTCCAAGAGCACCATCTTTATGGTGAGCTCTCGAAGTGCCTGTTTTGGATCCAAGAGGATCACATTTTTGGAAATGTCATCTCAGAGGCTGGAGTTGGAATAGATCCAGTGAAGATTGAGTTGGAACATGCTTGGGAGCCACCAAAGAGTGTGACGGAGGTACAGACTTTCTTGGGTTTGTCTAGTAATTTTCAGAGGTTCATACCAGACTTCTCCAGAGTTGCAGCACCAAAATCAGCCTTGATGAAGATGGGGAAACCATTCGTATGGTCAGAGAGATGTCAGCTAAGATTTCAGGATTTGAGGAAGAGTCTAACTAGTGCCCCAATCTCTAGGCTTCTAGAGGAAGGCATAGGGTACGTAGTCTACAACGATGCATCCAGGACCAGACTAAGGTGTGTCCTGATGCAAGATCGATCAGTGATCACGTTTGGTTCTCGGAAGCTGAGACAGCACGAGCAGAACTATGCTACCCATGACTTGGATTTAGCAACAGTGGTGTTCAACTTGAAAATGTGGAGACACTATACAATGAGTGAACATTTTACCATGTACTCTGATCACAAGAGTCTCAGGTATATCTTCTCTCAGAAGAACATGAACTTAAGACAGCACTAATGGCTTGAGTTCCTCTAGGACTACGACTTCATGATAGTCTATACTCCTGGGAAGGGTGACGTTGTTGCAGATTCACTCAGTAGGAGGTCTTGTATACAGTTGCTAGGAAAGGCGACAAAGAACCTGGCTGCCTTATAGATATTCTTTGTGGATAGAGATGGGGAAAAATTCCTTCATTCTCTTACAGTTACTCCCCCACTTCTTCAGCCAGTCAGGGAGGCTCATAATAGGGACGCTGACTACGAGACACGACGTGCTCAGATATTCACAGGATAGGCACCTGATGGATTTTTTAACAGTGGGAAGCATTTCATCCACTTTAGAGGACGTACTATTGTGCCAGCATCACTTTAGGAGGAAGTGCTGAGGGTGTTTCAGACATCCCCTCTAGAGGTACATCTAGGAGTGGTTATGATTTACCAGGACATCCAATGATAGCACTGTTGTATAGGTATAAAGAAGGCAGTAGTAGATTTTATCTCTCCATGCCTCACTTGTCAGCAAGTGAAGGCAGAGAACTAGGTACCAGTAGGCTTGGTTCAAACATTAGAGGTACCATAGTGGAAGTGGTATGTAATACCCAAGGACTTTGTGATGGGTCTTCCATATACATCTAGGGGTCACGACTCGATTTGGGTGATTGTCGACCGACTCACCAAGTCATCCCACTTCATACCAATCAGAGAGAAGGGTTTAGTAGAGAGCTTAGGACGGATCTATGTGCAGGAGATTGTGCAACTATAGGGAGTACCATCTTCTATTGTCTCTGACCATGATGCATGGTTTACTTCCTGGCTATGGAAGGGGTTGCATGAGGTTTTTGGGGCACAACTACATCTGAGAACTGCCTTCCATCCTTAGACAGATGGCCAGAATGAGAGGACCATTTAGACCCTCGAGGACATGCTACATGCTTGTGTACTCGACTTCGGTCATAGCTGGGAGGATCACTTACCCTTTGTAGAGTTTTCCTACAACAACAGGTATCACTCCACGATAGGGATGGCACCCTTGAAGGAGTTATACGGGTGACCTTGCAGATCACCCTTATGCTGGAAAAACCCTGGGGAGTCAGCACAGGTGGAACTAGAGATGTTGAGAGCTACAACGGTGAAGGTGCAGATCATCCAGGAGTAGATGAAGACCGCACAGAGCAGGCAGAAGTCATATGCTGACAGGAGATAGAGACCTCTGGAGTTTGAGGATGGCGACCACATCTTTCTACGAGTCTCTCCCTAATGAGGTCTTCAACGATTTGGACATGGTGGAATGTTATCTATGAGATTAATCGGACCATTTATGGTCCTCAACAGAGTTGGAAAGGTGGCTTACCGCTTGGCTCTTCCACCTCATATGCACCAGGTGCATTATGTCTTCCACGTATCCCAGCTGTGGAGATACGTGCATGACACTTCACACATCATTGACCTTGGAGAGCTGGACGTCGATGATGGGGAGACCTTTACAAAATTTCAAGTGGATATTGAGGATCAACAAGAGATGGTCCTACATGATGGTCGATACTTATGGCCCACGTTCACGTAGAGCACGGGAACCTCTAGGAGATCACATGGGAGCAAGAATCTCAGATGCGTGCCCAGTACCCCCCATTTGTTCCCATAGATCGAGGTATAGATCATGGGGACACAAAGCCATGAGTTGGGGAGAATGTAAAGAACTGGAAATTCCATAGAAATTTTTTTCGTAAATACATGGGAATTTTACAAGTTTGCGAAAACTGATGGTGCGTGATTCCGAAGCCCGGTGTGCCCAGAATCAATTTCTGAATTTTTGTTCGGGTACGGTCAGTAAACATATGAGAAACATTTTATATAATTTGAACTGGTCCTCGTAAATGAAATATGAGGTCACTGTTGAACTCGCAGCACTGGTATTCACTTAAGAAAACATTCACCTCGATGACAGTTGTTCAGGAATGAAAGTTAGATTTTGTGTTTTTCATGGGAATAAGAAAATAAATTAAGTGCTTGTCTTAATTTATTTTTTATTGGTTATATCCACTATGTGGAAGTTGGGGTGGGGACCACCACACCTCAACCTCCCACGAGAGGCTATGGTGGTGGGGCCCACTTGAACTCAACCTCCCATGTGTGGATTAATTTTGTGGCAACCACCCGAGTTGGAAGACTCTAGAACTCCCCTTATTAATGAGGGGGAAACTTTTAATCTCCTCTACACTTAATGGTTCCATCCAACCCCATTTAATTGATTAATCCACATCAATTAATTAAACTCCTCTTTTTGAATTTATGCCAACGAACATAATATACCACATAATCTATTATTTGGGGGGGTATTCCTTTATTGGAATAGAGGATTGAGGAGAGGAGGAGATCTTGGAGATAGAATGCCAACGTGGAAAGGCTCTCCAACGAAGAATGCCAACGAAGAATGTTGACCTTCTTCGCCCTTTTTCCTTGGGATTTCCTTACAAATTGGGACATCCTCACCTAAAACGAATGACAACTGTACTTCCTCATCATCACAACCAACGAATGACACGAGGTAGGGGTTGAAGCTTGCTAATTATTGTGTGTTCTTCATTTCCCATCATGGTTTAGAATTATAAGCCGCTTGATAACACCCAAACACAGAGGGCAGAGGCCGAAAAAACATGGACCAACCCCTCTGCCTTCTTTTTGGATTTTGGCGCTAATTGCAGCATGAGACCAGAATGTGTGAATCTCGCCATCGATGACTGCGGATTGACAGCAACGACCCAAAGAGAGAGAGACTTCTTCTAGAATGAGAATCGGGCCACCAGAGCTTGTCTGGTGACCCGCAGAAAGAACACAGGCGGATGGAACTGACATGAGTCAACGTCTGGCGGTGATGGTGCAACTGCGGCACCGGAGGAGAAGTCGTGGATTGTAGCTGCGGTAGTGCATAGTCAACCAGTGCAAGCCCGACAGCGAAGGAGATCGGTAACTCGAGCCACTGGGTTGCCGAAGAGGGCGCGGCATAACCACTCTACGCGGTGGATCGAAGGAGGGTCGTGGCCCCTAGTTGTGGTGGTACAGCAGCGGCCGAATCGAGCCCGGCCGCAAATAGGATGACCAGTGGTCTGAGCTGATGGGCCGCTAGAAGAGGTGTGGCTCTACTAGCGCCACATGAGGAGACAGCTGGCCGCTCGTCCAGCTGGAAACAGTGAGACCCCACTGGGTCCCGCATGACACACCAACACCAACCTGGCGCAGGTTCCACCAGCCCGAACAGCTATGCCATTCGGGAACTAGGGGGCATGACCTCCCCCTGGACGTGGTGAGGGAGGACCCCCGGATGGGCGGGACATAGCGTGGGTCGGGCTGACCCCTTGGCCCGGGTCGGACCTGTGGGCTGGTTCGGACCCGCAGACCAAGTTAGACCCCAGTCTAGACCAGGGTCAGGCCAGGTCATTCTGATGGGGCTGGACCGAACCCGGTCTCGTTTGACCTGATTTCACCTTTTCACCCATAACATGGTCTACGAGTGTCTGATTGACGAACCATTTGCGACGACGGAAATCTTGGAGCAAGACGGGTATTTTGGTATACCCACTCGAGGATTGGACATAGTTGGGTTATGAGCTAGTTGGATGAAATTTAAATCCAACTAGACCCTCAGAATGGAAATGCGAATAACTCACAGACTGAGCATCTGATAGATGCGCCGTCTGTTTCATTGAGACCCCTGTGATGAGACATGACTTTGAGATACTTATTCATGGGATATAGTGGAAGTTTACATGTCGAAACATGTCTTGAGGAGCGGACCCTACTAGAATCAAGAGTTCTTTGTGGAAACCCTGTGGTTGGTTGTGCAATGAAGACTGTTCCTAAAACATGTGTTGGTCTGACAGTTCTAGCTTCTTTTCCTGGATCATGTGTTGGTCTCACAGAATAGATAGTTTGAGATCATGTGTTGGTCCGATAGCTCTGACCACTATTCATTGATCATGTATGGGTCTGATAGTTCTAACTTCTGTTCCTGGATCATGTGTTGGTCCGACAGAATAGCTGGTTCTGGATCTTGTGTGGGTCTAAAAGCTCCAACTATTATTCCTGGATCCTATGTGGGTCCGACAGTTCTAACTGCTGGCCCTGGATCCTGTGTGGGTCTGATAGCATTGATGAATCATTTGCTATATCAGATCATCTCTGTCTCTCTACATAAGGTGTATACCTGTGTGAGCTGATTCAATAACTTTTTTTACCTCATGATTGAAATGGATTACATGATAACTTAGTTATATGTATGGGAATATACCTAAGTGGGGTTATCTATTTTTTCACACTTTCTGGTTATCCTTCTTGGATTTTGTGAGACCTTGGGGGTCTTGGGGTCCCTATTGAGTATCGTTATACTCACCCATGCATGGGATATGACTGCACCTCATTGTGTTGGTTGCAGATGACAGACAGTATTGACTAAGGCTGAGGATAGCAGGACTAGACGGTACATATTAGTGGGCCTTATGACGAGTCAGTACACGGAGGAGACTGACAGATGTGGAGTGCTGAGGAGGCTCTTTGTACCTACCCTTCAAATATGAATCCCCGAAGGATGACCTAGTAGCTGCTTTAGTTTTTATTCAGTTGTACTTTTTTTTCAGTTGTACTTCTACTTTCCTTTTGGGCTTTTATTTCTGGCCCCTTTTACTTTTCTCCACTCCTTTTTATACATTTTTTCATAGTTTTTTCCTTCCATCTCGTACAATGTTGTGTGTGTTTACACTTTATAAAGGAAATGCCTTCCTAGTTGTAGGGATTTACACCTTTAGGGCTAGTCGCCAACCCCTGGCCTATGGAAGGTGGGCTTGGGGTAGTCACGGCACGGGCCCCGGGGGACAGGTCATGAAATATATATTCCATCATTTTTCAAATACATTACCATTGATGTAAATAATATAGGAATAGTTAATGTGAATATGTTATTTAGTTATTTTAGCACCCATTGCTTTTAATTAAGTAACCCTTCAATAATGTATTTTAAATATGTAATGTGTTTGAGTGATGATTCTGATTATTTAGATGTATTTTGGAATGTATTTTGTTATTTTTTTCGAGTTGTGTGGTTTGATCATGGTTAGTAAAACCCATGAAACTCCTATAGAAAACCAAGAAAAATGAGCCATTAGTCTCTTGGTAGGTGCATAATTTTTCAAAACTATGTAGATAAATGGGAGTCTCTATGATTTTTTGAAAATAATAATTTTCATGTTTAGAAAACTATTTTCTGAATTTTGTGACTAACCGTGCACCGCTAAAGTTAGATCCTAAAAAGTGGATCTAAATCATTTTATCCCCAAATCCAATATTTTTTATTAAATTTAAACCATTTCTTAGTTTTTCTTACTCCTAAAGGATGTGAGTACTCCCTCCTTCAATGCAGAAGGGATCTGTTGTCAAATCATGGTGCATAGAATGCTGAATCCCATGTAAATTCAATATTCCTGGTTGTTTTTCTTAGAGATAATCTTCTTTTGTATCATAGAATCATAGATCTACTCTACTGGGTATATATTTATATATATAATTTGATACAAATCATAATGATATATGTTTATATTCATACTAGGGAATAATATCTCAAGAGGGTTTTGGAGATTCAATTTGGTATTTTATGTAATTACATCTGTTCATTATTTCCTCCATAATTGATATGATATGTGGCTTCAATATTGAATCTTTATACTAGAACATGAAGTATTAGTATTAAATTAATTTAATTTCTTGGAATTGTTAGTGAAATTTATTTTAAAAGCATGGTAGAACCCTTATATTGTGATAGTTTGGGGTTCTATTGTAATTAGTTGGTGTGTAAAGATCTTCTTTTATCTATTTTGTAATTATTTTTTAAAATATGGATTTGGATTTATTTAAATAAAAAGGATTTGTGGATAGTTTTTCAAAAAATATTTTTTTAATTATATTTCATGAAATAATTGGTTTTCCATGGTTTTGGCATACATAGGTTTGTGGGAGTTTTTTCTTTATATGTGACCCATAATAAGGGGCATGTACCATTGGGGTATAAGGTATGTGACCCTAAATAATGAGAGTCTTCTATTGGAGAACAAGGAGGTTAGAAATTTAGTGATGACTTGGTAAATCAATTGGACACCACTCAAGAGTGTTGAACTTTCTTTGAGCATTAATATGTGGGTATGGGTGTGTGATTCATGGAATGGGTGTTCCAAAAAGTAATGTTTAATTGTTTGAAGTGTTGTTTAAATTCTTCCATTGGAATCTATTTTTATATGGAAATTTTTTTATATTTTCATATAAACTATTAAAATGTTGATAATTTTTTTATTTAAATTGTTTAATTTAAATATTTTTACATGTTCTATCCTAGTGGCATGAGAAGGGATGTCATTTGGGGAAAACATATTGAGTTTCATTACACACTCCTTACTTTTAATATTTTGTGCTTTTGAAGATATTATTTATCAAGATACATGTAAAGGTAAGGTATCCCATTCATTATTAGTGCTTCCTAACACTTGGACATGGATTGCGGAGTTGGTTTTGGGAACTTGTTTGAAGATTATGAGTAGGTTTATTTAGAATCATATGAGTTTTGTTAGTTTTGTCATCCACTTGTTGATTTTTATGATCATGGTTTCCTCTTGGTACTCTAATATAGTTTGGTATATTTTTTTAAAAAATAAGATGTATTACATTGTAATATTCAATGTGTAGTTATTATTTTTTGGGGTTATCTTAGTGGGTTGTTTATTTTGAAAATGTAATATAATCCTCCAATTGTTTATGAATACCTTTTCATTTATTTCTAGACATTATAATCTTGGTGATGCTGCTTAAGGCTATGTCAAAATTACATCTCATCTCAAGCCAATGGGGAGGGGAGGGATACTACAAGTTGTATCATATTCTTCAATATCTGACATATAAATTGTATTAATTTGTTTGATTCGTGTTCATAACATTTATTGTACTTGGAGTGGAAATTCATTCTTGTATAGTCACTATGATGGGTGGTAGAAAGGTGTAATATTGTTGGGACAAGAAATATATATCATAAAAAAGACATAACTAACCTATTTATGGTAAACTTCATGTTTCTGGGGACATCATTATATTAGTATTTTGGATATACATATAGGAGTTTTAAGCTCATTTCTCTAGGTTTATTAACTGAGAAGTCTAATACTTGCATTGATATAAATGAATTCCCACTAGGAGTGCA
Organism: Viscum album; assembly: GCA_963277665.1. Classification (NCBI taxonomy): domain Eukaryota; kingdom Viridiplantae; phylum Streptophyta; class Magnoliopsida; order Santalales; family Viscaceae; genus Viscum; species Viscum album. The sequence goes on along the minus strand of OY728140.1, from coordinate 1,939,686,148 downwards.
TTTTTAATTCTAGGTAATAATTTATATTTTGTGAATTTTTTTTTGAAAAGTATTGAATTTTGTTTTCACATTTGTGTTTTTAAAACTAAATGATAATGGTATTTTAAAAATTGTTTTATCTTCAAAAGAATGGTATAATTATAAAAAATTTGTTGACAAAATAAAATATAGAATTATGGGAAAATCGTTTTGTGGTACTTGTTATATGGTAGAATTTAAATTTTTATGACTTCAGTTTATATGGAGTGAGACATATAATGTTTTTTGTGTTTATACACGATGGAAGCTGGTATGAATCATAGAAACCAAACAGAAGAGGCTGGTGATAATGTGGTTGCACTTGAACTATAGGTGAACAAACAACTAGTTCAGAGTACAGACCAAGACATTCAAGTTTTGGATACTGGGATCCTAAGGGATGAACTAAGGAATATGGATCATTCTATTTAGTTACAAAAGCCGAATCAACACATCTTTTGAGGTGATTTGAAACCATATAAGGAAGGGTTGTTTCTGAATATGATGGATTGAATCTTTTATTTCATTTCTACACAAGTATTATTAAATGTATTGTTCGAGATAAATATACCAGAGGATCATGCCTACTAATGGTGGGTTTTATCTTCTCTTTATATATTATACCAAGGCATTACATGCGAGAATTTTTAGGAATTATTCAACTAAAGATTATAGCCTCATACATTATGGATTTTTAGAATGCCATACATTTTCAAAATGAATAAGGAGACCCACTTAGTGATATATTATGTGGATAAATTTATTAATTTATTATGATTTTCAACCAGATTGGCAGCTAGTGCATCCTTTAAGGATTGGATTTATCGAATCAGTATTCAGGATGAATATTCCCTCAAATATATTCATTCTCTGTATAACATATGATACAAAGATGGTCAATAGGGAGACGGTGGTTGAATGGTACATATTAGGAGCTATGGATGGAGGATGCATGTTGACACCTATGAGAAACAATGGGAACTATAATACTAAAATAACTCGGGAGAGGGAAAACTATTTCCATGGAAGTGGAATGACTTATAATTATACTAAAATATTGGTAAATCATTCTCTAAAGGCCAAGAGTGATGATAGATGTTTCTAATGTGGTTCGTTCGACCACATTCAGAGAGAGTGTATTTTACCACTTATAGTATGAAACAATTGTAATCAGATGTGGAATATTTAGTGAAATTGTAGTAATGCTCCATGGTTTGGTGTTTGGGGCCCATGACATTGGTCACAATTGTTTTCTGCTTCAATGAAAGATGACATCAGAATACCTATCATCAGAAAAATAGATATATCCATGAAGATTCAATGAATACCAGGACTCATCATCAAAAGAAATATCAACAGAGAAATTAATATCATATTTTAGTGTCTGAGAAGTTATATTGGACAGAGAAAGTTATTGTGGAAGATCTATATGGACCATCAATGGTGATAGGTACAATTATTTTCAATAATACATTTCTAAAATATTTTTCTTTAAATGGGTTCATACAATTCATTTATTTATTCTCGTGGTATTCATTTTTTTGTGTTTAATTGTTGAGATTATGCCCTCAATTTTGAAACACCAAAACCGTCTTGGTAAAATAGAATTTAGAGACTTTATATGTCAAGCATCCTATTCAACTATTGTAGTAGCATAGTTGATATAGGTATTCTCTATTATCTAAATGGGCTTTTATGAAATAATCCTAGGTATGGATTGGTTTACAATGTTGAAGATCCACATCGATGGTTATATCAAATGTGGTTAGTTTTATGACTGATGATGGCATCGAGTATGTCTTTATAATGGACTAGACTGTAAATACAAGTGAAACGGGGTTGTAAGAACCATATGTTGATGTAATTTCATACTATTTGGAAGTAAAAACGTTTTCATAAATGGTTGAGATCAAGAGTAGTTTTTTCATGGGTTTTTGATCAGTTCTATTTTTTTCAAAAATATATCAGGGTTTCCACATAAAAAAAGAAGTTTAATTTATGATTGATCTCTTACTAAAGACCTGTACTATATCACATTCCACTTTTTTGGTGGAACCAAGAAATTTAAGGGGATTAAAAATGCAGTTGAATGATCAGCAAAGTAAATAGTTCATTTAGACAAACACATCATCATTGGAAGCATAAGACTAATTTATTAAAAGGGGAATGATACTCTCCAGTTGACTGTGTATAATATTAATCTTAAAAAAGTTATGATAGTGAGTCTATATAAAATTTAATTCCATCATTATTTTTTTGATAAATTTAGGGTATCCTAGTGGCTCTCTAAAATTTATTATCAATTTGGATATCAGAAATTTCAGGTTCATAAAGTGATTATTCGAAAGTCATATTTTAGGTGTAGATATGGCCATTATAACTATATGGTAATTCATTTTGTTCTACATGAGTACTAGTGGAATTCATTGAGTTTATGAATCATATATTTGAGAAATATCTATGTTCATTAGTTGTGGTGTTTATGGATGACATATTAGTATATTAAAGCACAAGGGATGATTGTGATATATTCTTGGTGATAGTTTTTGGAATTTTGTGAGATCATAATATGTATTAAAAATTATTATTTAATAATTTTTTTTGTAAAATAGTTACATTTACATTGCCATGTAATCCCTAAAATATATGATTATGTGGATCTAGTAAAGATAAAAGATATTGTCTCTTTATGACCACAAAAATATGTCTTTGATATACACATTTTCTTTAGTTTTGTTGGTTATTATCAACATTTAGATCATGATTTTTCCGGACAATGTTCACCATGGAAAAAATTGACCAGGAATAGTTTTCCATTCTAATGGATTTAGGATTGTGAAAAGTCTTTTCAAGGGTTTAAGAATTTCATTACAATGGCACCGATCATGGTATTTCTAGAATTTGGATAGTGGTATGTGGTGTATTATGATTCTTTGGGATCTAGGTTGTGAGGCGTTATCATATAGGGAGATCATGTCGTTTATTATGGATTATGGAAGTTATATTTTCATGAGAATAATTACCCCACACATGATTTAGATTTAGCTGTTGTAGTCCTAGCTTTGAAGACGTAGTGCCATTACCTCTTTGATATGAAATTTATAGTGTTCATGGATTATAAGAGATTGAAACATATTTTTTCACAAATGGATTTGAATATGATATAAAGAATATTGGGGGGTATATCGAAATGGTATAATTTGATTTAATGTATACAGTAGGTAAAAGAACTTCAGTGCAAGATGATTTAATTAGAAATTCATATGGTCAGTTGGAAAATCAAGATTTAGATCCTTGGCAGTTGATGTTTTTGATACAAGAAATACCCATATATTTTAAATACTAAGGTAGTTTTACATATATCATTCCAATTTAGTTTTTATAGATTTTGTGAATATTTTTCAAGAGGCACAGTCCTCAGATTTAGAATCTATTATAATTAGGTAAAAAATCAATTCTGGGGAGACCATTGAGGGGTGGAAGATGGATGGGAGTTCAGTGTTGTGGTTTCAAATTCAAAAGTTCATACCATTGGATTATTAGAAAGAACATTATAATTCTTACCCCCATTCAATATGGGATTGTCATCCGATAATATAGACGTTTTTTAGGCCGTTGAAAGAATATTTTTTGTGGGAAAACATGAAAAGTAAGGTGATTGAGCTTTTTTCCAAATGCATAACTTGTTAGTGGGTTTAGAAATAGAAACAATTGACCACTAGTATGTTTCAGTATTTACATATTTCTATATGTAAATGGGATCAAATAGCCATGTATTTTGGAACAATTATCCCAAGAATGATTCAGAAACACTATGAAATGTCGATGATAGTGGATAATCTCACAAATTCAAACCTTTTCATGCCTCTTTGAGAATCTCATATGGTGGAAGAATTTTAACAAAATTATATCTGATAAGTGGAAAATAGTCATGGTGTACTAATTTTGATTGTATCGGATAGATATCTAAGTTTTACATATCATTTTAGTAAATCCATATTGATGGTTTTTGAGACTCAGTTGGCAATGATTATAGTGTAGCATCCATAGATGGATGTACAATATGAATGGATGATACAGATGTTGGAATCCATTCTTCTAGCATCTGTAATATATTTGGGTGGCTCATGGGATTAGAAAGTATTATTAGTAGATTTATCCTATAACAACAGTTATAATACCTTGATACATATGGATCATGATAAATATTTCTATTATCTTTCATGACGGTATCCACATTATTGGATTAAAATAGGTAAGACTTCACTAGTTTGGAAAATACCTAACCAAGAAACAATAAATAAGATTTTTTATCATGAAAGTGATGGACATGGCTCGGATTCATTAGAAATAATATAAAGATCATCATCGATCGCTATTGTCATTCATGATGAGTGATCATTTGTTCTTGATTATATCTCTATGTCCTGGGAATCATCATTTTGGGAAGCAGCAAAATGTTATCAACTAAATACAAATTCCATTTTGAGATACTTTAATTATTAGGTGTGATGGAATATTGGTTTAATTTTATACCATTATACAATTTGGTGTATAATAAATTTCATTCATCATAGATGAAAAAATATGAGCCTAATCTTGATCCTATGATTCAATAGAATCACATTGACCTAGAACCGGATGCCTCAAAATTTAATATGCCACAACAAATTTTGGATAAGAAATGTAAAGTCTCTTATTGGAAAATCATCGGTCTAAAGTGGGGTTTTTTTAACATTGTCTGGTTTAGGAATAATCTTGTAAATTTTAGGAGTAAGTTGTTGAGGACTGTTCGAAACATTTTTTTGGAAAATCATGGTTTTTCAATATTTTGGGGATTGAAAGGCCAATGGGGGGGGGAGTATTTAGTACCCCAATTTCAAATATGTAAGCATTAATATATGTATTTAATGTATAGAATGTGGTCTAGTTACATATGGGAGGGTATGGAAGACTTTTAGAATTATTTTTGGGGTCTTTTGGAGGTGTGTAGTTTGAGCTGGGTTAGTACAGACCATGAATCTCTTATAGGGAACTTTGAAAAGTGTGGCATTGGTGAATTGGTTATTATAGAAAGATAATATTATCCCCCAATTATTAATGAATCCCTGGAAATTTATTTCCTAACTTTTTTTACTTGGGGATATCCTCAAAGACCATGTACCAATTCCAACTTCTCTCAGGCCAGTGATGAGGGGAAATATATTATAGTTATAAATTTTTTAACCCTCATTTGTGATGAACATTAAGTACATAACCCGTGTTTTATGATACTGATTTCAGTACCCCTTCTTTGATTTCATGTTAATCATTACTAGTTCATTTATTATATTAAATTATATAAATTATATTGATTTGTAATTATATTTTCTCTTCTATTTGGATTTTAGTTATGTTTTTTGAAAATATAATTAGTTTTATCTTCTAAATGTATTTTTAGATATCGAAAAAAGATGTTTTTAAAATAAGTTAAATATATAATATAACATCTTTAAAAAATAAAAAATTTGGATTATCTTATTGAATTTTTATAATATTATAATTCAAGTTCCCATATTTATCCTAGATATTATTTTATAACATCATTTAGGTAGGTGGTTTAACCAACAAAAATATGAACACTCTAACTCATGTTGGGTGAGTATGGTTAAGGAAGTGTTTTATGTCACTATAATAGAATAATAGTAGTATTATTTAGCTATTTTTAAGCTTTAGAATCATTTTTATGATGTTTGTATAATGAAGGGAAATCAATATGAAAAAAATCATTACTTCATTGAGGATTTAGTACATACATATAAATGAACAATATTTTTTCCCATATATGGATATAATGGAATAAATAATGACTGTTTCATTTATATAATGACACTATTGTTAATGAATGATAATTAAATTATTATATTACTATGTTTAGGATATGTTTGGGAGAAGAATATTTAAAATAAAATGTTATGACTTAAATAAAACTCATGTTGAGACTTATAAAATTCTCTTCAATGTTTCCTTGGAAGTAGAGGGAATACAGTGACCTCTAGTAATCAGTGGACTTCTTATTTAAAATGCGATTATAAAATATAAATATATTTTTTACATTCAAGAAAATTTATAAGGTAATATGTGGCATTTTATGGGTGGAAGACATCATGTTTTATATGTGGAAATGGTTCTTTTTTAAATGCCAGTTACTTTCAATTAATGTTTCCAAATTTTATTAGTAATTTATTTAAAACATTTTTACTTAAAATTTTTTCTTTTATTTTATCATGATGAAGACTATTCTATCATGAAATTTATGATTTACAAAAAATATAAAAATACCCATCCAATAAAAATTTATGTGATAAAAATTAGTTTATTCCTCAATAAATATTATTAAATTTATAAATACTAAAATATTAACATGGAATCTTTTATAGATAATATATAGGAAAATAATTTTTTAGTAGAATAATGACTTTTTCTTCATTAAGAGTTACTAACCATAATTATTTTCATTAAATAGTTTAATTTATTTTATTATATATATGTGTGATTAAAAATCATATTAGAAGTCATTATTTAGTTTCTATTTAATTTATTGACTAGAAAAAAATAGAAAATAATAATAATGTAATTGTTTAAAAAAATTATGGTTTAACCATTATCGTAGTAATTAATATTAGTCTTAGTTATATAATTTTTATTCATTAAAATGAAAATGAATTTATCAAAAAATATGGACATTTTGATTTCAAATATGAAATCCATTTGGATATATTTATTTTTTAAATCTTATGATATTTTATTTTTAATCTAAGAATATAAAAATAGTTTCTATTGTGAAATAATACATGTGTAACATCCCAACCGTAACCACTAGCATGTGAAGAGATGAGGTTTCAATAAACCTAGGTGATGTCCGCAAGACACCAAATTTAGAAATAAATTCAAAGAGATTAATTATACATTAGATACAGATTTTATATTTTCTAAAAATTTACATGTAAATAAAAATTAAAAATAACAAGAGAAAATTAATTTTTCATAGGTATAAATAATATAGCACAAATAAAAACTAATAAAAGTAAATATCAGAGTTGAAAAAACAATGAATGTCAAGGTAAATCAAGAAAATAAGAGGATATAACAATGTAGAATCACTGATGTTGTATCACTCTTGAAAAACCTAGAGTATGTCCAATCTCCATGATCCATCTTATTTATGTCTCATCATGAATCTCCACTACATAAAAAAGATTCCATTCTCATACCAATTTAATAAGGAAATATATATATAAGAACTAAATTTGACATGTAGTGGAAGAGAAATCAAACCCATTTTGGATTCACAAAGACATATCACAACTCATTCTATTAGGATATGAATGACATAAACTTATGTTAAAATATTAATTTATAACAAATAATTGAACATAAAAAATATTTTCAAATTTAAAGAAGGTAAAATTTAAAATCAGAAGAATTTAGTCCTTCATACCACCTCGTATACCTAAACCACGAACATTGAATCATCTATAAATGCATGTATAATGAAAATACCAATAATAATGAGTGGTAATATGTCTATTACCAAGATTTCACTTGGTTATATAGCTTCTAGTGGCTTCAGATTGGCATGAAGTTCCATTTTTGTACTAACAAGGCCCCATATAATGAAAATATGAACAGACAACACCGATATATACCATGTTCTCACACCAATTCATTTCACCATAGTTTTTTTCTCTTCTATAAAAGATAAAATTTATCATATTTCTAATATTTCAACAAAACAATAATTTAAAACTTTTAATAATAGTGTTTTTTCTAAAAACTATTCAATTCCCAAGATTTCCTAAAAATAAAAAAAAAGTTGTTTTTCCTTTATGATATCTTCCAATATTTCCTATCCAAATAATAGAAAAAACATGTAGTATAGATAATAAATAATTTTTTATAAATAGAAGAGAAGTTAGAGAATATGACCAAGTCTTAGGTTTAATTTCACTGCTCATTGTTAATAAATACTGAGAGAGTTTTTGTTTTACTACAACAATAATAATTGGCCTCTCAGAAACTACACCACTAACTTGTAATATGTTTTCTACGGGCTCATCATAAATTTCTGGATCTAAAAAATCAACAAAAGGGGGATATGGTGTTTCTTAACTGTGGTATCTGGTCAATTATATTGTCAAAATCTCCTCCATGAAAATATAATGTAGAAACATAACTCCTCTCTTAAGAACCACTCTCAAATTTGATATTTAAAAATTGTTTTTACCACTACCATGAGCTTGTGGTGTCCACCATAGCCACGATGCATTCAATAAACTAACACCCTAGATGAAAAACATGGAATGTTGCAAAATACACATCCATTTTATACTAACCACCCCATATACCAAGTCATTGTGAGCCACATGGGATGTTGTTTCACCTGTAAGCCTAATAGGGAACTAAAACCCTGACCATTCCATATAACATGGGTGTTTTGTTTTCACCATATTGTATAAGAGCACACCCAGTACAAGAAAACCACCAACACAACATGTCACATCTTATTCTAAACCCAGAAATGGTGAAACCTTGAAAAATATCTAATAACCTAATTAATTCTAACATAACAAAAATTAAACATTACAAAGTCATAAGAACTAGAAGAGGATATAACATAACTCAAAAAAAAATTCACCTTCTCCACATTGTTAGGATTTACATCCTTATAAATCATGAGGATGGAGTTCATATGAAAAATACATAGACATTTTCCTAGAATATCCTTCTCATGATACCATGCCTCCACTTGAATATAACCATTTCTCCATAAAAATAAAAAAATGAAATACATTTTCTGTGAAATATTTTTTTCACGTTTTTTAATGACAATAATCGATATAAGAATAAATATTGTATCAGATTAAAGGTCAAATTTTCCCATTGAATATCATTCCTAGAAAAATGATAGTATTTCTCTAATTGGGATACGTGAAAAATATTATGAATCGTGAAAAACTAGGGTATTAAATAAAACAAAGAATAACGATCACCAATTCATTCAAGAATCTCAAAAGTTCCAATATAATGATGGTAAAACATTCCTTTATTTCTCAATCGAAAATTTATGAGTCTTATAGAGAATTTCAAGAATAAATTGCCTCACAAAACAATAGATAATGGTTAACCACATTTATATGAATAATATTATTATTGATTTGGACCAAATATCTCATTTCTAAATAATATGAATTTTTGAAGTCACGGAATAAACAAGGATATGTATTAATAGTGATGTTTCTCCATTCCTTGTACTAAAAAGTGGAGAACGACAATGATAACAAAACAATTCACCAAATGGATCCAGTAATAGTGTATCATGATTAATTTTGTAATATAAATACTACTTTAATGGAAAATTATCTTCCCATGAGCCTCAAAAATAACTAACCGAATCTCAAATCATGTTATCCAGTCTATGAATCATCTATTTCAACAAATAATCCATTTATGAATTATATTTTGTGCTCATAGTTATGGTGTAGAAAAAGTTTAATTTCGTGATCATTACATCCATTATTTGAAAAAATGATCTCTATCAAGGCTAAAAAAACTAGTATTAAAGGAGATTTTACCACATTAATAATGTATATCTCTTCCATTTTTTTATATCATTATATTTATGAATTGGAATTAAGTGGGATGAAATTGTGAGTTGGTCCAAAACCACCCAAATAAAATCATTATTCTAAGTAGATCCTGGTAAATTTATGAAAATTTCTATATTAATCATCTAAAATTTATAAAAATGATAAGATTATATGATTCAAGCTGGCCATTGATACTTTTCTTTATCCAGCTATAAACTTGTAAATTTCAAGAAAAAATAAACCACAATTTATCTCATACCCCCATACAAAAATTATCCCCTTAGATCCTTGTATATATTTTAGATGTATATATTAACTACATATTTAGAATTATGATAATAATAATGATGTATTTCGTGATAAGAGTGTTAAACCACTATTCTATCATGAAAATTAATTAATGTTTTCTTATCTTGATTCCATATATCAATAATCTCCCCCCAATATGTTTTGTTGTAATTTAATTGAAATTAGGATCTAATAATTGAGAATAAATTACATGATTAGCTTAGTCTATTATGAGTGTGAATGTAAAGTAAAAAAATTAATTCATTAATTTGGTAAGAATCTAAATGCATATATTTTATTATACACATAAATTTCTATTGATCCTGAGATTTTTTTGCTAATTTATTGTCTGAATTTTTTCTTAAAGATTCTAATATGGAATTAAATTCTTTAGATGAGTTATGTAATATACAGTTAAGAATATAGAAATATTTCTTCCATTATCATTTTCATATGTTCAATGTTTTTGTGAATGAATATATTTAAAACATTTATAGTTTTTTGAAAAATTAAAAAAATCTCCAAAGTGAAAATGACACTGCATTTTCAATACATGAACCACAACATAAAATCAAATTTCATGGATCAAATAATAATTTTATTAGATTCAAAATTATCCTGATCCATAATCTATTACATGGTGTCATTCATTGAAAACATAACCATGTAGAGATCTAGATGTTTTATAAAAACAAATAATCAATCATATGTTCTGTAAAAATAATAGATGGTTCTAGAGTGATCCTTTCATTATAATCAAAAATAGATTGTTTATCACTCTAGTAGAATGAATTACCCTTTCATATAATTATTCTTATATAACATATGATTTGGTATAATTATATAACAATTGAGCTATATTAAATTACTATGAAAAAAAGATATGTATCTTTGGGATGTTATTAGGTGGTTTGAAAGAGATAAAAGCTTCTATATTATTGAGGAATATTGTTATTATATTCTAAAAAATTTCATTTCCATGTAAGCATATTTATTTTACTCAATATTCACATTTATGATTTTTTTATATATTTGATGATCCATAAAAATTCATAATAGTATTTATATATTATTCATGTTTTTGCTGATTTTGTGAAAAAACTAGAATTTTCATCCACATATACCAAAACTAAATAGTCTACATATGAATAATGGTTATGATTCATCAATTCCTGGAAAAAGTATGGAAAAATTTTAAGCCAATGGGATTGAGCACATATTCATAATGACAGTAATAATAAAATGAAGCTATCATTGGAATGTAATATTTATTAACCTAGATTTGGTGATATCCTGAGTGTATATCAATTTTGGAGATTCATCAGGAATCCATTAATTGAAAAACGAAATCACCAATATGTGAAAGATGATATAAATTATTTATCATAACATGATTCATTTTAATAAATTCATCAAATGCTAAAAATGAATACTCTTCCTTATCAAAAAAAGATAACCCAAAAGTGATGTTATTAGATTTATGAACCCTTCAATTTATAATTCATTATGTTATACAGAAAATTATTTAATTAATTTTTTACCATCTAATATGATGGATGTGAAATATGATTTTTCCTCTTTAGGAGATCTATAAAAAAATTTAACAACCCATTATAATGGGAAACTAGTGAAACACTCTATAAAAACATCTGTTTTATGATCCATAATGATTGGTTTATTTATATTATTAAATATGTCATTAGTCCCCAAAGTGAAACCTAACAATTGATAAGAAATATTTTAAATCATTGGTGCTGATGGTGACTTTTTTCAACAAATGACATCCTAGTCTCATTTAAAAAGATATATCATCTCATCAGAAGATGTAAAAATTATTTGTCCCATATAAAAATCAATATGGCCCTTAAAACCCACTAAAAAATTAATTCCCAATATTATGTCAAAATATCCATATAAAAAACATAATATTTCGAGATAATCTGGACTCCATTGATTATTAAAGATCAAGATGAACAGTTAAATAAAATGCACTCATGTACCCTGATTTTTGTCTGAACACTCATGATGTGAGGAATCATATCAATATGCAACCCCATTTGATCAATGACACATGATTTAATATAATATTGGGATCCAATAGTATTAAGTAGAACATTTAAATGGAACCTATTACATTTGATATGACAATAATGGAACCTATTACATTTAAATGGGCTAGTTTGTAACAAAATGAAAATCTAGAATATGTGACTCGAATATTGATAAATGGATTCCATATTTACAATTATGATAATCCAATTCAATAACTAATTCCCATTTATGTTCAGTTGTTATGGATAATGACCTAAAAGGTGTTAAAATTTTGGGATATGGCTTCAAACCCTCTGTAACACTTTCCTTTATCATATTTAATTAGTTCAATTTCAAAATTTCCATACAATTTTATAATATATATTTCTTTGGATGAATTTATATTTCATTATGACCTTTATATTATATTAAGAAATGAATAAACATAAAAAATCACAATCATGTCATTATTTTATTAAATATTTTTTATTGGGGATAAGAAGATTATATCTTCGGTAGTGATTTTTTATTTTTTGGATAAAATTAGTTCTTATCCTGGTACTTTATTTATATGATTTTGTGGTTGAATAATTACCTTCAATAATTATGCAACCATCACACCATATTTATTCAATTAATAGAAAATTAAAAAAAATTCATTTGAAAATATTTAATATAACCCAATTTGGTTGAATTATTATGGTCGTTTTCTATGAAATATATATAAAAAAATTTGGAAGATTAAAAGGCTTCTTTTATATTTCAATGAATATATTGGTGACATTAATTTCAATATAAATGTAAAATTCAAAAAAATTTGATTAATGATATATTATGATGAAAAAAATCAATTAAATGATTTAAATTAATTAAAAATCTATCTTTATACAGTTGAATGGGATACGTAATAAAATATCATCCATTTATCATTTATGCATGACATATCATTTTGGGAATACTTATGACCCATAAATCATAGAAAACATTGATATTTCGTTAATTATAAAAATGATTAACAAGGTGGTTACAACTAATAGATATGATTCAAAACCTCAAATAAACATATATATTTTTTAATATTATTTTATAAATATTTATCATCACTCAAATATTGTAAATATTTTACATTTTTGTTACATTATTAAAAGTCAAAATTTATATTCATTTAGAACCTTTTTTAAATCCTAGAATTCCCCTACCCTCACTTATAAAAGGGCACCTCATCATCTCACTTAAAAAGGTATTTTGAGCCTTCTATATCTACCAATATCCACCCTAATAAATTCCTATATTAAATTACCACATGTTAGATCTTTTATTCATTCCAAAACACATGCCCTTCAATGATTGAGGATTATGTCAATAGTGGGTTTTAATAGAACATGTGTAACTCATAACAAATAAATTTCAATTTTATTTATTCTTAAATATATAGTAAATATGTGGTATACATTATACAATAATTAATTTAGTTCCATAAATATAATTATTTTTTTATTATGATGTAAAAACCATTATCATCCATCTTTTCATCCTACATAAAGAGAATATGTCACTCATGGGTATATATGGCCAACCATATCCACACAATGAAGTAATTTAGATTTAATCAAAACATTAAAATGATGATTATAATGATAGATTTAATAAATTAAACTTTTACTTATTATATTATTATGTTTTTATGAAAGAGAATTATTATTTACATTTGTTTCATTATATCCTTCAAAAAATTGAAACAATGTTCATGTGTATATATGGTCTACAGTTTAGATAAATAATGTAATTTATTTTTTTATTCCCATATTATATGGATGAATATAAATATATTCAATAAATATATATAACATTTAAATAATTATTAAAATTATGTATATGAGGGATGCACAAGCATGATATAGAGGAATAAACTACAGAACCTTAAGTATATATGAAAAACAAAATAATTATCTACTAGAAAAATGATTATAATAAAACATTGTTAATGAAAGGGTTATAAAATTTAATAATTGAATCATATATTGTATTATTTACATGATTAGATTTCTAAAATTGATATATAACAACTCTATATTCAATATACAATAGGTTTGATATATTTCAATGCTTGTTGGGATTGGAGTGAGTGTTTATTTAACAATCATGTCATTATTATGGATTGTATATCTATAAATAATTTTTGTAGAATTATATGATATTTACATATTAAACCCAGTATATATTTATTCTCTTATAGTTATTTCTATATGTTATAAGTTTTATAATTGTATTCCACTCATTAGTACCAAGTATATCTATACTATTTTTTATTGAAAACCCAACATTTTTTATCTTTATTTCAGGTATCAATTTATTCTATGTCCAAATAATTATTAAAATGTATTCCAAAATGTTATTAAAATTATAGAATGATTTATTAATATAATTATTTTACCATTTTTAAATTTTATAGAATGCGTTAAAACTAATATTTTTGTTATTTTCCAAATGAAAACCCTTATACTAAAGATGAAAACATAATTTTTTCTTTGACATAAAACATTATAATATCTTATTACAGTAATATGAAATGAATTTTGTTTACATATTCAAAAAAAATTCCATGATTTATTTAAAAGAAAATTTTATCCCACATATTTTGGACATTTTTTAATTTTAAAACTTATTTCCAAATTACTGGGGTATTTTTCTAAAGAAATCATCCAGTGATATTTAAAATTATTTTATTCCTTATCAATATTCATTGATGAATAATATTATTTATATTTTTAATCAAATGATACCATCCCTATTTTTTATATGGATGGATTATGATCAGTTTTACTGGGGAAATTAGTGATATTTCATATTTATTTTTTCAAATATGATAAGATATTGATTGTAATGCATCTTGATTTAGTTGTATTTTTTATTTATAAGATTAATAAATTTGAATTAATAGTGATGTGTGGGTCTAAAATTAGACATCCAATTGATGAAAAGATAGGTTTTATTGTAATTTTTTTTGTATTTTTCCAAATCTATACCCATATATAAATGATTTTTGAGCATATGGCCTTGATTAAAATATTACGATGTTAAAATTATAAATTCTTTAAATATGATATCAATTCTTTATTTCCATGTGATTATTTGTATTTTTATAGTATATATGGACAGGTTTCATGATTATATTATTATTTATATAGCATTATTTGATCATTATTTATTCCAGCCATATTTTTTCATCTGGCCATGTTATTGACTAAAAAGAATGTGTTTTCAATTATCTACAATTCTATGTTTTCTATACCTTATTTAATCATGATATGTTTCACTACTCATAATTATTATATATAATTTCATCTCAACCTTAATTTTTTCAATTTACATAGAATATAGTTAAGGAATATTTAAATGACTTCAATGTTATAGAATTATTTATTTCAAAATGTTGTATTTTAGTTTTTCAAATATAATATGATATTCAAATATGTATCTAATTTACCCAAAATAAAATTATATTTTCTTTTTGGGATTTGATCACTTTTATCTCTTTCCAATATACATATGAGAACACTATCCCCAAGAAACTTGGTTTTGGATATTTATAGTATGTATCAAAGGAAGTTAATTAGAAAATATGGGAACCTGATTTAAGAAAACATGGATTAAGGAATATAAACATATGAAATAAATTGGGGATAATTCCATGTTTGGAATGATATAAACATGTTTTGGTAAGGTAGAGAATATGTTTTTTTCATACCAAAAAATCCCAATCTAGATACAATAATTTAACATTTTATTGGTATAGATTCATCATGGAGTAATAACCAAAAAAATATGTTGATTTGTATATATTGAACATAATTCTAGTCCATTATTATTATAACCTTATTGTGAACCTCGTTTGACACTCTTAGTGGATATTCTTGGGTGAATTCACATTTTATTTATAAACTATAATGATTAATGAGATAATATAACCTATAAAATTCTATTATATTCCTTTATGACATTGGATAAACCTAATTTTTCTTGTTTTAATAAGTATAGGCTTAAAATATGTTTGAAATCAAATATAACCCTTTTTATGTTTTATATGATGAGATGTTAACATTTTTATGGATATTTTGAATGAAATTTATGGAAGTAAAACCCTTTTATTTGTTATTTGTTTTAGTGATAATGTTATATAATGAAAAATGATTTCATATTTTTGGAAATATGTTAAATATTATTTATTATCTTTAGAGTAAATATAATAATTTATGTTTAGGTAATAATAGTTACCCAAAATTATTTAATTTGGGCCTAAATAAATTTATATAGATAATTTTAGTGGTTAAAAAGTTATTTGATGTTGAATGATATTTTTTAAGATTTTTATCATATTTTTTGGAATTTTATATAAATTTTAGTATTATTATTTCAAAAAAATGACAACTTGTATGATGGATGATATCCTATCATATCCTAAAAGTTTGTTGGGTCTAAACCAAAAACTGAATCGAGAAAATGGTGCAACTCCTACTAGTATCAATTATGATGTACTTATTAGTAATTATTTTTTCACATAATTTATTTGATAGATAATTATTATGATCATTTTAGAAATAATATTACAAGATTAAATCCTTGTGTTTAATTTTTATTTAAGATGATTAATGATATTTAAAAAAAATTGGGTTAAAGAATATATAAAATATAGATTTAATGTAAAGGATTATTTTTTCACAAAATTATATTCTCATTTTAGAGATATAAGTTGAAGGGTATGATGTAACATTTTTGGCTAAAACAATAATTAATCTTTATATAATTGAGTATATAATGATAATTATTTATGAAATGATTTATATTAAACCCCTAGTCTTGTTATTGAATTTTAAAATTAATGTATTATTTATTCATATTAAGTTTTATTAATTTTGGGGATTACCTTATATTTTGATGAAAAATTGGATTTACTAAATACATGAGTAATAACTTATAATTATATTATGTATTATGATTTCCATTAGAATATAATTTTAGTGTTTTATGAAAGAAAATTTCATCTTGAATACTAATTTTTCAAGGAAACAGTTAAGATTTTAGTTGAAGTAATATAAAGGATGAAATTACAGTTGAAAATTAATTATAGATCTTTATGTGTGACGTATATATGGATAATTATATTCATAAATCGTGGAAATGGATTTTGAAATAAAAATTTTATCTTATAACATTCATTTCAGATGAACCGATGATATTTTTAAAACATCGTGGATTTATGGTTTATTAGTCATTAAAAATATCATGAATGTGTTTTTTATCACACTGTATTAGTCCTTATATGTTATTTTTTCTATCCATTTATATATTTTTACATCTAATTGATGTTCTTTATATCTGGGAACCCGATTATGTGTTATTTTATGTAATTTTTATGATTCCCACTTCCAGTTTGAAATTGATGTATTATTATCTATATATACAACAAGTATATTCAACAAAGTTATTTTAAAAAATTGATGATTTTATTGAAGATATAAAAAATAGGGATTTTTTCGTATGTTGTAGTGTTTAAAACCATAGAAATACAGAATACTATACATGATAGATTTCATAAAATGCAACATCTAGCTTTAAGTAACCAATGATACACTACTAAAATAATATTATATAATGTGGCACTTATCACCGAGACATTTGATTAGAAGGTATTGATATAATTATCTTAATTTTAAATAAAAACATTAAATTTTTTTAGATGAATCAATAATATTTTTATTGACGTCATTATATGATATAAATATGTATTTTCCCTCAATAATTGATTCATTTATTTTTACCATTAAAAACATAATTAATTTTATACAATTTAAGAATATTAATATCGAAAAACTAAATTTATTTTTCAAATATTCATGTAACAATTATCATAAATATAATTTTTGACAATTTTTGGATATGATTTATTTTTTAGGAATGGTAAAACATATTTATTTGCTTCAAAATTTTCTATTTCATCAATGTGTTTAGAGAGCTCCAATTTATTTTAAATAGTGGAGAAAGTAACATTATTTAATTCATATTGTATAAAATATAATTAAAATAAATTTTATAATTTTTTTGGATGATTATATTAGAATATATATACATTAGAAAACATTTTTTTGACAACTAGTTTTCATGGAATTGTTGGATTAATTTTACATTAAATTATTCACTTTATATGAATTTACTCTTCAAAAATTGTTTTTATTTTTGGAAATATAATTATTATTTTTTTAAAAAGGGACATTTTTGTTTTTGGACATTTTAAATAATAACATTGATAAATATTAATCACCTAATTAAGGGTAAATCGGGTAAAATAGGGTTATAACTTTATGATAGAGCTTTAAAATTCCTCTAAAACATGAATTTTTTTTAATTACATGATTACAGTATAGAAAGTTATATCTATTTATCAAATACATGACTATATAGTGACATTTTTCTTGGAATGGGACCTTTATATAATTCTTAGAACTGTATAAAATAAAAATTCCACACTATTAACATTAAAATCTCTAAAATTTTATATATTTTTATATAGTTTATATGTTCAGCTAAAAAAATTTCTTTTATAAATCAATTAAAATTTTTCATGGCAATTTCTTATAAATTTTTAGTAATTTAATAATTAGATAAAATTCTTACACTTTATTCAGTTAATAGAAATATAAAATAAATGATATTAAAAATATTAAAACTAAAATAATTTTTATTAATTATTGTGTCACAATTTTTTTATAAAAATATGTAACACATTATGTTTGATTTGGTGTTTTATATTCTAACTTCATTTCAATAATTATTATATTAATTTCAATCTAAATAAATAATTCCAAAAATGAATTTAATGATATTTTATAATAAATAATATTTTATTTAAATATTTATTATTCATGAATATTATATATTTGATCTAATTAATCAGATATGGTTTAGAATATAAACCATTCACTATTTATGTTCATTATTTCTTTTTATGGAAAGATTCTTGACCCTTAATTAGTACAAAACGTTGATATAATGGTAATTTTTAAAAACATTAATGACGGATTAAAACTAACCGCAACGGGTTAAAATATCACCTAAACATGTCTAGACATTAAAAAATGGATGGATTTAATGTTATACTCGTATTATATTAAAAATATATCAACTATGAATCAATTTATTATAAAAATTAATTTATATTAATTTAATACCCTCTGTAATTTACAGGGTTCCCCCCTCTCACATAAAAATGGGATCCTATTTTGTTATTTTCTTCACACATTTTAATCCCTCCATATTAGAAAAAAAAACACCATATTACCTTTATATAATCATTTAACACATAATATGAAATATTTTACTTCCAAAATATAATCAATTTATAGATTACATTTTAATCCAAAGGAGGTTTCTCGATAAAGAGGTATAAATCTTAACAGATAGATTTAAATTTTATTTCTTATTGTACCTCCAATAAACCCTTGTAATATGTTATAAAATAATAAATTAAATATAATAAATATACTTAATTATTATTATAAATCTATAACTACAATTATCCACCTTATATTAGTCATACAGAAGGTGAAAACATTGATCAAGTTTGTATATATCTTACTATCTCTACGAATCGGTGTAGTTATGTTATCATCACCACATTACATCGATGGATAAAATGTATTATTTAATACATATATAAATATAATTTAATATATTATTATGTTATTTTAATTTTGAATTATAATTTTACTTTATTTTTTCCATCTGTCAAAAAATGGTAACATCATTCATGCGTATAAACTTTCTACCATCTCCAGGAATGATGTATTTCATTTTTCGATATCAACATTTTCTGGATGACTCAATATATATACATATATATACATATATATATATATATTTGTTTAATTTTTTATATCATGCCAAAAAATATAGTGGTTGGGGAACAATGTTCAGGGTACAGGAATTCAAATAATTGAACTCAATCATACATGAAAATTGAATATTTCATTTACTGTAATATTGGTTTTAATAAATAATTAGTTATAAATGGCTAATTAGACTTTATTTGTAAATATTTTATATGTAATTATATAGAATATTAGTTTCATAAGTAGATATATAATAAAACTATATTTATTATATAGGTGGTTAAATATCTTTTAATGTATGTTGAGACATTGGTAAGGGTTTATCTCACAGTCTCATCATTAATCAGGATTGTTTTGGTTTAATTATATATTAGGGTAAATATATGATCATTATATCTTAAACCTAATATATTTTATTATCCAATAGGTAATTTTTGATATTATAGCTATTCCTTTCATTCCTATCCATGAATTATTCAAGATATATAAATAATTATTTTAATAAAAAACAACCCTTCTTTTCATTCAGTTCAGAATCATTTCCTTCATTGTCTATGTTTTTTATAAAAATGTTTTCAATAATATTTTCACTATTCTCCAATTATTTGAAATTAATTTAATTTTCATTTTCCAAATTAGGTACCTTATAACAAAGGTTTTAATCGAATTTTTGTTTTAATATAAAACACATGAATGGATTTTGTTTATATTATGAATATGATTTCCTCTGAAGATTCATTTACATGTTTCCAATATTTTTTCAAAAGAAAAGGATATTCTTAATGTTTTTTAAATTATTAAATTTTTAATAAATGATTCCAAAATGAAATTGGAATTTTCCTCAAGAAATATTGTAGTGGTCTTTTAAATTTGGTATCTTATATTACACCATACATTGATTTAAACTATAATTTATCCAGGTTCCAATATAATAATATCATCCAAATTATTTTCTTCAATGGTATATGATTTGTTTGAGAGGGGAAACAATTTACATTCTGTAAACAACTTTTCAAATATGGAAAATTATTTATTATAAATTATTTTGATTTGGTTGTATTGTTTATTCATATAGTGAATGGATTTTAATTATTAAGTGATGAGTGGGGTCTATAATTATATATCTGCTAGTTGTATTAAATGGTCTCATGAGGAAAAATGGTTCGGGAGTTTTTCCAGGCCTTACCCATTTATATAATATTTATTTTCATGATGCCTGAATGGTAATTTAATGATGTTCGGTATTATTCATTCTCTCATTGGGAAATCAGTTACTCATTTCAATGTGATTATTTATATTGCTATAATATCCATTTATATTCTTCAAGATCATGTGATTATTTATATGAATTTATTAAATAATAATATTTTTTAATTTTCAAATAGATTATTCCTTATTCACTTTAGACAGTGGTTGATCTATGTTACCCTTATATAGAATTTTAGAACACCCTTATTTTTTCCCTTTCCAATTATATAAAGAATAATTCATTAAATGTGTTCAATGATTAATGGTATTTATTTTCACAATGTTATAATTTCTTAAAATGTAATATGAGATTCTTGTATATATATATTTTACCAAGAATATTAATTATTTGTTTTATTCTTATTTTATTTCTTTTATCTAGTGCTAATGAAATAAGTTGACTAATTTCTCTAGGATAATGGGGCTTACATATATACATGATATGATGTTCATGATAATTTTCTCGGCAACATTCAACTATATACCCAATTCCTCTAATTCTATACTTCAGTGTTATAGTTTCATGGTTTCAGGAGTGATGGTATTTTTGTAGTCACACAAGTTCACTTGTTCTATAGAGGAGAACTATTCTTGATATGATTTGGGTGTTGAAACATAATATATAAAACATACAATAGACTTATTTCCATAAAAAAATGTGTAGAGTTACAATAATTACACTGTAGATATCCCATGTTATTATAGTCATGGTATGTTCTAGGTGGTTTCATACTATCTCAATTAATATGCTCGAATTAACCCAATTTATAACATCTAGGCTTTCTACTTGGTTTTGGAGGAATTTTAATTGATTTAAAGGGATTTTTCTATGATTTTATATATCCTGTAATGTTTTTGTACCCCTTACATGTGTTCCCATAATTATAATTCTGACACATTCCTATACATAAAAACATACTTCATGTATTAGGATTATCTACAAAAACCCATTCATCCATTGTTACTCTATTATACATCTTTTTATAATCGATAATACTAAGGAAAAATATCATAGAATTATTTTTTGGTTATATTCAAAAATAAAATATTTGATCTTTCAAGGATGTAATAATATCCATCTCGAAAGAAAAATGAACTATGTTTCAAAAAATTACAGCAAACTTCATCACTGATTTAATTTATTTCTTAGGACTGAAGTAATCTGACCATCTAGCCATCCTAATGGTGTAAATATAGAACATTCTTGAAAAGTACAAAATTTCCATCCCATATATATTCATTTTTGAATTTATCATGGGCAGTTAAATCCCACATTTTTCCTGCATTACTTTCTATCATTTAGACTGAAGACTACAATTTTAAGATATTAAGGGTTTCATAAAAATCAAAATTTTTGTTCATTTTTTTAAGCTAAAAATTTTCATTATTATTTTTTTAATGACCAAGAATGGTTGGGGAATTATGTTTTTGAAATTTCATATAATGATATATAGCTCAAAAAATTTCCTTAATATTTTCCTAATCAATATCTTGAAAGGCTTGAAAAATACGTTGATAATTTTTTGGTTCACTTGTGGTTCTGATAAAACCACATTCTATTCTTCAACCTCTGATTGGTATCTAGGTTTTCTAACCAATGAAATTCCTCTAAAAATTTGAAAACCATAGTTCATCACTAACTAGTAAACTGATGGATTAGAATATTCAAAATCATTAAAAACAAAAGAACATTTTATCCCATTTCAAATAATCATGAAATATAATATGAGCAATGAACTCCTAGAGGGATGGAACTGTAATATTGAATGATATTCTAAATTCAACATCATAACCCATGATAATGAAAAAGAAAACACTTATATTTTTCTGAAAAACATTTTGTACCCAGAAAGATCCTTATAACCTGATGTTAAGAGTAAATTGGTTAGCTCTATCTTTTTTTGCTATACGTTACTTGTTTCAAAATTTATCATCCCCTTACTACTATCCCAATATGATGGACCAACTATTAATAATTCTATTTATCATATCCTAAACCTAAACATAAAAAATGGGAATATTAGATCTACCAATAGACATAGGTGATGGCTTTAAGATACCAATTTATGAAAAAAAATCCAAGGACTTCAAACATAATGGGGGATGATTTTCCATTTATAAACTATATAACCCCTACAAATAAAAAAACAAATAAAATTACCATGTGATGTATGATAATAAACCATACAAATCAAATGATAAAAAAATAAAACAACAATACCATATTATTAAAGACAGATAATAAAAAATGAGAGTCATGAAAAAAATGACAACCAGACATAGTGACACTGATGTGGTGTCAATCTAGCTAAACAATTTGAGAATATCTATGATACAAACACCGTCATCAGAAAGTATCATTGTAACGATCTAAAATATAAAAAAAATACCAATATTTTTACAAGGATATGAATAAAAACACCTTCATACTCACTAATGTTAATATCAAGGATATATGTATTTATACATAGTTGAATATCCTCAATATATATCCCAGCTAAACCACTTGGAAATGAACAAGTTAGCTCATATTTGAAAATATAATTTATTAAAAATAGAGGAACATAAAAATAATGTTCCAATGAAAAAAATAAAACATAATTGTAGAATATTTTATACCATTATATCACTCTGCATATTCTTCCACTCATGGACACATTCAAGTTGGATGAATATCCAAATACACAGGAGCTATGATTTTTCCATCACCATGATGTTACTATGTGATATAACTTCCCATGCCTCTAGTATGGCACTGATCCCCATGTCCTCACCAAAAATACTATTTTAATTCAACTGTAAATAAATTCTACCCATGTCTTCTAAGTTAACATGATAATTAATTCAAAATAAATCCCATCATTTATTTAAAACATTAAATTCAACATCCATCTTGTATTAAACCAAACCAATAATATAAATTCCTATCATTAAGGAGTTATTAGAAAACTATTAAATAACCATTATTTAAAAACTATAAATCAAGAGGGTCTTCCATTATGAAACATTCCAACATTCTTTTATATAATCAATTAAAAGATTTAATAAATATAATAAATCAGATTTAAGAATATGTTAATAAGGGAGAGAATCCATCAATCTCTTGTTCTCAATTACACGCCTCAAAACAAGGGTGTGAGAGAGGGAGTTAGAATAAATCCCCTATAATCTGACCCCTAAAAACCTGATAAAGGGAAAGTGGGAATTCATCAATAGGAGAAAAAATATCCAGTTCCAAAGACACAAGAAAAAGTGGAAAGTGAGGGTTATTAGGGTCTCTTTATGATCAATAAATTAATTAAAATTATCCTAATGATATTAATAATTGAACCATAACTCTTACCATATGATCAAAATGTTAAATGCGTGTTCGAAATCTTGTTAAACCATCATCATGGCTTGGTGGTATCCACCATGTTCATGATTCTTTCAATATCCCCAAACCTATGAGGCTTAACACATCTTTCCACCATAATTTTTAGCTGAAACACTATTATCTTTATACTCACCACACCCTAATTCACTATGTGATGAGTAATCTATGTCCATGTTTCATAATGTGACTCTCAAGGTTCCATAACTACAGTCATACTTAGCAACCCATGTGTTTTGGTCTCCTCGTGTAGCATAAGAAGAGTCCCCATACAACACCCCCACTACTACGGTGTGTTACTGGATATTGAGAACCCTAAAATGGAAAAAAAACTATGAAACTATCCAAGAAACTCACCTATCCATTCCACAAAAAAATAAATCTATACAAAATCATAAAACACTATTATCATGTGGAACATACCTCAACTCAGGGGTTTAAAACATGAATTTCCAAAATGATCAAAATGTGTTTTATAAATTCAATATAATAATTTTAAGTGATTTGTATTACAAATTATATATTTATATATTAAAAAGAAAATATTTCATTCTTTTTTCTATCATTTTTGTTTTTTCGAAATTCTATAAAAGTTATGGTTGATAAAAACTAATTTATTTCCACTATTAAAAAATAAAGTAATTATTTTGGATAAATTTAAAATTCATCTTAATAATATATTTACACTATTGATAAAAAAATAATGTTCATGCCTTAATCTTCATATTAAAAAATATCTAATTTTTTATATGAAAATAAAATATATCAAGAGATGCTAATTTTAGTAAAAAAATTCCCTTTTAATATTTTATTATTTCATAACCCTATTTGGTATGAATTTTTAGTTCATTATAAAATTTTAACGTAATAGATGTTTTATTATTCTTCTATTTTCAAAACAATTTTCATCTAATATATCACAAAACATTTTAATAATATTAATTTCAATTATTTATATTCATCAAATACATACACAATGAAAATATACCATTAATTCGGATGTCATAACATCATCATTCTAACAAAATATATTCCATAAAATTGAAATTTAACATTCCAAAAATGATTTATGTTCTTAATCATGTGGGATGAGTAAACACTATTATGAAGCCATCTGTTGTTATTAAATTTTTATTTTAGAAAAATATCTTCTGGAATATCTCTCTATTTTTATCAATTTTATTTACATAAAATGCCTAATTGATTTTAGACTTCATATATTTTATATTCAATAGATTCAATATAAGTAGTTGTATAATAATATTGTTACTCCAATTTGAAAAATATTTATTTTAATGCAATCATTCTCACTGTTGTTCTAGGGAGACTCTATTATATTTTATATCATTTTTTCCATTTTCTGTTAAAACAATCAATGGATTTGTAACTAAATTATGATAATTTTAATATATATCCATAAAATTTCATTTTTGTTTTTTTATTAAAACTCCACTTTAGGTTTTTTGGGAAATAGATGAATAAAAAACACCAAAAAATTACAAATAAAAGATATTGAAACACATACACAAGTCTTGGATTACCCACTACACATCACTCACCAAGGTTCGACACTAAGCATAAAGTCATATTTCATTCAACCTAAGAACCATCAACCCAACATCTATATTGCAACAAAATCTCATGATAAATAAAAATAATAATTGATCCAAAATTAATAAACTCTAGCCTCATCATCCTCATTAAGAAAACATTAGATCTCCCTAAAGATGATATTTCCAAGTAATGTCCTTGATATCATATTCAGGTTATCACTATAGACTATCCAAAAAATTATTAATTTAAAAATTAGTTATCTGTATAAAATCATGAACATTAAAATGTATTAGATCAAGGTTAAGGAATATAACATTATTCGTAATAAGAACAATCTATGAAGATCTTATTTGGGGACACTGAGGATATGATTCATGTTTGAATTAATTTTATCTACCAATACAACATGAAAATGAGTTCAATTAGATTTATAACAATCTACAAGATAGTTCTTAACCAAAAAATCATAAGTCAGTTTAATATTTTTAAAGAAGTTAGAATGGGATGAAAATTTATAGTCTCTTTGATTATCAAGGATGGAATAATACTCCTCTTTTATAATCATTAGAATAGTTTATTCATCTATACAATTTAAACCAAAAACCATATGAGGATATGTTTTAGTTTCATAATATTTGGGAATTCCCCACTAGGATTTAGGATTTGAATCATGTTCCTCCAAGGATTCCTCTATAATATTTAGGAATTCAACCAGATGGAATTCCACTGATAGACCCATGATACTTACCTATATTTTTTTCTCATTGACCTATCCCTTATAAATCAATGAAATTTGTTTTTATAATTGTGACATTTTACAATTTTTTTAAAACGATAGAGAATCACCCTTGTTTGATAAGGGCCTTATTTCCATGTTTCATACCTGTGAAAAAGTTCTCATATTCAATATGAATATTCTCATGTTCATCAGTTTCAAAAAATGTCTTAGAACAAACCCTTTAATGTATCTCCATCCTTATAAACCTATTGTTCCATATTACATTACACCACCGACATCCCTTCTCCATGGATGTTGTGATTATCATGAAATTTCTTAATATTGTTCTTTATATCAATCCAAGGATGTTATTCCTCTCCTACAAATGTGTTATATACATTATATAATAAAATTATAATGATACCCTCATAAAATAAAATTCAGACCTTAGAAACTAAGGGACATGGTTCATTCTGGGGTTCCCTTTCCACCTCCTTAAACCTGGTATGGTGGATAAGATCAACATAGTAACTAGAATGAAAATATTCTCTAAACTAAGTGTCCAAAATATAAAAATAAATGGATGAACTAGATCGGGGAATCACCCTTAACAAGGAATCCATTATTCTTTTCTCCAAAGCTATCATCAAATATGGCTTTTTACCACCATTTTTAAGACATCAAGACGAATCATTTATCCATAAAGTGATCATAACATCATCAACTCCATTAATATAATCCTCCATAATTTCATAAAACTCCACATTAAGAGAAAATCGGTCTAATTTCCAATACAATATTGAAAAAAATCATTTTGTTGACACAAAAAAACACAATAATAGATTTTATACTCATATAAAACCTGTTGTTGGTAAATAAATTAGGATATGTCCATGATACATATTAAGTATTTTAGGGGTTTTGATATGTCAATCTCAACACAAATGCGGGAAGAAATATGGTGACTCAGAATACTAGTCCCCAAATCCAAACAAATAAACTTTGAAAAATATTTAAAAATAAATAAAAAAATCAGTTGGTTCTAGAACAAAATGAGGAAAAACATTATATATAACCCATATATAATACTTCATAAGATCTTGGTCTAAGAATATATAACCAAACATCCTAAAAATATAATCAAAAATATTTTTTGAACTCAAAATCTTAAGATATGATCTACAATAACATTTCATGTTCTAAAAGAATTATGATCAACTGGTGAGACTCCAACAGACCAAAAACCATGTTACATCATATGTCCCATTTAGTTTTAATAGTGTGATAAAAAAATTATTTAGGGTTGATGAAAAAAAACATAGAAATCAGACAGGGATCAGGTAACTTTAATTCTTCCACAAATTCATGCATGGGGATATTTATCGTTCATTCTCCCTCAATGTGGTGACAAGAATGAAGGAATATTTCAATACTCTTGAAATCATATATGGAATCTAAATCTTCATATAAATAACCATCCTGCATTATCAGGTGAGACAACCCCTCCACTAATATCAAATTTTAGGGAAATAACCCGGGGCACCGAGTAGTTCCTCCCAACGAGCATCCAACAATGATTCATGTATATTTTGATATATAAAATGATTTTTAAAATATTAAATATAATTCTCTAATTTTTACATGGATTACTATCAAGCATATCACTATTAATATAATCATCTGAAACATGGTTATAGGTAATAATGTGACCTAAGTGTCCACAAAATTTAATATTTATCACTGGAATGATCATTTCAAAACTAGTTTTCATTTTTATATCTTATTAATATATAATATATCCTTGATATTCACTCTATAGTTTAGATTTATATAAATAAAATATTCCCCTTATCAATGAAATTTACTATCCAAAATTTAAATGTTTTTGCATTAAATAAAATTCCACTTTTTCCAATATAATTGACTATTTTATCATCAAACACATTCTTAATTGTCTTTATGCCTCATTCAACTCTCTATTTGAACCATTCATCTGAAAATGATTCAAATTATAGTTTATATATTGATCCTAATTTTTCATCTTTTTGATTATTCCATTAAATGACAACTTCATTTTGAAGTGACTAAATATTTTTCCCATGCTCCTTGATATTATCATTATTGAAATTGTTCTGCACTGCATTTTTCTTTATAGATTTAATTTCAAAAATATTATATATGTTTCTCGAGTGACACTATATTCTTCCAATAAATTCTAAAAACATGTTATTTCATATTTTACATTTCTATAAATCTATAATGATTCTTGGAAAATACTTATATATTCTTATTCTTCTTCAAAATAAAATCTTATTCCTTAAAAATAAATCTTATTGTTCAAGAGAACCTTCGGTTTCCACATTGATATCAACCACACCTTCTGATTGGTTTTTATTTTAATTTTTCATTTTCACTATTCTCATCCATTTATATCACTGTGTATTCAAGATTTGATTTGAATTCAGTATCAATTTAAGTAAATAAAATGTTGTCATTATTCCCTTCCTTAAACACTATGCTTCTTATGTGGGAAGTACATTGAAGAATTGTCTTGGAATACGATCATTTATATGGGTAAAAAAATCATTTATTATTTTTTGATCAATAAAACTAATCATTTTCATTTTCATACCTCCTGAGAAATATTTAGATATATTCCCACCATTCCACAATAAAATCTAGATATTGTTAAAATATCCTCCAATTTTCTATTTAGTTTCATACATTTACATTCCACAGGGAAAAAGATTCCAATACATACATCCTCTTATATTTATTTTATCATAATGACTATTAATTTTACATATGGGTTTTAATTATATCTCATTAGATGATTTAAACATAATTAAAATTAAAATCAAATTCATCTCATATTTTACCAAGATACATTTACAATCAAAAAGTGAAAACTCCACTACAAATGATTTATCTAGCATTGGATCCATCTGATTATAAAAGTGTAGAAACCTCTATAATATTTTATTCACTATCTCAACACTTATAATTTCATCAATAAGTCCATTAATAGTTAATAAAACATCAATAAATTAGTTATAAAACCCAGTAATGTTTTATTTGTGATACATGTTCATGTTATATACCTTTATCTATAGTAATACCAATTTTCACTTTTAAAAATACTATATGATTCATATATTTTGTCACATTTACCCCAAATTACATTTAATAATGTTTGAATCATAACATTCATGTATATTTGATTTGGAAATGAATCGGATAAATAATTTTTTTCATCACAAAAACAATGTTAAACATCATTTCTATTTCAATCAATGAAAAATATATGGGTTTAGTAATAAATATTTTATGTATAACATTGTAGAAAACATCTGGTCTAATAAATATTAGGTGAGATATCATAATATTATACTAAATCTATTCATTGAAACCGAAGAAATTGTTATGTTTTTTAGGATGAAAATGATCTTATTATTAATTTTATTCATTATAAGTATTCACCATGTATAAATATATGGCTCTCACACTACATTTTGAAATCAGTGGCCACATACACACCCTAATTGGGGAGCGACTTGAGGTATGTGATTATTCATATATACATTAAATAACCCATGTTCATAGATTTTTATATATTATTCATATTTTTTTGATCAATCACATATCCTAAACAATCTATTTGTGTAATGTAAACACATGGAAATAAAAAATTTTGAAACCGATTAACAACTAAGGGATATATTAAAATAATAAAAGTAAATAAAATCAATGTAACAATCAATGCACAACTCAGTTTTGTAATTTCAAGATTTTAATAACATATCACTACTAATCCAAGGGTTACACCCCAAAATTACCTATCCACACACTACATCATGAAAAGGATGATAAAAATATTTATATAGCGATCACTCACAATGAGTATCAATTAGATAACAAGAAAATAAATAATAGTGGGAGTAACACTTATACATTAATCATTACAATAAAATATAAATGTTGGATTTTGTGCCTCAAAACCTCTCCTCTTTCCAAATAATTTAATTCATAATGAAATAGTTCTTACCCTATTAAAATTATTTCTTTGTTTTCTCTCCATTTATCGACATACCATAAAAAGTCTTCTAAATTTATTTTTATTCAAGTGATTTGTGTTATCTTAAAATTACACTATATATTAATTCATTATAAATGATTAAAATTACCCATTAATATAAATTTTATTTCCAATATCCATTTATTCATGAATTACTAATTTCTCAAAATAAGTATTTCACACTATGTGTTCACTCCACTATGGAATCCATGTCCTCCAGTTTTACCAACAGTGTTTGGAACCGTGGGATACAGATTTGATGTTCATAAAATATGTGATTATTTTAGTTTTTTAAATAACTCCTTGTAAGATTCGAAAATGTAATGGTTGTGTTCAGATCATAAGATATGTGATTTTCTTTTAGAAAATAAATCATCATACAAATGGATAATATTTCTACTCATATTCCATGTAAAATTACCACCACCACACATGTTACATTTCTCTGCTATTTTTTTGATAAAATATTTGAAAATATATTTCAACTAGATACAACATTAATTACACCCATAATGCCACATCCTATTAATGATAAGGAATTATGAATCCATCACATCATGGAATACATACTATGAAAAATCCATTCCCCATTTCCAAATCTTATATAATTTCCAGATTCATAATACTTCCATACACCACTACCCCCACTATTATAGAATTCATTACATGTGTTGAATTGGTTATTTTCTTGGAAAAATAACACCCTATTTGAATATATAAATCTACCCCAAATAGGGAAACCATCATTGCATTCATCATCACTATTATGGTTTCAAAACCACTAAACCATAGTGGGGTATCCCTTTATCAATGAAACATTTAAACCATTAAAATTATTCTATCAGTTTCTACAAGACTAAAATAAATCTAGATATTACTATAAAACCCCACTTTCATGACATTATTATATAACAAAAATAATTAATTCAATCCTATAATGTTATGTTCTATGATTATCCTTTATTAATAACACGAATTCAGTAAATGTGAAAACCCCTCTTTAATTAATAAAAAATACAATATCCATTACATAAGTAAATTCCACCAAAGATTGAAATACATCTTAAATATTAAGCCATGATGTCTAATTAAATAATATATATAAACACAATTTATATTGAATGTTATAAAAAACACATAATCCATTATGGAACCTCAAGAATATAATAATAGGATCCTACCATCTAGCTTCAACGAACGCATCCACATTATTTTCTCTTGAAAAACCTCGATTCATGGAAAAGTGACCTATACGAATAATACTATGCCATAAAATTTAAACCACCCTCATACTAATGGTTCTCAATAACCATTTGTATTATATATATATTTTAAGGATATAAAAATGGTTTTGACATACCATTTCTATAATCCAATCTATACAAACGGTTATAAAATTATGTTGGTATAACGTAATTCTATAAAAATGGTTTCTAGAATTTATTTTCATAGCCATCACAAATTTCCCCAAAATTGGGGGTCCCCTCCTCATATATCATTCCCATACACATTCAACCCTATTAGAATGTGCACTTTAGTTTTATTCCCCTCCTAATCAAATGTATCCTCAATTATTTTTTTTATTCAATTCTTCATGAACATTAGATTGGTCAGTTAAAAATCCACCGTCTCCTCTATAAATAATTGTTTTTATTTTTTATGGTCTAATACACTAAAGAAGAATGTTTTTTGTTAGCAATATTCTAGATTTATTGAATGAGGTTAAGTTTTTTATTATATTTTCCACTTTATTTTCTAATAAATTATATTGTACATCATGCTTTTTTCTAAATCAGTTTCTCTATAATTATATAGAAATATAATATAGAAAAAATTACTATGTTTGATACATATGAGAAAAATAATTAATTATTGAATATAGAAAGCTTAATTTCTGGTAAATATTAGTGGGTTACGAAATTATTAAATTGAATGTTTTTTAATAATTAAAATTAGTCATTTCAATTCTAAAACATGTTTTTACTTGAAATGTATAATATGTTTTTCATATATAGGTGGGTCATGTTTTCATTAATGGTTAAATATGGGGGGAATTTTTTTTGTTACGTGAACATATTTCTTAAATTATATTAATTTTTTATGAGAAAATATTTTTATAATGGATATTTTCATTTATTTTTACATGTAAAATTAGATGTTTTCTTATTCCTTATGCCCTATTTGATTTGTTATGGATATGAATTTGATATGACTCATTACATACTAAAAACTAAGATTACTATTTGTATAATCTTGTTGTTGTCCAACCTCAACTACTTCCATGTTTTGTTTTTACCTTGATAGCTTTAGACCACAATAAATACCATGGTTCATGGTTGATATATGTTGTTATCTCTTATATCATAATTCTCATATTGATTAGTTTTTTAGTTATGCCATATATATTATTTATTGTGTGGTCTAAGTTATATTTATTAACCATTTATATAATGTAATTCAATATTTTGGTATTATATATATTATTTTATTATCTCATGTGATTGAATTATAAAATTAAAGTTATAAATGATATGTATAGTGTTTTAATTACATCAAATGGGTCATTTTCCTTATCAGATTTATGTTTTTTGGATAATCTATGTTGTTTTTATAAATTTCTATTCATTTATGTTAAATTTGGTATTTATGTGTAAATTTAGCTATTGATTTAAAATGGGTTTAATTTATATATTAGTTTATTTTTTTTTAAATTCAATTAAAATTAAGTGAAAATTTCATGATTCGATAATTATATTTTTTATTGGACTTAAATATTATATCATTCCTTTTATGATATGATATATATCATTTTTTAAAAGAATCAATAGATGTTGAATTAATGATATAGATCATATCTTAATAAATTTTCCTGAAATGTTTGAGAGTTTTCATATTTTTCATTTAGCAATTATTCATATAGAGGTCATATAAACTTTTAGTGTTAGATTTTTATTTGAATAAAATATGTATGTCATGAAGAATTCATCTACCATTTAAAAAAAGATTACCAAAAAAACTAAAAAACTTATCAACACAATTGGGAGAAAAGAAAATATTAAAATGTCTATGATAAGATTGAGGGGATTATATAAGAGAAGTTATTAGATGTTTGGTTTCCATTTTTTCATCATCAAAAGAAATAATGGATTCACATCCAATAATATAATAATGAAAATGATGACGCTCAAAGGGAGAAAAAATTGAATGGTGATTCCATGACTCCATTTTATCTGTAATGTGAAAAAATTAAATGGTATTAATGTTATATAACACTTATTAATACAAAAACAATGAATTCAATTTCTAATAATTCCTTGGATTATAATCTTAGGTTTCTGAAGGACTTATATCCATTTTATGCATATATTCCCTAAAAAACTTATATGGAATTTATTTTAGTATAAAACATGGATTTTAAAAATAATTCATGATTTCCAGAAAGATTATGTCATATTATAAGAGGTAACTATAGACTAAAATGATTGTACAAAATTTAAAACATATTTATGAAATAAAATTAAGTATGGAACACCATATCAAGTTCCATAGAATGTGATGTGTCACTTTCCCGGGATTCTTAAACTCCAACATCTTTTAATATCTGATGAAATATCTATAAATACATGGTTTCATGATAATGATAAAAATAAGAATAATGATGAATTTTTTCATCCTATATATTTATAATCATGAAATATGTTTTATGCTTGAGTACCTAATTTTTTAATTGCCATGGGTAATGTGTTGTTGGGACTATCATTTGATAGTTTTAATTCATTTGGTTTTATTCTTACTTGTCACATTTTATGGTTGGCTATGAAAGAAATTTACAACCATCCTCCATGGATGTGTTTGAAAAATCCATTCACATTAATGAGTATATTAAAATATATACCATATGATCTTATAAATGATATATATTTATAGATGAAATCTTTTATTAAAGAGTTGAAGAATATTTTTAATGTGGGTGTCCACACATACAATTCTTATTTGAACTAAATATTTCATATGAGTGTCGCACATATGTGGATGATATATGATTTTCCTTATTTTTGAATGATTTATGGATTGATCAAGATGGAAAAAATTTATCTCTTGTTTTTATGAAGAATACACATTTTATAAGAATCATGTATCATCATAATTTCAATTTTAATAGTCTTATTTGATACTTGGTAAAGTATTATCTATATTAAAATAATCATCTAATATTTGAAATCAATGTGGATCCTAAAACTACACTTCAACATACATCTACAACATATGTTCATAATGAATTGTAAGATGTCAGTTTTCCATTTAGGAATGGTCAGACGAAATATAGAAAGTTGAATAATTATTCCACTAAATCCAATTATAAGTGGAAGAAGAAATATATATTCAATTAGTTTCTTTATTGGTTATACAATTTGTTAATTCATTGTTTATATGTAATTAATATTAAAATAATATTCATTAAATGTCTATTTGAATTATTCAAAATGTCAAGTGGATGGAAAATATATTATTTAATATCTTATCATGACTTGGTGGAATGGGATATCATATCAAAATTACATCTTTTGTATATCAATTAAAATAAATGGAATGTTATGCGTGCTTCTAATATGATGAAACTATAAAAAATAAATTTATGGAATACTAGAGACTATCAGGGATCTATGTTTTGATTGAATCGCCATATGAAAATGGTTTGATGGAAGAGTTTTGAAGATGAAATCATTCAATATTCATGATTGTCTCATCCTTTTTCATGAGTTGATTCCAATAGAAATCATTCATCCTCAATTTAACAATAAAATGGTGGTTATTTTTTAATTATGGAAATATTACAGAGATATTTGTGCTAAAATATGTCTAAATATTTCCTAAAATTAAAAAATTTAGGTAGAGGAACAATTAATTATCTGTATATTATAGAAACTTTTTCCTCCATCAATTTTCACATTCATGCTGCATTTTAATATCCATGTTCCAATTGAAATACTTCTTAAATAACCTTTTCTTTTTCATTGCATGTATCTAATTTAAATAAATAAATACACATTGCTGAATTATGTTTCAAATATGAGTCATCTTGATGGTTCCTTTTTAAATGTTACATGGATTAGGAATTCATGGATTTAGTTTTATTGTATTTTCCTGATGATATAATGATACGAAACTGACCCATGAGAAATGAATAATATCATCATGAATAAATTGAAACTATTTTCCATAACATCACTAAATAAGGGTAAGTCATGGATTATATATGTTGAATACATAAGGCCTTGATGTTAGAATGACTAAAAATTGATGAGTTTGATTTTATTTTGATTTGTTCAACGACAACATTAGGTAAGTAAACGTACCATATATATGTTATATCATCCCATGTAATTATATATATATATATATATATATATATTTGTGTGTGTGTGTTAAACTATATCTATCATTTTATGTAGGGAACATGAAAATATATATATATATAATACTTCTCTATATTTGATTAGGATGGATAATTTTCATGGAAACGAGTTTTCTACTTAGTTCATTTTTAAGGTATATTATTTCTACAATAAAATAAAAAAAACTAATATTTAATAAATTTTTTAAATAATTTAGATGAATAGTGTTGAGTTTTCTTTCTAAATATTTCTCTAAGTAAATACAATATTTTTTCATAATCTTTTTATTTGAGAAAGATAATCAATTATGATCAATTCATACAAATATATTATCATTAAATGAGCAATGAACATTGTAAGAACCCAGTTCTTATTCTTGAGGAACGTTTTTTATATTTTCATTCACCTTTAATGTTTTTGAGAAAATAAGGAAAATGGGGGAAATCCAAAAATTTATGGGTACACGTCGTGTACTTTTCTACACGTCGTGTACTTTGGTCATTTGGGATGATAATATAGGGTGTGTAGGCTTGTCAGCGATTCAAGGTGTAAAAAAAACTACACAACATGTACTTAGTAATACATGTCCTGTAATCAGTTGGTAATTTAATAGTAAGGTGGCGTAGAATAACCTTCAGATGTATAGAAAAACTAATAGTACACGTTGTGTACTTAGTGTTACACACCGTGTAATCTGTCGGCAGATGAACAGTAAGGCGGTGGAGAGTTGCCGCCAGTGAAAAATTACAAAGAAATTACATGCCATGTAGTTATGTTTTTTCGTTTAAAAATGGGCAGTAGCCTCCCCATTCGTTTGAGTAGGTAGAAAAATCCATAAGAGCACCGGGAGAGATGGTCGAGGCTTGGAGGAGCTCCCGAACTCTCACCGATAATCTGATTCTTCCTCTAACGATCTCGTTTGGACTTCGCGGGTAAGGCCTTCCCACTCCTTGAGTCTTTCCATCCAATTCTTTCCCAAAGGGATGTTATTTGAGTTTTAAAGGATTTATGTTTTTTCCAGTTTGTTGTCCTTCTCAGTTGTTTCGGGAGACATCGTTCACGTATATCGATCAGAGGTGATCGATTTAGGTGGTCTGGTGTTCATTTCCAACTTTTGAGTTGATTTTATGTACAGTTGTGTTATGTGCGCATGTTCAGGGTGTCGTATGGATGAGGCCTTAGCTGCTAAGATATCTATAATTACATAGATAATATAATGAACATGTATAAACTGTTGTGTGGGATCGTTGCCTTGATCTAGGGACACCCCGTGGGTGCGGTTCCCTTGTTTATCCATTTCTCCAGGATACCCGTGGGTATGACGTGATTATAGAATTTTTGAGTTTTCTTGAGAAGAAACATATATAAATTACTTTCTTATGTGTTGGGCTCGGCCCAGTTACTTGTTTAGCGTGAGGGAAGTGTTTTGGTTTTCTTGAGGGCAGTGTTTCATATAGCCTGAGAGCATCTTTTCTCATGTCTATGGGCAGTAGCTTTTGTTCCTGAGGACAAAATCTCGTATACCAGAGGGCGATATTCATTATACTTGTGGGTAGTCACCTGAGGGTTTCGATTCTGTTTTCCTAAGGATATGGATTTGCATTTCTGAGGACAATGTTTACTTGGAATATTCTCTGTCGTGATTTCTTATGGTGTACCTGCCATGCTAAATCACAAGCTTTGAATTGATAAATAATTATTAAAATGGAAATGTAACTGGTAGAGATAGTTACTTTTGATTACTTCCTAGTTTACTGCATTTTATTATTGCAAATTGATTTGGCACCTTTTCGATGACAATTGGGCACGAGCCATTGGTGGATTCTTGTTGGGATTTATTTCTCACACACTATTTGTTTCATGTCTTGGGCCCAATCAGATTATATTACTGCAGGTATCGATAAGGTAAAGGGTCCCTACATAGGTGCATGATTGTTGTAGAGGTGTAGGAGAGCAATGGACTGAGCTTAGGCTTGCGATACTGTTGAGTCCCTACTGCACTGTTTTAGTTTGATTTGCTATACTTGGTACTTTTTATTGTATTGTATTTGATTTCAGTGTATCTTTTTTGAATGCTTTCTTAGAAATAGGACATATTGCATCATCATATATACATGTATATGATTTTTGGTTATATTTTTCTTCAGTATCATTTTCCTTTCTACTTGTATTGTTTACTGCTTCTACTTTTGGTATGTTTATATTTTTTTGCTGTGCTACACATTGAAATATGAGGGCATAGATTCCCCACTATCAAACCTAGGCCCTCGCTGCTAATCGGAAGCCTCTGTAGTTTGAGGTAATGCACTTGAGGTCATGTGACCAACCAGGATCAGGGCACCCATTCAGTTGCACCAGGATCCAGGACGTTACAAAGTGGTATTAGTGGAATTTCTTTTCTTCTTGAGTTGCTTTTTGGAGCCTATAGCCATGGATATGACATAATATGTTCTTGGAAATAAGTTGTGCTTGGGATTAACTAATCCGTTTATAGGGAAAATCCAATTTACATCGTGTTACAATTTTACTGATTTTTCACTTTACAATTGATCTGATTTTCACGGTTGGGTGAAGAACTTATGGTGTGCTATTTATATTTTTATATTGTTTTCTATTTTAGTCACTACCCAATGAGATGATGGAATTCCATGTCAGGCATCATTTAGGCACATGTTAAAATCACAGTCCATGCATAGTTTCCATGTCATGTAGGTTCTTTAGAAATTGCATGTTGTTGTGATAGATTTTGTGCTATAAAGTGCATTTCATTGTGATAGGATCCCTAATAGATACTCCTACTTTTGATAGGTATTGGTTTAAGTTACGGTTGGGTTGATGGAAGCTAAACTTTGGTTCCTGGGAAGTATGGGCTCTCTTGGACCGGAATTTAGCAAATCATGATCTAGCCTTTTTGTTTCATTTTGTACTAAAAATGGGAAGGTTCGGGTACTAAAATTTTGTTTGTGGGTATTATGGTCCCCCAAGGATCAGAATTTGGAATACCTATGCATGAAAGTTATGAAAAGGGGGCCTTGAAGTAGTTTCTAAGGTCTAGTTCCCAGAAACCCAGACAACATGGTGTGTGGTTCTATGAAAACACGCCATGAACTCTTCTGTTCGGGAAGAAGTTGAAAAAAATTAAGTACACATTGTGTATCAAAATTATATACCATGTAGTTCTAAACTGTGTCATAGGTCGTGTAGGCAAAAACATGGGATAGGGAAACTCTCAAGGAAACACACCGTGTACCCATTGTACACGCCGTGTCATATTGACCCTATGTACGTCGTGTGACTAACAACACTGATGGATAAATATTTTCTTAAACACGTCGTGTCAATGCCAAACAGACCGTGTAGTTTAATCTAGGGATATGGCTATGTCACTAAAAATATGTGTTGGTGTTACCTCTTTCAGTACATGCCTTGTCAATATGGAACACGTCGTGTAATTTGAGTCATGTATCTGGTCGTGTCACAAACAACAGGGGTTGGCGAATATCATCTAGTACATGCGGTGTATCTATGGGATACACTGTGTAGTCTAGACCGATGAGAGACTGTGTGGACATAGCTGTGTGGCTGGGGTGACGGGGTGGTGTACATGTCATGTGCGGGTGTAACACACCATATACCTAGGGTTGGGATACACCCAAGACGACATCAAAACATGACAATGTAAGGGCATAAAGGTACATTCCTTGTAGACCATATACACCCCATGTAGTCTCGTTCTAAGGGGAGTTGTGTGGCTTATCCGAGTAGAAGGACTTGTGAAGGGGATGAAAATTCAAGTACACGCCATGTGTAAGGACAACATGCCGTGTGTTTGGGGTGTTACATGACCAGTTCTGGAAGATTTAGACACCCATGTGAAAGACATAAAGAAACATGTCATGTAGTTATTATACATTCTGTGTAGTCTTGTTTTAAAAAACATGAAAGTTTTCTTTCTCATGCTCCATTCTTATGTTTCCAGTTCCTAGTCCCTGATGATCTTAATCTAAGGCGTGTATTTGACCATATAGATTCATGTCGTTGAGATGACCACCGGCTGTTCTCCAAGAGAGCGGCAATGATTATACTCCAGAGGTGGTTGGCAATGGGCTACCTATGGATACTCTAGAAGAGCCAAATATGGTGTCAGCTGTTATACCAGACATTGGCGCTGATGCGCATTTCCGTGAAGGCTTCATGCGGTTCATGAAGACCTTCCAGAGAGTACCATCATCTTCCACATATATTGTAGAGCAGTCATGTATATTCTAGAAATAGAATCCTCCTACATTTTCATGGTATGGAATACCACAGGTAGCGGAGTAATGGTTGGGTTCTATGAAGACGACCTTCGAGCATCTAGAGATGCCTCCTGGGAGGAGGGTCAAGCTCGCTACTTATATGATGCGTTATTCCGCCAAGGGATAGTGGGATGTTACCACCCAGACTTGACATCAACGAGACATGGTGTGGGAAGATTTTCAGGTAGTCTTCTATAACTTTTGATTTACAGAGATGCTAAGGGAAGATCATGCTTGAGAGTTCATGAATCTGCAATAGGGCACCATGTCAGTGATTGATTATTCTGCCTGCTTCACCGAGATATAGCCTTTTGCACCTATTCTGGTGGGTGATGAGACGTTGAGGGCTAGACGATTTGAGGATGGTCTTCAGTATGACATCTGAGCACTGGTGAATGTTTTCAGGTTGCCTATAGTTCATGCTATTGTGAAACCAGTGTTGATTACTGATTGGAACCAACGGGAAACTAGTGGTGCGGTCCTGGGATGTTCGGCACTGGTCTCTTGTACTATTTCTGTCGCTAAGAGGAAGAGGAAGATATATTTCTCTCACGGTGGAAGTACTAACTAGAATATTTCCTCGGGTGGCCCGGTAATGTGGCACCAGTGTGGTAATGTGGGGAACAATAGACCAACGTGTCCACATGACCCAGTGGAGTGTCGAGCTTGCGGTAGGACGGGTCATATTCAGCGTTTTTGCAGGTTTTTTCCACCAGTAACTAGTGAGAGGGGTTCTGTGAAGACTCTTAATTCAAGAGTAGGGCCAAAAACTTATTGCAAGTTAGGGAATTGGAATACGTCAGGATGCTCAAGACGAGGTGGTGGTCATGGCCGTGGTATCCAGACACTAGGATCTCAAAGACAGCAGGGCTGGTCCACTCAGGGGAGCCAGGCTGTGTCGTAGGGGCGCGACACTAGAAAGGCATATGTAGTGCAACAGACCCAACAGGAGTAGGATCTCAGACCTTCCACTGTCAGAGGTACTATTATAGTTTCTTCTGTTTTGTCTTCTATACTTCTCAATACTAGTGCTACACATAGCTTTATATTTGTGCCTGTTGTGGAGAGACTTGGGCTCAGTGCTTCTTCTTCTTCTGATATCATGACACTAGACACTCCATTAGGAATTAAAACAGTAGGTGTGCGTCACTATAAGCAGTTCCCCCTAGAGGTTGGTGGGTTTCACTTTCTATAGGACCTCTATGTCTTATAGATGACATGATATGATCATATTCTCATGATGGGATGTTTGGTATCCTTCTAAGACTTTGGGGATTGCAATCGTCACAGGGTGAGTTTCATGTCACCTGAGGGCGAATAGTTTCTATACAATGGTGAATGGGATGTCCAGGGGAGCCGTGCTGGACAGGACCATCATGGGAGAGGTGGAGTGCAGCTTAGATTGTGATTTTCTATCTGGATGACCAGGGAACTTGTCAGAAGGATTTCCCTCTAGTGGTTGATCGTTTCAGGGATGTCTTCCCAAACGACTTTTTTGGTCTTCCTCAGGAGTGAGAGGTGGATTTCTCTATTGATATTGTTCCAGGAGTGGCACTTTTGATCATTCCTCCTTACAAGATGGCTATACATATTTTCAGGAGCTCAAGAGGCAGTTAGAGGAGTTACAAGCAAAGGGTTTCCTATGAACCAGTACTTCACCTTGGGGTTTGCCTGCCCTGTTTGCGAAGAAGGTGGATGTTACCCTCAGACTCT
This sequence comes from Viscum album, assembly GCA_963277665.1. NCBI lineage: Eukaryota > Viridiplantae > Streptophyta > Magnoliopsida > Santalales > Viscaceae > Viscum > Viscum album. The sequence continues at coordinate 1,939,643,920 of OY728140.1, read as the reverse complement.
GCATGGATTATCAGAAACTAAAACAGTTGATGGTTAAGAATATATATCCCTAACCAATGATTACTGATCTCTTTGATCATCATCGAGGTGCCCGGGTGTTCTCAAATATTGACTTGAGATCTAGCTATCATCATTTTCACATTAGAACATCAGATATAATTCTCATAACCATTCGGAGGAGATATTTTCTATACGAGTACTTGGTTATGCCATTCGGACTCACGAACGAGCTAGTAGTTTTCATGGCTCTGATGAATTGTGTGTTCCACCCATATTTGGATTCTTTTGTGGTGGTCTTCGTGGACAATATCTTAGTGTACTCTCACACTCGACATGACCATGCCACCCATCTATTGATCATACTGAGTACATGGAGAGAGAATCAGTTGTATTCTAAGCTCTCAAAGTGCCACTTTTGGATGGATGAGATACACTTCCTGGGTCATATTATCTTAGAGGAAGGAGTTGCAGTAGACCCAGAAAAAAGTTAGAGTAGTAGTTTCCTTCGAGCAGCCTAAGAATGTGTTTGAAATACGGAGTTTCTTGGGGATGGCTAGTTAATATTGGCACTTTATACAGGACCCTTCCCACTTAGCAGCGCCATTGATGGGTTTCACTATGAAGGGTATGAAGTTTGTTTGGTCAGAATCTTGCAAGACAGCCTTTCGGGAGTTAAAGCGAAGGTGGAAATCAGCACCAATCCCGATACTTCCAGATCAACGGAAGAGCTATATATTTTACTATGATCCATCAAGTATTGGTATGGGATCATTGTTGATGTAGGCCGATTGAGTAGTTGCATACGGGTCTCAACAGTTGAGGCCACATGAGAAGAATTCCCAACGCATGATCTCTAGTTGGTAGAAGTTATTCATGCATTACGTTTTGGAGATATTATCTCTTTGGAGAACATTTTGTGGTGTTTATAGACCACGAAATTATAAAATACATCTTCGCTAAGCGTGAAATGAATTTGAGACAAATAATGTGGGTTGAATACCTTCAGTACTTCGACATTGGGCTTGCCTATACACCTGGTAAGGGTAATGTAGTAGCTAATTCACTAAGTATGAGGACTCAGATACTAGTAGTGTAGGAGGACAGTGGTGAGTGGCAGCTTATGGATTTGTTCTCTGAGATGCATTTGGAGGTGCATGAAAGTCAGGGTAGAACCTATCTTGCATCCTTAGATGTGACTTCCACCCTCCGGGATAGAGTGTGGATGAGACATCTATCAAATTTAGAAGGCCAAGTTCTACAGGAGTCGGTGGCAACTCAGGAACCTCCTCATGTTTGGACGATAGGAGATGATGAGGTATTGTATATCCATGTACGATTGTGGGTTCTAGGGGATATACGCGAGGAGTTGATGCCAGAATTTCATGCTCCATCTTGGGCAGTGCATCCGGAAGTTACCAAAATGTATCGTGACTTGAGACATCAGTATTGGTGGTTGGGTATGAAAAGATAGGTAGCTAGTTTTTTTATAATATGTTCTAGCTATCAGCAGGTGAAGGATGATTAATAGAGGCCATTTGACCTATTTCAAAAGTTACCCATTCTGGAGTGGGAATGGGATGATGTCGTGATGGACTACGTGACCATGTTTTTGAGGTCACCTTGAGGCAATGATTCCATATGGGTTGTTGTGGACAGACTTACAAAGGTATCTCACTTTTTACCGATCAAGGAGACCTTCGGTGTTGACCAGTTCAAAAAATTTTATATCCAAGGGGTAGTACGTCTTCATGGGGTCCCCCGTTCATTATTTTCTGATTGGGATGCTCGTTTTACATCTCATTTCTGATAGAGTTTTCATATGGAACTGGGTAAAAAGGTGATTCTGAGCACATCTTACAACCCTCAGACTGATGGCTTGTCAGATCATACGATACAGGTGCTGGAGGACGCGCTGCGTGCATGCATCCTGGATTTTGGGGGCTTTTGGGAGAAGTACATACCCCTGGTCGAGTTTTCCTACAATAATAGTTTTCAGGAAACAATATATATGGTACCTTACAAGGCATTGTGTGGTAGTCCATGTCAATCACATTTGTGCCAGTTCGAGGTAGGTGAGGCAGCTTTACTTGGGCCATGTCTCGTACAAGAGACTTTAGAGTAGGTCTAATTGATTAAAAAGCAGATGTCTACTGCACAGTCTCATCAGAAATCTTATACTGATCACTACAGACGACCATTGGAGTTTGTGTTTGGGGGTCAGGTTTTCATGTCTGTTTCACCAAGGTTGGGACACATGTAGATAAGGGGACAGGGTAAACAGTCACCGGGGTATGTGGGGCCATTTGAGATTCAGGAGAGAGTGGGGCTAGTTGCCTATCGGTTGCAGTTACCCCAAATGTATCAGGCCATGCACGACGCCTTCTATGTATCTCAGCGGTGTCGTCATCACTCAGACCCATCTCACGTATTTCAGCCTGAGGAGGTTGACCTTCAGGGTGATGCATCCTTTGAGGAGAATCTGATTTTTATTGTTGAGAGGAGCACACAGTTTCTCTGAGTTCGGTCAGTTCCTCTCGTATGGGTGCCATGGAAGCATGGACGAGTGTAGGAAGAATCCTAAGAGCGGGAGACCGACGTATGTGCTCAGTGGCCAGATTTGTTCTCACCTTTATCGTCACCACAGTTGAATGGGCAATTCAGGGACGAATTACATTATGGGAGGATGTTTGTAAGAACCTGGTTCCTATTCAAGAGGCATGGGTTTCTTATTTTCCTTTTCCTTTAACGTTTTTTAGAAAATAAAGAAAATGGGGGGAAATACAAAAATTTATGGGTACACACTGTATACTTTTCTGCACGCTGTATACTTTAGCCATGTGGGATAAGAATACAAGGCGTGTAGGCTTTTCGGTGATTCAGGGTGTAAAAACTAACTACACACCTTGTACATAGTAATACATGACTTGTAATCAGTCGGAAATTGAACAGTAAGGCGGAAGAGACTAGCCTCTAGATGTACTATAAAACAGATAGTACACACCGTGTACTTAGTATTACACACCGTGTAATCTGTCGGCAGATGAATAGTATGGCGGTGGAGAGTTGCCCCCAGTGAACTGTTAAAAGGAAAGTACACGCCGTGTACTTGAGAGTACACACTGTGTAGTTATGTTTTTTCATTAAAAACTAGAAGTAGACTACCCATCCGGTAGAGGTGGCATAAAACTCCATAGGAGCATTGAGAGAGATGTCTGAGGTCTGGAGGATCTCCCGAATGCTCACCGTGAATCCGATTCTTCCATAGACGATCTCATTTGGACCGTGCGGGTAAGGACTTCCCTCTCCTTGAGTATTTACTTCCTATTCTTTCCCAAATGGAACTTATTTGAGTTTGAACAGATAAATGTTTATCCCAGATCTATGTCCTTCTTGGTTGTTTCGGGAGGCGTCGTTGACATATATAAATCAGAGGATATTTAGGAAGGTGGTCTAGTGTTCATTTCCAACTGTTGAGTTTATTTTGTGTACATTTATGCTACACACCCATGTTCAGGGTGTCAAATGGCTGAGGCCTTATCTATTAAGATATCTATAATTTCATAGATAATCTAATGAAGATGTATAAATTGTTGTGTGGGATCGTTGCCTCGATCCAGGGCCACCCTGTGGGTGCGTTTCCCTTGTTTATTTGTTTGGCTAGGATACCCGTGGGTATGCCATGATTATAGAATGTTTGAGTTTTCAGGGGAGGAAACATATATCAATTGTTTGCTTATGTGTTGGGCTCGGCCCGATTACTTTCTTAGCCTGAGGGCAGTGTTTGGATTAGCCTGAGGGTAGTGTTTTGTTTAGCCTGAGGTGAAATTTTCTCATTCATGTGGGCAGTAGCTTTTGTGCCTGAGGGAGACATCTTGTATACTTGAGGGAAATATTCATTATGCCTGTGGGTAGTCACATGAGGGTTTCGATTCTGTTTGCCTGAAGTTAAGGATTTTCATGTCTGAGGACAATGTTTACTTTGAAGATTCACTGTGGTGATTTCTTATGTTGTACCTACCATGATAAAGAACAAGCTTGGATTTTTTAAATAATTATTAAAATTGAAATGTAAGTAGTAGAGATAATCACTTTTCAGTACTTCCTAGTTTACAGCATTTTATTATTGCACACTGCTATTGCACCTTTTCATTGATAGTTGGGCACATGCCTTTGGCGGTTTCCAACTAAGATTTATTTATCACACCTTGTTTGTGTCATGTCTTGGGACTAAACAGATTATATTGCTACAGGTATCAATAATGTCAAGGGTCTCTACACAGGTACATGATTGTTGTAGAGGAGTATGAGAGCATGGGACCAAGCGTAGGCTTGCGATGCTGCTGAGTTCCTATTGTACTATTTGAGTTTTCTTTGCTGTACTTGGTACTTTTTACTATATTGTATTTGATTTCAGTGTATTCTGTTTTGACTGAATTCTTGAAATAGGACATATTGCATCATCTTAGATATGTGATTGTTAGTTATCTTTTGCTTCAGTACCGCTGTACTTTCAGCTTGTATTGTTCACTGCTTCTACTTTTGGTATGTTTATATTTTTCCATTGCACTACACTTTGGAAAATGAGGGCATAGTTTCCCCACTATTAGACCTAGGCCCTCATTGCTAGTCGGTAGCCTCTGGCGTTTAGGGAAATGCGTTGGAGGTCATGTGACCAACCAAGTTCAGGGCACCAGTTGAGTGGCACCCGGATCGGGGATGTTTCAAACATGAGAACAAAACATGATGGTTTATAATAGCATCCACAATAGAATATTTTTCCATTGTCTTATATATTATACCACAATTTGAAAATTAATTTTGTCATATATTTATTGAGAAGATATGAATATAGGATTATTACTCTCTAGGTTGAGTCATAATTGGGAAATGAATGTGGTTTGATTCGATGATGATATATTGAACATTTATTTGTGATTGTGGACTTTTCGTTATTGATATGAATTAAATTATTACTACTAATAATCTATATATATTTCCATAATTGGGGAGGAATATTGTTTTTCTAAATGATCATCTGAAATATTAATTTTGGTCATTAGTTAAGTAATACTAGAACATATTTTTGGATATGCCAGGGATGAAACTTACCGCATCCCTACCCCCATTGGCATATGTCATTTTTTTTACCATTTGATGAATCTAATAGTTTAATTATTCAATTCTATTATGAACCTAAATTTGTGGTGGGTAATATATAGAATATTATAAATGTCATCTTAGTTATTTTGTTTTATCTCAACTTGGGGTTTTCAGGTTAGTACTATTCAAATTATAATTATGATTATTACAAAAATTGTTTTATCCAACTTGACCTTCATGTCAACATTCAATATAAATTTGTTTCAATTATGTTTGAGTTTTATTTTATAATATTTAATTAAACTACAGTATTAGATAATAAAAAACATTACCTAAAAATTATGATTTGATTTAAAATCATGATGAATTGAATAGAATCATATTAAACCAATTACAATGAAAAGAAAAAATAATGAAACAAATAAATTAACCAAAGAATGTCCAATTAACCTAACACAAAATCTGAACCAAAAGAACTTACCCAAAAATGAATAAAATAACATTATTAATTTACAAAAATAACTACTTGACCTAAAACTAAATTGGATATAATTGAAAATAGATAAATAAAATAATAACATACCCATTCTTAACATTATATTTGGAATAAGTTAAGTTTTCTATGATATTTTATATATTCTTTTATAAAATTTTCACATTGTATCCATTTATTGGTTTCAAAATTGACATTCCCTAATTAGGTCTTTTCACATCTTATTCCTAGTTTGTATTTCACATAATTTATGCCTTTATAAATAAATGAAATTTTTTTCATATGAAGGAAATTAAAAACATTGAAGAGGTATGAATAAAGATGATATCTAAAAATATTCTCTACATGAGGGAGATGGGTGATCCTCATCTAGTGCGTGTTTTCAGTATTCTATTTCTAATATATATATATATATATACATATATGACAAATAATTTCAAATAATTGTTTTTTTTTTCAATTTTTATTATGTTTTACAACTATTGTGGCCTTAATTTTCATAAATGAATAGTAAATAGTTTTTAATATAATCAATATAAATGTTATACAATCATTGATCTGAAGTTTTATTTAACTAGGAAAATTAGGCACATAAATATCCTTAAAAATAAAAAAAAATTATTTATTTTATTTATTATTCCTTTTCATTATAAATAAAATTTTCTACAAAGTTCACATAATCCCCTAAGGATATAAATAAATGAAAATAGGTCATCTAAAAGCTCAATTAAAGAATGAATAAGGGGCATGAATAAAAAAACATGAGTTTTAACAATCATCATCATCATAATATACGCATAAGAACATCATCAAAATCCAGATGGAAAATTGGATGAAGGAATTAATATTGGAAATGCATAGAAATTAAACATCATGTTTTAGTGGTAAAATACCACACATAGTTGTGAACAAAGATAACACCATGTTCATGAATCACATATGCATGTTATCATAACATCATGACTGTGCAAAAGTATAGCATAAATTTTACACATATTTCCCATTATCTCATGAGATACATCACATTAACCAATTCAATATAGGTATATATATTTTTCTTCCAAACCATTATGTTATAACACTATGGGAAAAACAACTATTTGCGATGGGTTATTTGCGACAGGATTTCTTCCCGTCGCAAATAACCTATCCAGGAAGCTATTTGTGACCGTTAAAGTTGCCCATCTCAAATAATTGGTTATTTGCGACAGGATTTCGTCTCCCATCGCAAATAGTTTGGCATGGCTTGCGCGCCAAACCACGTGAATATTATTTGCGATTGGGATGTGTCTCCTGTCGCAAATAGTTTGTCGCGCCTTGTGCGCCAAACCGCGCGGCTTGCATGCCAAATCGTGTAGGGTTATTTGCGACGGGTCCCGTCGCAAATACCTAGCGGCAGTAAATACCTTTTTGTGAGGGGATGTTGTCCCCTCGCAAAAAGACTGTCGGCAGGTACAATTTGCGATGAGACCCATGGCAAATAACATTTTAACCGCTGACTGTAATTAATACGGGTGAGGGTAATTACGACAGGGCCTGTCGCAATTACCACCATTTGCGACGGGATGCCCGTCGCTAATAACCCCTTCCCAACTAATCTAATCTATATATACACCCATCCGTTTTTTGCCAAATCATTCACATCTTGCTTTCTCTCTTTCTTCATTCTTCAGTTTCAAAGAAATTTTTTTTGTTGAAGTTTTTTAGACGAGAGAAATCAGAGGGTGTCAATATCTTCATAATATCAATGTTTAAGGTATTTATATTTATATTTTTTTATATATTTTTTTTTATTGTCAATTTAAATTGTTTTTTATTAGTTCTAATTTAATTAGATTTCAATTGATTTTTATTTATATTTAGTATTACTAAGTAATTGATATTGTTAGTTATAATTATAAATAATTAGTTATAATTAATATTAATTAGATATAATTAGGAATAAATTGATATAATTAACAATAAATTTATATAATTAGTAATAATTAGTAATAATTAGTAATAGTTATTAATAATTAGTACTAATTAGCCATAATTAGTTCTAATTAGCAATAATTAGGAATAATTAGCTATAATTAGGAATAATTAGTAATAATTAGGAATTATTAGCTATAATTAGGAATAATTAGCAATAATTAGGAATAAATAGATATAATTAGCAATAATTAGTTATAAGTAGGAATAATTATTAATAATTAGTAATAATTAGTAATAATTAAAAATTATTAGGAATAATTATTAATAATTAGTATTAATTAGGAATAATTAGGAATAATTAGGAATAATTAGGAATAATTAAAAATAATTAGGAATAATTAGGAATAATTAGGAATAATTAGGAATAATTATTAGTAATTAGTAATTATTAGCAATAATTAGAAATAATTAGTAATAATTAGTAATAATTAGTAATAATTAATAATAATTATTAATAACTAGTAATAATTAGTAATAATTAGTAATAATTGTTAATAATTTCTAATAAATAGTAATAATTAGTAATAATTAGTAATAATTAGTAATAATTATTAATAATTATTAATAATTAGGAATAATTATGAATAAATAGGTATAATTAGAAATAATTAGCAATAAATAGGTATAATTAGCAATAATTAGCAATATTTAGAAATAATTAGCAATAAATTGTAATAAATTGCAATAATTAGGAATAATTAACAATAATTACGAATAATTAGAAATAATTAGAAATAATTAGCAATAATTAGCAATAATTAGCAATAATTAGGAATAATTAACAATAATTAGAAATAATTAGGAATAATTAGCAATAATTAGGAATAATTAGGAACAATTAGCATTAATTAGCAATAGTTAGGAATAATTAGCAAAAATTATGAATAATTAGCAATAATTAGGAATAATTAGTAATAATTAGTAATAATTAATAATAATTAGTACTAATTAGTTCTAATTAGTACTAATTAGCAATAATTAGTATTAATTAGTAATAATTAGGAATAATTAGCTATAATTAGGAATAATTAGCTATAATTAGGAATAATTAGCTATAATTAGGAATAATTAGCTATAATTAGGAATAATTAGCTATAATTAGGAATAATTAGCTATAATTAGGAATAATTAGATATAATTAGGAATAATTAGTTATAATTATGAATAATTAGTAATTATTATGAATAAATAGAAATAATTACGAATAATTAACAATAATTAGAAATAATTAGAAATAATTAGAAATAATAAGCAATAATTAGGAATAATTAGCAATAATTAACAATAATTATGAATAATTAGGAATAATTAACAACAATTAAGAATAATTAGAAATAATTAGGAATAATTAGGAATAATTAGGAATAATTAGTAATAATTAGTAATAATTAGTAATAAATAGTAATAATTAGTAATAATTAGTAATAATTAGTAATAATTAGTAATAATTAGTCATAATTAGTAATAATTAGTCATAATTAGTCATAATTAGTAATAATTAGTAATAATTAGTAATAATTAGTAATAATTAGTAATAATTACTAATAATTAGTAATAATTAGTACCAATTAGTAATATCAGTAATATTAGTAATAATTAGGAATAATTATAAATAAATAGAAATCATTAGGAATAATTAGATTAAATTAACAATAAATAGAAACAATTAGCAGTAATTAGGAATAATTAGCTATAATTATCTATAATTAGGAATAATTAGGAATAATTAGGAATAATTAGGAATAATTAGGAATAATTAGGAAATGAAATCTACTTGGATAATGAAGCAAAAAATTTTAATCATCTCCACAATGATGATTACCAAATTTCCTTTCATTATTCAAGCAGTTTTCCATTTGCTAAGTATTTCTAATTATTACTAAATTTGTAATAAATAATAATAATTAGTTATAATTAGTAATAAATTATAATAATTAGTAATAAATTGTAATAATTAGTAATAAATTGTAATAATTAGAAACAATTAGTATTAATTTGTAATAATTTGTAATAATTAGCAATAATTAGGAATAATTAGAAATAATTAGCAACAATTAGCAATAATAGGTTCGAGCAAGATGCAATTAAATGAGCTATCGGACAAAAGAGTAGTTGTCAATCCACTGGAAATTGTGCCGCCCTTAATTAATGATAATTATTAAGTAGTTGTAATTATTTATCTTCTTTTTCAGATAGTGTTTTTATAATTTCAAACTATTCAAAAATAGTGATGATTTCATATTTTATGTAGAAAAATATGGAACATGGAAGTCGACATCAGTCATTATTAGATGATAGAGCTTGGATAAATCAACGCAAAAATCCAAATGGTTTTGTTTTAAATATTGTATATATTCAGGGTGTTGAAGTTTTCTTAGAATTTGCATCATCAAAACCAGAATATGTTTCAGAAGGCACAATTATGTTTCCTTGTAAAAAATGTGCTCTGATAATGTTTTCCACTTTTGACAAGGTTGGGGGACATCTCTTGTGGTTTGGTTTTCAACCATATTATGTTTTTAGTATCAACACGGTGAATGTAGTTCTAAAGAAGATCTTAATAACTTGATTCTGGATCCATCACATTTTCAAAATTTAGTACATGATGTTGCAGGTCCATCTGTGCAACAAACTGAAACTCGCGGTGATATTGATTTAACTCCTGAGTTAGCACCATCAAAATTTTATGAGTTGTTGAGGTCTACTGAGGGTGCTTTATATCCTGGTTGCATGATAAGAAAATTAGAAGCAGTTGCAAAATTTATGGCTATTAAATCATATCATGCAATGTCAAACAACTGTTTTGATCAGATATTTTCTTTGGTTAAAACACTATTAACTAAAGGAAATGTGTTGTCTGCAAATTACTGTTAGAGCAAGAGGATGATTCGTAATCTGGGCCTTATTTATTGGAAGATTTATGCATGTCCAAATGATTGCGTCTTATATTCTGGCGAAAATGAGTCATTGGATATTTGTCCCACATGTGGACAATTGAGGTATAAAGAAGCTTAACCAGGGATGTCTAGTTCGATTCAAGTAAAACAGTTGAGATATTTCCCCCTTACACCCAGGTTGCAACATTTATTTATGTCTCAGAACACAGCGTCAATGATGTCATGGCACAAAACCAAGATTTCACCTGATAAAAGCATGAATCATCCATCTGATGGTGATTCATGGAAACATTTTGACCGTCTGCATCGGTCTTTTTCTATAAAATCCCGAAACATACGATTGGGTCATTCTACTGACAGTTTTTTGTCCGTTTGGTTCTAATAGTAGTCAGTATTCATGTTGGCCTATCTTTATAACTCCGTACAATTTGCCTCCATGGATGTTGATAAAGGATCCTTATATATTTTTGAATCTATTAATCCCAAGACATCTAAAAAAGAATATTGATGTTTATTTGAAACCATTGATTGATGAGTTAACTGAATTGTGGAGTGATGGTGTTAATACATATGATGTTGCTGCGAAACAAAATTTCATATTAAAAGCTGCATTGATGTGGACGATTAGTGACTTTCTGGCATATGGCATGTTATCTGGTTAGATTACACATGGTATGAAATCATGTCCTTACTGTATGAATGAAAAAAAAAATCCTTTATACTGGTCAATGGAAAAAATCCTTTCTATTTTGATTGTCATCGTAGATTTCTTCCAATCGGTCATCTTTTTTGGAGGAACAAATCTTATTTCAGAAAAGGTACAATTGAAAGGGATGAACCACCAAAGATGATCTCATGTACAGAGTTAAAATCAATTGTATTTTCATTACACCCCCTCACATTTGGTCCAACAGTCAACCAAAAAAAGTCATGGATTTGGGAAAGAAAATAATTGGATAAAACGGAGCATTTCTTGGGATCTTCTATATTGGTCTGATTTGTTGGTCCGCCACATGTTGGATGTTATGCATATTAAGAAGAACCTCTTTAATAATTTATTTCATATAATTTTTGATACAATATGTAAGACCAAAGATACTGTAATGGCATGATTATATGTTGCCCAAATTTGCAGGCAACCAGAATTTGAATTATTTGAAAATATTAGATCACAGAGGTTAATGAAGCCAAATGCAGCTTATACACTATCCAAAGAGAGTCGCTTATTATTTTGTTAGTGGATTATAGATTTGAGACTTCCAGATGGCTATGCTTCCAATTTGGGCAGTTGTGTTAAGAATGGTTATATTACAGGATTAAAAAGTCATGATTATCATGTTATAATGGAAAGACTTATGCGGATTCAATTTAAAGATTTGTTGAATTCTATGATTTGGGATTCGATAATAGACATATCATATTTTTTTCGAGACATTTTTGCAGCTACAAAAGACTATGATGCACTAATAAAACTTGAAGAAGATGTTGCTGTAATTATATGTAAACTGGAGAAAATCTTTCTGCTGGATTTCTTTGACTCAATGGAACATATGATATTACATTTTCCACATGAAGCTAAATGTGGTGGTCCAGTACAGTTTTGATGGATGTACCCATTCAAGAGATGCATGTAGAAATTTAGGAAAAAAATTTGTAACAAAGCATCGGTTGAAGGCTCAATTGCTGAAGCTTATTTTCAAGAGGAAATAGCTTTTTTCTGTACTCATTATTTTTAATCTCAATATCCCTCAAAATAGAATCACATGGGACAAAACGAGGGGAATGTTAATGATGAAATAGACAATCAATTAACAGTTCTTAATCAGCCAAATCTTGGTTTCAATGGAGGTCATGAACGATGGCTTTCAGATGATGAACATTATAGAGCTCATACATACGTTCTTCTCAACCGTGAAGATATGACATCATTTGTCATGTGAGTTCTTCTATCAATTATTCTATAATTAATTTCATAGTGTTAAAACTTATTTTATTTATAGGTTATATGATAATCATATCAAGAAACAACTTCCACAAATTATAGCAGCTGCTCTTGAAGAACGCAGTCAAAAAAAATTTCTCAATGGTTTCAAAAACTGGTAACATAAATTATTGATGGTTTAATATCAATTCCATTTATTATTTATTATATTGATAATTCTTTTAAAAAATTTCAGGTGTCTCAATACGCTGAAAAAATTGATAAGTGACTGTGTATATTGAGTAACCCACCATCCAAAATGGTTAAATATTATAATGCATATGTGGTGAATGGTTTTTGATTTCATACACATGCATATGGGGAATCAAAAAAACAACGAACAGTTCAGTGTTTTTGAGAGGATCACATCACAAAGAAAATGAAGCTGGCTTTTATGGCATTTTGGATGAAATTATTGAGCTGTGTTATCTATTACAGAATTACATAACAATGTTTAAATGTCGGTGGTTGGATACTGAGAGAGGTTTATGTGTTCATCTGACCCATGGAATCATCGATATTAAATATAAAAGTCTTATTACAGTAAATGAACCACTTTTACTATCTCAACAGGCACATCAAATTTATTATGAAAATTACTGTACTACTTCAAGAGCCTTGAGCGATTGGTGGAACATAATAAAAATTAAATCTCAGGAAAATCAGTTTACTCAAACAAAATATGGTTTTCGCTGAAGTGGAAGGAATTGAAATTTTTCAAGAGACTGCTCAAAATCCATCAGATTCACAAATAGACGTGAATATCGACGATGACACCCCACAATTAAGGATCTATGGTAATGAAGATGTTAATGAGGTTACAAATGAATTTGAAATGGCAAGAGATGCCTAAAATGCAAATCATATGGATATTGATGATGCTGAGGAGGAATATGAAGACATTGACATTGACAGCTATGGAGAAAAGGATGAAGATGAACATTGACATAGTTAAATGATGGTTATAATCATAACTAATATATATATATATATAATAGTTATTTTCAACTATCTGCTAGCAACAATAATTTTGTGTTTTAGATGGACTCTGATCTATTGTGTGAGTTAGAGGAGGCTGAGCTAGCTTTGGATGATGCGGATGTGGGATCATCTGAGCGTCAGCTTAGTTCTGGTTCAGGAGGTACGCGGAGGGGGTGCGGTCTCAGGCGACTAATGATTCCTGACCCTATCCCCGAGTGATGTCCACATCTTGGTTTCGATCCACACACATGGAGGTATGGTAACCTGTATATTTTAGTTAGATTTCATTAATTTATTTATATATATACTAATTTTTTGATTATTTATTCTGTTTTCACAGTTTTCAGCATGTATCCATCAGACTGGGGAGCGCAATATTGCGCAATTATTTTTCTCAGCCATGGATCACATGGGAATAGATTCTCGTTGATGTGCGATGCGACATGTTCCATCATTGGCTAGTACTTAAATAAAAAATATTTATTTTGAAATTTATTTTATTAACAACTTGATACTATAAATTATTTGTAGGGTTTATGGCATCCTATCGACGATAGCATGCGCGACGCTATCCACACGGCATTGTAGGTTTCTATGCATGACCGTTTCTACTAGTTTTTGCACAATTTGAGAAGGACATCCATTAAGAAAGCAGGGGTGAAAGAATTTGATGAGTCGTGTGGATCCCACCGACTAGAGTACATTTCATCTCATGTTTTGGAAAGATTATTTTTACACTTGTTGGGTGGTGGATTTTAGGGTAGATCTTCAGTGGGACGACAGAACTAGGGGAGACAGGAGGTTACACATCGAGCTGGTAGGCATACATTCATTTCACATAGAGATCATCTGGTAAGTATATTTTTTAAAAATATTATATAACTTTAAATATAAACAATTTATTTTATATTTCTGTAGGTAGTCGTGGATCCTGATATTATGGAATTCGACGTTTATCAGAGGATGTAAAGTGATCCAACCACTGGAAAGATTAGAGATGATCATCAGTGTCATATTGTGGTTAGTATTATTTTTCAGTTTAACAATTAACTGCATAAAATATTTTTACAATTTTAATTTTAAATTGGAATTGAAGGAGTCATATGAGGTTTTGACCTCTCAGACACAGGATGAGGGTCAGGATGAGACGACTGAGCAGACCGGTACTCACCATTTCGATGAGGCGGCATGGATACAGGCAACTCAGTATGTCTTTGAGAAGGGCAGAGTAGTAGGCATCGGCTCTCATTTGACTCTTGATACTTGTTATGGTACTGCTACGATGTCGGCGTCCATCTTGAGAGGAGCTCGTGGAGAGGCATAATCTTCTGGCTCAGAGTATTTGGAGCAGTTGAGAGCTTAGGCTGAGCATATAGATATTTTGCTGAATCAGCAAGAAGAGATGTGTCGGTGGTAGCATAAGCAGCAGCAACATCGGCACGAGGAGGAGATGCTTCGATGGTAGCAGCAGCTTCACGAGCAGATGGAGTACATGCGCCGTCTGACTCATAGTTTAGGGATGGAGTTTCCTCCACCATCTTTTTCACCTCCTCAACCTCCTCTAGAAGACGACCCCCCAGTGATTTTTTTAGGTTACAAACATTTGAATTTAACATTGTAATATGAATTATTTACATTTTCTGTTTTTTATATGGGTAAAAATATTACATAATTTAATATTTAATATTTTTATATTTTTTTATATTTTTTGTGAATATTAAGAATTTTAATATTTTTTATTTTTTTATTATTTTAATAATAGTAATATTATTTTATCATTAATCGTAATTGTATTAAATTTTATTTTTTAAAAAATTAATTCATTATTTGCGACGAGACCTTTTGTGATGGAATCTCATCGCAAATAGCCTCACAAAATATATTCAAAACCATATTTGTGACGGTCAAGCATTCATGTCGCAAATAATTAGTTACGATGGGCCCATCGCAGAAAGCTTTATATATATATTTTTTGCGCTGGGACAATAGCCCATCACAAATAGTTTTTGTGATAGGCCTATTGTGATAATGTTTTTTGTATATACAATACATATAATCAGATCTTATTTGCGACTGATATGTTTACCGCCGCAAATAACATTTTTTGCGACGGGCCTGTCGCAACTAATTGTATTTGAGACATTGTTTTCTACAACAGGCTATTTGCGACGGGGCCCCGTCGCTAAAGCCTATTTGTGACGGGATCCCATCATAAATATCCCATTGTAATTACCAAGAATTCCAGTAGTGCAATATTTTCATAATCAGGCATGCCAAATTTTATATATTACTTCCATATTTTTTAAATATCCCATATAAATGAATATGTTTCATATAGACATCATTTGTAATGATTTCATGAATAAACACAGGCTTCCAAAATAAAAAATCTGAAAACATATTTTGTATAGAAATCATCACTTTTGAGTCAATAATAAGTAACTCAAGAGGAATCAAGATGTATATTGGAGAATGGAGTTATTTTTGAAAATATTTATATTTGGGATAAAACCAAGATAGAAACATGTATATCATAGAAAAGAAAAAATGATGAAAACAGAAATTATATTTATGGACCAAAAAATGAATATCCAAACTAAAATTTTTCATAAAGGTGGGATAACCCAAATAAAGGGAGTTGGGATTAAGAATCCCTTTACCGTATGTATGAATGCATTTTTCACTTTCACATAATATCGTAGATAATCAAAATATATTAATTATTTAAATAATTAAGAACCAATTATACATAAATTTGATTATGAAATTTTTTTAAATTCATTTATGGGCATTTTAATGAGTTATAGAGTTCAATTTGATCATTTTGGGAGGGTTTTTTCATGGTTTCACGGTCTATTTACATGTTTATAATTGTTGATGTTTTTATAAAATGGGAATAAGTATCCAAAAACGAAATTAACAGTGAATAATTAATATTAAAGAGTATAAATCATCTTATATAGAATTGTTTCTTTAATATGTATAATTCATTTGATAAAACATTAATGATAAATTTTTATTTGATTTTGGAAGCTTTTCCGAGCAACATGAACTAGTTTTGTTTAATTTAATATTAGGTCAATAAATTAGTTCCATAAAATTAAAAAATTGGAATATACATATTAAAATATATTTTATCTATAATAATGGTCCTTTGACTAGCCCTGAATGATGTAATGGAAAATCAAAACTCATTATCTATGAAGGCAGTGTACCGACATATCAGGGACAATGTTTTTATTTTTATTATAAAAGGAGAAGGTAATATATTTGATGATGGATATGAAATTAAAATAACAAAGTTATTGTATAAATATTATAATAATGTAATATTTACACATTGGATGGGGTTGTGGAGGAGAGGATAAGAAATTAAATTATTTTAAAAGAAAAATATTTAGGATTATACCTATTGAATGTTGTCTCCCTGCGAACAACCTTAACACGCATGTCTTTTTATTTTATTGAGAACAATAAATCTTGGTTGTGGGTAATAGTCTTGGGAAGGTAATTTGAAATAATTTAGACAATATTCTAGGCTTATAATGTTTAAGGAGAGAAGGCGGTGAGGGGTGGGATTTATAGGGGTAGATAATTGTATTTTTTTATTATAATCATTAGTTTATTATTCTATCTCATAAATATTAATTGTGATTAATCCTATTACTAAATATAGAAAATATTTAATGATACATTGAGATAATGGGTTCTTATATTATCCATCCATCATCCATTACTAAAAAATTCATGTATTTAGCTTATATTGTATATTACTATATTTCACTATTTACTAGAAATTCAACTTCTTTAGAAAACACCAAACAATTAACTTTAACCATTTTCCGGTGTGTAGATTTAAAAAATGTACCCTTTTTAATGAAAAGTTATTTTATAAATATGAGAAAATAAATATAATAATAAAGTCGTCATTTAATCAAAAAATAATAGTTTTTATATTATAATTGTTAATTTTAACATTTGAAAATTTAATTAAGATCTCAATAAATTATCATAAAATTATTACACAACAAAATAATAATTTACTAATATATTTTATGACAATAAATATTCAGTTAAATCATTTTATTTTTTATTAAATAAATATTTAAATTTTATAAACATCTTAACACTTAATAAATTATTTTTAAAACATTTATTTACTTATATCATGATATAATTATATAATAATTTTATATATTGGATATCTAGATTTGTTTTATAGATTTGTTGGTGTGTTTACTATTTTAACATATATATTATTTTTTTCTAATTATTATATTACTAATCCAATGTCCATGTTACTATACTAAGGGTACATACATATTAATTTCTATAAATACCACTAATTTCAATTTCATTTTTGAGAATAATGTTTTACTTGGGTTCTATATGTGATGCATGTGTTTTATATCATAATTATAAAAAATATTACATTCAAAAAAATTGTTCCATTTGGTTCTTCCCCCTTATGAAATTTAATCCTTCAAATTGTTTACAACATATTAATGTGAAAATATTTGAGGTTATTCCTCCTTCATTGATTCCTCCAATTTCCATGTCACATATTCATAATTATGTTTTCTCTATAGTAATTTTATCATGTGACTGGTCTTATTATGTAGAACACTATCTAACTAGTCCATATTTTTCACCATATTCTCCCCAAAATATAGATGGTTTTCCAGCTTCACCACATTGAAGGTAAGTAAATGTGAGGGATATATTATATATTATCTTAATAGGGACACGTGGAATAATTCTGGAACAGAATTCATGGTTTGTGGATGTGCATTCCCATAGGCTACTACTATTATATGATCATATATCTCAAAGGGGACCATGTAACTTGGGATAAGATTCCATTTCATTCCAAGATGCATGATTATCTTCAGTGGTGATATTCATAGGAAAACATTGTCTCCGTCATCAAAAAACATGTGTATTTGAAAGTTGTTGGCATAACTCATCTACAAAATCTAAATGGGTTTTATATATTCTTGGATTCCTTCAACTATATTGGCCAACTCCTGCAAAATATAATGTCTATGTATCTTTTATTCACCAACATCATCCCAATGAGTTTGAGTTCAAAATCACTACCCATAAAGATCATATAAAATAACCATTTGAATTCTTGAGTGTATTTTTATATTTTATAATAACTCAACTAATGGGAGATTGGGATTCCATAATTATTTCAATTTCATTGAGTAGAATATTATCATGTCCCTGAGAGTTTCAATAGTCCTTTCAGATTTTCCATCTATTTGGGGTGATAGTATTTGCTGGAATTAAATTAAGTTTGAAAATAATGGTGAATTCTTCCTAGAAATTTAGATGTGATCCTTGGATAATGATCAAATATGATCAAACTTAAAAGCCCATGCAGCCTCACAACTTCCTTCACAAATATCATGGACAGTTATTCAAGAGAGAAATCTTTGTGAATGTTATTGAAGTGGAAAGTCTTAGTGAGACGGTCCACCACAACCCATATCCCAATCATTATTTTATATTCTTTTGAGAGACTAGTGATTATGTTTATAGAGATATTATACCATTTCCATATGGGTATAGGTAATGGTTCTATTATATATTTATAATTCTGTAGATTTTCTTTAACATTCTAAAATACCAAATATCTTGATATATACTCCATAATATCCTTCTTCATGATTTTCGATCTCAGGTTATCTCAAAGAGAGTGGTTTATTTTGGTACATATTTGATTGATAGAGAAATATGATCTATGCAAATTATCAAATATATCATTATTTACATCAGGTGATGAAGGATCAAAAAGCCTAGTTTTGAAATGAATCATACTATCATTATTGATGTGTGACTCATGTTTCTTCCCTTACTTTATAGATTTCACCTTCTTTTATAGTTTTATGTAATACCTTTATTCATTCTTGGTATTTTAATGGATATATGGCTGGGTAACAATTTTAAAAAATATGATATATTCCTTATAGTTATGATTTTCATGTATATCCTTTTCATATTCATAAAGATGGGGTCTATGTCGGTTCCCAACATTGATAAGGTAGTAGGTTATTTTAGGCTAAGTGTATCAGCTCCATTATTCTCCCTCCCAAGATGGTAATTAATAGAGAAATAATTTTCCCTGATTATATTTAACTATTTTCTATAACACATGTTGAGTTCCTTCTATGATACAAATAAACATTAGTTTATTTTGATCAGAATATGTGTCACACATATCAGCATAGATGTAGTAATGAAAGATTTCAAAGCGAAAAATCATAGATTCTTACTGTATATCATGTTTTACGTAGTTCTACTTGTGGATCTTCAACTTTTCTGAGTCATAAGATATCAGTTTATCATTATCAATGAGTACGTGACCTAATAATTTCTTCTATGTATCACTATATATCACAAATAAATCTTAGCTTTTTGGTACTGTGATTGTAGTTGAAATTATTATAATTTTCTTGAGTTCCTTACATATTTCCTCATATTCTTCAATCCAGACATACTTTATACATTTCTATGGTATAATAGTATGAATTCTATTAAATCATGAGAAATTTGTAACAAAATGTAATTAGTACCCTATTAAGGGAAGAAGACATTGTACTTTTTTGATAATAGGGGGCTTGTGTCTTTCTTTAAATTCTTTTCTCATTGCATAATCCAAAAAAATTACATGAGTTGTGATTATGTTCCCCATGAATGTTTCATGTATCAACTATAAGTCACACTTGATGAATGTGGACTAAAATTTCTCTATCACTAATGCTTCCAACATAGTCCTTATATTCCACTAGGTTCTCTATTTATCATGGAGTATACGATAATATCATCAATAAAAACAGCCAGAACAATTTCAAAGTATTCTCTAGAGACTCTATTAATCAAATCCATGAATATTGAAGGGGAATTAGGAATCCTAATCTGTATCACTATAATCTAAAAATTTACATAAAATGTTTGGAATGTAGTCTTCTGAATATTTTCCTTCATCACCTTTAGTTTATGATATCCAAAAATATGATCCACCATAGGGAAATACTTATCCCATTATAGATTATCAAATCATTCATCCATCTGTGGAAGAGGATACTTGATATTTCTATTGATCTTATTGAGATTCTGGTAGTTTATTCACAACCATATTGACCAATCCTTTTTCATTAAAAAGTGTATTGGTTCACCCTAATGTCATGCATTATGGTATATAAACCCTTTATCCAAATTTTCATATAGTTTTCTCTATTAATCATCCAGTTATATAAGGTTCATCATGTAGGGTATTTTTGAGATGAGATTGGTTCAATCTGTAAGTTCTATTTATAATTATATCTCATGATCTGGGTAAGTACATGTAAATATTTTGGAAATACATCACTTTATTAAAAAAGGAAATTTCCACTATATTGATACCATCCATTGACTCAGCCATTTATGTGAGGTATGATTCTTCATTGGGTATCAATACCCAAAATATTGAGGTATTTTCAAATGGATATACTTGTTCTTTTATTCATTTATAGATGATCATGTTATTATTTTGAATATGAAAATATATTAACTTTTCCCGAAAGTTGATGTTTGATCTACATTAGGATATCTAATCCATAGTATAATGTCGAATTCACCAAGGGGAGTACTAAGATATTAACATGAAGAATATTTTTATATACACCAACCTAAGAATAGTCCTACACTTGGGTTTCAATGATCTCACCAGTAGTTGATTTTATAGATAACTCTATTTCATGGTATTAGGGATACAATTCTATAGTTCTTGAAAAAATTTGGAAAATAAGGAAATTCATAGAACCAATATAAAATAATTTATTTTCAATTTTTGATTGAATATAATGTTTATATTTTATGAATTCCTTTTCTTTATCAACTTTGTACATTTTAATGGAATATGAATCCTCATTATCCATTATTTTCAGTGGTTTCTAAAGCCGATTACCCTTAATGACTTGTACTTTAGTGCACTGGCTTGTATAGTTTCCTTGCTCAAGATAGATGAAGAATTGAACCATGGTTGGTGATCTAATTTCATCCATAATGTTGGAAAGATTATTTATGTCACTTTAAAATTCAAGATCTTGGTGTCCTTCTCTCTCACACTTCAATAATTTCTCTGACCCTTTGAGATAATTTCCATATTTCTTCTTCCCAAATTTTTGAAATGAGGGTGGACAGATCTTATTTCCTTCTTTTTTATTTGACCCATTAGTTTGAAACTCCATTATTCTCTACATATCTCTACATCCACGATATCATTATCTATTTACATATCAACTTTAAGTGAATATATAATCATTTATCAAAAACTCCTAAATTCTTGGGTAGTTAGATCATTTTGAAGGTGTTGTTTAAAATGACTAAAGAATATTTCTATTTTTTATCTTTTCTGAAAATACAAGGAATATCTTGAATTACTAGTGTTATTTTCTTCATAAAATCTGACAAATTCATATATCTTTTTTATCATCTTTATAAATACTACCTCTATTATTTTATTACGATTTGTGGATAAATACTTGCAAAGAAATATTTTCATAAAGTATCACCAGTCCATATCTTCAATTTAATCCTTTGGATTGGAGTTATTTATCAATACCCATCATTGGTTAGCTACTATATCTAAATGATAGATGGATAGAGTCGCCTTCTCTATATTAGAGTAGTTGATCATATAAATGATCTTCTACATTGAGTTATCCCATTGTTCCACAACATGTTGATTGGAAGACCCACTAATTGTGAGTGGTGATTTCTATATAATGGAAAAAATGGATAATATCTCATTCCTGGGTAAAGGAAGACTGTATGTAATACCCTAACCATATAAGTACAAATCCCTCCCATTATATTTTTACATTATAATGATTACAAGGAATAAATTCCTGAATGAATCAATGTTTCGCAGTTTTGAAATATGAGATTACATATAAAAACACTATAATGGATTTGGGAAACTAAATAATTAATAACATAAGTAAAAGATCAGAATCCGTGAAACTAAATAAAAATATTAATCTTTATAACCTAGGGAAAGAAAACATAATAAGGGAGACCCTAAATGCTCATAAAGGGTATGTATAATATAAGAAATAATAAATCAATAAGAATATGGAATGTTAAATACCTGATAATGGTTTCCATTTAAATTACTATATAAGATATAATCAATATTTAAAGGTAAGAAACTAACAACACATTTCATTATATTTATTAATTAATAATGAGTTTCATCCATATATTTTATCATATGAAAATTTCATGGATAATAACAATAATAACTGGTATATCTGTGAAGGAAATATATAATTATTGGTCGTTGTGTCTAACGCACATGAAAAAACATGAAATCAAGTCCACACACAAGATAGTTTAAAAATAAGGATAGAAAACCATTTAATTTGTCCAATTTATTTTTCTCTTGAGAACATGTCAATTCCTAGAGAGTCTATATATTTTCTGGGCCCCACCGTTCACTTCCTTCCCAAAGAATTCTGTATATCGAATAATTGATTCAATTTAGATAAAAGATTCCACAAAAAATATATTTATTTACTAAATTATATGTTGTTATCAACATTTCTTCAATGTAATATAATGTAAAATATGTGTTTTTTACATTGATTAATTGGAATACCATTGAATGGTTAATAAAAAAATCTTGAGGAAAATAAATATCAAACACCCCAAGGTTTCCCCAACCACTTTTAAATTGTTGAATAATAATCTCATTAAAGTAATAAAATTATATAAAACATAGAATATAATTATAATGAGGATATTAATGTTATAAAATGTTAAAGTGTAGTATATACACCATCTAAAAGTGAATTGGTTCATGATGACAAATAAGTCTCAATGGAGTGTAAATTTAAATGAAATACTTTGCATTGAGTATGACTTGTCACATGTGTTTTTATATTCCTATATAATACAAATATCTTTCTTATATAAATTCATCATACCCTTTTTCATTTTTATCATTACTATTTTCTCAATTGATAAAATTTTGAAAACAAATACTAAAATAATTATATTTTTATAGGGTTTGTCGACTATATTTAGTTTATGTGTAAAAAATGATATTAATAAGTCATTTATGGTCAAAGGTATCACTATATAAAAATATCCAAAATACTAATCATTAAATAATTATCATATTTATACATAAATTATACATTTTAATATAATTATTAAATATGGTTATGAAAATTGATCAAACGTTATAATCATGGAAATGGTAGGTCGTACATTCGCATGAGTATCATTCCCAATTTTCATTGATCACTATGGAAATAAGGTATGTTATATTATATATTTATAGAATAATAATTATATCATAAATATATTGTTATATAACTATATATACTTATATGTAAAATTATTCTAATGTTAAATGAATCACATCGTGTCTAGGAGGCAGCTGTCTACATCTGCCCGATTGACCTTATCTTTTTTTACAGTGTGGAAAGTGTAATAAAGAAAATGATTTATTAAAGTTATTTAAAGTTAATTATGTAATGAACATATTATATATTTAACTAATGTCAAATATTTTTTATTAAAACCATCCAATATACATTTTCAGGTATCTCCGGAATAAATCACATCTCATTGAGGAGGCGGTAGTCCACAATTCCACAAATGATGTTATCATATTCCCACACAATCGAAAGAATAATTGTATGTTCTATATAAAAAATATTTAAAGATAAATAAATTATAAATTTAAAATATAAGATATTTAAAAATAATTTCCATTATAATTCCAAACCATGAAAAATGGTTATGTAAAAAATGAATGACAACGTTTCGTGTGGTTGTAGTTCACTAGATACACGAACGGTAAGTTTGTAACCCATTTGATATTAATTTTTGTATGTGTAGGTTGAACTATTAATATAAAAAACTAATTATATTAATGATAATGATTTATCATTTATTAATCAAATTTTAAAATTTTAGGGGTGTATAATAGAAATAAAAAAAGAACACGAGGAAGGATATTACCTATTATTTGGGCAACTCATTTTAGTTTTCACTATAGATATTCTTTGGATGGATTTCATCACAAGGTGAGTATTATTGGTTAGGTTGAGATATATTGAGGATATATTTGAAAAATTATTTGTTGAGAAAAACATCATTATAGGTGTGGGGATGTGGGAAGGGTGATTTCCTTTTTATAGTGGGGTAGGAGTGGCTTCCTTGTAAATTTTCAAGAAGGGAAATCCGCCAATAGAAATCTAATATAAATTGGATCCAATAATAAATGAAATTAGATTAAATGGAGCATATGGAATAAACATGAACATTAAATGGATTTTTAAAAAGATATAATTTATTTTTTGCCCTTACTTTTATTGATTATTTATTTGATATGTTAATTCTTATCCTAATTGAATGAATTAATTTTAATTATAATAACTAAATTTTTCTATAAAAAATTACATTAAACTTATTATAAATTATAAATTATGTTAATTCCAAATATGGAACACCTTGTTAAAATTTCTGATCATAAAAGTGGCATAAATTATTTTAAAATTAAACCCATAGACTGGTTGAGAATGATGGGTTTTAAAGTAAAAATGTTCAAAAAATATTATAAGTTTTTTATATCCAATTTTAATGTGAAATTCATTCCTATGACCTAATATGGATTTATTTATGTATATGTATATTATAATTTTACTTTAAACAAAAAATAAAATATAATTTTTCCTTTAAAATAAATGAGACAAAAAAGTAGTTTTGATTTAAAATTGGTATTTTTAACTATTCATCAAAAAATTAATCTTCTATGAAAAAATAATACAAAATAACTATTTACTAATTAAAAATATTAAAATTAAAAATTATTATTATTTATCCATATTAAATTTACATATTTTTTAATATTCATATTTAAAATAGTTTTCCCATTAAATAATTTTAAAATTTTCTTTATAAAAATATATGTTTTTGCACGTAATATTGGGTTTCTTCTTATCTTATGCTTTTAAAGTATATTGGATGAATGTAAAAAAATTATTTAGTACAATATATATATCATTAATTTAATTGAATTGTTGTAATTAATTTAATTTATTATGCTTAAATGATTTTATGAGAATTAAAAAATTATAATAACATTCCAGTTATATACAATTGGTTTCTATACTAATTTAGAATTAATTGGAGAACAATTATTTAAACTATATATATTTATAAGTTAGTCTATACTATTCAAAACTAATAATTTAAAAACAATGTTATACCATATTATGTTAAATAACAATGATTTTACTAATATATTATTGTTCCAAAAAACGTTGTCTTGTGTGTTACGCAAGCCATGTAATAAAATCATGATTGTGGGCAACACAAGCCAAACTCATTGTTCTATAAGGGGAAATATATAGAATAGAATTTTCAAATATATCAAATAAAATTAATGGAATATATTTTTTTCTACTCATGGTGTTTCAATTTATACAATCTATTAAATACAATGTCCTTATATTATAATTTTGTGGTGTTACCTTCTCCCAAATTAAAATAAATTATGTTCTCGCATTTTCAACATGATCTCACTAATCAATGGTTTGATATTCTAGAATAATTTTTCATGAATGTCCCACAATATAAATATGGTCAATAACATATATTATTAATAATATATAAATTTAATTATAACTTCAATATAACTTGGATCTGAAGTAGTTTAATATATATGGTAAAAACATCAGAATTAAAGAAAATAGTAAATAACTATAATCATTGGTCATGAGAAAGTAAGTGATCAATGGAAATTCAAGGACCTCAGACCCTATAAAGTACCATTTTATTTATTGGATAATAATTTAATGGGATATCATTTTTAATTCAAGACATTTTTTTCTAGAGTAACATAATTCTTTCACCATATAAGAATATAGGTAAATATACATTTTAATAAACATAGTCATTTTCATGAATTTTTCCTGGATCTTTTTTACGTCATGTCTTAGGATAAGATTCTTTATATAGTGATGTAATACATTAAACCATTTCATAAATAGTAAAATTTTATTAATGGTTATGATCCAACACTTTTAGAAATAAAGTCACTGAATTTCCAAAATGAACTTATCATTATACTTAAATCAATATAATGTAGCTCTTTAATCATCTATACTAAATATGTGAACACCATCTTCATTTATTCTCTATAAATATGGTAATAACATGAATTTACATATAAAATTATTGGAAACTTCAATTCATCCTTTTCCTTAAGTAGTTAACAAGTTATTGGATATATTAAATAAATCTGAATATGTTGTTAAATCCATAAATGATAGAGAAAAATATGTTTTCAAAAAACCATTAATAATTTTTGATATATTTTCTACTATCCAATTTAATTTATCTAAATAAATCATCTATTTATTCTAGCATAATCATATCAATATATGAAACATTTTAAGGGTTTTATTCCCTTAACCGTATGTTTTCCAAAAAATATTAACTTGACACTGAAAAAATTTTCTTGGTACCATTTTTTATGTGATGTCAAATATTTAATGAAAGTGTTTTATAGTAAAATCCTCAACTATTTCATATATCTCATAAATACTACATCATTGAATAAAATATAAAATGACCTATTTATTTAATCAAAACATAATCACATTAATAATTCCTCTTCATATATGGTAATATTGTAATCTTATCTATTATCCATTAGAAACATTTATGGTATATTCCATTTATGCATGAAACATTGGGTATTTTTCCATATCTATATAGTAGAAGCATTGAACATTGTAATTTTATTTCATTCCCCTGAAATATCATACATTATAGACTTTTTATCCACACTTATAACAAACATACATTCCATTAAAGAAACTACATGGGTGTTTCTTTCCTCAATTATAAATGTGGGAAAATACTTTTTCCATTTTTCCATATAAGCATCTATTGACCTTTTATCATCTTATTTTCTTTATTTACTTCAAATACAAATGACATGGAGTTTTTTTAGTCATCTCTTTGTCACATGACACTCTTTATTTGTATGATTTTATTTCATGGGAGATTATTTCCCTTTGAAATATTGTACTATGACCATAAAAGATATGATCCTTCTTAATCTGTAAATCATGTACAATAGTGAGGTTTATATTCCATCTTATAGGCCTGTTTTGAAATGATTATATCCAATAAATTAGTTCCTATCATTATAAAACATAATTTGTGCACCCAAAATAGTAAAATACGTAATATAAATTAAAAAATTATGTCAAAGTTAAACAAATAATAATAAACTTGTTTCTTTGGGGACCATTTTAATTTTAAATACTTCTTGATGGGTTGAAAATAAAATTTGATTTATATTAAACATATCCCATGTGAGTGTCAAACATGGTTCACATTAAGGCATGTTTTCATGAATTAGGTTACACTATTGATAGTCTCGATGCATTTTTTCAGTGTTGTTACCCTGAGGTACATCTATTCCACAGCCATTTCCACTTGTAGTGTCCATAAAGTTATATATTTCTAAGAATACCCATATAATCACTACCTTACCAAAATTCTTGGATGTTCATGAATAATGATTCACAATTTCTATCATAGAATAATGTTTCCAAATCTGTGTTTTCTTAATCTAGTTTCCAAGGTTACTACTAAACTTACTTTGATACCAACTATAATGCACTGACCTCATAAGCTGGGATCTGATGCATTGTTTTGTTATGTTGGCATGATTACGGGGAACAAAATCTTGGGGAATCAAATTTTTTGTATTTTTGGAAGGAAAATTTAAAAAAAATGAAACCCATAATATATTGGAAAAATTAAATAAATCATAACACAAGTAAAATATCAATATCCTTGAGACTCATTCAAAGGATTCATCTTCATAACATGTGGAATGGAAACATAATAAGGATGATCTCCAATGCTCAGTAAGGGTATGTACAATGGATATGATAATGAGTCAATAAGAATATGTAATCGTAAATAAATAAGAACACATTAAATTTAACTAACTTCGTAAAGAAAAATTAATGTGGAATAGTGATAAACTAAAAACACATAAAACTAGAAAAATAAACTAAGAATTAAATGAATATATTTATTTGATCATATGAAAATATCATGGATAATAAAAAAATATAACTAAAACTCCTATGAAGAAAATAACTAATTATTAGATATAATGAATTAATCAAGTGAAAGACTATATTATAAATACATTCCACAAGAAGGTTTAAAACTATGGGCCAAAACCTCATTAATTTTGTTAACTTATTTTTCTCATGAGAACTTATCAATGCATCAGGGGGATATATAATTTCTGAGAACCACCCATCTCTGCCTATCCAAATCATTCCTCATATAAAATAATCAATTCAATTAATAAATAATATGACTTTCTAAATATTCATATATAATAATGAATATACATTTATAAATATCTCCTTATTGGATGATATATAATAACAAGGGGTGCCGATATTTATAAATTGAAACACCATTGCAAGGTCGTTAAAAAATTCTCGACAAAAATAATATTGAAACACTCCAAAGTGTCACTTACCACTTAGAAACATTTGAATTATAATACCCAAAATGGAATAATAATAAATGAAACATATAATACACGAGAATAAATATATTTAAAATATAAAATTCCAAAGGGAAGTATATAAAATAAATAAAAGTGAATTTGTGAATAATAACAAATGAGTTTTAATGGATTGTAAATTGATACGAAATTCCTTACCTTTAGTCTTACATGTCATGTGTATCTTCGTATTCATAAATAATAAAATTATGTTAATAATTTACTTGATTCAGATCCTTTTTCACTTTTATTATTACTTTTTTCAAGTGTAAAAATTTTAGAAACAACTATATAAAAAATTTAGTTTACATCATGTGTTTTGACCATATTTTTTTATATGTCAAAAATAAATATTGGTATGTCAAATATGTTTAGAGGGTTAATTATATAAAGATATCTAGAATAATAATCATGAACTAATTACCATATTTATACATTTTTATAATTTTATTTCCAATAACAAAATATGGTTATGGTAAATAAAACAAAAATAGAATAACAGAGACAATAGGTCGTATATACGCATTAGTAATGTTCCCATTTTTCAATGATCATTTTGAAAAAAATATAAGTGAAATTATATATTTATATAATGATTATTATTTCAAAAATATAATGTTATATAATAATATATACATAAACACAAAACTCTTATTATGTAAAAGTAATCACACTGTTTTGAGGATGTGGTAGTTGACACATCCTCTACCAACATTATCACTTATTAGTTTGTGAAAAGGGTACTAAAGTAAAAGATATGATAAATTTACAAAATTAAAATTATGTCAATAATAAAATATATATTTCATTTATATCGCATGTATTTAATTAAAACTATCCTTTATACATTATTATTATCATGTGAATTAATCACATTACATTGATGAGGTGGTAGTCTACACTACAACAACCGATGTATTAGTCTTCCCCTAAAAAGGAAATCATAATGTTATGTTCCGCAGAAAAATTTCAAAAGCATAAATAAAATAGAAATATCATATATATCACATAAAATAAAATTTCTATCATATGTTTCAACCATGAATGGAAGAAAATGAAAATATGAACGACATTATTTCGTTAAATGGTAGTTCACATGACCCAAGAATAGTAAGTTCGATAACAATATGATGGATGTGTGTGTATGAGTAGGAGGAAATCTAAATATAAAAATTTCTTAATCTATTTATAATAACTAGTTTATTATTTTAAAATGTTATA
Source organism: Viscum album (assembly GCA_963277665.1). NCBI lineage: Eukaryota > Viridiplantae > Streptophyta > Magnoliopsida > Santalales > Viscaceae > Viscum > Viscum album. The sequence goes on along the minus strand of OY728140.1, from coordinate 1,939,613,654 downwards.
ATAACATTTTAGGGGTTGTAAAATTAAAATAATGTAAAAGATCTTAAGGAAGGATTTCACCTCTTCTTTGGGAAACTATTTTTTGTTTACTCGAATAGGATTTCGTAGATGGATTCAGGCCCATGGTGAGGCCTCTTGGTTGACTGTATTGTTTTTTTAGACCTAGTTTTTGAGATCATGGTCGATCAAATGTGTTTTGATAGGTTTGAGGAAGTGGTAGGTGTGATGGCCTTTTTATATTGGAGGAGGAGTCTAATCCTTGTAAATTAATAAAAAAGTTAATTATACCCATGTTTTTCCTTTTCTATTATCTAAAATAATTATCCCCATCGACAATGTCACGAACCAGCCCGGGTACCCTGGTAACCCGATAACCGAGCTGGCCCTGACATAGCCCAAAGGGCGTTCCCGATCCCCACGAGTCGGCGACTAGAACTTGGCATCGTACAACATACAGGTGGGAAAGGTTTTTCCACAAGAATGCAGAAGTAAGAGTATAAAAAACAGTATGCATAACAAAAGAAAATTCACTGGGAGTAGTGTACCAGATTACAATGAGACATAAAATGCCAAAGTACAACAATACATGTACTAAAACTGGGAAAACAGCCCCAAGGTCCCTAAGGACACAACTCACCAAGTCTAAATATCAACAATAGGATCCACCTCCAAGGGATCCCTTATCATTGCTCTAACTTGTAAGAAGAAAGTCTAAAAACACCCTAAGGAAAAAGTAGGGTGTGAGCCTAAGCCCAGTAGGATACCACCAAAGATTCTGTAATAAATGAAAAATATAGATTATCTAGATAAAAGCTTTCCATTTTCAAATAAACATGTTTGGGAATAGAAAAGCATATTTTAACAAATCATGCTATACATTTCTGAAATGATAAAAAAATACTTTAAGAAAAAGCTTTACAAATGATGGAATATTTCTAAAACAATGGCTTTAATAAAACATTTATATAAAACAGTTTATATAAATTAAATAGCCATGTAAAACATTTTCAACAAACATTGTCATACATTTATATCTCAAATATAAATAAACAAGTGAGAAACATGGTCATCTTCCAAAAGGTACGATAGTATTAACCAGCTATAGGATATCGCACTCTCTATGTGCACTCAGCAAAATGTGTATACACACATCCCTATGACACTGGCCAAAGGAGACTCTTCACCAACCCTTCGGGGATGTGACCCACCGAAAGTATGTTTTAGAATGTTTTCATAGCGTATGTGTATCCAAATAACTTACTAACTACCTAATGCATGCATGCTCTCTTACATGATGGGAGAACTAATTTAAGAATTCTTAAAATACGATCGTTCCCATTATTCCATTTTAAAAGTTCCAATATCATTCCATTTAAAACCAAAAAATGTTTTATTCAAAACATTCCTTTCTCATAAAATAAAACCAATGGGTTTCTATCAAATCATTTTAATCCATTTCACCAGTTTGAAAATCCATTCAAAACCAATTCCATCATTTCACAAATTCATTTCCATAATTAAATTCAACAATTTAATTGAAATTATTTCCATCAAATCCACCAATTAAATTAAAAAATTTAAATCATCCAATTTCCATAAACACGCCCAATTCAATGGAATTGGGGTTTTCCAAATATTCATTCCAAAATCATTTCAAATATCTTGATTCAATGGAATCGAGTTTTTATCAATTTAATAGAATGTAACTTGAGAAATTGAATTTAAATCAACCATTGAAATAAACCATGCAATACAAGGATAATAAATTTGGAAATACGGGGCGGATCCACCTAACTCAATTTATTGATGATAGTTTTCCCAACGAGAAGCCCCAAAAACCGAGCGACACAACAATGTCGATCAAAAACTGGATCTAAAATTTTAAAACCAAAATTATGATCAAAGGAAACCAGATCTTGGAAAAATATATCTAGATTCAAAATCCTAGATCTATACCTCAACTCATAGGTAAATATTCCTAGAAACAAAGGGAATCTTCCATGAAAATATCAAGGGAAGATAGAGGAATAAACGAGAAATGCAACTGGATGAAATCCACTTACCGGGAGGAGAGCAGATCTTCAATCTGAGCCTTCAATCTCGAAGAAAGATGTTCGGATTTCCATGTAATCTCTCTTATAAGCTTTGTAAAGACCCAAAATGAGTCAAGACTGATCCAAGGTCGAACATATGGGAGTCCCGGGGGTTCGTGTGATTTTAAAAGATATTTTTGGAATTAAAAACTGCGCGCACAGTTTACCTGGGAAAAGGCGCACGGTTTTTCAAACCGTTCCCACACCATGTGGCCCTCACTCTCCAGAGATGCTCGGTCTACATGGTTTGGTCGCACGGTTTGTAAAACCGTGTGCACACCGTGCATACCTCTCTGTCCAGTGCTTCTTGGTTGGCACGGTTTGGTCGCACGGTTTGTCAAACCATGCAAAAACCGTGCACAATCCATTTCCCTTTTGTTTTACTAAAAAGTTCACCCAAATTCACCCCCAAGTCACTACTCCAAATTAGAGGTACATAGAAACATAAAAAAGTACCTAAAAATTTAAAGTGATGTTATAGTGAAAAATGAAGATATATACTAAATATGAATATAAAATGGATTTTGTACATTTTTATAGGCCTTTTTGGGTATTATATTTATGGTTAGTTCTTGGTTAAGTTAGTTTTCTCTTAATCACTACACTAAATTTTAATTATTTACATGAAAAATTTTAGTCAAAAAAATTTCCTTATTAGACAATATAAAATATTCTAATTGAAAATATGGAATCCCTTTTTGCAAATTATAGTAATATAAGTGGAAAAAATTTGTTTATAATTAATACCGCCAATGTGATGGTAGTGTGGGTAGTAAAAGTAAAAAATGTTAAAAATATTGCTATGTTTTTATGTCCAATTTCAAAGTGAAATTGATTATAATGACCAAAAATGGCTTAATTTATATATAATAGATATAATTATACTTCAAAAAAAATTTAATATGTAATTTATCCTTATAAATAAATTGCATGAAATAAAAATTTTTGAATTAAAATTCAGTATTTTTCATTATTCTTAAAAAAATGAAACTTCCCTAAAAAATATCAAAAAATCAACATTAGATAATTTCTTTCATGTTTATTTCAAAATAAAAGATTATGTTTTGTAACCAAATTTATAAAAGTCTCAAAATTCATATTTTAAATATGTTCTCAATTAAAATATTGTATAATTTTCTTTATAAAAATATATATATTTATGGATATTTTTTGGTTTGTTCTTATCTTATTCTTATTAAATATATTTATTGAATGTCAAAAAGATTTTACAGAATATATAATTTATAGATTATATTAATATCACTCACTAATTTTAATTAATTTATTTTCTTTTAATGAGATGATTTTGTGGTCCGAATAACAGTTTCTTATAAAAAAATTCCATTTATATTAATTTAGTATCTATATTCATTTATAATTTATAGGTAAACAATAATTTATTAAATATATTTTTATATGATTTTTAATAATTTTCATAAATAACAATTTAATAGCAAGGTTTTGTCCTATTATATTAAAGAGAAGTGATTTTAATAATATAATATTGTTTAGTAAAACACTATCTAGCATTCTACACATGTCGTATTCTTACATGTAACTCAATCCAACACCATTGTTCCATGTAGGAATAACTATAAAATATATATGTTAAATATACCATAATATATAAAGAGTTTATATTCCTTTCAAAACATGTAGTTGTGTTTCATACTTCCTATTAAATACAGTATATTTCTTTTCGAAATTCGATGTGTTACACATTACTCATTGTTCAAGTTATTATTCATAGCCAAAGATAATTGGGTAAACATTGAAATTATTTTTCCCCCACCACATCCCTTGGAGTTGGGGATATTGTTTGGGAAATACTTTCATTTTTCTTTACATGTGTTGTTGGCCTAGATTCTCTTGGTTCCACCATTTTCCAAAATAGAAAAGCATTGAAAAAACTGTAAGTCACATGTTCGGATTTAATAATTTATAATTTTGTGAAATTAACATTAAAGGAATATCTTATTGGATCTTAATGAATATAATTATGTTGAAACAAGTATTATTTGATATTTATATATACTTAGCCTTATTCTAAGGGTTTTTACTAACATTCTCTAATTCGAAATCCCAAATTAACTAATTTTTTCTTCAAAAACAACTATAGTTAACCTACTTTTATCACACTACCATTACATAATTTACAAAACACACAACATAAAATTAGTAAAATCCAGGATCCAAATACTTAGTATCTTAGGAAAATTAAGAACCTACATAACCTAAAAAATAATAAAACATAATCATATATCTAAAATCTTATTCTATATCTTTATAAATCTCACATTATTTTTTGTACTTATAGTCACCAGATGATATACATCAATTGTATTTGTTGATATAAAAACCATGTAAGTTGATGAATAAATATAATTAATCAATTAAAAAATGGTGATCATAATAATCAACATCAAAATATAATCACAGTATCATAATCAATAGTCTAATGGAAATATTGGTTAAAGGCATGAAATGTCGTAATGTATAAAAATAAAACATCATATCTTAGTGGTATAATACCATACAATGTTCTAAACAAATCCAACATATTGTTCATGGATATAATATTTGAATACTCATAAAAAATTATTCTAAACAATTATTGTTTCATTTTTATGGATTTTATACATTATCTCATGAGATAAATAATCATACCTAATGCATTGGAGGGATATATAATTCTGGGCCCACCCATCACATCATAATATTAACATAATAATAATATAGTCATAGTAATAAATTAACCCATAGAAACTATTTTTTTCATAAGTATTTTAAAAATCATTATTTCATGAATAATCTTGTGGTTCTGAAATTCAAAATTGAAAGAAAACATTGGTATAGAAATATTTACTTTTGAGATAAGAATAAATAACTTCAGAGGAGTCAACATATACATTGGGGTGAATTGTTCTTTTGAAAATATTTATATATATCATAAAACCTATCTGGAAACATGTATATCCCCAAGAATAAAAATTGGAGAATAATGAAATTGAATTTAAAGAAGATTAATTGAATATCCACATTGGAATTTGTCATGAAAGAGGGATAACCCAAAGAAGAGGAGTTGGGTTCCAGAATCCCTTTACCTTATGTATGAATACATTCTACACTTTTACATAATATCCTCAATCATAAAATTATATTAATTTATTAAATAATTCAAAAACTATTATACATGAATTTTAAATATTAAAATTTTATTGAGTTCATTTATAGTGGTTTTTATGAGTTATAGAGTACAATTTTGTCTGTCAGGGAACATTCTATTTACGTGTTACATTGTCAGTTTATTTGTGTCTAATTAGAGAAGTTCTTATAAAATGGGAATAAGTATATATAATGTAAATTATATATTATTAATTAACTTCATTAATGTTAAATAGTCTCGTATATCATTTTTTTTTTCTAGTAAGATGAAGATTAATTTGATAAAACATTAATGAGAAATGTTTATTTGATTTTTTTTTGTTTTTCTAACCAAAACAAACTAGTTTCATTTAATTTAAAATTATATCAATATATTATTTACAAAAATTTAAAAGGTCATATAAAATATATTATAATCTTGTTTTAACCATAATAATGGTTTTATGACTAGCCATGAAGGCAGTAATGGAAGACAAAAACTCATCATTCATGAAGGTGGTGAACAGACATATCATGGATGATGTCTTCGTTTATAGAATAAAAGCATAATATAATATATTTAAAGATGGATAATATGTTAACAAAGTATAATTTTAGTATATATGCTGTTATAAATTAATCATTTAAAATTATATTAGGTATTTGGGAATATGATTAGAAAATAAACAAAATAAATTAGAAATATTGAGGATTTTACCTCTTGAATGTTGTCTTATTGAGAACCCCATTAAGGCACTTGGGTTTGGTATCTGTTTTATAAATGTGTGTGTTGTAAAAGTGGAAGATGTTTAGTAATTTTATTGGGAAGACAATAGAATATATACAATTCTTAAAAGGGATAAAGAGTAGGGGAGGTGAGGGGTTGAATTTATTAATTGAGGGGAGGGGTATTTTTAATTTTTATATTCATTAGTTTATTATGTTGTCTCCGGTACATCAATAGTGTTGATTCCAATGACTAAATTTATTAAATAGTGAATCAGAGTTCTAGGTATTGGGTTCTTATATCTTCCACAACTTATCCTTTACTCAAAGATTCATGTATTCATTTTATACCATTAATTACTATATTTCATTATTCAACAAAATTTCTACTATTTTAGAAAAATACAAAAAAAAACAATATAATTTTTTTCTAAATTTATATTTATAAAGTGAAATCCATCTTAAGAAAATAGTGTTATATATACGATAAAAATAAATTTTAAACAAATTCATCATTTTTTCAAAAAATAGTTATTATAATATGATAATGGATTTTATGACCCTTTAAAAAATTAATTAATGTCTCATAAAATTATATTAAAATTATAATACAAACAAAATATTATTTTCTCAAACTTTTTTAAAGAAATATTTTTTAAAATCATTATAATAATTATTTAAATAATCATTTACATATCAAAAAATTCCAACACTTAATTTTTATTTTTATAAAATTTTATAACTTATAAAATGATATCATTATATCATATTTTCATTTATAAGACTCATATATATTGTTTATACTTTCATTGATGAGGTTACTATTGTGAAAATTATATTAATACTGCCAATGGTAACATTACGATTCCAATGGTTAGGTTACTATTCTAATGGAATGGGTTTCTTAATTTCTATAAATACTACATAATTAATTATTTATGTATGAGAATAATGTTTTCATCAGGTTCTCTATAAGATACATGTGTTTTATGAAATAATTATAAAAAATTACATTAATAAAACTTAGTGTCCTCAGAAAATCCCATGAAACGTTTATTCTCTAACAAATATTTTTGCAGTGGTTCTCATCTATATAATGTGAGGGGGTGGTACTAGAGTTAATCATACAACTCATGATATCCAATCAAACCTAGTCCCTTCATCAGATATACCATCTATAATACGTTCTTATATGATTTTTGCATTATAACCACCCTATATATTTACAAAAACTATATTTCCACCACTATTTACATCTAATCCTCCTCAATTTCCCTTTCCTTATCCAAGGTTTTCTCTCAGTCACCATCCATATTAAAATTTTCCATGGATGTCTCTGCCCACTTATTTTCATGATACTTCATTATTTCTTGAATTTTACTTTTATACCCCTTCAAATTATATGTCAATACATTCTTAACCTCATGATAAAACATTTTCCTAACACCTACTATATAGGTCAATGATCCATCAGATCCTATGCAACTAGTAGTACCCACTAATCAACCTAAATCAGGTATATGTATAGAATCATAGTAAAAATATTAACCACAATTTAATTTCATTAAATAATATATACATATAATATTTACCTTTTTCAATCATAATTGGATCTAACCCTCGGAGGCATTAGACAACACACATACATGAAGTGGGGAACCAGTACACATGGATTATGTTTCAGTAAAATAAGATGAATGTTTTTTAAAACTAGGTGATAATGAAGAATTTTATATTGATTCATTCCAAATACTCTGACACTATTTCAATCAGGAAACTCTCATAAATACATCTCTAAAATCAAGTAAAATATGATGGTTTGTCACATATATGGGTAAGAAAATTCATTGGACACTATGTTACATAATTATTCAATTTATATGATTTAATGTTTTGGTAATACCTTTGTTATAATATTCCTCTACGGTGAGTTGTTGAATACTACGTGGCTCATGGAATTTGTTGAGCTATAAGGATCACATTTTTAGGAGCTATATAATGGTTGGGATTCTAGAGTTTTAATGAATTTATGTGACATACCGAACAAGAATGAGTGTCTAGAAACATGTTATCATTAAATTAATCTTTTTTAAAGAGTATTATTTTTAACTTATTCATCAAATATGTGTTTTTTGAATGAAAATTATGATTATTTACATTAATGATATTTTCTATTATTTAAAATTACATAATAAGAAGTTTTAGGATTAAATAATAGGATTCTATGAAATTCCACCACACATTATTGAGTACTAGTATACTAGAACACAACAGGAAGAAATTTCATTTCTTTCACACTTTAATTTAATTATGATTATACTCTAATAATTTTTATTTCTTGTCATATTAAGATAAGGTAATGTTGTGGACCCTTTAAACTGTAAATTAATCCTCTGGTTATATTGAATTATATTTATGTAATTTCAAAAATAGTCCTAGGTATCTAGAATCATTTCAATAAAAAATATTTATTTCATGATATATAAAATAATAAAAGCAAACATAACTAGTAAAACTATAGTTGGATTGAAAAAAATTTATATTAACTGTAAAAATATAATTTCAAAATAATACCATATTGGAATGAGTTACATATATGTACAACTATGATTTTAATGGTGATTTACAATTTCAATTATCTCTTCTAAAAAATAATCATTTGTTTTTAGCAATTAAATTTATGTATAACATAGAAGGTTCTACACTTCTCTCAAGTTAAAGTTCAAATTAACCCTTAAATTTTCTCTCCATGTTTCCATTATATGTAGGATATTATATGATTCCTGAAATCTTCTCAATACTAATTAGTTTTTTGTATTTATTTATAGATGACTTTTGATTTTGGGAACTATAGAATACATTTTTTCATTGAAATTTTGTTATATAGAGAACTCCTCAAGGTCCCATTTATTTTATTTATTTTCTATTTTCCACTTCCTCTTTTAGAAAGATATCATGTTCATGATATCCAACAATAATTATTTTCTATAATAACATTTTCATCCTTAAAAAATGAATATATCATCATCTCTAATAATATAATAAATATTAGTGATGGCCTTTGAAACATTGATATTTTATTTAACAATTAACGAATCAATTTTTTCTATACTATATTCTTTACTAGATCCACAAAATTCATAAATAAATTACTCATTTATCCCCACCCCTAATGAAGGGGAAATTCAACCAAAAAATTTTAAAGATTAATAAATCTTTTCAATATAATCATTTAGAATCCCTCCATTTTAGAAGAATACACATCTTCTTCTTCAACCAATATTAACCTGTTAAATGTTACCGTCATTATAAATCCATTTACCTGAGAACTACTCTAGATAGTTTTTTTTTATTTTTTATTATAATTCCTTTCCATTTATGATAAATATATCATTAAAAACAATGTTAAATTTAATCAATGTACAAAAAATTTCAATATTTTTCTACCCATGATAAAGGGATACATAATATTTTCCATGTTTTAAAAAAAATTAATATGATTTTCTTTTACTAACATATACACTAAATTCATGTCATAGAATAGGACCTTCCAAAACTCAATAGCCTTTCATTAAATTTTAGTGTGTAGAAACATTCCCTTAACATTTTTTTGGAGTTGAATAATTAAAAAACAACTTTTCTATAAAAGTTTTTTAAAATAAGAAAAATATCAAATATTGATATTTTTTTTTCATCATCCACTATATGATTATTGAAAAAAATATTAATTCATTGGGATATTGAATAATAACACTAATTTTAGTAATTTTAAAATAAAATATATTTTATTCCTCAACAAACCATATAAACCAATATTTCCAATATTCAATATGTAGATATATAAATAATCCAAAGAGAAGAAACAACTGAACTAACATTTATCATCTAATAAATAATGAGATAGTAAAGTCCAACATAATCTCCCACAATATCATAAAAAATATAAAATTGAATTATATAAAATTAAGTGTTAGAATATAAATATACATATATGGTTACACTGAAATAACCATTATGTCAACAGGGAAACATTATACTAAATATTATGTTAAGAAATAATAAAATTGGCACATTTTATTTTCCTAGATAAATCCACAAACCCATCTTACACCAAACACACTCTCTAAAATATAAATATAAGGAATAAATAAAATTAAATTAATTAATTTTAACTATAATGGTACCATACAACAACTTACCCACCAATATAGCCACACTCATGTCCAAAAGACACATGTACTAGAAATAACATCCTTCCCTTATCCATAAACCACATCATACCAATACCATAATATCATAATTCCACAACCATATCTTATCATACCTCATACCAAAACAACGTGATAACCTAACTATAACAACATCAAAAATTATGGATAAAAGGTAGAGTATAACATTCAGTGTATTTAATTATCCATATCAAAAATGTTCTAGATTTTGGGGGTTTACCTAGTACCCAAAACCATATATATGTATAGAGAGTTCTACTCGATTTATGTTGTGTCATTTATTAATAAAGACGCATAAATAACATATAATTTCAATAATGTTTAATCAATGGTTCAATATCCTAAAAAATTTTCTTTTATAACTATCTCATCGTATACTTTGTTACTTACATACAACTACCATATAAAACATTATCATTCCTATAGAGTTCATCACAATGATTCCAAAATATACCTTTATCAACTACATAAAAATTTACACCCACTTATTTGTAATTTTTAATTTACCCCTTATATTACCTACCACATTAGTTCATTACTTTTAGAACTTCATTTATTGATTTAAATTATCAAATAATTCTCTGAAATTACACTTATTTAGTTGATCCATTAATTCATTCCATATAAATGTAAAACAATAATTCTCATTTTAGTTATGTTAACCTCACTACTCATATTATTTTTGGTTGTTTTTTTTTGGAACCCTTGGATTAACCCCGTGCTATGGATGAGTAAACCAATAACTCATTTTCCTGAATTTCAATTAATCATTTGATGAAACTAAAATGAATCGTATCCATCCATATCATTTTCTAACCTAGGAAATAAATCATTACATAGTTTGGTCCAATTATATAAAGTAAATCCCCAAAAATTAAATAGTCATCCATAACCTGAACTGTTAACCTTGTAAACACACTATGTCAAAAAAACCTAAACCAAAATTTAGATTCAATTTTCCCTGAATCAAGTCAAACATAAATATGTATCTTCCAACAACGACTATTCACCCCATTAAAATCAAAAACCCATTTAGAATCAGATAATACATTATTTATTTATGAGAAAAAAACATTATTTAATTACTCTAAAAATGTAACGTCCCGGTTCTGGGTGCTGCCCAGTGGTGCCCCGTACTCGGTTGGTGACATGGCCTCAAGTGAATTTCCATGAATGCAGGATTCTTCTGACTACCAGAATGTGCCTTAGGTGAGATAGTGGGGAAACTATGACCTCATTGGCAGAGTAATGCAGTGGAAATCAAACTGATATACAATAGCAGAAGTAGTCATAATACTATAAATGGTTAAACAACATAAGACAAGAATAAATAAACTGGGGCACATATATATTGATTCATGATACATATTTCTAGGAACGAATCCAAACACATCAAAATGATGAATAAAGAACTAAACCATAGTTTAAGAAAAATAAGTAAACTAATCCTCTACATCGCAAGCCTCAGCTTGGTCCCATGCTCTCCAGCTCCAACACAATCAAGTAATTGATGTAGAAGGGTGCTTTAAATAATCTATACATGCAACAACATAATCTATTTGGCCCCAAAATCATGACCCAAACATGTTGTGAGACTAATACAAAAAAGAAACCCGCCATATATCTATTCTTAATAGTCAGTGAATATATATGGAAGGAAATATGAAAAAGTATCAATAAGAAAGGAATTCCTCAATAGTAAACCATCATATAGTTTCAATTGAATTCAATTTTTTTATATCAAGTAAGTAGGTAATCACAAAAAGGTAACCATATGGTATGTCCATGTAGCCTAACCCCTCTCGATTAAACAAAAAAAACACAAGCAACCCTCTCGGAAGTACAAGTAGTCTAACCCTCTGGTTCATCTTTAGCAAAGACTCTCTGAGAAAGCATGCACCATCATTTCCCCTATAGTCTAGTATCGGTAACTCTAAACACTCTAGGGAAGTACTCAACGTTCAACTCCATCTGTTCTCACACAATGTGTAACTAAAAACACACTGAGTGAGAATATACCTTCATACCCCATATGGTCTCGCAACGTAAAAGTAAATAGACACTCTGGAGAAGCCCTCAATGTCCATTCTCTCTATGGTCTACAACACCAGGTTCACATGGCCCTGTGTAAGTCAGTCATGAAAAGAGAATTATGACAGCCAAGGTAAACCTCGTGAACTTCATGGCTAAATAATCTATATCATATCAAAACATTTCAGATAAAATCACTCCATTTTAACAATACAGGGCATGGAAGGAAAATAGCTAACTGGGATAGCTAGACCCTTCTGTCAAAACAAGAAAACATGAGAAAACCATCCATAACATGGAAATGTTAACCCTATTCACAAACAATTAACCTCTATCCAAACAAACAAGGTATAACAGGAAAAAGTAGGGATAAATAAAATAACCACACAATACTCTGAACAAGGGTATTGGGAACTTTTTCACATAAAATTCAATTACTATCTATGGAAATAAGGAAACCACCTACCTCGGCATCGCACAGATGATATATGTGAACCTCATGACTTGAATCAACCTAAAACATCACATATCTACAAAATCGATAAAAACATTCAACCATGGATATCTCATTAAAGATGATAAATCAAGAGATGAAGTTCAATAAGGAAGAAATCACTGATGCAATTCCAAAGAAACCTAAAGAGTTTGATTTCGATAACGGATGATGAGCCGAGGGCTCAATGAAGATTGGTCATCCATGGTCTCTACTAGATGAGATGGACAAAGAAGAAAACATTTCTTCCGAGTAGACGCAACCCCGGTGCATTTATTGAAATAAAAAGAAAAGTGCACAATATCTACATCACGGGTACACATCATGTACTTGCCTTAAGTGGTCCTCGCTTTAGGTAGCCTCCAGGTCACCCCACATGGCCATGTACTCGGCCATTACACAGATAGTGCACGGTCACCTGCAGCAACCGAGTACACTGCATGTACTAATAAGTAAATGACGTTTACTCAAGAAAATTTTAGAAACTCCGCTTTTTCTCTAAAATATCGAGAAGAAAAAAAGATATCCTAAAAAATAAGATTTGGCCTCTTACAAACTTCCCCCTTTAAATAAATTTATCGTTGAATTTCCCTAGTAAGGCGGCGTAGAAGAAGAATCATTGAATAGCTCTGGCCACTATGATTGTACATCGTCCTCCGTCTCTTAGGACTCGTCCTCTACTCACATTTGTTGCCATGGCACTCGTACCAGAGGAACAGACCAGCTATGGAGAACCTTCTCACTTCGATCAGTAATCCATATATGTTGTTACTCGAATGAGGTTTCCACCTCTAACTCAACATCTTCAGGTGAAAAAACAAGAGACGGGTTTGACAAGTAACGTTGATGCTGAGAAATGTGAAATATTTCGTGCATAGACCGGTACCTCAGAGGTAACTGAAACTGATACGAAACATTTTTGACTCTCTCTCAAACCTCAAATGACCTGACGTATCTCGGTGAAATATTTCACTATCTCCTAATCCTTTTGTGTCCCAACCTCGGTGTGACATATAAGAAAACCTGATCTCTGACCTTGAACTCCAGAGGTCATCTCCGTAGATCTACATAAGACTTATAACATAACTGTGTAGTATCCATGCTCTTTTGAAACAACACAATAGGCATTGTGGTTTTCTTGACAAGATGAGGTCCCAACATAGCTACCTCTCATGCCTCCATCCAGTATAAGGGTGATCGGCATGGCCTACCATACAAATACTCATAAGGTTCCATATTAATAGTTGATTGAAAACTATTATTTAATGAATACTCTAATAGAGATATGTGCTTATCCCACGAACCTCCAAAATCAAGGATTCATGCTCGAAGAAAGTCCTCAAGCACTTGAATCATACACTCGTACTAGCCATCTGTCTGGGGGTGGTCAGCTATACAGAAAATTACATGTGTACACAAAGCCTTATATAGCCATTTCCAGACCCTAGAAGTAAAACATGCATCCCTATCTGAAACAATGGAGTTTGGAAACCCATGTAGATGTACAATTTCTCAGATTTACAGCCTTCCCAGCTCATCAACACTGAAGGTCTCCTTGATAGGCATGAAGTGAGAAAACTTCGTGATTCTGTCAATGAAAACAAATTTTGTATCATTCCCTCATGAAGATCTGGTTAAACCTGTCATGAAATACATCATGACAGCATTCCACTTCCACACAGGAATGTGTAACTACTGCACAATCCATGCTAGTCGCTGATGCTTTGCCTTCACCTGCTGATAGGTGGAACACATCATCACAAAACCAAAAACATATCTCTTCATACCTGGCTACAAATACTGACGGTGTAGATCACAATACAACTTGGTGAAACAAGGATGAAATTCCCAATCTAAGGAATGAAATTCCAGCTTCAGCTCCTCCCGTATGTTAGCTAACACCCATACACGCCCATGAAAACGCAAGATCTCATCCTCGCCTATGGTCCATCCAGGAATAGGGTCCTCTCCTGACACACTTTCCCATAAAACATGGCCTCTATAATCTGATAGTTTACACATTCACATGTGATCAAGTAGAGTAGAGGTAATAGTTATTGAAGAGAGGAACATCTGCCCCGGTCTGTCGTGTACCTCTAGATGCATCTCAGCGAATAGAGCCATAAGCTGTCACTCACTACTCGACTCTTGAACTGCCTATATCTGAGTCCTCCTACACGACACATCACCAATTTCATTGCCTTTACCAGGAGTTTTGGTATTCTCAATGTCAAATTACTGAAGGTACTCAACCCACCTACATTGTCTCAAAATCATGTCATGTTGAGTGAAGATATACTTGATACTTTTTTAGTCGGTGAAAACCACAAAATTCTCTCCCAGAATATAATGTCTCCAACATCGTAAATCATGTACAACTACAGCCAACTCAAGATAATGTGTCATGTAATTCCTCTCATGTGGCCTCAATGGTATAGTTCTGTATGCAAAGACTCCCTCCCCCTATATAAGCACTGCTCCCTGCCCGATACCTGATTCATCAGAGTAAACAATATTTCACTTTCCCGATTCCATAAAAACTAGTATCAGAGCTGAAGTCAACCTCCTTTTCAGATTATGAAAGGCTAAATCACAATAATCTAACCATAAGTACTTCACACCTTTTTTACCTAGACCTGTCAGTGGTGCTACTAAGAGCAAAAATCCTAGTATGAAACGTATCTTGTAAGTATCTATCCCTTATAAAACTTTGTACCTCAAAAAATTTCTTCTGTTACTCATAGGAAACAACAAATCTCATATTCTCCAGGTATATTGATACTCATGTCTCTAATATAACATGACCCATAAAGTTAATTTGGTCCTTCCAAAAGTGGCATTTTGTGTGCATAGCATATAACTGGTAGTCTCTCAGTGTATACAAAACGATCTCAAGATGGGTATTGTGGTCGTGTCGAGTGTTATAGTTCACCAAGATATCATCCATGAAGACTACCATGAAAGAATTAATGTATGGATGGAACACTCAGTTCATTAGTTCCATGAAAATTGAAGGTGCATTTGTGAGACTGAATGACATAACCATATACTCATATAGATAATACCAACTCCAAACGGATGTAAGAGGTATATCAAATGGTCCAACACATAACTGATGGTAATGGGATATCATGTCAATCTTCGAGAACACCCAGTATCCTCGATGTTGATCAAAGAGATCATTTATATTTGGCAAGGAATATCGGTTCTTGAACATCAAGAGGTTCAACTTCCAATAATCTACTCAATGTTTGAGGGAATCATCTACCATTTTTGCAAAAATGACAGAAAAACCCTAGGGAGAAGTACTAGGTCAGATGAAACCCTCTGTATGCAACTCCTCCAAAATGATTTTTGATCTCTTGTAACTATGGTGTAGACATCCTATAATGAGGAAGGGACACCGGTGCCACTCCTAGAATGAGCTCAATAGAAAATTACACCACTCTCTCTAGAGGAAGACATGAAAATTCCTCTCGAAAGATGTCCCTGAAATGATCCACCATTGGAGGAATTTCCAATTGTGAAGTCCCTTTGTCATCCAAATGTGGACTAAAAATATGGGCTACAACTCCTTCAAACCCATGATACTCAGGTCCCGATCTACTCGCATGGACATCCCATTCACCGTTATGCAGAATCATAATGCCATTTGGTGATGTAAAACTCACCCTACGACGATAAAAAACAACAACTGTTTGGAAGGGAACTAACTAGTTCATTACAAGAATGACATAATAGCCCATCATATATATGACATAGAGGTCCCATAAGAAGTGACTCCCACTATCCTCAAGAATAAATTCCTTGCACTGATGTAAGCTGGCAGTTCTTGTCCCCAGGGGAGTGTCTTGCGTTAACATATCAACAAAAGAATGGATACAGATCCTAAGGATCTCACAAACAGAACAGATATGAAACCATTGGAATCACCTATATTGAAAAGAGAAGAAGGTAAAACTGAGGAAACTAGGATCGTACCTCGAACTGTAGATGGTTCAGGATCCTTCTCATGCTGCCTCTAGTCCACTACAAAAGTCTGACCTGCACTGTGGCCCAGTGACCCTACCTTACCACCCTAAGCTGATCCACCCTCTGTCAGACCATTATGGCCATGACCTCCACCTTGTCCTAAGTGGCTAGAAAAACTCAAGTTCCCTAAATGATAAGAAAATGGTGTTGCTACTCCTAATCAAGGAGTCATTGAGGATACCTTGTAACCTGCTGTTTGAGAGAAAAAATTGACAGAAATGATTAAGGTGCCCCATCATGCCACAAGATCGGCACTCCCATGGGTCTCTTGGGTAATGTGGCCTTGTATTCTTGCTCCTATTACATTGGTATCATGAGTATCAGTAGACCTGGAGAATGTGAAAATAAGAAATAGGAAAATCTATTATTGGTATATAATGGATTGTACATGCATATCCATTTCGGGTAGTTTTGATAGAACGGTCGAATGCCAATATTGAGTAGGGTCTACGTAGATGTATAGGTAGGGTGAGTTTGGAAATGTATAATGCATATTGTGAACTTTTGTTTGAGGTTATGAATACCTTTTTCAATAGTGGGGGTTTTAACCACTAAAATATGGTGTTGGTGAGCTATAGTGCATGGTGGGGACGACCATATTAGGAAATGGTCCAGTTGACGATGTGACCAGTGTTTTAGGTTTGGTGGACCTATGTAATCACTATTCTCGTTTTTTGGCCTTAAAGATAGGATTTGACTAAGATTTTGATCAATTGGGTTCCCTGAGTGTTTTGGTTGTGTTTTGGATGTTCAGTTATGGAATAGGATCATCTAGACTCAAACGGTGGATCAATATAGGCCTAAATATATGGTTTGGAAAAATGTGTGTTTATTCAAGTGTTGAAGAGCTTGGATCACCATTTGTGTTTTAAAAATACAAATTTAATGGTGCAATGTGGTTTGTCCTACGATTTTATGATATGATCTGGTCGATGGGGTGATGATTTGATCTTCCATTATGGTATAAAGTTGTATGTGATGCTTCCTTGTTTCGAAGTTTAGGATGACGTTTATGAGGATTCCTTATTGAGTTCATGTGGTTGATGTTTGGTATGAGGTTGATGAATCCTTTAAGGAGAATCTGGTTCTTATTGTGGATCATAATGGGAAATTCTTGCAGAAGAAGGTTGCGCCTTTGGTTTGAGTTTTTTGGAATCATGCTAAGGTTCGGGGAGAGACATAGGAGAGGGAGTCTAATATGCAAGTATAGTGGCTTCATATATTTTTTACATATGAATCTCAATGATGCAACATATGTTTACTCAATTATGATATGTTATAATGTTTGGAGTTTGTATGATCTTGGAGTCTGTAAGATCAAGGACATTGTTGAGGGATGACACAATTAAAATTTTGGTTTAAACCATTTAAATTTTGTTAATTGAATATTTAATAAATGTACTTGGATGATAAATGTTTCCATATGGGTTTGGGACTTGAAACAAATGGGTATATTATCTATAATTTGATAGTTTTATGCTTGGGATAGGTTTATAGGTAACCATTTGTCCGAACCATGATTCAAAAGAGGTGGGGTGTTTAGTTATGTATACCATGAAAATGGGTAGATAAAACCACACGATCATAGGTAGGGCCATTATTCATGACTGGCACAAAGTTTTTCAAATTTTTCAGTTTCCCCAAATACCCATGTAAAATGGACCCCTCTTGGATAGAGTAATTAGCATGGTTGGGACATGGTTTTGAATAGCATTTGGCCAACACGTTTGCCTAATTAAAAGTGAAATCATACAGATTTTTCCCTTGATGATTTTACGTGTTTCAACCAATTTCTTAACCCAATTTCATATTTAGTAACCCTAGTGATGCACCATTTATAGCAAGGATTACTAGGGGTAAATATATTTTGATTATATTCCATTTGGAGTTCTATTGGGTGTGAAACAAAGCTCTATATAATTATAATGATCCTATTTCTTCCATTTTTTAGATTAGGGATTGTGTTTTTTATTATTATTATTATTAATCTTAAACCCTAATTTTTCTATATGATATTAGTTTGGGGCCTGAAGGGTTGTTTATATCATATTCAAAGACTAATGTTTAGTGTTTAATCATCTTTAAAATATTGGTAGGTGGTCTACAAGTAATATCCTACAGTCTCTTGTTGACTTGTTCATGTCTGGTTGAGTTTTTAGTTTTTTCAATCACTTTGAATTTGATGGATTTATTGATATTTAGTAATATTGGATAAATAATTAATTGAAACTCTGATTATCCTCATGGGATGAATCGAGGTTAATTAGACCAATTTAGGTCCACATATAGGGTGTGACAAAATACTTGAACATGAAAACCCAAAATTTTAAGAAGCAAGTATATTTCTATTAAAATAGAGACCATGGAAAATGTTTTGAAATATTTGTTTGAGTTATAAAGATACACTACGGGTAGTTGTGTATTCTTCATGACAATGTAATAAGGGATCTTTTTTCGTGATATGAAAAAGTGTTAAATGGATTTTTGGGAATATGACAAATGGATTGTAATTTTGTAATGGAAATTCATAAATATATTAATTAATAAAAATGGAAATGGTTGATTTGGATATTCTATGTAAATAATAATTTTTCTAATGGGCCATGGATTGATGATGATTCATATGTTGTGTGAAATGTGAATTTTAAATGTTATGTGTATTGGTTGTTTATGGTATATGATATGGTTTTTGTGGTAAATAGATATATAATAATTTGAACATGGTATGGTGTTGTGGGATAACAGACGGAGGCTAATCCCATTAGTTGGGGTTGACTAAGTCTCTAAATGCCACCCCTAGATACATGGGTCTGGGAGTCAAACTGAGGTTTTATGACCCTAACATATGCATTTTATGGTACTTCCTAGACTGAGGATCCATATAAATTGTGATGTATTAATTATGAAATTGTTATCCCTTATGAGATAAGGAACTTGACTTATTACCTTATTCATATTAATTGACCAACTTAGGTCATATTGTAAATGATATTAATTCATAACCCATGGAAAATGTGATGAAAATTTTTAATGTGAATATTTTTAACTAATGGAACTAGTGTTATCAACTATTAAGATTTTTTAGTACTTTAATGCGCAATATATATAGATTAAATATTCTACAAACATCATTGGTGGTGTCATACTATGTTTCACTCACACACTTCTTGTGTCACCATTGGGTACCCAAGAAGATTGCATAGTTGTACGTCTAGACAAGGGTAAAGGACCCTTGGTTGGGATTTTACTTCGGTTGGGGAGGTTCATGGTTAATGATCTTAACATGGAGTAATGACCCATTTTTGGGATTTATATTTTCATCTTTATTTTTTGTTTCATTTCACTTTTGGTACTATTAGCATGACATGGCATAGTTATTGTTGGTTGTGGTTGTACACTATTTTGGAAATGGTTTTTAATTCATCTTCCTGATTAATTTTTAATTTTTCCATTATTTCATATGTTATCTTTTGTGTCTTACACTTTTAAATATATTACAGTCTCCCCATATTATGTTTTACACCCTCTATTATCATTGGAAACCTCTAGTGAATGGGGTGGTGTAATTGAGGCCATGGGTTGACCCATCTCAGAGCAATAGTTAAGAGGATTTTGGTTTGATGAAGTTGATAAATATGTAAATAACATTATAATACTATAATATAAAATATTTTAATTTTTTTATTCACAAGTTTAGTGATGGATTAAATATAAAAAACACACTACATATGAGCATCTATCAAAATTTTAATTTTTATTTCCTTCACTTCTATTAGATGATACGTGATTATCCACTCACAATTTACATACAACCACTCATTCCTATGAAAAAAGTAAAACTAAACATTAGTTTAAAACATATTAAAGAAAGGAAACATAGAATTTGTTTATTTATGAAATACAGAATCATTGTAAAAAATAAATATAAAAAACATTATAATGTTAAACCCTATATATTTTAAAAGATAAAAAATGATATTCTCTATTTTTTAAATATAGTTTGTTATAAATTAATTTAATTTATTAAAACAAAATTATGTTAACCATAAAATAAATTTATTATACATAAATAAAACATATCGAACATTTTGTAAAGATAATTTCCTAAAGTTAAATAACACGCACATATATATAAATGTATTTCAAACAGACCAAATATTTATTAAATATAATATATTATACTTATATATAATATATTTATGACGAGTATAAAATTTATTATAAAATAATTAAA
This sequence comes from Viscum album, assembly GCA_963277665.1. Taxonomy (NCBI): domain Eukaryota; kingdom Viridiplantae; phylum Streptophyta; class Magnoliopsida; order Santalales; family Viscaceae; genus Viscum; species Viscum album. The sequence continues at coordinate 1,939,592,672 of OY728140.1, read as the reverse complement.
ATATATTAAATACCAATATAATATATTAAATATCTCTAAATATAAAATATAAAATAATAGAAAATAAAAATAATATGTTTAAAATAATAAATTAATTATAAATAAAATATTTTAATTAAAAACAATATCGTATATACAAAATGATATAAATCATAAAAAATATGTTTTTGATAATAAATAAAATAAATAATATTCAATATAATATATTTAATATTATCTATATAGAATATTTCAATTATTGAAAAATAATCCTTTATTAAAAAGTTAATAAAACCTAAAAACAATATGTTATGTTGAATATAATAAATAATAACATAAAATATTTAACATAAATAATTTATATTTATATCGTTAATATAATATATTAATCATTTACACTATATTTTTAACAATATAAAGATATAAAATTTACAATTTAATTTTATTGATTCATTGATACTAATATGAATATTGATCCAAAAGGATTCACATTGAAGGTGTTAAATTATTCTATCAACATTTTTATGATTCATAACTAAATTAAATAATTATCCTATTAAAATTAATATAAAATTTAACATTTATATTTCATTCTATGATGAAATAATGATGGTTCATGAATGTGAATTTTTATTAACCATGAAAATTTGGAAGAAGGGGTGAATTCCCCTTTTAAAAATTAAAATCAATGAAAAATGAAAATTCATAAATAAGTGATATTGATATGATAAATAAAAAATTTCATAAGTATTATTAATAAATTTAAATTACATATTTATAAATAAATTATGGAAATTGGAATTAGAAGTATCAAGAAGTTATTTTATTAACACTGCATTTATTAATTAATAAAGTAATTCAAAAAGAAAAACATAGCATCCCCCTTGGTAAAATGAATCACAATATATAAAAAGAGGAAATGAACTCCACCACAACCCCCATTATGATAAAATCTATTGAAATACATATAAATAATATTCAAATACTTTTTACCCTATTCTGTTTTTAAAAAATAAATCAATGACGAAGATAATTATTTGAATAAAAACTCATGAGTTGTTTTTAGGTATAATTTTTTAAGATAAATTGAGATAGAAAATAAATTTCAAGTTAAAATTAAATAGATTTTGAAAATTTTATGTAAAATCAAAAGTTAAAACAAAAAAATTAAAATATTTGATATTTTTAAAACAAACCTTTAAGAAGATAATTTCATAAAGAGGGAGAGGGAGAGGAATGATTAAATTTGGAATTAAGAGTGAAAAAAAAGTATATATAGAAATGAATAAGAATAAAATTAAAGAAAAAGTAAAGGACATACAAAATAATAATAATAATTTGAATGTAATGGTTGCCCTTGGCCTTCGTTACTTTAGACCCCCATAGTTGTGTCTCTTCCGATTTTTTCAGGGCTTTACCTAACTTTTTTGGGACTGAATGTATTGATTTATTAACATTTTTATATAAAATATATATATATATATATTATAGAAAATATTTATCTAGAGGTTAAAACATACAATGAAATCATACTCCCAATTCATTTTCTCTGTGATAACTCAAAAAAATCATTATTGTAGAAATTATATATTGGATTTTTAATCAACATTAACATTCCATTAAGAGAGAGATACTATGTTTAGAAAAAAATGAGGAGAATATACATAATTTCACATATATGTTTCGGAAAAACATTCTATCAAATAATATTTTATAAAACATAATAATTTTTTTAAATGATTAAGAAATTATTTAGTTTTAAAAAAAATAATAACATTATGATAAAAGTACTGGGTTTATAAAATAGGACTTTAATAAAATAAGAAAATTAAAATTTTAATCTAACTATTAATTTACAAATAATTATATCTCTTGATGAAAATTTAAAAAAATTAAGAGCTACAGATCCCCTTAAATTTAATGAATAACTGAGATATATGGATTTAATCTAAGTGTGAAATAAAATAATATAATTCAAAATAAATCAAGAATATTTAGGTTTTTAGAAGTAAATAATTGAATATTTAAAATAATTATGAAATTATTACTTAATATATACATATTAATTTTTAAATACTCCCATGTTTACAATTTGTAAGACACTAGTAATGAAATTTAAATGATTAGATGTTAGAGGTTATGTGAAAATATCTTCCAGTTTAATGTCTATCCTAAAAAAATTTAATATGATATCACTCTTTTGGAAGTGAACTATTAATAAATTGGTCTTAAAATAAATTTGTTTAGTTTCTGAATTTTAGATGGAGTTCTTGAAAAAAAAATATTTGGAACTATTTTCGTCACATATAATAGGTATATTATCTTATGTAAGAGTAAAGTAAAATAGAGTGTGTTTAATCAACATTATTTCTGTAAAATAACTCTCAATGAATATGTATTTGGGTTTTTTAGTAGAAAGAAAAAAAATGTTTTTCATCTAACTAATACATGAGATGGGGGATTTTCAGTATAGGAAGAATGTCCCACTTTTAATATCCTTATATAGTCAGCATCGACAAAAATTTTCATAAAAAAACATGTAAAATCTAGTTAAGTTTATTTTGGATAAATTAATCCATTTTTTAGTTCCTTTTCAAATACAGAAATTTGTTCAAAAAAATTTAAGATAGGATTCATTGGAACAGATTTAAAATTATAAAAAATAAAAACACTAAAAATGATACCTTCCCTGGTCACATAATGATTAATTATACTTCTAATCAGACTTATAAATTTTTTTTGTTGACAAAATTATTAGCCTCATCCAATGTAATCTTAAAGGTTTTTCTCATGGCTGCAATACTTTATTTATCTTGATATATGAAAAAGCTTTGAAAATTTCAACTTCTAAATTTCATTTATTTTGAATAATACCACCATTCAATTGATAAATTTGAAAACTAAGAATGAATTTGAGTGTACCCAAAAAACCCATTTAAAGTTATAATTTAATTTATTCCGTAATATTCAAAACAATGAGATTCATTTGTCATGTCAAAAATCACATAATTTGATTAAATTTATGTAGGTAACAAATAATTTGAGATATGATATAAAAAGTGTTAAATTATCTTTTACCATTTTAAAATTAATTTAATAAAACAAATGTAGCTAAAGATTTATTCCAATTCCTAGGTTTTCGTTTTAAATGATAAAATACTTTATTAAATTAAATAATATGATTATAAATATTAGGAATTTCATAAACTATTTTTTATTCCAATAAAATATTTTTGTTAATAAAATGTTTAATAAATTAATTTTACCATCCATTTGAAGGACATTGATATTAAGTTGAAGGTGGAATACAAATATAATCCTAATTGATTCTAACTGATTGATGGGTGAAATTTATTCACCATAGTCAAATCCTTCTTGGATGTATTTTTTTTCTAAAAGAGAATTATTTTTATTATTATAATTGTTCATGATGTTACTGAGATGAAAATTGTCTTGAAAATCAACTCCAGATGAGTCATCATTAGTATCCTTGAGGGAAATTTCCTCTGTTACATTGTTGTCTTTGTTGGATTATTTCTCTAATTCTCACTTCATAGTAGACTCATAAGTCATTTGAGATTAAATAACCTCTTTGGAAACAATTTTCATTTTATCCTTTTCATCTCATATTTACATTCCCTTGGGTTCCATATTTCATGGAAATACCCGATGTATCATTTTTTACTATGGATTCTTTCGAAAAATCATCCACAACATAGACTAAATGGGTGAATATTTCATTAAAGTGTGTAAACATACTATCAATGTATTTAATAGGATGAATAGAAAACTTTTATAAATATTTATATACATATCTAATCTAATGTCATTAAATTTTTGGTTCATTCATCAATGACAACATGAAATTTCAAAATTTCATGGTAATCCTTCTTGTGAAGACACGATTAAATTCACTTTTATCACGACCATAGTGTAAAGAATATTTGGATTTTAAAATACTAAAAATTGATTTCATATAATTTTCTTTCCACATATCGTATGGTTATTTTCCTGGGGTATATTAATGCATAACATTTTTTAAAGGACTAAATCAATGCTAATAAAAAATTTACATGTTATTTTACAATAGGAATAATTAATTCCATCAAAGGTAGTAGAATGTGAATATGTGTTAAATTCTATTATACTAAAGTGATTATATAAAACCAGTTATTATTAAAAAAAAATTCTAATACCAAATCAGGTCCTAGTTAATTATATAGATATGTGGGGAGAATTTTTATTTTAAAAATTAAAAGTTGTGACAAAATATAAATTCAAACCTAATAGACATTAATGTGATAAGTTTTTAATTTTGATAAATATCATAAATAAAATAAAATTTTAATATTAATAAATTAATATCCATATTAGAAATGGACATATAAAATTTATACAGATATGCATATAGAGTTTGATGTCTGGTAGAAAATAAATTATTGATGAAGAAATTAACAAGGGAACTAATAGTATTTTTATAATAGAGATCGGTAATAGCCTGATGTGAGCCCCTATGTCTTATCTTATTTAGTGGAGAGGGTATTGTTTATTTATACCATTATTTTTTCTTGATAACAAGAAACTCATCGCTGCATTTATAGTCTTGGTAACCCTATTTAATATCATCAGATGTCATGTAATGTATCCCTCGCTTCTGGGGTAGTGAGAACCTGTTAATGAAGGATATGGGAAAAATAATGTTTAATTTGATGAAATCCCATTACAATTCCAATAACTAATATCTCATAAGAACTAGTATAAAATTATATGATATATATATATATATATATTATGGATGAATATATTCTAATAGTTTGATGACTATATATATAAGGTTTTTCAAGACCATTCTTATTGGTGATAAATATCAATATTTACATCATTGGTATGGAAGTGATTAGATCATTGATTATTTATCCATCCAACTTTATATTTTATCATGTTTATAGGCTATAATAAGGCATTTAAATTTATTTAATTTAAGATATACATTATGTTGAATCAATAGGTAATTAAAATATGTGGTTTCCATTTAATTATTCATCTTTGATTATCCATTAAAATGACACTATAATGTTTATAGAATACATAGGATCAAGATATTATTGAAATTATCCCCTGTTTATCCAATTTTATCTATTGGATATCTAGTGGACCTTAACTGTTTTTTGTTATACTCCTACTAACTCTAGAGAGACTATCCATATGAAACCAGGTAGCTGGTGAAACCTACAGTTTCAAAACCAGACATTATTCCTGATAGTATCCATTTGTTTCCTTCTTTTGATCTAGGAACATTCCTAAAAGATATGACCAAAATATCTTATCCACATAAATACTTTAAAATAACATAAAAAATTATTCTTTAAATACCTTAAATATGTCAACATGATCTTCTGAAATGATCCTTGACACAACTAAATTCATGACTATGATTTTATGTTATATAATTTTCAAGAACAAAATTAATTTTATATTATTTTAAATTAATTTTTCTAATATTTTAAAAAATAATTATATTGAGAGTTTAAATTTATTTTTCAATGAATATATTTCATAAAAAAATGTGTAATATTTGCTTATAGTGAATTATATTTCATTGCAGATATTAGTGTTATCATTTCTTGTTTCCACACTTTTTACCAAATGAATAATATTCAATAACTGATGAATTTTTATGGTTTAGATGAAGTAAATATTAATTGTATGTTTTAAATATATTTGGATATGGATGGAGTTGATGAGATGACTTTTGATCTATTTTTTTAATGGTAGATTAAAATATATCATAGTATTGGTTAGAGCATGTAATAATCTATGTCTCAATAAAAATATTCTTTTTATGACATTTAAATTTTCATAGTGGAAACCATGGGTTAATCATTGAAAAAATAATCATTTTTCACCATGAAATATGATATTTTGGGATCATGGTCTCTAATTTATTTTGAGAAAACCCATATCATCCAAGGGGAGTGTCTAAAATTTAATGGTCACATGATGATGAGTCAAGGACCTTCTAAAAATGAGGATATATTATATCAAAGAAAAGTTTTAGTATTCCATGTTGTAAGGAAATATATATTGAAGAATGGATTCCAATATAATAGAAATAGGGATCTGATCATGGATTACGTCAGGAATGGAAAATATGGATAACTATAACATGCCTTGTCCTTGTCTATCATGATCGATGGGTAATATCAAATTATTCATGGGAATTAAATGATAATTATGACTTAGTGACATCCTAGTATTCAATTCTATGTGTGAAAACCCGTGTTAAATAGTATTGGCAGATGTTGATCTATAAATGACTCATGGGAAATAAAAACTCATTACTTGATTCCCTAAATCATATTAATGGAAAAACTTATAGAATGATCCAATTTCAAATGTTATAGCTGAAATACTTGGCCTTTTATATTTTTTTTATTTTGAATTTTGAATTTAAGTTTTAAATAAAAGAGATAGTGAATTATGTCATTGTGAATAATGGAGAGAGTGTCACATGGATTTAAGAGACTATAACATATAACGGTAATGGAGAAGGAAAAAATAAAAAATAAAATATTTAAATGAATAAGAATCCAAAAAATTATAAATGTTTAAAGACCTATAATTTGATTTTATATATGTTTTCTATCTATAAAAGATTAAATTGGGGGTGAATTAATGTTTTCACAAACATAATCACTAATAATACCCAAAAAATATAGTTTTAAACTTATAAGGTCTGAATTAATCCGAGTAGAAATAAATAATAAATAAAATAAAAATAATAAATTCTGAATATAACACTTAAAAAATTTTAAACTAGTTAAATTAAACCTGTATAAATATTAAATTTAATGATTTAATGATATTCTAGATGAAAATCGACAAACCACAAAAATGTATAATTAAAAAAATTTATTATTCAAATTAAAAATGCACTTCACATTTAATCAAAATCTATATGAGGATCAATACCTATATCTATAGATACACATGTTCTGAAACTAGAATAAAAATTAATTTAAAATATTGGAATCTCAAGTCCTATAGTCATAATTTCTTGATATGCATCAACAATAGTAGACTCATACTGCCAAGATCCTCTTTGACCATTTAATCAAAATTATCCATGTGGTAATCCTCATGGATTCAACAAAAAATAATTTTTGAATCAATGATTCATATCACTTAAACTTTTATATCCTGAATGATTAGAAGAAGATAATCATAATGGGAAATATATATTTATTACAATGAATCTTCACATTAATATAAGATTTTAGATCACACCAAATCCAAAATTATAAAAATATACCAAATCAGTATGGTACATAACATCTATAGAAAGTTATAACTTCTTTATGAGTCGACATCTACTCATCAATTACTTTTTCTCCTATTTATAGGTTTTGACCATAAAAAATTTCAATGGTAAACTCCATAGACATCGAGTATTTTTGTCACTTATAACAAACCCCAAACCTTCAAATTGATCTTTTATTAAATATAGTACAAGTGACCCAATAAAATTATTAATGGTAGAAGGATAAAATAATATTCTACCAAAATAAATTGATACAAAACAGAAATCTACATAGATATCATAAAAACACTCTTAAAGTTAACTCATATAAATGGTGAATCACATTACGAATTTCAAATTTAGAAATATAGAATAATTGATTTATGAAAATAAGTCATTATTCTCTAACATGTTAAAATAAAAATATGATCAATGAATGGTATTTTATAATAAAATTAAATGAAACAAACCCATATAAATTTTAAAACCACCTCAACGAATATGATTCTATAAGAAAAACATTCTCCCCCATAAAAAGAAACTAATAACTTGAAAAAACATCTACCAATTTTTAAAATAATGTTATTGTGATATATTTATACACCATTTTTATTTTCTAAAAAACTTTTATATTTAAATATTAATAATAATTATTGATATTAAAATTATTAAATTTCATTCAACACATTAAATGTTCAACTTAAATTGTAATTTTTAATTTATTCTTTTCATGAGATATTTATTGTCCATGTATTTAAGCATCTTTAACTTCTTTTATTAACACTTTAAAATTTAGTTATGATCATTCCACCTTTGTTCCTGAACATCCATCACTCATTTAAGATAAACTAATTCCTTGTTAAGAACATTATTTTCTTCGTGAATTTTTTCTGAATATTTTTTCCCCACTCCTTAATATATATATATATATATATATTTATTTATTTATTTATATCTATTATATTCAAATATAATAAATTCTCATGGAAAACATATTTGAAATTGGATAAGATGATATTGATATTACAATGGAAATCTATGATCTAATTCAATGTTAATTTAACATGAATATCCATAATTAGATCTAGAATAAAACATAATATATATTTTATCTTTTATTTTATTAATATATAATTGGACACTATATCCATATGTTTCAATAATAAATAAAACATATCTTTAAATTTTTCTAGGTTACAACTATATTTATTTGTTATTTTTTCAAATTTAGATTTAACATCATTACAATCTTGATTAATTTTAGAATTTCCTTTATTTTGTGGAGAAACATTATAATTATCAATGATATTATCATACTATTGTTTTTTTATACATCATAAACTTCAATATCATTCCATTCATCTTTATTATGGTTGTTTTCCTCCAAAGACTTACCATTCATGAATATTATAAGATCATTTGATTTTAACAGTCAATATTCTTCTTTTGATATATCCTTTATTAATTTTTTTATTTCATCGTAAGCATAATTATCATTCTGGGTCGATTATTCTGATAAAATAATGGATGTATAAATTTTTTAAGATTTATGTGATTTCAAGTGAAGAATAAATTGAAACTACATATAAGGTTGATTTTTTAGACACAAAATATTTAAGAACTAGTTATAGTTCCCATCATATTTCTCCTTTATCAAATAGTGATTGTGAATTATATTCATAAAATGGTTGAACATCTTTTTTCATTAAAATACTCCTCTATTTTTCTAATAGAGTTTCATAAATAACTAATGTCTTCCATGGTGTTGTAATATCATAACTTACCTCTATAATATCTATTGGTGGATGAGAAATTCTTGATTAATTTAACAATAATGAAATCATATTCATATTATATGACAATTTTTGTTCATCTTCTTATTATCTTAGGGCCATAGCTTCCAATTTTTTAAAATAAAATTATTATTTAATACTATATTTAGTAATATTTTTTCAAATTTATTATCCATAATTTTTTTTTTAATCTCAAATATTCTCTAAAAACCTCTTAGATTTTTCATCAATGGATTCATTAACTCTAGGTTTCTTTTATTTTCGGTATTTAAAAAAAAGTTCCTCAATAACCATACTCTACATTGACTTCTATCCATTACCTATGATATTATTTACAAAAAAAATTTCTTTAATTATCTTCTAAATGAAATTTTTTCTATTGACTTATAGACTATCATCATTCTTTTAATAATCTGATAGATTAATATAATATATTTCAATGCTAAAAAGGTTAAAAAATATTTTATTTCATCCTTGTCAATAGTGTTAGTCAATATAAAATACATGATTTATGGATATATAATATTATTCGTATTAACTATTCTTTTAAAGTTATATTCAATATAATTTCACAAAAACATAAAAAAATTGAACTTTATCAACGAATAGAAAAAAAACCTAAAACATAAACATCCAGATTGTTTTGTAGAATCATTATCACCCTTCAATAGAAGTGATCATACATTGATCAAATAAATAAAATCCATTATTTCATATCTACATGTTCTATATTATTCACATTATATTTTATAATGAACAATATATTAAAATATTAACCTATGTTGAATATCATAGAATCTTTAAAAAGATTATGTTAAGAAAATAAAGAATCACCTTCATGTAATAGAACAACTACTTTAAAACATTTCATTACTAAAACAAAAACGGATTTCCCTGTATTTTAGACATCACATTTATCTATCCCTCAACATATAAATATGTCATTGTAGAATAAAACTGTGATAAAATAAATTACTAGATAGAATATAAATTTTTTACATTGAAATTCAACAAACTCTAATCATTAAAACAACAAAACCCCACTTCATAAATGATTATTATTTATCATAACATTAAAAATATATCATCATTTTATGTATGATTTCCCTGTAAGTAATTTTACATGATTATTCCATGAGAAATAAAAATTTGATGATAAAAATATCGATGACATGGCACAAACGGTTTAGATATTTTGAATTAATTTAGTTTCCTCAAGTCACCTAAAAACTAATATATATATATATATATATAATTAAAATGGGATAAAACTATAATTATTTATTTTCTTAATTTTGAAAGATAAAAAATAAATATATTTCCTTCTGGTTGTTTATTTTTGACACACCTAATGATCATATTATAATGAATATGTTTTTGGAAGCTTAATTTAAATTTCTCTATCTTTCAAATTAAAATTTTTGAAATCATAAAATTACAAAAAGAAGATAAAAAAATCCACCTTTATAAAGGAATAAAATAAATAAGGAGAATTTTTTATTAGAAATAAAATGAGTTTAATATTGTAAAATTCATTAAAATGATTATTTTTTTATGTAAACCTATAAAATTAGCCACACATTAACATGTAACGATTATTTCTTCAGCTATTATTCATATTTAACTCTAAAAAATAAATTAAGAATTCGATAACTGAGTTTTATTAAGTATATAAAAGATTGAAAAAAGAGTCATAACCCCCATATTCCCATATATAAAATGTCAAATGGTTGATAGTTATTTATAAATAAAAACCTTAAAATTTACATATGATTGAACCTTATTTAAGGAATGTTTATTTATCTACTATCCTCATGTACGAAATTTTGTATTCCCATAATAATACCTAAAAATTACTAACTCACCATGATGTGTATTCATTATGTCATAAGTATTATCAAAATTCCCCCATCTTAATGAAAAATTAAAAAGAATATTCCTAAGACATTCAATTTTAGAATTAAGTTTAATAACATATTTCCAATATTCTGATAATGAAAATTAAATAGGTTTCTCAATTAATTATTAATTACACTTTTGAAATTAAACATTATGATTTTGAAATATCTACATTAGCCACAAGTATTTTCTAAAATATATTTTGATAAGTTTTCTCGACTTCAATCACATAATCATTCATCGATTCCTATGGTTGGGAAATATCATCCTTGTCATATTATGAATAAGGGTAGATATAATCTAAAGGAATTTTATTAAGATATTCTATAGTTACCATATCCATAAATCCTTATTCATGTGATAAAGTAACTTTATAACACTTTTAAGTAATAGTGAGAACCTTCACAATATAGTAGATAAGCATCACGTGATATATGATATGGTCATTCCATAAAACATTTTTAATTCAAGGGAACATAAGTGTATAAACAAGTTAAATTATTACTATCATTACTAGGATAAAAATTATAATATTGAAGAAAATAAGATACATTCAAAATATCCATAGAGTTTTAAAATTTATTTATATTTTTATCAGTTGACTTTATATTATTCTTATCATTCCTTTTCACTCTAGAAATAAAATTATTAATGTTTTTGGGATAATTTTGTTCCATTAAAATTATGTTTCAAGAATAATTTGTATCATATATTTCATTATACATATAATTCATATCACTTATATCATTTTATTTATATTTTAAATGTTATTCATCTAAAACATCCACCATTAAATTTGATTAAATGCAATATCCGAAAGTTTTATATTACTATCATCTAAGTGATTATTTGATGTATTTGCTTCATAATTAGTAGCCATAAATGTTTTGGTTAGAATAGATAATTCCTTATTACTATAATATTTGTTATTATAACCTTTCAAATTCTTCCTATAAATCATTTACATTCTAATAAGATAATCAAGACCTAGTAAAAAAATATAATATAAATCATAAATCATTTTCATCTAAGATTCTCTCTCTTTGGAATGTATATAAATAATCCTATCAAATAACATCCCATTCTGCATATCATTATCACTAAAATCCTTCATGATATTATCAACACATAGAAACATATGATTTATCTATAAAAAATATTCTCTTGGAAGAAAATCAAATTTATGATACATAGAATCCATAATCACTATTATAATCTCATGTACATTGGATATTCCAAAATTATTAATCTCAAAATTCAACTAAATAATATGAGATTAATCATCAGAAGATTTATAAAAATAAATATTCTATATCACGGAATAACGAAACATATTACATATCTTATAGTTTACTTGATATTCATCTCTCTCTCTTCATATGCAAATTTATGAATTTGATTCTCTTTATTATTTTAATTTCATATCATCATCTCATTATTATACACACGAGGGTTAATAATAAATTTCATCGTCTTATCTCCCTAGTACTCACAATTAGGTCCATCAATGATGGGTGACTTACTATAATTTAGTTTCAATAATTTTCTGATAGTTGTTCCACATAACATTTTAACAATATATTATTTTCTTATATTTTTTATAAGGAAAAAATATAGATATTAGATCCAATTCCAAAATGTTTTCATAATATAATGAATTGAAGAGGTGATATAATTCTTGTTATTAAAAAATTATAAATTTTTCCAATTCTAGTATTCATGCAGTTTGGAAATTAAATTTTTTCACATAATCTATATAAAAACATATAATAAACACAAGGGAAATAAAAAATTCAATGATAACTCTTAACCAACTTTTAAAATTTAATAAAAATAAGTATAATGAAATTATGTGACTATTAATCATGGTTATATATGAAAATATATATCCGAAGAAAAATATTATTCAATTATATCATAGTTGCAATAACTAAAACTATTCACTTTTAAACCAATTTAGTATGTATATCAATACAAAAATCTATAGGATAGAGTTGTTTTTCAACTAGTAACAACTTTAATCAAAATGTTCAAAATCTCATGTCATATCATTGTATCTATTTTTTGGACATAAAGAGTAGAATAATCTTAACCAAGAGATCATCTTTAATATAATTATCAAAATCTTCTAAATCATTACCCCTGGAAATGTTTCTAATAAAAAGATAAAAATAAATAGTTACTATATCTCAAACCTTTGGATAAATAAATATTGAAAATAATTACTATGGGAATCATAGATATTTTAAAAAGAAAACTCACATAAATGGAAACTATAAAAACATAATAAATACTAATATTATAAGAATTTATCCATTCATTATGTTTGTTTATTCCTATTTGATGTCAACACATCACCATGAGGTATAATATACTCCAAAAATCCTTAGTCTCTTATTTATTGGTTTTATTCATACGAAACTATGGATTAAAAAATCTATTTTCTTGTGTGATAGTAGAATCAAGTAATAAACTCATAATATCTAACACGGTAATATATATAAAGTAATTTTGGATAATTCATGATGTTCCAAAATGTATATAGTTCAAAATCACTTCATCTAAAACGATGTGATTTTGATGTTATGTCTCCATAGATATCTCAAATAATATCCTTAATATGAACTCAATTAATACATGATGCTTATATACATTTTCAAAAAAATAATATAGAAGAGTTCATTTATAGAAATAACTCAATATATTGTTACTCGTGAAGATAAAGTGGACTGTTATGGACTGGGAAGTTATGTTTAGAGAATATTCCGTTTGATTAATGATTAATTGTTTTCTATTTCATTAAGATATGTTATTGATGATGTGAAGATTATTTTCATTAATCAAATAATGTGTTCTATAATTATTTTATAAATATTAACTATCTGAATATGTGATATTGGAGTTCATCTCTATCAAATGGGAGTTTCTTTTAGAGTTTTAATAGTAACTTTATAGAAAAAATGGATATTATTAGTTTAATTTTATAAGAGATATAAACATTGTTTGGGATAATTATTAAGTTAAAATTAATTCAAGGATTAACACTTCTCATTTATATTTATGATGATTAGTGGATCATATAAAATTATATTATATGTGTCATTAGAAGGATGTAATCATTATTAATGAATATTTATCCATATAAATTTTAAATTCTCACATTATAATAAAATTCATGTTTGGTTTCTGAATTATGTGAATTAAATTATTTTTATTATGAGTAATGTCAAAATTGCAGTCATTTATAAAGCATTATGAACTAAAAAGTATTATTTAGTTCACAAAATAAATTACCCAACAAATCCATGAGGTTTATAATACCAATTTTAGTACAGGTATCTATAATTTTTATCATAACAATGTGTCATGTTACCTTAAATGACATTAAAGCTTCATTATTTTTTAAGTGTTGTTTTTTCTCTATTTATAAAAGATAATTTCATTTTGAATTTTATGTCTTTAATTGATTAAATAAATTCATATAATATTAATGGTATTCAAATTATTGATGAAAGTAACTATCATATTTGAAATTATAAGTATGTTTCTTTCTTAGTATTCACATTTTGGAACAAGCTTGATGTTTCTATCAATTGTAAAATTCCTTATCCAGAAGGAGTTGAAATGATTGTTGTTGATCAAAAGAATATACAGAATAACTTTTATAATAGTAATTATATTCATTAACAATATTTTGACAAGTAATTTATAAAATTAAATGTTATTAAGGCATTTAATAGAATATAGGATAAGTTGGAGAGAATCTATAAAGTAATTATCAAAGTCCAAAGGGAAATCTACAAATTTGGAATTTATGTTTGAATATAATCAAATGTATGAATATGATTATGATAATAAATTTTTTATAAGAAAAGAATAAATAATCAGTAAAAATATTGGCTTTATTGAGGCTCTAAAATGCTCGACTATATTTAAAAAGTTAAATTATGTATTTATTGAAAAATTAGGTGCAATGATATCTGATCTTGATGATGGAAATGTAGAAAATATTCATTCAAATGACTTATATAACATATGAACTAAATTTAAATTGAATAAATAATGCACTCACAAGAAGATGGATATGAATTATAAGGATATATCTTTTATATAATTATGTGGGATACTATTAAAAAAATTCAAAATGAAGAAATAATTCAATCAATGATGAATATGTTTATATAAATCCTGACAGGTCCATTTCATTCAACTTTTGAAGTGTTTTGAAGAAAATATGGTAACATGGAATGATTGTATTAGAGTGTTTAATATATCTGGCTATTGGATATTTCTATGATAATTTTTAAATGGTGAAGGAAACAAGAGATTATTTGAAAATTATTCATTGAGAGTTATCACAAAAAAAAGAGATGAAAATTAAATAAATAAAAGTTTTCATTGAATAGGGAAAGTAATAATCCCAAAAGAAGCCAACCAGAAACATTTCTTATCTAATATTCATAATGAAGACTGTGGTAATGAAAAAACTAATGTT
Organism: Viscum album; assembly: GCA_963277665.1. Lineage (NCBI taxonomy): Eukaryota > Viridiplantae > Streptophyta > Magnoliopsida > Santalales > Viscaceae > Viscum > Viscum album. The sequence continues at coordinate 1,939,577,206 of OY728140.1, read as the reverse complement.
AAAAGTTCATGTTAAGTTTGAGAAACATTTCTATTTGTTAAATTGGAAAAAAAAATTCACTAATGATGAAGATGTTTGTAATGAAAAAGAAATTGTAACTATGAAAATGTTCTTATATATGTAAATGTTCAAGGACTGTATTTTAGAGTTCTCAGTGTCGGTGGAATAGAATAATAAATTTAAAACTCTCATACATCAAATGAAATTTATTCTTCCCATCCTAAAAGGAATTAAAAATTATTGAAGGATAATTGTAGCATGTTTTTACCTTGAATAGGTACTTTTTCAACTTATCTAAGTCCCTATTCTGATAAAAATCATTTTATGTGATTTTAGGGTTTTACTGCAGACTATAGAATAGGTATATGCCATATACCTAAACTTAACATTGTGTACCTGAAGTACACATCGTGTACTTGTAGATGGTTTCATGTTGTGAATGGGGAGGTCACTCTGTGTGTTGGTACATACAATGTACCTGAATTACATGTCTTTTAGGGGATAAATATCGAATTTTTAACTCGAGGTGATAAGTTATTTGATGTACTTATCCAATGTGGCCTTCAATTCGTGACCCCGTGGTACGCATAATCTCTTGCCCCACTCCCAGTTTAACGTCATGCATTTGGCTATTTCGCTCGGTCCTTTTCATTCCAGACTTCATGTCTAATGACCTAGAGATGTTCTGGCGCATTTTGTGAGGGACTCAACTTCATCCAGATTGAACCAAATGACTTGGGATCTTCATTCTTCATGTAGTTCATATACTGGGTCAGTGTTCCCCCTCGTTATTCAAGTTTCGCCTTTCCATTCATATTAGGTTTTCATTGGATCATCATGGGATTGATGTATCCATGTCTTGTGCTATTGTATAATGCTACATGGAAGAGTTTATAGGTCCTCTACACCTTCATTCTCATTTATGGGTTCCATTGTGAGTGTCGTTCTTTATGAAATATGTAGGTGGTTCGGGCCCATTTTTTCAAATTTACTACCACTGTATTGTTTGGTTGATTTCAATTTCTAATTTAAATTCAAATTCTCGACATTGATTTTAAATTCTTTGATAAATCCAATTTTTTATTGAGATATTTGAAATTCTTTTGTCATGAAAACATGTAAACCCTCGATTCTTTTTTATTATGGTGGGTTTATGAAAATTGTCAGGTTCAAATTGTTAAATTTAAATTATGGATTTGATGAAAATGATTTCATTTAAATTTCTGAATTTAATTGTGAAAATTAAATTATTAAATGGATGGAATTGATTTTGAATGAATTTCAAACTTTAAAATGGATTAAAATTATTTGATAGAGACTGGTGGTTTTATCTTTTCAAAAGGCATGTGTTTTTGAATAAAACACATTTTGGTTTTAAATGGAAAGAAATTTTCATTTTTAAATGGAAGAATGGGATTGATCATATTTTAAGTAGTATTGAAATAGTTCACCCATCATGTAAGATCACATGCAAAGCCTTAGGTGGTTAGTTCATTATTTTGATACACTCTACTCTATAACAGCGTTGTAAAACATACATGTGGCAGTCACATCCCCAATAAGTTAGTAATGAGTCTCTTTTGGCTTGTGTCAAAGGGACATGTGTATACACATTCTTCTAACTTCACATAGAGAGTGTGGAATCATATAGCTGATTAATACAATCATAACTTTTGATAGATGACCATGTTGCTCTCTTGTTTATTTATATTTGAGATATAAATGTATTCCAATGTCTATTGAAACTGCATTAAATGACTTTTGAATTTATATAAACTATTTTATATAAATGATTTACATAATAAATTATTTTTGAAATATTTCATCGCATGTAATGTAATGAGAGTGATGTAAATGAATTTTCCATCATATCAAAACTGTTTATCAGATTTTTTTAAAATATTATTTCGAATTTCAAACATGTGTATTTTAAAAATTTAACGTTTTTCATTAGATAATCAACTTTTGTTATCTATTAAGGAATACTTGGTGGTATCCTACAGCTTTTTGGTTTTCACCCTAAATCCCATTTTTTTTATTACCATCATGGTTATCAGGTTACTAGGGTATCCAGACTGGTTTGTGAAAAATTTGTATTAGAGGAGTCTTTTGATCCTATTTCTTGAAGTTAGTATTCATTTTTGTGATCTGGTCGTGGAAAAGGAGGTACTTGCAATTGACTACCTAACCAGCTCTCACAGTAATGAACCTTAAGTCACCAGCTGTGGTTAGAGAAAGATGTCATGTAGATTAGTTCAAGTATTTTCCCTATAGATATTTGGATTAGTTGAAATCAATATCATGTTAGTCCCTTCCATTGTGAATATTTTCTCTTTCTACTCAGTTTGTGTGTTATTTTAATGTTCTCCTATTATATTCTAATGTTTTGTAGAATCATCCCTCTGTGGAGACATGCGAATTAGAGATAGTAAATGAATTCTGAAAAAACCTCCTCAAGAAAATCATGTTGTTGACCCAAATCTAGATGAGGTAATTGTGCGCACTGTCTAAGCTCTAGGATAGGCACCACCTCCAGTTCTTGCTTTGGATCCTATAGTGGATCCTTAGGGGGATGTTCTTTAATATCATTCTCAAGTGAACCTTTTTCAGAAGCCACCGTTATTCAAAGGATCCAATGATCCTCAACAAGGTTTGGAATGATTGGGAAATATAGAATGTATGTTTGAGTTATTAGAGAAACTCGAAGTGATCAAAGTGAAGTGTGCAACCATCATGATAGAGGGACCTAGTTGGAGAAGGTGGGACATGATGTTGACGATAGGGAAAAATGAGGGATTATAATGAAAAGACATCAAGGTTCATTTTACCAATCAGTTCTATCTATAGTCGATGGTGTTGGATAATGCGGTAGTATTTTTCATGCTAAAGCGGGCTGATAAAACCGTGAATGAGTATTCAACCCCCTTTTCAATGTTGGTGTAGTTTTCTCCTGATATTTTATCTAATGGGTTAATGAAGGTATGATAGTTCGAGTTTATGCTATTATCATATTTTTGTTCTCTATTTTTATTTATGAAGTTGTCCACATATTCTGATGTGCCGGATATGGTGATTATGGTTTAGAATGACATGGCTAGTAAGTTAGGGTTGACGGGAGTTCCTTTTTCTCATAGTGGTAGTATTGGTTACACTAAAGGAAAATGGAAGCATGATGATCCTCGTGGATTTTATTGATGGAAGATTCATTCCAAACCTCCTAAAGCTCTAATAGGATGTTCTATAAATTGTTACCATTGTGGAAATCAAGAACATTCTAGGAGGGTTTTCACTGAGACACCAAAGAACTATAGCTCATGTGGATGTTCAGGGAACTTGTGATGTTTTACCAACAATTCACTACCCCATGCAGTGGGAAAATATCATATGCTTCTATCAACACTACAGAGAAATCATATGCTTCACATTCAACAGGGTTCTAGCCACAGGCATCTACGACAAATATTATTCAGGCAGTGGAAGTGTTTCCAGTGGAAGCATTCACGGTTCTAGTGACTTTGAGAGGTATTATTACCATTTCTTCCTCATTAGTGACTTCTCACTTGGATACTGGTGCATATAACTCTTTTCTTTCAACCCATATTGTTCTCCTAGTTAATATTCCTATAGAAAAATTATCTTGTGCAATGGATATTACTACACCCATTGGTATGAAGAGAGAGAATACTCATTGTAGTCCTAAATTTTTCATCTCTCTGTTAGATGTCAAGATATATTAGAGTATTCTAGTTCTTGATATGAAATCTATTAAAGTCACATTTAGGATGCAATTGTACATTTCCAATAAATCCTATATTTATTTTTATCTTTTATTGGTATACTTTTGTACCCCCAGTGATGTGCCCCTTGTTTTTTCAAAGAGAATGGGACCCAAGGTCGGGGAGAGCCAGGCCATCTTATCTAGAGTTAGGGAAAGTGATATCAATGTTTTCTTTTGGCCATGAGTGAGAATCAATTAGTGGTTATCTTCCTCCAGTTTTCATCGTGTTTTACAATGTGTTCCCTTCGAATTTCTCTAGTCTACCACTGGTGAGATATGTTGAGTTTTATATTGAAATAATTCCAAGCACCCAACAGGTATCTATCCCATCTTAGAGTACGGAACTATTTGAGCTGAAAGATATGAATTCTCATATGGAAGACCTTCTTTAGAAAGGGTTTATTCATCCAAGTGTGTCACCATGGGTTGCGTCGGTTCTCATTTCTATAAAGGATAATGATTATCTTCACTTATGTGTTTATTATCATAATCTCAATCGATTTACGATAAAGAAAAAATATCCATCACCACAGAATGAGGATATGTTTGATCAGCTAAAAGGTGTGATGTGGTTTTCAAAGACCGACCTTCGATCTAGTTATGATCAATTAAGGATCAAAGAATCTCATATTTATAAAACCACCTATCGAAGCAATTATGGGCACATTGAGTACCTTGTTATACCCTTTGGTTTGACAGATTTTAATTTTTTTCATGGATTTGATGAAAAATATTTTCTATGAGTGTATAGATACCATTGTTTTAGTCATTGTAGATGAAATTGTTTCCAACTCCAATTATGAGGAAGATAATATGAAACAAATTATAATAGTTCTGATTGTTCTATTAAATCACTATATTTATGCAAATCATTCAAAGTGTGATTTTTAGATTAGAGAAGTGAAATTATTGGGAAATGTAGTGACTGAATAGGGTTTATCAGTTTATCCTATGAAGGTGAAGGATGATATGACATGAGACCAACCATGAAATGGAATCAAGATCATGAGCTTCTTGGGATTATCTGAATATTACCATAGGTTTGTGAAGGAATTCACAAAGATGGCTTCGTAGATAAATTCTCTGACTCGGAAAGGTGTGAAGTCTATGTGGGATGACAAATGTCAAAGTTATCTTTTTGAGATGAAACATGTCATGACCTATCCTCGGGGCCCATGTCATGACTACCCCAAGCCTGCCTTCCATAGTTCAGGGGCTGGTGACTAGAACCAAGGTGTAATTCTTGATAAAAAGGGAAGGCATTGCCTTTATAAAGTAAACAGACAAACATAGTAAGCAAGCAGAAGTAAACACTAAGTAAAACTGGATACAATAGTAAGTGCGGAAAAGTAAGTGGGCCAGAATACATACCCAAACTGAAAGTAAAGTACAACTCGAAAAGGAAGTACAACAACTGAAAAGTAAAGATGCATTGTCGAGTCGTCCACTGGAAGTCCCACCAGAAGGGTGGATACAGATAGCCTCCTCAACTCCTCGGGTCCAGTCGTCCGCTCCGAGTACGTCTCACCCAGTGGTCCACCTCCAGGTACCGACTTGCCCCGCAAGCCTCAACCACGATCAGCGTTGTCTGTCATCTTCAACCAACACAACATAGTGCGGGCATATCCCGTGCATGGGTGAGTATACGCTACTCAGTAGGGACCCCGAGACCCCCTAAGGTCTCCCAAAATCCACAAGGATAATCCACAAAAGAAAGATACAATCACGAAGTAACATCCAACACTACTTAGGTATATTCCCATACATATACCTAAGTCATCAATTCCATTTCGGCTCCAACATCTGAGCCCAAGTACAACCCAGTCCACACAGAAAAACATAACCCATTCCACATAGGAATTCTCAACCCAATCCACACAGGAATTCACAACGTAATCCACAGAGGATATCAAGTCAATCTTATCATTGATAAGATTGGAAGCCAAGACTCAGCTCACATAGGTATAATTTTTCATAAGACGATAGAGATGATCAAATGTAGCCACTGATTCATCTAAGTTGTTGGTCCCACACTGGATCGTTTGGTACTAACCCCCGCAATAACCCACACAGGATCGATAGGTACTAACCCTCGCAATGATCCACACAGGATCTGACCCACACAGGACCGGTATGCGCTGGACCACACAAGACTGCTGAGCTCTAACCCACTTATGATCGGTAGGCACTGATCCACACAGGATCGCTGAGTGTTATAATCATCGCTGTCGAACCCACAGAGGATTCCCATTCAGTCTTCATCATCGTCGCATTCGCAGCCAGCTCTAGGGTTCCCACACACAACAAGCTCGTTTCAGGAAGATCCTCTCCTCGAGTCATAGGGATGGATACATCAACCGTCACGAAGACTAGGGATGATGTAACCCAACATTCTATCGCACGTCTTAGGGGAAACCCAAGAAAAACCTTCCCAAGTCATAGAGAACAAGACAACCAAACCATTTTCCAAAAGTACACGGCGTGTAGATATACGATACGCGCTGTGTCATCCGACACCGGGTACTTCCCGTGTGTTATGGGCCGTGTCGCAGGGCTGGTTGTGTGAAAAAGAAAGTACATGGCATGTGGTACGGTTACACGCTGTGTCTTCTGTCCATGGGTATTGTCCGTGTACCACAGCCCGTGTCGATGAGTTGTTCATGTAAAAAGTATGTACACGACGTGTGGTATGGTTAAACGCCGTTTTCAAACATCTGGGGTCGGGTCCGTGTATGCTGGAAATACCTAGTCGTGTGGTGGAGTACATTCCCGTGTAATCCATTCCATGTCCGTGTATCCTCGGAATACACGCTGAGTCTCGCGAAGCCGCTTCTGCCCTTCTGTGAATAGAATACACGCCGTGCCTCTTGGTCGTGTATTGTTGCCCGTGTCCGTGTATTTTCCAGAATACAAGCCACGTCTCGCGAAGCTGCTTCTGCTATTCTGCATAGAGATTACACGCCGTGTGGCCGAGGTCACACGTCGGGTGTTACTTGTCTAAACCCGAAACTCAATCCACAGTACCCCCACATTACATGGTGTGTTTGTCAGAGGTACACGCCCTGTATTCTGGAATTTTCTAGAACCGATGCCTACAGCCATCGCACATCCCGTGTTGTCCGTTCATTGATCTAACGGTCCGTTCATCATGAAACTTAGGACACTAAGTTTCCCCGATGTCCCGAAATCATCTTCGTAATTTTCAGGCCTCTGATTGGCTCTGAAATCACGATTTGATTCACCTGCTCGAAGAACAGTCAAGGGATGGTACCTCATGTTCCAGTTTGATCCGTCTCCCGCTATCGTCATCGCACCTTCACTAGGACATCGTGATGTTGGGACTTCAATTGGGATCGTTGCATCGTAAAATGAACTCGCAACGTTCCGGTGTTCGTCACCCATGAAGAACACGAAGATCCCACCAAACATTCACAAAAACGGCAGAGGGATCGGGCATTGTTCGTTTGGCCCGATCATTCCACGTTAGTTTGGTAGCAAGCGGGTCAAGATAAACAAAGGAAGGAATAATCAGCATTGCTCAAATAAAAACACACCCCTACCTTGATAAAGAGATAAACGAAGGTTCGTCGCGGAAAAGAACGTCGTGACTCCGTAAGAGTTCTCGGCATCACGGAGAAGAGAGTCATCGGCGTTGCAGTACACAGCGTCACGTCATCGATCTCCGAGGATGGCGTCTCTCACCGGCTATGGAGAGGGAAGAAGATGGTATGATGAAATCTCCTTTGTGGTGACAGAGTTCTTCGTCGAAGGCTCGACGTTCTTCACCTTCTTCGACGAGGAAGAAGATGAACTTCAAGACTTAGAGTTTTCTTCTCCCCAATCCCCTTACACCACAAGCTAACCTAATAAGATAAGATCCATCTCATTTTATTATCTTAAGTTATGCCTTTAAAAATTAAAAATTTCAAATACATAACTCACTTAATTAAATTAAAGAGTTGGCATTGAATAAATGTGGGGAGAGGGAAGGTCACAAATTAAATGGGATGTTTTAAGGGTTACACACTTAAGAGGGAGATTAGTGGATTTAGGGAATATGAGAAGATGGGGGATTTTGTGGGCCCCACCACCCTCATAACCTCACATGGGAAGTTGGGTGGTTTTGGGACCCACCAACAACATCCCATGAGAGAATTAAACTACCATGGATAAAATAAATTTTCACATAATTTATTTTACCTAACATTTAAAAACCTAATTTTTAACAATTCCTCTCAAGAAAACGCAACTCCAGTAAAGGTCTTCATAAGCAATTATCGGTGCTGCGGTTTCATCGGTGCCCTCAGATTTCGATTCCGAGCACCGGTTCAAAAGTTAGGAAATCTCACTCGTTCGTTCACTGAACGTACCTAAGCTAAACTTCGAATAATTAATCCGGGCTCACCGGGCCTCGGAATCAGGTGCCGTCAGAAACTGCATTCTTGTAAAATCCCAAAGAAAATTAAGAAAAATTTCCCTTGAATTTTATGGGTCTTTACATTACTCCCACCTCAGGGCTTTACATCCCTGTAAACATACATCATAAACTAGGGGAAAAAATGTGGGTATTGTGCACGCATCTGAGCCTCCTGCTCCTATGTGATCTCCAGGAGGTTCTTATGCTACCATCTGATGCGCGCTAGAGGTATCGACTGTCCACATAGGACATGCTCCTGTCTATCCTCAATCTCCACCGGGACCTCCGGAAAAGTCGCCCCATCATCAATGTCCAGCTCCCCATGGTCCATGATATGCATCGGGTCGTGCACGTATCTCTTCAACTGAGATACGTGGAAGACGTCGTGCACCTGGTGCAACTGAGGTGGTAGAGCAAAGCGATAAGCCACCTCGGCTATCCTGCTGAGGACCTGGAATGGTCCGATGAAGTGCATAGACAACCTGCCGCCTCGGCCAAATCTTCGTAATCCATGTCGAGGTGAGACTCGTAAAAAGATGTGGTCGCCATCCTCGAACTCTAGTGGTCTCCGCCTCCTGTCAGCATATGACTTATACCGGCTCTGATCTATCCTCATCCACTCCTGGCTGACCTGAACCGTCTCTATTGTGGCATGGACCATCTCCGGTCCCACAAGTGCTGACTCCCCAGGGTCTGTCCAGCACAGAGGTGATCTGAAAGGTCGGTCGTACAATGCCTCATATGGTTCCATCCCGATGGTGGAGTGGTAGCTATTGTTGTACGTGAACTCCACAAAGGCTAGGTGGTCCTCCCAAATACGGCCAAGGTCGAGTACACATGCGTGGAGCATGTCCTCGAGAGTCTGAATGGTCCTCTCCTTCTGACCATCCGTTTGAGTGTGAAATGTGGTGCTCAGACATATCTACATCCTGAATGCCTCCTGCAACCCCTTCCAAAGCTGTTAAGTAAAGCGATCATCTCGATCGGAGATGGTAGATGATGGCACACCATGAAGCTGTACAATCTCTTGAACGTAGAGACGTCCCAAGCTCTCTACTGAGCCCTGCTCTCTGATGGGTAAGAAGTGGGCCGACTTGGTGAGTCGGTCGACAATCACCCAAATGGAGTCGTGACCTTTGGAAGTGCGTGGAAGTCCAGTCATGAAATCCAAAGATATACTGTCCCACTTCCACTCTGGGACCTCTAAGGGTTGTACCAAGCTAGCTGGTACCTGGTGCCCTGCCTTCACCTGCTGGCAGGTGAGGCATCGAGAAACGAACTCTGCCACAGCTTTCTTCATACCCGCCCACCAGTGCTGTCGTCTGAGATCCTGGTACATCATCGCCACTCCAAGATGTACCACTAAAGGGGAAGTGTGAAAATCTCTCAACACCTCCTCCCGTAAAGCAAATGGTACCATGGTACGTCCTCTAAAAAGGACGTCGTGCTCTCCTCCTATAGAGAACCCATCAGGTGCATGTCCTGAGGATATCTGTGCATGCCATGTCTCACAGTCAACATCCCCACATTGTGCCTCTTTGACCCACTGTAGTAGTAGAAGAGTGACTATGAGTGACTGCAGAAAGGTTGCTCCATCACTATCCATGAAGGATATCTACAAAGCGGCTAGCTACTCTGTCGCCTCCCCAAGTAATTGAATGCATGTACTCCTGCTGAGAGCATCGTCTACCACGTTCCCTTTTCTAGGAATATAGACTATTTCAAAGTCATAATCCTGGAGGAACTCGAGTCATCACCGCTGTCTCAGATTCAGGTCCTTCTGTGAAAAGATGTACCTGAGACTCTGGTGGTCATAGTAGACTATAAAGCGCTTTCCCATCAGATAGTGTCGCCAAATCTTCATAGAGAAGACCACTACTGCTAACTCCAGGTCATGGGTAGCGTAGTTCTGCTCATGCTGCCTCAACTGACGTGATCCATAAGCGATCACTACCCACTCCTTCATCATGACACATCTGAGTCTGGTCCCTGATGCATCGCAGTAAACTACGTACCCTACTCCCTCCTCTGGTAGCCTCAGGATAGGTGTGTTGGTCAGTCTCTGTCTCCGCTCCTGGAAGCTCTACTGACATCTTTCTGACCACACGAAGGGTTTCCCCTTCTTCATCAAATCTGAAAGTGGTGTCGCAACTTTGAAGAAGTCTGGCACAAATCTCCGGTAGTACCCAGCTAGTCCCAAGAAACTCCGCACGTCCATCACACTCCTGGGTGGCTCCCAAGCTAGCACTGCCTCGATCTTCGCAGGATCCACTGCAACTCCTGCCTCAGATATGACGTTTCCCAATAAGTGGACCTCACGTATCAAGAACTAACACTTCGAGAGTGTACCATAAAGCTGGTGCTCTCGGATTGTGTCTAGTACAACCCGCAAGTGGTAGGCGTGCTCCTCCTCAGTCATCGAGTGTATCAATATGTCTTCGTTGAAGACCATGACAAATCAATCGAGGTATGGCTGAAATTTCTTATTCATGAGACTCATGAACACTGCTGGAGCATTGGTTACGCCGAAAGGCATAACCAAGAACTCATGGTGTCCATACCGACACCTGAAGGTCGTCTTCTGCACGTCCTCGTCTCGAACTCTGAGCTGATGATAGACTGATCTAAGGTCTATCTTTGAGAACCACCGTGCTCCCTTGAGATGATCGAAGAGGTAATAAAACTTTGGTAGAGGATACTTGTTCCTCATGGTTAACTGGTTCAAGCGATGATAGTCGACACAATGTTTCATGCTCCCGTCCGCCTTCTTGGCGAACAATATCGAGGAATCCCAGGGTGAAACACTGGGTCGGATGAATCCCTTGTTCTGCAAGTCCTCCAGCTGTACTCGTAGCTCTCAAAGCTTGGAGGGAGCCATCCGATATGCTAGGGTGGATATCAGGGCTGTCCCGGGGTACAGGTCAATATAAAAATCTTCCTCTCTGTGAGGAGGTAGTCCTGGAATGTCGTCGGGAAAAAAATCTGCATACTGATCCACCACTGCAGGTAAGATCAAACTCCGAACGTCAACTGCTCCTAGGATGAGGCTAGCCAACTGATGAGTGATGGGTTGTCCTCTCCTCTGCGTGAGTCCATCCTGCACTGCAAAGGCTCCCTTCTCACTGGTGAAGGTGAACCTGCTCCCATCGGTGCGAACACATCGCACCTTGCGCCTAATGCAGTCGATCTGAGCATGGACTCCAGATAACCAATCCATTCCCAATATGACATCGTAAGGCCTCGACGTTGCTATAAGAAGATCCCATCCGAAGCTCTCGCCTCCTAGAGTAATCTCACACTACCGGCACCAGTGATTAATCATCGAGTCTCCTCCCGTAGGAGTCTCTAGCCGTAAGGATTGAGCCAACGGCTCCGTCGGAATCTCCGAGCTCCGAACAAGGGCAGCAGCAATGAAATAATGACTTGATCCTGTGTCTATAAGAACTATAGTAAGGGTGGAGTAGACATAGATAGAACCTCGAATCATCTCGGGCACGCCGTGGACGTAGGCCTCCGCTGCCTGAAGATGTGCCTGCCTCTTCCCGCCAGCTCCCTGTGGTCGGGGTGGACCTCCTGGTGGTGGTGGTGGTAGAGCCTCAAATTGTCGCCCACCACCTACTGCTCGGCCAGCTCCCCTGCCTCGTCCGCATACTCCCATCGGACTGCCACAGTCGACCCTTTGCCTCTGCCTGGGTGGTCCCTCAACTGTCTACTGCTCCTCCGCACGGCGGGTCGGGCAGGCACGAGCCATGTGGCCCTGCCCGCCGCATGTGTAGCACTATCTGCCTCTCGAAAGACTGGCTCTGCGCTATGTGCCCCGCACCTCAAGCCAGTGTCCTGAGGTCGTCCGCCTGAGGGTCTGGTCTGCCTAGATCCATGAGTCATCCGTCGACTGCCAGCTGTAGAAGACTCTGCTACGTGCCGCCCTTCGGTTGGTCTCGCTGCTGATGTAGACTTAGCAAGAAATCTCTCAATGAGAAGGGCTCGCTCCAGTACCCCTGCCTGTGTCGGAATGCTGATGGAGATCAGTGATTCCCTGACCTCATGCCTCAATCCTTTCTCCAAGGTCCAGGCCTGGAAGAATGGGTCTCGTACCATGTCCGTCGAATAGTGTGAGAGATCGGTAAATCTCGCCGACTACTGTGCGACCGTCATGCTGCCATGCTGCAGCTATAGAAGCCCCTAGATGTGCACCGCACGGAGGGTGGCTGGGACAAACTCTAAGCAGAAGAGGCTCTCAAAGTCCGTCCAGAGGAGTGATGCCTCGTCGTGCACCTGAAGCATCAAACTCCACCATCTTCCTACTGCCGCGTGGAGGAGGCTCGCTGCGAGGATCACCATGAGGTCAGCTGTTGTCCCCACTAACCTAAAAACTTGCACAACCGCCTCCAGCCAATCCTCGGCTGCCTGATTGTCCATCTCCCCGCAGAACCTGGGAGGTATGTGATGATGAAACTCGTGCAGTGCACCAAGGCGACATTCACTCTCAGCGGCTGGGGATAGTAGCATCGGTGGCTCGGCGGGTAGTGGTAACGCCAGTGCCTCCGCAGTAATAGGGCCCTGCACCGAGGCCTCGTCGCTCGGTGGGCTGTCGTCACGTACAAAACACGGAACCCTAGCTGGATGCCATCGTGGGGCTATCCTGAAAAGAAACAGGTGCGCCATTGTTAATACAGTATAACTTCTGAGCTGACACAAAGTAATCACAATGAAAACGTGAAACACACATGCCATCAATGTTTTCATGCATTAAGTCAGAAATCAGAAGTTAGGGTTCTGGTGTGCGGATATATCGGCCGCCGCACCAACACTGGACTCCATGGACTGATAACCACACTCAATACTCTTAACACTATTGCTTTACATAGAAAAAGATCAGAGTCCTGAGTTCTGCGGTAGAACTAAACTCCTCTGATACCAATTTGTCACAACCCGTCCTCGGGGCCCATGCCGTGACTACCCCAACCCCTCCTTCCATAGGCCAGGGGCTGGAAACTAGCACCAAGGCGTAATTCCCAATAAAAAGGGAAGGCATTGCATTTATAAAGTAAACAAACACAAAGAGTGAGCAAGAAGAAGTAAACACTAAGTAAAACTGGGTACAATAGTAATTGCGGAAATGTAAGTGGGCCAGAATACAAACCCAAACTGAAATTAAAGTACAATTGGAAAACGGAGTACAACAACTGAAAAGTAAAGACACAATGTCGAGCTGTCCACTGGAAGTCCCACCTGAAGGGTGGATACAGATAGTCTCCTCAGCTTCCCGGGTCCAGTCGTCCACTCCGAGTACGTCCCACCCAGTGGTCCACCTCCAGGTACCGACTTGCTCTGCAAGCCTCAACCACGATCAGCGTTGTCCGTCGTCTGCAATGAACACAACGTAGTGCGGGCATATCCCATGCAGGGGTGAGTATACGCTACTCAGTAGGGACCCTGAGACCCCCGAAGGTCTCCCAAAATCCACAAGGATAATCCAAAAAAGAAAGATACAATCACAAAGTAACATCAAACACTACTTAGGTATATTCCCATACATATACCTAAGTCATCAATTCCAGTTTGGCTCCAACATCTAAGCCCAAGTACAACCCAGTCCACACTAAAAAACATAACCCATTCCAGATAGGAATTCGCAACCCAATCCACACAAGAATGTACATCATAATCCACACTGGATATCAAATCAATATTATCGTCGATAAGATTGGAAGTCAAGACTCAGCTCACACAAGTATACTTCTTCGTAAGATGATAGAGATGATCAGATATAGCCACTGATTCATATAAGACATTGGACCCACACAGGATTATTAGGTACTAACCCCCGCAATGACCCACACAGGATCTGACCCACACAGGATCGATATGTGCTAGCCCACACAGGACTGCTGAGTGCTGACCCATAGAGGATTGGTAGGCACTGATCCACATAGGATCGCTGAGTGTTGTAGTCATCGCTTTCGAACCCACGGAGGATTACCATGCAGTCTTCATCGTCGTCGCAGTCACATCCATCTCTAGGGTTCCCGCACATAGAACGCTCGTTTCAGGAGGATCCTATCCTCGAGTCAAAGGGATGGATACATCAACCGTCAAGAAGACTAGGTATGATGTAACCCAATGTTCTATCCCACATCTTAGAATAAAACCAAGAAAAACTTTCCCAAGTCATAGAGAACAAGACGACCAAACCATTTTCCAAAAGTACACGACGTGTAGATATACGATACATGTCGTGTCATCATACACCAGGTACTGCCCGTGTGTTATGGCCCATTTCACAGGGCTGGTCGTGTAAAAAAGAAACTACAAGGCATGTGGTATGGTTACACACCCTATCTTCTGTCCACGGGTACTGTCCGTGTACCACAGCCCGTGTCGATGGGTTGTTCATGTAAAAAGTATGTACCTGACATGTGGTATGGTTACACGCCGTGTCCAAACACCTGGGGTTGGCCCCGTGTATGCTGGCCACGCCTGGTCGTGTGGTGGAGTACATGCCTTTGTACTCCATTCCATGTTCGTGTATCCCAGAATACACACTGAGTCCCGTGAAGCCGCTTCTACCCTTCTGTGAAGAGAATACACGCCGTGCCTCTTGGCTGTGTATTGCTGCCCGTGTATGTGTATTTTCAAGAATACAATCCATGTCTCATGAAGCTGCTTCTGCTATTCTACATAGAGATTACATTCCATGTGGCCAGGGTCACACACCGTGTGTTACTTGTCTAAACCCAAAACTCAAGCCGCAGTACTCCCACACTACACGGCGTGTTCTTCAGAGGTACACGTCGTGTATTCTGGAATTTTCCAAAACCGACGCCTCCAGCCAGCGCGCCTCTTGTGTTTTCCATTCTTCGTTCTGACAGTCCATTCATCACGAAACATAGGACACTAAGTCTCTCTGATATCCTGTAATCGTCTCCAGTGTTTTCGGGCCTCTGATCGGCTCCGAAATCACGATTTGATTCACCCGCTCGAAGAACGGTCAAGGGTCGGTCCATCCCGTTCCGGTTTGATCTGTCGCCCACTATCGTCATCGCACCTTCACTAGGACGTCGTGATGTTGGGTCTTCAATTTGTATCGTTGCGTCACACAATGAACTCACAACATTCTGGTGTTCGTCACTCATGAAGAACACGAAGATCCCACAAAACATTCAGAAAAACGGCGGAGGGATCGGGCCATGTTCGTTTGGCCCAGTCCTTCCACATTAGTTTGGTAGCAAGCGGGTCAAGATAAACAAATGAAGAATCAGCATTGCTCAAATAAAAACACACCCCTACCTTGATAACGAGATGAACAAAGGTTCGTCGCTGAAGAAGACTCCATAAGCGTCATCGGTGTCAGGGAGAAGAGAGTCATCGGTGTCGCGGTACACAGTGTCGTGTCATCGATCTCCGAGGATGGTGTCTCTCACCGACTGTGGAGAGGGAAGAAGACGGTATGACGAACTCCCCTTTGTGGTGACAGAGTTCTTTGTCAAAGGCTCGGCGTTCTTCGCATTCTTCGACGATGAAGAAGATGAACTTCAAGACATAGATTTTTCTTCTCCCCAATCCCCTTACACCACAAGCCATCCTAATAAAATAAGATCCCTCTCATTTTATTATCTTATGTCAAGCCTTTCAAAATTGAAATTTTCAAAAACATAACTCACTTAATTAAATTAAAGAGTTGGCATTGAATAAATGTGGGGATAGGGAAGGTCACAAATTAAATGGGATGTTTTAAAGGTTACACACTTAAGAGGGACATTAGAAGAGTTATGTAATATGAGAAGATGGGGGCTCTTGTGGGCCCCACCGCCCTCATAACCTCACATGGGAAGTTGGGTGGTTGTGGGCCCCACCAACAACTTCACATGAGAGAATTAAACTACCATGGATAAAATAAATTTGCACACAATTTATTTTAACTAACATTTAATTCCCTAATTTTTAACAATTCCTTCCAAGCAAACGCAACTCTAATAAAGGTCTTCCTAAGCAATTACTAGCGTTGTGGTTTCATCGATGCCCTCAGATTTCGATTTCGAGCATCGGTTCAAAAGTTATGAAATCCCGCTCATTCGTTCACTGAACGTACCCGAGATAAACTTTAACTGGGCCTCGGAATCAGGTGCCGTTAGAAACTGCATTCTTGTAAAATCCCAAATAAAATTAAGAAAAATTTCCCTTGAATTTTATGGGTCTTTACAAAACATCTGTCGACTACTATACCAGGGTTAACTCTTCCAGAAGCCGAGCAGGTCTATGTGGTCTTTGGTGATAAATCAGGTTCTTGCGTGGGCCATGTTCTTATGTAGGGTGATCATGTAGTAGAATATGGATCGCATCATCTTAGGCCACGCTAGAAGAATCATACTTCCCAGGATCTCGAACATGAACCTATGATGAGATTTCTTAAAATTTGGTGGCACAACCTTATTGGGGAATGTTTTATTGTGTATCCAGACCACAAAATCCTGATTTATAACTTCTCTTAAAATGATTTAAATGTTATGAAAAATCCATTATGTTGAGTCTGTGTTGCCTTTCGACATTGAAATAGCCTATACCTAAGGGAAAGGTGCTTTCATTATTGATGATTTTAGTAGGAAAGTACTAACTCAGGTAGTGAGAGAATCTTCAACAGAATGGAATTTGATGGATCTCTTTGCACAATTTTATATTAGAGTTCAAGAGAAAGGGACTAATGTTTCTTTAGACAGAGTACACTTGATGTCTACCCTTCTCGAGCAAATTCTTCATGATGAAGGGCTTGAGAATGAGTATCATGGAATTAGAGATTCTATTTATGGTGGGGATATATTTTCCCATTTCCCTTTCTCTAAAGAGAGTGTCATATGCTATCTGAATAGCTTTGTGGTGCCATTAGAAGCCTGAAAGAAATTGAAGTGGGATTTCTATAATTCTCAGTGGGTTGTGCACCTAGGAAACACTAAGATGTTATATGACTTCAGGTGGAATTTCTGGTGGCTAGGTATGAGACGGGACATTGTCAGGTTTGTCTCTCATTGCTATACATGCCAACTGGTGAATGTCGAGCCCAGACACCTTCAGGTTTACTTCAACCACTTTAGTCCCTACTTAGAAATGGAATTATATCTCTATGTAAATTTTGGATATGTTTCCTCATACGCAAATAAATAAGTATTAATAAGGTTTTTGATCCACTGTTTGACCAAGACATCTCACTTTATACACATTCAAGATATGGCCAATGTTGAGGAGTTAAGATATCACTACGGGAAATATATTTATCATTTTCATGGAGATCTATCTACTATAGTCTCTGATAGGGATCCCTTGTTAACTTTTTTATTTTAGAGACACCTTCTAGATGGACTGGGATATTTGGTCCTTTTTAGCACGGCCTAACATCCGCATTTGGATGTCCAGGAAAAAAGAGATATACAGAGTCTTGAGGATATGTTTCATGCCTATGTTCTTGACTTTGATGGGGCTTGGGATGATCATTTGGGCCGAGTTGAGTTATCTTATAAAAACATTTAACAGTTCGTGATCAGAATGGAACCTTTTAAGGCCTTGTAAAGTCGATCATCTAAATCTTTATTAAGTTGGTCATAGGTTGATCAAAGATCTATGTTTGAAAAAAGATTGTTCTAGGAGATAAAAAAATTCTGTTAATTCATCAAGTGATGTTAACAGCACAATGCCAATATATGTTTTATGTTGATCAAAGTCATATACGATTGGAGTTTTCATGTGCTGATAAGGTTTTATTGATAGATTCACCCCATTTGGTCATTAATGGCTTGGGAATCATGGGATGGTTGCACCTTGCTTTGTGGGACCTTTCGAGGTTGTTGAGCAGGTGGGGAATATTGCGTACCACCTGGAACATCAACCACATCTAACTTCTATAAATAATTTCTTCCATCTATCATAGTTGAGATAGTATCTATTTGATTCATCTCATTTTCTGAGCTGGAGTGATCTTGAGATCGAGCCTAGGTTATCTTGGACTAATCATCCGGTCAATATAGTGGATTATGTGACTAAGATACATCGTGGGAGGATGATACCTTTTCTTTTTGTGCTATAGAAGAATGGTTCTGATTCTCATGATACGTAGGAGATGGAGGAACTAATTAGAGAGCAGTGGACTAATATCTATGGCATGGAAGACTATTCATTGGAATTTTGGGGGATAAAATGTTTTTATGGTGGGGATATTGTAAAATTGTGTTTCCTTGAATAGTTAATTTTTCCACCTTTTCTAAGTCATCGTTCAGTTATCAATACATTTATGTGATTTTTTTGGGTTTAGTGCAGACTACAGAATATGTACACCACGTGTACCTAAAGTATACATTGTGTACTTGGGGGTAGTTTTAGTTCGTGAATTGGTATGTCACATCATGTCTTGGTATGAACTATGTACCTAAAGTACACATCATGTAGAGGATAAATATCAAATTTTTTACCTGAGATGATGGGTTTTTCGCCATACTTAACTAGTGAGGCCTACATATAGTGACTCCAAGGTATGCATCGTAACTCAGCCCATTCCCATCTTAAACTCATGCATTAGGATGTTTCGCATGGTCTTTTTCATTCCAGACTTCATGGATCTCAACCTAGATAAGTTTTGGTTCATTTTTTAGAGACTGAACTCTTTTCGAATCCAACCAAATGGCTTTTGATCTTCATTCTTCTTGCGGTGTAAGTCCCAGGAAAGTGTTCCCCCTCATTATTTATGTTTCTATCTTTCTATATTCTTTAGTTTTCAATGGATAATCTTGTGATTGATGGACCCATTTATTATGGTTTTTGATATTGCTACTAGGTCTATTTTGTAGGTCTTTTACACCTTTATTCTTTTTGATTGGTGTCGTTGTGTGTGTCATTATTTAGAAAAGATGTAGTTGGTTTTGTCCCATTTTTTCAAATTGATTACCATTTCCTTTATTGGTTGATTTAAATTGCAACATTATATTTAAATTCATAACCTTGATTTCAATTTTTTTGATAAAACACAATTCCATTGTATTGGGCGATTTTAAATGGTTTCGGAATGGAAACATGGAAACGCCCAACTCCATTGAATCGGGGTTGGATTATAGAAATTGAGTTATTTACATTGTTGAATTTAAATTTTCGATTTGATTGAAATAGTTTCAATTAAATTTTTGAATTTAATTATGAAAAAATGAAAATTTTAAAATATTGGAATTGGTTTTGATGAATTTCAATCTTTCAAATAGCTTAAAATGATTTGATAAAAACTAGTGTTTTTATCTTCTAAAAAATGTATGATTTTATGAAAGAAAACTATTATGGATATAAATGGAATTAAATTTGAATTTTGGAAATGGAAGAATGGGATTGATAATATTTTAAGAAGTCGTAAAATAGTTCTCCCATCATGTAAGAGTGCATGCAAGACTTAGGTGGTAAGTAGGTTATTTAGATACACTCTATGCTCTGACAACATTCTAAAACATACATGTGGTTGGTCACAACCTCGATGGGATAGTGACGAGTATCCTTTTCCCAGTGTCATAGGGAAATGTGTATATAAATTTTTCTGAGGTCACATAGAGAGTGAGGAATCAAATACCTGGTTACTGCTATCATACATTATGTCAGAAGACCATGTTGCACACTTGTTTGTTTATATTTGAGATAAAAATATGTGCCAATATTTGATGGAACTACATTACATTCCTTCTAAATATATATAAATTGGTTTATATTAATTATTTACTTAAGCAATTATTATTGAAATATTCAACCCTAGTAATGTAAATCCTATTCTTTTAATGATTTTACATCATATAGAAACTTTTTAGCATGTTTTCTTTAAATAGACTTTTGAATTGATGAACCTATTTATTTTTAAAATTATAATATTTTCAATAGATAATCTACACTTGTCATATATTATGGAATATTTGGTGGTATCCTTCTAGGATTATTCTCACACCCTACATTTTTCTTCGGGTGTTTGTAGACATTCATATTCCAGGCTAGAGTAAATGGAAAAAGTCTCTTGGAGGTGCATCTAGATATTGATCTTTCAATGTAGTGAGTTGTGTCCTTAGGGACCTTAGGGCTATTTTCTTGTTTAGTAATTTGGGTTTCATTACCTTGTATTTTATTCCTCATTATGTTCTGGTACTTTTACACCTAGTGGAGTTTCTCTATTGATATGCGTACTATTTTTTTAATTCTCTTCCACATTATTGTGGAAAAAATCATTCCCACTTATATGTTGTATGATCTCAGGTGCTAGACGCTAGCCCATGGGGATCGATAATGCCCTTCTGGTCATGAAATGGTCGTCTCCATTATCGGGTTACAGGGGTACCTGGGATAGTTCATGACAATAAAAATTATTTAAAGGTATTTATCGCTAAATAAAACAAGTTAAAGAAAAATATGTAAGATATGATTAAATATAGTGAAAATTATATTGAATTTATTTAATAATTAAAATAAAAGTAAATATTTGATGTTTAAATCCATATAAATTGTGCAAGAAGATGAATAAATCTTGAAGGAAATTGTTTCTGATAGTTAATACATATAGTGGTGAAAAGGTTTTGGGAGTTAATAAATACCTCACTAAGTGGAAAAAGGAATTAAATATTTTAATAAAATAAATATATAATGTTAAATTCAAATTGAAGGTTTTGGAAGAAGGAAAATAATTATATAAATATGAAAATTCTTGAAATTCCAAATTAAATTAAAAATATTCAACAAATAGAAATGTCAAAAATTATAATAAGAGGTTTTATGAATAGATAAATGTGTTCGTAATATACCATAGTTTATTAATGAAATGATCCAAAATCAATGGAATGAGTATGTAATCCAGTATGTGACATATTTAGTAGCACAATATTTTTATCGAAGAAAATTTTTATTTTATGATTACTGCAAGCACTGTATTATGTTTATAAAATAGGTATGCAAATGATAGTTTAATTAGTTGTATTTCAAACAAAATGATAATTTTGAAGGTATAAGTTGGCTGTGACACAATATTACCAGGGGATACAACATCATAAAAAATACAAAGAAAACTGAATAAGGATATTGAATTGTATATTTTGAAATAAAAATATTAATGGCCTAAAAATGATTATAATTATGTTAAATTATATAAGACAATTTTTTGGATCAGTTTAGTATGAAGTAAAATTCATTAAAGGTTAAAAATAAAATAGAAATATTAAACGAAAAATCACTTGTTTTGAAATTAATATTGAACGATTCATAGATGGAATGATCATGGATTCTAGTTAAAGGGATATTATCCCATGTGATATGTGACATAAATATTATAAAACACTAAAATATTATGGAATGTTTTAGAGTCATCAGTGATTTATAATCAATAACTATTATAGTATTTTTCTCAATGGTGATTTAATATCCTGTTAAATTTTAGTAATATTATTATTATAAATGTATTGAATCACACTATTCATTATTTTTGAAAACATCACAATGACTGGAATGAAGAACTTTTTTAAAAAAAATATGATTACATTCTGAGGAGAATAACTTTATGAAATATCATTAATATACAACAATGATCAATAGAAACCAAGTTTCATGTAGAAGATGTTTAAAAAAATCTACTTGAGTGTAAATGTGCAAAATTAGTTTATTGTATCTATGTCTTTTCCACCATGTCCTTGCAAACATGAAAAACATAATGCAGATGGAAATATTTTATATGTTCCAATAGGTAAGAGATAATGACATTTTATTTGTTATATGAGATAAAAGTGATTGATTTTTATTTCCTCACACAAGAAGATGTAGATTCAACTCTCCTCTATTGAATATTATTTATTCAAATGTTTTTAGGACTGTGAGGAAGAAATAAAAAAAATATTGATATGTTATTATTTTATTTTATGGATTAATTTAGAAAAATTATATTTTTTGGTATTCTATTCACAAATAAAAATAATGAAAGTGATTAAGTTATTCTAAAGAAATGTATATAAGTGGTAATTTTTTCTTTAGAGATAATTAATAAAAATAAGTAAGATGAGTGATAATGATTAAAATTTTATGATTATTTTTGAAAATAAGTGTATTCGATATGTGTTTAGTTCATTATTAATCCAATAAAGAAACTATTCCCATGAAAACATGAACAACCCAATAATGCATATAGCTCAAATGATATTGCTGGAGAATAATACATCATGATTCGTTGGAAGGAAAACAATTAAGACATTGATTAATATTTAAATCATGTTTTTATATAATAGAAATTTATACATGTTATGTTATGAAATATTGAATGTAAATAATCCCATAATCAGGTAATTAAATGTATTTTATATCCTTGGTAATATCTATTTGACTTGATAAAACAAGTATATATTTGAAAATTTATGGTTTGGTCAAACTATCCATTGTTTTCCTTTCAATGGTAGATAATATGAGTATTATAAAAATAAAACATATATGAATATTGACATTGAGAATGCAAATGTTATAGAAAAATAATTTAATTGGTTATGATAAAAAAGAACATGTTCAAGAAGATACAGATATGAAATATAATTTTTTAGTTAAAAGAATAAAAACAATTCAAATTCAAAATCCTTAAGTGATTTTATATAGAATAGTTTTTTGAACCATTTGAGGTGAAGAATAAAAAAATAGATTATCTAAGAGGATGAATGTTATTGGAGGTCTAAATGTATAGATTTATCTTGGATATTAAGTTTTTCTTTTTTTATAATTGAGGGAAAAACATACCACATTATATTATAAATTTGAACCAAGAAATATGAGTGAATAATTGAAGGATCCTGTATGGTAAAATTCATTTAATTAAGAGTATTATAATATTTGGAATAAAAATAATAAGATTTATTATATAATATGAATAAAAAATTTTTATTGGAATGATGTGGGATTTTTATACTATGTCTAATGATATATGTGAATGGATTATGAGTAAATCAAGATTTATTATGAAAATATCATTCTCAAGTTTAACTGATATACATTGATGAGAAAATTTATTTGGGTATGATTTTTGATACAAAAAGTATTTTCAAAAATATTTCATCTCAAGGAAAATAAATTTATAAATGAATGTAATGTAGGCCCACAATAATAATTGATTTAAGAGGATGTTTATATTTATAATTATATAGTAATAATTATTTAATATTATGAAGTTAGAGTTGGTTGGACAAAAATGGAACTATATGTGTTAATAAAATATTTGGGATAATTGTATTCAAAACATGTTTTGGATTGGAAAGAACTGGATTTTTTATAGGAAAAAACCATATATTATGGAAATTAAAAATTAATCTTTCATTTTTATTTTTCATATATTTGGAATTATATTTTAAATGAATTTAAATGTCATTTTCGATGAGTTTTTTACTCAAATGATGGTGATATTTGGTAATTTGGTTTTGGTAAATATGATATTCATCATATGATATGAAATTTTTCATTAGGAATATAATATATTATTTTATTAATATATAAATTACTGGTAATTATTAAATAATATTATAATCTAACATTAAAAGGTAGTTTCTTATCAAATTATTTTGGTAATAAAACATTATAACTATTATAATGGTAAATAAATGATTCAATAAATGTTGAAGAATATTATCAAAATGTTACTCTATTTGAAACCTTCCAGACCAAACAGTATATGTGTTTCCACATTACCTTTTCAATATGAAAGTGAATTGAATGAATTTAACTTCATTACAACATAGATGTCTCTATGGTATATTGGTAAAGAAATTAAATTCATCATTTTTTATCTTTATTCAATTCATTTTATTTAGTCAACTTTATTTATTAAATTAGTATAATATTTTTCTAGGATTTATGATTCATTTCATTTTATTCTGAAATTTTTTATAATAATGGGTAAAATTAATTTCATAATCATATCCAAAATTTTGAATAAAATTAATGGAAAACTATTTATATATATTATTTTATTTATACTTAATATAAAGAAGACGATTACCCAACCTAGGGAGTAATTTTTCCATGTCAATAGGTATAATTTAATTTCTATGTAGAGATATCATAATTAAAATTCTCCTTAAATTTTTTAGGAAAATTGATATTGGTTTATAATTTGTAAAATTAAATATTTCTATATGTAAGAGTAATAAGAAAACTTATTAGAATTCTTAATAGTTTTTCTGATCCTCTACATGAGAAATAAGGAAACGATTTGGTCATAGAATGAGTCATTTTACTGAGTCCTTAAGATGTGAATGATTCATTACCATTTACACTAAATAAAAATCTTGATCCTCCCAAAATATTTATGAATCATGTTGAAAAAATAATAATGGTTCATTAGAAAGAAATAGATGAATGATTTTCTTATTTTGTGATTGGTAATGGTAACTGGACCATATGAAAAGTTAATACCAAGATACCCTATATATGTAAAAGTAATTATGAAGATTACCATGTTAAATAATGGTTACTTTGTAAAATATAAAAATATAGACAATGTTCTACCATGATATGCGAAATTGATGTTGATTTCCTATAGGAGAATGGTTTTCTATTCTATGAGTGAAAAATTGTAATATTGATTATTTGTAAAGGTAAAGGTATTTAATATAAGGATAAATATGGTTTATAACTCATTCCAAATCCTTTGAAAGGTATTCATTAATAGGGATAATATATTATAGAACTGAAGATTAAGTAAATCCGTGAAGATATTATGGAAACCACATGGTGATTGTATATACAAAAGGATATTGACTAGAGATCCTCAAATAATAGAATAATGAGTCTCACAATTTCCATCTATTGATAGTTTCATTGATAAAATTATACAACTTTTAAGGATAAGTGGAAACATAAAATATACTTGAAGATATTAAAATACAATTGGGATTGAATATTTTATTTTTTTGGTTTGTAATGATGGAGATAAAAATTATAAAAAAATATAGTATAGATGAGAAAGATTGGTTGATGAAAATTTTGAGTTTCTAATCTTTCTTTTCTTACCACTAATATAATATTCTATTTATTTATTTCCATTATCTTCTACCTGTTGAAAATATGGGTAATCATAACTTGGTGTTTTTTGGTATGGGAAAGAGAAGCATTTTAAAATTTCTGATTTTATAAAATATATAGTGGTCTATTTATGATTTATTTCAAGTATATAAATCTTGTTGTTTTAATTCTTTTTATGTAAAATTTTTTAATTCCACCCTTATACATTTTATCTTCTATTTAAGGGAATATTTTATGTTATTTAGTGTCTATATAGAGAATGTTTATATATATATGGATGTGGTGAACTATAAATGAATTGATGAGATATAACATTACATGTTTATACTTTTCTGTGTATTGTGGGTGTTTTTATTATTTTTTGGGTCATTTTATATCCTTTAACACATATAGGATGTAGGGGTGATCAAGAAGTGGTTATGTATTTATCAAAACTAATAGTTTATTTAACATAGGGTGAATTATGAAAGGATTATAGAATCTTTTATTTATAAATTAATAAGAATAAGAGTGAACTATTTCTAAATATAAGGAATGTGATACAATTGGTAATCTCACCATAGAACCCATCAACTCATTTCACTTTGATTAATCTCAATTATTCATAATGATTATAATCTATCAACCAATATTCACTCAAGAACGCCTTTAATTATTTATGGGGAAGTAATTTTATCACCTCTATATACAAAAAATTCATTCCACTATAATATAAACACTTACATAATAAAATTATGTTTTAATATATATGTTCACCCCCATAACCATTGTGTCAATAAATTGGGAATGTTGCTGGTGCATTAGTGTGAAAATTATAATAATAAAGCTTCATGGCTCCATCTAACACTGACCAATTCCTTCCATATGGCCTAGATATTTAGAGATTCCTATTAAGTAAAAAAAGTGACTCTATACAAACATAATATTCAAAAAAAAGTGAACACATTTCATTTGTAGACTCTAGTGAAACTCAATGTGTTAATTATGAATGTAAAATAATAGTAAATCACACAAACAGAACTCTATGTTCTTTTAACCCCCCCCCCCCAACAATCTTTATTTGAATAGTCATATTTACATTCATGTACTACTAAATTAATTTTAACTAATGAATGGTATAATATAATTGCATCCAATATTTAAATAAATTCTATCTGAATTTTAATATAATAATATCATATAATTCTCAATGGTATATTCCAATTTAAATTCTAGACATGTATATGAATAGAATGATAAATGGATAGTCATTTTATTATCATTAAAAGGAGAAGGTAAGTAATGATTTCATATTGAGTAGCTTAGATAGGTAAATAGAATGATTGACCTACATATAATCATCTAATGGAAGTTCTTCCACAAATAATAGGGATAAACCATCATAATAGAGATATATTCAATAAGACATTATTTGGTAGAGACATTATATAATCACTGTGAATGATTTTAGAAGTTAGTTTCTAGTTGTACACACCTATGTATAGAGGATCTTCATATTATAGTCTTCTTTTATCAACGAATTCTTAATAGTGACGGGTATATACTACATGAATTTTTGGGATGTGTTGTGTTTGATAACTATCTAGTAGATGCTAGTGGAAAAATTGATTTAATAGACCACAATTAATAATAATTTAGTATAATATATACTGGTTAAGAGGATATAATGGGGTAAGAACTTTTTGATCATCGCATATAGAGTGTATTCTGATGGAAATAACCTCCCAGGTTAGATAGTTGTCTCTAAATATGAATTTTCTCATGTCAAACATACATAAATAAATCCCTCAAAGCATGGTTTAATTAAAACATCCAGATATATGTATATAACCCAGGGACCTAATGGTTTAGATTCATTGTGTCTGGAAACATAAAAACAATTATTTATCATTTTGGGAACATTTATCCATAAAATTAATTCACTATAGTAAATTAGAGGAAAGATAAAAATATTCAAATCTTGGGGAGTAGAATACATAAGAAAGTGGTCTTAAATGATCTATATAGTTTAATATAACAAATACCTTAATGGTTATGCCATAAACTTATAGAAATCATGTTAATAGAAAATATATGATTTAAAAAAAATAAATCCATGATAGATATCCATAAGCATGAAAAATAGACATAACCACTCAAATGATATCACTTTTACCACAGAATGATAAAATAAAATATGAAAGAGAACAACTGATCTATAAATAGAAGAAAGAGAGTGGAATAATAATAACATATGATATATTATCTTTGGGATCATGGAAACCTTACAACCTATTCACTAATAAAATTATGAGTAAAGCTAAATTCCATCGCACTCAATCATTTTAATCATAGATTCCTTCTAACCCATTTATATAACATTCTAGACTCAATAGATATAAAAAAGTAACAAATTTATTAACGAGGGATATACATGCCCCAAAATCATAATCTATAAAAAAATTCCATATAAAAAATAATCACATCATAAAACAACCCATAGAATGAAAATGGGTTTCACAAAATTTCCAAATCATCACACAAGGAACCCGTGAAAATAAAATTGGTTTCACATAAAATAAAAAGTCGCAATTATTTAATTTTAATAACGAATAAATTGAGGTAAAATGGGTTATAGAAAACATAAAAAAGGTATTAAATAACATCATGAACTAAATTACTTGAAAAATATATATTTTTCAACAAAAATAATAACATAAATTAATAATATAGGTTGAAACATGAAACGTGAATTCATTAGCGAGAGATCATTTTTTGGTAGTAAAATAACCATATATAAATGAAATATAAAAAAAATAGTTTACATAGTAAATTTAGTCATTATGGGACACTTTTCATCTGTATTATTTATTTGAAATAAATGTGGAATTGAATCCTTTCATGCAAATGGTGTTTTTAACAATTTATTTATCCCCATAAGTAAAATTTAGAATATCATGGTAAAGGGAGTTTCTTGAAATAATTATGTTCAAATAAGAAATTATACAATTCAAAGAAAACTATTTGAGTTACCAAGAACAATATATATAAAAATATTTTCTACTGATGTTATTTAAACTCTTATATCATTATGAATAAAATAATAATTGCCTATTTTAAAACTTTATCCAAATATATTCTCTTTTATAGTCTTCATTTACAATACTTCTTTTGAATTATTATTTATTTAATCTCTTTTGAAAATTGGGTGTTAGTAGCTTTAAAGGTTTTTCACCTGTATAATAATTTTCAAAAATTTTAAATAATTTGATACCAAGTTCATTATTTATTCAACTTTTAAAATTCAATAATATATAACCTATATTGATTTAAAATTTAGATAATTCATTCAAGAATGTTTTTAGTTACATTATCTGAAAACCTAATTGATATTGGCTTATTTTAGTAATTTATGGAACAATACATTTAATTAAAAAAAATAGATAAATACATAATATATTATTCATAGAACCATATAGTAATAATTATATTTTGTGTTCCATTATTCATACATAATAATATTTTGATACATTATTCCTATATGTAGTTAAATATTCCAAAACATGATCCCGATTTAAATCAATTAGAGAGTATGGTTAATAAGGTATTTATTTTGACCTAAGATCATTATAATAGATGAATAATGATTTATTTTTATATTTTTATGATTTTGAAAAATAATTTTTGTTTTTATATAATTTCTGAAAATATAGATTATTAATGAAAACAAGTTCATCATGGAGGCGGTAATCCACACATTGACAAGATTAGTTTCTTTATTTCAATACATGTGTGAGAGGGTGAAGGTACATATTAAGTGGAGTGTTAACTATATTAATTATATAATATATATATATATCATATTTATTCATCATTAAATTTGTTAATTCTATCCATGAAAAGATGAAATGAAATACAAATGATGTTATTTTGTAGATGTGGTTTTCTGCTAAATTCACATACGATTTTCATTTATTTTTTTAAGTGGATGACAATTAATTAGAAAGGGTTGAACCAAAAGAATAATTAAATTTTTCTATAATAATTTTACATAATACAAAATATTATTATAGTGATAATTTTTTTTTGATGAATAATATTAAGAATAAAATCGTAAGAGCATAAAACACTTAAATTGGAGACTCCATTTTCCACCTGGTTGTTCCCTTCAAATTAAAGGTATTATGAAAAAAATTAGTGACCATGGGATTATTTTTCTGAGATAGAAATATATGGAGATTAAATGGGAATTCATTTTCTATAATTCCATGACACTATTATATGATAAATGGATGAAAATATTAACTTTTATTGATTTTTTTGGTCTCTATGGTTTCATAAATGTAAAAAAAATTACAAATGTGGTTTGAACAGTTTATAGTGTTATTTCAATTAACTATATGATATTATTTTTGACTAAACATGTGAAATAAAACATATAACTAAATTTGAGAGTGATGGAAGTAAATTTAACAAGTATCTCATTTATGTAAATTACAAAATATTATAAATATGACTTTTAAATTAATATATATAATATGTAGAGAAACTTTTTTAGTTGAAATTGACGTTTTAGCCATTATAGATTCATAATCTAAATTAGAAATGACTAAAAACAAATGGGTGTGAAAATATTTAATTTTTTTTGATATCATATTACATTCATTATTTAAATAAGTTATATTTAATTTGTTTGACATAAATTCCTTGATATTAATCAAATAATAATTTGAAAATATCTATTTCACCATTATTGTGTTATTTAGCATTAATATTAATAATCTAAATTAAATATCTAAAACTGAGATTTCGGATATTAAATATTATTAAAATAATTATATAAAATATATGAATTACTTTATCAAATTAAATGTGTACGTATAGGGGATTAATCTTATCATTTGTTCATGTAACATGTAAAGAACGGTTTTTGAAAAAATTTATTTTCATGATAAAATGATTTAGTGTTAGAATAAAATTTTTAATTATACTGAGAAAATTTATATTATACTAATTATTAATATTTAGAAAAATTATTTATAAACATAAATCAAAAACTCCATTTCATTATGTAATAATGATATTCAAAAAACAGTTGAAAACACTATTTTTATAAACTCTTTATATAAACATTCAAAATGTAGAGATTAGGTTTATAAATTTAACATGGTATTGAAAACATCATTATCATAATTTACAATATATAATTTTATACGAATAGGATTCAAAAGATTTCAATGTAATCATTTTATAAAAATATTTTTATAAAATTGATGACATTAATAAAATTAGTATTTTAACTTTTCACTAGAAAAGTAAATTTACCAAAAAATATAATAAATTTATCTTATTATAATATTACTTCTTCAAGTATAAAAATTATGTTAATTATTAAAATTCAAATCAATAAATTTTTAAATGTAAAATCTAAATAAATTCATTAAATATTTTGATAAAATGTCTTTTATGTGAAATTGTTTTTTCAGATAATAAAAAATCAATTAAAATTAGCTCCATCCATAAATATATAGAATTTGAAAAATATAAATTTTACAGAACACGTTTTTTACATAGGGAAGGATTTAAAATGTTTCCCATACGTACTAATTATGTCAATATTTTTACTAATTATATCTGTTTATATATGTTTCAAAAGAAATTGCTGCTATTTTTACCTTATAATTTTACAAATTCCATAAAATGTTATATAATCAAATGGAATTTTTGTTTAATGTGGATAATTACATCGAAAAAAATATTTTATTGACGGGAATAAACTCAGATCGTTTCATTCAACACATTAAAAAATTTTCATTTTGGAAATTTTATTACATTAAAGAAAAGAATTAGGGTAATTATAAATAATCACATCCTCAAGTTCCCACAAGTCCTCATATAACTTATTATTTCTCCATATATATTTGACAAAATAATGGTTCTTTATCTACAATGTTTCATCTATATGATCCAGGAAAACTATAGGTTATTCTTCATTGGATAGATCTTTTCCAGTTTCACACCATTCGAGTGTAGTAGAACTGATGGTTCCGGGATGTACATCCACAAAGTTTATACATGGAACACATATTGTACATGGGAGAGGTATTGAGTATGTGTAATTTGATATATCTCATCCTAAAAATGATATGTGATATTGAATAGAATAATTTTAATAGGTCTTAACTTCTCTTTCTTTACAAAACTCTTAACACATTTCCATGGAGATATGCATAGACATTCCTTTTCCACAAGATCAAATTCAAGATATCTGTGATGATTGTTTGTAACATCCCAAACTCTGTACTTCTAGATTCTATGCTAATAACATAAAATTTTCAAATCATAATTTAATATAAAAAATGTGACACAATATTTTCCATCAAAACAACTTAAAATGCTAAAAAAATATTAGATAACTTACAAAACTAATGAATTTTTTAGTTTAGAGTTTTATAGAATAGGTAAAACATTTACAAATATGGGTTTATGAACAACTAATTCAAAAATATCAACACCATCTCCCAATATACCATTGTTTATATACTTTTTTTTATGTCTTCAATATCTTATATAAAATTCGTAAAATATATAACTTCTCTAAATGCAAATAATTTACCATCATTATTCATAACCCTGTAAAAGAAAACAATGGAATGGTGATATAAAATGACCAGTAAGGGTAATGAAGGGAGATATAAATCTATTGATATTTGAAAATATAGAGAAATCATAATATTATAACATCACACACATAAAATAAGATGTTCATACACAATCTATCTATGATATTAAACATAAACTATGGAATAAAACATTGGTAAATCAAAAGTAATTAATTATAAAAAAATAATAATCATACGACCATCCTGAACCATAATTATTTTCCTAAATGTGTGTGGAATCATCATATATATATAATCCAATTAATTTATAAGGGTTAACTATCAAGACCATTAGATCAGGCATCAAAAACTGTTTCCTATAAGTGAACAAGAAAATCAACTTGTTTCACATAATGGATTAATAAAATATTTTTTTTTCAAAAAACAATCCCATGAGAAATAAAGCATTACACAATTAATTAGAGGGAGACACAAGTCCCACTCGTTGCATAATGAAAACAATACATATGAACTCTACAAGATCATAAAATATTCATCATATTAGAACTTATGATATAAAATGGGTTTTATAAACATTTCAACTTTTCATCATAACCACGAACCATCCAAGAACTGATCATTACATCGAGACAGTAATCATGAAGCACTAATTGTGAGATCATAAACATGAAACAATAAGATATACAATAGTAAGAAATTTAATTATCATTTATCATGCATAATTCATGTATAATGTAGTCTATTCTTTCAAAATCTATTAGTTGGGTAAATATATCAGCAAGGTGATACTCATTACCAATGAATTCAAAAGTGACATCTCCCTTTTGATAATGATCTCTCAAAAATTGATGTCTTACATCAATACTCTTTTTCCTAGAATGTGAAATAGGATTTTTTGAGATGTTAATAGCACTTGTGTTGTAACAATTTATAGGTACATGCCTGAATTGATATCCATAATCTTGTAATGTGTGTTTCATCCAAAAGATTTGTGCACAAAAACTACTAGCAGCTATGTATTCAGTCTCCACCGTAGATATTACAACATAATTGGGTTTCATACTACACCATGATAATAGTGACTTTCCTAAAAAGTGACATATTCTAGAGGTGCTCTTTTCTATCTAACTTACATCCACTGAAGTCGTCATCAGAATAACTCACTAATTCAAATGATTTTTTCCTAAGATAGAACAGTCCTAGAATGGGTGATTTCTTGAGGTATTTTTTAAATTATCATTATAGCATTTAAATGAGGTTCCTTAGGATTTTATTGAAAATGATAACATATACACATACTAAACATAATGTCAAGTCGACTAGTAGAGTAGTGGAATAAACTTCAAATCATTCATCTATAATTGGTTTGATCAACATACTTTCCATCTTTATCAAGTTTCAACATACAAGTGGTACTCATGGGATTGTTAAAACTTTTAGTTCTATCCAATCCAAAACGTTTTAGAAGATCTCTGGTATATTTAAATTGAGTTAAAATAATTCAATCATTATTTTGAATTATTTGAAATTAGAGAAAAAAATTTAGTTGACCCATTAAACTCATTTGAAATTCGATTTGCATCATTTTAGAAAAATCAAGACATAAGGAATTTCCTGAGGATCCAAATATAATGTCATCTACATAGATTTCGTTAACTAAAACATCATTATAAATTAGTTTTATAAAAAGGGTAGGATCATCTATTTCTTTTGTAAAGCATTTGGAAATAAGAAAATTACTTAATCTATCATACTAGGCTATCGAATCTTTTTTTAAACCATATAAATACTTTTATAATTTAAAAATATGATTTGGAAAATGGGTCTTTGTAAAACCAGGGGGTCATTCAACAAAGACATCCCCAGAAAAATACCCCTTTAATAATGCACTCTTAACATCTATTTGATATAGTTTTAAATTCAGATGTGCAGCATAAGCAAGAAGGATTCTGATGGCTTAAAGTCTAGAAACTTGTGGAAAGGTCTCCTCATAGTCAGTTACTTCTTCTTGACTATAGCCTTGTGCAACCAATCTAGCCTTATTTATAACTATGTTAACATCTTCATCTACCTTATTTCTAATCACCCATTTTGTTCATATGGTGAATTTTTCCTTAGGTTGTTCAACATGTTTCCAAAATTTATTCCTTTCAAAATGATTAAGTTCTTCTTGCATAGCCATCATCCAAAATTAATCTTTGATGGAATCTTTAATGTTTTTAGGTTCATGTTGTGACAAGAATACTTGATGTTCAACCTCATTTCTAAGAGAAGATCTAGTTTGAGTTCCTTTGTCTAGTTTTCCTACAAAATCATCTAAAGTATGGTTCTTTAAGATTTCTAACAGTTCTAGAAAAGGAGGGACAAGTGATTTCAAGTTCATTAGCAGGTTCAGGTTCTAAGAAATTTTCAGAATTGGATGTTTTGACTGATTCTTTCACAGAAGTTTTTGAGGATTTTGAATTAATGTTCAGATTTGATACATCATCTTCCAGGTTTTCTAGAGAGGTTTTAGGCTCATTTGGATATGTTTCATCAAATTTTACATGGACAGATTCTTCCACACATTTAGTTCTTTTATTGAACACTCTATAGGCTTTACTAGACATGAAATATCCTAAAAATATAACTTCATCACTCTTGGATGTAAATTTTTAAATATTGTCCTTAGTATTATGAATATATACATTACAGCCAAAAACATTGAAGTAGTTATCCTTGGTTTTTTGATTTTTCAATAACTCATAAGGATTCCTTTTAAGAATATGATTGATTAACACTCTATTGATTATATAGCATGTTGTATTAACATCTTCAGCCCAAAAATAAATAGGTAGGTAATATTAACTGATAGTTTTCTAGCAATCTCTTGTAGGGTTATATTTCTTCTCTATAAAACATCATTTTGTTGAGGTGTTCTAGGGGAAGATAAATTGTGAGTATAACCGTTTTATGGGTAAAAGGATTCAAACTCATGATTTTCAAACTCACGTCCAAGATCACTTATTAAGGATTTAATTCCAAGTCCACTATGATTTTCTATAGACATGGAATATTTAGAAAAATAAGAGAAGGCTTCACTCTTATGATCCAGAAAGAAGGTCCAAGTATATCTATAAAAGTCATCTACAAGAACATAAATATAGTTCTTCCCATTCAAGCTAGAAACTCTAGATGGTCCAAATTAATCAATGTGAACTAGTTTGAGAGGTTTAGAATTTGACTCTTCTTTCGTTGGTATGAAGGAAACTTCGTGTTTTTTTCTCTTTTGACAGGGATTACATACTTTTTCATTTGGAAACTGAAGTTTGGGTAAGTCTTTAACTATGCTTCTTCTAGTTAACTTTCTAAGGGAGTGAACATTACAATGTCCTAGTATCCTATGATAGGGTCAGGACTCTTTATGAAATAAACTTATGCATGAAGAATTTTGAAAAGATAAGGAATATATGTCAACAAAGTAAACATTTTCATTTATTAATGTAGAAAATACTAATTCTTCATTAGAATTAAAGACATTTCAGGCATCATCTTCAAATCTAACATGAAATCCATTATCACATAACTGTGAGATACTGAGCAGATTATATTTTAATCCATCAACAAACAGTACTTTAGAAATCAATACTAAATTAGAGTTACCGATTTGGCCACGTCCAATAATCTTTCCTTTGAAATTGTCACCAAATTTGATGTGTCCTCCATCTATTTTTATTAGATTCTTGAAGCATGAGTAGTCTCTTGTCACGTGTCTTGATCATCCACTGTCCAAGTACCATAGACAATTACAGGAACACTTTAAGAAGATTTCCTATAAAAAGATCAAACAAAAACAGATTTTGGTACCCATACATGTTTGGGTCTAGTATTAATAGTGATAAGTGCTTTGGGAACCCATATTTTCCTCATAGGCTTCTTATAACCATTATGTATTGTATTTGAAAAATAAACTCTATTAGGTCCACAAAAACTAGAAATAGTTGATAGAGTATAACTTGAATTAGATTATTTGTGTCCAAAATTGGGAGTAAAACTATAAGTCCTAGATCTTGAAACAAAATTTGTTCTACCAACATTTCTTTTTCCAGGTTTATAACCAATTCCGGATTTTGTATTTAGTGGAAATTTTTTTCCTTTTATTTGAGTAAGGGTACTCTTCCCATTGGTAAGCTTTTCAAGGTCATTCCTAAATTACTTATTCGACATTTTTAATTCGTTGTTTTCTTTGATTAGTTGATCATTTTTCCCTTTTTCAGTTGTGAGTTCAAATTTAACTATCATAGTGAGAGCATGTTGTTTCTTCAATGATGTATATTTGTCTTTTAGTTCATTGCATGTTTCCTCATGCATGTTACAGAATTCAAACATTTCTTCATTATTCATGTTCTTAGAGTCACAATCATATCTAGAATAGTATGAATCATGTTCAGAGGAGTCTAGTGTTACCTCAGATGTGTTTTTTATAAAACACATATTGCCTTTTTTGTCTTGTTCATCATGTGATGTTTCTGAGTCGTTTGAACTATCCTCAAAATCACTTCAGGTTGCTTCCATTCCCTTTTTATACATAATTTCATTGTCCTCATATTTCTTTTTGTACTTGTGCTTTGGATAGTCAGCCTTGATATATCCTTTGTGCTTACATTCATAGAATAAAATTTCATCAGCATTGTCACTACTTTTCTAGTCCTTCTTCCAATTTAATTTTTGGTCATATTTTCCCTTGAAGTAAGGTTTTATGAAAATGTTCTTCATCTTGTAAAATCTATTAAATATTATGGCTAATTGGTCCATCTCCTCATCACAATTAGGTGATGATTTTTCACTAGTGGATATTTCTACAGAAGCTTCCAGTTTCCCTTTTTCTTTGTGTTTAGAGGTGGTGGTCTTGAATGCAACATATTTCCTTTTTGGTTCGTCCTCCTTCTCCTTGTTGACTTTCAGTTCTTCTTCATACATCATTAGTTTCCCAATGAGTTCTTTTA
This sequence comes from Viscum album, assembly GCA_963277665.1. Taxonomy (NCBI): domain Eukaryota; kingdom Viridiplantae; phylum Streptophyta; class Magnoliopsida; order Santalales; family Viscaceae; genus Viscum; species Viscum album. Next base: position 1,939,540,381 of record OY728140.1, on the reverse strand, counting down.
CAGGTAGCCTACTAATGTCTCATTATTCCATAATAGAGACAAAGGTTCCCCTCTATCTTTCATGAAGACATCCAAGGATTCTCATGATTTTTTCCTTGGTAATGACTTCTCTTCTAAGATAGATCATTGTACTAATAATCTAATTGAACCTAAGATACATGTTATAAATAGGTTCATCAGGTCTCATTTTAAAAATATCATATTTGATAGTATAAGTATTAAGTCTCATTTCTTTTACACTACATGTTCCTTCATGTGAGATAGATAGGGTATCCCAAATTTCATGGGCAGTTTTACAGGTAGAAATTCTATTGAATTACTCATCTCCTAAGGAGAATTATACATCATTCATAGCTTTTCAATTATTATTGTTGGTTGTTTTGGTAGGTTCATCCCATTTTATTCTATATGTTGTAGGAATATTATATTCATCTATAATGAATAAGCAAATTTCATAACTCATACTCTCTAAATGCATTTTCATTTTAAATGTCCATTGAGCATAATTTGTTCCATTAAGGAATGGTAGTCTGTTGGTTTCAGAACATTCCAATATATAATACATAATAATTAATTACATTAAAATAAATATAAATTTAGAATTAATATAAATTTACATATCTTTAGAGTTCAACTACAATCACAGTAGAATAAGATTAAACAGAGTGCTAATAAACAGCCTATGATACCAAATGTTGGTTGGAGTAGAATACTCAAGAGGGGGGTGGATTGAGTATCTATACAAATTTATATTTAAAAAGTATTCTTAAAATGATTTCCCCTTCAAGTTAAATACATCCAAGTTAATCATGGTTATACGGTTATAAGAGTTTGACTATTTAAATAACTTCTTAGAAGATTGATTAATTCTCAGTAATATTAAAAGTTATTAATATTACTTTTGAAACTATTTTATTAAGAAAAAGAAATTATAAGATCTTTCCATGATTAAATATCAAATCAAGTTTAGTGATTTATAAATTAAATAATAGAGCATTTAAACTGGGTAAACTAAAGTAAGCAACACAGCGGATATGAAACAAGTGGTTCAGTCTCAAGCCAAGACCTAATCCACTCCACTTAGTGATCACCTTCCACCAAAATGTTTATATAAATAAACATTTATCCACACCCTGGATCATGATTAAAAACAGTACACAGGAATGTCTAGGCCACAGAGGGAACTCCTCTATAGTTCATTGTGGGTACAAAATATAAATCCACAAAGGGACATCTTCCACACTTATCAGTGGGTATACACAAGATTAAAATAATTTTTGAGTGAATATATCTTGTATCCTTCAGTTTGATGCAGGAGACAGAGTGTGTTATTATACAGAAACATGCACTACTCGAAAGATAATAAAAAGATACACAAGGAAGCATAAATATTGAGATAGGTTTTGAGGTGCTCTAATTGTTAGTATTTGAAACTCTATATTTCTGAAATGAAGCATATGTAGAAATTGAGTCCTCGTCTGGAAAACAAAGTGTCATAAGTCAGACAGATCTGGCTTGTGTTCTTTTTCATGCTTAAAAGTGTGAATATGTTCTCGGAATTCCAGTATGCTTCGTGTTTTTCAGAAGAATCTAGTTTCATGAGCCAATTCTCTAAAATGTAAATTGTTCTCAATTTGATGCCCACCATATTATTCTTTGGGGTGTGCTCTTATTTTCTTTTTCTAGGCTTCATTACTCTTTTATCTTGGAGTGCATGTTTTGGGGCTGACAGGTTCCATGTATTCTATACCTCGTACCTCATACGGTCTGATGATATGTCTACAAAGAAACATTAATTATGTTAGTGCATTAAAATCTTCAAATATTAACGTTACATATTAAATTGGAAGATGACAAAATATATTAGGAAATGGTGTCATAGTATTTCATGGAAACTCTGTCTCCTTCACACTATTTCTGAGTTGGTCTTGGTGTCTTGTTCATGGTGTCTCATGTTCACGGTGTCTAGATGTCACGGTGTCTTGTTCACAGTGTCTCTTTATCACGGTGTCTTCTTGTTCATTGTGTAAGATCATTCATGATGGATGATTGTCACGGTGTCTGATCCTTCACGGTGTCTGATTGTCATGGTGTCTGATTATTCATGGTGCCTGATCCTTCATGGTGTCTGATTTTCATGATGTCTGGTCCTTCACGGTGTCTAATTGTCTTGGTGTGTGATCCTTCATGGTGTCTGATTGTCACGGTGTCTGATTTACATAGCCAGAAAGGCATAACTAGTGGCAGACTCATGGTGTCTTAGAAATTTCAAAATAATTGTATTCATACATAAGTAATGATGATCATAGGATGGATTAGACATAATCATTTTTCAAATAAGGTATTATAAAAGTAAATCAAGGATAATATAAATAAAATAAACTGAATGTAGATCGATTAGGATCTTGAATGGATCTTACTAAAGTATGAGAATACTCAAACAATAATACACATGATTTGATATAATTTACAGGATTTAACCTTGTTGAATAAGATTTCTGATCATTAAAACATCATTAGTACATGAGGAGTCCAAAAGTCATAATTATAGAAACTATATAATATGTCCAGGTTATCATATAATACCATCTTTTCTGGAAACACAACCTATTTAACATAATGGATCAATCATATTGGCTTATTTCCCTAAACAGACCAAGAACATCAACTTGTTTCTAATCATAGATCAATCACTTCAATGTGTTTCCCAAAATAGATCAAGAACATTGTCATGTTTCCTATGAATATATCATTTGATATAATAAGTTAGCCAATTAATTATAGAGAGATATCGGTCCCACATATCTCATAATGAAAACCATACATATATGTGCCACAAGATCCTAAAATATTCATCATATTATAACACATTAAATTAAATGGGTTTCATAACCCTTAATATTATAATAACAAAATCACCATTTAGATAATTATTAAGGATGATATACGAGAGTAATACCCCACATTAATTTATAAGAAATATCAAAATATGTCATCTTATATGGAAAGTGATTTAGAGAGATCACATGGAAAAATTCTTGATAAAAATAAGTTTCCCTTTTTAAAGTAAATTATCATTTAAAAAATATGTGCAATTATAAATGAAACATTTTAATAAAAAATAAACCTTCAAAATTTAAATGAATATTCAAATAATAAATTTATCATGATTGTGTAAAAATCCACTCATATCATATAATTTAAAAAAACATTCCTTTAATATTTTTATCAAAAAAGTGACAATGAACCTCATTTTGAAAAAGACAAAAAAATCCTATAAAACCATTTTAAATAATTAAATACAGGTAAAATATATTTTGAATAATTTCACTAGAAGATTAAAATTATTTTTTAAAAATCTTTATAAAACATTTACATTGAAGTGAAATATACCCCAACAGATGCGTAGATATAAACAATATTGAATAATGAAGATATTTTTATATAAACCCTAATCATTTTTTGTTACTTATGTATCATAGGATCCGTGAATGAAAGTAATTAATATGAATATTTATATCCCATAATATTCATTAAAATAATAATAAAATAAATTCCTATTCATTATATACACCATACAAAAGAAACAAGTACTATATAATGAAAGTGTACCATATAATTAATAGTGAGATGAAAATCCATAATCATTTGTCTAAATCATTGTGAACATTTTATATATTCATGAATAATAAAATTTGGTAAAATTTTCACCAAATTAAGATTAATTTTTAAATTTTTTTGTCTTATTTATAACCATGTTATATATATTTTTATTTTACTTTATGTTCAGTTCATTAGTTTTTACGAAATTCAATTCATAAGTTAATATTGAATCGGGTAGGTTGACAATGGTTAAATAAAGAATTATTCATTCATCTATATAATGATATTAATGAAACAATTATCATTTATATACATCATTTATTTTAGTAAATATAATATTGAAATATGGTCATAATAAATGAACTATGTTAAAATCATGTAGATGGTATGATGTATGTACACATGAGTAATGATTCTAGTTTTCAATGATCATTATAGAAATATAGTAAGTATTATTTTATATTCAAATAAATTTAAAAATATCATATATATCATATTAATTTTTTAAATATATATATATATATATATATCATTTTTGTGTGATGAAAAACAAATCATATAGCTTTGTGGAAGTGGTAGTCCATAGGTACGCACAAATGACATTATAATTTTCTTTGTGTAGGGAATGTTAATAAAAAATGATAAATTATATTTTTAAGATTATAGTTACTTAATAAATATAATATATAAAAAATAATTTGATTATTATAACATTTCGTGATAGTTAGTGATGGAAAAAGAATTACATCATTTCGTGAGGCAGTAGTCCACCATACTCATGAATGATGAATTCTTCTCGGATTTGATGGATTTGGAGATTGATATAGGATATTATTTTAACCTAATAACATAATAATATACATATTATAGTATTATTATTTTCTCATGGTTAAATAATATTTTAAGGAGGTTTATTAAGAAACAAAAAATAAAACAATATGATAAAAATTATACTACTTCTTTGGAATACAACCTTTTATTGACACCTTTATCTTTATAATGTTGTTTTAATACCTAAAATAAGACATCTATAATGAGATTATATATTATATAAACGTATTTGGGATGTTTTTGGATTACCCAAATAGGTTTTTATGTGGGTAGGATTGAGGAGAATATATTCTATTTTATTTTATTGGGGAGGGGCACTTATTGATTTTCACAAAATATAAAATTAATTTAAATTAATATTCAATTAATAATTTGTCAAAACTATGTTAGTTAAAATATAATATAATTATTGGTCTAAATATACACATAAACTAAATATTAAACACCTTTTGACTATATTTACAACCCGAAACTCTTTGTTAAAACCCATGTTTAACCCCTTTAACTCTTACATTTAAAATTAACATTTTACTCTTTATGGATCAATATAATTTTAAAAAAATGAAAAAATACACTTAAATGGAATGTAAAAAATATTTCAAAAAAAACAAAAAATGGAAAAAAAAAATACATGATTTTTATTAATTTTATATAATTTAATATAATATTATATACTACGAAATATCCAAAATGACGATTTTTAGAACTATTAATTACTATAAATTTAATAATATCAATATAAAAGATATAATTGGAAAAAAATTATTATATTACTCTTAATATTTCAATTTTATTATTAAAATTCATTCATTAAATTATTTACATCAGATTTTATTTATTTTAATATTTTTAATATCATTTATTTGATTTTTTTTATAATTGAATAATTAGATAATTGGTGTTGTATAAGAATTTAAGGTAATTATTTCTTCACTAATAATTAATTATTGTTGGCTCAACTGTTTTTGATAATCTCAATTATGTTTAGATATGATTTGATAATCCCAAATAAAGTCTATCTATATATTAATTATACATTCAAATTATGACATCTTGCTATTGAGTTGACATGAATATGAAAATAATCATATCATATCATTGGAATATGTTACTAAATGTTTATTTATATTTATAAATGTTTAACAATGATTAATCTTGATACTAACTCAAATGATATTCATAAAACAGATACTTTATAAGCATTCGAGTATTTGAGTCACTGATATAGAAAGAGCTACTGTTAAAATAAGGTCACTAATAGACCAAGCCTTCTGTTATAAAAAAGGCCACTGATACACATAGAGACAGCTACCGATATAAAGTCACCGGTATATACAGATACCAATAGAATGAGCTACCGCTACATAAGAAGATACTGATAGAAGGAGCAGTACCAATAGAAGACGTTACCCATACGTGGAGCTACTGATAGAAGGAAATACTAATACAAGCGAGCTACCAATAATAGGAACTACAGCTACACAGAGTCACTGATACATAAAGCTATCGTTACTGAGAGTAATAGCTACTAATACAAGAACTACCATTACAAGTCCACCAATACAAGTCCACTGATACAAAGAGCTACCGATGGAAACCAGTCACTGTTTCTCTAAACTCTATTTCTATTTTCTTATTATCAATGGTCATATTTGGTGCTTTTAAGGAAAATGTTATAAATTAATGATGTTTTTCGGATGTTAGGAAACTATACCTCGTACCTGTAGAATTAATCATGCCTTTTGTCAGACAGCATGAGCTATAAAAGGAACATCAAAGTTATGCATACAAAATATAGATACACAAAGAGATGTACATGGTATAAAAAGGATTAGATACATGAGAGATTCAAAGAAAGGCATTACTTGGATTTAAAGTACATTGATGTGCTACAAATACTAATGCAATATCAAGAAAAACACCTATAACTAGAAGTCAAGAAACAGAACCACGATACTCTATTTTTGAGTCAAATTCCTCAGACGAAATCAAAGTAACATCATCTTAATTCAAAAGGAGTCCAGAGCTGCATTTCCATCACATAGGGCTTTCCAAACTCATCTCAATATTATTATCTCTATTGTGATTTGTTTATTAACATTTTGAGCATTGTGTGGGCTTCTGTTTATCTTGAACACACACTGTCTCTTAAGCATAACTAGAGGATATCTAAAATCCTCACTCAAAATTTCTAAACCATCATGCATCCCACTATGAATTGTGGTATAGGTCAAGTGTGACCTGGATAGCTAGTGTCAGATTGTTATAGTTTTTCCCATGTAGAACTGTGGTAGGGGTATGAGTACCTAGACAGTCTTAGTACTATTGTTTACCCCAATCCAGGGTGTGGATCAATGTTTTATATAAACTGTTTGAGAGAACTAAGTCTCATCTTGAGACTGAACCACTTGGTTAATACCCCTATGAATCTTATTTCAATTTAAACTATTTTTACTATTCCAATATTAATTACATTGAATTGAAAATTTTTTTTAATGTATCTCTGATAGTTGAACTAGCAAGTGTTTGTAATTATTATTATCCAGTAAGTTAGTTTCAAAAGCTAACAAAATATTTATTTTATGTTAACTTAGAAATAATAAATCTTTGAGAAACTAATTGAACACTTATAATCTTTATAAATTTACAACAGTTTAACTTGTTTTTTAAATGAGGTGTTTTTAATAGAAAACTTTTTAATCAGAAATTTTTAATAGGAACTCAATTCACCCCCCCCCCCCCCCCTCCTGAGTATCCTCTAAGATAATAATTACCAATATGAAGATAATTTTATATATATATATATACATATATATATTCAAGAAATTACCATAGATAACCTCTTGTTAAAAATGTTATAGTTATTAAAAACAAGGGGTTGAGATGTTTTACTTTTTGATAAATAATATATTATAAATGTCATAACCACATCCAAGTAAACCCAAAAGATAATAAATTATACAATTAAATTATTATGAACTAGATAATGGAATTTCATAATGTTTCAGAATATTTTATGTTTTTTTATAGTTTATATCATTTTATTTTTAACCTCAAATTAACGGATTTACCATTTACTATAGTATCAAAAAATAATAAGTTAACTATTCAAATTGACCAAAAAATAAAATAGACATATTTACTAAATTTGGAATCACTATTTACAAATATAGAATCCATTTTAAAATTTGGGCATTAAAAAATTAACTGAATTTAATTTAATATTAAACATGCAACACAGAATGAAAATAGTGTTTTGAAAAAAAAAATCTAACTTTAAATAAATTTTTTTACATGAAATTAAAGTATAAAATGAATTAAAAAACAAAATTCAATCACTTTAAAACATATTTAACTAATTAAATTTTAATATTAATCCAAAATATAATTTTTATATTTAAATTCATGCAATTAAAAATGTTTTTTTCAAAAAAATAATTATTCTTCATTATTCATTGAAAATATAAATCTTTTCAAAAATTATACAGATATTTATATTATAATAATTTTACCATGATGAATGAAAAAATAAAATTATTATTTCTATACATTTTAAAAATCTTCTAGAAATTCATTAAAACATTCACTCATAAAATTTAGGAAAACTCATTTTGGAAGAAAACATATTTTTAAGAATAAAATGACATTAATAAAAATTAAGAAATTATTTTCTAATACTTTTTATTTAAATTTTATTGAGTATGTGATTTATATTTTTTTATAAAATTATTTATTCCTTTACATGCCCTCAAATTTAATAGCTATTTTATAATGGTCACATTTAAATAACAATATTTCATTGTTCATTAAAACTCAGGGATTCATATTTATAGCCTATTAAACATAGTCTCCCATTTTTAAATATAGGGTTATTAAATATTCAAACACTGAATTAATAATTTTCTTTATCTAATATTTTTATTGGTATGGGTATATAAGTTTTTGAATTTTTAAAATATCTTCATTGAAATTCCACATGTAATAAGGTCAAAAAATCTTCCACTTAAAAAGAGAAAACAAAAATTATGAAGGTCATCTAGAATAACACATACTTGGTTTCTATATTGGAAAAATTGGTGTTAAGTGTTATCATGGATATGGAAGAGAAAAAGAATTAACATTGAAGATAGAGAGTGATAGAGTACAGAATCATGAAAAATATAACCATAAAAAACCATAATTCTGTGAGGGATTAAGAGGCCCAAATGTTTCTATATGAAAAGTAAAAAGTTTTCATTCTTATTTCACGATCATTTTCCTTGAGTTAGGGAATCCCATTACAAAATATACATATAAAATAGGTATATACACTTACCTGATAATAATAATTTCATCTTATAACCATTTTTCACCACAATATCATTTGATTCTCTAAATTATGAGTATTCAAGAGGAATTATCCATGCATAAAGCATTATAATCAACTTCTACGGATCAAAAATAAATAAATGAATAATTTTTTATTCCATATATCTGTATATATTAAAAATAAGAAAATATTAGTACATAATAAGATGATTCCCAAAAATAAAAAATCTTCATTTAAGGAAAACTACATTAATTTACAAAATCCAATAGTAATAAAAATGTTTTATGTAGATCATTTAATAAATAGAAATACTTATGACTATTCATAGTATTCAAGGATATTATAGAAACCCAGAAATTTGAAGTATTTGATCATATTGTCTTCCAATTTAAATTTATCATTTATCCCCCTATAATATCAATCACTCTTAAAGTATGACACCAAAATGTAATTAACTTAATCACATGATATCTATGATATGATAATAATTTCCATAAATCACCACATTCACAACAAATAAAAATTATAATCAGATATGTTTCTAAAAGATAATCACATATTATGTCATTTACGTTAATTATCTAAAGATCCCAAAAGTTATAGTGATCCTCTTTAGAAATAACAATAATCATTTAATCACCAAATAAATTTCCAATCCCATAGTTATCTATTCAAAAAAACATTTGTTCCCAAATCTAAAAAATATATCTATCAAATAGTTTCATAAATGAAACCTTATTTAATATTAACGATGATAGAAGGTGGGAAAATGGTAGGCAATTCAACCTTATCACCCATCAGATGTGGGTTCAAACCTCAGGGCCTTACTGAATGTGACTGATTGTCACCCGTCGTGATGTTTTTATTTTATTATAAAACTATAATAACAAAATCCTTATAAAATTACCATAAATGGGATAAATATCCTATAATATAACCTTAATATTTTCATCATTAAGGAAATTTTTTTATCCCAAAAGGATATCTCATACATTTAATTTTGAATCCCATCAATTTAATAACAGATAATTACCTAAAAATAAAAGATCATATATACCATAAATTTTATAAATAACTTTAAATATTATGTCCAAAAAATTTAAATTCATTCTTCCTAAAATAATTCATCATGTTAAATATAAGGGTTACATATACCTATATAAAAAACCTTAGCCTCCATTAATTCCCTTCAAATATAACCTCAACAAGTGGGGTATAAGAATCAAAACTAATGGTCAACCTAAAACATTTATAGCCATTATGGTATCCATCACTCTTATGTAAACTTGTCATGTAATAATATCTCTATACAAAGTTTTCTAAACCCTAATATAACAGAAACTATAATACCATGAAAACTGTATATTCAGATATAGTGCTAAATACATAATTTTACATATTTTAAGTTGATATAGAAAAATATGGACTACTTCTTCCTTGAAAATTCAAAATATCAAATGTAATAATTGGATCACTTACATACCAAAGAACCATTTAGTTTTAGAGATTTATAGTGAGGAAAAACATTAAACAACATGTGTTCATTAACAAATGGTTCATAAATTCCAACATCATCTCCCACTATTCTCATTTTTTATAGTCCTTGTTATTTTTTCAACATATCCCATAAAAACCCAAAAAATATTAAATATTTCTAAAAAATAATAATTTAGCAGCATTCTTCATTACCTGGGAAAATATAACCTAATAAAGGGTGAGGTCAACTGATCAGTAAGGGTAAAAATGAGAGGTCATAATTGATAATCATGCGGAATCATAAGATTATAATAAGGGGATAAGATCGTGAAAATAACACAAAATGTTTATAACAAATCTGAAAAAGATCATAAAAATGAATTATGTCATAAATCATTATCATTATAAAATATATGAATAATAAGATTGATAAATCATCAAAACCCAATAATGAACATTATGGTGTTTTAAAAAATGAGTGTGGAATCATCAAAATTATAGAAATCATTTCATATGTCAATGTCGACTACCAAGAACGTCACATTATGAATCACCAACTATTTCAAATAATTGATCATGCACATCAACGTTTCTACCAAAACAGATCTAGAACATCAACTTGTTTTCTAAAACAGATCAATCACATCGACTAGTTTCTAATAATGAATAATGCACATCAAGTTGTTTCACATAACTATCTCATGAGATATAATATAGTAGCCAATTAATTCTTTTTATATATAGCTCCAACCCATAACATAAAGAAAACAAACCATATTTTAGCCACATGATCTTAAAATATTCCCCATATCAAAAACCAAGAAAAGTAATGGGTTTCATAAACTTTAAATATTTTCATCATAAACCTAACCATAAAGAGTAAAATAAAGATGGTTTCCATGGATCACATCCCTATTAAATTATATGTACCATCAAAAGTATGTCCTCTTAGATGGAAAATTATTTTTAAATATCACATTGAAAAAATATTGCATAAAATAAGTTTTTGTTTTTAATATCATTTATTTTTTTTAAATAATCAAACTTATAAATGAAAACATTTTATTTTAAAATAATCATTAACAATTGTAAATGAATCATCAAATAATTGATGTATCAGGATAGTGGTAAAATATTATCAAGCCATATAAGACAAAAAAAATCCTTTTTTATTTACATTGGAAAACTCACAAAGAACCGACATTAGAAACAAAATTTTACATTAAAACCATTTTGAAAAATGTCAATGTGGATAAAAATGTTCTAAAATAATTTTATTATAATTTTAAAAATATTTCATATTTATTGTAAAAAACATTGTAATGAAATAGAAATGTTTCATAGAAAAGTCAAAACATAACAAATTCAAAATAATGATGAGATTTTGAAATACACCTTTACCACTTTGGTGACATTTACTCATAATCCCAATGCAACCAATATATAAATATGAATATATATGTCCTCTAATATTCGTGAGAATAGTAACAAAATACATTCATGGAATGTATATAAACACCCAAAAAAACTTATAGTGTATAAGTCATGTGTCTGAAAGAAATAAATGTGTGATGAGAATCTTTTACCTTAAGTCTGACTCATCACATACATTATTAATCTTCCTAAATAATAATCTTATGTTAAATATTTAAATTATTCAAACATTTTCTCATTATTATTAATTTTATTTGGATTTTTACGATTTTCATAAAGTTACATAATAATTTAAGTTCACGTTGGACATATTGACCATATTCAGTTCATAAGTCCAAAATGACTTCAATATGTTGAATATGTTCAAAAATATTATAACAAAATTGCTTCAGTAATTATTTTAAAGAATTTTTTATATTTTTTATATATCAATTATAAATTTAAAAATCACCAGTAAATGTGGTTAGGAATATTGAGCTATGTTACAGTCATGGTGCAGGTAGGTCATACATACGCATGAGCAACGTTTCCATTTTTAAACCAGCACTATTGACAGCAGGTATGTATTATTTTATCATTAAATTTTTATAACCATATAAAATATATAATATAAATTCTCTAGATATGATTTCATATATATCATCCATTTTATGTGATGTAAAATGATTCACATCACTTCGTGGCCATGGTTGTTCACAGATATACATGAAAAAAGTGGTGATTTTATTATGCATGGAAAGGTAAGAACCTAAATAATAATGTATGTTCTTTAAATTATAAATATATAATTAACATCATATATAAATAGTAATTCTATAACTACAACCCATAAAGAGATACATTGATGGAAAATTACACTACAACAAAATTGACATTTAACCGTGTTGGAAAATGCCTTTATTAGGACTAAAAAATTATTGAAAATTAAAGAATGGTTAAAAGCCCCAAAATATTATCAATACTAAAAAATTGATTCCAAACGTCCCACTTAACATCACATTTTTAAGCCCTATTAAGGGGACCTTTTACAGTTCTTTTTTAGCACTTATAAAGGAAGTGCTAATAAAGGGATAAAATTATAATTTTTAGATATTCATGATCATGACCCACTTCATCATTGCTTCCATGACAACATTAGAAGAACTCCCACAATCAATATATGTGCTTTTCACCCCACCGACACTTTTATCAGTTCTTTTTGAATTTATATCCTCATGAATGCCTACCTAGATTCGAACTATGCACATATCCTTCAATGATGGAATGCCTTTACCATTACACCATGTTTTTGTCTGTTTTTTTATATTTCTATATATATATACATATATATTTAAATATATTTTCTATTCATATATTTAAGTAATTATTTTCAAATACATATATAAAACATATTTGTTTGTTTGGGATATATATACTTATATTTATTTAAGTATATTATATGTTATATTCATTTACACATAAAAAATAGAATATAAATATGTATCTATTTATTAATTCACTAATATTTTTATATATATGTATAACGTAAAAAATAGTTAGATATTTTTTAAAATACATTTTTATAATATGTATTTTTTTACATATATGAGAATATAAATTTTCACATAAATATGGAGATAAATGTATTTATATGAGTGATTTATTACAAGTATACAAAATTAAACATGCATATATTTAATTAAAAATAAAAATATGTTTTGAAAAATGACAAAATTTCAAAACACAAATATTAATATGAATGTAATAATTGAGAATAAATTCTTCCTCCACCGAAAAAATACATTAAGACCCCATTATACGAGGCTGAAAATATAAAAAATATTAATAAATCGTGGCACACTATCTAAAAACATAGTTTTGGAGGCCTCAAGAATCCTTTTTGGAATTGAGAGAAATTTATAGTGATTTATCTCTATATTTGAGGCATAGATCTCAATTCATTGAGGCATATATATTTTATTATTATATTAATATTAATGAAATAATTTTTTTGATGTGTACATTTATCTGCGCTAATACAAAAAATTGATAAAGGTCTGTCTTTATCAGCGATTCTAAAAAAGTGTTGATAATCCCCTACCCTTTATAAGTGATTCTTCATAACTTTAGATAAATAGGCTTATTGGTTTAGCACTATTTTAAAAGCATAGATAAATGGTTTGCTTTTATCACCACTTGTAAAAAGGATCTGGTAATGTCCTCCTTCAACTGCTGTTTTTATAGCACTATTAAGGTCCCTATTTAATATAATATTTTTATTGATAATAAAGGGTTTCTTTAACATCATTTTTATCTAGAATTGTTAAATCGCTAGTGCTAGATAATCCCATTTTTTAGTTGTGTGAATTACAACGTTTTTTGATGTGGTTGTTAGTGGTACACACAAATGATGAATTCTTTTATCATTTTACGGAGGTTATAGATTGATATAATTTCTAAATTTAACATAATGTATTATAAATTTATACATATTATATTTGTTTAATATTTTTTAATGGTTGAATAAGATTTTAATTAGATACAATAAAAAATTAAAATAAGTGGTTAAAAATTATACCTCTTCTTTGGAAAACCACCATTGGATAAAACCTCAAACCTTATAACATTGGTCTATTGCTAAATATAAGGCCTCTAAAATGAGGGTATTTATTCTAGAAAGGTATTTTGGGATTTATTTTCGGAAATTTATAGTTTTTAAAGTATTAAATATTGAGAACAAAATGCTGACCATTTATAAGACGGGGGAAGGGCCCTCATGGAATTTCTCAAAATATTAAATTAATAAAAATTAATTTTCATTTTAAATTAGATCAAAAGTGATTTATTTTAAAGATAACGTGAGTATTGATATAAATATTCTCATAAAATTATCATTATAAATTTTTTGTAGGTATTTATAACCCTATATTTTGGTTATAACCTCCATTTAACACTAATAACTCTTACCTAGAAAAAATAAATGTTTACACTTAGAGGGTCAATATAATAATAAAAAAATTAAAAAATACCCATAAATATACTTCTTTTGATATTTTATACTTTATAATATTCATTTGGATTAAATAAATATTTTAAATCATTTTAAATCATTTAATAAAATATTGTAAACAACAAAATATCCAAAGTACCAATTTCAATTACTATTCATTACTTTAACATTAATAATATCAAGATAAGAATTATAATTTGAAAATAATTTTTTTAATATATTTGAAATCATCCATGGTCATGTAAAAACCTTTTAATTACATTATTCATCACAAAATATATTAATTATGATATTTTGAATATTAAAGTTTTTTAATTTTTTTATTAATTAAATAATTACAACATTAGTGATTTGAAATCAATTAACATAATTATTTATTCACTAAAAATAAAAAAAACCACGACTAAGATTATTAATTTATAATTCAAAATAATATTTATATTTCTAATTTTACTCTATATAACCCCTGATTAAAAATATTTAGTTATTAACTATAAGAGGTTGACGTGTTTGACATTTCATTACATAAAATATTATAAAAGTAATAATCAAAAACAAGTGTCCTGAAAAGATCATAAGTTATAAATTTCAATTCTTATGGAATATATATATTCATAAAATAAGATTTATTCATGTTTTATTTTAATTTTATTGTCCTTATGATTTTATTTTTAACCATTAATTACACGATATACCATTTTTCATGGAAATAAAAATTACACTGTTTACTACTTAGATTGATTAAAAAAATAAAATGGTTTTATTTACTAAATATTGACCAGACAATTCCAAATAAAAAATTCATTTTTAAAAATTCAACATGCACGTGTGGTATAATTTCATTTAAAATTAAATAGGATAAAATCAATGAACATTGACTTTTATAAAATTGAAATTTTTAAATATATATATTTTTTATGCTAAATTAAATTATAAATCCATTTCAAAAAAACAGAATTGAATTATTTTAACAAAATTATACTAATAAAATTTTAATAACAATCTTAAATATAATTTTACTTATTAAATAATTTAAACAAATAATTATTTTTTCAATAAATCTATATTTTCATTATTCATTGAAAATCACTCAATTCAAAAAAAAATCAGAAATTAATTTAAATATTATTATTAAATGATGAATTAAATAAATTTTTTTTTCTAAAACACATTAACAATAACTTATCGAAATTAATTGCAATATTCACTAATAAAAGTAAAGAAAAACATAATTTTGAATGAATCATATTTTTTGATGAATAAAATGACTTTAATAAAAAATTAAATGATTATTTAATTGGAATTATTCAATAAATATATATTAATTATGACCTTTATGTTAATTTCCAAAATTACTTAATCATATACATAGAGTTTAATTTAGTGACTAGGTTATAATGGTCACTTTTAAATGTTAATATTTTTTGTTTGTTTAAACTCGATGATTCGAATCATATATGTTATTGAACATAATATATCATTTTAAATTATTTTGGTATTACATTTTATTCATATATTTTTTTATTATATTCCTTATTTATATGTAAGTATGTAGTTTGGACATTCTCTATCAATTTTTGTACAAGCTCAAGCCCTATCGACTTCCTTTCCCCTAATTCGTCCAACAATGTTAGATTTCTACATCTCTTCCTATACAATGCCTAATATGGTGAAAAATAGAATCTATATTGAAAACTAATTATATATGAGAACATTTATAAGGGAATATATTTATCAAAACATTTCTAGAAACTCATTGAATAAGATCTCAGCATATCTTTTAAATTTTTAATGGTTCTCTCAAACTGACCATCTATTTGAGGCTGATAAGGTGGGAAGAAATTCAATTTGATCCCCAAAATTTACTGAATACTTTTCCTGAATATTTATGTAAACCTATGGTCTCGATCATATATAAAAGATAGGTTAAATCCGTGATGTGTAACCACATCATTATTGTATACCTGTTCAATGTTATCTTGTGATAAATCTTGTATAATGGAAACAAAATTTCCTAACATTGTAAGGAGATCGAATATAACTCATATGTAATTATGAACTTTATATGTCATGGATACCCCTATGATCAAATTCAGGGTGATGTTTTTACATTTATATTTTGGTGTCGGTAATGGTTTCATGATCCCATTTTGATTCTATTTCTCTTCTTTAACTTGTTGACATACCATGTATCGAGATATATACTCCATTGTTTCTATTTTCATGTTATCTCACAAGAAGTTTTTTTTTAAATATTTATAAATCATCATGCCACTATGATGGATAGATATTGATAAAATATGTGATTCACCCAAAATAATATTCTTCAATTTTTTGTAAAAATGGGACAAATATCATTGTTCTGAACCTTATAACACATTCTTTAACAAATAAGTAATCTATAATATCATCTACCTTCTTTTGTAGTAACACATCAACCTTCTATGATACATTCATCCTTAAGTAAATATTGTTTTGTGAAGAAACATGGGAAAGTTAATATTTAACCACATACCCTAGGAAATCATGATTTATACTTTTTAGATCTATTTGTCATGGGTATTTTTCAATCCTCATCATGGATAATGTAGTATGATAATTTCTACTCATTGCATCAGGCACCTTGTTTTCCTTCTCATTATAGTAATGGATCGATCAATCATAATCATTGAACTGATCTATCCATCTCCTTTTGGTTAGATTTTTCTCCTCATGCATAATGATATATTTTAATCTATTTAGATCTGTTTTTGTTTCTGTATTTTCAACATAATGTAATTCCATGAAAACTTTATTGCAATGATCACCACCAATAATTCCAAATCATGGAACAAGTAAATTTTCTCCTTAGTAATTAATTGGTATGAGGAATAAGTAATTAAATTTTCAATTTTTTGGTGTATACATCCCAATCCTTCAAATGATGCATTATTTTAAACAAAAAACACAGAAACACTACAATTTAATGTATTCATCAGTGCATTTACCAACTTTTCTATAATACAATTGAAACATTCCTCAAAATATTTTTTCTAAAGTAACAAAACTCGTTTATATATTTACATGGTTAATGGATTTGTTATTCATGTGAAATTTATCATAATGTAATGATAGCATCCTGATAACTGAGAAAAAATTGGATTTTAATCACATGGGTTGGTCTACACCATTACTCAATAACCTCAATCTTTAACGGATCTATAGATATACCAATTATTGTGATGAAATAACTTAATAACTATACATATGGTATCCAAAAATAAAATTTTATTATTTTTGTATATAGTATCTCCATCCTTACAGTTTTTAACATAGTCATTAAGAGATCATTATTATATTATTTACTATTTGAATATACTAGAATATCAACTATAAAGACTACAAAAAATGGATCTTGGTAATCTCTATAGTATCTATTCAAGATATCAATTGATATAGTTGTGGAATTGGTAAGTCGAAATAGTATCATTATAATCTCCTAGTACCTATACCATATCCATAATATCATCTTTGGAATAACATCCTATTTTATCTGAAGTAAATGATATCCAAAAAAGAGGTCAATCATGGAGAAGATTTGAGCTCCACTACGTTGGTGAAACTATTCTCCAATACTGTGTAGCAGTACTTGTTTTCTAACATTATTTTGTTATAACATGATCATTGATGTAGAGATGCATTGATTGAGATATATTTTTATAAATAGTACTAGTGAACCCTATTGTAATTAATTTGGGTTCATGATCCCCTTTGCAAAATTATTTTATAAATTATTATTTAACTCTTCTAAATAAACATAATCCATTTTGTTATGTGTTTTTGAGATATGAAATGATATAGGATTTAGTTTGATTGAGAGTCAAACCACATGTGTTGGGGAGAATACTAGGGAATTAATATCGATATACATCTAAATATATCAAAAAATAGGATTTCCTTCACTATGGACTTCCACCCTAATAATATCAACTAAGAACCCATTGGTTCTCATTGTTATGTACCATATAATAAAATTTTCTTCCAAATAAGTTATAGTGTTATCCAATAATAATTACATGATATCTAGAGGATTAGGGATATGAATAGATATTTCCAATTCACAATAATTGGTAAAATATTAATATAAGAAAATCTGGTTCATACCCAGAATAATGTCGAAGTCAAATATTTGGAGAATAATAATATTTAGTTAAATTATCTCCCCACAAATCTTGATAGGTGAGGACATGTACACCTTGGATTCATTTAGGATGCTAATGGGTATTTTTATAGATGGATTGATTTAAAATGTTTTAGGAGGGGGATTCATATTCTATGAAATCCTGAAAGATATAAATCAATGTGATGAACTAGAATAATATAATAAATTCACTATTATATAGGTTATAATGAATAGACATTTCACAACTTCCTAATTTTTTCCACATCTATAGAAGTAATGGCATATTCCCTAACTTATTCCTTTTTTCTTAGGAGGATGTTATTGTTTATTCCAATCATTAATACAAAGGTTAGTTTATCAATTCACATAATGACCATACCCCTATAAATTGAAGAATGGAATAGTGGGTATATCATGATATGGGACCATCATCCCCATAGTGATGTTATTGATCCCTTTTTTATTTATTCACTAATCAATAACCTTTTGGTCTCCATTACCACACTTGTAACACAACCTCTATCTTTTAATGAAATTATCCTAGTGATTCCTTGAGAAAAATGATAATGTATCTAACGAGAAATTTTTACCACCATGAAAGTATTCATTAAGGATTTCATGATACTCCATATATATATTCCATTCTTCAAAATAAATCAGTCTCCCTATTATAAATCATCAATAATCACCCACTGAAGAACTTCCTTATAGATTCTGAATTCCTTTATTGCTAACATATTCAAGAGATATGGTTTTAAACCACAAAGAATATATTAATCTTATCTTTTAGTCTATAGATATATTCATGGGCTTGACTTGTTAGGCTAGTGAATTCCACCTCATGAGATCAAATATAATCATCTCCCTTTTGTTTCAATTCATTGACTACTCATTTCATTTTAATTCTAAGAGTTTTAAAGAAATATTTAGTGAATAATATTCCATTTAATTAATAATTAGGGTAATGACCATATATTTTATTAAGGAAATAAACCACTCTTTTAAATATGTTTTAGTGGTGACCCTTATATGCCCTAAATCCTCAATGGTAAGAAGATCCATTACAATTTGATATCCCAAAGTCGTTGTGACCCAAAGGCCCAAGATGAGCTACCAAACATCATATCATGACCTTGATCTTATCATTGTGATCCCCTTACCTATAGTTGTTTCATAAGACTTCTGAAACATGAAGAAATCAAAGATAACCCATATTTAACCCATGTCTTGGTATAGGGGAAACAGATATATTCTAACTCACCCATTAATCATTCCTACCACCAATACAGTAATTACTAAATGTCTACATGCCACACTGCCTACCCAAAAGCATCGCTTCAGCTATCTGGTCATCACCATTCATAGAATTTTTCACCCCCTCAACCATGTACCATCATTTTTTTCACAACTATAAAATTATATATAATATTAATTCCCTATAAAAATATGTTATATGGATTATTGATATGTTCAAAGACACCTATATCTCTTTTGAGATTCCCATCTAATAATACGTCATGGTCACGAGTTCCACTACCTACTTGTTGTGATTCATCTATTGACTAGTCACTCTACCACAATTGTTGCTTTATATTATCCCATAATCCCTATGTCATGGAGTCCTATGGAAGCCCAAAGTCTTTTTTTATTAACGGTCTAATTCTGTGGCACGTATAACCAAATTAATACAATGGTATATTTCTATAACAACTAATACAGTAACTCTGAAATTATCCTGGTGGTCGATTTTGAACCAAGGTCTCTTCTATGCGAATCATGAGCCTATACCACTCATCTATAAGATCATTAGACTGAATAGTGTTCCCATAAAATCCTACCACTTCAAATAATTTAATCCCCCCTTTCATTATATTCCTGAGGAAATTCCACTTTTTTCAACCTCACCTTCCCGCAAATAGGATTCTAAAATGAGTTTCTCTTTCACTGAGCATTAATAGAGGAAAATATTTTTTTCATGACATTAACCTATTTCTCTAGAATCAATCATTTTGATGGACCCATAAGGTATAAAAATTATTGATGCATAAAGGATTCAATATAATTTTTCACTGTTATTGTTGAATTATGAAGCTTAATATTATTCATGTTATTATTCTTAACATGAGAGAGTTGAGTTAGAATTACCATGATATTTTGAACTCTGGTTCCTATTTAATTTAGACAATCACCATGTTTTCCATTTCATACACCATAATATCAATTCCTTTTTATTTTTACCATATCCTTAATATTGAAAATTCCAACAGGTGTATACTTAAATTAATAAATTTATCATATATAAAACTAAGAACAAATAATAAATAACGCCAAAATAATTTTTATATTATTCTTTACCAAAACCCAATGTTCCAATATAATATTTCTATGATTATTTCACTACCATATTTTCCATAAAAATTATATTTAACATTATAACCAAACCCTTAATAATTTTTTATAAATAAAATGTGAACTAACATAATCATATCCTCCAGAGAATCAAACTCAGTGTGTGGTAAGGGATCATTCACCATGGAATAGAATGAAGGTTGAGATTTTTCCTACCAACACTTTTAGGGGTTATTTCACAAGGATTCATCTATACCAAAACAAAATTCAATTTTATAATCCAAAACATAGTGTACTTTTAGGGAAATAACAGAATTCATTCATTACCAAAAATATTATAAAGTTATCTAAAACCTTTTTTTAGGATTTTATCTAATTTTTTCTCATCATAATCTATAAATTCACTATAACCCCCTCTCATACCAACTAGTGATACCAAAAAGTGTTTTAATAATTCATTTAAAAAAGTCTTATTTATTACATACACAGAGATATGGATAACCCAATGATTTATAGGTTTAGTGTCTTACAGAAGAGAAAACACAAAATAAATATTTTATATGTTTTGGACGTTTATGAATAAAATAAATCCACTCTTAGAAATTATAAAAGATATAAACATATTAAAATACAATATAAGGGAAACCCTAATAATTTTGAGCCCAAATTATTAATACAATCATATATAGAAAATGCCAAAATGGTTAGTTCATAAATATATTGACTGAATGAAAATGAAAAATATATAATTTAGAAGAAATAAATTATAATGCGTTTACCATAAGCTTGAAAAATATATATCATCATTAAAATGAAAATTTTGTTCCCATGAAATGATAATAGAAAACATGAAACATAAAACATATGATATAAATATTAGAATGAAAGTCATATGACATCCTGAACTCAAGTTCCTCTCATTGGCTCCCTAAGGCTAATTTGCTACAAGACCTCATGAACATCTCCATGAATTCTAAAGTATTCTAACTAGATGTGAGGGACTGGGGTTTATATATTGGGAGATTATTCCCACATTACCAGAGTAGAGTAGAAAAGAACAAAATAGTAAAATAGAGGATGTAGTAATATAAATAGATAACATAGTAAAAGCATACACTATAGAAACTAGACTAGTAAAATTCCATTCTGGAAATAAATAGACATAATAAACAACTAAAGTAGCTCATAATAATATATAAAAGCTCATGGTAGTGTATTTAATGTATCTATAAATCTAGAAAATAGGTACACATGGAAGTGGGGAATACATACTATACAAAATTAACAATATAATCCAGAAAATATCCAATCATATTGAGCTACAGATTGACTATTTTCCACTAAGATTCAGCCTAATTCATTCATAAAATATGAGGTGTGTAAATAAGGATTCTTCCCCTTCTAAAAAATTGTATACATGTAACCTGCCTAGGTACCAATGGTGATCTTGATAGGGTGTGATATAAATAATAGTAGGCCACCACCAAAAACATATATATATTCAATGAATTTTAATATATCCCAAAATAGTGTAAAGGTATGTATATATATAAGTAAACCATTACAAAAATTAAAATACCTAATACCTACATTATCCCGAGTTGGTAATATCTTTGAACATGTAATCATTTCATTTCTTAATTATGTTCTTGTTCATATAGTATGTAATATGTTTTCTAACTAGCATAGAAATCATGTGAGGATAATAATAATAATAATAATAATAATTATAGAGGATCCAAAATATAACATTCCATCCTTTAATGATTAAAATAATAAATATAATCCAAGGTATTAAGCAAGGAATCCTTGACGTCATGGGTTGATCCGACTAGGTAATAATATGTAGCCTAACTACAAGGGGTCTAAAGGTAATACGAGGGGAATGATCCATGTAATTCCACTATAAAATTATTATAACCCTGTCCATGGAATTCATCCATAGTAAAAATGATAAGCAATTAAAGGGCCCAATGGGTGCATCCATTGTGCCATGTGTCCAATAAATCATACATGTTCCCAAGAGTGTAACTAAGGTATCCAAGTAATGATAATGGTGGGATATGAATGAATCGTATTGGTTATCCACAAATAGACATGGATTGGGTTCTAAGGTGGGTCTCACCCTTGGAAACCGATATCCCTAAATTAGAATGGAATGCACAAGTGCTCAAGGAATTCCATCAGGAATCCAAGGTTGGTTGGAGTCTGACAACAACTATAAATATTTCTAGGTCCATATATAATACGAACCTGATAGTTTATTTAGTATATAAATTAGGATATGTAATAATCATACAATTTAAGAATTCATTTGGTTAATTTCATTCCATTCATTAGTGTGACAAGGCATTACTTGGAATAAAACCATTAATTAGTTTATTTAATTTATAATTAATTTATTTGGTTTACTCCAAAACCATCCATTTAGAATGGAATTTTTCACTACAGAAATGCAACCAATCAATTTAATTACATTTAATTATTGCAATTCACATAAATATTATACTCTCCATTCATAATTAAGATTCATCAAATTATGCTAAAACACTTACCATAGAAGGGTCAAGTGACATTATCATATACAAGGATAACTATTACAACTCATAATTCAATATTTTATTGAGGTGATTACTATTAATAGGTTCAATTAATTGCACACCTAAACAATGGCATAAAAGATCATAACCATCCACTAAAGTCTTATATAAGGAAACACCCTTCTTAGAGTGGTACGAGTTTGGGTCTTCACCTCCAACGATGTGATAATGATTTATAGAAAGGGTTCTAAAATATGATAATGAGGATTATAAGAAAGACACATCGATTTAATATGCCACACACATTTAAATAACATTTCACACCATATAGTAATTTTAAAAATGTAGAAACATGAGAGATTAGTTACAGAGCACGTACATTATGTTCATTGGACACTACTCATCTAGTGTTATCCATTAGTTTGGACTATATTGGATGAAATTTGTAGAATATATCAACATAATGAAAATAGGGAATATGAGCCTGTATTAAAATAAATCCATCAAGGATAAAATAAATTAATAACAAATCAAAAGAAATTGATTTCATATTAAAGTTCATCCAAAGTGATGAATGGGGATCAAATCAGACATTAGATTAGAGCTTGTGATAAAAAAATAAAATAGATATTTGGATCTAAAAAGGGTTAGGGGGGGATCATTCTATGTGCTAGAATGAGCCAATGAGGGAGAAGGAAAAAATATTAGATCTTTATGGGTATTTTCTTAATTTTACCCGAAAATAGAGGCATGTTATTTGGTTGCACAATTGAAAAAACTATTAACCAACCATGTCTGGATCACTGATTAATTTGGGTAACTCTAAGGATAGGTAGCATGATTTTGGAAACCATGTTCCAACTATGAGAACCACCTCCCTTAAAAACAGCAGACATTTAGTATGGGAATGCAGTCCCTAGCTAATTGTTAGGGAAAACCATGCATCTTTCTTCAAACATTTTCAAGCCCCATACAGATACACAAGACATTATGGGCTAGTTTGCATGGTTTCAATTAACTATGTGGATCAGTTTGTTCTCCCGCATCTGGGGTTTCGTGCTTTGGACAGACCCCACACACACAAAAAAACCTTTTTTTCAATGATCAACCATAGTGGGTCTAAAATAATGAATATGACATAAAAATAAAAGTATCCATACCTAAGATAAAAAACCTATTTAATATAGTATTACATATTAAGGGAACACATCCTCGATTTCCCCTTCTATGGAAGGTGAAACAATTTCTAATAATAAATTTCACCACTGGGCACATGCATATGACTCTAACTCCCACATTTTGTCCTATAAAATGTCATAATTCTATAGAAACCATACTCAATGGATATAAAAACCTCAATTATCCTTCGTTATCCCATCAACAATTCATATAGGATACTCCTAAAATGTATAATTAGAATCTAACTCAGCCTCCATCAGAAAAAAAGTGTCAGAAGGGTCAGAATGATAATGATAGTGATGTGGAATATGAATGATTTTGTGCATGGAATGATGCCTCTAATGGAGTAAAAACTGATCAACTACTAACCAAACTCTCTCAGGAATCTGAAATGGACCAAGAAAAATCCTGATGATCGATTCCCTTCCCTCTATATTCATCTATTCTCATGCATGTGAAATACCTATATAAAAACAAGAAGGAGTTCATCAATGGTGACTGGCATAGAATTTATGTCTATACTAAGATGCAGACATACACTTTCTAATCATATATAACTACTCTGAATTCTCTTTCATGAGACACGAACCTAGTTTTTATGCCTCTCTTACCTATTTCCAGAATAGGGTTTATTAGAACTTCCGTCTAAACAATGCCTCAAAAATAAACCATCTAAATTGACTCTTGAAAGCTATTAATTTAATAAAAACCTAATTTATGTATATGATTCTACAAATAATTGCTAAATTTAGGGATTCATGAATGGAGAACGTCCTCAAAAACTTATATAGTCTTTTCTAACGATCCATCGGTCAGTTGGAGAAAATCTATTCTTATAAGTACCTATATACCCATTAATTTCTATGACCCCTTCTAGAAACTTCATGTGAAACCAGAAACCCTACGTAAAATGATAGTACAAGTGACCCCATGTAGTTAGATGAACTCATGGATATATAATTTTTATAGCTCATCAACAGAGAAAGTCTATCTGATGGGATTGATGTGGGATATTTTCACCATTCTATAAATGACAATCCAAAATGTGTCAATATCTCGAGGCATCCTTGATATGCTGATTATAAAATACATGTCAACATATTCCCATTTCTATAATTGAAGTGGAGGTGACTGTAAAAATAATGCATAACTCTGGTGATCCACCTTCACTTGTTAACAAGTGGAACACCTATTATAATGCCAGTTATCTTGTGTTTCATCCCTTGATATCTAAACATGCATCACATATCTCAATACATCATTGATATAATTAAATAAATTTTCCAATGAGAACTATGGGACACTCAAATCAGTCCCCCTATCATAACTATAGGAACCCTTACATGGACATGTATATATAAAATATAATCACTATCTATAGACCATTCTGGATGTGGGTCTTTACTCGAAATTCTCTCCTAGAGAACCAAGCTATCATGATCATAAAATTACTTAATATTCACCTTATCATGGATGGAGGAGGTAACTTTTAAGGCAAGGAGATAATACTTCTTGTTAATATCAAGAAACATCATATTTATCTTAGAAAATTGAGCCATTAATTTCCATTTTTTACTTTCTTCATTCATGTAATGTGCCTATGTTTTTTGACAATGCGCATCATTTACTACATTATCTCTTCCAAGCATATATAGAATATCACGATTTATGGAATGAATATATTCGACCCATATTCTCTATTTGAGATTCATGTCACATTGTGTAAATATATGTTTCATGATTTTGTGGTCTGTATACACCACAAAATGCTCAAACATAACATAGTGTCTCCAGTAAAGTAAGGCATGAACAACTTCTTCAATCTCAAGGTCTTGAAACTGGAAATTACTCTCACAAGACCTCAATTGTTGATATCTATATGAAATTAATCTATCCTCTAACAACATCAATAGACCAAATCATATTCTTGATTTATCATAGAACACTGTGTAGCCTCTTCCAGGCTCAAGCAGAATCTAAATAGTTTCCAAAGACATCATGAATTTCAACCCATAAATGGATTTCTTACACTCCTGTTACCACAATCACATGAAAACCACAATTATGTGACCAGTAATAATAAAAAAAAGTGTTTTAAAAGACATGTATGAAATGCATGTAATATCTATCCATCCCCATGAAACTATATATATATAACTTATTCCTGGTTTTCTCCCATAAAACCACAACACGCACCATTTTTAGGCCAACATATTCTCTTGATTGTAAGATAATGTGACCTAAGAAGTGACTATTGTTGACCTAGATGTGGAACTTACCTAGCTTAACATAATTTTGATTCTCTCTTGATGTATTCAAAATGTTCTCAAGATTATGATCATAGTTTTTACAATTGTGAGAATACATTACTATTTCAACCAATAATTCAATGAAAAAATAATTCAAATTGGTTTGGGACACCCTATTCATAAAATCCATGAAAACTACATGTGAGTTCGTAATAATGAATGGCATATTGATATACTCAAACATACCATATCTTTTATCGAATGTTGTATGAGGTATGTCGTATGGCCTGACTTGAAAAAAATATTATTCATATCTATGGTCGATCTCTGAGAATACTCTATCTAGTCATTGATGGTAAAAGAGATCGTCTATTCGAGGTAGTGGGTGTAGGTTATTGATTTAAGCTAGTTCAAAATTCTGTAATACATTTATTAGAAAAGGGTCGCATTCACCTTCTTGGTAAAATGCTTGGTTTCACCCCAAGGAAATGTGATAGGTCGTATAAACCATCGGCCTCTATATTCTCAAAATTTCCCATGACTTTTTGGATCTCGATAGGTTCCATTATATAAAAAGTAATGGACATTGGGGATTCTCCTAAAACATGATCAATGATAAAATATACTTCTCTAATAGGAGGTAAGCTATTAAAATTTCCAATCAATGAAGCAATATATTATAAAGGAATGTTTCCATATGTACTCCTAACCCCTCCAAGAGGAGACTAGAAATATTGGAGGAAACTCCACCAATACAAGGATACTCTAGTCTAGCAGTACTAAATTGGAAAATCCACTTTTCCTTATATGGATAACAAGTTCCAAATATGGATGTATATGTTTTCTTATTGCGATAGATGTCTAGAAAGAAATGATATGGGACCAACCAATCTATCATGATAATAACATCTATGTAATCCATATCAAGAAAATAATGGTATCAAAATAATGGGAAACTTCCTACATCAATGTGATTGTCCCTATATTTGTGTGATACCTCTAACCATAATGCCAATTGTGTATCCAAGGTCATTACACCATAGTAATATTAATTTCTATCATGAGAGTTTCCATGATAGATACAGTTATAATGGGTTGTGAAGAACTTGTATCATAAAAGTTAGATACTATAGTGGTGGCTACAACAAATGTAACGCATTTGATAGATAGTCCTACACTCTAATACTAGGGTATCAGTTGTAAATCATGTAACTAGTCTGATCCACAATCTTATGTTATAGCTGGACTACCCACAATATGACTGCTCTATTTTTGCTTCAAATTAAAACTCCGGATAAAACATTAAACACCTTCTACTCAGATATTCCAACTGGTTATACATAAACTTCATTCCTGAAATGGCAGAAAAGACCCATATAGTCAGGTCTTATAGTAAGGGAACCATTCCCTCACTATGTGAATCACCTCTGATAAAAACGAAAAATATTTCTTATCAGTGTGAGGCCCCTATAACATGGTTAGGGAAAACCATTTTCCCTACATCACCCCATTTTCCATCCCCAAATTGTTAGGATAGACCATATGTGCTAGGTCACATGATTTCTACTAACCATGTGACCCTTTATTTTTCACCACTGATCGGAGTTTCAAGCTCCGAACAATCCCCAAACACCCATGAAACCTTATAAAATAAAAGTGAATCAATAGTATATCCAAAATAAATAATTATACAATAATTTAAAGGATACAAACTTAATATAAAAACTATGTTTTTAGATGTGGACGAATCATTAATATATAATTTATTTTCTCTATTTATCTGGATACCCACCGGTGGATTCACTCAACACGTTTTCAATGGAGATAAACACAGTCACATATAACCTTCGTGAACCAACTACTTGCACACCAATTTAAATTAATTTTTTATATCAGTAGATATAATCCTTTAACCAATATATTAGATATATATATAGGTTTCAAGAAACTCATAATCTATACATTTTTGATCCACTTAGAATAAGAATCATCACTTCATTAAATAACACATAAAAATAAAATTGGTTTCCAGAAATTTAAAAATCAACACATAATAAACTCATAAAATAATAAATTGTTTCTTAAAACATATAAAATTAAAATATTTCACATTTAATAAGGAATCCATTTAATGGAAATGGTTTTCCCCAAACACCCAATTGATATACAATAACATCAAGAACAAAATCATAATATACAAAAATAATGTCATAGAAAAATAGTCAAATTTTTCAACAGTATATATTGAAACATGAAACATAAAAAAATTATATATATCACTTAAATATAATAAAAATAATAATAAAGAAAATATCTTTTTAAAATGATTCATATTTATCATTGTGAAATTCATGGTTACGAGTCTCCTTTTAAAAGTACACATTTCATTCCATAAAAATTAAATGTTAATATTTCATTGAAGTTGAATTATTTTAAATACTACATTTTCATATATTTAAAATAAAAAAAATCTTTTAAATAGTAAATTCTTGTAAGAACAAATTTCATACAAAACAAGTGTAACAAAGTGAAAAGATTTTTAGTTACCCAGTCCATTTCAAATAACATTAACTTCAATGGAATTGATTTAAAATATTGTATCATAAAGATAAACATATTAATTAATTATATAATCAAATTATATATATATATATATATATATATTAATTTTTATATTCTTCATTAA
Organism: Viscum album; assembly: GCA_963277665.1. Classification (NCBI taxonomy): domain Eukaryota; kingdom Viridiplantae; phylum Streptophyta; class Magnoliopsida; order Santalales; family Viscaceae; genus Viscum; species Viscum album. The sequence continues at coordinate 1,939,510,574 of OY728140.1, read as the reverse complement.
TAGAAATTTTATTCATGATCTATTTTTTGTAATATCTTCTTTACATTTGGTGTAAATAAGATTAATTGTTTTGCGCATGTTTAATGATTTTGATATCATTACCCAAAATTTGATTCCAATTTAATTATTGATATATAATCTAATATTATATAATATATATCATATATTGATTAAAAATTTTATTATTTCATTCCATATTTGTATTCGTTACATTATATGGAAACTGAATTTTTAATGGATTATTTCAGTAATTCTAGAAAACGAAATGGTACATTAGAAATAAGTTACATACATAATGTAGTATTTATAGAAACATATAAAAATATTTATTTCATTAATTTAATACAATAAAATTATTCATTATGTTTCAATATTCATCAATAATCATATTTTAAAATATTGTTCACGTAGGTAAATAAAGCGACCCAAATTTGAACACGCATTAAATAGATTGGCGAGTATGGTTAAGAATGAGTTTATTTTGACATACTATTAATATAATAGAATAATATGGTTATAATTTTAATATTTTTATAATTATTTACAATATTTTAATATTTATTGATAATATATGAAAATATTGTTGAAAATTGAAAAATAATTCATTGGGGATGCGGTAATCTACAGGTACACACAATTAGCTTTCAATTTTCTCAATGTGTGAGAGTGGTTGATGTTAAATATTAAACTGAAATTTATGGATAAATATTTTATGATATATATCATAATTATAAATAATTACTGAAATTAGTTCCTGGAAAATTAGTAATGAATAAAAATGACATCACTTTGTGGATGTGGTAGTCTGCGCAATACATTGAAGATGTTCTTTTTTGTTTTTCATTATTGAATAATGTGAATAAATATGATTTTAATCATTAATAGAACTATTTTTTATTCTAATAATGATAATTAAGTAATCCTATTATTATTCTAATAAGGTATATGGAATAGTAATATTAAAAATAAAATTTTAACAAGAGATAATGCTTACATCAGAGACTGATTCGTCCTGTGGAAGATAACATGGAATTGAAGAAATAAAAATAACTATTAGTTAAAACGGGATTATATTTATGGAAAAGGTTATTGGGATAGTATATTATCATATTTTTAAGTGTTAAATAAAACAATAGGTGTATCATCTATGTTTTTAAGTGGTATCCTTTCATAAGGGGAGAAAAGGGGGACTTCTGGAAACACCCATAATTTTCATTAATTCCTTGACAAAATTAGAAGGTTAATGGTTCCCCATATTAATAATTATTTATTTTTGGGTTTCCTTGGTTCTTTAATGGAAGAAATGTTTGTTTCCGCATTTTTTATAAACTTTTTATATTGATTTTACCAATATTTATTTACATTTTACTTTTTCACTTTTAAATTATTTAAGTTTTTTTTTTAAATAAGAATTTATGTTTTATTATACATGTTACATAACATACATATAAAAATTTGGGCATTATTGAACTGAAATTAACATATATTTAATCAAATTAAATTCCTAAATATGATAAAATTATTATTTAAACCAAAACTAATGTTGGGTACAAAAATAGGTTTAGTAGACAAATGAGATTTTGATCATTTTGGACTCTTAATCTTATTTACTATTGATTACCAATTAAATGAGAATAAATATATTTTATATTGTGTTTTTTAAATAAATTTATTTTCAATAAGAAAATTATTTTATTTTATTATTTTATATAAATTCCATTTAACTAGTGAAATGATAATTTAAAATAATTTGTTCAATATTATCATTGTAGTTATAATTATTCCGTGTAATCTAAATTTTCCACCTAAAATCGAAATTGGACATATTATATTTTATGAAAACTATTTTATAAAATTTAATAAGAACATTATTAAACTAAGTTTCCATGTATTTGGATATTGATCTTACTATTAGCAAATTTATGGACAAAACTCCTATTTATTTTTGAAAAACAAATCTTTCAAGAAATATGACTTATGATTGGGAAAGAATTATCAATATTATTGACTTGAATGATTTTAAAATTAATATTATTATTTATAAATTATTTATTTAATAATATATAAATTCAAGAACTTCATAAAATCTTTTTATATATATTTAACAAAGAGAGTTGTAAGTTTATTTTTCATCAAATCCATATATAAACATCCAAAATGTTGGGAATAATTTAACAAATTTAAAGTAGTATTTTATATTTTTTATCATAATTAATTAAATAAAATTTAAAATTAAAATTATTAACCATTCAATTTATTCATATAATAACAAAAAATCATAAAAATGACACTATTAATAAAATTACTATTTTAACATTTCACCTAAAAATTAATTTTTTAGAAAAATATCAACAAATCTTATAATTATAATTTCAATATGAATGAAAATAATATTAATTTTTCAAATTAACATCCAAAAATGTAGAAGCATAAAATTAAAATAAATTATAAAATGTCATGAAAAATATTTTTCATAAGAAATCATTTTTAATATATTATATATTATTATAAATTTTGTTCTAATAATAAGTTCATTGAACATTAAAAATATACATTTTATAACATATATGATAATTATAATATTATTTTAATAGTTAAATAGTTTTACTAAAAAAATTTCTATTTAAAGATATTATATCTATTTATATATATTTCATATTTTTAGTACTTTTTATACCTCATTATTTTATAGCTACACTAAAATTGTCTTTATTCATTTGGTTCTAATTTTTTATGTGAAATAATCATTTAGAAATTTTGTTTAATAATTAATTAAAACATTGGTCATTCAAAATCAATATAATGAACAACATAATCCATTAAATTTATGTAGTTTTTATTCTTATCCAATACATAATTCTGAATAATGTGATAAGATATAGTAAATTTCATATTGGGTAGCTACTTATTAGTAATGAAAATTCTAGTATCACCATTTTAGGATAGAGAGACACCTTTAAAATCCAATACTGATTTTGGATTCAATAAATTGGAGAATGGACTCCCATTATCAACAATTTAAAAAACGTTTTTGATTATTTAAAATATACAAGAATCCATATAACCAAAAAAACATCCAACCATTTCATTTTCAATAATAGAAACCCTTTGAGGATCCCTTAACAAGTTCTCAACCACCTATATAAAACCAAAATGGTTCTTATATTAATGAGATAATTAAATAGGTGAGGAAATTAAATAAATAGTAAGGTAAACAAACCAATTAATTGGCCAATAATATATGAAAACTAATAGCTCAATAAGTTACTACCCTCAATAGTAATTTAATCTTGATAATAAAAATATTTGGCAAATATTTTCACCCCATTTCAAAAATATGATTCACAATATAACCATCCCAATAAATAAGAAAAGGGTGTCCATAATTAAAATTAGAGGTAACTGATAAATTTATATTAAAAATCAAATTGAAAAAGATGATATGGAAAAGGTAAATATTCCAGAAAAAGGAAAGAAGATGTCAACAAACCCTATTGAAAAGTAAAAGATGGAAATAAGATCACTTTCACTACCATTTCCCACATGAGTTATCCAATACTATAAAATATTAGAGGGATAAATACATAATTATATTCATGGAACATTTAAGAAAGTGGTAATAAATATTCATTCACATACATCTCTTAGTAAAATTCAAAAATATGTTTTGTTCCTGAAAGAATTAATCTCTATAAAAGGGAGGCATATATGGAATAACATTGTAATCATGGGAATAATATTTTTATCATTGATCAAATAATATATTCCAACCAAATTTTAATGTTTGGGAACATTTTATTGTTTCATAAAATTGGATCTATGTATTTTAAAGATTGATTGTGTGATCTTATAGATTTTGTTAATCCATTTCCACAATGTATTTATACATTTTTTTAATATAAGTTAATGAATACCCAAAAGGGTTTTGTTTATATTGAAAGTAAATAGACTACATTACTAGATGGATTTGTAGATTAGGATCAAGTAAAATTATAAAATTTGACAATCCCAGCAGGTATCTATGTGCTAATCAATGAATTGTATATAACTGCAACTAAAAGACCTATTATCTTATGATGTGCCTTCTTGAAAACAGTAAAAAAAATACATTTATATGAAATAACAGTAACAATCGATTTTAGTGATAAAAATTTCCACATAAACAATATTGATAGCATGAAATACTTTGATGAACATAATTTAACTGTATCACACTATATGGAACCAGATCACTAAGTAAAATATGGTATGTACATAAAATAACTTAAATTGGGTAAAATATTATGATGATAAACGTTTATAAAAAATTTTGAAGAAGTTTTCTAATCTTTTCCAACTTAGTGAGGATGATGATACATATGATTTTTTTTATTGTTTATTCAAATTTGATAGAATAGAAATTTCAATATCTATAATATAATTAAAAGTTAAAATGGTGGGTAGAGAAAATTGGATTTCAACATTATTGCATCCCCAAAATATGAAGCTTAAATCTTCTCCAAATGATTTTTAATATTTTTACTAATTTATGGAATCAATATGAATGTGTCCATTTATCAAAAAAATCATAATCAGGAGAAGAATCTAATGAAATTTTTTGAGGGAAATTTGAGGGAAATTTGTTACAGTTTTGGTTAAATTCCTAGAATTTGTCAAAAAATATGCTTTATAAAATCTTTCTTGATGTATAATCAACACCTTTTAGAAAACCATTCATAACACTCAACCCAACTATGAATGGGTTAATTAAACATGTGATTTAAATTTTTTTAAATTAAGAATTATCTACCCAATCTCTGGACCATGATGGGCTGGAATCATTAATTTAGTGCCCAGTTAAATTAGACTAATCATTATGAATAATTAGTAGAATGACCAATTTTTTATTAGAGTCAACAATATCTTGAGTGCTTGTATTGAAAATTAGAAATTTAACCTTTTACATATAAATTATTTTTTTATTATTCTATTTGATAACCAAATAGTAGAAAAATATCCTTGTAAAACTCTCCTTTGTTTTCAAGATGGATTTATAGCCTAATTCTGGGTGCCTATTACACCTTAGGGGAAATATATTACATGTACTCTTGGATGAATCAATTATCTAATAAAAATATTTTCATTGTTCAATAAAATGGGTAAATTTCAAAGATCTGTGGTAAGTATTTTCACATGACTTATAAAAGACAATCATGAGGTATGGTTTCATGATTTTACCATGTTTTAAAATTCATACGAACACTGTTTGGGATATCTGTATAATTTGTTGAAAGCATTAATTAAAAAAAGTTGTTTTTATTTTTGAAATTTTCAATTTCATGATCTAAAGAGGAATTACTCAAGGTCATATAATTTCACAGTAATGTATTTGGATTGTTAAATTTAAAATAGAATTTATAAATGTTTACTTTACCCTACTTCTATAAATCATAGAATATATTTTATTGGAAATAAAGTATTATGTATAATATTTATCAATTATTTTAGTAATATTTTTCTACCAATATCTATATTTATCTTAAAATATTATAAATTTAAATTTGACATGATATTATGAATGATTTTATTGAATTCATTTGTAAGAATAATATAACACTAATCAGGATGCATCATAATGTATACAAAAAAATTCATTAATAATTATTTAAACCATGATATTATAGTAGTTTTTTCTTAAATAATTTATTTAGAACATCATATCATTCCTTATGATTCAATAACCCTATATATAACCAAGATCCAATATAAAACAATTGAAATTTAATTTTAGATGTATTTTTTCATTTGAGAAATTTAGATAAAATATTTTTAGTAATAAGGTGACTATTTTATTAGAACATACAACACATATATAAATGATGATGAAGGATGAATCTAAAACAATGTCAGATAGAATGATATTGTTTCTCCTGTGTTTTATTTAATATAATAAATATATGAAAAGTGTTGAGAATCAGATGGTGGACCACTTTGGCAGGGCACCCCATACTACATAAGATTAAATTCTACACATTGAACCGTTAAATGATTTCATTTGAGGAGGAAATATAAATTTTCATAATGGATAAAAACCATGCTATACAGATATGGTGAATTTTTTGGTAATCTCCCAGGTTCCAACTCACTTGATCTATCATTAGGACTTTAAACTTGCGGATGAATAAATGGTTTATGTCTGGGATGACCGATAACATTATAATATTTCCAATAATCTATTGATTATGATATGTCTTCCTTAGAATAATGAACTTTTTTCCTAGAATTTCTTCAAACCATATATTGTGGAGGCCACTTTACACCTCAGACAACTACTAAAAAAATTATTGAATTTGGGATATATTGGAATAAAATATTTCATGATGATAATGCTTTTTTGTGAAGTTGGATCATATTCAATACATTGGAAATATCTATAAGAGATAGGAAATTCCTCAAAGGACACTAAAATTTTATGACATAGTTTATGTATAGAGTGAAGAGATAAAATTACACTTTCCCTTGTCCTTTGTAAATTAGTATATCATTTTAGTTATGGGGTTTTCATCAAAAAAATGTGATTTAAAATCCACTAAAATTAATGATTCTGATGTTGTAATTTTATTCTGAGTAATATAATATTCATATTTAGAGTCCTCAAGGAAATAAGTAGTTACTAAATAAAAAACTTTTTAAATAGGCGTATGGGTACTTTAATGCATATGTATAGAGTGAAACACATAACACCAACACATTAGTACCAAAAAACCGACCTACAAGCTAATGATTCAAACATAAATATAAAAGTAATCCACGAAAATACTATAAAAAAATAAGATGGACCAGATCCAAAGGATGTAAAATTTATTTTATTATTATAATAGTTCATGAAAAAATCAAATAATAATTATCTATTTATGTTTAATGTTTTGGGGATGTTTTCTTTTAAATTGGTGTGTTAGGAACTAAGGAAGATTACTTTTTATTTGGAATGATCTTGATAGAATAGAATTTATAATGATTTAAAGTTAGAAGAAATCTAGAGAGTGGAATTCAAAAAATATTTTTTTTAAAGAACATGGTTGGATAATTCCAAGAAGAATTAAAAATAACCTAAATATAGGGTACAAATATATATAGTAAAACTCAAACTGAAGAAAATTATAGGAAAAAGTTTTTCTAGATGGTATGTTCCATTTATTATAACTAGTAGTATCCATTTTGTTTTATATATATATAGATAAACAAGAGGATGATTTTATATTCTCTATTTATGGTCATAGGTTGAATAAGTATCATGGAAATATTCCTTGGAACTCAATTTATGGGTTCACAATCCTCTAACCTATCTATTACTAAAAACACCATATTTTTTCATTCTGATAATTATTTTTATTGATTTCCTTATTTTTACAATTTCTCAAAATGATATATCTATTATAATGAACTAATGATATTACATTATTCAATTATTGGGGTGGGAAACATTTACTGTTTTTGGAATTTCGAATTTATGTTTTTTTCAATTTTTGTGTCTTTATTTTTTATTTTTATTTTATGATTTTTTTTCTAAAATTTAATACCTTTTAAAATTTTTACCTTTTCAAATTAAGAGAAAAATATTTGATCCATGAACTCAACATTGATTAATTAATATATTAACATGTTTTCATATTTGATGTGTTATAAATTCATGGAAAGACAACTTTTTTTTGAATCCCCAATAAAGACACACTCTTATAAATTAAAATTACTTACCCAAGAGGATTTTAAACTGATTTTTACATTTTCATTAATATTTATTAGCCTTTTAAAAGAATCAATTAATTATTAAATAACAAGAACATTCTATAGACTCTATTAAAACCCATTGAAAATTAAGGATCTTCTATTGAAAATGATTTAGTATTTCTTATGAATAAAAATATCATTTCTTATAATTAACTTATATTTTTTAGAACCATGATATCAGAACCATGTTATTCATAAGAATATGTGAACAAAAATTTCATAAATCAACTTTAATACACCAAAATCTCTAACTACAAGGATTTAAAACAAAATACATGATCATATAAGAACTCAAATGTGGGGGTAGATGGATGATCTGAATAGAAGTTGAATGAGAACAATAATATACTAATCATGTGCTAATATAAAAGATTTTATTTTGAAATATCTAATGACTATTTTTGGAAAGGCATTATAAATAATAAAATTTTAATATAATTTAAGGAAGCTATATTCTAAACCCGGGAGTGGAAGTTGATAATATTTCTTGAAAATTGATGATCCTCTCAACCCTCAAAATTGAAATCTAATTAGAATTTAAAAAATAGAAGAAATGATATTGGGGGAATAGATATATGAAATATTTATAATTGATCAAGTGATAAATTTTTTAGTTTCCCATTAAAATGAGATTTTTTTAAGTTTAATGACTAATAATGTGGGGAGTGACGATTCCATTCAGGAGCGTAAAATAAAAATGATGCCTTTTAATTAAAATTAGAGACAAATATTCTGATTCTTCCTTTAATATTCTTATATTAAAACCTATTAAACATTAGATATAGAAAAATGTTGAAATACATTTTGGATAAGAACAATTACATGACTCATTGGGTGGAAATTTATATACTCATTAAAACTATGGTGAACCCTGTATGATCATGGAATAAAAAAAGAGCATTTTATACAAACCATACTTCATGTGATGGGAGACATAATTTCAGAAATATATTTATAAAGGAGTGTAAGGAAATAAAAAATAGTGTAAATTAAGTGATCAAACCATATTAATAAAATGGAATAATTAATATGTTGAAATCCTAATGTGTTTTTGTGAAATGGATACTAACAAAGGGAAATAAAATTAATTGGAGTTTTATTTTTGCATTATTAATATGTCGGATTTTTAATTGTATAGGTGTCCAGGGATTAAGTGGAAGTGATTCTGTTAAGGTTATAAATTCATTATATTCTATTTATATATAATTAATTTTATTCCCTCACCATTAATTATTAAATATGTTTTTTATTTTTTTATTTTAAAGTTAAAATTCAATATATTTACTTTATATTACATAAAATATCCAAGACCATGAATTTAATTGTTTTATTTAATTTTTTTGAAAAATAATAAATGGGTCCCTATTGAACATTAATTATTATTTTACCTCTAAGGTGAAAAAGTTTGTTACATCACTATAGTATGAATATAGATAAGTCTATATGAATGCATCTCCTTGGAAGTAGAGGGCCAATATGAAAAAATAACTTTAAACTAGAAAAGGATAATGATAGAGTTTTTTGGATTTGTAAAAGTAAATATTTCCATTACTAAGAGTTTTCAATTATATTCCAGGAGTATATGAGAGACATTATGAATAAGTATATGAGAAATTGTAAAATGATACTCTGTGAAAAAGATTCATTATACAGAGACCCTGGGATGAATAAGAGTCTTTCCAATTTATAATGAATCAAAATTATGATCCACCCAATATAAATTTTATCCATGGAGAACCATTCATAATTATAATTAAGAATAAGTGGATTAAATATGGCTATGTAAGGTGATGTATAATGGTCATTAATAGATATATGAATGTAATTATAATCACCTGTAGAAATGTAAAAGTAATTTTTGTAATCCATATGATATATAAATGTTGCTTCAGATAGTACATTAGAGTCACCAATAAACAAGCACAAAATGTGAAATTAAAATCTTTTTCTGTTATGGAATTTCATCTATGTCTCTATGCCTGTAATGCTAATTTACGTTATTCATAATGGAAAGAAATTCTCTAAAGATTCATAAGGGCCATACCCTCTTAAAAATTCTTGTGAAAGTTAGTTCAAGTGGTGATGGAAAATATTAAAATTAAAACTATTAATCACTACAATTGATATCATCTAGAATATACATGGAGTTTAAAGATGATAATGGATATCATCAAAAATAATCAATTTTAGGAACAATGAAACTTATGAAGTCCCAATGAATAATTATATAGGGAGGATGCAAACTGATGTTTTGAGTTTTAATGAAACAAAAATAACAGTGATGATATTGAAATTAAAATGGGGGAATACTCTCATAGGGGTTGAACAGTTATATTGGAGGTAAAAGGAATCAAATAAAAGAAATGAATTTTGGAGGTATCTAGAGAAGATTGTTTTTATTTTTTATTCATGATTGATAATTTTTCTTTAGTAAACTATTTTTTCATCCCACTATATTATTCTTCTATAATGGATGGTCAAATATATTTTGGAATTGGGAAACAGGGGATAACCTTTTAAAAATGAGGAGTATGGTACATCAGTGAATAATGTTACCTCCCTATTAATTATTTTCTTCATTTGGTAGTTGGATAGTAGTTTGAGCGTAGTTATGTTAATGATAGTAATAATTATTATTTCTATGATGCTTTGGTGAATAATTATAGTTTTATATAAATTTATTTTATCTTAAATATGTTTTAATAGGAATGTATTAGTGCTAGTGTCACAACCCTAACCACCGAGGTCCGAACTGAGACAACCCCAATCCCCTCTCCAAAAGACCAGGAACTGGAACACAGTGTTGGATACCACACATGGGATGAATTATCCAAATATACCTATACACATGAACATATCTCCAATATTATGAAATGAATAAATATAAAACAACTGAAACAAACACACACTTTCATCAATGATCCCACAAATTGAGTCTGATAATAAATTGATGAAACTGAAAAAGTGGCTGAGAACAATCCCAACAAAAATTTAGAGAGTCCATCCAACTCCAAAGGCTAGAAAAACTAACAAATGAAAGCACCTTGAAAAAACCTCAGTCTATCACTCTAAAGATATGGACCACCTACTCTATTTCCTCTATGGACACCATCAAATGGGTCTTCATTTTCATAATAAATGACATGTGTGGGAGGATACCATAGAAGGATAAGTATAAATATACATAGAAGAACATTAAAAAAACTAAACATTAATTATAAAGTATATCAATCTCATAAAAAATATTTAATAATCAATTCTTAACAGAAAAACAACCAGATATACACAGGAAGGACACCACGCCACCACACAATCACAACCAATTACCTACCATAATATTCTTCTTGAAGCAATTTCTATTCTTTGTTAATCTGATCCATTACACATTCCATAACTGTAGACACTCATCCAAGAGGTAAATATCATTGGTTCCCACATAAGTATTCTCACTGGTCATGGAAGACCCTAATACAAAGATTGGTGTCATGCCCAATACTTTTGGGGGAATCCAAGAACCCAATATTGATCAAACCTCAATGTAAGGCATTATTTTCCAATGATAACAAAAACCCTAAAATATTTCTAACAAGATGCATGATTGATTCCCAACTAATTGAATTCATTATGATTATATAAATACCACCTACAGTAAAACGATGATAGAGGATAACATCCCAGTTTCACAGAGGGACACCATGAACTCTATCTGATATTATCCTATAGATGGGATCACAATCCTAAGATGTGGATGTTGTAAATCACTATATTCTTGAGGTAAACAAACCAAGGGAACAAACTCAATCATGATTGGTCCTATATGAAGAAACAAAGGGATGAAAACCCCCCTCAAACAGGGTAAATGGTGTATACTAGCGTAACATTGCGTGTTCAGCCGACCCATGTCCTACTCGTGTGGTTCTACTTGACATGGAATGTAAATATCTATATATACTGCATGTAGAAATAGTACATAGCATTGAGAGATCACCTGAAACCTTCCCTATGGAATCTTCCCATGACCATGTACCACTGTCTATTCCAATGTACCAACTTATGCATACTTGTTCATGCCCACATACACCTTTTCTCTATTTACATAGACTTCTAGTGTCCATGTATCCCCAAATATACACACTAAGTCTCCCATAAGTGTCACATGGAATTAGATAAGATCGCATGGTGTGTGGTATTTAACTCTATGAGAAAACCCTAATAACATAGTAGGGGGTGCCATGTGACATATATCACCGAATTACACACATTGTCATCCAAGTTTTTCAAAACGCCACTATTTATCCTCTGTGAAATTGTCCATGTGTCTAGAGCCAATGTTCTCCTCAGAATCAAAAAATTTGGGGTTTTCCAAACCTCTAGTAACTAGATATCTTAGATCTAGGATTCAAACACTCTTTATAAATGACTATGTGGATTGTCAGTAGCTAGATTGTCGAAACCAAGATTAATGAGTAAAACAAATCCATTCCAATCCTTATTTGTTCATCATCAACCATTATTACACCTTGATCATTCCTTTTATCATGAATCAAACCTATAGTATTGATTGGTTTCACTGAAGAATGGCCATGCAATAACCAAATACCAGGTATTCATTGAATCACAGGACAATGAAAATTACTACGATGAAGATGAATATAAGTGGGAGACAAATACATAAGCCACCAAATGTGTGGAAGAAACGTCATAATGTTTTTCATCTTTCCAAGATCTGTTGTCTAAGAAATAGAGTGACATGGAGGGATACAACTAAACAAATAAAATAATTTCATCAATTTAATCTACCGTTGAAGTGGGAATCAATTTTTTGTTTGAGTAATTGATAAACATTCAAATAGGATAAAACAACGTGATTGAAATCACACATCATCATATCACTTAAAGTTTGTATTGTTAATTATCAAAGAATAATCATGTGTCAATGTAGTCGAAAATACCCACATGTTCTATTTCCACATTATTCCTTGATCCTAATCTGATTTGGAATCATTTAGAAAGAACATTATCGAATGTTCTGTTGAGTTCTCTAGGGTTTAGAATCCAACCATGAGACATATCTATAATCATTTATTTATATATGTTCCCAGTTTCTACACCAAAATTTGATTAATTAATCTATTTACTTTATTCATTTTCTTCCATGATATATTTTTCACAAAAACCCCATTCTAAAAACGTTTTTTCATTCCGAGGGTAAAACAAATTTTCTGAACTCCACAATTCCCTTGCATTTCAGATCAGGGGCCTCATTTTATAGTTATTATAAATGATTATGAAATTTTTGTGAACATGACATTTAAATATTATATATATGTCAAATATTTATTCTGGTCTCGTTGGGCCTTTCCATCCTACCCATTCTGAGTGCCTGGATCCAAAAATAATTTATATTTATCCAAAAATAATATATGAAAAATTAGATTCCTCACATTCTCCCTGTTTTAATGATTTTCATCCTAAAAAAAATAAAATCATACTAAAAAATATGTAGGTTGTGGGCTCACATCTAGGTCTCCAACTCTTAGGTTCCCTCTTGAAGATTCTCATGCATCCATTAGACATTCATAAAGGGAATCAGTATCCCAGGAAGGACCCTCTCCATTGTTTCATCTATCTATATCGAGTTCTAAGAAACAGTATTTCTTTCATCGATGTTCATCTCACCATAGTTGACAACATGTGATTCAAGGTGAAAATAACTCCTCAACTGCAACACGTGGAAGATGTCATGTACCCAGTCAAACTATAGAGGCAGTACTATGTAGTACTACACCTCTTAAAATATAATCAATATCAAAAAATGAATGATTAATCGTGGATATAGATTGTCTCATATGCCAAATCCTCGAAATATATGTCATGTTGAGACTATCAGTAACATAGAGTCCCCCTCCTCAAACTCCATAGGTCTATATTGTCAGTCTATATAAGACTTATGATGAATCTAGGCAATCCTTATCCACTCATGGATGATTTCAACCTTCTATGTGGTATCTATTTACAATTTTAGTTCCATGAATTTGGACTCAAATTGATAATTCAAATAAATTTGAGACTTATAGGTTCACACGTAGAAGTCCTTGAACAGTGATATACCAATAGTGGAATGGTAGTTGATGTTGTACAAAAAACCCACCACATGGTGATGATCCTCCCATCAATGTCTGAAATCCAACATGAAAGGCTACATCATGTCCTCTAATATCTGAATAGTATGATATGTATGGCCATCTATCTGGGGAGAAGTGTCATTCACAAATTCAGCTGAGTCCCAAATGCCACCTAAAATACTCTCCATAACCAGGACAGGAAGAAATCATCATTCTTTGATACAATCCTCAAGAGAATCCCATGGATCCAAATTACCAATTTCATACACAAGCATCCCAACCACTATATTGGACTCTCCTCTATAATTGCTATGAATTTGTATGACTTGATGATTCTGTCTTTCATCACCCAAATAGAATCATTTCATGAAGACATATTTTGTATCCTCGTCATGATGTTCAGGTAAATCCCATACCACATCCACCCTAGAACATCTATGGGTTGATCTAGACCTTCCTAGATCCTGGTGTTGAACCTTCACTTGTTGAAATGTGTGGAACCAAGATACAATCACTGCAACACAATTCTTCATTTCCATTCAACAAAATTAGAGGTACTGGTTCATATTTTACATACCTGGAAACCACCAAAGGGGATGTATGAAAATTCATTCTTACCTCCTCCCACAATGTCAAGGGTTCCACAATCCATCCTCTAAAAATGATAGCATGTTCCCCACCTTTATAATATCCATTAAAAGTACATTTAGTGGATAACTGAGAGCATATGATTCTACAGTTAGTATCTCCTTGATGATCATTCCTAACATGTGGTATAAGAATAGTGGTAACAACCATCAAATTTAGTTATGTGCTACAGTCCTTTTCCACTAAGGACAACTTCAATGAGGCTAACCGCTCCAATGCCTCATCCAATAACTAATAACAAGATATGATACTAATAGTGTATTCTACCATGTTCCCCTTACTAAGTGTATAGGAAATATTAAATTCAAAGTCTAACATGAACTCAAGCTATCCACCTCAAGTAAATATCCTCACGAGAGAATATATATTTGAGGATCCTATAGTTAGTGTAGAGGGAGTGTCACAACAACTTCTGTGCGAAGACTACCACTTCTAGCTGGAGATTATGTGTTTTGTATGTCTACTCATGTGGTCTCAACTGACATGAACCAAAGGAAATCAACATATGTCTCTGCATCGGAACACGGTAAATCCTAGTCTCTAATGCATCAAAAAATAGTACGTACACGACACCCTCCTATGGAAAGATCAACATTGGGGTTTCTATAATCCTATTCCGTAACACCTGAAATAAAATGGTTAATCTTTCCTTCCACACAAAAGGATAGTCCTTCCTAGTCAATGTTAACATGCACTACTGGAAATACACTATTTCCCAACGGTTCACAACCGTTGGGAAAGCCCCTCAAATCGTTGGTATATGATATACCAACGGTTCTCCCAACTGTTGGGAAGTAAGCTGTGGGGAAAACCTTTCCCAACGGTTTACTAGAAACCGTTGGGGTAGGTTGACAGAAGGCACTCTATCCCAACGGTTTGGGTGAACCGTTGGGATAGTTTTTCCCAACGGTTTCTCCCAAACCGTTGGGAAAACCAAATATACCTTAACTATCCCAACGGTTCTTCAAAACCGTTGGGATATTTTTCCATGGGTGAACTCTTTACCAACGGTTCTAAACCATTGGGAAAAGAGATATTTACCAACGGTTCATTGAACCGTTGGTAAAAACTTATTTAGGATTATATGCCAACGGTTTAAAACCGTTGGCATACCCTATGCTGCAAATTGCAGCAGCCTGCAATTTGCACAGCCCCTCTCCCCTGTACATCAGGCACCTCTCATCTCATCAGGCCTCATTTTCACCTCATTTTCGATCCAACTATTGTACCTGTAATAAAATAAAAAATACATATACAATTACGAACAAATTCATACACATTTAACATATAATGGATCCTGAAACTATACACATCCATAATTAAATTACAATTCATAAACATACATAATTCATATATAATTCAATTTAAAATTTAGATGACAATTATATGTGGAATCCGATTGAGGCGGGGATGATTGGTACACGTCACATATGACCCATGGATCGTTCTCCTAAATTTTCAATGGAAACCGAATGCGTTTGGTCGGTTTTACATATGCCAGTTCTTTTCACTTATAATCCTACCCATTTTAAACAAAACAGACACAGTTAGAGCGGTGTTGGCCACACCGCGCCTCGGATTGAGGCAGGGATGATTCGTACACCTCACATATGACCCATGGATCGTTCTCCTAAAGTTTCAATGGAAACCGAATGCGTTTGGTCGGTTTTCCGTATGTACTTAAAATGATGTCCATTTTAATCAAAAGAGAGCCACATAGACTGATCCTGGCCACACCGCAACTCGGATTGAGCCCGAGTGGGCTCGTACATGTCACATATGACTGATGGATCGTTGTGATAAATTATCAATAGATTCGAAATGCGTTTGGTCGGTTTTGCGTATGCCAGTTGTTCTTTTCACTTATAATCCTGTCCATTTTAAACAAAAGATACACAATTAGAACGGTGTCGGCCACACCGCTCCTCGGATTGAGGCGGGATTGACTCGTACACGTCACATACGACCCATGGATCCTTGTGCTAAAGTATTGACACAGTCCGAATGCCTTTGGTCGGTTTTTCGTATGTCACTTGATGATTTTCACTTAAAATGACGTCTTTTTTAAACAAAAGACCGACACTTTGAGTGGTGTCGGCCACGCCGCATCTCCGATTGTGGCAGGGTTGATTCGTACACATCACATATGACCCATGGATCGTTCTCCTAAAGTTTCAACTGAAACCGAATCCGTTTGGTCGTTTTTCCGTATGTACTTAAAATGATGTTCATTTTAAACAAAAGAGAGCCACTTAGACTTATCTCGGCCACACCGAGACTCGGATTCATCCCGGGTTGGCTCGTACACGTCACATATGACCCATGGATTGTTGGGATAAATTATCAACAGATTCGGAATGCGTTTGGTCGGTTTTCCGTATGCCAGTTGATGCTTTTCACTTAAAATGATGTCCTTTTGAAACAAAAGACGGACACTTTGAGTGGTGCCGGCCACACCGCGTCTCCGGATTGAGATGAAACCACCGTACAAAATTCTAATTATTATTCGTGACGTGGACGCGCATACGGCACGTCAATAGGACGTGCGGTTTGAGCGGTAAGGCTCAATATTCGTGTTTTAAGTGATGTGCGCGCTTCGTAAACGCGCGTGAGGTGGGTCCAAACGGGACGAACGAAGTCGGAATGACATGAAATCAGACGAAAAATACGGGTGAGTGATTTCTGAAGTGGTCGAGCAGACGGCACGTCAATCGGACGTGCCGTGTGCCCGCGGTGACCGACAACGCAGTTCTGGTGTCATAAATGGCCAAAACGGGCGTCCAACGGTCAAATTCATAGCGGATGACCTCGGATTGAGCTAAAACCACCGAGAAACATTCTAATTATTATTCTTCACGTGTACGCGCAGACGGCAAGTCAATCGGACGTGCGTTTCGCGTGGTACGGCTCAATATTCGTGTTTTAAGTGATGCGCGCGCTTCGTAAACGCGCGTGAGGGGGGTCCAAACGGGCCGAACGAAGTCAGAATGGCCTAAAATCAGACAAAAAATACGGGACAGTGATTTTTGAAGTGTTCGAGCAGACGGCACGTCAATCGGACGTGCCGTGTGCACGCGGTGACCGACAATGCAGTTCTGGTGTCATAAACGGCCAAAACGGGCGTCCAACGATCAAATTCATAGCGGCCGACCTCGGATTGACCTGAAACCACCGGGAAACATTCTAATTATTATTCGTGATGTGTACGCGCAGACGGCACGTCAATCGGACGTGCGGTTTGCGCGGTACGGCTCAATATTCGTGTTTTAAGTGATGTGCACGCTTCGTAAACACGCGTGAGGGGGGTCCAAACGGGCCGAACGATTTCAGAATGGCTTGAAATCAGACGAAAAATACGGGTGAGTGATTTATGAAGTGTTCGAGCAGACGGCACGTCAATCGGACGTGCCATGTGCGCGCGGTGACCGACAATGCAGTTCTGGTGTCATAAACGGCCAAAACGGGCGTCAAACGGTCAAATTCATAGCGGACGACCTCGGATTGAGGCGGGGTTGACTTGTACACGTCTCAAATGACCCATGAATCGTTGTCTTAAAGTATCAACACAATCCGAATGCGTTTGGATGGTTTTCCGTATGCCAGTTGATGTTTTTCACTTAAAATGATGTCCTTTTGAAACAAAAGACATACACTTTGAGTTGTTCCGACCACACCGCGCCTCGGATTGAGGCGGGGATGATTGTTACACGTCACATATGACCCATGGATCGTTCTCCTAAAGTTTCAATGGAAACCGAATGCGTTTGGTCGGTTTTGCGTATGCCAGTTCTTTTCACTTATAATCCTACCCATTTTAAACAAAACAGACATAGTTAGAGCGGTGTTGGCCACACCGCGCCTCGGATTGAGGCTGGGATGATTCGTACACCTCACATATGACCCATGGATCGTTCTCCTAAAGTTTCAACGGAAACCGAATGCGTTTGGTCGGTTTTCCGTATGTACTTAAAATGATGTCCATTTTAATCAAAAGAGAGCCACTTAGACTGATCCCGGCCACACCGCGACTCGGATTGAGCCCGAGTGGGCTCGTACATGTCACATATGACTGATGGATCGTTGTGATAAATTATCAACAGATTCGGAATGCGTTTGGTCGGTTTTGCGTATGCCAGTTGTTCTTTTCACTTATAATCATGTCCATTTTAAACAAAAGATACACAGTTAGAACGGTGTCGGCCACACCGCTCCCCGGATTGAGGCGGGATTGACTCGTACACGTCACATACGACCCATGGATCCTTGTGCTAAAGTATCGACACAGTCCGAATGCCTTTGGTCGGTTTTTCGTATGTCACTTGATGATTTTCACTTAAAATGACGTCTTTTTGAAACAAAAGACCGACACTTTGAGTGGTTTCGGCAACACCGCGTCTCCGATTGTGGCGGGGTTGATTCGTACACGTCACATATGACCCATGGATCGTTCTCCTAAAGTTTCAACGGAAACCGAATCCGTTTGGTCGTTTTTCCGTATGTACTTAAAATGGTGTTCATTTTAAACAAAAGAGATCCACTTAGACTTATCCTGGCCACACCGCGACTCAGATTCATCCCGTGTTGGCTCGTACACGTCACATATGACCCATGGATTGTTGGGATAAATTATCAACAGATTCGGAATGCGTTTGGTCGGTTTTCCGTATGCCAGTTGATGCTTTTCACTTAAAATGACGTCCTTTTGAAACAAAAGACGGACACTTTGAGTGGTGCCGGCCACACCGCGTCTCCGGATTGAGATGAAACCACCATGCAACATTCTAATTATTATTCGTGACGTGTACGTGCATACGGCACGTCAATCGGACGTGCTGTTTGAGTGGTACGGCTCAATATTCGTGTTTTAAGTGATGTGCGCGCTTCGTAAATGCGCGTGAGGTGGGTCCAAAAGGGACGAACGAAGTCGTAATGACATGAAATCAGACGAAAAATACGGGTGAGTGATTTCTGAAGTGGTCGAGCAGACGGCACGTCAATCGGACGTGTCGTGTGCCCGCGGTGACCGACAACGCAGTTCTGGTGTCATAAACGTCCAAAACGGGCGTCCAACGGTCAAATTCATAGCGGATGACCTCGGATTGAGCTGAAACCACTGAGAAACATTCTAATTATTATTCGTGACGTGTACGCGCAGACAGCACGTCAATCGGACGTGCGGTTTTGCGCGGTACGGCTCAATATTCGTGTTTTAAGTGATGCGCGCGCTTCGTAAACGCGCGTGAGGGGGGTCCAAATGGGCCGAACGAAGTCGGAATGGCCTGAAATCAGACGAAAAATACGGGATAGTGATTTCTGAAGTTTTCGAGCAGACGGCACATCAATCGGATGTGCCGTGTGCCTGCGGTGACTGACAACGCAGTTCTGGTGTCATAAACGGCCAAAACGGGCGTCCAACGGTCAAATTCATAGTGGCCGACCTCGGATTGACCTGAAACCACCGGGAAACATTCTAAGTATTATTCTTGACGTGTACGTGCAGACGGCACGTTAATCGGACGTGTGGTTTGCGCGGTACGGCTCAATATTCGTGTTTTAAGTGATGTGTGTGCTTCGTAAACGCGCGTGAGGGGGGTCCAAACGGGCCGAACGATTTCAGAATGGCCTGAAATCAGACGACAAATACGGGTGAGTGATTTATGAAGTGGTCGAGTAGACGGCACGTCAATCGGACGTGCCGTGTGCACGCGGTGACCGACAACGCAGTTCTGGTGTCATAAACGGCCAAAACGGGCGTCAAACGGTCAAATTCATAGCGGACGACCTCGGATTGAGGCGGGGTTGACTCGTACACGTCTCAAATGACCCATGGATCGTTGTCTTAAAGTATCAACACAATCCGAATGCGTTTGGCTGGTTTTCCGTATGCCAGTTGATGTTTTTCACTTAAAATGATGTCCTTTTGAAACAAAAGACATACAGTTTGAGTTGTTCCGACCACACCGCGCCTCGGATTGAGGCGGGGTTGATTGGTACACGTCACATATGACCCATGGATCGTTCTCCTAAAGTTTCAATGGAAACCGAATGTGTTTGGTCGGTTTTGCGTATGCCAGTTCTTTTCACTTATAATCCTACCCATTTTAAACAAAACAGACACAGTTAGAGCGGTGTTGGCCACACCGCGCCTCGGATTGAGGCGGGGATGATTCGTACACCTCACATATGACCCATGGATCGTTCTCAACGGAAACCGAATGCGTTTGGTCGGTTTTCCGTATGTACTTAAAATGATGTCCATTTTAATCAAAAGAGAGCCACTTAGACTGATCCCGGCCACACCGCGACTCGGATTGAGGCGGGGTTGATTCGTACACGTCACATATGACCCATGGATCGTTGTCCTAAACCATCAACACATTTCGAATGCGTTTGGTCAGTTTTTGGTATGTCACTTTTTGTTTTCACTGAAAATCTTATGGAAATTCATATAGAATATTTTTATATCATATTTAGTATGGATTAGATTTTAGTTGATCGTGCTATGAAACATTTCAGAGCTAATGAAATTAAGGATGGTGGAGGGGCTGTCCGGGGGGCTGTCCGGGGGGGCTGTTCGGTGGGTGTCCGGGGGGCTGTCTGGGGACCAAGGAGGAGGGTGGGGGGGCTGTGTGGGGTCTGTCCGGGGGGTGTTTGGGGGTTGTTCAGGGGTTTCTCCGGGGTTGTTCAGGGGGATGTCTGGGGGTTGTTCAGGGGGTTATTCAGGGGGTTGTTCGAGGGTGTTCAGGGGGCTGTCCGGGGGGTGTTTGGGGGGTTGTTCGGGGTCCAAGGGGGGGGTGGGGGGTTGTCCGGGGGGCTGTCCAGGGGGCTGTCCGCGGGGGTTGTCCGGTGGGGGCTGTACGGGGGGCTGTACGGGGGGCTGTACGGGGGGCTGTCCAGGGGGCTGTCCGCGGGGGCTGTCCGGGGGGGCTGTCCGGTGGGTGTCCGGGGGGCTGTCCGGGGACCAAGGAGGAGGGTGGGGGGGCTGTGCGGGGTCTGTCCGGGGGGTGTTTGAGGGTTGTTCAAGGGGTTGTCCGGGGTTGTTTAGGGGGCTGTCCGGTGGTTGTTCAGGGGGTTGTTCAGGGGTTGTTCAGGGGTTGTTCAGGGGTTGTTCAGGGGGTTGTCCGGGGTTGTTCAGGGGGTTGTCCGGGGGGTGTTTGGGGGGTTGTCCGGGGTCCAATGGGGAGGGTGGGGGGTTGTCCGGGGGGCTGTCCGGGGGGCTATCTGGGGTCCAGGGTGGAGGGTTGGGGGCTGTACGGGGGGCTGTCCAGGGGGCTGTCTGCGGGGCTGTCCGGGGGGTGTTTGGGGGTGTTCGGGGTCCAAGGGGGAGGGGGGGTTGTCCAGGGTCCAAGAATGAGGGGGGTTGTCCAGGGAGTTCTCAAACACACAACCACTAAAAGACAACAACATCCATAAAAACAGACAATATATAAAAATAACTCAACTCCAATACTATACTATGAGTCTAGATAAAACCAATAACTAGAATAGATTAAACATCAAATCTCAGTAATATAAGTCAAAAATGTAACGGATCAATATGTGCCACATCAGCATCACCATCACCATCATCTTCATCATCATCATCACCCTCGTCATCGTCCTCCTCATCGTCCTCACCCTCCACAGCACCTTCCTCCTCGCCTTCACCCTCCTCCTCGCCCTCCTCATCTCCCTCCTCTTCCGCATCAGACTCCTTGCCATCATCATCTTCAAGCTGGACATCGGCCTGACCACTACTGGAATTGCCACCTGGTGCACCATATATAGAATGTATCGACGACATGTATTCATCAATCGCTGGGCTGTCCTCTGCTGGAAGTGTTGGACGTAGAACTTCAATAAATTTCATAAATGCACTATTTTCCCTAGCAGACTGTTCTGCCGTCTCTGTGGCCCTTTTCTCAGCCTGTTCTGCCTGTGCCCTAACTTGCTGCAGCTCGGTGGCACTACAACTCGTACCTGAGGCAGGCCAATATCTCGTCGGGGCTATCCTAGGTCGGCAGCGTACTCTGCCAGAATGATCATCTCCCAACACCTGATGTAAGTGATCAGATGGCCCAAAATTGTCTGCTTCTTGGGCATCGAGGGCCTCTAAAGCATCCTGTTACAAATATAAATATATTATTAAGTTACGAAATAGATATTAAAATATAAAATCAACAGATTAAAACTTACAATCTGCTGCTGAGTCGCTTCATTGATAGCACTTCCATCCTTTTTTCGTCTACTCGAGAAAAACAGTTTTGCTCGAGGCAAACATCCTTCAAAATTTTGTACTTGCCTCTAAAATGACATTGAAAACAAAAGTTATATAAAAATTTTAGCAAATGATTAAATAATTGAGGAAACAAAAGTAAATTTAAGTCGTAAAGAAAACTTATAAACAATTGTCATACATGCTGCCTCTCATGATCCGACATCGTCGTGCGTCCTAGTGTATGGAGGTATTTTTTTGCATCAATATTTTTTTTATTTTTTCCAGATGATTCCTAAATAAAATTCGATAATGCAAAGGATAATATTAATGCAAAATTTGAAAGTTATTATTTAAATACCTCAAATGTAATTCATACCTTAAACTGGGTACTCGTCCAATGAGTAATCATCTGACGATACTGCTCTATAGGACAATCATCCACGACTGGTACCGCCTCTAACTCAGTGCCAACTCTAGCACGCCAACCAATATATAGCTCATGTTTGTAGGCTCTCCAAAGCTCTCCTAAATCCTTTAGACGTGCCAGTCGTGCACCCTAACCATCAGGAAAATTAAATCGAAGCTGAAATCAAAATATTAATTCATATAAATACAGAAATAATTCATGGCATTAAATACAACATATTTTTTTACCCATATCTCTGCCCAAGCTCTATCTTTGACCTCATGTGGAAAATGTCTCCACAACAGCGGGATGACGGGAATGATGTCGGATTATTTGGCAAGCGTCGACATAAAACTCCGACATTGCTGCCCTATTTTCTCAACCATCTGATTGTCTTCATTATATTCCACCATAACCTGTGTGCGACGGTTCCACACCGAACGCATGCGTGTACGGCCCCGCCCCCGCCTCCTTTCAGTAGATGTATCTATCATGAAAGAAAAACAAATATTTTATCAAAACATGTTATAATGAAAATAAATATTGCTATAAAAAAATTTTAGGGTTTTATAAATATACATGCGCTAGTCTGATCAATGAGTGGTGCCGGATCCATAGAACCTGATGGAACACCCTCTGGTGGAACAGGAGTCGAAGACGATGGAATATAAAAGCTCGGAGAGACAGAAGTAGAAGGAAAAGAAGATGGAACAGCTGTATGACCTGATGCTGACTGGGGAGTGGGAATCATCATGGGATGTGAAAATGATGGTGCAGAAGATGCAGAAGGTAGCAAAAACATGGGAGGTCTAAATATCCCGTGTGTCCCTAACGACACACCGGGATCAGAATGTGGGAAGGCTGAAATGTCAGTGGGAGGGGAAGGGTCTAGTCGGGCACGCACAGCTCTACGTCCACCTCTGGTACGAACCCTCCTCGTACCACCGGCCTGAGTACTAGGACCAGTACTAGGCTCCTCGTCGAATAACTGTCGACGTAATGGTGGATCCTACAAAAAAGTTTACAAAAAAAATTAATCACGTGACATTATATATTCTCTAAATATATATATATATATATTTGAAATAAAGTACTCACTGTAGGCACTAATGGTGGAATGCCCATCTCCTCCATCCGACGATTGTTCTCCGCCATTTTTTTCTTCATCTCTCTTCAATTGGCTTCATTTCCTGCATTGGAAAACAAATATGTAATTAATTAGAAAAAGAAAATTAATGTGTAAACCAAAAAACTAAATATATGAGGGAATGAGGGGATTCATTGGTAATTTAGCTATCAATTGTTTTAGAAGAGCTTGAATGAATTTAATAAAACATACAAGTTGTAATGTTCACCAAGTTAGAAATATTGTTTGATTTGGTTTGAATACAGTTCAATTCCAAATTAGAAAATGCAATTCAAATAAAACAACAACCAATAAACATTGAAAATTCACATAACGGTCAAGTCAGCTAAAACATATTTGTGATCAATACTAAATAAATATGAATATTACCAACCTTAACAACCCAAATCGAGGTAAACCAAAAGAATTGAGAACATGGATGAATGATTCTATATATTTCCAACCACAACTTCAGGTTCACAATCAACTCTGACAATTGAGCTATTAGAGTCATCAAAAGATATAAATGGATTGGTTCCAATGGCAATAGGGACAGTGTCAATTACATCATCAGCATCATCAAAAATATGTCTTGGAATTACTTCAACTATGACACCAAATTCAGGTTGAAGTTGATCTTTGACATAAAAAACTTGTTTAGCCATTGATGCCAACACATATGGTTCTTTGGTTGCAAGAGTGCGGGTCATATTAATTACTCGAAATCCACAATCATCAATAAATGTGCCATGTCTCGTCATCGAATCAAACCAATGGCATTTCATCATTGTGACTCGTCCATGAGAGTAATAATCCAATATTATTATTTTCTCAATGACTCCATAATAACCCACATTTTCAAGTCGCGGTCTACTATCTGATGCACTGGCATAACAATCTGTTGTGGCAGTAACCATAATACCATCATGTTGTGTTCTCATGTTTTTGGCTCGTTCAGTGACAATAAATCTGTACCCATTGATAACAATTGATTTACAGTCACGAACCACGGTATTAGGACCAAAATCCAAAGCTCTTATTTCCTCAGAGACAGAGTCAGCAGACAAACTCAATACCTGCAATATAAATGATAGTTAAACTTAAGTAAATATTGAAATAATTAATTTAAACAGTAATATTTTTACCTTCAATTTTAACCAAGCAGAAAACTCTTTGCTATGCAAAGTCTCTCTCCTTCTCAAAAATAAAGAACGATGCTTCCTATTTATCATTGTTTTATGTTCCCTGTAGATAAAAAAATATGAATAGTTTAACAGATATATATGTAAGATATACATATTCAATTTTGTTACCTGATATAGTCATCGAACAAATCACAGTTGAACAAAACTGTGCGATGTGCCATCTCCCGCTCTTCATGGCTTAATGTCTTCAATGTATATGATCCAGGAATTCCTCCTGTTTGAGGAAGTGATGGAAAACTGGGTTCAATTTTCTCATATTGTTCTTCTTCATTTCTCATTGGTCTGTTCATTCTTGTAGTAAGATCAGACAAATACATTGAACAGAAATCCATACATTCTTGAGCTAAGTAACCGTTCACGATAGAACCTTCGATATGATTATTGTTTTGAACATAAGACTTTAATGTGAACATATTTCTTTCAGTTGGATACATCCAACGAAAAGAAACAGGTCCTCCGAGAAGTATTTCAGTTGGAATATGGACAGTCAGATGCAGCATGCATGTGAAAAATTATGGGGGAAATATTTTCTCCAACTCACACAAAATTAATGGGGCATCTGTCAACATTTTTTTGCAAGAAAGACTTGGACAACTTCTTAGCACAAAGATCTCTAAACAAATGGCACAACCGAATAACACCCACCCTTACATTATTGGACAAAAGATGACGGATTGCTATTGGAAGAAACTCATGCAGTAGAACGTGATAATCATGAGTCTTCAAAGATTTTAGCTTCAACTCTCTTCTGTTGACCCGTTTCGATATGTTGCTTGAATAGCCATCAGGAACTCTAATGGTCTCTAATACTTCCAAAAATTGTTTTTTTTAAGTAGGTGTCATCACATAAGAAGCACATGGAAGTTGCCATTTATTTTCACTGATACGCACAGGATGCAATTCTGGTCTGATGCCCCAATCCACCAAGTCACGTCGAGATCGTAAATCATCTTTTGTGTTCCCCTTGACATTTAGAAGAACTGAAAGCAACATTTCACATATATTCTTTTCAATATGCATTACGTCTAAGCAATGACGTAGCAAATTGGTTGACCAATAAGGCAAATCAAAAAAGATACTCCTCTTCCTCCAATTGTAACAGGTTTCTGTGGAAACATTCTTTCTCTTTCCATATTTCATTTGACCCTTCCCGAATGAAAAACTGAAATCTTTCAATTCATTAAGCACATCAGTTCCAGACATACGCTGAGGTGGATCATCGGTCTCTATAGTATAATCAAATCTTCGACGATTCATTCTATATGGATGATCCTTTGGCAAAAATCGTCGATGTCCCATAAAACTGAAACTACAACGATGTTTCAGTCTTCTGGATCGTGTATTCTTCATACAAACTTGACATGACAGTTTTCCCTTCGTGCTCCATCCAGACATCATTGCATAAGCCGGAAAATAATTGATTGTCCACATAAGCGCAGCGCACATCTGAAATATGTCTTTCGAACATGCATCGTATGTGCGCACACCCACATCCCAAAGAAGTTTCAACTCTTTTATTAAAGGTTTCATGTATACATCAATATCAATGCCGGGATTAGAAGGACCAGATATGAGTATACTCATGAAAGTGAAAGATTTTTTCATACACAACCATGGGGGAAGATTATAAATGTGTATAAAAACTGGCCATGTGCTGTGCGAAGTAAGCATCTACCCAAACGGATTAAAATCGTCGCATGAAAGACCCAGCCTCACATTACGCACGTCAGCTGCAAAATCAGGATGTCGAGAATCAAATCTCTTCCATGCAAATCCATCTGCAGGATGAACCAACTCATCATCAGTCTTCTTTCTCTCGGTATCATGCCATCTCATTTTTATTGATATGTCATCAGACATAAAAAGATTCTGGAGTCTGGAGATCAATGGAAAGTGTCACATTACTTTCTGTGGAATGCGAGATGGTGTTCCATCAGATTTTGACTTCCAGCGGGATGTGCCACATTTTATACATTCATTTCGTTCAGCGGTTTCCTCCCAGAATAAACTATAATCTTTCGGGCAAGCATAAATTTTGTTTCTTGAAAATCCAAGTTCCTCAACTAACTTCCTTGCCATATAGTGGTTTGAGGGAATATCTGCATCATCTGGAAGTAAATCCTTCAAGAGGGTAAGAATATAATCGATTGCTGTATTAGAAATCCCATACATAGTTTTCCCATGAAATAATCGGATTAAAAATTCCAGCTTTTTCATTTTATCGCATTGTCGATATACTGGAGTCGTGGTAGCATCATTCAATTTTTTCACCCTATCAAAATCATCATTTTCACTAGATGCATCAGCTGTCCTCATATCGAAGTCTTCTTGAGTCAAAATCCTTTCTTTTTCATGATGATGAATAAACGGAAACCGATCATCTAACAAATTCTCTATTCCAGTCTTTTCATTTCGATCATCACCAATTTGAGATTTTGTTTTCTCCCCATTGTGATACCACAGAAAGTAGTTTGCTTGAAACCCATTTTTGGTTATGTGGTAGTTGACTTCTTCACGGCTCAACCAAGGTCTACCAACACAATTGGAACATGGGCAGTGTATGCGACCACTATCTGAAGCATTGTGAAATGCAAAATCTATAAAGCTCTCCAAATTGTTTTGAAAATCGTCTGAGATCCGATCGGTTTCATACATCCAACTTCTTTCCATTCTGTAAAAAGAATTTATATAAGTCATTTTGTCATAAACAATTCAATAGGCATTAACTATAATAGAAAATGCATTTAAGTAAACGATAAAGGAAGAAAATAATCAAGGTATCAACTACACATGTCAAAAAAATATACAAATGTGTTATTGAAAAAATGTAAAACCAACAAGAACTTAATGTGTTATATCACATAACAGCATGACTCATCCCATAACCATATTTGTAGGGTATCATGAACATGAATAACATCAACCTTGTGCCATCCTCCTACCCTACATGACCCCAACCACATGCCACATCTTATTATAGCCTTATCACATCACACCTCACCGAAAAACACTAGGGAAATCATAGTACATCTCACCTGAAGACACATGGACAATCACATCGCATCTTGCCTAAAAACACATGGTCAATCACTTTTGAAGGAAGAGTAGGGAAGACATGGTAGCTATCCAAACATATAACCACCATCCTAGATATTATAAAAAATACTCATAACTCAAAACCTCTGATCGTTGGTAAGTTTATCCAACTCTGGTTGGGAATGTGTAGAAATAACATAAAAATACATGATATATAGATAGCACAAAATACTCAACCTATGGGTTCACATTAACTACATAATCACACACTTCACTACTACCATAAAACACATAAACCACACCACCACCACACAAGATGCATAGCATTGGAATATAATTCTACATTCAATAAGTCTATCTATGGAATTATCATAAGAATTCATGTATCAATTGGAATATAATTCTACATTCAATAAGTCTATCTATGGAATCCCTCCCTTGGATCCATGTATCACCCATGGCTTAATCAATATTCAAAGAAATGAGTCTATCCGTGGAATTCCACTGTGAATCCATTTATCACATAAAGCGTATAAGTTAATAGAAACAAGATTATATACCTGGAATCCTAATAGAATCCATGTATCACTATTTACTATTAATCATTTAATGAATTCCATTTCATTTAAACAATTCATTAAACATACCAAGGTCAAAAACAAAGGTATTTAATACAACTCACCTCAAAATGGCGACTCAATCAAATAATAACCTGAAAAGAATGAAGCTTCATTTACTCATGTTGTAATGACAAGATAATGAGATTCCCTTGCTTAATCAATCAATTCCATATCATGGTCTCAACATAACTCATAATGGCTAGCAATTCAATGAAAATTCAAGCACTCACATGGGAATTTTTAATAGAATACTCCTAACAAGACTATAAAGATATCACATGCATTAGTTATAATATATCTAACATGGTAACATAAAATATAAGATAAATTCAATCCAATTTCATAGATTCATAGCATAGTCTCTACTTTACTCACATTGGTAAGGAAATACAATTAAAACATGTGTTAAAAATAATTGGCATTCATGTGTTAAAAGGGGAATGCAAACCATAAAATACCCTTAATTAATTTAATTTACAATTCAATTCAGAAATCGAACAATCAATTCGATTTATATAACCTTTCACAAATGACATCTCATGTTCAAGGGGTAAAATCCAAAAAGGAATTTTCAAGAAAACTCACCCTTAGGCTGGTCCGTCCGGCAGTAGCTCCAAAATCGCCTAAACTGATGGGAAAAATGAAAATACATTTAAATAATATCCAAACATTTGAATACGTTTTCAGATAAAGAAGAAGAATAACCTGAAGAAGAGCTGGAAGATTCAAGGTTCGGCTGTCAGTACCTCCAAAATTGCCTAAATCGACTGCTGCTCCCGTTTTAGGGTTGTGTATCGCGAATGGGGGAGAGAACAGGTGGGTGGGAATTTGGGGAGAACCTTTGCCAATGGTTTTTAAAAACCGTTGGCATATGCATATCTATCCCAACGGTTCTCTAGAACCGTTGGGAAAAACCTCCCCAAAGCATACCTCTATCCCAATGGTTCTCATGAACCGTTGGGAAAAGCTATCTATCCCAACGGTTCTGATGAACCGTTGGCAAAAACCTGGTAAAAGCCATCTATCCCAACAGTTCTCATGAACCGTTGGGAAAAAACCTCCCAGGGAACATCTATGCCAACGGTTCTAATGAACCGTTGGGAAAAACCTCCTTTACCAACGGTTCTATGAAACCGTTGGTATGTAACTGTGGGGAAAAACCCACATTCCAGTAGTGATGGGTGATGATACTCTAGAAAAATTAGGTACAAACATCGATATTTCCCAGACAACCCAAGGAAACGCTTCACCTCAATAACAATCATGGGTGGATCCCAATCCAAAACCACCTAAAACATTTATAGGCCCATCACTGCTACTACCTTTAAGATAATGTGTCCAAATAATTTGACATCCAGAATAAAAAATGGAAATTCGATGGATTACATAAATATAGTTCCCTTGTAGGGTTTCCAAGGAAAAAATTATGTTTATCTTCTGCTACTCATCAAATTCCATATACTCTAGTATATCATCAATGAAGACCACCTTGAACTGGTCTAAGTAAGACTAAATGATCTAGTTTCGGAGTCCCATGAACACTGTTGGGGAGTTCCTTAGGCTAAAGGGAAACACCAAATACTCATAGTGACCGTAGAGGCATCTAAATGTTGTATTTGGTATATCCTCATCTCATACATATAGCTAGTGAATGCATAATTTAATGTTACTGTTTGAGTACTATCTCACCTCTCTCACCTAATCAAAAATTACATTGATCTTTGGTAGTGGAAACATATTAATCATGGTCACCTAGTTCCAAAGCATGTAGTGTACATAAAACCTAAAGCTCCCATAAGCCATATTAGTGAACAACACTGGTGTTTCCTAAGGGGAAATATTGGGTATGACATAGCCCTTCTCCTACATGTCCTATAACTGCACCCTTATCTAAAGAAGATTATTGTGGGACATCTGATATCCTGGTGTAGATATCATGTCATTAATGGGTTGTATGTCAATTCTTAAATCTAGATATTAGTGTGGAGGTAAGTGAAGAACATCCTCATGAAAGTAATTCTCATACTCCTCCAGCACTATAGTAAACTGGTATCCCATAGATCCACTTCCCCAAGAGTAATGTTATCAAAATGTTGAGTAATCAACATCACTCTCTTATGGCTAAGATATTCCTACTCCTCATAGGCTTCCTTTTAACCTGCAAAGGAAAACCTCTTCCCATTACTACAGAGACACCTTATCCTCCACCAAATATCATCAATCATGGAATGAACTTTGAATAGCTAGTCCACATCTAAGATAACATTATAAGGCCACACCACTATTATAAGGGATCCAATGCAATGATCTTACCACCAAGCATCATATTGCACCATTTCTAGAAGTGGGCGTCCACTAAGCCACCGCATGTCGGAGTCACGAACCACAATTGTCGTGCCAAGGGATTAACCAAAATCTCTAAGTTTCGAATCAATGTATTGGAAATAAAGGAATTACTCGCACCTATGTCAATGAATATTCTATCTAATGTAAAAAAGATATAGATCATATCTCAAATCATCCCTGGAGTCTCATGGTCAAATTCCTCCCTATTATGAAGCTATCCTTATCCTTGACAGCCATCTTCTTATGACTATAGTGGACCACCTGGGGTGGTGGTGGTAGTATGTCAAATATATGACCACCTCCTTCCACTCTTCTATAATTTCTACCACATGCACTTCTTGATACACCAAAATAAGGCAAAATATACCTTTTTCATGATGTTCCCTTGATAATATCTCAATCCTCTATGAAATGGGTAGGACAATCTGGAACAAGATGTCCTTGAATGTCAAAGGAGACACACTGCCTCTCCTTGACCAATTTTATCCATCCCGATAGCCTGGTGTAGCCAATTGTTTTTTAAATTAATCTCTTAGAGAATATGAAACATTTGGTTCCCTTTAATTGCCTTCGACTACCTACTGTTGAGGTATCTTCCCTTGGGTTGAAGCTACTGATACCCAAATTCGGTTCCTAATATTCCAAGAATTTCTCCAACACAAAGGTCTGATCTAGAACCCCAACATAGGTGGGAATGCAGAGAGATATCACCACCTCTTAGATATCCCAGTGTAAGACCTAATAAAAGTTCATTGTTCTGAAAAATGGGTCATACATTATATCCATGGAGTATCAAAAAATTAGTATGCCTTACTGAGTACTCTAACATGGTCAATCATCCCTACTATAGATGCAGGTTCTCCAGTATGCACACTAAATGAAAAATGTATAGATAAAAAACACCTCCAAGAATAGATGCTCAAATTTTAACCTGAAGGCAGTTGTTTGAACATGTGACTGAGTCACTAAAATCCACCATATTCTTGTAGATCTATCATGAATACTCGCCTCTAGTGACTCCACATGATTAAGGTGGATAAAATGAGTGACTTCTTCCAGTAAATCCTAAACAACCTAGGTATATGGTTCCCCAAAAATCCTAGGAGGTCACAACCTCTCAAACACATGCAGTTCACTCAGCCTATGAGAATACTCAACTAGTATTTACAGTGCTAGCTACTACTCAATAGGTGGTGGAATAGTAGGTAAACCATTCACGGTTTTCCATCCCCAATATAGGCCACTATACTAAAGCATCATCACTTGAATGATTATCCTAATGATCTCATAATAAAATCCTAAATGGATATATTTGCAGATTCTTATAGAAATAAACATGTTGTACAACAGTGAAACATTAAATATTGGTAGGTAAGTCAAGAAGGAAATGGAAACCACAAATCATCACTATAATATCCATGTACAAAAATGTTATCCTTGTAAACAATTTCTATATATATTGAGTTGAAATGTAGGTGACCAAATTCATTTTGTATTGATATGTTGTCCCCTCTACCAATACTAGATTCTATGGCTTGAAATTCAAACTCTAAACACTTACCAATGTTTCCCATAACAAATATCATATACTATCTTCCTCAGGTAGTACCGAATACTCAAATACCACACTTTCATTACAATATTCATTGTTTTCCAAACCGAAACTACCCTAATCACGTATCCAATATTCCAGGGGATGGCTAGCAATTTCATGTAGGAATATCCAACACATTGGAGGAATTATCCTAATGTGCGTATATGAACACACACATCTGCAGGAACATAAATTAATGAAATATAAAACACCTAAAACAAATTAATTCATATAACTATAATGACACAAAAAGTTAATGTATAAAAATTAATTAATGTGTAAAAAGAGATAAATACAAGTCTAATCAGAAACTGAAAAAATTCCAACCTTCTCCAAGAAAAAATCTATGATAAAATCAAATAACCTAGAAAACCCATGGTAATTCAACCTCAATCTACACACCACATTCTTGCTAACTTTCTAGGGAACTATTAAATGGTTCATCACCTTCTTGAGGCATAACATGTGTGGGTAGATCCAATCAAGGGGTGAGTATAACAATAACAAGTAGGACACCACAAAAATAATAAACAACAAGAATTAAGTATAAAAAACTCATAAAAAATATTGAAATAAATGAATGATAGTTTAAAACCCAGATATTTTGAGGAAGGAATCTGCACCACTAGGTAGTCATAACCAATTCACAGGAACATGATTCTTCTTAATGTAATGTTCATTATGGAAGAATCCACTCCACAAGACATTACATTACTGTAGAAGCTAATATAAGAGGTCAACATCAATGTTCCCACCCCATAAGTATCATTGGTCTTAGTATGTCTTGACACTCAGATAGTGGATCACATTAAGGTCCGCTGGGGGAAACCAAGAACCAAATCTGGAACAACTGGCTTTGTAAGGGATTATATAACAATGATACCCAAAACATATCAATAAAACCTTCTAATTATAGGATTGAAGCTCAAATTATGGATGACGTGATGATTCCACAGAATCCACATAGGGAAGAATTATGATATAGGATCTCACACCAATTTTAGAGGGGTATATCACAAACGATATTTGAGACTCATCCTCTAGAGGGTATAAAATTCCTGATATATGTAAATAATAATATTTTGTACCCTTATGAAAAATGGACAAAGGGAACACAATCTACCAATACTGGCCTCATATAAAGAAAAAAAGGGCAAAAAACACCTTTAGTGGTGTACACGACATGTACTGGGGGTACATAACATATTCAACCAATCGTTTTCCATATGGTGTGGTGATTCCTCCAACAGATTGTATATCTACATATACACAATAGTTAAGAATATTATGTGGTATATAGAGATTCCTTAACACCTTCCATGTGTTGTCTTCAAATTCCCATGTACTGTTGGTCGTTCTTGTGTACCAACCTAGGAACACTTGGCCATGTCAGTGTAAACCTGATCACGTTGGTGTACTTGGCGGGATCATGTACAAGTATCCCCGAAGGAACATTTTGAGTCTCCATCACATTTCCTTCGGATGTTATAGGGTCACATGATGTGTGATATTGAACTCTACAGGGTAACCCTAGTGCAAAATTGGGGGTCCCACACTACATCTGACGAAAAAATACATTCCATATAACCATATATTCTTTAGATTATGTGGGTTCTACATATTAAATTATATTCCTAACTAAAGACCCCATTATGACCATAATCTATATATCAAAGTCTTTTAAGACTATATTAATCTTAGATTGTAGATCTGGGCATTGAATCCCCTCACTAAATGCCCACTTTCATCATCCATAGCCACACCACCAAATCCTATATGAATTGTTACCACAATCCATTGGGATCCTCCTCTGGACATCCTCTTCCATCTTTGATCCTCGATCATACCCTCGATCATGACCCGAAACCACATTATCGATCTATTGAGCCATGGAATGGTCGTTCTATTTCTAAATACTAGTTATTTATCATATCATGAGCGAGGTAAATGTGCCATGATAAATGTGTGAAGAAGCATGGGAGAATTCTCGAAGACCCAAATGTGGGTAATGAACCTAAAACATAATTCATTCAACATTGATCCATTTTTTGAATAAATATGAAAATGAGGAGTGATAAAAATAATGAACTAAACAATTACATCAATTTTATAAGCATACGATGCACAAATCAATTTTAATTCATGGAATTGATCCTCCTTCAATCAGCATGGAAATCAAAATTCAACATCCTACCTAGATTTTTCATCAATCACTATAGAAGAATAGTCTTCTGTTACTATCATTAGAGAGATCCACAAGTTCTGTAGGCACACCAGCCCATGAAAATTTTATAATCTGATGCCTTATTCCCAGAACGCTCTCTAATGGTCTCTCTAGGTCTCTAGGGTTTACCTCTAACCCTAATAAATTCTATAACTGTGAATTTATATATGAGATCTGTGACTACATGAAAATTATAAAAAATAAAATAAAATATCTATTTATTTTAGTCATTTGTTCCCATGAACTATTTTGAAAAAAAAAACATGCGCTGACAAAGGTTATGTATCACATATAGTAAAACCCATGTTCTGAGGACCCCCCCATATTTTTGATCTAGGATCCCATTCAAGAGCTATCTCTATTTGTTCAAGAAATTTTTTTTATCAGTGATATTAAAATGGTAAATATATTTCGTTGTTTTATTCTGAGATAGATGGGCCTTATAATCTAATCCCATCTTATCATTTGGATCAAAAAATAATCCATATATTATCCCAACTTTTTTTTGGAAAATCTAAGTAATTATAGCTAGGAATGTCGATATCTACGATACCTGTTTGATGGTGGTGAACTATCATTGATTTTCTTGGAAGGTACCTCACCTGATTGGTCCTTTCATAAGTATATTAGGATTGTTATTTTTGGGTGTTTTTTTATATGTTTTAACACATACAAGAATTATTAGGGAAAATAAGAAATTATTAATAGATAAAACTGAAATATATCTTTCAATATATGTTGAATGATGAAATGATTATGGATTCCATCATTAATCTAATTATATGAATAATATGGATCTATTTTTAATGACAAATATAACATTAAAAACTATAAATGAAACCCCTAAAACCATCATGACTCATATCATGGGTAAAAATTACATGATTAAACTACTTTTAATTGCTCACATTTTGAAATTATTCGATTATCCCTTTAGAAAATTGTGACAATTGAATTTTTCAGCCCTTTATAGATACAACCTATGATTTAAACTATACTATATAAATAATAAACTTTGGAGTTAATAATTTTTTAAACACTAATAATAGTCATGTCATATATCAATCGTAATTATAATAACTGAATATTATATAAAAAACTATGAGGGCTTTGATCTATATGGATTTTACAATATGGATAGGTTAGTTAGAGTTAATAATGGAAACTCTTCATTAGCTAGAGTATTAATCTTTAGAGAAAAAGTGTGTCTGGGAACTTAAAGTATCAATATTCAATTATATTGAGTATATTAGAAGAATAAAAAAATTTAGAACATAAAAAATAACTCAATTAAAGTGGTTTCTTACATATCTTGAAGAACTGAATATAAAATTGAATTTATCACATATAATGGGATATGAAAATAAAGGCTTGATAAATTTTTCACTAAATAATATGAAATATTCTCAATCAAAGTACAAATATATAAAATACCACTTCATAAGGGATGTTATTAATAAAAGGGTAGTGATGTTAGATCTTTTTTCTACAATCTATACCATGGAAGATGTATTTACTAAACCATTTCTAAAGTATTAATGTCATCGTTTTATATTAATATAGATAGTGAAAAATCAGTCTTTTTATGGATATTTTATGCTTCTTTGTTCACACACTCACTTTTTATTTCAATGTTGTGATCAAATATAGAGAAAGATATAATATATATTTTATGATATATATTATTTGTAGAGGATAAGTCACTTGTTTTGCGGTATATATTTATATGGAGTCTTTTAAAGGGGAAGGCCATGATTTTACTCTATATTGGTGTGTGTTGTTATGTTCAAGATATATTCATGATTATTTGATGAGTATGTGGGTATGAAGTTTATTGGAACATGTATAGTAATATTTTTGTGATTTTGAAGATGAATGATATTTGAACATGAGTGTTATCTATTATTATAGACATTCTAGATCAAAATATTCATTGATCTATTTTCTTAAATTATATTCAGACATGTAGGCACATAAATTATTAACTGATGAATTATTGTTTAGATTATCATTGATTTATATTCTATAGTTTATAATAAAATTTAATAGTGGAGATTATTTTTACTAGGAATGTTTTTGAATGTGAAGGTTCCCCAAGAATTTTTTTGACTAAAAGAGGGAGATTACGGGTTTAAATCAAATTAGATGAGACATGTTTAATTATTAATTTCTTTTTTTTTCCCACATTGTCATCACATTAATCATATTAAAACCAAGATTAATTTAATTTGTTTAAATGTGGTAACGGATATATAATTTTTTGAAATATATTAGTAAAGGATTGTAAATAGCGGAGTTTGGTACTATTTATAGAGAATGAAGAACATATTGTGTTTTGGGTTTTTCATCAATTCATTATAGTACATGACACTATGAAAAATATCTTCAAGAAGAAATTAAATAGGAAAAGGTAATGGTTTGATTAATTGATTCAAAAAAAGTGAGGTATTGATAGGAAAAGAGGTTTTTGGGGGTCATCATTTGTAGAATATTTTAAAAAATTATTTATCCACAATATAGTGTCTTAGAAATTCCCTAGTAATATGTTTTATATTCAATGTATTTAATAAATACGGACAAATTATATGATTAACATATTTCATTTTTCCAAGGTATAAAGTAGAAACATTCTAGTATGGATTCTAGGATAATCGAAATGGGGAGCTAGTAATTTTTTTAGTATGAAATAATAATGGGGATGATTGTACAATGATTAGTTCTGGGGTTTTGTAGTCTAATATAATTTTATTTTTGTTTTAAAAAAATTCATAATTATATGTTGTATTTCCACAATGTTATGGGTTAATTCCCTTACTATTTACTTTGTATTTCCCTTCAAATAAATACTATGTTGAATTTTTTGGGTCCCACTCAACACTAAAATAAAACAACCATGATAGATTTTTAAGATAAAATATTATAACACAAGATAATAATATAAATACTTTTATAATAAAATAATAAATAACATTATTAAAAAAAAGTGTAATAAAAATAAAATCAATGAAAATACCATGAACATGAAATACGTTCCCTCATTTTTTCATTAAATATCATATAATTGATTAAAACTATCAAAAAATGGAAAAAATATTATAAATAAAATATACATATTGATAATAATGTATATTAATATGTTTAATTATTTTAAATATGTATGTAAGGCTATAAAAAGGAATGTAAAACTTTCATTGAACTTAAGGAAAATGGATATGTGGTAATTAGAAATATGGTCATTGAATATATGGTCAATAAATATGGGTTCCTTTTGAATACTGGCATCGAATAGTAATATTTCTATTAAGTAATTTTCTTTAAAAATTGAAAAATAATATAATTCATAAATAATTTTAAATTTTTCAATTAAAAATTGAAAGTATTTAATTAAAATATTTTATGGAAAAATATTTATCTTTTCGTCACATATTATTATTTTTATTACAGAATGGAATGATGTATTTATAAAATTCAATGAAATATTGTAATACTAGATAATTTAATGTTGAAAATTTGATTAATTAATTTTTCCAAGATTGTGATTAAAATCATTTAATGTTAAAAGGGTGATTTTTCAAAAAACTACATTTTTTATGTGTTAATAATTTTTATATCAATAAATTAAATTTTTAATTTATAAAATATGATTATAATAAAACATTTCAATGTATAAAAAATATATTCATGCTAATTTAATTATTAATTGATATAAAACTGTATTTAGAACATGAAATTTTAAGAAATTGATTTTTATAAAAAAATTCAATTTTTCTGAATATTTTATATCTTCGTTTAAATGTTAAATCCTTTATATTTAGAAATTAAATTTCATTAAATGGAATCTAAATTTTATATCTATATGTTAAAATTATTTAATAAAGTCAATTCTTTTCTAGTGATAATATTAATATACCAAAAAAAGAGTTGTTATGGTGAAGAAAAAATCAATTTTAATTAAGTGGAAAAGGTTTAAAATATATTATAATGGTTAGGCAGGTTGGTAAGAATAATGATTTATTTATATATGTAATTTTTTAAAAAATATAAATAAAGTTATTAGAATTTTTTTCAAACATTAACTATTTTTCATGGATTTTTTTGTGTTATAGGATGAATATTTGATAAAATAAATTTCTTGATAAGTTTAATTTCATCAGATATATAAGAATTATACCGATGTAGGACTAAAATAATTAGAAGATGTGAAAATAAATTGTGTCCATTAGATTATTTAAAATTAGCATATAATTACATTATAACTGACCTTAAAGAAAACAAACTCTAACCATTAAATTGTTTTCAGTAAATAATATTTCTTTGAATATTAGAATCACTATTGTAAGAACAGAAAAAAAAATTAGAAAGATATTGTGGGTTTTTAAGAATTCTATATCTTTTTATCGAGTGTTCTTCTAATAGTTTTAATATTTCATTATAAATGTTGTTTTTATAAAATTCTATTTTGATATTGTTATTGTAAATTCATTAATTATCTACTTGTCATTTTGTTGTTTTCAGTCATTATGATTGATGGATTCCACTAATTGAAAGATAATGATTGTCTAGTGTTGAGTGATCAAGGGATTTTGTGACTATGAAGAATGAAATCCTTCTAATGGGTTTTTTCCAAGGTCTTATAGGGATAGAAACACAAGTACTTTCGAAAAGATTTAAGGGTTATCCTTAAACATTGGATAACAGTGTGG
This sequence comes from Viscum album, assembly GCA_963277665.1. NCBI lineage: Eukaryota > Viridiplantae > Streptophyta > Magnoliopsida > Santalales > Viscaceae > Viscum > Viscum album. Next base: position 1,939,470,577 of record OY728140.1, on the reverse strand, counting down.
TACTATAATGTCCTATCATGGCATATTTAGCTTGTATTATAATAATCCACATTTTTAAAATTTCCCAATGTGCATATAATTTTTACTTTTATGTTATTTGGATTTTTTAAAAGATTTAAAAAACCATGTGATTATAATGTATAAATGTATTTCACCTACATTTACATGATTTTAATGATTGAAAAATTTCAATTGTTTTTATAGTGACTCTGATATGTGAGATTATTGAATGTTATTAATAATATGAAAATTAAATCCTTGAGTGGGTTTGGAATTTAACTAAAAATATACATGCAATGGCTAGGAATCCCCTTATTACTTATCTATTATTTTTTGAAATGATCCCAAATTCCTATAAATAATGAAATCCTTATGAATTATGGAATGGAAATTTGTTAAAATTCCACTCCAAACTCTCTTATTAAAATAACCCATATCGTCCCCTTTCAAACTACACTTTTTTTTGGTAACCAAGCAAAACATGTATTTATTTTACAAATTATACATGATATCAACATTACATTTGATAAATAACATTAATAACAACCAAAAGAAAAATATTTATATTGTCATAATAGACTCACTACAAAATAAAATTATTTTACAATACTTTTAGTCAATCATTTCTAAGTGCACCATACTAGACCATCCTCAAATAATCCCACTTTTCGAACACATCTTCATAACATGGACTATGAACAAATAAAAAGGTTGTTGAGCTCAAATACTCTATAATAGAGGAATAAAAAAATACATTGAGTGTGTGGTCCTACAAAAATTTGATCTTAATAAAAATATAATATCATCATGAGTGATTATAATAAAACATAATTGAGAATCAATGTACCTGTCATAATAACTTAGATATATAAATATTCACATGGAGACCAAATATTCATAACACATCTTAACAATATTTAATATTAAATATGAATGATTATATAATAATAAAAAAAATTAATAATTTCTTTCAATTATTGAATGAAATATAGAGTATGGAAAAATTACTTTCAAGAGTCACACAAATGAAATCATGATTTCAAGATAGCTAAAGTGTCCCAATGTACACATAACATTCATGAGTCAAGCAATTTCACCAAAAATTACGTGCATCTAAATAGTTATTTTCATTCTATATTTAATTATATTTAAACATTTAACCAATTCATTATAGGTATATATTTTACCCAACACATCATTCGTCCATATGTATGGGTTTCACATTAAAACCATTCACCTATCACATCATTAAGAACCCATATAAATAAAATGTGTTTATTATAATGTTTAAATGAAATTAATTAACTTTTAATAACCAACCCATTGAAATAAAAAATTGTTTTATAAAATATTAAATGTAAATAATTTATCTTTCATATCATAAAAACCCAAGGGAATAAAAATCATCATGATAAAATATTAAAATGAAAATAATCACCATTTCATATTATAAATAACTAACATAAATAAAAATATATTTCCTAAAATTTCTAAATATTATTAAATAACAAACTTATTTAAATTGATTGCAATATAAGACATGATCACTCAAAATTAACAACCTAATCGATAAAAAATTGAGGGTGAAAATTGAAACATAAATCTATTTGAGAATTATTTTTTTAGTGATTGAGATTAAAACGAAATCCAGATAACTAAATCGTTTTTTAACATATTTTGTAATCATTAATCTAAATTTCATAGTGGTATGTCTAAAATATTCATAGACACCTTGATAGGGGGTGGGGGTGAATCAAAGAATGGATATTATTATAAAAATTATTCATGACACACTGGATCTTGACCACATTATTATAAGAGTAACATTTTTCACTTTTGTGTCTATAATAATCACTTCCATTTCTATTTTATCTGATGATAATGCACTGTAAGTAAATCAATAAATCAATCACATGGACATTGAGATTTTTACTTTGATTTCCCTCACTGGGATACATCCAAGAAGCATACAATGTAAATGTATCAATTGTACCAAATTCACTAAGGCTCAATTCTATTAATGATGTTTGGTCTAGATCACTTGTATGCCAAGGCTCATGACCTTTACAAGGTTTAGGGTTATCTCACTACTTTCCCAAGGGTCACTACGTATACCTCTTTCTCTATATCACTACTGGTAGAAAGGATCACTGTCTTCCTCTTCCTTTTCTCACTACTCTTGGAAGGGATATAATCAGAGTTTTTGGACTTATAGGTCCCTAAATTTTCATAAAATCATAAATCCTGAATTATAGATATATTCTCTATTGAATTCATGTTTTCACCAATACATGAAATCCACTTTTCCACTTGGTTTATGGAAATTAATTTCATAAATTATTCGTTCATTTTCACACTCCCTTTAATCATTCTAGAACTACCTTTCTTTTTTTGTAAGCTTAGCAACACTGCATGGTGCTAGAGATTTGTTGAGTACCTCTTCCTCTACAGACCATCCCTACCTCATGGATAAATTATTCTTCCATAAACAACTTCTCCTTCATGGACCACCTCAGCATCCAATTACTGATGATGCACCACTGAACAAATAAACATTTCATACACTTTTCATTGTGTCCAATAGTGCCCCCAATAAATCCCTTCCATGGACTATCTCCCGCAGAACACTTAGAATTTTGTAAAATCCCCCACACAATCCTATTCTCCATTGTATAATTTCCACCAAAAAACTCTTTTGGACTACATAGAAATCATCATAGAGAAATAATCGGTTCTAATGAAAATCACTTTTAGTAATGAAGGGATTAACAGTCCTTATATCAACAAATATATTTTCAAAATATGATACTTCGTTTTACTGAAAACATCAATGTGTTACATCCTTAACTATGTACTGTTATGTTGTAAGAACCCGGTTTTTGCTGTGAAAGACTTTGGAATATTCTTGATGTTATTCCAGAGCAGCGCCCTCAGACGGCGTGCGATTCCGAGCCCCGGTGTGGCCGGAATTAAATTTTCAGTGTGTTCACACTGGACACACAAAATAAAAGGAAAAACTCCTAAACGGTGATCTAGATCAGAGATCTGAGTGTACGGATGGGTCCGAAATGGGGTGTTTATCCTAAGAACGACATAAAACTTGTCGGCGCGGGACATTTGGACCCCTCGCACGCTTTCGGAACGTTAAACAAATAAATTAATTAATTAATTTATTCTTTCAACGGCTTAACTCAGGTATCTCTTAAACGGTGGCTCGGATTGGGAAACCGAGTGAACCATTGAGTTCGGAGCATTCCGTTTAACATAGGAGGGGTGTATGTTTCACGGGCGCGGGTCATCTGTGAAAAATGGTCCTAGGGGCGTTTTCGTAATTTGGAGGTTTTGGGCGTTCAGTCTTATAACATTTGAACTGAAGCTTGGAATAAAATTCTGAGACCGTCATTGCACTCAAAGCATGATTTTTTCCCTAGGGGAGGCTTAACCTCGACCCCGTTGGATATTTCAGATGTGGGTTAAATTTGGGGGTTTTTAATTAATTAAAATTTAATTAATTTTCTTTTTAAATCCTAACCACCCTCTCCCCTTCCCCCTGGTTCTCTGGCGGAAGAACTCCCAAGCAACCAAGGAGCCCTCCCTTCGACCTCCTCCACCTCCCTCCTCCGATCAAGGCAACATCGAGAGGTGGGGCGCGGATCGAGCGAGAAGCTTCGAGCTGCTCCCACGAGGTAAGAGTTTTTCTGTTTCGTTTTTAATTTCAAACACCTTCCATTGAACTCAATATCCATAGTCAAATTTCAGATTAAGCTTCGATCAAAGCACATATCTACGTAGTATACATTCGGAGCTTTCCGATGCTTCTTTCGGAATTAAATTTTGGGTCCCGGGGTATTCGTAAACCTCCGGCAAAGTTTTTGGGGGTTTTTTGGGTTTTTTGGTGAATCTGGCCAGACCGGAGGGTGGTCCGGCGAGGGTTCAGCCGCAGCGACGTGGGTCTTCAGCGGGAACAGCCGAGGGGCATTGGTCTAGGAGGAGCAGTAGCAAGCCGTGGACGCGGACGGTGGCAGGCAGCACGGCGGGGCTCCTCGGCAGTCGTGGCCTTCGGCCAGACCAAGAAGGAGGCGTCGGGGCTTCGGGATGGCGGGAAGTGAGCTCCTGAGGGCGAGCTGGTGTGCGTCGCGGTAGGCGCGGGCGTCTCGTGCAGGCGGCGCGGAAGGTCGGCCGGCTGTGCCAGCCGGTGGAGGCAAGGGAGGACCGGGGTCTACGGACCCTGGCTGGCCGACAAGGACCCGCACGCTGCGGGTCCTGTCGGGAGAAGAAGACCGGCCGAATGGCCGGTTTGGTTTTTGGTTAAAGAAAAAAGAAGAAAAAAGAGGTTATAATAATAATAATAATAATATATTATTATTATTATTATTATAAAATGATTTATATTTTAATAAATCATAAACCAGGAGCCAGTTTCGTGAGCCGTCTGCGGCAGCGCGTGCCTTGGAATGAGAGGAATAATTTGAGATGGTTTCGGGTGATTTCAATCCCCGAGATAGGGGCCTCGGAAGCACGACACCCCGTCAAGCGGTTGGGCGCTTTTTCCGGGGATTCTTGTTTTGGACATCACGGACACATCTGATGTCCGAAATGGGCGCTGTTAGTGGTGTTACGGCCCTGGCGTCGAGGCGGAGGTTTCTAGGGAGGTTTCAGTCGCCGAAACCGGAGTTGAGGCATGGGCCCCACGGGCCGTCTTTTGAACTGCGAGCAGCGTTTAGCAACTTTCTCATCGGACGTCCGTTCGGGGCGTGCGAGCAGTCGATTATGGATGTTTTTCCGAGGGGATTGCAATGGTGCAATCCACCCGCCCTAATTATGCACGATGGTGAGGGGCCCACGAGGGCCGTTTGGGAATTGATGGTGATATTTCATCTCTATCACCGGGTAACCGTTTTGAACAAGTTATTAGTCCATCTTGTGTGCTTTTTTGAGAGAATCGCAATGGTGTGTTCTGTTTGTTGTGTTTCGGGACCGGGATGCGGGTCCCACATAGCACCGCTCGTGTGCGGTGTGACAGAATGTACCTTTTTTTCCTGATATCTGTTCCACTCAAGTGAGTAGTGCTTTTGACGTTTTTTTTCGAGAGCATTGTGATGGAACAGTTCGCCCGACCTTTTTAGGGAACATGGTGTGGGTCCCACCCGACCCAACTACAGTGAATAGTACCTTTTTTCACCGGTTGACCATTTTAGGTGAGTAAGTAGTCTATCTCGCGTGTTTTTCCATTGGTATTACAATGGTGTAATCTTTTCAGGTGAGAAGAGGCTCATACTCGATCTTATTAAATGTGGAAATATGAAGGGTGCCTCGGTGGTGATTCTTCTACCGTGTTTGTAGTGGACCCTTGTCGTGTGATCGCGTGCACTCCCGTGTGAGTGATGTAAGTGCTTGAAGAGATGTGGTTGGTTGTGCCTCAGCCGTTGAGGTGGCAGGTTGGAGTTGTTACGTTACACCTTCGCGTTGATGTTGGGTGGCGTGTGCACGAAATCCTTTTGGCTGGAACGTGGTGTACTCTGGGAGTATACGGGAATGCTTGGAGGTACATGAGGTTTTTTGTACCCGATAACGTTTGTGCGCTTGGTTGGAGCTGGCTTGGGGGGCCACACATCGTGTGGTCCCCATGTGCATTCCATGTTCTTCTTTATGTACCTTTGACCTCTCGTGACGTAGAGGTTCCCTCTGTTCTCGATGGTTTAGACCATCAGGTTTGAGTGGTTTCCCCTAGTTTTGTTCAGTAGTTGGGTGGTTGCGCAATATCCACTCCGAGTTCTGTTGGCATGTGATTGTATCATCCAGTGGAGATGGCCAGAGCAGTTCCAGGCTTACCCTCCAGCGGGGCTGGGCAGTGGGTTGCACATCGACTTTTTCGGGATTACCCTCCAGTAGAGACTGGGTAGTGGGTTACTCACTGACTTCTAGGGTTTACCCTCTAGTAGAGACTGGGAAGTGGGTCACCAGACGACCTCTTATGGTCTACCCTCCAGCAGGGCTGGGCAGTGGGTCGCCCGTCGTCTAGTGCCATGTCTATCCTCCAGCAAGGTTGAGCAGTGGGTTGCATGTCGACCTATTCCAGTTCTAGCCTCCATCAGAGCTGGGAAGTGGGTCGCCTGATGATGTATTAGGGTTTACCCTCCAGAAGGGATGGGTAGTGGGTCACCCAATATCTGGTTAGGGTTTACACTCCAGCAGGGCTGGGTAGTGGGTCACCCATTGACATTCCATACTCAGTCCTTTCTACAATGTAGTTTGTGGATTTACTTCGTGACTACCGGAGCGGGACCCTTGTTTGTATGGGTCAGTGATGTGACGGCTTGAATTTGAGAAGACCTCTCGACTGTGTGACAGTGACGAGGTGTGGTTTGACTTCACCTAGAACTCTCAAGTACGAGGGGCACTTTCCCCACCTAGTCGCGTCCTTGTGATGTGAACTAAAACCATGTGGGCGAGTTAGTGCCTCCCAAAGTGGATAGTGTCGAGGTACAGTGATTTGATCCCCTTGTCTTGTAGTTTGGGTCAGACGTGCGGGATACTGAGCATCGATGGTGTTTACTTCTGGGACCGTTGGCGACTCACTTTTCTTAGGCTGAGCTACAGGATGGAGATCCCCTTACGGTCTTGTTCGGGCTTCTTGTTGAGAATATGTATATATATATACCTTGTTCTAGTACCCACTTCTTGGGTTGGTTACTCTCCTTCCAGGAGAGGCGAAGACACACGGGGTATGCCACGTGCTTTCCATGTCTAGCTTCTCGTGGTTGGATGAGTCTACTCTCCTTATATAGGTATCGAAGACTCGATGAGAAGTTCATCTTCTCATTGTTTCCATCTCCTTGTGTCTGGACGAGTCTATCTCCTTTCTCTTGTTGGGTTGAGTTTTACTCTTTATCGCACTCTCAGTTTTACTCCTTTTCTATTCCCTGTTTGATCTACTAATCACCCTTTGGTACCTCCTTTGTTCCTCCCTCGAGCCTTCGGGGCATTCTATTGAGTATTTTTTTATACTCACCCCTTCTTTGGATTTTCCCGCACTTGGTGTGCCCTTGCAGATGACGGACAGGTTGGTCGTGAATTCAGTAGAGCTTAGGAGTTCGGTAGTTTGGACCGCGTGCGGTGGTCGTAAATGGGTTCTAGGTGGGAGACCCTTCTAGCTGTTTACTTTTTGTTCACCTGTTGACGGGTTGTGGCACTTTTCTAGTTGGGTGCGTGTTTTTTCCCTTTTCTTTTCAGTTTACTTTTAGCACTTTCATTGTACTTTTAGAGGTCGATGCACATTGTGGTTTATTTATAGCAGCTTCCCTTTACTTTACTCAGCTTGTCTTTTCTTTTACACTGCACTATTTCATTGAGTGTGCTACGTGTGTGTGTACAGGTACATTGGAAAAGGCCTCTCTGAGTTGTTGTGCCTTCGGCACTGGTCGCCAGCCCCTGGCCTGTGGAGGCAGGCTTGGGGTAGTTGCGGCTCGAGCCCGTGTAGGGTCGGGTCGTGATAAAGTGGTATCAAAGGTGGTTCATTCCTTGGGACATTGTTCAGAAGTCCCTAGAATAAAAGGAATTGGTTAGGATTTAGGGAAACAATGTTAACGTGTCTCAAGAGTGGCTCTCATGCCAGGGAGTCCGGTGATGGTGCAGTGGCCGACGTATCCATTCACCAAGACCCTGATAACCCGCTTTTCGACTCAGAATGTTGAGACACTTGTTGCAGGGAAAATTGGTTTGTGCATCATATAGGATTGAGTCTTTGATTGTCCTTCTCGAGTCATCTCCCCATTTTTGTTATTGGTATATACATATATGCTCATCTGATCGCGGCACTCCTTGATAATATTCAGGATGTCTCCGCGAAGACAGCCAGCCAAGATACCAACTTTGGTGAGTGACGAAGACCCTGTGATCTACAAGGCCTCAGTCCCGGACCCATCATGCGAGCCCCTTTCTCCGGGTCGGCCACTAGCAGCACCCCCACCTGTTAAGCTGCAGACAGCTTCAGCAGACCAGGCTGAGCTTGAGCGTAGGTTGAGCACGCTCCGCGAGTTCCAGCGGTAGAGACCACTGAGGTTCAGTGGTGAGCCAGACCCTCGGGAAGCCAAGGTTTGGCTAGAGATAGTGGTTCACCTTTTCAGGCTTGTGCAGACGCCGATAGATCAGAGAGTGGCTTTGGCAGCCGACCTTTTTCGTGGAGCAGATTGGCATTGGTGGAGTCTGGTGACTCAGTTTCTTGATGAGTCGTCACTTTCGTGGGGCGACTTTTAGTTGTTGTTCCGTGAGGAGTTTTGCCCCTCAGGATTGCGCTCCGTTCAGATTCAGGAGCTCCTGCAGTTTCAGTAGGGAGGGATGACGGTGGCCGAGTACGCAGCTAGTTTCGCAGACAGTGCATGATTTTACCTGGACTTAGTCCATGATGACAACCTCTAAGCGCGAAAGTTTGAGCAGGGTCTCCGCTGAGAGATTTGTGCTATCATAGTACCCTTGGGAATTTCCACATATGCCAGGGTGATAGAGTAGGCGCTGGTGACAGAGAGCTTCCTGTCACATTCTAGAGTTAGTGCTGACAATAGGCACGTTGGAGCTGAGACGTCGGCCGCAGCTAGCGGGCGTCGACAAGTAGAACCTCGACGCTGGTGGATTTCTGACAATCGGACTCAGGGGCATGGTCATAAACCACAGTGGTACCAGAGGGCACCAGTGCAGCCTGGAGAGATTCGGTGATATGCTTGCGATGTACGAGGTCACCTGGAAAGAGACTGCCCGACCAGGCATGCAGAGAGCATCGAGTAGGTAGCAGGCGCACCACCATGACGGAGGCAGCGCCGTGATCGGAGTAGTACCCAGAGAGGTGTTGCTAGCAGAGGAGCGGGAGGAGCTGGTAGTGGGAGATTACCTTACTAGGTCTTCCCATTACCACTAGGTGGTCTACGTTAGGCTCCGAGAGCTGACAGTTGGGACTGCAGACAACCGCGAGCTTTGGATGTCTACGATCCTGTAGTGCATGAGGTGGTAAGAGGTACGCTATATAGATCTTCTACTTTTTGCAGTAGAATTGTTAGGCTCTGTGAGTGAAATGCTTTTCTCCCTACTCCTTGTTTGAGGTGTTACCAGGGTGATGTAGGGCGTCGGGTGTAACCCTGTGTTATTAGAGTAGAAGGTGTGTGCCCTTCCTCTTTAATCGATGGCATCGACTCCATCGCTCTCTGAGTGTGTAAGAGAGTCTTGGTTGAGAGACATCGAATGTGGAACCTTTCCTGACCAGATATCATTGGTTGATTCACCATATGGATATTCTGAAGGAGGGAATCACCGGGCCTTGTTCCAGGTGCGGGCGGTGATTCCAGTCATGGCGTGCGACTTAGGGGTTTGGTTTGGGAGGTGAGCTACCCCTGAGAGACTACATGATGTTTGGGACCGTGCGAAGGGATGGAGAGGTTCCCTACTGCCTTTCCCTCACCCCAAGGTCGGGTGTGGGTGCATGATGTATCCCGCATGGCTTACCTGAGGAGTTGTGGGCTTGCATCTATGCACATCATTGGAAAGGCCCGACCTCGTGTGAACAGATCAAATCTTTTGGTCTATGTGTGGTGACGTGGACTGTGCAAGAGTACATCTGGGTACGGGAGAGCCAAGTGTGGGCTTAGTACCCTGAGTTGTTCCCTAGTTTTTCTTTTCAGGGACGAAAATATTGAAGGAGGGAATGGTGTAAGAACCCCTTTTTTTGCTTCGAAAGACTTTGGAATATTCTTGATGTCATTCCAGAGTAGTGCCCTCAGACGGCGTGCGATTCCGAGCCCCGGTGTGGCCGGAATTAAATTTGCAGTGCATTCACACTGGACACACCAAATAAAAGGGATAACTCCTAAATGGTGATCCAAATCAGAGATCGGATTATACGAATGGGTCCATAATGGGGTGTTTACCCTAGGAACGACATAAAACTTGTCGGCACGGGATGTTTGGACCCCTCGCCCACTTTCGGAACGTTAAATGAATAAATTAATTTATTTATTTATTCGTTCAATGGATTAAATCAGGTATCTCTTAAACGGTGGCTCGGATTGGGAAACCGAGGGTACCATTGAGTTCGGAGCATGCCGTTTAACCTAGGAGGGGAGTAATTTTCGCGGGCGCGGGTCATCTGTGAAAAATGGTCCCAGGGGAGTTTTCATAATTTGGAGGCTTTGGAAATTCAGTCTTATAACTTTTGAACAGATTCTCGGAATCAAATTATGAGACCGCCGTTGCACTCAGAGCATGGTGTTTACCCTAGAGGAGGCTTAACCTCGACCCTGTCGGATGTTTCAGACGTGGCTTAAATTTGGGGGTTTTTAATTAATTAAAATTTAATTAATTTTCTTTTTAAACCCTAACCACCCTCTCCCCTTCCCCCTGGTTCTTTGGCAGAAGAACACCCAAGCAACCAAGGAGCCCTCCCTTCGACCTCCTCCACCTCCCTCCTCCAATCAAGGGAACATCGAGCGGCAGCACGCGGATCGAGCGAGAATCTTCGGGTTGCGCCCACGAGGTTGGACTTTTTCCGTTTCGTTTTTAATTTCAAACCCATTCCTTTGAACTCAATCTACATATTCAAATTTATTTTTAAGCTTCGATCAAAGCACATATCTACGTAGTATATATTCGGAGCTTTCTTATGCTTATTTCGGAATTAAATTCCGGGTCCCGGGGTGTTCGTAAACCTCCGGCGAAGTTTGTGGGGGGTTTTTTGGGTTTTCCGGCGAATCTGGCTGGACCAGAGGGTAGTCCGGCGAGGGTTCGGCCACAACGACATGGGTCTTCAGCGGGAACAGCCAAGGGGCGTCGGTCCAGGAGGAGCTGCAGAAGGCCTTGGACGCGGATGGCAGCAGGCGGCACGGCGGGGCTCCTCTGCAGCGGTGGCCTTCGGCCGGACCGAGCAGCTGGCACCGGGGATTCTGGATGGCGGACGGTGAGCTCCCGAGGGCAAGCTGGTGTGCGTCGTGGCTAGCGCGGGCGTCTCGTGCAGGCGGCGCGGAAGGTCGGCCGGCTGTGTCGGCTGGTGGAGGCGAGGGAGGACCGGGGTCTACGGACCCCGGCTGGCCGACAACGACCCGCACGCTGCGGGTCCTGTCGGGAGAAGAAGACCGGCCGAATGGCCGGTCTGGTTTTGGGTAAAAGAAAAAAGAAAAAAAAGAGGTTATAATAATAATAATAATAATAATAATATATTATTATTATTATTATAAAATGATTTATATATTAATAAATCATAAACCAGGAGCCGGTTTCGTGAGCCGTCTGCGGCGGCGCGTGCCTCAGAATGAGAGGAATAATTTGAGATGGTTTCGGGTGATTTTAATCCCCGAGACAGCGGCCTCGGAAGCGCGACACGCCGTCAAGCGGTTGGGCGCTTTTTCCGGGGATTCTTGTTTTGGACGGCGCAGACACATCTGATGTCAGAATTGGACGCCGCTAGTGGTGTTGTTCCCCTGGCGTCGAGGCGGAGGTTTCTAGGGAGGGTTTGGGCACAGAAACCGGAGTTGAGGCGTGGGCCCGACGGGCCGTCTTTTGAACTGCAAGCACCGTTTAGCGACTTTCTTATCGGATGTCCGTTCGGGGCATCCGCGTAGTCGATTATGGATGTTTTTTCGAGGGGATTGCAATGGTGCAATCTGCCCGCCCTAATTATGCACGATGGTGCGGGCCCCACGAGGGCTGTTTGGGCGTTGACGGTGATTTTCCATCTCTATCACCGGGCGACCATTTTCGACAAGTGAATAGTCCAACATGTGTTCTTTTTCTAGAGGATCGCAATTGTGCGTTCTATTAGTTGTGTTTCGGGACCAGGATGCGGGTCCCACGTAGCACTGCTCATGTGCGGTGCACTGGAATGTACCTTTTTCTCCCGATATTTATTCCACTCAAGTGAGTAGTGCTTTTGATGTGTTTTTTCGAGAGCATTGTGATAGCGCAGTTCGCCCGACCTTTTTAGGGGACGTGGTGTGGGTCCCACCCGACCCAGCTATGGTGAATAGTTCCTTTTTCACCGGTTGACTGTTTCAGGCAAGTAAGTAGTCTATCTTGCGTGTTTTTCTATTGGGATTACAACGGTGTAATCTATTCAGGAGATCGGAGGCTCATAAGCGATCTTATTAAATTTGGAAATATGAAGGGTGCCCCGATGGCAGTTCTTCTACTGTGTTTGTAGCAGACCCTTGCTATGTGATCGCGTGCACTCCCGTGTGAGTGATGTAAGTGCATGAAGAGATGTGGTTGGTTGTGCCTCATCTGTTGAGGTGGTAGGTTGGAGTTGTTACGTTACGCCTTCATGTTGATGTTGGGTGCAGTGTGCACGAAAGCCTTTGGGATGGAACGTGGTGTACTCTGGGAGTATAAGATAACGTTTGGAGGTACATGTGGTTGTTTTTACCCGAGAACGTTTGTGCGCTTGGTTGGAGTTGGCTTAGGGGCCACACGTCGTGTGGGCCCCATGTGCATGCCATGTTCTGCTTTACGTACCTTTGATATATCGTGACATAGAGGGTCCCTCTCTTCTCGATGGTTTAAACCACCAGGGTTGAGTGGTTTCCCCTAGTTTTGTTCGAGATTTGGGTGGTTGCACGATATCCACTCCGTGTTCTATTGGAAAGCGATTGTACCATCCAGTGGAGATGGCCAGAGCAATTCCGGGCTTACCCTCCAGCGGGGCTGGGCAGTGGGTTGCTCATCGACTTCTTCGGGTTCACCCTCCAGTAGAGACTGGGCGGTGGGTTGCTCACTGACTTATAGGGTTTACCCTCCAGTAGATACTAGGCAGTGGGTCACTCGACGACCTCTTAGGGTCTATCCTCCAATAGGGCTGGGCAGTGGGTCGCCCGTTGTCTAGTTCCAGGTCTACCCTCCAGCAAGTTTAGGAAGTGGTTTGCATGTCGACCTATTCCAGGTCTACCATCCAGAGGGGGTGGGAAGTGGGTCACCTAATGATGTATTAGGGTTTACCCTCCAGCAGGGCTGGGTAGTGGGTCACCCGATATCTGGTTAGGGATACCCTCCAGTAGGGGTGGGTAGTGGGTCACCCGTTGACGTTCCAAACTCAATCCTTTATACTAGGTAGTTTGTGGCTTTACTCTGTGACTACTGGAGCGGGACCCTTGTTTGTATGGGTCAGTGATGTGACAGCTTGAATTTGATAAGACCTCTCGACTGTGTGACAATGATGAGGTGTGGTTTGACTTCACCTGGAACTCTCAAGTACGAGGGGCACTTTCCCCACTTAGATGCGTCCTTGTGATGCGAACTAAAACTGTGCGGGTGAGTCAGTTCCGCCCAAAGTGGATAGTGTCGAGGTGCATTGATTTGATCCACATGGCTTGCAGTTTGGGGAAGACGTGCGGGATGCTAGGCATTGATGGTGTATACTTCTGGGAGTGTTGGCGACTCACTTTTCTTGGGATGAGCTACGGGATGGAGATCCCCTTACGGTCTTGTTCGGGCTTCTTGTTGAGCATATGTATATGTATATACCTTGTTCTAGTACCCACTTCTTGGGTTGTTTACTCTCCTTCCAAGAGAGGAAAAGACGCGTAGGGTATACCACGTGCTTTCCGTGTCTATCTTCTCGTGTTTGGATGAGTCTACTCTCCTTCTATAGGTAGTGAAGACTCGATGAGAAGTTCATCTTCTCACCATTTCTAGCTCCTTGTGTCTGGATGAGTCTATCTCTTTTCTCTTTTTGGGTTGAGCTATACTCTTTATTGCACTCTCAGTTGTACTCCTTTTCCATTCCCTGTTCGATCTACTTCTCACCCTTCGGTACCTCCTTTGTTTCTCCCACGAGCCTTCGGGGCATCCTACTGAGTATTTTTTTTATACACACCCCTGCTTGGGATTTTCCCGCACATGGTGTGCCCTTGTAGATAATGGACATGTTGGTCGTGACTTTAGTGGAGCTTAGGAGTTCGGGAGCTTGGACCGCGTGCGGTGGTTTTAGATGGGTTCCAGGTGGGGGACCCTTCTAGCTGTTTACTTTTTGTTCACCTGTTGCCGGGTTGTGGCACTTTTTTGGTTGGGCACGTATTTTTCCCCTTTTCTTTTTAGTTTACTTTCAGAACTTTCTTTGTACTTTTATAGGTCGATGCACATTGTGGTTTATTTATAGCAGCTTCCCTTTACTTTACTCTGCATGACTTTTCTTTTACACTACACTATTTCATTGAATGTGCTACGTGTGTGTGTGTATAGGTACTTCGGCAATGGCCTCCCCAAGTTGTTGTGCCTTCGGTACTGGTCTCCAGTCCCCAGCCTATGGAGGCGGGCTTGGGATAGTTGCGGCTCAAGCCTGGGTAGGGTCAGGTCGTGACATATGTGGTCTACATAGCACTTTGATCGTCTGTCATGATAAAGATCTTTTGTGAATGGAAACCCTTTGTGTCTCTTAAAATCACCGTCCATCAGCTTCATATAATGGAAATCTTTTGAAGAAAACACAATTCCTCAACCGAAAGTCATGACTTTTACATGATAAAAAAGCCTATCGTGAACTACTTGTCATCCACAAATTATATTTCTTTCACGGTCTATGAAGTTCCCTTCACATTCTGTATAACACTACTATGATTAAATCCTCCCTTTTCTTATTTCGTTCACCATTCCACGTACCTCATATGTGGTCTGTGAACTATGATTTTTTTTCTGCATGCAGTTCTTCCCTTTATGAAAATATCAACCAAACTCATTCATTATCATCTGTATTTGTAAAAAAACAAATACACCCCAAAATCATTTAAAGGATGCCTTGAGGGATTTTTTCCCAACACATATTCCGGGATATTATTTCCTAAATTCTACATACTATTATTAAATAGGTGAAAATAAAACCCTTCATGGATGTGGATTTGAATTTAAAACTCTTATTACCAAAATATATAAGATATAATATCATTTATAATGGATATTATAGTGAGAATATAGGAAATAAATTCAACAATATAATTTATAACTCAATTTAATATGTTTGAGGTACCAAAACACTTACTATTACTCATAATTTCAACAGTTGTTCTTTAACCATCTACTTAACTAAAACAAATATCTCAAATTCATATATTATAACATTATTCATATCTATATAATATCATTAAATTAATTTAAATTTTTTATTTACATTTATAATAGTTAGTTCTTTTCCATTTTCAATTTCGGGTGTGGGTAATCTTTTTTGTTTTGAACTAGTTACATAGTCATGATGTTGTTATTAATTATTATCCTAAAGTTCATCATTCTTAGAAAATAAATGGTAATGAAATTTATGGATTAATATTATTAAAAATGTTAAATTTTCATTCTATGGGAATTTTTTTGTGATTCTTGTTATTTAAATTATCTATGAATATGTTTTGGTTATTTTTAATAAATGAGTATTTTTATAGTAATTAATGAGTTAAATAATAATTTTATAATTCTACAATTGAAATAAATACTTATTTTATTATCAAAAATTATTTATAATTATGCTATTATACACATACATGATATTATGTTATATAATTTTTCATGTAGGTGGCTAGACATACCCAAATTAAAACATAATTAATTGATGGTTATGATTATGAAAGTGGATGCTTCGGTAATAATATATATTTTATTGAATAAAAATAATATTAGTTATATAATATTAAGGTGTTGAAAAATATTTTAATTATTGTTCATAAATAATATATAGAGATATTATAAATGTGGTACGCTGCATTGAGAATGTGGTAGTCTGCACAATGCACGATTAACATTTTTGATTTCTCAATGAACAAAAGGGAGAGAAGGTGGATTGTTATTTTTCTCCTAATAATAATAATTATCTTATATATATCTCATTTACTGATTAATTTCACCCTTATAACCATAAAATAGATTTTTTTTGTGAAAAAATGAAGTCGTTTCATTGTGGATTTGGTATTTTCACGACACACAATAGACGCTTTTATTTTTTATTATATAAAAGGGATCATTGTAGTTAATAGTTATTACCTAGGATTGAAAAAAAAATTATTTAAAAAAATTATTTTATTATATAGGAATTACAAAACTATATTTGTAATGTGTAGAATAAATGAAATTAATTTATTAAAATATAGTAGTCACGTTGAGAAATTAGGCTTTCGCTTTGAATAATCCTTGGAAAAGAATTTAATAATCCAATATCATGTGAACAGTGTATAAATAAAAAATAATAGGTTTTTAAAGGATTTTTAATGGGAATATTTTTTAATAGAAACAAAATTCATTGTGTCATCATGATGGAGTAGATAGAGGCCCCTATTATTAGTGGGTATAATATAATTTTTATAATTTCAACCACATAATATTAATGGTGAACATATTACACATATCGAGTGGCTTAAAATGGAACATAATTGAGTGGAGGATGAGACATGTTTAGTGATAAGTATAACACAAAATTATATGCATGTTTTTAATAGTTTTAAATCTATTTACCTCTAAATTTTTTACACATACATATTTATATTTTACCATGGTAACTTGTTTTTACATAAAGTGATGTATCCTTTATAGATTAATATAAATTATAAATTATTAAATAATTTTTCAATCTTATTAGATCTATGAAATATATATTGTCATATTATTTTTAAAAAATTATGGTAAATTAATTTTAAAATAATAAGTGCATCACGTATTAAAACAATTTTTGAAAAATAAATGAACTTATGTTGAAAAATATCAAATATAAGTTTGAAATTTTTTATTATTATCTCTAGATTATATAATTAAACTAAAACATAAATATATTTTCAATAAAATAGTTTCATAAATCTCAAAATCATACTTGTATAATAATATTTATTTAAAAGGAGTGAAATTGGTAAAAACATAACATTTTTTCAATTCAACTAAAAATAAATCTTTTTATAGAAATAAATTTATATACTATTAAGATAATATTTTCCTGATATATACATTAATTAATTTTATTTTTTAAAATTATTATTCAATAATTTTAAAATATATCTTTTAAATAAAATCATATTGTATCGAAAAAATATTTTTTTAAAAGAAACCATTCTTTTGATATAATAAATATTCTTAAAAAAATTTGTACTAACCTATTAATTAAATCAGAAATTTATTGTACTTTTAAAATAACAAATTTAGGAAATAAATTATAAGTATATTTTTTTATTTCCTATATATTTATACTAATTGAAAAGTAATAAAAGTGGAATTTATTTCAAAAGCTGGTTACAATTGTTTATACCCTCTAATTTAAGGGATGTCCTACAATTGTCAGTAACTATTTTACTAAAATTTGTTGTGGTCAATTGAAGTCTGATATTGTATGTGACGAAATATAACAAAGATAGTTTTTATTTAAGGATGATTATTTCACTAAAAATATGAGTCATTACATTATACCCCCCCCCCCCTTAAAAATAACATCACCTCAAAATTTTATTACTCAAATGAAAACAAGTGAGTCTAATATTGACACATTACATCCTCAGTTCCCCATGACAATTCCTAAAATATGTGATTTGTCTATAAAACCTATATAAAATGATTTTTCGTATTCCAAAAATATTTATCTCTTGAATTTATAATTTCCATTATTTGTTCTTCATATGGGAGATCATGTTCCAGTTTCATAGATTGTGAGTTCAATGCATTTGATGGTTCTGGTATGTACTAATTCCAAAATGATAAATGGATTACATAATTTACTTGGGAGAGGATTGTATGGAGTTCTATGTGGTATTTTATATCCTTGAAATGATCAAATATCTTGGAGGGCTAATATACCTAGGGATCAATATCCCCCTTATTCCCAAATCTCATAACCTACTTTTTCACATATATATAGATTGGAACAAATCATCACCTATATAAAACTCTATAACTCATTGATAATTATCTATAGAATTCTTCTATAAACTTTTTCAAAATTTCATATTCCACTAAATGTTTTGAACCTTCTCAGTCATTTCTTAAGAAAGGACAAGACCTATATTCTTTCTTTTTCCAACATTATCCCCCCAGGATTATGTCTTACATATCTTCTCTTAGATATCCTCATATAGCATTATGTTAGTGCTTGAATAAATTTTTTTATATGATTACTCTTCAAAGGGGAGGGGTTGATTCAAATATCCTTGAAATTATATCAAATAGGATCTCATCATTTCTTATAGATTTTTAATTTTCCTCTCAGACTAGGCATTTGTCTAAGGGTGATAAGAGGTGCTGATCTCAACTATATCTCCAATTATTTTAGAAGACTTCTAAAAAACCATTGGGTAATCCTTAGACCGTAATTAGATTCAACAGATACATGTATATCATGAAGTTGTACCACATCTATTATATATATCTTGGTGACTTGGTTAATTAGAGGGAAATTTTTTTTAATTTGAATAAATGTTTCTAACATATGGTGTCTTACTTTAACCCTTATGTCCCTTAGATTTTTTGGGGAGTCTAATGATGAAATACACAGTAATGTATTCCAATTTTGATACTAGTGTGAGTAATAATTGCAATATAGTCTTATACAATAATAATTCATCTATAACAAGTTGTCATACTATGCATTGATGTATGTATTCAATGATCTCACTCTTTATATTATCCCAAGAAACGTTTTTCATTAGATCACTATAAATATTCATGCTCTCAAGATGAATAAATAATGATGAGTTATGGGAATCATAAAAAAGTTTCGACTTTATTAGGGTATTGATGAAACAAATATTTGATTTCCAAATGTTTTAAGTCACTCATTATCAATCTTGATCTTCTAAATAGTCATTATATTTTTTTTGCATCTTTTTTTTGTGATTCTAAAATCATCTGACAAATGAATGTTTCAGAAATAATTTGAGTTATATAGGATTTAAAACCTCTAATTATTATATCAGGATTAATCATCTACAAATCCATGTCTATTGGGTCTTTCGAAACCTCATCAGGGAAATAGTAGTATGTTTTTTTCTATTCAGAGTATCAACAACAATGTTTGAATTTCACACAATGTAATTTGTTAAGTGGTCATATTCACTTATCAATTTCAACCATTTCCTTTGTACATTTTCAAATCATATTATGTGAACATTTATTTCAATCACTTGTGATTTTCAAATATATATATATATATATATATATATATATCAAACTCTGATCTATAGAGGTTTTTTTCAAAATCATTAATTAAAAGATCACCACTATCAACTCCAAATCAATGGTTAGGTAATTTTTTTCATGAGTCTTTAATTGATGTGAGGCATTAGAAATTACCTTATCAATATAAAGTAGGATATATCCTAAACCATCGTTGAATAATCATGATATTTTACAAAATCATACACACTACAAGGCAATGTGTGTATTGGTAGAGTAACAAATCTCCTCTTCAATTATATGAAATTTTAATATCATTCCTCGATCTAATGGAAATTTACTCACTTCCATTATTACTTGGTCATTGGACATGATAATCATGATAAATAAATCAATATGTTTTTAAAGTTTTTATTTTAAATAAGAAGACTATAGATTCTGATTACAATAGTTGTTCTAGGCCATTTCTCAATAAATCTGTATATGAAGCTTCAATTAATATTTATTTTCTGGTTATTACCTAACCCAATATCGATAATTTATATTGATAAAATAATTTATTTATAAAATTGATATATAGTTTCTTGATTATTAAGGTGTTAAATAAAACTTGTAAACGATCTTTAGTTCCTTTATTTATCTAATAATATGTGTGAATATAATCTATAAATGTAACACTCCAAGAATTCATAGTATGTTATTTCTTCAATGTAATTCAATAACTTGCACTACACACAACACCGAGTTCAAAAGCACCACGACTTACCAAACGAGCCGTTCAAAAGTGGTTAGGAATAGTATTAACTAAATTTTTAACTTTATATAATCCTTATAATTTTAGAACCCATATTATGAGTTTCTTAGACATAATGTAATAACCAATTCATTTTTTTCAATTAAAATAAGTATTTTTCAAAAAAAATGCACTTTTACAGCCTTTTAATGGTGAACCCTTGTTAAATAAAATATTTAAACGTTTATATATTCAATTTGACAAAACAAACTTCTTCTTTATAATCGAGACATAAGGATTTATTTTTAATAAATTTTTGGGGTTTTTCTATTAACTTTCATATTTGGGTGGATAGTGAAAAATACTATATTTTAAATGAAAACAACTTTTCTAATCAAAATAATTTATAGTGTTAAATTATAAATTTTAATGGTTTGTAAGTGTAAATAGATTATATTTTTACCATTTAATCCAATGTTATTCATTGTAAGTAATTTCACTCTGAATTTGGACATAAACAAGTGTCAATCTTTTGATAGTTATTTTTTCTTAAAAATACGCCTTTTAGTTTTGACAATGGGAATTAATTTTAAATTAATAAATAAAACTTATATGTTTTGAATTTCATAAAATAAACTACATTTTTTAATTTGGAATATCAAAATTATCTTAGGGTGAACTTTTGGTATTTTTATGAAAACATTCAATTTTTAATTAATAGTGAAAAACACTAACTTATTGTTTAAAATCGACTATTTATTTGAATAATTATTTATTTTATTTAAATTTATTTTAGGAAAAAATAGATACATAATACCTAAATAAGTTCAATATGATTCATTGGATTCATTTTATAATATGTTTAGATATATAAAAATTTTATTGAACTTTTTACCATCTTTTACACACCTCCAAGGAGAATTTGCAAATTTCCATAAAACATAATTTTACCACTTCTGTGAATTGAATTTCAAAATTACAAGAGACATGGTTAACCTCAGTATGTAAAATTTGGTTCAATAAGATGAAAATATTTTTTTTGAATAGTAACTTTTGACTTTAAATTTACCACGTTAAAAGTAAAAAGGGTAATTAATGGTAAAAATAATATTATAATTACCCTAACAGATGTCCTAATTATATTGGATAACTGTAATTCGACCAAAAACAACATTAGGAATAAAATATGATCCTTTAGGTCCACTTGGATTAGATTAGGGAATTTATTATTATTTAATTTAAAAGAGAGTTAAAAGTGGTAAAATCAAATTTTTATAATTTAAACATTTTTAATATATAGTTATACATAAGATAAATTCGACTATAGATATTAATTATAAAGATAAACGTATTTCCTATATAATGGTATTTTATTTATAATTTTTAGACATTAAATAATTAAATTTATTTATGACACAATGATGATGCATTAATTACCATATTAATAAAATATTTAAATAATTGATATTATAAATACCCAAATAAATGAAATTTGAGACTTATGATGAATTAAACTAATTTTATAGGTTAATATGACATGTTAGGATTGATTCAATCAAGTTTTTTCGAAGTAATTATGCTTTTAGGAGTTTAAAAAAAACAAATACCAAATAGTGTCAAAATTGACATAAAATAGTTTTTAAAACAAATATTATATTATTAAATGATATAATAGCCATAAAAATTTAATGTTTTGAAAAAAGACTTATATAATAATATATATGAAATTAATGAACCAATTGGGGTTCTATTGGCATTTTATAGAAAATATATTAACCATATAATATAAAAATACAAAGAGACATGGTAAATGTCAAACTATTTAACTAAGAGTTAAATCTAAAAGTTAAGGTTAATATGGTGACCTAAACCTATCTAAAACCTATTGGTTGAGAGGTTTTAGACCCATCCCCACATTATCCTCTAAATAAATCATTTTGGATCCATTAGAAACCGAAAATTATTTTATTATAAAATAATATTTCTAGCTTTTCCTAAGGTGCCCCTCACCCCTCTTATAAAAGGGCACTCCCACTTCTTTCTAATTCACACATTAAAAACCATTTTTCTCGAACAACCCCTGACCAAATACCCTATAAACTGTCCTCCCTTCATCCTAGAGGCCTTCCTTTAGTAATAAATCCTACCTATGGATCCCTTTTGATCAAATTAAAAGGAAGAACCTGAAGAAGAGGTAAATATTTCATTACATCTTTCAAGTTCCTTTCTTCTTCCACTTCCTCTTTCTTTGTTGTTTCCATTATAAAATAATAACTATAGTATATTCTATATAATGTGATTTTATTATAAATATGGTACAACCATATTCATTATTCTATCCATCCTTTGAATGACATGTCACCATACATGCGTACGTACGGATTACCGTATCCACGAACACGATGAGATTTGTTCCCCATCATATCCACTCAAGACTAATTTTCATTAGATGGTTAAAAATAATGTTTAAAGACTTAATATCATTATCAATATGAATAATATACATCCTATCCATAACAAACATTACTTATGTAACAATTCATATAAAGGAAAACAAATCAGTGTACACCCGAAACGACGATAGTACTAATATATTATTAACAATGCAATATTAAAAGATCATATATGATGTCATATTAATGTATATGATTCTTGTATAATTTAATAACAATTATTTCACCATTATACAGGAGTTCAACCTACCCTTGACTAAGGAAAAGTACAAGGTAAGGGTTAATTCTATAATCTCTTTATTATCTGAGGTTGTTTTTATGTAAGTATTTAATGAGACATATTTATCATCCACATCCATGTCTCTTAAAAATGTATTTAAATGTAATTTAATTATAACCATATTTAACTCTATATGTTTCTAAATGAATCTTTTTGTTGTTTTCCAAACAAGGTACTTTATGACCATTATGACAAAATTAAGATAAAAATAATTTTTTAACGTATACGACAGGTGGGGCTATTCTTCACCATAATAACATCATCAAAGCATCCCATGAAAGCTTATAAGAATATTTTAAAAATAAATGTTTTCTTTATAATTATGTGACTCTTAAATTATTTGAAAATAGAAATAGATATTTCTCTAAAAAAGGTTTTGATTTCCTCTATGTCAACATCTATTGATGGATTTTAAATTTATTTGAGGTTGATTTTTTATGATACAAAACATCTATATTGTATTGAAGGTTTTGTGATATGTTTGACTTTGGATGTTCTATTTTTATACCATTTGTGTTTTATGGTTAAAGTATTGAAATTTCGTATGCTAGTTTTAATACGAATGTTTATTTTATATTTCAACCTTTTCATATGACAAATGTATTTCACTTAGTAATTGACGGGTGGAGCCCGCTATAGCTCCTCGATGAATCAGTAGGTTTCATGAGACAACTAGATGTGGAATTGGAAAAGGCCTTTCCCAATTTGATTTTTGTTTTTGGCTAATACCTTAATCATTTTTAGACAACTTGGCTGAGGCCTTGAAAAAATGTTTCAGAATGTCCGGCATTATACAATCTCTCATTATGAAAATAATATTGATGGTTCATGGGGTCATTCGACTAGTAGAACACTGATGATTATGTTTTATTATGAAATTATTTACTCAACTCATATTCTTGCAATAAAAGTATTCATTTTTATTATTGGTAAAGTCATGTGGTTTAAATTATCCACCATGCTTAATATTTATGTTATCTTTTGCTGTATTGCTTACCCTTACTGAGCATTTGAGATCACCCCTTTCTTATGTATCATTTCCCTAGGAAATGAAGATGTTAGTTATGAGTGACTTGTAGTCATAATCTAGGAGGCTTGGATTCTTATAATGTAATATATTTGTCTTGTATTTCTTTTCAAGTTTCAAAGTTGAATTCATGTATGTAATCTATTTTTCAATACTATTAAACTGATCAGTATTTTGGGACTTGATTTCCTTGTGATCATGCCAATGTTATGTAATAATACTCCGATTCTGGGTAACTAGGGTCAGGGAATTACTGTTGTTATTAGAGGAAGTTTAGTAAAAACCTTGGAAACTAGATTTATATAAACTCTAATTAGATCACATATCCTTAAGATAGACTTTGAGGATTAGTATATAAGAACTTCCTATAATTTTGGTATTGTAGAGATTTTTGAGTTTTCCAAGAAATACATCTATTTCTAGAAACGAGCAGGTAGAGGAGGCTCTGGCACAGATGTACCTAGAGGTAAAACCTAAAAACACCATATTGAGCTAGACTTGAACATGAACTGGTGCATGAAAACAGGCCTTGTTGTACTCTGGTTACGACACTCCTGGGGGATATGCTTAGGATCATTCCCATTTTGTTTACAACCCATTATGAAGGTTTTATGAGTATATACTTTCTCAAAGAAAACATTTTTTATGACTATGGATTATATCCATAAACTATTCAATTTATGTTAAGTGTTTTACAATTTTGGAATCATGTGTTTCGATTGATAAAGTAATCTAGTTTATGCCATTGTATATAAATCACTCCTAGTAGAAGTAAATTTTAACTCTAGAAATTTCTATGATCCAAAGAGTATGAAGGATCATATCTTTCACAGTACTAAGAAAACATTTAGAAGGTAAATAGTCACCCATATATTCTCAATATATGAATAAATATTATCATGTGTTAATAAGATAAGTAAATAATTTTCTGAGTCCTACGGCTTTGAAGGGAAGAAAGAGATTAAAAGGATGTAAGAGAGAAATATGGAAAAAGGGAAGAGGGAAAAGAAGGATTTTACCATATGTGATGACTGTGGAAAGAATCACCTTGGTAGAATCTTGAAGGGAATGGTTGTTTTTTATAAGTGTGGAGAAAAAGGACATTATGTACGTGATTTCAAGGGTAAGAAAAAAGTTTAAAATGTATAATGCATCATCTGCAGGGAGTTGGGATACTACGCGAATCAATGTCCAAATCATCAGAGTATACCCCAAATGCTACTATTGGATAATAATAATGTTATGATACTACCAACGTTGAAGAGGAATGATTAGATTTCTTACATTGTTATTAAATTATTATGTCATTTCAGT
The DNA here is from genome assembly GCA_963277665.1 of Viscum album. NCBI lineage: Eukaryota > Viridiplantae > Streptophyta > Magnoliopsida > Santalales > Viscaceae > Viscum > Viscum album. The sequence continues at coordinate 1,939,445,672 of OY728140.1, read as the reverse complement.
ATTTTATTATTGATGTACATGTTATAAGAATTATAGAGTATGTAAGGATTGTACAATAGTATTATTTTATTGAGGATTTGAGATTATATGGTTCTATAAAAAGTGACTTAATAGTATGCTACACTTTTTTGAAAATAGATATTTGAAGGAAAGGTAATCCTTAATATGGTCCTTATAATGAGGTAGTGATTTTGGAATAAGAGATGGTTGATTTGGATAAATTATATTGGAAATTATTGAATTCCTTGAAACTGATTAATGATTTGTATATTCCATAATTGTTAGAGTTTACATCATTTTTAGATAAAAGGAGTATATCTAGTATTCTATCAGTAATAGGGGAGAAATAATGTAATAAATAAGTTTTTATGGTAATTCATGATGTTTCAGTGTTTTAAAAGAATAAATGATGAAGGTGTTCACATATTATTACATGGAAAAAGGATCTTCATTGTGTTTACCATCCTTATAAATTTTGGACTATGAGTTTGGATAGAAGTATTTTGGATAAGTCTAAAGTTTGGAGTGTATTACGTTTGAAATTGGATACTATTGTTATGGTTATTTTGGGATTTTTATAAAATGGACAACACGCAGATCATGTGACAACCTATCACGTCGGACAAAAATGCGAGAATCGAACCCCCAACCATAGTGCGATTGTGATTTATCACCTACCACTGGACTACGTGAAGTCCCTGGATTGTATAATTTAGTTTATTTTTTAAAAGGTTATGATAGGTGAATTATAAATTCATTTTTTTTGGAACCCTATACGAATAGGATAAATAGAATATTTTTTAAGTTCTATTATCTTTTAGAGTGAAATATGAGTTTTTGGTAGAAATTAGTTAAAGGATAGAACTCTACTTTTCCAGTATATATTTTTTTCTTCTCTTATTTTATGAGGAAATTATTTCATAATCTTTAGGTAATGGATATTAAAACTATAAATGTCTTATCATAATACCTCATTTCTTTTTTAACTGATGATATTTAAAATCATCATAGATTGATGGCTTTGAGGCCCTCAGTTATAAAAATTTTTGTGATTGATGACCTCAATAGCTCCCTTTAAATATTTATGGTTTTCCTCCAATTATGTGTCTCTAATTTCCACCAATGTTCTCCTAATCGAGATCATAATTTGGTTGTGACATTTTCATTCCCCTTTTCCTCTTATTAAGACTAAATTTTATTAACCCAATTTCTGATGTGGGTTTTCCTACAAAGGTATTTTATATTTTCAACCTTTTATTTTTTAAGAATAATTTCAAATTAAGAGGACACAATTTATTGAAGAACATAAGAATGTAACACCCCAATATTTCATTGTACGTTAATTTTTCAAAGTAATTCAATAACTTGCATGACATGCAACACTGAGTTCAAGCGCACCACAACTTACCAAAATTGCCGTTCAAAAGCGGTTATGAATAGTATTAACTGAATTTTTAACTTTATATAATCATTATAATTTTAGAATCCATATTATGAGTTTATTAGACATAATGTAAGAACTAATTAATTTTTTCATATAAAAGAAGTATTTTTCAAAAAAAACTTTTACCGCCTTTTAATGGTGAACCCTTGTTAAATCCAATATTTGAAAGTATTATATATTCAATTTGACAAAATGAACTTTTTTTTAGAATTGGGACAAAGAATTTAGTTTCAAGAAATATTTTGGTGCTTTTCTTACAACTTTCATATTTGGGTGAATAGTGAAAACACTCTATTTTAACTAAAAACAACTTTTTTAATCAAAATAATTTATATTGTAAAATTATACATTTCAACAGTTTGGAAGTATAAATAGATTATATTTTTACCATTTAATCCAATTCTAGTCATTTTAAGTAATTTCACATTGAAATTGGACAAAAACAAGTGTCAATCTTTTAATGGTTATTATTTCATAAAAATACGCCTTTTGGTTTTGACAGCGACAATTAATTTTAAATTAATAAATGAAACTTCTATGTTTTTAATTTTTGAAAATGGACTTAATTTTTTAATTCAGAATAACAAAATTATCTTAGGGTGAATTTTTGGTATTTTTCTGAAAACATTCAATTTTTAATGAATAGTGAAAAACAATGAGTTATAGTTTAAAACCGAAATTCTATTTAAATAATTATTTATTTTATTTAAATTTAAATTATGTAAAAATATATACATAATACCTAAATATGTTCAATGTAATTCATTGGATTCATTTTTTAATATGTTTAGATATATAAACATTCTGTTGATCTTTTTACGGTCTTTTACCCACCTCCTAGGAGCATTTGCAAATTTGCATTAAACTTAATTTTAACACTTCCATAAATTGAATTTAAAAACTCCGAGAAACACCATTAACCTCATTAAGTAAAATTCTATTCAATAAGATGAAAATAATTTTTGGTGTATAGTAACTTTTGACTTTTATTCACCACGGTTAAAAGTAGAAACGGAAATTAAGGGTAAAAATGATATTATAATTACCCTAACACATGTCCTAATTCTATTGGATAAGTGTAATTATTTCAAAAAAAACCTTATTAATAAAATATGATCCTTTAGGTCCACTTGGATTAGATTAGGACATTTATTATTATTTAATTTAAAGATTAGTAAAAAGTATTAAATTCAAGTTTTCATAACTAAATCATTTTTAATATAAGGATATACATAAGATAAATTAGACTATAAATATTCAATAAAAAGATAAAATGATTTCCTATATAATGGTATTTTATTTATAATTTTAATATATTAAATAATTAAACTCATTTATGACACAATGATGATGTCATAATTACCTTATTAATAAAAGATTAAAATAATTGATATTATAAATACCCCAATAAATGTAATTTTAGAATTATGATGAATTAAACTAATTTTATAGGTTAATATTACATGTTAGGTTTGATTAAATCATGTTTTTTTGAAGTAATCATGATGTTATGATTTTAACAAAAAAAATCCAAATAGTGTCAAAATTGATATAAAATAGTTTTTAAAATAAATATTATATTATTAATTGATATAATAGTCCTAATAATCAATGGATCTTCCAAACGACTTATATAATAATATATTTGACATTAATGAACCAATTGGGGTTATATTGGAATTTTATAGTAATTTTATTAACCCTATAATATAAAAATACAAAGAGACATGATAAATGTCATACTATTTAACTAAGAGTTAAATATAAATGTTAAGTTTATTATGGTGACCTAAACCTGTCTAAAACCTATTGGTTGAGAGGTTTTCAACCCATACCCACCATAGCCTCTAAATAAATCTTTTTTGAGACATTATAAACTTAAAATTATTTTATTTTAAAATATCATTTCAAGCTTTTCCTAAGGTTCCCCTCACCCCTCTTATAAAAGAGCACTCCCCCTTCTCGCTAATTCACACATTCAAAGTCATTTGACTCAGCCAACACCTACCCAAATACCCTCTCAACTATCCTCCCTTCATCCTAGAGGACTTCCTTTAGTCAAAAAATCGTCCTATAGATCCCTTTTGATCAAATAAAATGGAAGAACCTGAAGAAGAGCTAAATATTTCATCACCTCTTTCAAGTTCCTTTCTTCTTCCACTTCCTCTTTCTTTGTTGTTTACATTCTAAAATAATAACTCAGGTATCTTCTATATACTATGATTTTATTATAAATATGGTACAACCATATTCATTATCTTATCCATCCTTTGAATGAAATGTCACCATACGTGCATACATATGGATTACCGTCTCTATGAACGCGATGAGATTCGTTCCCCATCATATCCTTTCAAGAATAACTTTAATTATATGATTTAAAATAATGTTTAATGACTTATTATCATTATGAATATGAATAAGATACATCCTATCCATAACATAAATTACTTACATAACAAAGCATATAATGGAAAACGAGTCAGTTAACACCCGAAATGACGATGATACTAAGATATTATTAACTAATAAATATTACAAGATCATATATGATATCATATTAATGTCTATGATTCTTTTATAATTTAATTACAATTATTTCACAATTTTATAAGAGGTTAAACTACCCTCAACCAAGGAAAAGTAGAAGGTATTTGTTAATTCTACAATATCTTTATTATCTGAGTTTGTTTTTACATAAGTATCTACTGGGAACTCTTTATCAGCCACATTCATGTTTCATAAAATTGTATTTCAAAAAAAATTACAAGATAAAGGGTTAATGTAATTTATAACCTTATTTAAACATATATGTTTTGAAAGTAATCTTTCTTTCATTTTCCAAACAATGTACTTTATGACCTTTTCGACAAAATTAAGGTAAGAATGTTTTTTTAATTTATATGGCGGGTGAGGCTATTTTCCACCGTAATAACATCGTCGAGGCATCCCTTACAAGCTTAAAAGAAAATTTTCAAAGTAAATTATTTCTTTATAATTATGTGTCTCTTAAATGATTTCAAAAAAGAAAGTGATATTTCTCTAAAAATTGTTTTGATTTCATCTATGTCAACATCCTTTGATGGATTTTAAGTTTATTTGAAGTTTATTTATTATGATACAAAACATTAATATTTTATTGAAGGTTTTTTTATATGATTGACTTTAGATGTGATATTTTAATACCATACATGGTTTATGGTTAAATTATTGACATTTCATATGTTATTTTTAAAATGAATGATTATGTTATATTTGAACCTTTTCATGTGGGGAATGTATTGGACTTTGTAAGTGATGGGTGGAGCCGGCTATAGCTCCTCGATGCATCGGTAGGTCTCATGAGATAACTAGATGTGGAATCGGCTGAGGCCTTTCCCAATTTGATATATATTTTTGGTCAAGGCCTTAATCATTTTTAGACGTCTTGGCTAAAGCCTTCACAAAATGTTTCAGAATGATTGGTATTATACATTCCCTCTTTATGAAAATAATATTGATGGTTCATGTGGTCATTAAACTAGTATAATACCCATAATTATGTTTTATTATGGCAATATTTACTCATCTCTTAATCCTTCCATAAAATTATTCATGTTTATTATTGGTAATGGATGTGGTTTCAATTATTCACCATGCTTAATATTTATGTTATCTTCTGCTGTATTGATTAACCTTACTGAGCGTTTGCGCTCACCCCTTTCATGTGTTTCATTTTATGAGGATATCAAGAAGTTAGTTATGAGTGACTTGCAGGCATAATCTAGGAGGCTTGCTTGATTCGAATGGAATAAATTTGTGTTGTATTTCTTTTTCAAGTTGTAAAGTTGAACTTATGTTTGAATCTTGTTTCCAATAATACTAAATTGAATCTTGTTTGAATCTTGTTTCCTTGTGATCATGCCAATATTATGTAATAATACTCCGACTCTGGGTAACTAGGATCGGGGAATTACAATAAAGACTAACATTAATTTCTCAAGGTAATCCAAAAATTCTCTATTCATCAACTCCTTAAAGGCATCTGGAGAATTCATAAGTCCAAGTTGTATTACATTAAATTAATAGTGTTTATAACTTCATCAGAATGTTATTCTGGAAATATCCACCATTTGTTCCATTAAATTATGATATCTACATCACATTTAAATATTGGAGATGTAATGAACTCTTTTGAGTTAATCAAATAGATCGTCAATACTGGTTAGAGGATACTTGATTTTTACCATGATATTTTTATTCCTGTGATAATAAATACAATGATGCATTGATCCATCAGTCTATAAGATACTAAGGATCGATGTACCCCATGGTGAAGGAATCAATCATATCAATCCCTTATCTATATTATCTTGAATCTATTTCCTCAACTCCTATAATTTAATTGGTTTTATTCAATAACAAATATTTGAGATAGTCTTATATCTAGATAGGAGTTCAATGAAAAACAAATCCTCACACAATGTAGAGAACACCCAGAAGATCATCTTAATGTGTATCATTATATTCCCATATAATAGGAATTTCATCAATGTTGGATTACACCTCATTGATTTGAGCTATAAATCCATTATTTCTAGGTATAAGGACACATATTATTGAATTTTACTCCATGGGAATATCATGATTAGTCCTATGTCAATACTTCATAACATAATGATTTGGCATATGAAATGATATTAGTTTTCCTTGATAATTGATATGAGTATTGTCAAAGGAAAAGTAATCCACATCCAATTTTATTTTAAATTCAACCAATAGATAATGAATTAGATATTTGGACATAATTATTTCAAATATTTGAATAAAATATTATTTATAAATCATATGTTTTTATCATTATACCATCATCTGTTTTCATAGATAGTTTAATATATATTTTCTTGAGGTGTTGAATCAACATTCCTAGAAAACTAGTATGATATAAAATAATGTGATGGTCTAAAATAAAATAGAGTATTATAAAATATATATATAAGATTAAGTGTACAGATCATAAATTTTTTATTGGGATATAACTCACATAGAGTGATCAGGAATGCCCTTCTTTGTTCCCATGGTTTATGAGGTCATGGTGGCCTATTTTATTTATTATCTCAAGGTTATGGTCTTGGATTCATATAAAGTAAGATTTTCTTACACTTGAAACATTTTAGTCTAGGTGGATCGTTAATCTATTAATTCTTTTTATATTTTGTGTTAATTCCACTCGTATATTTTCATTTCGAGTTATGGGATTGATGGACAACATTATCTCACTTAAACCACATCCATGGTCATTTGAGTAAAATACCTAAGTGTCACATCCAACACTTTTGTAATGTAGGGGGGTTGGAATTTCATCCAGCTATTTGATTACTATTATCATGATATATCACCTACAATTTCTCATCCCCAAAATAATATCAATCCAAAATTTTTATCTCCACCAGTAGTGAAAATTGAAAAACACCCTCATAGATCCCAATATCTATTTTAGATAATTCCCCAAAAAATATTTTAATCCCAACAATGTAATGGTCGGTCTAAATTTCAGATTGGGTGATATAACTAGAGGTATACCTCATGATCCTCATGAATGCATCTTTATTTGTTCCAACTAAATCATCATCCTTTTCTTCTATATCTATAAATTCCTACTCTATCCTCAATTGAAATGTTTGGGGTCATTTATTAATGAATTATTATTTCTTGAACCCCTCTCATTCCATAGTGTCTATTTATTATTTCTCTATTGTGTTCTTCAAAATATTACACCACCATTTAGAATATCCTTAAAAATGAATGACATCTAAAAAAATAGTTTCATTCTCAATGAAATTGAAAAGTGAAAATATCAATTCTATCATATTGATACATTTCTCAAAAATAAGTGTATTAGAAGATTCACTAATGTGTGGTGGTTGTTGTCAAATGAAAGACTCCATATCATGCTACACCTTCCTTGGTTCGTTTAGGATCTTGAATCGGTTCTTTTATTATTCTTAAATTCTAATTGTTTGTGTGATAATTTATACAAGGTTTTAAATATGGGATTCCATCCCAATTGGTATATCATTGGGAAAATAATTGTAGTTCCCCTCACATGAATATTTTACTTGTTTTATCTTTTCTGAAGAATGTACATTAATAAATAAAAGTCGAGGATAATAATCTGTTATCTAAAAAATAATATTGTTATATAAAACAATAATCATAAATAACATGTGTGGATTAACATATAAATGTTACTGATTAAATCTTGGTTATTCAATGTCTACATCCTTTTAGAATCCCTAATGATACCATATTATTGTTCTCAAACCCTTCTATGTGGTTCATAATGAGAATTTTAATCACTACTGTATATCCCTTTGATGTTTCTCACTGGGATTATAGGTTTAATCCCACTCATCATGCATCAGACTGAAGATTGATTCAATTCATAATCATCTGTTTTGAGATGATCACCCAAAGATACATATGTTTCACAACCATATCAAAATTTCAATATCTATAGAGGGATGTAAATTCTAGTAAAACAATATACTCAAGAAATTTCCAAAATTTTATGATATCATCCTTTATGTAGACCCATATATATGGTTTTCACTAAGGTTTTATAGACCTAGTTCTATTAAATAACATCTCTAATATCCTAAAAATATAATCCTTTTCTCTAATACCATCTGTGTTAACCTAAATTAAGGATAATTTTGTTTTACATTTTATATGATATAAAAGATATATTCTATAAGTAATAGTGATCATATCCCTTGAAATTATAGCATCAGTTTTCTGGGGAATCTCTATATAGTCATATCATTTTACAATGCTTTAAATCACACCATATCATGTGCACCAAACTGGACCAAATTCTAAACATCTTATTAGTAAAAATCATCCTCATAACCTAGTTAATCAAAACATAAGAATGTTTTGAACTCAAACACTCAATATGATATTAATAAACATTACATCAAGTATGAGTCCATAAAAACATGAGAATAATAGGAATATCATAACATCATGAGTGATAATCATAAAATTTTGGTGACCTTCGAGGGACTTGGAAAAATGATTTAACTCCAAAAATATGCATATGTATATATAACAGTCAAAACAATACTTAATAATATTTAACAAAAACCTTGAATCATGATATAATAGGATATGAATGCCTAACATCTTTCCATAACGCCACAAAAATTATCATGGAAAACATTATTTATATGAATAAAAAACTTGAACACATGCATGCAAGACAACATAATTGTACCCAAACATACGTAATCCTTGTGAGTTACAGACATTTACCCGCACTTTTGAACAACTAAATAATTCTTGTGTATATATATATCATGATATTTAAATATTTTACCAATGAATTGAATGAAGATATAATATCACTTATATCATTCATCCATACATATGTGCACAACCTTAAAATAAATATCGTATGACATTATAAAGAACTGATGGAAATAAAAAAATTTATCATAATTTTTAAATAAAGATAATTCTCTTTTAGTAAATAATACATGGGAAAATGAGTTTCATAAAACATTCCAATGAAAATAATTCAGCCTTTATAAAATTAAGAACATATGGGAATAAAAATGTGTTTCATAAAACACAGATATATATATATATATATATATATATTATTCTCTTTTCAAATCATAAAAATCCCATGGAAATAAAAATGGGTTTCATGACATATCGAAATAGTACAAAATAATAACAAGAACTAAATTCCTTGAAATCAAAGACATTTTCAATCATAAATAATCACATAATAGAATAACAGAGAGGTTCATAAATAAAACATAACACTATTAGAGAGTTATTTTTTAAGATATAGTGTGAAATGAAAATGAAATCCTTGACAATGATTTTTTTAAAAAAATTGCAATCATTATTATAAAATTCATAGTCTCAAGTGTCATTTCAAAAAGTATTATTTGTTTGATTAAAAAATTGAAAATAAGATACTAATTTGAGGAGGATTTAATTAAAAATGCATTTACCTATATACGTAATAAAAAATCATTTTAAATTGAAAACATTGTGAACATAGGGGGAATATTCAAGAAGAAAATGTATAACACAATTTAATAAGTTTGAGTTACCGAAACCCTCACCCATACACATGATTTACATGAAAGAAAATTTAATTCTAGTATAATAAAAATAATAATATTCATCACTTATTTCATAAAATTGTTAATTTACATACCCTTTCATAAATATAATTTTTAATTATTCTCTAAAATTATATAATATTGTTTTTATCCATTTTCAATTTCGATTGTCAATAATCCTGATATTTTTAAAATACATTCATAATCTTGATGTAGTTATTAATTATTCTCCTAGTTTTCATAATTCAAATATAATAAAAAGTACTAGAATAGATTGTTTATAATAATTTAAAATGAAATAATTTTATTTGATGTTTTTTTTTGTTATGAATCTTGAAGATGAAATAATCAGTGATCATGTTTTGGTGATTTATAATGAATGAAAATTGGTATATTAGTTAATTAGTTCAACACAAATATTTCCATTCCAAAAAATAAAATACTTATTTAAATAAAATATAGTACGTGTAATTAATATTTCATTTAAATCTATGATAATATTTTATATAATTTTTCATGTAGGTGGTTAGACCGACCCACAAAAAATCAAAATTAGTTGATTATTAAAATTATAAAAGTATATTATTTTGAATAAATATCATTATATTAGTGTAATAATTTTATTATTTAGATAATTTCAGGTTTTGAATAATTTATCAGTGAATGAGTACTTATCTAAAAGTAAAATCAACTCTCATATATTAATAGTAATGTTCTATGAGCATAAAAATAGTGATTTATAGAAATCACTTCGAAGAAATGACTGAAGATTATAAAAAAAATCATCGAGACAAAAAATATCTTGAGTGGTAATACCTTTGATGTAAATCCCATAAGATAAGTAATTTGATTCCATAGAAGCATGTGTGATAATTTAATTCATGGACAAAATAGAATCCATGAATTTCATTAATATAGTAGTCAGTATCCATGAATTTTTAATAATTCCATTTTTGATAGCATTCACAGTAGTGGAAGAGTCACATTAAATACACAAGTTAATCAATAATTATTACTTTTCCATTTCCAGAGAAATGATAATATCAAGAATTTATACATCGTACTATGTAATTTAACTTTCTGGATCATATTAAAAACTCATTGCATCTCTATTTTGATATCTAAAAAATACACCCTAACTAAAAGGACCTAGATTCCCTCTAGACGCACCATCAATATTACATTTAATCCTTCTCGATGATAGATATATCCATATAACTTCAAAATATGCAGATGGAGGATGATAATTACATGTAATTCATTTTTTCCTTAGCATGAAAAATTATGAATATAAATATCACAATATAAATTCTAGAGAGAATTATCATTTTTCACAACATTAATAATTTGAGTGAGAGACAATATAATTTAGAATGAGTTCTATCATGAATAATATTGTTAAGAGAAGTAGATAGTGTGTGTAGGATTTCCATGATGTCAACCAATAAGAGATTCAAAAGCAACTTGGATAGAGACAGCTTAATGGATGCAATTACATGATACTGAATATTTGGTGCATGAGGAATCACCACATCAAAAAGATAAGTAGGAGCCTTCCATAATGTTTTAGTAGTATCACAGCTAAGTAATAAATGATCATTGTTTTCCCTGTATTGATTTCATAAGACACATTTTGAACACAAGTTGATTCCCATGCACTAAAGATAATAATAATTAGTAATTTTAGAATACATCATCGTCCAAGTAAAATAGTATCTACATGGGGAAATCTAGTTTATACTCAAAAACATGGCCCAACGTCTCTTGTTACCTATAATTATCCAATGATTAAAATATTTTGAAGTAAGTAAACCATTGATGGATGGTTCTCATACCATAAAATCATCCCCATTGATAATGTTATAAATAATCACAATTTCTATGATGTCAACAAGAATTGTGTCCAATGAGGAGTCCATTTTCTATTTGACTGAAACATTCATATCATGTTCATCATCATAAGAACTTATTAAAATCAAGATAGACGTAATTATCAAGTTTTTTGACTAAAAATTTAGAGACTAGTTGATGTTAGACACCCAATGAGAGTTAATTGAGATGCTCGAAAATCAAGCCTTAAGGGTCGGTCAAATAGAAGAGTCCATATAATTGAGATTCATATATTTTAGAATGTCTATGAATATGCATCTCAAAAATAAAATCCCTTATGTTTGACAATTAATTAGTTCCCACATAAAATTATCTTATAACGATATATTGGATTCATTGAGATTTATAATTCTAAGACCCCAACAATCTAAAGGTTAAAAACTTTGTTTCTATGGTATAATAATAAATTTTCAATAAATGATTCTTCCACTCGAAACAATATTGATAATATAAATATTGATACCCTTATTAAGATTAGTATGAAAGTTTTAACCAATAAATGAATAGAAAAATTTGGAAACAATAAACTCTATCACAAAGCTAACCACTCATTCCATTTAAATATTTACACCTTTCCAGGATGTGAAAGGATTTCTTATCTAAATCATAATATGATAGATATGAGAATCACTTTGTTTTTGTAGATATATTGGGGAACCAAGATAAATGAAGGGATGTACCGCTTCTCTAATTTATATCTCATTGATGATATCCTCTTTTCTATCTATAATAATGTTTTTTCCAAAGTATAGATAATATTTTTTCCAACTGACCTCTTATCCAAATACCTTTTCATAATGAAGAAGATAATTTTTTATTTTATTGATATTTATTTTGTCACCTTGAGTAAAAATTATCATATAATCATCATATAATAGATTAGTGGGAGAATTTTTTCCTCTAGTACATTTGGGGATTTGATTTGTCTAGTATCATTCATATGTGGAAAAAACATACTCAAATAATCTTCAAAAAATATAGAAAATGATATTTTATAGAGGATCAAATTTCTAGACACATCTTGAACATGTAAAATAGCCCTTAGGAGAGCCATCTATGAGCACTGAGACATCTGCTGATGTTAGAAGTATTTTGACCCATTTAATAAAAACCCCATCAAAGCCAACCATTAATAAAACCAAGAAATAATCCCTAATATAAAATATCAAAGACCTTCTTAACATCGAGTTTGAGAGAAATTTTACCACCCATGGTATATTTCATAAGAATATTAACACATGCAGTGGAAATAATACAACAATGTCAAAAAGTTATACCTTTGATGGTTCAAAACTGATTCATGGAGACAATCTTTCTTGAAAAAACAACTAAGTTGTTAGCCGGATTTTTTCCAATGATCATATAACTAATGTTGAAAAGTGACATATTCTTAAAAATAAGGATATCATTTTTATTATCCTAATTCAGAATGAGGGAAATATATTATGAATTTATGCACTTAATTAATTGGAATCCATTAAGAAAGTGACTAACAAGTCTCCAAACATAAAAATTAATTATTTCCCAAAATTATTGAAATAAATATTTTGGGAACCCATCATTCCTTAGAGATATACCTATATTACTCACAAAAACATATTATTTTAAATCAAAATCATGATTTTTTGTAGAAATATAAGAATTATCTTCATGATTGACAATCCTGTGAAGGGAATCTTCCATTAAATCAATGTTAGTATGAGGTCCATTAAAGAGATACATGTAAAAAGAGAAAACATGAGCAGTTAAATCCTCTCTATTCTTAAAAAACACCTAATTTTCATTAATAATGGGAACAATTTTTCGCTCTTCAAAACATTTTGAATAGTATTAAATACAATGGGGTACCTTTCACCCTCTTTAATCTATTTCACTTTCAAACCCTCTCATTTCATACCATTTTTGTGAACAAGAATGATATTAAGGTCATGTGTGATCACTCTTTCATACTCAATAAGCTTGTGAAAATCAAATCTAGTTCCATTTTATAGAATATAATAAATCATGGATTCCAATTGAAAATTATTTTCACCAATATGACTGAAGCACTGCTGACTCCAGAACATAATCTTTTCCTTAAGAAATTTAAGATTGAGAACACAAGCTAAGAAATCATATTTGTAATTGATATAATTCCATGTTTCCAATACATTTTTTTTGTTTTGAATCATATTTTTATATTTTTAAATAAAAAAAATAATCTAGATGAAAAATAAGATAGGTTACTTCTTGGAAGTGGTAGTTTACACAACATATGATTAATGTTTTTCATTTTTGGAAGACGAGGAGAAAAGGTTGATTGTGATTTAACTTTTTATAACAATAATTATAGTATATGTGTCATTGTTAATCATCAATTTCACCCTTATTAACTATTAATATGGGCCTTATAGGAAAATGGACGTCTTCATTTTGTGGATGCAATAGTTCCCACAATATATAAATGACAGTTTCATTTTTCCTAATAGAAAAGGGATAAGGTTTGTTAATGTAACACCGTAATATTTTTAAAGATGAAAACTGTGTATGATAACAAACATAACATGAATAATTGATATTATTTAATAATGTCTAACCTTGAGACATTATGATGTATTTATTTTGATATAAACTTGGTCTCTTCTGAATCTTGTAGAACAAATGTCTCATAATCAAAATAAACTGTAATTTAGTGTTCTATTATAATCACGCTATTAAATTTTCTAGAATTAATATAACTAAATAAATTATTAAAATTTATGGTATAAAAAAGTATAGACTAATTCATTGGTTATATATTTATTATAAATAAAACAAAAATCAATTTAAATAAAAAAAACTCTCTCAAAAACTATATTTTTCTAAATGGTGGGTTAACCACAATTGAAGAACACATATTAAAATTATTTTTCCCAATTTTGTAAAACGTATTTGAAAAAATAAACTTAATTTTTTAAATATACAATTTAATATTTTCTTTGTGATATTTTGTTGGATTTTTTATAAACAATTAATTTTTTTGATTAATAGTTAAGAATATGCATCTTTATTAAAAATTTTCTTCTCGTTTAAAAAAATACAAGCTCATATTAATTTTTAAATTTTTTTAAAAATAAAATTAGTTATATTATATTAAAATTACACTAATTTAATTAATTATAATCAATTTCATAAAAAATTATGATAGGAAAATATTTTAATCATCTGAATGTTTTTCTTTGGAAAAAGAGATTTTCAACATGTTTGTGGGATTAATATAAAATTATATTCTACCAATTATATGAATCGAATTTATAAAAATGGAATATATATTTTTAATTATAATAATTTATATTATATATAAATCTTAACATAATTTATTACAATAAAAAATAGAGAAAATTTTAAAAAATAATTTCCTTGGTTAATATAAAAATAGTTTTATTGAGGGTCAAACTAAGAAGATAATTGTTTAAAAAGGCCTAGACTTTTCAAAAAAACCAATTTTATGACCATATATAGACCTTTAGCCGATATGGTATAATAAGGACCGATTTTGGAATATTTTATAATAATAATAACGTGGTTTTATTTTTATCACTTCAAAAATTAAATGGATGTCCTCTACCCCGCTTATAAAAGGCTACCCCTCTCCTCAACTATTCACACTTCCAAAACAATTTGGATCAAACAAGACCTAAATAATTATATTACATAATTCCCTCCCTAAATAATATAAGAATTATTTTTATTATCACTCCCTCCTAATAATTAATAAAATATAAACCTAAACAGGGTCTATGAAGAATAGGTAAAATTCTTAAACGTATGTATTGTTTTGTTATTATTTGACAAAAATAATATATTATTATAGTATTATAATATAATAAAACCATTATACCCTATATAATTAGATTTATTATATTAAATTTATGAACCAATTCCATCTACTCATCTATTAAATGGGAAACAAAACATGTGATCTTTTCAACGGTGGACTACCGCCTCACGAACTGACATAATGTTTTTTCCATCAGCACCATTCAATGATTGATATATTGATGGATTTTAATTATTAATATGATATTTTAGGCATTATAATACTAAAAAAATTAATATTTAACTTTTTTACTTCATATATTTCATTCCTTTATGGATATGAAAATGTCCCTCATGTGTTCGGCAGACTGCCACCCCGTGAAGCCTTGTGATTAATTTTTAACTTAAGCTTTACATGGAAGGTCGTAGGTTTGAAATTAAGGAATATATTTGATATTTAGGGCCTGAAAATATTTTTATAAATATAATATCCATTATATATTCTTACCATGTAATCATATGAAAATTAATAATGTCGCTCAGGTGTATGTGTGGACTACCTCCTCAATATAACAATGTGAGATATTTTTCATTTTATTTTTAAATGGATGGTAATAAGGCTGTATTTGATTTTTATAAAGTATATATATATATATTAATAATTATTCTAGTGTTTTTAATTAATATTTATTTCTCATTCATTCAATCTGTAATTAAAAATGGAAATTGTGTTCGCGCATACGTACGGCTTATTTTCTCCATGAAAAGTGTAATACCTTTTCTATCTATAAATTTTTTAGATTACTATAATTAAATATATAATGTATATATATGATATTGAATTAATTTTTATCATTATATATATTATGGATCCATTGGCAGTGTAAGAGGACCAAAAATAATGATTCAAAAAACCTATGAAAAATGAAGGAATTATCACCAAAAATACAGATTTTAACAAGGTAATAATAATAAACAAGTGATAAAAGACGTTAAGATAAAAATATATGGTTATATATATATTATTATGTTTCAATAATATATTTTTAATAACCCTATATTTATTATAAAAGAGGATTAGACACGTATGAAGGAAATCAGACCTGGTGTATGGGTTTCTGATCCCACTTTTAAATTCTAGAGGCAAATTCCATATTCACCACTAATTCCATTCTGTGAGGTATATACTACCCTAAATTTAAAAAAAATGTACATATTAACCCTATGGATATTTTATATCTTAAATATCTTTATCTCCATGGTATTTAGTGTTTCATTAAATGGTATTCCTTTCATGGTGCTTACAATTCAAAAGTCATCAAAGGGGTAAAAGATTTATGTTTCTATCAAATTTTCAAATTGATTGTTTATAATTGAATTTCCATTAAAGAAAATTATTTAATATCTCTATAATAAATACCATTAAATTTCTTTTTCTATGTCCATTCATATATTTTTCAATTAAAATTATCATATTCATCTCTTTGGTAATTAAAATTATTTAGAAAATGTTATTAGTAAAATCCATCATTATTTCTCTATTTGCCCGAAAATCCTTTTTCTTCCAATTCTATATTTTCTAAAAAAATGAAAAATATTTTTAAAATCTCCAAATTATTTCCTAAATTTATTTATACAAATGTTTAAATTTAAAAAAAATTAAATGAATCTTCATTTTGGTTTCCAAACATGGCTCATTTGGATATTATTGAGAACATAAAATGATTATCTATTTTAAAATGTGTGGAATGTATGGAATTTAATTACAACATGAACAATAAATGTGATAAAGATTAATTTACAATTTTCATATGTAATTATTAAATATATATATATATTACTAAAATATTTTTCTGATATTATTGTTTTTAAAAATTAATTAAAAAGGTTATTTTCAGTAAGTTTTTTTAATGAATATTTTATGGTATTTTTTTCATTAGTGATATCAAGCCTTTACTTTACAGATGATAAACTAGGGAAATTATTTATTTATTCCTTTCATATTATTTGTATTTATGGTTTATAATTAGTTTGATGAATTACTGTAACCATATTTTATTTCTTAATTAAATTTTTTATTTGTTAACATTCCCTCAAAATATTCACATTATTATCATCAAAACACAATACATTTTCCCTAATTATAAATATTAATTATCATTTATATACTTAATAATTAAATTTTATATTATTTATACATATTATATTTTACATTAAAAATTAGAATATTTATTTGGGAAATTATTTTAAATATGTATTTAATACTCAATGTGATATTTTTTTCAATAAGGAATATTGTTCCAGAATTCAATCGATTATTCAAAATTAAAATAACGAATTAGACATGCATTGTTTGCGAGGTCCTGGTAATTGATAGAACCTTCATTCATCGACAGTTTCATGAGATGAATCTTCTCAATTTCCTTATATAACTTTGTTATTTAGAGTATACATGTTTATCATATTAAATTGTCTTCTATGAGGTCTCGATAGTAGATATATCAGGATTCCTAAGCTCATTAAATCCAAAAATTTAGCATTTCTATAATTGATAATTTAGATGTTTTTTTAATTCATGAGATTGTATCATTGATATTATCTCTATATGCACTTCATTCTTAGTAAATTGGATAAATGTAATTTGTTTTTAGTTTCTTACAATGTTATATTGGTTAATAATTACATATTCATGTAAATAATACTATTTAAATGGAATTTTTTTAGTTATTTTACATCCCATGTTAATTATGGTTATTGATTCAAGATATATTCCATTTTAATTAACCCTTACTGAGCATTTTGGAACACCATTATTTTATTTCCTTTCTTTTGAATATATTATGTGTACTAAGAATTACATTCAAGGATATGCTATAATGAATATTGATACTCTATAAAAAAATATTTTCTAATTTTTATTAAAAAATTTAATATTGGAATCTCATATATATATAGATTACCAAGACAAGTAACCAACTAATTCATTGGGATGTGATCCTTCTTATCTTAATCCAATGAAATAATGTAAACACTAAATTTGGGATACTAGGGTTGTGGTCATTATAGTTTCTATTTGGGGAAGTTTAGTAGTAACCTTCGAAAATTGTTTTGGTAAAATATATATTACCGAATATAATATTTTGACATACTTTGAAGATATGTATATAATAACATCAATTTTTTTATATGTTAGTTATTATATGGTTTTTCATATAAATACATCCTTATGTGAATATTATAAGTCAACGTGGTTTTTGAACAGATATACCAAGTGGTAATAACATAGAAAAATTTGTGTTTAGCTTGAATCAATCATTAACAAATACATGAAAACAATCCCTACTCTGTACCAAGTATGACGCTCTAGGGGGTTTGATTTGTAAAATTTACATTTTCATTTCCAACCATTATGATGGATTTGAATAGCCAATGAAAATGAATGAATTTGGCAAAACCTATAGTATCATAGATTAAAAAAAATATTTCATTATTTAAAAATATTATAAATGATTATACATGATTATACGGTTTACCAAAATGATTATTGACGCTCACACCTTGCTATTTAGTTTTAGGTAATGGCTGGAATGTATTAGAATCATGTAAACATTGAATATAAAGGAAATTATTGTTACTATGAGAAAAAATGGGATGATGATTGAAGTGAATGAAATAGTAATTTTCATTAATAAATTATCCCATAATCACATTAATAAGATATTAGTTAAGAAACACATAGACTCACCAAAGAAGAGAAGGATGGTGTTTATTAAGAGCTTATAAAATGGATACCCTGAGGTAAATATGACTCAATTTATGTCATGTCATGCACATGGAAAGAGACAAGGAAAAAAAT
Organism: Viscum album; assembly: GCA_963277665.1. Classification (NCBI taxonomy): domain Eukaryota; kingdom Viridiplantae; phylum Streptophyta; class Magnoliopsida; order Santalales; family Viscaceae; genus Viscum; species Viscum album. The sequence goes on along the minus strand of OY728140.1, from coordinate 1,939,426,582 downwards.
GTATCAAAGTAATGTGAAAATGTTTTATGTTTTTAAAGGAATGGATTAATGTAATTAATTATCAAGGAAAAATGATGATTATTATGGATGTAAGTAAATTTCAGCTTAGGGACCCATTTATAGTTCATTGTATTATATGTGGGGGACATAGACATTATCTGAGTCCATTCCCACTTCTAAAATTAACCCCAATATCGAGGAAGGACTTATATTGAAATAAAATAGATGAAGAATTTATTTAACATAATTCAATAATTTAATTTTAGAATACTTTTCCTCAATAGTATTTGGTTATAATAATCATGAAACATATAAGGATTGTGTTGAAGATTACAATCATATATGTCTTCAAAAAATTATCTGTTATGGATATCATCGTTTGTTTATTAGATTGAGATTGATTATTTGTTAAAATTATTATAAACCCCCTTTTCATGTTTTATTATTTGTGATTATATGAAGAGTTTTTATGTTTTTTTATATATTTATGGAAATAAAACCTATTTTTTAATATGTGTTTTTTGTAAAAAAAATTATTGAAGGAAGAATTCCCATACTTTTCAGAGAATATTCTTAAACGAGTTTGTAACCTTTTGATTTTTTCTTATCATTATGGTTGAGGTAATTATAGTTATTACACTTTGGTAAGGTCATAAATATTATATTGTTATGGTTTAATAAAAAGGACATCATGCATTTTGGGTGACAACCCATCTCATCTAGAAAGGCCACAAGGAATGAACCCATAACCAAAGGGAGAAAAGGTTGTTTTGCATATCATTGGCCTATGTGATTTTATGTTTAATATATCATTATTTTTCCTTGAAAATTTTAAATGATATATATTAATTCTGAACCTATGTTCTTAGTGTTTATTTTTAGATATTAGTGTATTATATTTTCTAACTAGTTCACATAATATTTTTTTGTAAAATATTTCGAGATGGGCCGAAGGACTTGTCATTATTTCTTGGATTTTAAATTTAATTAAATATTAATTTTAATTATTCTGATAAAAAAATCATTTTTGGATATTAATTTATTTGAGAATGAGATGAATTGGGAATTAATCAAACTCTAACTGAAGTATTGAATTGTGTTAATGATATAAAAATTCATCATGTTATAATATATCATAATATTTTAATAGAGTTGAGTAATTCCTCAATATTTGTAAAAGGTTCCTAGAAACAATTATCATATTACCTTCATATCAGTTGAATAAAGGGTCCTTTCAGTCTTCAATGATTTATGATTTTGGGGTATTGACCTTCTCTTTATCATTCTCATTCTTGTGATCAAGGACCTCTATCACACTATATAATTTATTTTCCCATTACTATTTTCTTCCATGTCCATATCATCACCTCCCAACTATGTCATCCTACTTGGAAACCTAGTAATTTGTTATTGAATATGTCCTTTCATATTTCCCTTTACCAATTTTATGAAATAATAATTTTCACCCTCTTTACTATATGAGTTTTTAAAAGATGAATTTTGAAAAATAAATCCCTTGACAACCAATTAAAATTTAATATATCAATGATGCAATATATTGATGGTGGGGAGAATGTAACACCATGAGATTTTAAAATAAGATTCTCGATTTTGACAGTGTTTATGACATGAATCACTAAGATTCTAAGATAAATTAACACCCTTACACTTCCTGATATATTTTGTTTTAAATAAATTTAATCTCATTGATACCATGGAGAACATGCAACTTTGAGTCTATATGAACTATAATACAGTATACCATTATAACTTATCCATTAAATTGGATGTAATTAATAATAATAACTAAGAAATGAAAATCATATGTTTTACACATTTATACTAAAAATCATTAGTTATCTATTGATTAAAAATCGAATAATAATCATATGAAATAAAAAAGAAACCTTTTCTGAAAGATTATATTTCTCTAAATGGAAGGTTCATCTCACATTAGGAAAATATTTTAAAAATAATTTTTTTTAATTTTTTAAAAATAATTTTAAAAGTAAAATTCATTTTAGAAATATATATGTAAAATTTATCTTTCGGTGAATTTTTGGTATTTTTCTAAATTATATATTTTTAGATGAATGGTGAAAAATACTACTTTTTATTGAAAAATACATTTCCATTGAAATAATTTAAAAGGTTAAAATATATTTAAATTTTTTTAAAGTAAAAAAAGTTTAATTATATTAAAATTTATATAATTTAGGTCATTTTAATTAATTTAATAATGAATTCTAATATAAAACCTCTTAATTATTTTAATGTTTTTCAATGAAAACCCCATTTTGACCCATCTACGCATTTAATTTTAAATTAAACTCTTCCAACTTAGTTATTTGTGTTTGGAAAAATGGAATAAATATTTTTAATAATAAAAATATATATTTTATAATAAGATAAACCTTATTTTTTACATAATCAATAATGAAAATAGAAAATATTTAATTACTCTTTTTAAGGTAAAAATGGGTTCACTGGGGGTTAATGTAAAAAAGATATGGGTTAAAAACGAAATAAAACATTTAAAAACCCCAATGTATGGCAATATTTTGACCTGGAATCCTATTAGATTCAAAAATTAGCATTTGGAGTATTTTTTAATGAGAAAAATTTGGGTATAAATTTATCTTTTAAAAACGTCCATCTGTGTCCTCTCCCACACTTATAAAATACCACCCATTATCCTCCCCTATTCACACTTCTAGAAAACATTATTTAAGAGAATAACTACCTAAATATATTTCTTAATTGACTCCTCTCATAATATAGGGATTATTTTTATTTTTAGTCCATCCTAATAAGGATTTAATGATAAAACTAATGATAAGAAGAGGTAAAATTCTTAAATGTGCATATGTGTTTAATTTATTCTTACACCTCCTTCAAATAATAATAAAATATGATAATATAATAAAACACTTATCCTCTATATAAGGATATGTTATTATAATAATTTAATAACCAAGATACATATCCACATCCACCAAATGGGAAATGAAACTCTCAATCGTTTTTACAGTGAATGACTTCATCATGAATCGATGTAAACTGTTTTCTATCCCCACCTATCAAGGATAGATATAATGATGAATTTAACATATGTATATAAAATTTTTAACATTATGAAAATTCTTTAATTTTTATTTTAAATATTAATTCTAATTTTCCATTATGTCTGTTGTACAATAATATTACTTCGGTGTCTAGCGGACTACAACCTCACGATCCAATGTGATTCATTTTTCACTTACAATTTACATAGATGGTAATAAAGTAAAAATTAATGAATATATGTAATACTTGTGAACTATAAATTATTTTAAATATATAATATCACATATAAATTTTTAAATTCATGTCATTTAGAAATCAATAATGTCACTTGTGTGTGTCTGTAGACTACCAACTCCATGTTGCGATGTGAGGTGTTTATGATTTTATTTTCAAATGGATAGTAATAAGTTAGTATTTGATTAATATAAATGATATATTTATAACAAAATAATATTTCTGTTATAGTTGATTTATCATTTATTTATATTTTGTTCCACCGTTCAAGAAAATATGGAAACAAAATTGATGAGTACGTACGGGTCAACATGTCGATGAATTGTGTCACCCATTTTCTATCTATAACAATTGTAGATTAATATAATTACATATATTATGAATATATATGATATTTAAATAATTTTTAACATTATTTATATTCTGAATCCATGACTAAATTAAATGTACTAAAATTGCCATAATAAAAAATAGATGAAAAATGAAGCAATTATCAACAAACTTTTTTATTTTTACAAAGAAATGTGGATAAATGGGTGATAAAAGAGTATATGTATATCATATGTGGTTTAAAATATATAAATAGTGTTTTTAATATTTTTATAATAAAAATAAAGTTATTATATAGTAGTTTTGAACAAGTACGATATAAATCAGACCAGAGGTAGAGGTTTCTCGTATTACATTTACTTCTGTGATACATATGCCATATTTTCACATATACTGTTATGTGGTGTATATTATATGAGTTTTGATATTTTATATCATGAAGATATTTATATTTATTTAAATAAAGTTTCATTTTATTTTATTCCATTCATTGGAATTGTGACTCCAAAGTTTCCAAAGGGGTAAGATATTTTTGTTTTAATATAATTTTAATTGGGATTTTTTACTTGAATTTAAATTGATGGAAATAAATATATAATTTTCTAATAAACAAATTAATTTTTATCATCCTAAATTTATTCTGTAAGTTTTCAATAAATAGTACCTTATTCTTATTTTTCATCCATAAAAATATTTAGAAAATATTTTTAATAATATGTGACGTCATTTATCTCTTTAGTAGAAAATCCCTTTTCTTCCAAAAATATTTTTCATAAAAATATTTCCAATAAATGTTTATTTAATTCTAATATTTATTTATTAAATAAATTTTTACCCAGTTTTAAATTTTTATAGAAAAAAATTAAAATTAATGTCCATATCATTTTCTAATCAAGGCTCATTTGACTTTTACTAAAAATATGAATTGAATATTTTTTTATCATGTATGACATGTATGAAATTTACTACAACCATGACCACTTAATGTTTTAAATCTTCCACTATAAGTTCCAAAGGTTATTTTTAAATAACAAATGTTTCAAATTATTTTGTAAACTTTTAGTTTTATAAAATGTATTTTCAATGTGAAAATTTTATTTTTTTTCTTAATAATGGTTATAAAGTCATTATTATGTTATTTATATTATTCAAAAACAATAAAACCTTATTTAACATGTGAAACATGGGTGATATATTGTATTGATTCCATCCTTGTAATTTTTACCTAATTTTTATAATAATTTTAAAAAGAAATATTATTGGGATTTTCATTCTTCATTAATTATTGTAATCATTAATTATCAATTGAAATATTAACATTATTATTAACAATTGAAATTACATTTCCCCAAAATATACATATAATTTATCATTTATATTCTCATAATATAAACTGTATATCATTTCTACATATGTTATTTTACTTTGAATGTCATATGTGAAGTGCCCAGATCAGTGTGAATCACTGAGAGGGGGAGGGGGTGAATCAGTGATCCTTTAAAACTTTTTACTAATTGATTCTTAATCAATTAAACCTCTATGGCTGGTTAAAGCCTCGATCCACTCTTCTTGTGTCTCTCACCTTTCCACGAATGATGCAGTAAATGTAAAGGCACTGGACAAAAGGATTTACAAGGTTCGGCACCAAAGGCCTACATCTTTGCCATGCTCTCCCAGCATGGATTCTCCCATTATAATCTGTTAGTATTACAATGGTCGATACAGAGTCCCACTGTATCTCTCCTGAGTCCCACAGGAGGGTCTTTATACTGCTTCACACAGTGTTACCAGAGTCCCACTGGCCTGCTCCAGAATCCCACTGAAGACTTCTTCTCCCTGAGTCCCACAGGGTCTTCTCCTGGCTCCTCGAGTCACACGAGTAGCTCTTCTTCACTTTAAGTTCTTCAAGTAACCTCAGCAGCCTGGGATAAAGGCTGCTGGCCTTGCTCTGTACCTCTGATCACTTGTGATGATCAGGTCTTCTCGTCTTTCTCAGGCTTTATCTCCTTCTTCAGGATGACCTGGCTTCTCTCTCCAACTACTGAATACTCAGACAACTGATATCTTTAGCTTCAGTCTGGTCCAGTCTCAGTTCAGTTCAACTTCATACACTGAGTGCATGACAGCTCTTCATCCTCATGCATTGATAGCATGGCCTTCTCAATTCTTCAAGAACCTCCTTGTCTTGGACAACTCAAATGCACACCACTGATTTGACTTTGTTCGTGTGTGCATGTGCATGCATGCATGCATGCACTTCTCCTTTCCTCTTCTTGGTGCAGTAGACCCACAAAGGGTGTAATCAATTATAGCACACACCTTCTCCACAACCTTCACACACTATATTCAAATTGTTCACACACTAAAAGTGTGTTATACTTTAGTGTGGGTCAACTTCTTCCTTCTTCAATGTGTGTTCACTCCACTTAGAGCATACACATAGGTTCGGCCTTCACTTGTCACTTGTTAAGCACACATAAATTCTTCATTTAGCACACACTTGATCTTGGCCTACTCTTCTATTCTTGCACACACTTGGGCCGTAGGTGATTCTTCAAGTTTGCACACACACACAAATGTGTGGTCTTCACTTCACCCACTTGCATACACTTGGCCTCGGCTTACTTCTTCACTATATCACACACACACAATGGTGTGGTCTCGGCCTCCCACTTCTTGTGCACACACTGCCCGAATGGTGTTCTCCCAAGTGGCACACACACGAGGCAAGGCCTCGGCCTTCACTTCTTCAAATGCACAAACAACTGCCTCAAGCAAGCCGTGCAAGAGGGTGCGGCCAATTCTTCACTTCTTGTCCGCGCAAGCACAAGCCACAAGGGTGCAACCAGGCGCGCAAGTGCCACTGCCGCGCAAGTGTGCAAGGTGCAACACCGCGGGCACACAAGTGCAAGGGCACAAGCGGGCCGCACAAGTGCCTACCGCGCAGGGGGCGCGGTGCACAGAGGGAGTGCGCAAGATCGCGCTGCCCTTCCTCCTTCCTGTCGCGCAAAGGATAGCGCGCAGGGGACTCTTCCCTTCACGTCTTTCGCGCAAGGGGTGCACGAAAGGAACCTCACGGAGCCAAGGGGTGGCTCCGGGCTTCTCAAATTCTTCTCGAGGCAGAGAGCACTCACGGGACTCGGATTTTCAACAAGAACTTCAGCAAGATTCTTTGGAGCCTTGGGCTCTTCTTATATAGGCGAAGTAGGGGCGGTTCATCTGCGTAGAGATACATTTAATCGCCCGAAGATTTCGGTTCTTTAAAGATTTTTTCAAATCTCGTTTCTCATCTGTTTCACGCGGGTTCCCTTTATTTTTTGTTCCTCTACGTGCATGCGACTCATAACGCATGCACAGCCTTCGGTTTAGGCTCATCCCATGCAAAAACACCAACCACGTGGCCTCGGCAGCTTCTCTTGCCTCGGCCTCAACCGAAATCCTCCAAACATTGCATGCATGGTCATTTTTAGGCATGATCCTGTTCGTTATGGCCAGACGAGCACAATGGACACTTCGGTTTGATCAGAGGTGGCCGGATACTCAAAATCTTCACTCGGGAGGCGCCTGGTTCAGCGGCGGCTTCGCGGGAGGCTTCGGCTCGAGCTCGAGGTGGAAGACGAGCCACGGCCGTCGGATGCGGTGATCAATTATCCTCGGACGGCCTGGATCAAATCGGGGGCACGGCGGATTAGATGAGCGGTCCAGATCGAGCGCGCGATGAATCGTGCGGCTGGGATTCCTTCCCGGTGAAAAATGCGCGTCCCACATCGAATTCTCTGGCGGTTTTTCCGCACTTTATCACCCAAGCGCCCGCCGCTACTCCTCAGTTGCATCTTCTCCCTCCACGGTGCCACCCCGCACCGTGTTCTCCCTGCGGGCGCGCTCTGCACCCACTCTCTGCTCCTGCGGGCGCGCTACTGGCACCCACTATGCATTCTGGGTGCGCTATGCGCCCATGCCGCGCAGGAACTGATCCCTTGCGTGGCCTCGGCTTACACACGGCCGCCTCTCGGGCTGGCCACATGGGATCCCCCCTTGGGCGTGGCGCCTTAGGCCCACATGTGCCTTGGGGGTTGAACCCTTAAGGCTGGCCCTTGGTGGCATACATTTTTTGGCAAAGGGACAGAATAATAACTTTGTTAAAAACAAAGTATTCCATGAGTTCAAGCCATATCAAATACCAAATGCCAAGCCACTTCAAGCCTTTCTTCCTCTTCTCCATTTCTTCCATTCTTCTTCTTCATTTGAAATTCCTCCATTATCTTCAACATGTATTCATCACTTAGGAATGGAATTTCAAACGGTTTCTTCTTAATCTTCTTCATCTCCTCTTACATATGTGTTCAATACTTAGGAGGGACTTCTTCAACTGAATCTCATAAATCACCCATGTTCTTCAATGTTCTTTATTGATCTAATCAGAGATCAATTGGATCACCTTCATGTTCACATGCACTAAGTGATAGTGCATGGACTTCATTAATGCACATCATCCACTTAGGAGTTGTGGATGGAACTCCTTTCAACTCCTCATGCATTGTGAAGACAATTCATGGTCTTCAAACATTGTTGTGACATTGTATCCAGTTGATACAAGTTCTTGGAATATTAAGAACAGCTCAACAATCGTCAGATATACTTAGAGAATGTTTCAACCATCATTTCCAATACCACTTAGTGAATCTCCTAAGTGACATGCATCTTAGTACCATGGCCATTCTCCTTCATCACCATCACCATCACATCCTTTGACATTCACATCTTGACAATTCTTGACATCCATTCATTCTAAGACAACAACATGCCTCATTGACAACAAATGCAACACAATGCACTTCAATCTCCCCCTTTATATTTGTTGTCAATACACTCTTTCAGCACATATGAATGGGTCAATATGTGTGCCAATATTTTCTCCCCATTATTGGCAATCAAATGCAAAGGTGTGGTGTGGTTCACTTTCAAAAATATCTCTTCCTCCCTTGGAAAAGTATTTTCTTGAAAAACACTGAGAGATGGATGATGCCACATGTTCTTCTTTAGCAAAGAACCTTTAGTAAATCATCTCTAAGTCTACTTGGGCTAACCCGGTGTAGAAAACAAGAGTGATATGACCAAGGAACTCAATGCTGTCCAACATTCACAATACATGTGAGATCATGCTTAGGGGTTTGAAAATTTTTCAGATATAACAATGAATTGCTAAATCCTGCACATACTTCACAAAACTCATTAGAAAGTTCAGTGCAATGATAAAGCTCCCCCTTTTATCCACTTGTCTTCAATCCATACTCCCCCTTAATTGACAAGATAAACTCAATTAAGAAACAAGGGATGAAAGTATGATTGGAATACCTTTACTTTTCTCAAGATGGTATTAATCTAGGAATGCCATCTTCTTCAGATTGGCTCCCCCTCAAGGGGTGCACTCCATTCTGTCCAAACCATCCTCCAGATGAGAATGATCATCATCTTCAATTCCCTGTAATGTTAGCACATGTATATACCAATAGTATAAGGGAATAAGATGGAACCTCCTTGGTTCATCAATGTGAACAACAAGGTTGAGAAGATTCTCTCAACCGAGATGTCCCATTTTCTCCATTCTTCACACATGCACATTTTATCTTCAATGATGATTGTGCTGGTGTGGATCTCAATACATCTTCATGTGAAATCTTTTGTTTCCTTTTTTCCTTGGCAATTGCCAGTGCTTCATCTTCAGCCCTTTGCAGTTCTCTGGCAAGTTGCAACTGATTTGGCCATATGACTAACAAGTCACTTGGAAGTGTGCCCTCAGTTCTGGAAATTCCACATGGTTCTTTGGATGCTGCTAAGCTACCTTTCTTAGGCAACTTATTTTCAATCAATCCCTTCTTCTTCTGGATTGATTGTCTTTTGGAGTTCAGTCTGCTTCTATTTAGTTTCATGGCTTCTTTACAAAGATCCATGATATGTCCTTTCTTTCCACAGTAGAAGCATTTCTTGGTGGTCCTTCTGGATGCATCACCCTTCTTGGATTTAGACTCCAAGGTCTTCTCTTCATCCTTCAAACTCTTCTTGGGAGCATCTTCCACTTTCTTCTGTTTGCTTCCCAAAGAATCTATCTTAGCCAGGTTCAGTGATCTTCTCTTCCTTCCAGCTTTGGATACATTCGGAGATTGACATGTATCAAATTGTTGACCACTTTTGCAACCATCCCAGATGTTGTCAAGTAATCCAAATCTGTTAGTAGTAAACAGATGTTTCTGGACCTGTGGATGTTTCTTCTTTTCTTCTGGCTTGCTCCCCCTTGGCATGGGCTTCCTTTGTGCTTTGACATTTAGTGTATTGTACCAACAATCATTTGCACAATGCCCATACTTGTTACAACACCAGCATTGTCCCACGAATCTTGACCTCTTCAGTCCTTCTGATTGTAGGGAACTTTTCTTGACAAGTTGTGTTGTTTCAGGAGAGCTCTGCTTCTTCATTTTCTTCATCCATACTTGTTTGGAATTATTCTTCCATCCTGCACTTTTTGTGGAAACACAATTAGAAGAATCAGTACAAGATGGGATGGATGGTACCTTCTTTTTAGAAGTTGTTGCACTTTCACTAGAGGATGTCTTTCTTTTAGAATCATCCTTCTCAAAGCTCACTTGAGTGGCAACACTTCTTCTTCCAGCTGTCCGGGAGGCTTTGGCTTGGGTGATTGCTGATTTTTCAATATCACCTCTAATTCTAAACACTTCATGTTGAGGGAGTTCTTCTCATCCTCAATTGTTCTTAGCCTTCCTTCCCATTTCTCTTGCAGCTGTTTTATCTGGTCTTCATGCACCTGTTTCATTTCAAGCAATGAGTTGTCAAGCTCCTTCACCCTTTTGACTTTGTCTTCTAGTTGAGCATCTCTGACAACCATTGACACTTTGTGCCTCTTTTCTAGTGCATGGAAAACATCTTTGACCATTATTTTAAAGAAATCTTTCTCAGAAAGGCTTCTTTGCAATTCTTCACAGGTATCTTCATATCTTTCATTGCAAAGAGATACTGTTTCATCTTTGGCATTTACCAGCTTTCTGAGAGTGTTGGTTATGCCAACCCTTTTTGCCAATTGATCTTCCATTGCATTGGCCTCTTCTTCTAACTGTGATTTTTCTTCATGAAGATCATGGATGCCTGTAGCTATACATTTTGCCACTTCCATGGGAACTGTCTTCTGAAGATATTTGAGTGCACTCTGAAGATCATTCATTGTTTCAACTTCATCACAGCTAGGACAGGCTTTCTTCATCTTCTTGGCCTGTTTCTTCTTTCTATTTTTCTGAGTCTTGGCAGATATCTCCATTTGAGGCTGGTTGCTCATATCCTCAAATCTGCACTTCATAAAGACTCCCTTGGATCTTTTAGAGGTAACCTCCTTTGATACCAACTGAAGTGCCTAGATCAGTGTGAATCACTGAGAGGGGGAGGGGGTGAATCAGTGATCCTTTAAAACTTTTTACTAATTGATTCTTAATCAATTAAACCTCTATGGCTGGTTAAAGCCTCGATCCACTCTTCTTGTGTCTCTCACTTTCCACGAATGATGCAGTAAATGTAAAGGCACTGGACACAAGGATTTACAAGGTTCGGCACCAAAGGCCTACATCCTTGCCATGCTCTCCCAGCATGGATTCTCCCATTATAATCTGTTAGTATTACAATGGTCGATACAGAGTCCCACTGTATCTCTCCTGAGTCCCACAGGAGGGTCTTTATACTGCTTCACACAGTGTTACCAGAGTCCCACTGGCCTGCTCCAGAATCCCACTGAAGACTTCTTCTCCCTGAGTCCCACAGGGTCTTCTCCTGGCTCCTCGAGTCACACGAGTAGCTCTTCTTCACTTTAAGTTCTTCAAGTAACCTCAGCAGCCTCGGATAAAGGCTGCTGGCCTTGCTCTGTACCTCTGATCACTTGTGATGATCAGGTCTTCTCGTCTTGCTCAGGCTTTATCTCCTTCTTCAGGATGACCTGGCTTCTCTCTCCAACTACTAAATACTCAGACAACTGATATCTTTAGCTTCAGTCTGGTCCAGTCTCAGTTCAGTTCAACTTCATGCACTGAGTGCATGACAGCTCTTCATCCTCATGCATTGATAGCATGGCCTTCTCAATTCTTCAAGAACCTCCTTGTCTTGGACAACTCAAATGCACACCACTGATTTGACTTTGTTCACGTGTGCATGTGCATGCATGCATGCATGCACTTCTCCTTTCCTCTTCTTGGTGCAGTAGACCCACAAAGGGTGTAATCAATTATAGCACACACCTTCTCCACAACCTTCACACACTATATTCAAATTGTTCACACACTAAAAGTGTGTTATACTTTAGTGTGGGTCAACTTCTTCCTTCTTCAATGTGTGTTCACTCCACTTAGAGCATACACATAGGTTCGGCCTTCACTTGTCACTTGTTAAGCACACACAAATTCTTCATTTAGCACACACTTGATCTTGGCCTACTCTTCTATTCTTGCACACACTTGGGCCGTAGGTGATTCTTCAAGTTTGCACACACACACAAATGTGTGGTCTTCACTTCACCCACTTGCATACACTTGGCCTCGGCTTACTTCTTCACTATATCACACACACACAATGGTGTGGTCTCGGCCTCCCACTTCTTGTGCACACACTGCCCGAATGGTGTTCTCCCAAGTGGCACACACACAAGGCAAGGCCTCGGCCTTCACTTCTTCAAATGCACAAACAACTGCCTCAAGCAAGCCGTGCAAGAGGGTGCGGCCAATTCTTCACTTCTTGTCCGCGCAAGCACAAGCCACAAGGGTGCAACCAGGCGCGCAAGTGCCATTGCCGCGCAAGTGTGCAAGGTGCAACACTGCGGGCACACAAGTGCAAGGGCACAAGCGGGCCGCACAAGTGCCTACCGCGCAGGGGGCGCGGTGCACAGAGGGAGTGTGCAAGATCGCGCTGCCCTTCCTCCTTCCTGTCGCGCAAAGGATAGCGCGCAGGGGACTCTTCCCTTCACGTCTTTCGCGCAAGGGGTGCACGAAAGGAACCTCACGGAGCCAAGGGGTGGCTCCGGGCTTCTCAAATTCTTCGCGAGGCAGAGAGCACTCACGGGACTCGGATTTTCAACAAGAACTTCAGCAAGCTTCTTTGGAGCCTTGGGCTCTTCTTATATAGGCGAAGTAGGGGAAGTTCATCCGCGTAGAGATACATTTAATCGCCCGAAGATTTCGGTTCTTTAAAGATTTTTTCAAATCTCGTTTCTCATCTGTTTCACGCGGGTTCCCTTTTTTTTTGTTCCTCTACGTGCATGCGACTCATAACGCATGCACAGCCTTCGGTTTAGGCTCATCCCATGCAAAAACACCAACCACGTGGCCTCGGCAGCTTCTCTTGCCTCGGCCTCAACCGAAATCCTCCAAACATTGCATGCATGGTCATTTTTAGGCATGATCCTGTTCGTTATGGCCAGACGAGCACAATGGACACTTCGGTTTGATCGGAGGTGGCCGGATACTCAAAATCTTCACTCGGGAGGCGCCTGGTTCAACGGCGGCTTCGCGGGAGGCTTCGGCTCGAGCTCGAGGTGGAAGACGAGCCACGGCCGTCGGATGCGGTGATCAATTATCCTCGGACGGCCTGGATCAAATCAGGGGCGCGGCGGATTAGATGAGCGGTCCAGATCGAGCGCGCGATGAATCGTGCGGCTGGGATTCTTTCCCGGTGAAAAATGCGCGTCCCACATCGAATTCTCCAGCGGTTTTTCCGCACTTTATCACCCAAGCGCCCGCCGCTACTCCTCAGTTGCATCTTCTCCCTCCACGGTGCCGCCCCGCACCGTGTTCTCCCTGCGGGCGCGCTCTGCGCCCACTCTCTGCTCCTGCGGGCGCGCTACTGGCGCCCACTATGCATTCTGGGTGTGCTATGCGCCCATGCCGCGCAGGAACTGATCCCCTGCGTGGCCTCGGCTTACACACGGCCGCCTCTCGGGCTGGCCACATGGGATCCCCCCTTGGGCGTGGCGCCTTAGGCCCACATGTGCCTTGGGGGTTGAACCCTTAAGGCTGGCCCTTGGTGGCATACATTTTTTGGCAAAGGGACAGAATAATAACTTTGTTAAAAACAAAGTATTCCATGAGTTCAAGCCATATCAAATACCAAATGCCAAGCCACTTCAAGCCTTTCTTCCTCTTCTCCATTTCTTCCATTCTTCTTCTTCATTTGAAATTCCTCTATTATCTTCAACATGTATTCATCACTTAGGAATGGAATTTCAAACGGTTTCTTCTTAATCTTCTTCATCTCCTCTTACATATGTGTTCAATACTTAGGATGGACTTCTTCAACTGAATCTCATAAATCACCCATGTTCTTCAATGTTCTTTATTGATCTAATCAGAGATCAATTGGATCACCTTCATGTTCACATGCACTAAGTGATAGTGCATGGACTTCATTAATGCACATCATCCACTTAGGAGTTGTGGATGGAACTCCTTTCTACTCCTCATGCATTGTGAAGACAATGCATGGTCTTCAAACATTGTTGTGACATTGTATCCAGTTGATACAAGTTCTTGGAATATTAAGAACAGCTCAACAATCGTCAGATATACTTAGAGAATGTTTCAACCATCATTTCCAATACCACTTAGTGAATCTCCTAAGTGACATGCATCTTAGTACCATGGCCATTCTCCTTCATCACCATCACCATCACATCCTTTGACATTCACATCTTGACAATTCTTGACATCCATTCATTCTAAGACAACAACATGCCTCATTGACAACAAATGCAACACAATGCACTTCAATATGATTGAGTGGGGAAATTATTGTTAACCTTTATTCATTACTCGATATAGAAATTTATTGATTAGGTATTTTGTTCCTGAGTTAGATTTTATATTTGATATGTGAGGAATTATTTGGACATATAGTGATAGTTGCGCTTGGTTATAGATATCCCTTTCATTCATCTATTGTTTCATATAAAAAATCCACTAGTTAGCATAATTTAAATGGGTTTTTTCTATACCTACACATAGTATTAGACCGTATTTTGAAAGGACTTTACATTATAGGTTTCCTGATGTAATAGATTATAACATCCAATAATTAAGAGCTTACATCATTTTTATTTCATTTATTTATTATTATACATGATATTTCTACATTTATATTATAATTGGATGCATTTCATTAATAGTATATTAATTAAATGTAATTTTTATTCAACTATCTACATTGACATATTGATTAATCTTTATCTATTTATGTTAGTAAATTTACTTAAATAGAATTTATTTATTTGGTATTTACATAGACACAATGATTATGTTTATTTTTTCAAGAAACATCACACTATACATAACCCTTACTTGTCATTTGAGATCACCATTCTTTTTTTCCATTCTAAAAAACCTAGGATGTGTAATAAGAATAAAATGAAAGGATATTCTAGATGGGATAGTGATATTCTTGAAAAAAATATTTTTTAATTAGTATTTTTAAATGTAATATTTGAATATGGTATGTTTCTAGTTTACCACGTCTACTAAAATATTTGGTTCATTAGGATGTTATTCCTTGCTTCATATGACAAGGTAAAAATGTAACCAATGGCTCTAGGCTACTAGGGTCAGGGATGTTATAGTTTATAGATATTCACATTGGATAAAAACATCCATTATACTAAAAACAAATATTTTTATATAGTAATAGAAAAATTTGATTTTAATGTTAACATGGAAATGAAAATAATTTTATGAGAAAAATGTACTAAGATTGAGAAATTATGATATCCATTAGAAGACCCCTTAGAAATGGATGTGTTAATACAATATCATGTTATTATAGAATTATGTAAAATGAAGTGGGTTATAATAAAAGGATAATGGGAATAGTATCATGTAGAAACTGAATTATTTGAGTGTTGCTGAATGAGAGGTGTTAAGACCATATTATAAGTGGTGATATTGGCACTTTTATGATTATAGTCACGTAATATAATGGGAGAACATGTTACATATGTCATGTGCCACAATAACTAAAAAATAATTGAGTATATAATGTGGTCAGATCAATAATATATCGATCGACCAATTTGAAACATTTTTTTCCATTTTAGAGCTCATTAGCGATAGATTTATTACATTTACCATTTTTTATTTTATTTTGTTAACAATAATTTTCCATACATGACATATCCTTTGTACACATAAATAAAATTGTCTTTATATTATAATTTTGACATTATAATTCAATATATCAATTCATTTTAATTATATTAATTTTAAAAAAGTTGTAGAAATAAATTTGAAAATAATAAATATATTCTGTATTAACACAATTTATGAAACAAAAAAATAAATTATGTTCTAAAGTTCAATTATATATTTTGTTTTTAAAATTAGAATTATTAAATGATAGTTTCACTGATAAAATTAATTTTTTTCTAGAAATGAGTTTTTTAAATTTTCATATCATATTTATATACTAGTAATATTATTATAATATATTATTATGAAAACATTCAAATTAAATAAATCCTTCTAGGAAAAGAAATATAATATAATATTAATCTAAAATTATTAGGATAATGCAAAAAAATAATTAAAATTTTCAAATTTGAATTTTATAATTCCTTAATTTATATTTTTAGTAATTAAATATTGTGTGGTGAAAACTATTCTTTATGGAATACATTGTTTAGGTATATTAAAAATACATCTATATTTTGTTATACTGTATTATTTACACCAAAAATATATCATACATGAATAATATTCAGTTTATAAAATAAATTTTAACTGTTAAAATTTTTAATTTACTTTTTACCTTTACTAGTTCAAATAGTATTAAAATGGACCACTATTTAGAAATGTGGTTATACATATTTTTACCTTTTACGGAATAGTTATCATAAATAATATAAAATTTATTTTATTAAAATGTGTCATCATACAATGGGGATTTGTGTTTTTTGTGAAAAAATGTAGCTAATGTAATAATTTTTAAGGATTAATATTCCACAAAATTCAATTATCAATACAATTATCCTTAAATTATCAATTAAATATGTACACATTTTTCCTCTCCTAAATACTTATTACAATTTTGGGAACCTCTAGTCCAAGGAAGGAACCCTGTATAATTTATCCTGAAAGAAAACATTTCGAGAAGAAGTTAATTCATCATTATAAGTACCTAGTTCTTTACCATCATTTTTATTTACTTTATTATCTCCACTATTTAGAATTATCATTATCCACTATGACAATGTTTTATTAACATGATTATTGATATGATAAAATAATGTTATTATTATAAAACTTTAATATTAATTATTTATTAATATAACATATTCTTGTTTGTTGGTTTGTACACCTACATGAATGATGTTAAACTATGTTCCGTGATTCCAATATGAATGTGTATTGAGACATTAATGTTGTAAATATATTTTATTAAATATTAATTTAAGTTATCAATATTATTTCTGAAGGCTGACCAAAAAATGGATGATCAGTATAAAGTAACCCATGGTTATCTTTAAATTACACAAAACATGTTCTTCATGCATTCCATTCTCATGAAATTCCCATAAATTATTTCATACGAAAATGGGACTCGATAAATCATACAAAAATTATTTCTCTTCCTTAAATATTATTGGAATGATTAACATGGTATAAAAATAGAAGGACTAATATATACATTATGAAACTTGTACGGAACACTCCATATTACAAGCATTCAATGATCAAAATAAAAAATAACTCACTAATATGTTTGTAATGAATTATTCCAATTGAGGATTATAAAAGTTAATATATTATAAAAACGTTGTAAAATTAATTATTATGATATATTTTATTATATATGAGGGTAAATCCTTTTCACAGAAGCTGGGAGTAATGGTATGAGTTTCATTCCTAATATCACATTCAATTTGAGATTATCGAACTCTAAAATCTTATTTAGTGAAAATGTTTTTTCTTTCTCTGTCAAAACCCATTTATTTTTGTATACTCTAATTATTTTTTGGGTCTACATGTATTTTTAAGTTTTTATATCCTTTTGGCTAACAAGTTGTCCAAAATACTACATATAAAAGGGACTAACATGGTCTCTTCTTTTTTCTCAGTAATAATTATCATCTATGTCAATATTATTTATATATTTTTATTGATATAATTTTATATAAAAATATTATTAATTAAGTTAATTTTATATCAAAAATAAAATTATTTTCATGGGATTTAAAGAAATATTTTTTATAATTTTAAAATAGTGTCATTTTCCATTGACTACACTTTAGAAATTTGGTAAAATATTATTCATTTTAACTGATTAACAAGAATTAATTTTCCTTATTTCATATTTAGCTTAATTAATAATATTACTCTAAATATTTTTAAGGTTTTATAATAGTTTTTATTCCCATTATTTTATAAAATGTTTTCATTTAATATAAAAATTATCATAAAAAATTTATATTTATTCTTATTTCTATAAGAAAATTGTTAATTATCTTATAAAAGTTTTTTCAGGTATGTCAACATACATTAGTGTTTCTTATTCTTCAGTATGAATATTATTTACTAATACCATATACCATATGTCTATTAATGTATTTGGATATTGTATTCTTTATGTCTTTTTGTGAAACTAGTTTCTTTCCCATGTATTGAATAATATATTATGGATTTATGAATGTTTTTAGGTCCATGTGGAACATATATATATATATATATATAATTTATCATTATTTAAAAGTTAGGTCTATTATATCAATCCAATACATTGGGTAATGGATGATCTCATTATTTAAATATGAATGATGAGTGAAACAAAACCCATAAAGTAATTTTCCTTCTAAGTTATGTGTAGGAAAAAGAATTTATATTCCTCTAAAGGATTGGGTAAATACATATATCTCATTAGATGGAATTTTAGGGTTTTAGGAGAAAACTCATTATGTTAAGGAACTCTATCCATTGTGTGGTGATGATCTTGGTAGTGATCCATGACTTAATTAAAGAATTTATATACTTATGATATTTTACATTCTTATTCCAATGTTATGTTTCCATGGATCATGATTATTGAATCATGTTCAAACACTCCTTTTACTAATTTATTATTTTGTTCCATGATTTATGTACTGTGAATTGATATTTATGATCTATGATTTATTTTTTATATTTATTTTATGTTATGGAAATACACCTTGATTGTGTTTTCACACTCTCCTTTCTCTCTTATTCTCATAAATGATCATTTACTTCTCTTATCATCACCTTTACTGATAATATAATCTCACAATTTTTATATTTTCCATTACCAACGTTTTGAGGAAGAATATTATGTATGATATTTCAAAAATGGTATTATATGAGACAAAAATTAGTGATAAATATAAAATATAAAGCAAATTAGATGATTAATTATTTAATCATCAAGAAAAATAAACCCATAGGTGTTAGTGTATTATTTTTTGTGTTATTTTATAAATAATAATATAAAATTACTAAACATGTGTGTTTGTTATTGTTGGATCTTTTGTCATAGTGAAAAATAAAATCTAAATTGAAGTACATTTGATGTCATGGCATTGTAAATTACTCTTTTTATATTAATCTCAATTTAATGAGTCCATAAATTTTATCAAGGGTTACGAAATGGTTTTTATTTTTCTAATTTATTATATTTATGTGGACGTGGTTGAATATGGGAATTTGTTTTGGATTATAAATTTTATATTCATATTTAAAATGTAATGGAGAGTTAATTTTGTTTTTATTGACAATGGGGAGAGAGTTATATGAATTAGGGAGTCAGAAATTGAGGAACAAACTGAGAATATTTCCATAAGGTGAAAATAAATATAGATAATATTTATAAATTTAATTTATTGATTTGAATTACTTATAATTTTTTTTATGTTTCCCTTGAGAGAATTTGGAATAAATGGTTTATGAAGTAATACTTTGAGATTATTATTAATGATTACTATTTCATGTTTAGTATTTTATCATGATATCTCAGTGAAAATGTGATGATGATATTGATTTAAAAAAAAATTATTCACTCCAAATTTGATAAAAATACATTTTTTGTAGATTGGAAGTGAGAGTACTATTTGTCTCAAAAAAAGGAGTTCATTTTATATATGTAATACACACATAATTGTATATTTTTATGATAATTGGTTTTGTTGTGTCTGGGATATTACATCATCCGGGTTATATTTGAATACAACACCAGTTCAGGGATAAATGCTTCTTATTTGTGTTAATAGTTGTTTATTGGTTGTATGATCTCAGGTTTTCATGATCATCTATTTGATATTTCTATTCATATTGATTAGGGGACTATTTATACATGATTTTCTCGCTATGATTATTTTCATAGGGTGTGTGGTTCTTTTATTAGGTTATTAAAATCAATATATTTTTTATTATGGATGAAAAAATAATAGATAGTAAAAAAACTAAATCACATTATGAAGTGGTGAATGTTTTTAAATTTAGGTATATAAAATAAAATAATTCACAGATTAACACCCCCCCTCTAAGATAATATTCAAGGATATAAATATAAATTATTATCTAGGTATCCATATAATTATTCAAAACTATCATTTTCGCTAAACATAATTTATTTCATTCCGAAACATAAAACTGAAATCCAGGTAATCAAATTGTGTATGATGATTTTAAAGATTACAATTCAAAATAACTAACTATGTAATTTTCATATTTAGGAAAACCTATTATCATATGATCGTCTAGAGTCCTTAGGATAGATAAAAATGTTTTGTTTTATACATGAACTCATAATAAAAAAATGTATCTAGATAAAATACATTTTTATTCTATATCAAAAATGATATTAATTATTTAGTAATCAATTAAGTGTATTATATTATCATTAAGGATCCAAAACATTCTTTGAATGTGTAAAAAATAAACATCACTTATTCACACGATAAATCCTTTATCAAAATAGTGATAAAACTATAAAAATAAATCGCAAAATCTTCAATAAACACACTCTAACATATCAGAATGAAGTAATGATCCTTTATTTATTAAAAATAATAATTTTATAAAAATAATACACAAAATATAAAAACCTGAATCATATTTTTGAATGGTCTCCATTCAATAATTCATAGTATTTCAAATTTATAATATAAATTGATGGATATCTTATATAAACATTCACCCTCATTTGTAACTTTGTTTTTCTAAATATTATATCCATTTATATTACTTATCATAATAGCCTCATTCCCTAATTCTCATTCCTTTTATATTCAAATTCAAAATCAAACTTCCATATGATATTTTATTTTCACTTACATCATTCACAGAGATCACACACCACCTTAAAATCACCTTTTTATATATATAATGGATGTTTGGGGATGGGATTGATTAACGCATTTGGAACACACCAAGACACTTCAATAAAATTTCTTGAATATATAATCTATAATAAGATCTTATGTAGTGTGGTTTACTATGGTTTCATTTTCTTTAACTACTCAATACATTCGAAAGGTATTCTTCTATCATAAACCCCAAGATCAACGATCATGGACTATTGCAATGAATTTCATTAAATTCATCATTCATGTGATCTAAAATCATATTCATCACATTGTGTAGAAAAACCCTAACCATAATTATAAAACAATTACCCTAAAAAGATCATTGAATTTTTAATTTTCTCTACTTCTATCCTTGTTATTGAAAATTTAAAAATCCTAAATTTATTTAGCCTTTGAACTAACCCATACCATTTCCACCTTTACACAATGTGAATTTATCGTACAATCATGTACAAATACATTAAATCATTCAATATTTTGATTCATTGTGGAATGTACAATTTCTAAAAAAATAATGGTCACTACTACAACAATTTCACTCAATCATTCTATAGCTATTTTTTGAGATAGGAACAATGTTGTTTTCACTAAATAGAATTATATGTTTAAATTTTTTTAGCTACTAATTGTTTATAATTTCAAATCCAACAGTAATATTCATTTTTTTTCAAAAATAAATCAAAATAGACTTCAATTATCATGAAAAAACATCCATCACGTGTTCATTAATTTGAATCATGCATTGGAAGAAATCTAAGAAAAAACCAACTATATAAAACATAGCCCAGAATATATTCGATAATGGCTTTTATTTTCAACCAATCAATAAAAATCAATTTCTCTCTCGATTCTCTCTTTCATAGTAAGGGGTTCCTATTTAATAAATTTACTATACATGGAGTAAGAAACACAAATTTTTATAGTAAACTCATATATATCCATAAATATCTCATGTTATCTTTCATTTCAACACTATACTCATTTACTCTCTTCCCTTTATAAATTGTTTCCTATATATGCTCAAAAAATATTAATTTAACATATAATTAATCAATTATATTTTAAAATTCCAATAAAATGTGAATATATAAAAATAAATATTTACTGACCCATAGGATTACCCCTTTCTATTTTATCACGAAAATACATTATCCACCTTAATAATAAATTACATTATGTTAAGTAAAAACATATATATTATATTTAGTTCATTATATCCCCCTTTATAAATATTGGTAAAATTTAACAGGGTAAGGGTATGTAGAAACATACCTTTTATATAAGAAACATGAAGCTAAAATCTCATTATTAAAATTTAATTCTAAAATATGTCATTCAGCAATGGTTTTGTAAAGCCTTCTTTTATTCGATCCTTAGTTATAGAAAACTCGAACATCAAAAAATATTAAATGAAATTCTCCACTAAAAAGTGGTACTTAATATCAACATTCTTGGATCATGAATTTTGAATCATATTTCACAAAAAAGTAATGGAACATTGAATATCACAACCAACATATAATTATAATTTCACCTTTCTATTGAAACATTCATGTTGAGTTATCAAACATAACACTTAGGTTGTTTATTGAGTTTTAACAAAATATTTTGCATTAAATTTTGTCAATATTGTATAATTTTTTTCTTTATATATTTTATCACGCATTTCTCTCTTGTAAAGTAAACTCCTCCTATGGTGGAATTCATTTCATCAAAACTTCTAGTCAAATTTATTATAATAATTCTATAGAGATATATTTTTTATTGGTTATATTTGGTCTTAAAATAAAAAATATCATTAATATAAAATATAATCTCATTTTATAAAATAAATTAATCCTCATTTGGTGTTACTTTGTAGGGATAAAAAATGCTATTAAATAAAATCTATTTGGTCTTAAAGTAGTTATGAATGGTAAAATTATAATATTTCTTAAAACTCAATTTTTTAGATCATTTCCTCTATAATACATAGAAATTTAGTTTCCCATTTCAAATAGAGTTTAAAATACCTTTTATTATTATATATTTACCTTATTTGATAATTATTTGTAATACGTATCTTATGAAAGAAAAATATGTTCATCAACTTCAAAATTATAAAGATCCAACGGTAGCATCCTGACCTAGTTTCTGACTTAATCCATGTTCTGGTATGGGTGTACATTTAGCTATAAGCATTCCTCCTCGTAATCAAAATGCTACTGACTAGAATTTAAGGTTTGATAAATTTATAGGAGAGACTATACCCTCTGTTGATAATAATAACAATGGTCCATATATATATATATAATCCAGTAAAATAAGTACCATAAAAATGGAAGAATATACAAAATAAGAACCAATAAATATGCTGAAATTCATAATGCCATTTTTATATTATTATAAAAAAAAAATTGTTCCTCAAAATAGATAAGTGAGGTATCCCATGGCCGACCAAATATGTACATATATAAAACTCCAAAAAAAGTTCCAACTCAATGTAGAGGAAACACCCATTCTACGGTCATCCATTCCATGAAAAAAATATATTAGATCACTAATTTCACCCTCCTAATACTAATATCTTACCTAATTTCAATACCATAACGTATGCATGCTTCCATATGGCCCCATGTAGAGTGTGAGAATGAATATAGTGGGACACCCTCAATGTGTTCCTATCTTACCTCCATAATTATACAGTTTATATATATGTAAAATAAGTATAAATAAATCAAACATAAAAATAAACAACTCTCTCTATTTGTGCTGAGTATATCTATGTGGACATTTTACTACATTGTACAATGTTGGAACAACTCTTAATCCATTCGCCCAAATATATATTTTCACACATTTCATGTTTAACAAGACATATTTGTAATGAAAATTACTTGTGGATTAGTTCTCAAAAAACCCATTAAGAATATAATAATAAGAGGCCCCACTGGATTCTACCATTAATATGTAATTGTCACCTCATCACATCTGACACATCATGTTCTAGCCATCATGTAATCAGTATCCCAATTGAAGGCCCATTTAATATGTCACATCTCCCTCTGACCCCTATTTATAATGTCACTGTCAGAATAACGGCCCTGTGTCTCAAGGTATGATGATATTCTTCCACCCATATATAATGATTCAGAATCTGATCAAAAGCACGATGTCTCGAGGAGTATAGTTATCCATTCCCTCCCATTAGCCCCAAATATAAAGGAATCCTCATCCACCTACTGATGGTCTCAACATAATATCTTGATGGTTCATCACCATTAACCACGGATATTATTGGGAGAACCTCTACCATTATTGAAACTCAAAACCACCCCCTAATCTACAATATATATGGAGGTCAAAAACATCATTAAGTAGTCAAAACTACCTCAACTAAATCCTATATAAATGTACAAGACTCCAATGGTTACATCATCCATCAGTGGTGAGTCAAATCACCAAATATTCCTATGACATTCCATCTAGAAACCAAATTTGACACATGAAACTAAATCTATAAAGTTCTTATGGACACACCATCCCATGTCCCATGGTTGATTCTCTCATCCTGATGACCTCATCACCTAAATCTCGATGATCCTTGTCTCCTCAACATATTGATCAACATCACCCTAAATATCTCAGTCCACACCATCATCATGATGAACCATATCATTGGATTCTGATTTATCAACATCATCTTAATACCTCAAGTCATTCCCATCACATTCAAATGGACCAATTTAATCACAATATAATTTAATATATTAATTGAAAGAAACTGGTACAACATTCCCAATTGGTCAAAATTACCTACCCTATCATAGAAAATATATGTGACTATGGCATGCCCACTAACAACCCCAAACATCAATAGATCAATTTATTAACAAGTTTTGATTTATTAAGGGTCTCCACCAGACAAATCAACTGGAATATTTATGAACATGCACCATATTGAACTATTAATTAATGTCAAAAATAATAAACTCCTACCCTATTCTCATCTGTTATCGAACGTCGAATATCGGCCTCTAACTATAGATGAAATGAGATAAATTGGTATTTTAAAAAAAAGTCCATGAAAATAAGGATACAAACTCCCATGGATTTCACATTATATATAGAAAGAAAAATTAGAACTAGAATCAATATGATTGAAGGCCTTATGAATACACATCCATAACACCCTATGACATTCAATTTGGTGTCTTAATGGATACGAGAGGCCAAATCATAGATGTGGGGAAGATGGGATCCCCACGGATGGAGGGGTGTTGTGTATGAAAGGATAGAAAAAGCGATGAATAATATATTAAGGAGGGAGGGGATGTATGGTAATTTTCCCACTTTCTAAATAGTTACATGGTCAGGTCATCATGTTTTGAAAAATATATACCAATTGAGTACACTCACTTCCCAAAGGTCCAGCCCTTTAAAATAGGTTGCACAATTTGGTTGTATTGTTTATCCAGACCGTGTGCCAACCATGCACACCCACTACCAATGTTTTACTCAACATGCGAACTAGGCCATACAAATTGAAATATTTTTTCCAGTCTGGTTGTGGCCTCTATGAAAATCTGTAGACATCAAACATAGTTTCCATTAAAAGGATGTATTGTAAAATCAAACTTTTCACCCCTTCTTATTCCTTTTAAAAAATGGGTTTTGTAGGCCTGGTGCGCCCAAAACCCATCTGATCACCTAGGGAGCTCATTTTTCTATAAAACCATACTAAATAGAATGAATTGGTTAGTTCAAAATCTCAAATAATATTCTAAAAACTAAAATTAAATTTGGTCAATCCACCAAACTAAAAATTCACAAAGGTTGGAAATTTTGACCAACTCAAAAACCAGGGATGTCATAACCTCCCAACAATAAGATAACTCATCCATAATATATAAGGTGTTAAGAATATATAGTAATGAATATAACCATTACATAATATCACCCCAGTCTACCATATTTATTACTCATGGCCAATTCGCCTTGTGGAACTCCCCACCCTTGGAATTACATAGCTGGTCACTTCTAGACCCAAAATCAACCCTTCAAATGGTTTAACCGACCTTCCTTGGAAAATAAAATTCATCCCATTAAATTTTTTCACTCTTAAACCTCAGAAGGTTCTCATTTATACTAGAATAGTACCCTAGTCCCATCAAATCCAACATCTCAACAGATTCTCATCAATACGTGTTTTAGTCATTACACATCTGAGTCTTGCTCCTCATTATGTGATCAAATATTCTACATCACATTTGAGGACAAATAGTAATCAAGAATCATATATATATATATATTCATGCTCGCGTACTCTTGATTCCAACACACCTCATACATTCCATGCATCATACCCGATTCTCACTTACTAACTAGTGCATGGTCTGTCCAAATAAAACAACTACACCACGTGTACCCACATCTTTCCTACCCAAAAACAAAAGGTCACCCAATGATCAAGGCATACCACAAACCATCATGAGATCACTAACCTTCTTTGATCCTTCTGGATCAACAACATTCACCTAGCCTCAATCTTGAATACTTAAGGTCTGACCTCCCTATGAAGCCTCACTGGAAATCATCCACTAAGCTTCTGTAGGGATTGTTACTCTTCTAGAAACAATGTGTGCATTATAATCTCAGATTCCAGCTCCTGTAACTTCTCCAATTATTACCTAAGATCCTTGAATCTATCATGGTTCCCATCTTCCATCTATCTTTGAATACTTCCTACATATCCTTTATAGATACCCCATTTTTCTACAAGCCTGACACCATTTTTGGGGCCACTCACACTTAGTCTGAACATTCCCTAACCTCCCGAATTGGAATCACACCATCAAAGAACCACTCCATAGTTTCACACCTAAGTCTTTTTCATGACTTCTATGTTGAGACATTACATGGTCTCAGTTTTCACTAGCAGAATAATCACTGATAAACTCGACTGACATAGTCACTCGGCTCAAATATGAAGAGTTTATAATGTTTCCCATAGCCTTCAGCACCTAATTCCCTACCTCTTAGAAAGTGACTAGTCTAATTATTTTCTCCTATAACCCCACTGGTAGGCAGTAATCCATCCTCGTTTCACCTCTCCCTATAAGGTAATCTCCCACCATATAATATCCTAAATGGGTCAATTCCTTGAAATTCCCCACATAATCCATAATGGATATATCTTCCTATGTTGGGTTCCTGAACTCATGTGATCTATCATCACTCAACATCTCTAGAAACTAATGCATGGGGAACATATCCCTAAAACACTTCCAATCTAGTATCTCGTGTCTATCAACTAGTATTTTTATGTCCCATCATCTCTTTGTTTCTCCTCTCAGCATGTATGTATACAAAATCACCCATCGACCTTGGGGTGTCTCAAGCTGGTCAAAAATCATAATCACTAAATCGATACAGTTCACTATTTACTTTTCCCAACCTCCCCCAAAAATAATGGTGGGTGTTGTTACATGATTTCACATGTCAAAAAATCCATGGATGGATTGTATCCCTTGGCTCCTCCAATCAATACAATGTATGCATTCACTATGAACACCCTGAGATTCTTGTCTATCCATGGCCCAAAATCAGTCATCTAACGTATTTATACTTCTTGTACAAGAGCCCATATCTATGGATCATGATCAACCCAAACTTTTAGTTCCTCATCCTGACAATTACGGGCCACATCCCATGTTCACGCTAGTGGAACATCATCTCTTCCCTCCTAATGCTCCACCAGAATCTTTCTAGGTAACATCACACTGAAGATTAAATGTCATGGTCAAATTATCCATAAATATATATATATATATTATAGAGAAATCTGAAATAGGTATCACATCTTAAAACCATTACATTCCCTTATTGTACCCTTTTCATAAGACATCCCACTTTATGGTATTTTAACTCCCTATATTATAGTATGGTATCACGTATCATCTAGACTCATGGCTCCCTTCCTACCAATAAAAAATCTGGGCATGACATGTCTTCAATCAATGGTGGCTGAGAATAAATTTCACGACCTGTCCTCGAGGCCCGTGCCGTGACTACCACAAGCCCGCCTTCCATAGGCCAGGGGATGGTGACTAGCACCAAAGGTGTAAATCCAGATAAAAAAGGAAGGCATTGCCTTTATGAAACGTAACACACACTACCATAGTACAAGTGGAAGCAAACACTAAGTATGAAGAATAACAAGTGTGTTGAAAGTAAAAAGGGGTTGGGATACAAGACCAACAGTAAAGTACAGGGAAAATACAAAACAACAGGAAGGTGTCAAGCTGCTCTTGGATCGTCCTCTAGAGTTCTTACATGATGTGTAGGTACAGATGGCCACATCAGCTCTTCACGTTCGTCTGTCACCTCCAGGTACCATCTCGTCGTGAAGTCCACCTCTGGGTACCGTCTCATCATGAAGTCCACCTTAGGGTATCGTCCAGCTCTACAAGCCTCAGCCACGATCAGTTTTGTCCATCGTCTGCATCCAACACAACGAAATGTGGGCATAGCTCGTGCAGGGGTGAGTATAACGATACTATGTAGGGACCCTGAGACCATCAAGGTCTCAATAAATTCAACAAGGATAAATCAAAAAGAAATATATTAACAGATAACCTTTACTTAGTTATATTCCCATACATATACCTATGTTATCAAGTAACCCATATCAATCATGAGGTAAACACAAAGGTCATTGACTCGGCTCAAACCAGGTTTTTTATTAATGATAATGAAACCACAACTACTGAAGTGCTCCTCCTCTGTCGAGTACAGTGATCATGTCACAACTCTGAGGAACTGCTCACTAACCTTATACTGCTGAGTTACTCCTTTTGTCGAGTACCGCGGGTCTGCCACCACAACACAGTAGTGCTCCCCGCCATGGGTCTGCCACCCCAACACATCAGTGCTCCCCCTGATAGCCTATAGAGGTACTCCTTCTGTCGAGTACCATGGTTCTTCTACCCAAACACATTAGGGCTCCCTGCCAGGGGTCTACCACCCCAACACAGTAGTGCTCCCCACTAGGCTATACAAGTCACTTTGATTCGAATCGGACAAGCATTCATCAGGTCTCAGCCAGCTACAATGTCTCTGTACTTTGTACGCTCATCTCCGGGAGGGTCCGCTCCACGAGCTACTAGTCGACACCCCCAAATGTCACTTAATATCTCATGGATGTATATCAGAGGACTTTATCATCATTGGGGTCTCAACGCAATAGACTGCGCGTCAATCGGATGCCCAGTCTGTGAGTTATTAGCCTTTCCGTTCTAGGGGCCCGGTTGGATTTCAGGTACAATCCAACCTGGACATACTCCAACTATGTCCAAAACTTAGGTGAATTATTCCAAAAGAACCTTCTCGTCAAGAGGAATCCAACATAGTCGACGGCACATCAATCGGATATCTGGTTCTCAAGTTATAAGTGTTTCCGCTCTAAGGGCCCGGTTGGTTTCGAGTTCGAACCAACTCGTCCATACCCAAACTTCACCGAAACCTTGAGTGTAATATAACAAAACGACAGTCTCGATCCAAGGAATCCTACGAAATAGACGGTGCGTCGATCAGAGGTCTGTAGCTCAAGATATGTCCATTTAACCGAAAATAGTCCGAAAATAGGGGGTCAGGGCCCGGTCCGACCCGGCCCAACACACCCTGGGTTGGCCCGAACTGGGTCGACCCGACCCAGGTCTGGGTTTGGCCTGGTTGGGTGTGGCCTGGGTCGGCTGGTGCGGCCTGGCCCAGCCGGCACGGCCCGGTCTCCATGGCCCGCCCCGGCCCGGCTGGGGGAGGCTAGCTCAGCCAGTCGGCCGAGCGTGTTGCACCGAACAGGGGGCACAGCCCACCATTGATTGAACCGGCGGCGCCCGATGGCACTGCCACGCCTCCCAGATCCTACAAAACCATAGGATCCATCACACCGTCGTCGCGACTGTTCCCACAGTGGGTTCCCTCCGGTGGCACGCCGCCGCCGCCGGACGCCGGCGCCACTGTGCCGGCGTGGCGCGCCGTCTGCGTCTTCCGAGGACCACCGGACGCGCACCGGTAGTCCGATTCTCCCGCCTCTTGAGCCTATGGCTCTCACGAGACCTGTTCATCACTACGACGTCTTCCAAACTCTGTTTCGGTCCCGTTACATTGTCTCCCGTCAATCCGTGCATAGATAAACAATCTGTGGAGGGTCGTCAGTCCGTGTTTGTTCGGCCCGCACCCTCCGCGTTAGTCGATAGCAATAGGTCAGACAACAATGATGTTAAACTACTATCAAGGCACAATTTTAGTCAATTAAAATTGAACTTCATTTCCAGCAATTCCCCCGCAAACAATTATTCCCAACCTGCAAATAAAATCATTCGCGGATCGACTTGATAATGAGGTGATCCGCGTTCTTTGTTTTAGATGGGAAGAATCATGGGAATATAAACATACTCAAATTAAACCCCTACCTCAATAATTGACATCATACGTTGGGTGTCGCAGAATACAGCATCGCGGGGTGAGGTTTTGTAGAAGACGTCAGTGTGCATTGTCGTTCTTCGTGGAAGCGGCGTTCTTCTTTGAAGAGGCGTCGTTCTTCGTTGGTGGGAAGTTCTCTTCTTCTTCACACAAGAGTTATCTCAAAAGAATTCAAGAACTTCACCAAAGTTTTCTCCACACACCAAAAGATCCAACTCAAAATAATATCTCATGATATTATATTTATTCACATCCCAAAGATTTTAAAATTCAAAATCAAACCACTAAATTAATTAAATGAAGTGACTCATTTAATTAATTAGGGCATGTTGGCTAGAATTTAAGAGGGAGAGAGGAAGAGGTGAGAGGTCTCATAAATGGGAGAGTTGTCAACATTAACATAGGAGTTTAATGGGGGTGTTTAAAGAGGGTTAAGGAGTTTAGGGGGAGGTGGAAGGTTGTGGCTTATGTGGGCCCCACCTTTCAATTATCCACACATGGGAAGTTGGGTGGGTGTGGGCCTCACCAACATCTTCCCATGGGAGGTATTAACCTCATTACATATAGAATAAAATTGTATGACTATTTTATTTACTTAATTAATTAAACCCCAATAAATAACATCTCCCCCCGCACAAACGCGACTACATTAAAGGTTCTCTTAAGAAATTTCTGGCGTTGCAATTTCATTGGTGCCCTCGGATTTCAATTTCGAGCACCGGTTCAAAAGATAGAAAACGCGCTCGTTCGTTTACTGAACGTACCTGAGATGATATTTGGAAATTGATTCTGGGAACACCGGACCTCGGAATCAAGTTCCATCAAAAGCCACATACTTGTAAAATTCCAAAGTAATTAAGAAAAAATATTCCTTAAAATTTCCGAGTCTTTACAATAATTCCCTTGAAATTCAATATAAGAGAATACTTTTTGGTATTTTTTACATTTTATACAACTCACCTCCTTTTAATTACTCAATTCCCACCATTAATAATATCAGGCCCATATATCATGTACTTATATAATCACATATTAGTCTCATCAATAACTGTATAACTGGGATGGCTGAGTAAAAGGCCACCAAAAGGATATACATGGAAACATTGTTTATATTTCCATTTATAGTTTAAATATCCCAACACTGACCCCCACCCCTAGTCCATTACATGTTCCCTTGAAATTATTTATAGACATATATATATATATATCATGTCACTCTATGTTTCTACTGTGATTTATATGAAATCTAACCTTCCATATTGGCATTAGGGTCAAAACACACATAATAAAAAAACATCACTATTCAGTGTGCCACATGAGGTGTTAAACAATCAACTATAAAATTGATAACCATAATATCAATTTTCACCATTAGAACTTCGAATTACCCTCATACATGGGGATATAGGTAGACCAACATGAGCTCATTACCTTGTTTTGAATACATATTAGTCTCTGGTCTACCAAATCTCAAATAATAAGATAAAAATAGATAAGAAACTACTCTAATCTCATTTTTTTCCTCCCAACCCTGTTTTTCGCATAATCCATGCTCTGGTTCAGTAGGCCACTATGCCTTAGAAACTCCTCCACATACCCCAAAGGATTACTATTAGCTGTGAGGGTCATATTAGGTGATAATGGGGATCCTATAACATCTGATGATAATAATAATTGTGATCCATATATATATATATCACATTGCAATAAATACCACAATGACATAAGTATATATCAAAATATAAGTAATAAGTAACCCAAAATGTTCCATACCATTTATATTTAATTACTCAACATGTTAGTTCATACAAAAAAGATATGAGAGGTATCCTATAGAATATCAAATTGGTAAATATACAAAAAACTAATATATTGTCCAGCTTAGTGTAGAGGAACCACCTAGTCTGCTACCATATATCCCCAGAAAAAGTTTTACATCATGAATCACTGAGGTCTAGCTCCTGAGCTTGATCCCTTACCAGATCCCAAACCCATAATGTTTTCAAAATATCCTAAGGGGCCAGTGTAGGATGCGAGTATGAACTCATTAGGACACCACCATCATGACTATGTCATTAATACATAATAATAACGTGTATTAATACATTATAATAAATATCAGAAACTCACAAATAAAAAATAACTCACTCCACTTGTGCTTAATATCCAAAAGTTAGTGCTTAACTGATTCATCCAATGCTGACACATCTTAAAATTCCTGAATCCAAATGAATATTTTAATAAAATACATTTCATAATATATATTTTTAATATCAAGGACCATTTCATTTGTGCTTATGCATCCCCTGATGTATTCCATGATAGGAGATCCCATAGAATCCTCCCAAAAATATATTAATAGCACTAAATACCTTCTAAAATCTCATGTTCCACAAATCAAGTAATTGTAATTCCAAGGACACATCCATCAACATGTCCTAGGAACCCCATACCACCATTTAACAAGTCATGATCAGCATAATATCAAGATTTATTGAGGTGTAGCGATATCCATCATCCCATATATAATGATTCACTATCATCTAAACCGTCAGATATACCAAGTTACAGTGACTTACATCTTCCATTAGTCTCATCCCATTTACCTTAAATATAATGTTGAGCCACAACCTCCAACTAATGGTCTCAACACTATATCATGTTAGTCCATCACTATCAACCAGGGTTTTCTGTGATGGTCACATTTATAGAGCTAAAATTCATCTAATATTTTTAATCTATTCCAATTATATAAACATTCCCAATTTATCAATTTAAGGGTATTTTAATTTATTATATTAATTTTTGGTGGTTTTGGGGATAAAACATGAAATATTTAATAATTATTTAATTTCAAAAAAAATTGAATTGGAATTATAGGAATAGATTTTAAAATATTATTCAAATTTTAGTGATTATTATTTTTAGAATTCCTTGATTTATTGAATTCAACTTTTCATACTAAACCAATAGAATATTCTAATATATATAGGGCATAAAAAACCAATCATGTTGAAATTTTTTTCCGAAAGACATTGTGAATCATGCCTCCATAAATGAGGTATAACTCGGGATATCCACCTCCAACTGAGATGATTCAAGATAGAATTGAAAGAGGACTCCCATGAGAGTTTCAATGATAAATTCCCTGGATTTATACACTCATTATGGTATCCATTTATTTTTAATAATTTAAGGATGATTTATAGAATTCCCATCCAAAAAAATTTATACTCATTGATTATTCCATAACATCCTCAATACACATTCAATTAATATGAAATTTTGAGGAATGATAATTAATTAAAGAACATAAGGAGTTAATGGTGATGGTACATAAAGATTGTTATTTACTCACTCAACCATTTCTATGAGAAATGGATAAAAAAGAATTTACATTTAAGCTACATGTGGGAGATCAAGATGTAATGGATGAATTCTAGAATGAATCTCACGAAGTACTTGATCCCCCAAACCATTGAAAGAAGGAAATCAACCATAATTTCATATCTCCCTAGTTATTGAAAAGAATATACCCAATTTGTGGAATTTGAAGAACAAATGGAGGATCCTAAAAACATGCCTTCATCTAGTAAATATCTAATCCAACAATAATATTCAAATAAATAAAAGATTTATGCCAAACAAATATAGGTAATTCACCATTTCAAGAACTTTTTATCTTCAAATTTCATTGAAACCAAATTTAGTATCACTACCTAATATTTTTATTTTACATATTTGGATGACTCATATTTTTTCATTGATTAATTGGAGGAAAAATAAATTTCAATTGTTGAGGAACACATGGAGTTCCATGACATTACTGAACATGAATTTTAGGAGGCTAGTGAAGTAATCCAAGTAGTTGAGCTTTGGGAAATCAAGTCATAGGATGATCATTAAAAATTGAGGAATTTAATTGATTATTAAAATTTAAATTCAATTCATGAATAAATAACTACTTAATTTATCATTAATCATTCAATTAAAGCAATGCATGTTGAGCCATCACTAGAAGAAAAAGAGGAGGTTTCACAATTTTCATCCAAGGAAGTGGTAGATTGATGCATCATCCTACCCCCACCATGCAAGATATAAATAATTGTAAACATGATGGATATATTCTATAGAATCCCTAGATCATTCCACTCCGAGAAAGAAGAAGAACATTTTGGGAGAATCTCTATATAGTTGTTCATATCTAAGAAGTTACACCCACCATTAGATTACAGATAATAGTTGATACTGCCCCTTGAATGCAGTAAAAATACAGATCCACCATGGGGGATCGTATCATGATTTATCAATAAATTATTTCTTGAAATTTAGATTTCAATGTTATTTTTATGAAGTGGTCATGAATGCATCCCACTCCCTCTTATATTTATTATTTTAAATGAAATGATCCTTATACTTATTTGGGTAGTTATATTTTTTAGGTCCATGATAGAATAAGGAAGCACCAAATAGAAATGGAGGAAAGTGGAATAAGCTTTATTTAAAATTTTAGTTCACTTTTATTATTTATCTTTTACACTCCATACATTTTTTTTCTAAAAACATGTTTGGTTCCTTAAACTAAAATTTCATGCCTAAACATAAATTCATGATTTAATTGTCTTATCTATGAGATAATAGATTCTTTGGAATAATTTTATTCCATGTTTTATATATCATTTTAAATGAGATATTGTAATTAAAATGGAGAATATAATTTTTAATGTGAAGCATGGATATTGAAATGAGAACTAGTGGTTTGAGGGAATTTTTTGATTCATAAAAATGAAATTTTCATAACATTTATCTTTCTTAGAACTTATGAAATTAAAGTGAATTGATTTGTTTTTATTAGTCAAGACATGATTGATTATGCCAAATTATATATCCCATTAACAAGAGTATTTCTATAGTAAGTGCTAACTATTTATTCTAGATTAAATGTTTTGAGATATTATGGTATATTTCACATACTAAAACTATCATTTGAACTCTTCAATGTTAGGACAATGTAAAATCACATTTAAAATATTTTTGGAATATTTTTACAATCTACATATACTTAAAATAACACATTTACACAAATCCTTATTTATCCCATATAGATCATGAATATCATTTATAGGGTTGATCAATATTTCAAGACATTTTTATTCATTCATAACCTACTCTTGGTATTCGATTGATATTTTAATTTTTTATGTACGGGGTGAAGGGAATCAATGTGGAAGGGATGATTTAAATTTTGAGGAAAAATTTTGTGGGTTCTTGTTATGGGAAAAAATAATTTCTTTAATTCATTCTGGATACTTCATTGTTTTCCCCTCTGGAATTAGAAAATGGAGAAATAAAAAAACCAAAAATTAAGAAAAATGTGTTGTGATTTGGAAAAACCAAAAATCACCGTGACAAGACCTATGAATTTTATCATATGTGGTTAGGTGGATGATGTGAGATTTATTATAATAATAATATTCTAAAAAAACAATAAAATTTGTTTTCTAAAAAAGTAAATAATATAAATGTAAAATAATATACAAGATGGTACACAAATAATGCATTATGAATTATTTCAAGAGCATCCATAATTTTT
The DNA here is from genome assembly GCA_963277665.1 of Viscum album. Classification (NCBI taxonomy): domain Eukaryota; kingdom Viridiplantae; phylum Streptophyta; class Magnoliopsida; order Santalales; family Viscaceae; genus Viscum; species Viscum album. The sequence continues at coordinate 1,939,390,496 of OY728140.1, read as the reverse complement.
TTTCTTTCCATGATGTATTTAGATTCAGATTATTATACATGGGTAGATTAATCAAGAGTGGAATAGAACCATCATTTTTTGATGTATACCTATCATTGGGTGACTCAAAAGAAAATTTATTCTTCTAATGAAGCATAAAGGTTGACCATGATCATCTCACTTGATGAGTGTTCCCATTTGATACACACATAATGAAATTCACCAAAACAAATTCATTATTATAATTTTTTTAATCTAGTAATGTAATGGAATTTAAATTAATAAAATATTAAACTATCATGAAAGGAAAAAATATAATTAGTGATAAAATAACATAGACTTTATGGTTTGGTTTTTGGGTTCCTTAATTCTCATCTTTTTTATTAAATTATGTTTGATAATTCAATTATGAGGTCTCATAAATGAATTACTATTATTTTATTTAATGGTCTGAAATCACGGGAAAATTTAGAAATCTTAATTTCACCTCCCTTAATAATAATGTTTGATAGAACACCTCATTCTAGAGTGTTAAATCTCACATGACCTGGATCCATCACTTTCCATTTCATCCAATGAATGGATCAACTCAATTGTATGAAGATATTATATCTATTAGAAGGGAGGGAAAAGATTTAATAAAATATACTAAAAGAGTTTTAGATCAGTTTCATAGTGTATGGTCTCCAGACCCATGTACATCAACCTTTCTCGTCAAAAATTTATTGAATCATAATAATTTAAGCACATAGTAAATGAAATTGCAACTTACCTCTCTCAAGGAAAGCCTCCATTTGGCCCCCGCCTATTTTTGTGTGTGAGGTCATAGTGGATTGAATAAGAATAAAAGAATGTAATAAAATAAATAGAATGATTATGATGAAATAATATGAAGAAAAACACATCCAAAAAATCACCCAAAAAAATAATAGACGGTAGATGGGTGGAAGAAGGCAGAAAATTAAAAACAATGCATGAATTATATTGTATTTAAAATGAACTGAATTAAAATTTCATTTGAAATAAAATTAATGAAATAAAATAATAAATATACAAATAAATGAATAAATCAATATGGTATAGTAGCTTCCCCTCTATAATGTTTCCTCGAAATTTTTTGACCTGTTTGGAACCCCTTGTCTTTGAATCACCCCAAGGCCCCTCCTCCATAATTGATAGTAAACACCATCCCATTATTAGAAATATCTATATAGGCCACCACCAATAATGGGTGGTCAACACCACATAAACCTAGTTTTACCTATGTGCACCTTAATCCAATGGAAATGGCATACATTAATAGTGAGATTCAATCACCAACAACTCTTAAGGAACAGCATTTGGAAACCTTATTACGACATGCAATCATGCCACCCAAGTCCCAATGGTCAACATGATTCATAGTCCCCCAAGACATGCCCTCTTCCTAAACAATTCATCACTTAAATCCAAATGAACTATGTCACGTCAAACTAGTGAAAAACATCACCCTATATATCTCATTACACTCCCTCAACCTGACAAACCATGTCATCTCAATCATGGGGATAAACATCACCTCAATACCTCAGACCATTCCCATCACATTCCCATAGAGTCAATTTAACTATTTCAAAATGTACCATATTAAATTAAATCAACCATCAACAAATTCCCAAATTTTTAAAATCTTTATTCTTGAGATAGAAAAATTAAATGGGTTGTGGCATTCCCAACAGCATCTGATAACATAACTAGTCAACTTAATACAATTATTAATGTATTAAGTGTATCCCCCAGATAACCCAACATGGGTATTTTAGAATTAAAACTAAATAATACATATAATTATGGAAAAATATCAGAACCACTTACCTTATACTCAAAGGAACTCTCTCATCGAATATTATTCTCTAACTCAAGCCGAATTCCGAGAAATCAGGATTTTATTCAAATAACCCAATATAGGGTAAAATTTCACACATGGATTTATAACTCCATATGGTAATATAAATGAGAAATACAAGAAATTGGAATGAATTAATTACCACTATGAATCCAATGAACCCAATAATTTTTAATATAGGTCTTAGATAGAGGAAGGAGGCCAAATCCAAGAAGAGGGGAAGAGAGGAGCTCCACAACCGGAGGGAGGTGTTTCACATGGAAAGAGATAAAAGAGGCAAAGAAAATATAATAAATCTAGGGTGTTTTTTGTGACTTATCACTTTTTAAGGAGGATCACAGTTAGGTTACATGGTTTGGATAACCATGCTCTAAACACACGAACATAATATCTAAAGGGTTACCCCTATAAATTGTTCACATTGTGGGGCCATACGGTTCCACCATACCATTCCCCAATGTTGTGCACCCACTACCAAAGATGAAAAATACATTTCCTTTATGCATAAAAATTTAAAACCCCATGTTTATCATGTGTTCACTCTCTATGAAGAGGGGAAGAAAATCCACATGGATTCCACTTAAATGATTCATGGTTTAATCAAACAGTGTGCCCTTATATCCAACTTTTGAAAAAATGAGTATTTAGGCACTATAATTCCCAAAACCTACACTACTGGAAATATACTATATCCCAACGGTTCTGAACCGTTGGGAAAGCCCCTCAAACCGTTGGGAAAGGTTTTCCCAACGGTTATGAGAACCGTTGGGAAGTAAGCCGTTGGGAAAAGGTTTTCCCAACGGTTTACTTGAAACCGTTGCAATAGGCCCATAGAAATTTAGTTTTTCCCAACGGTTCTCACAAACCGTTGGGAAAACTCAAATGCCACACATTTTCCCAACGGTTCCAAACCGTTGGGATATACCATGTGGAACAATTTCCCAACGGTTTTAAACCGTTGGGAATTGGTGAAGTCTTTCCCAACGGTTTAGAACCGTTGGGAAAAGACATGCTAGAAACTTATATGCCAACGGTTTGAAACCGTTGGCATACCCTATGCTGCAAATTGCAGCACCCTGCAATTTGCACAGCCCCTGTCTATCACCACCGGTCATCAGGCCTCATTTTCACCTCATTTTCACCTCATTTTCACCTCATTTTCGATCCAACTATTGTACCAGTAATAAAATAAAACATACATATTCAATTACGAACAAATTCATACACATTTAACATATAATGGATCCTGAAACTATACAAATCCATAATTAAATTACAATTCATAAACATACATAATTCATATAGAATTCAATTTAAAATTTAGATGACAATTATACGTGGAATCTGAAATTCAATTCATAATATGATCGGTTTTTTCTATACCATATATTTTTACCTCAAATGATGTCCATTTTAAACAAAATACATACACCTGAAGTGATACCGGCCACACCGCACCTCAGATTGAGGCGGGGTTAACTCGTACACGTCACATTTGACTCATGGATCGTTGTGCTAAAGTATCGACAGAATCCTAATACGTTTGGTCGGTTTTCCGTATGCCAGTTGATGTTTTTCACTTAAAATGGCGTCCTTTTGAAACAAAAGACGGACACTATGAGTGGTGCCGACCACACCGCGTCTCCAATTGAGGCGGGGTTGATTCGTACACGTCACATATGACTCATGGATCGTTCTCCTAAAGTTTAAATGGAAACCGAATGCGTTTGGTCGGTTTTCCGTATGTACCTAAAATGTTGTACATTTTAAACAAAAGAGTGACACTTAGACTCATCCCGACCACACCGCGACTGAGATTCATCCCGGGTTGGCTCGTACATGTCACATATGACCCATGGATCATTGTGATAAATTATAAAAAGATTCCGAATGCGTTTGGTCGGTTTTGCGTATGCCAGTTGTTCTTTTCATTTATAATCATGTCCATTTTAAACAAAAGAGACATAGTTAGAGCGGTGTCGGCCACACCACATCTCAGATTAAGACGGGGTTGACTTGTACACGTCACATATGACCCATGGATCGTTGTGCTAAAGTATCGATAGAATCCGAATGCGTTTGGTCGGTCTTCCGTATGTCAGTTGATGTTTTTCACTTAAAATGACGTCCTTTTGAAACAAAAGACGGACACTTTGAGTGGTGTCAGCCGCACCGCATGTCGGATTGAGGCGGGATGATTCGTACACGTCACATAGGACCCATGAATCGTTCTCCTAAAGTTACAATGGAAACCGAATGCGTTTGGTCGGTTTTCCGTATGTACTTAAAATGGTGTACATTTTAAACAAAAGAGAGCCATTTAGACTGATCCCGGTCACACCGCGACTCGGATTGACCCGGGTTGGCTCGTACACGTCACATATGACCCATGGATCGTTGTGATAAATTATCAAAAGATTCGGAATGCGTTTGGTCGGTTTTGCGTATGCCAGTTGTTCTTTTTCACTTATAATCATGCCCATTTTAAACAGAAGAGACATAGTTAGAGCGGTGTCGGCCACACCGCGTCTCGGATTGAGACGGGGATGATTGGTACACGTCACATATGACCCATGGATCGTTCTCCTAAAGTTTCAATGGAAACCGAATGCGTTTGGTCGGTTTTGCGTATGTCAGTTCTTTTCACTTATAATCCTACCCATTTTAAACAAAACAGACACAGTTAGAGCAGTGTTGACCACACCGCGCCTCGGATTGTGGCTGGGATGATTCGTACACCTCACATATGACCCATGAATCGTTCTCCTAAAGTTTCAATGGAAACCGAATGCGTTTGGTCGGTTTTCCGTATGTACTTAAAATGATGTCCATTTTAAACAAAAGAGAGCCACTTAGACTGATCCCGGCCACACCGCGACTCGGATTGAGCCCGAGTGGGCTCGTACATGTCACATATGACTGATGGATGTTGGGTCGGAGGTGAGTGTAGTTGATGTAGAGGCAAGGGATTTCTCTGGCTCCACCGGCTGACCGGTGCTGAGCCACCGGCTGGCCGGTGGTCTGGACAGAAGCATGCTATTCTGTCTGGGTTCCACCGGCTGGCCGGTGGTCAGGCACCGGCTGGCCGGTGGTCTGGACAGAAGGTATTCCATTCTGTCTGGGCCCACCGGTTGGCCGGTGGACATACACCGGCTGACCGGTGGCACTTGGCAGAGGGCAAGGCCTTCTGCCTTGTCCACCGGCTGGCCGATGGGCTGGATCCGGCTGGCCGGTGACCTTACCGGCTGGCCGGTGGTCTCACACCGGCTGGCCGGTGGACTTAAAATGACGTCTTTTTGAAACAAAAGACCGACACTTTTTGAGTGGTGTCGGCCACACCGCGTCTCCGATTGTGGCGGGGTTGATTCGTACACGTCACATATGACCCATGGATCGTTCTCCTAAAGTTTCAACGGAAACCGAATCCGTTTGGTCGTTTTTCCGTATGTACTTAAAATGGTGTTCATTTTAAACAAAAGAGAGCCACTTAAACTTATCCCGGCAACACCACGACTCGGATTCATCCCGGGTTGGCTCGTACACGTCACATATGACCCATGGATTGTTGGGATAAATTATCAACAGATTCGGAATGCGTTTGGTCGGTTTTCCGTAAGCCAGTTGATTCTTTTCACTTAAAATGACGTCCTTTTGAAACAAAAGACGGACACTTTGAGTGGTGTCGGCCACACCGCGTCTCCGGATTGAGCTGAAACCACCGTGAAACATTCTAATTATTATTCGTGACGTGTACGCGCAGACGGCACGTCAATCGGACGTGCGGTTTGCGCGGTACGGCTCAATATTAGTGTTTTAAGTGATGCGCGCGCTTCGTAAACGCGCGTGAGGGGGGTCCAAACGGGCCGAACGATGTCGGAATGGCCTGAAATCAGACGACAAATACGGGTGAGTGATTTCTGAAGTGGTCGAGCAGACGGCACGTCAATCGGACTTGTCGTGTGCCCGCGGTGACCGACAACGCAGTTATGGTGTCATAAACGGCCAGAACGGGCGTCCAACGGTCAAATTCATAGCGGACGGCCTCAGATTGATCTGAAACCACCGTGGAACATTTTAATTATTATTCGTGACGTGTACGCGCAGACGGCACCTCAATCGGACGTGCGGTTTGCGCGGTACGGCTCAATATTCGTGTTTTAAGTGATGCGCGCGCTTCGTAAACGCGCGTGAGGGGGGTCCAAACGGGCCGAACGATGTCGGAATGGCCTGAAATCAGACGACAAATACGGGCGACTGATTAAAATAATTCAACTCCAATACTATACTACGAGTCTAGATAAAACCAACAACTAGAATAGATTAAACATCACATGTCAAGTCAAAAATGTAACGGATCAATATGTCCCACATCAGCATCACCATCTCCATCATCATCATCATCATCGCCCTCGTCATCGTCCTCCTCATCGTCATCACCCTCCTCAACGCCTTCCTCCTCGCCTTCGCCCTCCTCCTCGCCCTCCTCATCTCCATCCTCTTCCGAATCAGACTGCTCGCCATCATCATCTTCAAGCTCGACATCGGCCTGACCACCACTGGAACTGCCACCTGGTGCACCATATATAGAATGTATCGACGACATGTATTCATCAATCGCTGGGCTGGCCTCTGCTGGAAGTGTTGGACGTAGAACTTCAATAAATTTCATAAATGCACTGTTTGCCCTTGCAGACTGTTCTGCCGTCTCTGTGGCCCTTTTCTCAGCCTGTTCTGCTTGTGCCCTAACTTGCTGCAGCTCGGTGGCACTACAACTCGTACCTGAGGCAGGCCAATACCTCGTCGGGGCTATCCTAGGTCGGCAGCGTACTCTGCCAGAATGATCATCTCCCAACACCTGATGTAAGTGATCAGATGGCCCAAAATTGTCTGCTTCTTGGGCATCGAGGGCCTCTAAAGCATCCTGTTACAAATATAAATATATTGTTAAGTTACGAAATAGATATTAAAATATAAAATCAACAGATTAAAACTTACAATCTGCTGCTGAGTCGCTTCGTTGACAGCACGTCCATCCTTTTTTCGTCTACTCGAGCAAAACAGTTTTGCTCGAGGCACACGTCCTTCAATATTTTGTACTTTCCTCTACAATGACATTGAAAACAAAATTTATATAAAGACTTCAGCAAATAATTAAATAATTGAGGAAAAAAAAGAAAATGTAAGTCGTAAAGAAAACTTATAAACAATTGTCATACCTGCTGCCTCTCATGATCCGGCATCGTCGTGCGTCCTAGTGTATGGAGGTATTTTTTTGCATCAATGTTTTTTTTATTTTTACCAGATGATTCCTAAATAAAATTCGATAATGCAAAGGATAATATTAATGCAAAACTTGAAAGTTATTATTTAAATACCTCAAATGTAATTCATACCTTAAACTGGGTACTCGTCCAATGAGTAATCATCTGACGATACTGCTCTATAGGACAATCATCCACGACTGGTACCGCCTCTAACTCAGTGCCAACTCTAGCACGCCAGCCAATATACAGCTCATGCTTGTAGGCTCTCCAAAGCTCGCCTAAATCCTTTAGACGTTCCATTCGTGCACCCTCACCATCAGGAAAATTAAATCGAAGCTGAAATGAAAATATTAATTTATATAAATACAAAAAAAATTCATGGCATTAAATACAACAGATTTTTTTACCCATATCTCTGACCAAGCTCTATCTTTGACCTCATGTGGCAAATGTCTCCACGACAGCGGGCTGACGGGAATGATGTCGGAGTATTTGGCAAGCGTCGCCATAAAACTCCGACATTGCTGCCCTGTTTTCTCAACCATCTGATTGTCTTCATTATATTCCACCATAACCTGTGTGCGACGGTTCCACACCGAACGCATGCGTGTACGGCCCCGCCCCCGCCTCCTTTCAGTAGATGTATCTGTCATGAAAGAAAAACAAATATTTTATCAAAACATGTTATAATGAAAATAAATATTACTATAAAAATTTGATAGGGTTTTATAAATATACCTGTGCTAGTCTGATCAATGAGTGGCGCCGGATCCACAGAACCTGATGGAACACCCTCTGGTGGAACGGGAGTCGAAGACGATGGAATATAAAAGCTCGGAGAGACAGAAGTAGAAGGAAAAGAAGATGGAACAACTGTATGACCTGATGCTGACTGGGGAGTGGGAATCATCATGGGATGTGAAAATGATGGGGCAGAAGATGCAGAAGGTAGCGAAAACATGGGAGGTCTAAATATCCCGTGTGTCCCTAACGACACACCGGGATCAGAATGTGGGAAGGCTGAAATGTCAGTGGGAGGGGCAGGGTCTAGTCGGGCACGCGCAGCTCTACGTCCACCTCTGGTACGAACCCTCCTCGTACCACCGGCCTGAGTACTCGGACCAGTACTAGGCTCCTCGTCGAATAACTGTCGACGTAATGGTGGATCCTACAAAAAAGTTTACAAAAAAAATTAATCACATGACATTATATATTCTGTAAATATATATATATATATTTGAAATAAAGTACTCACTGTAGGCACTAATGGTGGAATGCCCAGCTCCTCCATCCGACGATTGTTCTCCGCCATTTTTTTTCTTCGTCTCTCTTCAATTGGCTTCATTTCCTGCATTGGAAAACAAATATGTAATTAATTAGAAAAAGAAAATTAATGTGTAAACCAAAAAACTAAATATATGAGGGAATGAGGGGATTCATTGGTAATTTACCTATCAATTGTTTTAGAAGAGCTTGAATGAATTTAATAAAACATACAAGTTGTAATGTTCACCAAGTTTGAAATATTGTTTGATTTGGTTTGAATACAGTTCAATTCCAAATTAGAAAATGCAATTCAAATAAAACAGCAACCAATAAACATTGAAAATTCACATAACGGTCAAGTCAGCTAAAACATATTTGTGATCAATACTAAATAAATATGAATATTACCAACCTTAACAACCCAACTCGAGGTAAACCAAAAGAATTGAGAACATGGATGAATGATTCTATATATTTCCAACCACAACTTCAGGTTCACAATCAACTCTGACAATTGAGCTATTGGAGTCATCAAAAGAAATAAATGGATTGGTTCCAATGGCAATAGGGACAGTGTCAATTCCATCATCAGCATCATCAAAAATATGTCTTGGAATTACTTCAACTACGACACCAAATTCAGGTTGAAGTTGATCTTTGACATAAAAAACTTGTTTAGCCATTGATGCCAACACATATGGTTCTTCGGTTGCAAGAGTGCGGGTCATATTAATTACTCGAAATCCACAATCATCAATAAATGTGCCATGTCTCGTCATCGAATCAAACCAATGGCATTTCATCATTGTGACTCGTCCATGAGAGTAATAATCCAATATTATTATTTTCTCAACGACTCCATAATAACCCACATTTTCAAGTCGCGGTCTACTATCTGATGCGCTGGCATAACAATCTGTTGTGGCAGTAACCATAATACCATCATGTTGTGTTCTCATGTTTTTGGCTCGTTCAGTGACAATAAATCTGTACCCATTGATAACAATTGATTTACAGTCACGAACCACGGTATTAGGACCAAAAGCCAAAGCTCTTATTTCCTCAGAGACAGAGTCAGCAGACAAACTCAATACCTGCAATATAAATGACAGCTAAACTTAAGTAAATATTGAAATAATTAATTTAAACAGTAATATTTTTACCTTCAATTTTAACCAAGCAGAAAACTCTTTGCTATGCAAAGTCTCTCTCCTTCTCAAAGATAAAGAACGATGCTTCCTATTTATCATTGTTTTATGTTCCCTGTAGATAAAAAAATATGAATAGTTTAACAGATATATATGTAAGATATACATATTCAATTTTGTTACCTGATATAGTCATCGAACAAATCACAGTTGAACAAAACTGTGCGATGTGCCATCTCCCGCTCTTCATTGCTTAATGTCTTCAATGTATATGATCCAGGAATTCCTCCTGTTTGAGGAAGTGATGGAAAACTGGGTTCAATTTGCTCATATTGTTCTTCTTCATTTCTCATTGGTCTGCTCATTCTTGTAGTAAGATCAGACAAATACATTGAACAGAAATCCATACATTCTTGAGCTAAGTAACCGTTCACGATAGAACCTTCGGGATGATTCTTGTTTCGAACATAAGACTTTAATGTGAACATATTTCTTTCAGTTGGATACATCCAACGAAAAGAAACAGGTCCTCCGAGAAGTATTTCAGTTGGAATATGGACAGTCAGATGCAGCATGCATGTGAAAAATGATGGGGGAAATATTTTCTCCAACTCACACAAAATTAATGGGGCATCTGTCAACATTTTTTGCAAGAAAGACTTCGACAACTTCTTAGCACAAAGATCTCTAAACAAATGGCACAACCGAATAACACCCACCCTTACATTATTGGACAAAAGATGACGGATTGCTATTGGAAGCAACTCATGCAGTAGAACGTGATAATCATGAGTCTTCAAAGATTTTAGCTTCAACTCTCTTCTGTTGACCCGTTTAGATATGTTGCTTGAATAGCCATCAGGAACTCTAATAGTCTCTAATACTTCCAAAAATTGTTTTTTTTCAGTAGGTGTCATCACATAAGAAGCACATGGAAGTTGCCATTTATTTTCACTGATACGCACAGGATGCAATTCTGGTCTGATGCCCCAATCCACCAAGTCACGTCGAGATCGTAAATCATCTTTTGTCTTCCCCTTGACATTTAGAAGAACTGAAAGCAACATTTCACATATATTCTTTTCAATATGCATTACGTCTAAGCAATGACGTAGCAAATTGGTTGACCAATAAGGCAAATCAAAAAAGATACTCCTCTTCCTCCAATTGTAACAGGTTTCTGTGGAAACATTCTTTCTCTTTCCAGATTTCATTTGACCCTTCCCGAACGAAAAACTGAAATCTTTCAATTCATTAAGCACATCAGTTCCAGACATACGCTGAGGTGGATCATCGGTCTCTATAGTATTATCAAATCTTCGACGATTCATTCTATATGGATGATCCTTTGGCAAAAATCGTCGATGTCCCATAAAACTGAAACTACAACGATGTTTCAGTCTTCTGGATCGTGTATTCTTCATACAAACTGGACATGACAGTTTCCCCTTCGTGCTCCATCCAGACATCATTGCATAAGCCGGAAAATCATTGATTGTCCACATAAGCGCAGCGCGCATCTGAAATATGTCTTTCGAACATGCATCGTATGTGCGCACACCCACATCCCAAAGAAGCTTCAACTCTTTTATTAAAGGTTGCATGTATACATCAATATCAATGCCAGGATCAGAAGGACCAGATATGAGTATACTCATGAAAGTGAAAGGTTTTTTCATACACAACCATGGGGGAAGATTATAAATGTGTATAAAAACTGGCCATGTGCTGTGCGAAGTAAGCATCTGCCCAAACGGATTAAAACCGTCGCATGAAAGACCCAGCCTCACATTACGCACGTCAGCTGCAAAATCAGGATGTCGAGCATCAAATCTCTTCCATGCAAATCCATCTGCAGGATGAACCAACTCATCATCAGTCTTCTTTCTCTCGGTATCATGCCATCTCATTTTTATTGATATGTCATCAGACATAAAAAGATTCTGGAGTCTGGGAATCAATGGAAAGTGCCACATTACTTTCTGTGGAACGCGGGATGGTGTTCCATCAGATTTTGACTTCCAGCGGGATGTGCCACATTTTATACAATCATTTCGTTCAGCGGTTTCCTCCCAGAATAAACTGCAATCTTTCGGGCAAGCATGAATTTTGTTTCTTGAAAATCCAAGTTCCTCAACTAACTTCCATGCCATATAGTGGTTTGAGGGAATATCTGCATCATCTGGAAGTAAATCCTTCAAGAGGGTAAGAATGTAATCGATTGCTGTATTAGAAATCCCATACATAGTTTTCCCATGAAATAATCGGATTAAAAATTCCAGCTTTTTCATTTTATCGCATTGCCGATATACTGGAGTCGTGGCAGCATCATTCAATTTTTTCACCCTATCAATATCATCATTTTCACTAGATGCATCAGCTGTCCTCATATCGAAGTCTTCTTGAGTCGAAATCCTTTCTTTTTCATGATGACGAATAAACGGAAACCGATCATCTAACAAATTCTCCATTCCAGTCTTTTCATTTCGATCATCACCAATTTGAGATTTCGTTTTCTCCCCATTGTGATACCACAGAAAGTAGTTTGCTTGAAACCCATTTTTGGTTATGTGGTAGCTGACTTCTTCACGGCTCAACCAAGGTCTACCAACACAATTGGAACATGGGCAGTGTATGCGACCACTATCTGAAGCATTGTCAAATGCAAAATCTATAAAGCTCTCCAAATTGTTTTGAAAATCATCTGAGATCCGATCGGTTTCATACATCCAACTTCTGTCCATTCTGTAAAAAGAATTTATATAAGTCATTTTGTCATAAACAATTCAATAGGCATTAACTATAATAGAATATACATTTAAGTAAACGATAAAGGAAGAAAATAATCAAGGTATCAACTACACATGTCAAAAAAACATACAAATGTGTTATTGAAAAAATGTAAAACCAACAAGAACTTAATGTGTTATATCACATAACAGCATGACTCATCCCATAACCATATTAGTAGGGTATCATGAACATGAATAACATCAACCTTGTGCCATCCTCCTACCCTACATGACCCCAACCACATGCCACATCTTATTATAGCCTTATCACATCACACCTCATCGAAAAACACTAGGGAAATCATAGTACATCTCACCTGAAGACACATGGACAATCACATCGCATCTTGCCTAAAAACACATGGTCAATCACTTTTGAAGAAAGAGTAGGGAATGTTGTACCCCACTCTCTTGGATTTTAATGATCACAATCACTCTCATAGTGATCTAATGTTGTTTCAAGTGTTCTTGTTAATAGGCATGATTTCAGGAGCAAGAAGTGGCAAAAAAAAGGAAAAGTGGACTTTTTTCAAGTCCACCGGCCAGCCGGTGTAGGACCACCGGCCAGCCGGTAAGGGCACCGGCCAGCCGGATCCAGCCCATCGGCCAGCCGGTGGACAAGGCAGAAGGGCTTGCCCTCTGCCAGGTGCCACCGGTCAGCCGGTGTCTGGCCACCGGCCAACCGGTGGGCCCAGACAGAATGGGATGTCTTTTGTCCAGACCACCGGCCAGCCGGTGGCCTCCTCACCGGCCAGCCGGTGGAACTCTTTGGAATAGTGAGACCTACTGTCTCACCACCGGCCAGCCGGTGGCCTTCCCACCGGCCAGCCGGTGGCTCCTGGGCAGAAGCTCTCTCCACCTTCCAAGGACAGCCCCGCCCACCCCCATGGACAACCCACCCACCCCTATGGACACCCCTACCCCCTAGACAACCCAACCACCCCCGTGGACAGCCCACCCACCCCCCTCGACACCCCTTCTCCCTATGGACAGCCCCCCACCTCCTTGGATAGCCCGCCCACCCCCCTGGACACCCCTACCCCCTGTGGCCAGCCCACCCACCCCCCCTGGACAGCCCGCCCACCCCTCCTTGAGAGCCCGACCACCCCCGTGGACAGCCCGTCCACCCTTGTGGACAGCCCGCCCACCCCCGTACCCCCCTGGACACCCCGTACCCCCCCCCCCCGGGATAGCCCCGCCCACCCTCCCAAACAGCCCACACCCCCCTCCCCTGCAACCCCACCACCACCACCTAAACATACCAACCCCCCTGGACACCCCACACACCCCTCCCCCACCAGGACACCCCACCCAGACCCCCAGGACAGCCCACACCCCCTGGACAACCCCACCACACAACAACTCACCATCTCACAATAACCATCGACACCATGTTACATCGACCAACCATCTCACCAAAACAACCACATATCACAATAAAAATATTGCACATCACAAACCACCGCACAACCAAAACCACCTCACCACATTATACACCACAACTTCATCACACAACACCTCCACACGACACAACACCACCACACATCATCACTATCATACAACTTCATATGACACATCCATGCCCACTAACCATCACATTACAACCCCACATATCACAAAGCCCAACTGGTCACCTCAATCCCCATAAAACAGCCTACAACATACAATGAAACACAACAAAAAACCTCTCATAGAGGCAACATACCCCAACTTCCACAAATTATTTATTCAAGGTCTTTTATTACATTACCCCTTTATTTAGCATGGACATTATAACACAACTGATATTCTAGGGGAAACTAATTAATTAACAAAATATTTATTCATTTCCCTATTTTACACGGTGAAATCACATCAAAATCCAAACTTAAAACTAAAATATTAGATCAATAACAATAAAAACAAGGTACCATATGTGTATAAAGAAAAAATTACTTGATTTGAGATGATTCAAATGGGTTTTCACCTATTCGGATGGGGGATTTGGAGAGCAGCAGAGAGCTGGTGGTGGATTGATAACTTAAAACTAAAATACTAAAGCAATAACAATAAAAATAAGGAATTATATGTGTATAAATGAAAAGATACCTGATTTCAGATGGTTTTCACCTCTTCGGATAGGGGATTTCGCGAGATGAGAGCAGTGGAGCGGATGAAATTAGGTTCTGTGCGAATGGGGGAGAGCTGGATTTGGGGGAAATAATTCCCAACGGTTTTAAAGAACCGTTGGGAAAGAGATGCTAAGGACCCCTTTGCCAACGGTTTGAGGAAACCATTGGCAAAGGGGTGACCCTTTCCCAACGGTTCTTTTGAACCGTTGGCAAAAGGTGATTAACACACCCCTTTACCAACGGTTTCTTCAAACCGTTGGCAAAGGGGTGGCTTTTCCCAACGGTTTCAATGAACCGTTGGGAAAGGCTTTCTTAATCCTTCAAACCCAACGGTTTTAGCAAACCGTTGGTAAACTCCCGTTGGGAAAAACAGCATTTCCAGTAGTGCTATTGGAACCACTAAAGCACTCAATATTCAATATAACCGGTCTGAAAAAAAATGACTTCAATCTTTCAAAGTAATAGAATTTTGTTTTGAAGCCTATACTTCATGTTGGTCCATCCAATAATCTTAAAATTTATTAAGGATGGAAATTTAAGTTTACTCAAAAACCCAATACTATAAAAAAATATATTAATTATCCCTCCCAATATCATCATCATAAAGGAAAACTTAATTTGAGAAAAATTTTCTCAAAAATAACATTCTTATTTTTAATTAATTTGATTAAAAAATAATTAACAATGATGATGAATGAATTTTTTGTGTTTTCTTTCATATAAAAGTTTTCTTATACTCCATATTTTTTGAAATTCAGTGACTTCAATATTTTTCCTGACATTAATTAAATCACTATGTGGACTACGTTTAACCCATATTTCACATTCTATATCTTATAGAAACTTTTATTACTATCTACAACCATGAATCCTTTTCATTAATCAATATACACTTTCTATTCATGTTTTCTATTATTAAAAAAATTAACAAACATATTAAAAATGAAATATCTCCATTTCTATTTAATAAAAACAAAAATACTTGATATTTTATTCTTTGAAAATACAAAAAATATATCATTATATTCAATCGATTAAACCTAAGAACACCCTTTTTAAAAAATCCTTGTTTTATTTTTTATCAACTATCTTTTCTTATTCAGAAATTTGTGAAATAACCATTTTTTTAATAATTTTATTATATTTTGTGTTAGGAATAAATTATTATGTTTAATTACTATCGATATTTTCTAATTATTCATTAATATAATTTACCCCATCTTGATTATTTAATGGTTCTCAAACAATATTTTTTAACCCTATGATAACAAGGATGCATGACTTGATTCTGGAAAATATATTCTTCTTTGAAAAATCTAAATTTCATTAAAAATGATTATATGAATAATTATAAACATTATCAACATTATATTTTTTTCACTCTATATCACTTGATAAGTTTATTCCATCATTTGTTACCTTAAAAATAAAAAAATCTCTATATTTTCATAATTTCCATTATGAATTTTGGATAATTATATAGTTTATTCTTCCTCGTCACTATATATCCTTTACATTAAATATTATTTAGATGATTTTTCAATCACATTCACATCATTTAAATAAAAAATATTACCCAAATCCTTATTGTATAAATTATATCATCTTTAATTATCTTTTTATATAAAAAATATTACATCTACTCTTCTTTACTCATAATTATATATGTATGTATGTTCCATATTTATAACACATAGGATTCAAAATACATTAATGTGCATCAGACATTTATTATTCTTATATAATAATTAATACTAATTATATGTAAATTTGTATGATATAAACAATTTTTTTGGAAATGAACCACTATACAAAACAATTTTCTGTGGAAGAAATGTCATGTTTCATGCTCCAGCAATATCGTTTGATCAATATCTACTAAACTATTATTTTTTATTAATTTTACCATATTTTTTGGGGTATATAGGACACTATTTCGAAGATGATTAGTATTCATCTGCAAATAATCTTGGAAATTTTCGTATGTGTAATCATCCCCATTAAATATTCTAATTATCTTTAACTAATATCCAATTCATTTTATACACTTCTCTTGTATCTCTTATACAACCTCCAAGACATGGATTTACATTTATTGAACATTTTATTTTTTATCATAGTAAATTAAAAAATAAATTATATATCAATTATCTTAATTCATTGAGTTTTTATCAAAGGAACAATAATTTTAAAATGAATATGTTCTAACGGTAGAGATGGTTAACTATCTATTTTCATGGCTAGGTAATTTATAATATTTTACTTTTATCATGTCAAAGAAATATAATCTATTTATCTATTTAAAATAATAAAATAATAAATATCATATAATTGTGTATTCCTTTTCATATTATTTCTAAAAATATAGTCAAGCCTTTAATGAGAAAACACACTCTTCATAAAAGAAACACATGTAAAAATAGTTTGAAATTTTACCCACCTAAAATAATTTGCAGATTTTTCAATTTTCTATAGTAATAACAAACATATACATATTATAATCACTAAAAATGAATATTTTTCAAAAAAACGTTGTTTATTTCATCAAAATAATTAGGAACATTAATTATATCCAATATCCATATTACCATCTTCTATGGTTATGAGTGACTAGTCATTATAAAATGTCACTCATCACTCTATTAACTTTTAAAAATCATTGATAATATAACTATATCATTTCATATGAGATGAAAAAACACTACCTATAATCCGTAGACATTACTTTTATAATTTTTTTGTATAAAAATAAAATATAATTTATTTCTCCTGTATATAAATATTATTCTCCTAAACATATAAATTAGTATAATACATAATCAATTAAGATAAAAATATGGAATGTAGATTAACAAAAATATGTCTCTATAATTGTACTATTCTATAAATAATTTTATCATCGAAAATTTATTCTCAATTATCACTTCATAAATTTAAATCTTCCTATAGAAATTTCTTTTATGAGTGACATACATCCAAATAAATTGTTCTGAAATATAATAAAATAATATAAATACCAATTATGGGACCAATATCTAATTTATATATTTTTTAATCCACCATCACATTAACTCTTTCAATATAAATAGTTTTTTTACACTAATAACATTTTTTCTATACTATTATAATTATAATCTATCACCTTTTTGAAAAACTATTTTTTCTCAATTTTTTGAAAAGTTACTATATGATCCTTTACATTTGTTTCTCTATATAGTTGACCATTAATAAAATATTCACCCTCCCATTTCTAGAATATTTTATTTTGATGTTGATATTTCAAAAAAAATAGATTTTTGGAATTCTTCTTTCGATGCCAGAATATTTAATTATTTTTTCATTAAAATATTTTCATCATTTAAATCCTAAAAAAATTCTTTTAGTAAATATTGAGTTAGTTATTTATAGATTATTACCATCATCCTAATTTTTGGAAGATTCAAAATTTTTGGAATTTCTCTTTGACCCCTCTCTAATTTCGTACATATAATTAAAAATATTAAACAAGAAATCGTTCATGTAATTTTATAATTTAAGAAATCATTTATAATTGATTTGATTCTCATTATACTTGTCCTTATCATTCTCTTCTATAATCGCTTTAAAAGACTTTTTCTTTACATAAAACACCTTAATTACATAAATATTTGTCTACAATATTGATTTCACTTTTTTATGAAAAGAATAAATATTATTTGAATTTTGAGTTTCTTAATTCAAATTCATGATCACTTAATCCAAATTTGAGATCTTAAAAAGGACACCACTTCAATTATAACTTTAGTAAAAATTCATTTTTCAATTAAGTATATTTCTCATCAGGATCATCTTCATATATAGTGAAATCATTATCTTTTAATATGTTAAAAAATCACACTTCTAGTAGTCAACTACAACACTAAATAATTACAATAATGAATTTTACTTTTTTATTTTTTAGAAATTATTACCATTTACCTTTGAGGGAAACAAATATTCTATAAAATTAAAATATTTAGTCTTTGAAAACATCTACATTAACTTATCACCATCACATTCTTCACATATTAAATTTTTAATAATATACATTATGTATCCAATATATATACATTAAAACACTTCAATAGAATATTACCTAGATATATTCATTTTCCTGTATAATCACACATTGAGAAAAATTCCTTTTAACTTGGAAAATATTTTCAGAATATATTAATTATATTCTATATTTAAATAATATTTTTTTATATTGTCCAAAGTTTCCCTTTTTTATGGTATTAAATTTAATTTTATTTTCAAACATAATATTTTTTTTATGGAAAAATAATTTCCTGATCTAAAAATTAACAATCATTATATTACATTAATATAAAAATAAATTTATTAAATTAATAATATTTACGACAAGAAACATTTGAATCAACAAAATTTTATAATATACAATGAAACTACTTAATTTTATATTTGGAAAATATGGATTTTCTAGAAAAACAATGTTATAGCACCGCATATTTTAATATAATAAATAAATCATTGACCATTTATACATAATTAAATTGAATTTTTTTATACTGAGTATGGTAAATTGTATTTTTTTAATCATTCACTATAATATTATATTCATGAAATTTTCCTAGAATCTCCCAAATTCCCTCTATTTTATTAATAACAATAAATTATACAAACTCATTCTAAAAAATTAGGGGGAAGAGAATATTACATTATTATCCATTGTCATCAATATTATTTATATCATCCTGATTCATCATATGTATTTTATGAATACAATAAAAGAATCAGTTATAATATTGAAAACAACCATGCCAAATGACAGTAATTATGGTATCATTGTTTTCATTCAAAGAATTTAATTTTATTAATAAAATTTGGGAACATATATTTTATTATGAAAATTAAGATCATGGATAATGGATTAAATTTTTTTACTTCACCAATATGTTTAAAACTAATAGCATGATTAGCATTCAACATCAACCATATTTAATGTCTTCAAAGTTTAATTGGAACATGATTATAATGAATATTATACAAACATTAATTATAATGTTAATTAGGATCCCCAATGATTTACTAAGAGTCATGGAGAATTAGCGAATCAGCTACTTTTATGTTTTATACAAACAAATTTCATTACTAATAATGATCAATGAAACACCTACTATTTTGATTTATTTACTCATAAATAGTTATTTATTATATTAATAAAATTTAATTAAACAAATTAAATAATAAATAAATGAAATAATAATATAAATGATGATTTACCAGGTTCAATATTCAAAAGTAAATGGTTATATCCGTTGAATGATATAAAAAATTAGTGAACATATGGTCCACTAGAATCATCCATATAGATACAATTAGAATTTATATAGATGAACTTATGGTATAATCAAATTTATTTTATAAACTATAATTTCCTTTTATATAATTAAATGATATTCATTAATTTGTACAAGAATAATACACTTTATCCTTAAATAACAATTGTAAATTTTCTAATGATCATTACCTACTCCACTCCACTTTATCACATATTTAATTCATTAGAAAAATTATGAAGAACCTAAAATTATAAAAAACCAATACCCTCTTTCAAAAAATTATGATATATTGTCATAAAAAATCATTTGACCATCAAATAACGAGAAGAATATCATATCTGAAAAATTACAAATATAATGGCCTTCATCATGTTTAAAAATTATCTTCATCCTTCAAATGTAATATTTTTAATATTGAGTTATGAAATAATTAATATCCTACATAAAAATTATATGTCCAACCATATTTACTTATTATTCACCTCTCTTTCAATCATTAGAATTCTCATATCATCTACGTACATGACATCTCATTCATTGAATTTCAAATTCAAATTGAAAATTCCATCTAAATATATATCCCACTTTATTATTATCCTTCATATACAAAAATACATTAAAATAAAATTTTATTTGATTAAGTGAAATTTAATGTCAAGAAGTTTTATCCCTTTTTGTACGCACCAAGACAAATATTAAATATTTATTAAAATTCAATATAAATGTAACAATAGAATTTTGATTTTGACCACAATGTATTTTCATTCAACTAAAAAAAACTATAAAACTTATCAATAAATTAGGGAGATCATGGTCACCTACGATGGACCATAATAAGTCATGTATCTATTTTAATCATTTATATAAACCATGATCATCGCCATCACATTTTTATTAAAACCATGCACTCCGTTTTTATATCATGTACCAGAAAAAAACCATGGAATATTGCATGGATAATATTTTTTCTATAACGTTGAACCATGATCACTATAAATTTCATATATCCTCAAACACATATTATATAATTGGTTCAAAAAATGGTAAAACAGATCATTTTTTAAATAAGTGATTCCTAATCATTATTTGTATTCTTCAATGATTGAATTTTCATTCAAGATTTAATTTTACCAATTGTAGTATAACATTATATTTCTTATGATGTCCAGAATTATGTGTGTGTCTTGTTAGAGACCTAAAATGTGGATAGTCTATATATCATCCCCTCATATGAATATAATGTTTATGCAGTAAACTTCCAGCAATATCACAACCCTCAAATTTTGATATGGGCTATGAAGGGTTGGCATTTTAAGCTTCTCTAAATTGAGAAGAAAAATCTAATAACATTAAATTGTAATGTAATATTGTAAAATCAAGTGTTAATTGAATTTTTTTATCCTAATTCCTATATAAGATACATTCATATAGTTTATAATTTTTTTGGGAATCACAGTTACATTCTTATCCTTCCAATATCATAGTGTACCTATATAGACTATATTAGAAAATTATTTAACATACATTTATTAAAAAATCTTTAAAATGATATGTATTATTATCATAATAAATAAAATACTTCTATGTATAATCTCTTCTTCAATAAACATTTCAACCCTAATGTGTGGGAAATTACATTCATCAACCAAAATGTATAATTTTTTGAACTGTATCACTAAATAAAAAAATTAAGTCATTAAAATTTGAAGTCTTATTAAAAAGTTATATTTATTTATTTTCATCTCATAAAATAATAATGTTATCAAGTTTTATGATAATAAATACACATCATCCATATATACTTCAGAAAAATATCAGAAACTGTAGCATCCCAGGTAAATAATGAATAAAACATTTTCGTATTTATTAATATTTACGAATTAAATATTAATTTTACTTTAAATGGGTTTCTATGTTCGATAGCGTACCCGATACGTAATGATAAGTTCCTTTGAAAACTTACGTTGCACACTAGTAATATAATAATATTATTTAAAATGGTAGTTAACATGTAGCCGTTGTATTGGCAGGAATGGATATAAATAACTAAAATATGATTATATATGTTTTTAAATGTTTTTACATTTATCCAATAAAAGATAAAGGCTTAAAATACGGAAAGAATTCAATTTTAGGCATTTATACCCTAATTTTCACTAAGGGTTCACTTATCACCTTTTGACGGCGAACCGTCATTAAATATAGTTTTGATCAATCTTATAAATTCTATTGGACCAAATATAACTCTTCTTTAGAATCGGGACATCAAAATTTACTTTGTGTAAATTTTTGTATCTTTCCGATAAAGTTCATTTTTTAATGAATAGTGTAAAATGTTGTATTTTAATTCAAAACCTCTTTTTAATCTAATTTATTTATATGATTAGATTATCATTTGAATTGGTTTTAAATTGAAATTAGAAAATATTTTTACCATTAAATCCAATAGTGGTCGTTGGAATTAATTTCACTTTGAAATCAGACTTAAACTAGTGTCAATCTTTTGATACTTATTGTTTCATAAAAACATGCTATTTGTCATGATAGCGGGAATTAATTATTAAATTAATTAATGTGACTTATATGTTTTTAATTTTTTAAAATAGACTTCATTTTTGAATTCGGAATATCAAATATAGCTTAGGGTGAATTTTTGGTATTTTTCGGAAAAACTTCAATTTTTTATGAATAGTGAAACCACTAAGTGGTACTTATAAAAACTGATTTTTCGTTTAAATGAAATTTTACCACTTCTGTGTTTTGAATTTTAAAAATCCGACATACATGGTTGTCATTAAGAAGTAAAATGTGGTTCAATGAGATTAAAATAATTTTTTGGTGAATAGTAACTCTTAAGTTCTTAATCGCGATTAGAGGTAATTAGTGTAGTTTAAGGTAAGAATAATGTTTTAATAAAATGAAATGACCTAGAAACATGTCCTACCCTCATTGGATGTGTCATGTCCGACCAAGACAATACATGAGTCAACTTGGGGACCCCATGGAGCCACTTTGGTTGGGAAATTACATAAATAACTTTTTATTTAATGTTAAAGTAAAAAATGACACAAACATGAAATGTTTTACTAAAACAATTTTTACATGGGGTTATACAAGTCATATTTTTTACTATAAATAGTCATTGGAAATCTAAAAAGATTTCCTACATCATAGTATTTTTTTATAATTTTTAGACATTAAATAAATTAAATTATTTATGACATCATGATGATGCAGCGATGACCTCATTATTTAATGATTTAAATAAAATGGAAAGATAATGTAAAATCTAAGACCTACACATGTCCAAAACCTATTGGATGAGTGTATTTCGAACCCTAATCACCTTATCCTAGAAATACATCAATGTGGTACCTTTAAAATCCGAAACTCTTTTGAAAATAAAGTAACATTTTGTAACTTTACAAGAGTGTCCCTCCTCTCCACTTATAAAAGGCCCCCACCTCTACCTCCTTACCCAAACTCCCAAAGCCTTTGGCTCGGCCAAACCCTGCCCATTTTGTCTCTCCACTTCCCTCTCTTACTCCTTGAAGCCTCACTTTGGGCAGAAGTCTTCCCAAGGATGCCTTTGAGCTCAAACCAAAGGGAGTTACCCGATTTTAAGGTAATGTCTTCTTTTGAGTCCTTTTGTTTTATTTTGCTTCTCCAACCCCCTAAACTCTTTTTATTCTTTTCTTTTTTAACAACTCCAATATATAAAATATACTAGAATGTTTTTATAAGAATTATTCTAGATACACTTACACACACATACATCTAATGGTTAAAGAACATACTGTTTCCGTGGATGACGAATTTCTGCCTCCCGAAATGATGATTGTTCAACATTCTTTTAAAACCTTCAAAGGTGGCCATTAAGATGACACTATATTTATATATGATATATAATATGTTTATTGTTTCCTTAAGCTTCTATATTTTTCAGTTTAGGCATACCTTTATGGTTTCCATTATGGGTAAACACGATATCTTCATTTAAGAAAGTGTGGACTACCCCCCCCCCCTCAAAGTTATGTGATTCGTTAATGCCATATGTGGGACGTATAAAGGATGGATTTAAAGTTATTATATATGATGTTATACTGGAATTATAATATACCTCTATATCATTATTATTTCTTTCCATTAAAGTATAAGATAGAAATGAAAGTAGCGTTCATGCGTACGTACGGCTTACCGTCTCCATGAACGGTGCATTTCATTTCTTATCCCCAAATGTAATGTACTATTATAAGTAAATATATATAATGGATATATATGATGAATGATACATCTAAATGATGAATATAATTCTGTAATTAAAATATAAATACCTCTCATTTAGTTTTAATTCCATTAATATGACAAAGAAATGAAAGTAGCGTTCATGCGTATGTACGGCTTACCGTCTCCATGAACGGTGCATTTCATTTCATACCTCTAAATGATTATGTAATATTATAAATACATGTATATGCTGGATATATATGATATATATGATATCCAAATCAGGAATGTCATTCTGGATATAAAGAACCTTTGACCACACGAACAACATGTAATCGTAAGAAGTCCACTTTCGGCTTAAGAACCAAATATCGACAAAACAAACATTATTAACATAAATGGTTACATAATGTTTATAACATGGCAATAAGTGATATAAAAGGAATAATGAACTCGAAAAAGGTTCTTAAGCAAATATAAATTAACTCAAGTTTATTATTCAGGACGTTAAATAACGATTGAGTCAAGTCAGACCCGAGGTAAGGGACTTCGTCTCAATCTCCTTTCATTGAGGCATATTTCTTTTTATACACAACTTTCTTTTATACGGTATATAAACCCCTTTGACTTTTACTTTTATATAAAAGGAATCTTTTTCTATGAAGACTTTTACAAAACAACAAAAAAGTATGTTTCTTTAATATACGCGGTGACAACGACCTTTTCTGCCGCCACGAGTATTATTGGGTCTTTGGCTTCCTGAACAAGTCGTAATGTTTTTTTTAAATGAAATAAATACCATATACTCTTTTATGTATTTTGGTATTGAAAATGGTTTTTATAACGGATTTGTTATGTCAATATATTTAAGTGATATATTATGATCAAAGTGTGGAAATGTTTTCTTTCCATTATATTTGTTTTATGTCTTATGATTTTATAATGGTACTTGGACATTTGACAGGTGGTTACATGATGAACCATATGACGGGTGGTGCCGTGAATACCAGGACGGGTGGTTACGTTATACCCTCCAATGCATTGGGTATTGAAGTCGGCCGTATGGCTATTCCATTAAGTTTATATGGAAGTTGGCCATATGGCTATTCCATTAAGTGATATGTGTGGAAGTCGACCGTATGGTTATTCCACTTAAGTATGTTTATGTCCCAAGTTACCTTTATATATGTTATGTGTTCTTTATATGGGTTTTATGGTAATCCTTTGGTTACAAAAAGGTAAGTAATGATATTTTATTCGGTGAAGAGTTTTTACTACTTCATGAAGGTGAAGGTATTACTTTGATAAAGTATACATGGTTTACTTGATGTTTGAAAAACTAATAGTTTTCAAT
This sequence comes from Viscum album, assembly GCA_963277665.1. Taxonomy (NCBI): domain Eukaryota; kingdom Viridiplantae; phylum Streptophyta; class Magnoliopsida; order Santalales; family Viscaceae; genus Viscum; species Viscum album. The sequence goes on along the minus strand of OY728140.1, from coordinate 1,939,365,146 downwards.
CTTTGTGTATCCCTTACTGAGCTTTTTATGCTCACCCCAAGTTTTTTTGAAATGTTTTTCACAGGAATTAATGTGGAATAGGGTCAAGGATGGGATCAAGGGAAAGTCATGCTATATAAAACATGGAACTAGACATGTTTCTTTTTAAGAGTTTTTTTTATTTTATGGAATCTTAGTAGAAGTGTCTACTTTGTAATCTTTTGAGATGTAATAGTTATGTCCTAATTCTCTAAAACTATAAACCTGAAAAGATCCTCAATGTGAATTATTCATTTAATTCAATATTAAGTAAGGTTTAAGGCCGGGGCCTTATAGTTGGTATTAGAGGTCGATTTAGACAACTTTAGGAGTTAGAAAATTGTTAAATTATAAGTTAATTTATGGTATTAATGAAATGATATAGCATTTAAAGATTACCATGTTGCTTCGCCTAAGATATTTCTGTGTTAAGAATAGTTTTTCATAGAGGAAACAGAACAGCTTTTCTGGGAAGGCATACAGAGGGAAATGACCTTTCAAATCAGTATCCTGAGATGGTTCGAATCATAACTAAACCGTTTGTTGCAGTGATGGATCAGTTGACTCAGGTGAAAAATGTTGGTTTTTTTATTGATGATATTTCGGTGTTTTATAAAAGTAAAGAGGAGCATGAAAGTCATTTAAGGGTTATCTTTCAAACCTTAAAAGAAAAGAAACTATATGGAAAATTCAGCAAGTGTGAGTTTTGGTTACAACAAATTTCTTTCCAGGGTCACATTGTTTCAAAAGATGTCATAACTGTTGATCCTTCTAAAACAAAAGTTGTTAAAGAATGGCCAAGACCCACAAATGTAACCGAGATCCGTAGTTTTCTTGGTTTGGCAGGTTACTACCAAAGGTTTGTTGAAAATTTTTCATGGTTATCTAGTCCAATGACTAAGCTAACTCGTAAGGGTGTTAATTTTATCTGGACAAAAGAATGTGATGATTGTTTTCAGGAATTGAAAAGAATATTGCTGAATGCTCCAGTTTTGGCACTTCCTTCCAGGAATGGTGAGTTTGTTATATATAGTGATGCTTCATTTAAGGGACTTGGATGTGTCCTTATGCAAAATGATCAGGTAATTTCTTATGCTTCACGTCAGTTGAAAACTCATGAGGTAAATTACCCTACGCATGATTTGGAATTAGCTGTTGTTGTTTTTTCTTTAAAAATTTGGAGGCATCATTTGTATGGAGTAAAGTGTGAAATATATACTGATCACAAAAGTTTAAAGTATATATTCACTCAGAAAGAATTGAACATGAGACAGAGGAGATAGCTGGAATTAATCAAGGATTATGATTGTACAGTTCACTACCATCCAGGAAAAGAAAATAAAGTGGCCGATGCTTTGAGTCGAAAAAGTAATGCTTCATTAACCATGCTACGTTTGGAACGAGATCCTTTGGTTTTTGATTTGATGAACTTTGGCATAGAAGTTGTTGGTGCAGGAAGTTCTTCTGTTTTGTTTCAGGTATCAATGAAATATTCTCTATCAGACAGAATCAAGCAAGCACAGAATCAAGACAGTGAGTTGCAGAAAAGGGTAGAGCTGGTTCAGAAAGGTAGGTTGCATGAATTCAACATTGATAGTGATTGTGTTTTGATATTTGGGAAGAGATTGTGTGTGCCTTGTGATTCACAGTTGAATAATGAGTTGTTATGTGAGGCTCATAGTTCCCCGTTTTCAGTTGTATAGAGATCTGCGGGAGTATTACTGGTGGGATGGAATGAAAAGAGATATTGCTGATTTTACTGTGAAGTGTTTGACTTGTCAGCAGGTTAAAGCAGAGCGACAGTTACCGAAAGGGATGCTTCAGCTTTTACCAATGCCAGAGTGGAAATGGGAAAACATATCCATGGACTTTATTGTGGGATTACCGAGGACATCTCAAGGTAATAATGCAATCTGGGTTATTGTTGATCGCTTGACTAAATCTACTCATTTCCTTGCTATACGAGATACTTTTTCCCTAGATCAACTTTCCCGTTTGTATCTTAGAGAGATAGTCAGGTTACATGGAGTTACTCTCTCCATTTTATCTGACCGTGATCCCAGGTTTACTTCTAACTTTTGGAAAGGCCTTCAGAAGTTGTTGGGTACTGAATTAAATTTTAGTACAGCTTTTCATCCTCAATCAGATGGGCAGTCAGAATGAACAATTCAGACCTTGGAGGATATGCTATGAGCTTGTTCGATGGATTATCAGGGAAGTTGGGACCAACATATTTCTTTGGTTGAGTTTTCATATAATAACAGTTTTCATTCCAGTATACAGATGGAACCATTTGAGGCATTATATGGGAAGCGGTGTCGAACTCCAGCATTTTGGGATGAAGTGGGTGAAATGAAGCTGATGGGACCAGAATTGGTAGAAGAGATGGCAAAAAAAGTTCAGTTGATTCAGAAACACATGAGAACAGCTCAGAGTAGGCAGAAGAGTTATGCAGATAACCGGAGGAAGGATCTATCTTTCGAGGTAGGTGATCATGTTTTTCTCAAGGTTTCTCCATGGAAAAGTGAGATGAGATTTGGTAAGAAAGGAAAGCTAAGTCCAAGGTTCATTGGACCATATGAAATTCTGTAGAGAGTTGGATCAGTTGCATACAGAGTGGCATTAACTCCGAGTTTATCTCAGGTACACAATGTTTTTCATGTTTCGATGCTGAGAAAGTATATGCCAGATCCATCTCATGTTTTGAGTCTAGAGGTAGTTCAGCTGGAAGAGAACCTATCTTATGAGGAACAACCGATCCAGATTCTTGACCACATGGAGAAAGTGTTACGAAATAAGGTAATACACTAGGTAAAGGTTTTGTGGAAAAGCCATATGGTTGAAGAGGCAACGTGGGAATCTGAAAATGCTATGAGGGATAAATACCCCCACTTATTTTGATAAGTGAATAAAATTGCGAGGACGCAATTCCCAAAAGGGGGGAAGGATGTAACATCCCAGGTAAATAATGAATAAAACATTTTCGTATTTATTAATATTTACGAATTAAATATTAATTTTACTTTAAAGGGGTTGCTATGTTAGATAGCGTACCCGATACGCAACGATAAGTTCCTTTGAAAACTTACGTTGCACACTAGTAATATAATAATATTATTTTAAATGGTAGTTAAAATGTAGCCGTTGTATTGGTGGGAATGGATAGAAATAACTAAAATATTATTATATATGTTTTTAAATGTTTTTACATTTATCCAATAAAAGATAAAGGCTTAAAATATGGAAAGAATTCAATTTTAGGCATTTATACCCTAATTTTCACTAAGGGTTCACTTATCACCTTTTGACGGCGAACCGTCATTAAATATAGTTTTGATCAATCTTATAAATTCTATTGGACCAAATATAACTCTTCTTTATAATCGGGACATCAAAATTTACTTTGTGTAAATTATTGGTATCTTTCCGATAAAGTTCATTTTTTAATGAATAGTGTAAAATGTTGTATTTTAATTCAAAACCTCTTTTTAATCTAATTTATTTAGATGATTAGATTATCATTTGAATTGGTTTTAAAATGAAATTAGAAAATATTTTTACCATTAAATCCAATAGTGGTCGTTGGAATTAATTTCACTTTGAAATCGGACTTAAACTAGTGTCAATCTTTTGATACTTATTGTTTCATAAAAACACGCTATTTGTCATGATAGCGGGAATTAATTATTAAATTAATTAATTTGACTTATATGTTTTGAATTTTTTAAAATATAATTCATTTTTGAATTCGGAATATCAAATATAGCTTAGGGTAAATTTTTGGTATTTTTCTGAAAAACTTCAATTTTTGATGAATAGTGAAACCACTAAGTGGTACTTATAAAAACTGATTTTTCGTTTAAATGAAATTTTACCACTTCTGTGTTTTGAATTTAAAAAATTAGACATACATGGTTGTCATTAAGAAGTAAAATGTGGTTCAATGAGATTAAAATAATTTTTTGGTGAATAGTAGGTCTTAAGTTCTTAATCGCGATTAGAGGTAATTAGTGTAGTTTAAGGTAAGAATGATGTTTTAATAAACTGAAATGACCTATACACATGTCCTACCCTCATTTTATGTGTCATGTCCGACCAAGAAAATCCATGAGTCAACTTGGGGACCCCATGGAGCCACTTTGGTTGGGAAATGACATAAATAACTTTTTATTTAATGTTAAAGTAAAAAATGAAACAGACATGAAATGTTTTACTAAAACAATTTTTACATGGGGTTATACAAGTCATATTTTTGACTATAAATATTCATTGGAAAGATAAAAAAATTTCCTACATCTTAGTAGTTTTTTTATAATTTTTAGACATTAAATAAATTAAATTATTTATGACATCATGATGATGCAGCGATGACCTCATTATTTAACGATTTAAATAAAATGGAAAGATAATGTAAAATCTAAGACCTAAACATGTCCAAAACCTATTGGATGAGTAGATTTAGAACCCTCATCACCTTATCCTAGAAATACATCAATGTGGGACCTTTAAAATCCTAAACTCTTTTGAAAATAAAGTAACATTTTGTAACTTTACAAGAGTGCCCCTCCTCTCCTCTTATAAAAGGCCCCCACCTCTACCTCCTTACCCACACTCCCAAAGCCTTTGGATTGGCAAAACCCTGCCCATTTTGTCTCTCCACTTCCCTATCTTACTCCTTGAAGCCTCACTTTTGGCATAATTCTTCCCAAGGAACCCTTTGAGCTCAAACCAAAGGGAGTTACCCGATTTTAAGGTAATGTCTTCTTTTGAGTCCTTTTGTTTTATTTTGCTTCTCCAACCCCCTAAACTATTTTTATTCTTTTCTTTTGTAACAAATCCAATATATTAAATATACTAGGATGTTTTTATAAGAATTATTCGATCTAAAATTACACACACCTACATATAATGGTTAAAGAACATACTGTTTCCGTGGATGGAGAATTTCTGTCTCCCGAAACGATGATTGTTCAACATTCTTTTAACACCTTAAAAGGTGGCCATTAAGATGACACTATATTTATATATGATATATAATATGTTTATGTTTTCCTTAAGCTTATGTATTTTTCATTTTGGGCATACCTTTATGGTTTCCATTATGGGTAAACGCGGTATCTTTATTTAAGGAAGTGCGGACTACCGCCCCCTCAAAGTGATGTGATTCGTTAATGCCATATGTGGGACGTATAAATGATAGATTTAAAGTTATTATATATGATGTTATACTAGAATTATAATATACCTCTATATCATTATTATTTCTTTCCATTAAAGTATGAGATAGAAATGAAAGTAGCGTTCATGCATACGTACGACTTACCGTCTCCATGAACGGTGCATTTCATTTCTTATCCCCAAATATAATGTACTATTATAAGTACATATATATAATGGATATATATGATTAATGATACATCTAAATGATGAATATAATTCTGTAATTAAAATATACATACCTCTCATTTATTTTTAATTCCATTAATATGACAAAGAAATGAAACTAGCGTTCATGCGTACGTGTGGATTACCGTCTCCATGAACGGTGCATTTCATTTCATACCTCTAAATGATTATGTAATATTATAAATACATGTATATGCTGGATATATATGATATATATGATATCCAAATCAGGAATGTCATTCTGGATATAAAGAACCTTTGACCACACGAACAACATGTAATCATAAGAAGTCCACTTTCGACTTAAGAACCAAATATCGACAAAACAAACATTATTAACTTAAATGGTTACATAATGTTTATAACATGGAAATAAGTGATATAAAAGGAATAATGAACTCAAAAAAGGTTCTTAATCAAATATAAATTAACTCAAGTTTATTATTCAGGATGTTAAAGAACGATCGAGTCAAGTCGGACCCGAGGTAAGGGACTTCGTCTCAATCTCCTTTCATTGAGGCATATTTCGTTTTATACACAACTTTCTTTTATACGGTGTATAAACCCCTTTGACTTTTACTTTTATACAAAAGAAATCTTTTTCTATGAATCGTTTTACAAAATGACAAAAAATAATGTTTCTTTAACGTACGCGGTGACAACGACTTTTTCTGCCGCCGCGAGTATTATTTGGTTTTTGGCTTCGTGAACAAGTCGTAATGTTTTTTTTTAAATGAAATAAATACCATATACTATTTTATATATTTTGGTATTGAAAATGGTTTTTATAATGGATTTTTTATGTCAATATATTTAAGTTATATATTGTGATCAAAGTTTGGAAATGTTTTCTTTCCATTGTATTTGTTTTATGTCTTATGATTTTATAATGGTACTTGGACATTTGACAGGTGGTTACGTGATGAACCATATGACGAGTTGTGTCATGAATACCAGGATGGGTGGTTACGTTATAACCTCCAATTCATTGGGTATGGAAGTCGTCCATATGGCTATTCCATTAAGTTTGTATGGAAGTTGGCTGTATGGCTATTCCATTAAGTGATATGTGTGGAAGTCGACCGTATGGTTATTCCACTTAAGTATGTTTATGTCCCAAGTTACCTTTATATGTGTTATGTTTTCTTTATATGGGATTTATGGTAATCCTTTGGTTACAAAAAGGTAAGTAATGATATTTTATTCAGTGAAGAGTTTTTACTACTTCATGAAGGTGAAGGTATTACTTTGATAAAGTATACATGGTTTACTTGATGTTTGAAAAACTAACAATTTCCATTCTTTGTGTATCCCTTACTGAGCTTTTTATGCTCACCCCAAGTTTTTTTGAAATATTTTTCACAGGACTTAATGTGGAATAGGGTCAAGGATGGGATCAAGGTAAAGTCATGCTATATAAAACATGGAACTAGACATGTTTCTTTTTAAGAGTTTTTTTTTATTTTATGGAATCTTAGTAAAAGTGTCTACTTTGTAATCTTTTGAGATGTAATAGTTATGTCCTAATTCTCTAAAACACTAAATCTGAAAATATCCTCAATGTGAATTATTCATTTAATTCAATATTAAGTATGGTTTAAGGTCGGGGCCTTATAGAAACCTTTTTAGTCATTTGTGAAAAAATTAGGGATGATTATTTAAATTCATTGTATAAGCTCTATATGAAATGTTCCAAGTACTTATTCATTATTTTTAATGTATATGGAGGTGTACTTACATCATCCACCTCACAAAAATTAATAAATGAAAATAACATAATAAAAATTCATATAATATTAACATATTAAATAATCATATTTCTGCAAATCATATATTAATACTGAATTTGTATAGTATATACATTTACTTTTCAACCATCTCAATCGTCTAATACATTTTTGTATTCCACTAGTATTGATAAAATAGGGGGATGAATTCATATTCATATTCAAAGTTCAAAATAATTTTCTTTTTTATATTAGTAACGTAATTTTTTGGTAACTTGTATACATAAACTAAATAAACTATCATTAAGTCAACAAATCTCAAAAAAAATTGAGTGTTGAGGTTTTTTTGTCATATTTTATATTTTATTATCTAATTAAAAAATAAATAAATACAATCTTAATTATTTATGATATTAATTTTATAATAGTGAATTTCGTATTGGTAATAGTGAACTACTGGTAGCATCTTTATGGTGTAGTCTGATGGGTTTTGTATGACCATCTCATGATAATTAATAGTGGAAGAAAAATTTATGTTGATATATATTCAAGAAACCAATGTGTTAAATATATTGTAAAAATCTACATACCTAAAACACAGAAACATTTGCCTTCATATTCTTTCCTATGGATAATTCATATTGATAGTCCCAAAAGTATAATAGAAATGGATTATTTTCTATGGGGGATGTTTCCATCTTTTATATATTGATCTCTATCAAAGGATAGACAATACCCTTCACAAGGTGCTACTTTTTCATAGGGGGTGATCAATTAAGCTCTGAAAGAGGAAATATTTTACAAGATTTTAATGAAGCAAATGATCTCAAAAAGCATTGAATGAATTCATTCAAGTCACACACATATAAATGAAGAAATAATATTACCTATTTATAGGGGATATCTAATGGTACTTTATAATTTAAGAATTAAACATTTATAAAGGTTTTTATAAAATAATACCCATGATGTCTTTCTTGTTGATAAATGCATTCAATTATCATAATGAAGATATTTTAATCTAGATGAAACCATGAGAGGAAATATATGGTAGATGAATGCATCATTTGTATGCACAATTTAAGGAACAAAGTTTATCAACCATAGTTTACACATACACAAAAAAATATGTAGTGGTTCCCATTTTTAGTGCACTTCCAATAATCTCCTACTACCAATAAATTATCATTAATAATTTCTAAAAAACTTTTATCTATTTTACATCCATACAAACTCTTTTGAATAGAGTTTCATTAGTCTCTATTAATTCTGTAATAAAAACATTGTCAAAAATATAAACCATATCCAATGTCTTACTTATGTGTTTCTATAGGACTTTGTTGTTCTTAAACCAATTATGAAATCCATATTTCAAAAAATATATTCAAATATTGACTTATTTTAAATATTCAATGTTATGAAAACTTTTAAGGGGTCTGTTGTGATCTCTATAAAACATACTCATATCTACATAAGAACATGTCGGGCATTAGATGTGTCATATACATCATATAAAATATTATATTATCCCATTTTCCATGGAATCAAGTGACCAATACACAAAGAATATTCCAATCTGTTATAGTAAGTGTTATGTTGTGTTGATTCTATGAAACATTATAATCCATTCATTTAATACATCATGTTTCAATATTTTAACATATTAGTTCATCGCATATATCTCATATAAGTATCTGAAAACAACACTTTTAAATCAAATAAGCATGTCCCTGAATTTAATTAAACTAATTAAATCAAGAGAATGATGTATTACCTTGTTAAACAAGTGGAAAAAATCTCATGTTGGTTACAATCCAACCAATAATATGATCAAAAAAATTCCCAACCACCCCTTTATTAGTTAAGATCATATTTTTAACTATGTATATAAGGAATAAAAAATTTAAGGTCCTCATGATAGATATTTCATAAACATAAAGTAAGAAGGATTTTTAATCGGCACAAACCCTTAAGTATATCAAAGAAACCATGGAATTAAATGAGATGTACTTTTGTGATTCAGTCCAAGTAATAACTATATTTTTATTAACACATGAATATGTTATTTGAATATCATATACATGAAAATCTAATATGTATAATAATTTATTAATCTATCTTTAAAATATAACCAAAACCCATAAAACTCAGTGATGGTCAATTATAAGGGAAACTCAAATTTTTGAACTTTGATTTTATTTTATCATTAGAACATTCATGTTTACTAAATTATAGAACACTTGAATTATTGGTAATAGATATACACATTATTATAAAATATTGATAATTTATCCATCCATTACATCAATATTTAATATATATAATACTTAGACTCCTAACATGACCCACATTTTATTTCATCGATAATGTGCTTTTCAATAGATCTACTACCTTGTTCTATTTAGCCACACAACTAAGATTTACATAACCTCTATCAATGATCTATAGAAGGATATTTTATTTAAAAATAGTGTTTTTGGTCTTCTGGTGATTCTATAGTTCTCTATACCTTAAAATAGATCCATTATTTTCATAGTAAATCTCAATTTTACCCTTGATATCTAGAAATAGTTCAAGTTCATATATGAGCTTTCATGAACTGACTTGAGTCACTCATCCATTGAAGACCCAAATTAGTATATGACATTCCTGAGTTGTGTTCTAGATAACCCAGGGGTTGAAACTAGAATCATGGTTAAAGAACATCATTTTTTTAATTGTTTACCCCTTGAATAAATTACAATATAAATAATAAAACATCCATATCAAATTAATACAAATAAATAAAATGACGAAAATAGAAACATAATATTATGTAAGGATGAATATATAAAAACTCATAAGGATTATGAATAAATGATAATGAACTCATTATAAGAATAGATTCTAAAATATCTATTATATATACAATGTGAACAGGATATTAAAATAAACTCCTTCCTTAATATCCAAATGACCCACAATCACTCTTTGCATCACGTTTCAATCATTCATCATAACCCACATCCCAAATCAAGGGGAAATATAGTTGAGACACTTGAAATGAAGCTGTATGTTCTATATATACTGATCAGAATACATTGATTTTTTTAAAATACATCCCACTTTTTATTTACTATTGATTTTTTTATTTCATAAAAAATATTTTCTATTTTTTCTACAACAAAAATAGAATTGAAAAAAAAATCATTTGACTAGAATAAAAAAGAAAAAACAGGCAAATCCATTTAATAAAAATATTTCATTTATATTTAATAAAAATAATATCATGAAAACAAAATTTCATGACCCTTTGACCCATTTTATAAAACCATTAACACTTTTTATAAATGAATTCATGGTGGTGTTAAAACATTTCCTAATAAATTTTATAAAATCATATAATTTCATTTCCCTAGAAACCATAAATAATATAAAACCAATAATTCCACTTTTTATTCATTTACCAAAAAATACATTTCATAAGAAAATCATTTTTATTTAAAATTTATCGTTCCAAATTATAATTCATCGAAAAACAGAAAGAGTATAAAATCACTACTCAAATAAGAGTGAGAAAACATGGTTAGAAGAATTAAAAAAAGATTTTAAAAATCTAACATTTATAGTGTTACAATAATATAGTAAATGAAAGGGGATACATACATGGAATAAACCTCTATATCCCCAAAATCATTCTATGATGTACATCGATGAATCATGGGAAACCTCCTAAGAATCAGGTACAATAATCTAAATTATTAAAAAAATACCCAGTATGGAACTATTAAACCTATCAATGTCCATATTTTTCCTATTAAACTATTCAAAAGTAATGATCTATAGAGTTCCTTCACTACCTTGGGAAAAATATTTTCTTTTTTATAAATCATATTACCCCTTTTGATCAAACTATCTTACTATAGCCATGAAATATCCCCTTGTTGGAGGACTATCTATACTAGTTTTTTCATTTACCTAGACCACTTTTTAGTCTACTAAAACACCCATGAATAATGACTATTAGAGGTGATAAATATCATGAATCAATATATAAATAAAATTAATTAAACCTCACATATCATAACCTCACAATCAATATCTCATTCATAGTTTCTTTATAAATAAACAAAATATACGAAGTTCCCCTTCGATATCAATTAACATCAATAAAAAATATATAATACCCATGAGGACATAAGATAACAGGGGGCTCAATAGGGACTCTCACACACACATATATATGAATTCTAAAAAACCAAAATTCTTAAACATGAATTTATCAATAGACTCAAAATTCTCAGTCACTTCTCAATAGTTTTAATTCCAACTCAAAAACATTTAGTAAATCTATTTTTTGAAATAAACCTAAAATTTTCTTTCAAATTTTATCACTCATAAAAATTAAGAAGAAAATTTTCAAAAAAAACATTCTTCATTAAAAACCATCTATTTAACAATACCAATTTTAACTCCAATCACAACCCAAATGGTTCAAATTTATTTAAAATAACAAAACCTATTTAAATCAGTTATGTTAACAATTACAAAACATTTAAAATTTTATGACACTGCTTTAATTCTCAATAAAAATCATTAAATGTTTAAAAAACACAATTCTAGCTTAATTTCATGACCCAAATGGGATCAAAGAACCTATATTTCCATATTTTATTTAAAAAAAACAATTAAAATTTTAATAATAAGTGAAATTTCAATAACCACATGAAATTACATGTAAAATAGTTATGTCAAGTGGAAAACCTTGTTAAACAAATTTCGGAACCCAACCAACCCATCACACAAGGATGGAATTTAATAAATATGTAAATTTAAACTATATAGCACTTAATATCAAATCACATTATGAAAAATCAAAAAAATACCAAACTATAACTAATGAAAATCAAGATTGAAGGAATCAAAAATGATGTACTGCACTCAAAAAAAGCCTCAAGGAACCACTAGTTGGCCCAAAAAAACTAAACTCCAATGATTCAATCCCCCAAACCCATATAATTTAACCCAATGGTTAATGATAGAGAAGTAATCCACATGATAAGGGATGTGAAGGATAATAAATAGGAATAAAATGAATAAACTGGTGTACTCTAGTTGAAATGAGGATGTCGAGGCTTCAAAATATAAGGGAAATGGTAGAGATACCTCCCTTAGTGGCCTTGGAATCATCAAATAAGATAATATGTTGAGAGAAGGACTGAATCCCCTTTTATTTCAAGTGAGAGAAAATCCAAAATACCCAAAAAAAATATCATGTTACTTTTCAGGGCTTTCACACATGTTTTGAAAAAATAATGTGGCGATCTTATTATTACCACTAAATGGAAAAAAACAAATGACTGTTTCCACATGGGGTACTCTAGTAGTTCATCAAATCATGCACTATATTTGTTGAATAGATCTAACTAGTCATATATCCATATCAAAATATTTTTTGCATGCTTTTTTATCCTACACACAAGTAGTGTTCTAAGAAACTTAGGGAAAAAAGGTGCTTCATGGTTTCTCCAATGAGTCACCCAAATGTGTCCTACCCATTGTGGTAAAACCATACATGTTAAAAAAATTGGAATCTCCTCCATGTAGTGGTACAAAAATAGTCCCCCAAAACTTGTGTTCCCAAAATTGTGTTTAAAAGACTAATTCCAAAAATAATACTCATATTAGAGACATTCAAAAACATTGTATTATTACAAAATTAATGAAAATTAATAATTGGAAACCATGATACAGTGGCATGGGGTTTTACAATCTCCACATCATGTAACATTCTTCCACTAAAAATTCCCTAACCATGATGAATGTAACTGGAATGACCCACAATCACACCCCATGGAATGATATTTATTAGAAAGTAAACAACTAGATAGGATCGTATAAAGGAAATAATCAGACATCGTTGGTTCCTACATAGTAAACCATCATGTTCACAAATTTATAAGATGTCTCTAAGAAAATTTTGACCATAATAATTAGTATAAAATATATAGGATATAGATATAAGGAATCGGTCTTCCTTCCATTTATAAATCTCCTAAATGTTTAATCAAAGGAGAAAACATTATGAACAAAAACATCCGATATGAGAATTAATATCTATGAACTCCAAGTATCATTTAGGGAACACTGTGGAGCTGATTCCTATATTTCCAAAATTAAACAAACCTCATGGAACTAAATATATATATAGTGGATTCTTACCCTTTCTTGATACACATCACAATAAAAATGAATAATTCATTAACATCCAACAAAAATATATGGCATACGATATAATCAAATTTAAAATACTATATGGGTAAACATGGACGTCAATCTTAGACAATCATCCCATGGTGAACCCCACAACACTAGAACTACTAAGGGGTCAACAGAGTGAAGAAAAATAAAAACTAGGTAGTCCACACCCTAGTACCAAAATCCATTTCCATCTGAAGGAAAATGACTCAAGAATATTTAATTTTCCAAAATAATTTCCTAATATAAGATAACCATTAAATTAATCCACATGGTGTCCTCCTAAAACATCCACAATGTTTACCTACCAAGCCACATTCAAAAAAGAAACCCATTAGAAGGAAAATAAAAACATTCTTAACTATGAAATTGTAAAGAGGGTAAGAGAAGTAATCCAAGAATCCCTTATGTGCAGCTATGGCTAGGAATCTCTCAAATACACTTGGAATTTGGGTGATTTGAATAATAGAAATTTTTAAATATCAAACAAAAAAAATTACTCACAATGAGCACTCCAAGAAACTGCACCATATCTACAATCAAGACCATTCTTGGATAAACATAAAAACTAACATGGGAAATGAGCCTACCATCTTATGCTATTGAAATAAATAAGGTTTACCATATCCATTGGGAAGTATATAAGTACCCATTTGAAATATACAGTGGAATTACCATTTTAAACCAACTTTTGAAATATAATTATTAAATATCTATTCAAATCAAATTTAGAAACTCCAACATTTTCCACAAACTCAATTATCAATCATTTTATACAGTTATAGAAATCCACTAGTATTGAAATCATTTATTATAAGGGTTAACCCCCCTATATTTACAAAATAATTTCAAATCATTTCAAAAACATTGTCAAACTTATTTACATAAATCTTTCTAATCTTCATCAAACAAAATATTTTTTAAAGAATTTTATAACTATTAAAATATACAAAAAATAAACTGAGTCTCATCAAATTATTTACTTGATGATAATAATTTAAAATTTACATTTTTAAATCAAATAACACATTAAAAATTATTTTATTACCCAATTCATAAATAATCATATTTATAAATTAAATCCATATGAATATTAAAATTTTGACTCATAAACCATTTTTCAAACAAAAAAATGGTGTTTATCCTAACTATTAAAACAATGCATTGCTCATATTTTAACAAAAAAAAAATATCCCAAACCATAATAAAACATCATTTATAAAAATAACCCCTTGGAATTCCACTATTCCATTCCAAAAAACATTTTATATTATAGGGCCAAAGATACCCAAGGGAAAAAAACAAAGCACAAAATTATGATTATCAAATCAAACCACCTTTAATCACAACAATTTCAACAAAAATACATGGAAACATGCATATCTAGTAATTCACCAATTTAATAAACCATTGGAATTATATAGGGGAGTGGGGGAAAATCAAAAAAAATACAGATGTAAAAAATCATTGTGTGCGCAATGGATTCACATGGTGTTAGATATTGTATTAACCATGAAATAGTAATTGGAATATCCATTCTGTTTCGGCACTAAATATTTTACCATACCATGTGTACTTACCATACTGCCCTTTTTTATTCACCACATTCACATCCAAAACTCAATCCAACCCCTAATATCACTAACACGCTTATTGGTGATCAACGATCATAAAAAATATTAATATCTATTATCGATATCTAAATATGAACTCAAAGTCATTACCCAATACCAATAAAGATATGGTAACATTAGGTTTATTGTTACAAGGAGATGGCCAAAAATAATCCTACACACTCCACTCATGTCTAGATGATGACACTGGCCTCTAGAATATAGATACAGACACCAAATAACAAGAGGGAAGGATTCGATGCCATTTTTTCATAAATTAACACATGACATCTTTCCATATGATAATGAAAACATGCTATGTCATGCCTGAGGTGTGTTCCCAATCAACCCATTCGAGAAACTAGAACTAGGTTCCCATTAAAAAAATAATTTAGTATAATTTTATCCCTAACTAAATGAAAAAAAAACAAATATACATCTATATCATAGTAAATAACATAAATAAAATGATGAAACATGTGTAAAAATAATAATGGGGGAACCATAAATTAAAATAAAAAAGGTATATAAATGAATAAATATCAAATTCACATAATTATAAAAGATAAAATATACATTTAATATAAAAAAATAAATGGAATGTAGAATAAAATTTCTAAACACAATATCTATGTTACCCATGGTCTCTCTCTATGTCCTATTATAGACTTCCCGAAAGACCTACATACCAGCTCAATGGATATATTAGTTGAGGCACATAAAACGAATCCCTAAGATATATACATATTATCTGTTATACATAGGGTGTGATAAAAACTTTTCTTAATAGGTAATCCCCACAAATTTTTTAAAATACCTATAAACATAATATACATTTAATGATAGTTTTAAAATAAAACTGAATATAGTTTTTCAATCTGCATGTTTACCAAAACTAAAATAGACACATACAATTTAAAAAATTATTTAGATTTATTTAATTAGAACAATCGCTTGAAAAATAAATTTTTGGGCCTCAACCCTTTTTTATAAAAAAATTTGACATTATTCTACAATAATAAGGGAAAAGTGAAACCCTTTTTTAAACACCATTAGAACACAAAAAGGACCTTTCTCTAGAAACCACAAATAAATTGAAATCCCATTTTTCCTCATTCAAAACATTTCCCAAAAATTCAGTTCAAAATCCCCACATTGTTCTTCCCAAAATCTACATTTATACATATTTTTGCTAAAATAATTTGAAAGTGAATAAACCCAAATATAAAACTAGGATAAAAAGCAAAGTATCCATAATAAATAAAACTAGTGAATTAATTCAAAATGAATAAAGATACCATAATACAATCAATGATTGGTAATATATAAAATTTATAAACATTTGAATCTCAAAAATCATCTCGTAAGGGATATTAAAACATCATGGGAATCTACCTTTTACTCAAGAAAAATAGACTAAATTGGTGACATTATCCTTGGGCCAAAACAACTAAAGTACTAAACATCCAATGAAGTATTTTCAAACTATCTACAAATAAATTCCCATAGGTATATTTCAATTCTATATTAAAAAATGATTTATATATCAAAAGTCCCACTAACCATTCTAGATAAACCGTATGATAGTAGTAATTTCATACCCCCTCCCCCCAAATTTAACATACATTGCATATTAGTATTTTTTCTTATCCAAACCTCTACTTAGACAACTATGACTCCCATGACCAATCCAAAATGGAGGTGACAAACCAAATGAATAAATAAGTCCAAAAACTAAATCACATCTCACCTCACATACCCTCAAAATCCATACCCCTTCCTTATTAAATAATAATACAAGAAATATAGAAAACCCCTATGGGATATAGTAAATATAAATTAATAAGAAATAACGCTTTTAGAGGTCATAGATAATAAGGGGGTAAAGAGGGTCTCAAAAACACAGTTATACCATTTAGAAGATAGCCAAAGATCAAAATGGTCCTTCATCAAAAGAATTTAAATGAAAGGTATCTCATTAATGTTTTGAGTCACCAACCCAAACTATTCTTGAAAATTTATCTATTCAACCTCCATTAAAAAATATTCTAAAATTAATCACTAAAAACCATTTTGGAAAACTATTTCAATAAAAAAGATATCCATCATTAAAATCATCAACAGGATTAAGTTACTCATTCTTAATACAATCTATGACCCAAACAGAGTTAATGAATTTATAAAAACACAGTCTAGTTAAAATTATCTTCTAAACAGTTTTGACACATTAAAATTTTTAAATCCCTACTTGAAATCACATTAAAAACCTCTAGATATTTAAAAACAATTCCCACATTATTTAATGACCTAAATAGGGTAAAATCACTATGAATTACATTTTTATGTAAAACTATGATTCAAAAATTTAGAAAAAACATGTAATTTTGAGAAACTATATAAATTCTAAGTAAAAATCCTCTATCTTGTAGAAAATAACCTTGGATTCCCTTATAAAACCAACCATCCCGCCACACATAGTTTAAATATATCAAATATGTAATTATAAACATTCATGAACTGAATTTAAATTATGTTTAAATTCTTCTCTTATAACAGAGAGCACTCCAAAAGACCACAGTGGCCCTAATGTATGCCCTAACAAATATAAATCCCATGATTCAATCACCCAACCCATAAATTTAAATCCAAAAACCCCTATATTTCATGGGATTAAAGGAAAAAACTTGGGAAGGGAATTAAAAGGAGAAGGAATAGGATTGTCATTATTACATTGAAGGAATCCACAAGAAATGAGGTTGAAGAGGCATGAAAATCCAAATTAAAGGGAGGCATAGACCTCCAATATTGTGTCTTGTCATGGAAAAAAATAGTGGAGTGAGAAGGATCGTATGTTCTTTAATTTTTAGATGGGTAAATATATATAACCCTACAAATTTAGTATTTGGACACTTCACGTGGGTTGGAAAACTATGTAGAACCCATTTTGTTTCTACTAGAAGGACAGCCCACCAATGCACAGTATCTCCTAGGGGGATCACATATTTCATCTACTCACGTGAAAACCATACACAATGGAACAAACTAAGAACATATCAATGTATTATTCTTGGAATATGGTTCACCTAATTGTGTATAATTCTTACACTAAGAAATTCATAGAACAAAAGTGTTTCATGATTTGAACACAGAGTCAACCTACCATGAACTCCTCATATTGGTCAATCCTTGCTCATTTAAAAAAACTATAAACTTCCTCAGGTAAAGCTACTTGTATTTTTACTACTAAATTATTCATCCATAAATGTGTGCAGAAGAAAAAATTCAAAAAAAACCACAGGAACAAAAACATTCAAAAATGTAAAATTCCACCAAAAAAATTACTATATATTTAATTAGAACCCATGATATAGTTGCACAGAATGTTAAGTGAGCATTCAGATCCAAACAACATCCTTCAAAGAAAATGATGTAGTGATGTACTCTATTCCAATTATATACCTCTCTATGGTGGATTGTTTGGAACTATTTTAAGTGATATCTCCATCATTTAGGGAAGACAAGAATTCATATTGAGACTTAAAATAATCTTCTTCATATTGGAAATTATCATCTATTTGACTATTTACTCAAATATGATAATCTCCCTCAAATACCAATAAATTATCATTATCTCTTTTAATGTATATATTAATGTTAATTACTTCAATTCTATAATTATCACCTAGATCGTATGGGTATATACTCATGAAAATAAGTCCATATGAGGAACCATGAGATGTAAAAAATATAGAATACATTGTAGATCCTATGGAGAAGGGATATGGAATTATGTACATCTCATTGAGATATTTAAAACGATCGTGAATATTCTTATGATTTGTTCCATTTAATATTTGTAAATATCACTTCGTGGAGTTCTTTATAAAAAAATTTAATAGATCATTACAAATTAATATGTCCTAACAAAGTCTACGTATCAATTTTGATCTATTTCAATAGATCGTCATACCCAATAAATAGGAGACATAAACCATGTCCTTCATAGAAAACTATTACCCATGCCACATCTTTGTAAAGAGAATATGCATGATGTCATTTTTGATAAGAAGTATATCATCAATATATAATATCCAAATTTAATCAACTGTCCAACTAATATTATTATATAATTAAGAATAATACTCGTTTTTTTATGAATCAAGTCACATTGATTTCATTATAAAAAAATATACTCTAACTCTAGAATTATTTATTTAGTCCAAAGATAGACCATTGTAGATTACATAACATAGAAGACTCATTTTGAATATTAAAACCATTAGGAAATATCATATACACGTCCTTGAATAAATACTTATTAAGGAAATAAATTTTAAAAGCCATGTCATATATCTCATGATCATAATGATCTATTATGGATTAAGAATATAAATAGACATTATCGTTAATACAAATGTAAATGGTTATTCATTTTCATTACAATGAAATTGATTATATCCTCTTATAGATGGGTTTTCTTTATTGGTAAACAATATATCGTCTATGAAATCAATCTTACAAAAACCCCACATTAACCTTATTAATCATACAACATTATGTACATCATGTAAGTTCCAAACATGATTAGTGTAATTTCATTTTATCCACGATTCCATGGAATTTAATCATTTATCATTATCATAAATCTCAATGGATACATTTTTAGAAGTAGGTTCAACAATTTGGAATGCTACTTCATTATCATTAACCATAAAAAATCCATATCTCTTAGTTTTTTTATGATTCCAACATATCCATTAAGTTTCTTGGGTAACACGAGTTAGTTCTTCTTTTATAACACTTTATGTAACATTCTCAATCCCTATATTAGATAAAACATCATGTTTTTTGGTATTGAACTTCTCCAATTTTATATTTCCTTCAACTAAATTCACATCATATATATTTATTCAAACGAAGAGGTTAATGTTATGCCCTAAAAATAATTTCTTTAGTAAGATTTTATAAATAATATCCCCCAAATTCCATAGAATATCTGTCAAATAAAAAAATATCCTAAATAATATCATTTTTTCTAAATAAAATACTCATATGAGTTATTAACAACCCCCAAACTTAATAAAATAGAAAAAAGTTCTTTCCCATACAATATCTGATATGTGTCCTTACAAATTCATTATATAAAATGTGGTTTAGTATAAATTCATGAGTTTCTTGATCATAACCCTATAATAAAATAACAAGGTAACATAGACTCATCATTAATTAACTAATTTCTAATAGGGTATGATTCCTCTTTTCAATCACATCATTCAATTATGATGTTACATGAGTGAGTTATGGAACAATCCACAATAACTCAGATGATCTCTGAATTATTGGTGTAAATATTCAACACCCTAATTGGGTAGGAGAGTCTCAATACACTTTCTTAATTTATTTTTTACATAATTTTTAAAATATTTGAACTTTTAAAAGGACTCATAATTAAATATCAAAAGATATATATAATAATAAATAGCATAATCAGTAGTGGAATTGAAATACTAATAACCACTAATTTATTATATATTCATCAGTCCACATAAATCACTATGTATGAGATAAAATAGTGCACTATCTCTTTAACCATTTCCCGTAAAAGGTTTCTTGTAGATTTTTTGTAATAAATAATCTTTCATGTATCAAGTTATTAAAAAGTGAATCAGTCCAAAAATAAGTCTATACAGAGTCGTTAAATGGTTGTCTGATTTATAAATCTAAGGGAAAAATGTAAAATGAAGGGGGGATTGTAATCTACTCTGACTTTCATATTATGAATATTATAATTTGGATTATCAATTTCATGAATGTATAAACCATTAATAATATACCCAATGTCATAATACATTAAATTCATAAATATATAAATACTCTTGTTCTTGATATTGAATGAAAATACCATCTGGTAAAAAAATGAAATAAAAATATAATTTTTATTTATGGATGGTACATAATTAAAGTTATCTAATTCATAGACCATCCTACTTGGTAGAGTCAGATCATATTTGTTATCTTTAAATGAAACAACTATGTCTCTATTACGGGTATAACGGTCCACTTCAGCCTTCATCAATTCTCTCTTACCATTGAGTATATGTTTTTCATCACAAATAAGTGACGCAAACCTGATATATATTACTTATGATTCATATTTATTCTAATTAATCTCTATCAAATTCACATTCCTAACTTATATATTCTTCTCTTTAAGAACACTTCTCAACATGATATACTAGTTTTGAACTATTATACAGGTCATACCTATTAAGGTTCTCAACATGATTTTAATAAATAATTTTATAATATAAAAAGACATGTAAATGGGTGATTATCATATTTTATATCTTCTCATTATGGAAATGAAATTATATTTCTCTAAAAAAATAATGAACTCATATATCATATTCATTCAGTGATGGATGATTAATATTTCTATTAAAAATAATCACACTATCGATTTTATCTCGCAACACAGTTTTTTAGGTAAGGAAATATCCCAATAATAAATGTTTTGATTCATATCTAGAAGAGCAGATAACTCATTACCCAGTATATTAAATGGAAAAACATAACCTTATTCCTCTAAAATCCAAGTCATTAGGGTTTCCTATCAATTGTAACACAATGAAAATGCTAAAAATATTTTAACACTGGATAATATTGGCCCACATAGCTATTCTTCAAAACTAAAAGAAAAGACAGTCCACAGTAAGTATTACTTTTGATAACTTAAATAGTTTAATCTTGGGGAACACCTATAAGTCCTGAAACAAATCAGTTGTATGATCGAGGTCACCAAATGTACTAATTTAGAAGGAATCTCATGGTTATTATTTTAGGGATTTTAATTCACTTAAACGTATCAATTATTTATTATACATAATATGAATTTTAATTTCATAACTATTACATATTCTGTATAATTTATCTTCTCGATCATTATTAACATTTTTTGTATTCAATCATATGATGATTTAGTTTTTGGAATAACGATTCAATTCACTAAATTAATGAGTTCGCATCGCATTAATGTGAAAATTTTACACAACCCACAAGTTCCTGTTACTCCCCCCAAAATAAAATCCAAACATATTCATATATATATATATATATATATATATGAATGCATCATATTTCTAAGGTATATAAAATATTAATCTAAAGGTTTAATAACTATATGAGATTGATAAAAAAATGGGTATTCCATAATCATATATATATATATATATCCAATTTCAATAAAACCCTTTAAAATTTTCCATTATATGGCATAAAAATTAAGAAAATTATATTTTATTAATTATATTGTTTTTATAATTCAATTTCTATTATGAAAACTATTTTCATAATCTGAATAGATTTTTCCATAAGATTTTAAACATGTATTTCATTACCTTAGGGAAGTCCAAATAATTTAGTAAAAGGTATTTTAAATATTAACATTCATATTTATATGTATTCTCAAGATAAAATGTTTCATGACAATTATATTTAATTAATTATAAAAAACATATAATTATTTAATATATAAAATCATTAAAAATTAAATTCATCCACAAATACCTTCTATTGTGATTTATAAACAATTTATAAATCATATGTCAAAATTAAGAAAATTAATTTTTTAATCTATTCATTTATCCTTACGCTAGAACCATTTCATGTCATAGGGTAGTCTAGGTGACCCTCATAGAGAACACCTTTTCATAAGGGGAAAATAAAAATATTTAATGCAATATAAGGGTTGATAGTATTAATCACTATGAAATATTTTATAACAAATGATAAACCATGACTACCTTAACATTATATTCATGTGAATATACATAAATATAGATTAAAAATTTATACCCTTTATATAGATCATCGACATAAAAGGTAAAATGAAATAACCTACTTGTATCCCCATCTATTTTATAGTACTTAAGTAAGGCCATTAGGTACATCACATTTTTTCAGGGTAATTCGATATTACCTTTACATACTGGTATATGTATAGCTAATTTTTTCTTTATTTTACAAATTACAATATTGGTAAAAACTAGTATTTAAGGAAAATGATTTCTTAATAAAATCACTATAATACAATTGATGGGATTTTTAGTGTCGTCTCTTGATATTTAACAAAGGAATAAACCCCAAAATTTGGTTGTTCTATCTTTTAGATACAAAGTTTCAAAATATATCATTTCATGTAGCGTACATAAAACTCATGAATATATTTCTCCATATTCTTTCTTGGGAATAATTCTTGATAATTATCACGAATATTTAAAATAAATACATACTTCCATTGCTGGAATACATCATCCACAAGATCCTTATCTCTAACAAAGGATGGCCAAATATTTCAAAGGAGAATTAGCATATTCATAGGGAGTGATGAAAAATGCTTTGAAAGATGAAATATTTTACAAACATTGTGTGAATTTGATGACCTCTAAAATAATCAAATGAACATATTCAATACACATAATTAAAAACTATGATATAATCTTCATCTTTTATATTAAATATCAACTATTTCTTCATAAATGATGAACACATGTACTATTATGGGTATTATCAAATAATACCCATGTCAGTGCCGAGTTGGTAAATGTGTTCAATAATCATAATGAAACTATTTTAAAACTAATAAAATCATGACATGAAATATGTGGTAGATATATTCATATAGTCAATTCTAAAATTAATATGGGTAGGCTATCACTTATTGCATGTATATCCATAATTATAGTGTTGTGGTACCCATTTTTAGTGCACTTAAAATATATTCAACATCATATCATTGGTCTCATTCATCACTAATATTTTAACCATTACCCTATAATACTTACCTAAATTTCTGTTTCTCGATACAGGAATTGAAATAAACGTAGTTTCAATAGAATTATAAGAGGTATAAATTGTTTGTGGAGTGGTCAAGAGTGCATCAGATGGATTAAATCTTGTAATATGATAACCATTTAATTAGATATACAATGTTTCATGAAACATAATATAAATAGAAATTCTATTTAAATTATATGTAAATTATTAATAGAAATAAATAAATTGAAATGGTAAAAAATTGAAATTGAAACATATATTTAAATTAAACTAATAAATAAAAAAATTAAAATAAAATTTATAAATAGAAAAAGTTATTTATATTAAAATTTGAGAAATGAATTTTTTTTAATTAGAAACATTATATTAAAGATTAACTTTAAATAAATTATAAATGTTAAAAAAATTACTTGAAGTTCAAATTTAAAAATTCAAAATTAAATTAAAATTATACATAATGGCATATAATATATTGGGGAACAAAATCTTCAAAATAGTTAAACCAGATTTCATTAAAGTATAAAAAATTAAACATTGAACAAAATATGTTAACATAAACTAATTTATATTTTTTATAATAAAATAATTTCAAAATCCCAAACATTAATTGAGTTCCAAATCTAGTATACAGAAATTTGAAAATTAGAATGCTACAATAATAAAATTACTCAGATATTTCAATATATATACATACTATAACATATAAATTTTATTTGTGTTATATATATTATATTAACATATTATGAGAATTATATAAAAATATTTCGCATTATATATATATTTTATAATTAATATTTAAAAAATATATAATATGAAAATTGTAAGTTCTATTTAAATTCTAAGGAAACATATAACAACTCTAAATTTTATCGTTGTTTTTATATACACCAACATGATTAACTAGAATTAAATAATCCAAAATTCCCTATAATTTATAAAAAATTAATCATGGAAACCAAATAACACTATTGAAAACAATTAATGAGTTATTATTTTATAAAAATATGAAATGGACTCACACCATCCAACAGCCCGAAGGCATTCAAATTTTTTTTATTACATGATAAATCCACCTTTTAAGGGATGAAGGGGGAGAAAACCCAGAGAAATCATTGACATAGGACAATCACACTAAAAGGTAGAAAGAGTAAGACCAAAATGAAACCATTGAACAACTCCTCCCCAGCATTTGATCTTGAAGAAACTCTCCATCTTTGCAAGGCTAATCGGTAAGCAAGTGTCATGTGTCAAAGCACAGGCCCGATTTGAACTTCCCACCTTTGAAAGACAAGCCATTCAAGCGTACAATATTACCAAACCAGAAGAACCAACGCAACCAACTGGTTGAACACAATAATAGCCTTGCTTCTCCTTCATAGATTCATCACACAAAAGCCATGTCGAAGCCATCATCCCTACACACAGACCACAATGTCTGTCGAAGGAACCCCCTTCCAGAGCACATCAAAGACGATAGACCAGCCCCTTCACCACCGATCATAAACACGACCCCAGAGGAGGAGAACACGATCCCATCAGAGAAGAAGAGGTTGGACTCCACAGCTACAGAAGATGATGAACAAATCCCTAAGAGGAAATGACCCCATCACCGCGGACGACCCACACCTCTAGAGATTGACCCCACGACGCGCATAATCTCAACCCCGAGCAGCACCAGAGCATGACCCCAACACTGCAGAACAAGAACACCATCCCAACGCAACAGAATGAAAACCCCTACGCCACAAAGACCAGACCATGACGCACCAGATCTAGACCTCACATCCGGAGAGAACAGAGCCGCAACCCAGGAGAACTAGATCAGAAACCCCCTCGCCGCAGAGTAGGTCTGCGACCCTGACGCCGCACCAAATCGCAACCCCACATCGCGGAAGATCCGGATCACCACCCCGAAGCCAGAGATAACCAAACACACCCTCTACGAAAAAGACCAGGCTCCGAGCCTTGAGATCCAGGCCGCCCTTCACCGCGGCAGCAACTTCCGCACCTCAAGCACGCCAGGAGGTATAAGGAGAAAACGCCGCCATCCGAGCGAATCTGGGAAGAATACAGTGACGAGATGGAGACCTAATTTGCTGCGCCCTTTACGGGCTGATCCCGAAAAGCTTTCTATTGAAATGGACTCACACATAACTATGTATCAACAATAAAAAATAAAGGTATAATCTTTAGAAAAAATTTAAATACAGTCACATATTTATTTCTATGTGAATCCAAACTATCACGTAAACATTTTATGTGCATTATATATATTCAATTTTTTATGTGAATTATTTATAATATATTATACATTATGTGAACTATATATGTGTGTTATATTCTACATTTATTAAATATTCATGTTATATCTATTATATTAAAATTTGAATACATAGATACTTTGTGTTGAACATTATATTAAGATATATATATATAATTAATAGAATTAGTTTTCAAAAGATTATATAAATATATTAAATTAATAACTTATTTCTTATTGATATTAAAGGATGTTGAGTGTTATAAATTAATAGGACACAATGAATAATTCATTATTTTTGAATTACACTACATGATTCATCACAAGAGAATAAATATAAAACCCATAATAGAACACTATCATAATCCTAGGACAAGTTTATAACATCAGTCACCACCTAAAACTCATTTTTTCTTGAATAAACATATGTTAATTAATAGACATTAAAAAATTTATTTATATAAGATCGAAATATGAAAGACACAAAAACCCAAGAACAAAAATATTATTCAACTAATGAACAATATAATTCTTAAAAATATCAATTTGAATCAATTTTTCTTGAAAATAAAAAATAATATATATTTATTTATTTATATTTATATAGAAACATTCTTCATATAAAATTTATATCATTTATTGGAAGTCATAAAATAAATATTCTCTTATACATTGATGTCTTTAATAATATATAGAATCCTAAAGGATATAGAGTGGTAGGTTGTCCCAAGATGTGTGTTTTTATAGCACTATAATAAGGGAACTGAGGGAGAAAGGCTTCTTCGGCCATGTTATTGAGGGTAAGTCATTTCCAACAAGATATAGCCATAAGTGGGGGGGAGTGAGATAGCCATAAGTGGGGGGGAGTGAGATAGAAGGATTTATGTGTTTGGGGTGGAAAGGTCTTGGACATATTATGATGTTAGGATTTTAATTATTTATAATTATAGTGGTTATTTTTTAACACCTTGAGATTTTATATGAATTCCCTTTTTAAAAAAACATGATGTATTTGATAATTTTCTTTATTTACAACACTGAGTCTATATAAACTGGGATATTGTTTGCCATTATAACCTAGGAAATTAATTTGAAGGTATGAACATTAATTAATGCATTAATAAAAATATTTATAACTTTTTTATAGTAAATAATTAATCAATTTTCAGTATAGCCATTTTAGGCTTACAAAATATGTTCTCATAAAAAATGGGTTTCATCACTTTTTAAGTGAAACATACACATGATTTCTGCCATTTTTTTAATTTTATTTGATGAAATTAATAAATGAAATTTAATAACAATTTAAATATTATATTAGGGTGAATATTTATGATTTTATTAAAAAACTAAATTTCAATAAATATTGTAATATTCCATCTTTTTTAAAAAATCTTATATTTTCATATAAAAGTAAAATTTTATTTTCAAATTTATCATAATTTAACATTATTATATTTTAATTTTTAATAATCTCATTAATTACATAAAACATCATTATGGAATATTTTGATACAAAGTTATTTTTCGACTAAATATGCATTTTTCTAGAAACTATTTTTATATATGGAATGTGTTATTATCATAATAAATTAAATTAATATATTTTGATTTGTTTTTTTCATAAAATTTATATATTATATATTCCATCATATATTTTAAAATTCATTTTTTTGTTTTTAAAAGAAATGTATGCAAGTAAATTATGTTCTATGATTCAAGATTCATTCATATAAAATAGGATTTTGTTACGAATTGAGCACTTATTTAAAATTAAATTCAACCACTTATAAAAAATGGATCTAGTAAAATAGATTAATTACTTTGAATTATAATCACTAATATAATCTAATACTATCATCATAATTATTTCATATTGAATGTTAAAGACAATAATATTGTGTTTCCTGGATTAATGTTAAAAAAGGGTGTACCTGTTGTGTTTAACCAAGAAATAAGGGTGCTATTACAACCCAAAAAAAATTATAATTATTGTAATATGATGATATTTAAGCCTTATCTAATACTATCATTTAATACCTAGCCATTTTAATAATCTTTCCCATGAATGTGGCCTTATGTCTTCGAAACCTTTTAAGAAATTTTATCTGTGTCAATCCCGTAACTTATAAAAAGAAACCACTTATATTCCATTATTCATAACTTATTAGCCTTATTTATTAGAAAATAAATATTAAAAAACCTTTCTATAATCCTTCCCTTAATTATAGAGTTTCTTGTATCTCCTAATAGAAATCCTTCAAGGATTAAGATCTATGTCGTTGGAGGTCTCTCAACAAGGATGTATCTTTCCGAATTATTTCTTATTGTACCTCCAACAAATATGTTCTATCCCAAAAATTAAGATTTATATAGTATCGTATATATATAGATAAGTATTATTATAGTTTTTCATATATATTTTCCACCTCTTCTCGACAAAATGGTATTTGAATGTATCGCTCAAGCATACATGTGGACTATCACCACCACAAAAAGATGCAATTCATTTTCTACTTCCTTCATTCATGGTTGGATAATATTAAAAATTTAATATCTATATTTTATAATAAGGATATAATAATTATTCTATTTGGGTTAATTAGTTTTTATCCTTCATTGGTTTCATCCGTCAAAAAATAGAAATATCACTCGTGTGTACGTATAATCTAACACCTCCACGTAGTGATGTGATTAATTTTTTATCATCGCTCTATATTAATGGTTAAAATTGGTCATATAATTAATATATATGATAGATATAAAATTATAAAAATTCATTTCTAGAGGGAACTGTGATCGAATTTCAAGTACCATAACCACCAAACCAAAACATAAATGAAAAATGAAGCACTTAACACTCAAAATAATAATGATAATGAATGATTATTAATGAACAAGTTATAAGATTTTATAAGTAAAAATGTATGGAATCATAAAAATGATTATGGTTTTGTTATATAAGTATAATAATATTCTAATTTATTATACTGGATTCTAATAAAACTAAAAATAATGATGGAGTTGAGGTATGGTATTTCAATTAAAATCATATTTTTGGGGGGATTTTTTATGCTTAAAGTTTCCACGATGAAATTGTATGATTTATCTCTCAAAAAATTTAATTAATTTATAATAATTTTTTATTTCTACATAATTCATTTTTTCCACTCGTTATGTACTCAAGAAGACAAAATATTTTATTTAAGGAAATATAGAATTTTTCACTTCGATCAAAAATCATGTATTCCATGTCCATATATTATTTTTAATAAAATCAAGAATGTTTTTAAAATTATCAAAATATTATCCAATTCATTTTTAGTATATTTTACATTTATTTACAAGGTCTAAATGTATCCTTCTTATCAATTTCAAAAAGTATAAATTTTTGACTTTTTACTGAAACTATCAATGGATTTTTTTAACATCCACCACATGAAGGGATTTCCCCAAAATTATGAATAAACTTTCCGTTAAATATTCCATTATTAGTTTCCTATTTACTTTAAAATATATATTTTCCTTACAATATTGTATATTTTTAGATTCTAAATAAGTTATTCAAACTAAAAAGGGTATTTTCCTCAAGAAATGTTTTATTGATATTTTAATGGTATTTTAATCTAAAAAACATACTTTGATGTTTCTTGTGACATACTAAGGATATTATAAAATATTAATATTTTTAATCTTCATTTTGATTGTATATTATTATGATAATAATAAATTTTATGAAACATGTATACATTCCATGGGTTATTATTTGATTATATGATGAATGTTTTATAATATTGTGGCACACATATATCTTTTTTTCATTATGAGATGGTTGGGAAAAAATTATATATCATTCAAAATTAATGGAATATAATTATATATCACATGATAATAATCATTGGAGTGGGGAATGAATCTATTTAATACAAGAAATTATCCAATAAGATGGTCTTTGGACTAAATCTTTGTTATGGAAATTGTGGAACAGGGTGTGAACTCAATCAGCCATAATAAAATTATTAGTGATCCTAGACTAAGGAAATTATTTTATATGATTTTATGCATTCCAAATACACATGTACTATGTTTTTTATATGTTTCTTGAATTATGATTGATTATTTGTGTTCTTTCACTCTTATGTCTTATGTCTTCTAATCAATAAAACATTATATCAAGTTTCATTGTTATGATATATTAATTAAATGGTGTGGTTTTATAATGTTAAGTTCATGAATTCATACCCTTATGTTTATCTTAGCCTCAAATATAATCATTGAATGATATCTAAAATTTTTACCCTTATTTTCCATCTGATTTTAGTATTTCTAATGTTTTTTGTCTTAAGGATGTGGAGAATGGTTTCAAGCATGTTATGTCAAATAATGGTTGTTAGTGTAATAAAATTAATGAGAAACGATATTTATATTATTTGTATCAATTTTTTATGTACCCATGTTTCTAAATAAACTAAAAAAGCAGGGTTTTGGTATAATCATATGAATATATAATAGACAACTCAGCTAATAATATATAGTATTTATGTATTAACTGTGTGGACCACTATAGTTAGTATCTAGGAAAGGATTACTAGAATTTTTAAACTTGGATGAGGAAAATATATAGATAAGCCTTCGGATAATCATATACATAGGAAAATATCTGATGCTTAAGAAAATAAAGAATTCTTGTTTCAAAAAGAAAATAAATTTCCCTCTGGATACTACTAGTGGACACTATTTTGGGAAAAGATGAATCTAAGGGTGATAACCATGAAAAGAGTTGGTTGAGTATATATAATACATCATTTAGTGGAATGGTGAATGGGTCCTTACTACACACCTACATTGAGAGTCCTAGGGAAATTCATAGGCTAATTTAAACATTATTTAAGATCTATTATGATGGATTTCAATTTCTAATGACCATTGATGACCTTGGATAATCATAAAGTATCATATATTGAAAATAATTTGTCAATATTTAGATATCCTATAAAAAATTGTTGATATATTAATTCTCGCTATGATTATTGTTTCCCATAATCTATTTCTTTATTTCTTTCGATGTATTTAATTAGATGGGACCGTGTTAGCCATGAATGTGATGGAAAATTAAATTATTGTCCTATTGAGAAACATAATCTTTTGGGAGAAGAAATGAAAAATATTATTTTTAGTATGATAAATAATTCTAATTCCAAAAAACATATTAGGCTTACAAATGATAAAATCAGGGTACAATATATGGTAGAGTCCTTTATAAGTCAATATCCATCTTCTTATAGGGGGACATTCAATCCATTAATTTCATTGAATTGATATTTTCCACAAATTATTTCTTAGAAAATGAAACTTTTACCTTATCTATTTATCCATTGTAAGGTGAGGTGGATTAATGGTAGACACTTTTAGGAACATGAGGAATTTGGAAAAATTGAATCCTTGAAATTTGATGAGTTTAAGAGCCTATTTTTAAATACTCACTTAGCCATATTCTATGTACGATTATGGATAATGAATACCATGATATTAATCAGAATGATGGTGAATAAACTATAACCAATAAGAAAAGTTTTAAAAGACATTTTAGGTATTTTTATGTTATAATCATTTAAGTGGAAGTAAGATCAATTAATTCTTCAATGGAATAAAACCAACTCTCTAAAGGGTGTTATATATTACAAACATCAGTATCTATGATGAAATAATTTTATTTTATATAAAATTTTAAATGGATATTGGAGTCACCAATAAATATCTGGGTTTTAATGAGAAATTAAAGATATAACTCAATGGAAATATAACAACAAAAACCATAGAGGGATGAAATAATTATAAAACTAATAAACTATCAATTGGTTATGATTTGATGATATGTTGAATTGTTTATAATCTTGTGCAGACATATATATGTTTTTCATTATGATATCGGTCAACTCAAAAATATATAGACCTAAAATACATTGGGTAAAGATTATATCTTACAAAATAATATAGAATATTATAGTGAGTGAACCCAATTTAGTAGGGGATATTGTCTAATAAAAGTGTCTTGGTAGTGAAACTTGAATAAGGAATTGATGGAATGGGGAGTCCTATCAATCCATGATTATAGTATTTGATGTGATACATGACTATGGATATTATTTTCAATGATTATGTGCATTACAAAAACTTGATTCATTTGAATATGGTTTTTTTCTGTGGATTGTGATTGAATATTGATGATTATATACACATATGAATTATGCCTGGTGTATTTTCATTGATAAAACATCATAACCTATTTCCCTATTATGATATATGAAATGTAGGGGATGATTTTATAATGTTAGGATCATGTTTTCATACAATTAATTATATCTTATGCTCATAAATGATCATTAATTGAGATATATGTTTCCTCTTAATAAGCATATGTTCTCACATTTTCTTATGTTTCCCTTCCCAAAATTTTGGATAATGGTTTTATATATATTATGTCTAATGAGGGTTCTACATTTTCAGATATTAATTGGAAATTATATTTATTTTTTATATACTTGTAATTTATGTGTCCATATTTCTAAAGATATTAAACCTTAGCGGAACTTTTATGAATCGTATTGATATGTAATGGATATTCTCTCTAATAAGATGTATTATTTTAAATAAAAATTATATTTCACAGTATATTTTATAAAAAAAATTCCTTATTCAACTATCAACCAAACCAATTTACACCCATAGCTATAAAATACTTTAAAAAATAAACATTCAGTCGTAGTTTACGAAATCCCCAATGAAAAATCACGAAATATACTCTATTTTCATGAAATATATTGCCTTATTTAGTTTATTTCATCAAAATATTAGTTAGGAAAAAAATAATTTAATCTTTTATTTAATTATATGAATTGTTAGCTTCCTATTATATAGGTTTCTCGGTAATGTCGGATGATTGAATGTCATTTTTTGTGTTTTTTCATCTACATTCACATATTTTCAAAAAATATTTATGTGATGTTTCGAAAAGTATTAGAAAATTTTGATAGGGATTATATACATATTTTCATATATAATAATATCATAAATTAATAGTCCCAATTTTATTAGTATTTTATTTATGATAGAGAATATGTTTAGGAACATTTTAATTAACTATAAATACTATTGATTATTCCAATTTAATGTTCATAAAGGCATAGAAAATCAAAAAATTTGAATTCAGACAATCAATATGGATATGAATATTCTACTAATTAATTATATAATTATTTTATCTACACATAT
This sequence comes from Viscum album, assembly GCA_963277665.1. NCBI lineage: Eukaryota > Viridiplantae > Streptophyta > Magnoliopsida > Santalales > Viscaceae > Viscum > Viscum album. Next base: position 1,939,331,778 of record OY728140.1, on the reverse strand, counting down.
CCTATATAGATGAAATATGTTGAGGTAATGTGAGTGAAATATGGGATAAACTTTCGTAAAGGAACCGTTATAAGGTTCACACATTAAATGTTAAAATATGAGAAAATTTATAGAAGGAATATTTTAGAGAAATAAATATTCCACATATTTCTATAAATGTGTACTTTTTGAACCCTTCAAGTATTTTGACATTTATTATAGTCTATGTTTAGGTTTTTTTGTAATATTCCTTTACAATTTTTATTTCTATTATATCTCCTTTCAATCTTATATTTTCATTCTTTTTTTATATTTTGTATTTCCTTGCTCTTTTTAATTTTCATATCCTATAAATTTGAGAACTAACATCTCTATTTTTTGAGTTAAATGATATATTTTCTATTGTTACCATCATTTTATTAATTTCTTATTATTCTATAAAAATAATTTAGTGATAGTTAAACTAATTATGATGTGTGGTCCCATTCATTCCCCTATCATCAATTATCTTCTTCCTCATTCACAAATATACCTTCCCATTAATATTTATATAATTCATACAATGGATTTTTACATAGATCTTTTTATAGAAAATTATTATACTATATTTAATGTTCTTGGTTTATGATAATTACAGTTCCAACAAAGGGGGTGTGGATTTATATAACACATTGAGTATAATATCATGATTATATTTTTATAAAAATTATTATATTACTATGAACTCAAGTGAGAAACAGCTTTATTATGTTAAATTTCATTTCTCTTCTCTTTTTCATTATGTACTATTTTAATATAAATATTAATATCCAATAAATTGTATACCTCTAAATTATATTAGTATTTTTTTAGTTTTATATTACCTAAAATATAAATTTGACTGTAAAAAACATTGTTTGTAAGTGGATACCATGTGAGATCGGCTCTAGGGGGAACATTATGCAACATGCATTAGGAAATAATAATTTATTGATGTGGGAATAATGAAACAACCCTTAATATCAATTTATTTTAATTTATATTTCGTCCAATATCATTCAAATGCAATTTTATGAAAGTAATCCTAAATTTCCAAAATGAAAAAAATAACATCATAGAATATCTTTAATATTTGTGGTAATGATAAAATTTTACAGTGACTTTTATAATTATTTACGTATTATTGATTTTATAAATGTAGAATGGTAAAATAATTAAATATATAATTACCGGAAAATTAAAAATTTAATTATGAAAATTGCATAATACTTAGAGAAGTGAGTAACAAAACAAAGATAATTTTTAAAGCTTCCAACAAGGTCAAATCCTTATAGTAGGAAAAAATTTACTATATGATGATTAATTGAACATGCTTCTACTTATATAAATAGTTGAACAACCATATAATAAAAATTTTGGGTACTATAATATTTATCTAACATTTAATATTCATTTATAATAGATATTCATGAAGAATACAATCCTGATGATATTTTCTATCATATCCAAATGATTTAGAATAATACTTAAATAATATTTTATGTACTGAAATGGAATCCAATATAATAATATATGATATTGAATAATTAGTACCATTATAATAGTTTATCAAATGTTGGGGAATAATATTTTGATGATATTTACTAACTTCATTCATTTCTTAAAACCCAACTCTGAGAGGCATTATGAAAAAGAGAAAAAAAATTATTGTTTATCTAATGTTGGGGAATAATATTTTCATGAAAAATTTTATGTTTTATTTCATTAAATATAAATTTATTTTTACATCCATCTATAATGTTTTTTTTATATTTTGATTACACATTGATTTCCATGGAGGATGGTGAAGAAGATGAAAACTCACTTCCTGAGAGTAAATTTTCAATGGACCTCTATGAAGATATCATCTTAAAAAAATGAATTAAATAAAGGATAATACTTCAATATTGATTCTTCTTGTTTTAGTTCTATTTGATTATATCATTTCACTAATTTCCCCTTTAATATAATTTCTCAAACAAAACATATAGATCAATTTATGGATGATGGTGAATAAATAGTTGATGTTGTACCGGAAAATGAAGAGGATACATTTTTCCTTTCCCCATTGTGAATGTTGTACCACATTTCATAGGGGACGGAATTAAATTAAAATATCCATATATCCCCATATAACTATTTTATTGGTATTTACATATGAAATGATTATTTTAGTATCACATGAGAATGAAACCACACCCACATTATGATTAGGGATAACTTTCTTGAATTACCTTAGTAGGGGATGTAAATTCCTAGTACCCACTTGGAGGTCTTATCCATGAAATATTTTTAATTTATCAATAATTCACAATATTTTTATTTAAAAAAATAATTATTATTTTTCTTTTTTTCTAGCTCTAAAGTATCAGTTTCTGGGATCTTAAGTTGTTGTTTCCACCATCAAAGAAATCATGTTGTGTTATTCCTTATTTTCAATTTTTCTAGACATAAATTATTAGTTGTTTTAATGTTTAATGATATGGTAGTTAAATATTATGTGTGGGATATTTAAACATATTTTTAATTATTTTTTATTCCATGTTTTCTTATATTATTTTGAGAATTATAAATATTTTTTGAGTTTTATTTTTCTTGTGTTTTTTGAAGTATTAATCTTTATCAAATGCTTTTAGAAAATGAAATGATACTAAGATTTTTTGAAAAGCTGATTGATTTTAATTTTATAGATTTAAATTATTTTTTAAAATTATTTGTTTTATAATTTATAATAATTTAATTTAATGATGATTTATTTAATTTGAAGCATAATTAGAATATTATAGTATAAATTAAAAATCATATCTAGTCTGAGTGGTTTCAAAAATTATTTTTCACATATTATTTAAACTTTTATTTTGATTTAAAGTCTTTAATCTATATTTATTATCCAAAAAAATATATTTTTCCCTTTTTCAAAGATTTATAATCCATTAAGTGTGTCATGTATGATCATGTCACACTTTTGGAAATCCATTTTTATTAAATTCATAATTGTTCTTCCTATAATCTAACCTTTATTAAGATCTTAGTATCCATGAAGTGACTTTTTAGAAAACATAATTAAAATATATTTACCAATTTCCAACCAATCTAGAAGTTAAATTAATGATTATTATAAATATCAATTTTTGGTGGATTTGGGTTTTTGGTGTGGTGATTAGAAGAATTATTTTGAGTTGTATTTAAAGGGAAGCACTTTTTATTTAATATTTTAAAAAAAACTCCTAGTATATTGATATAGGTTACAATTAACAATCAATAGAATTATGGTTTGGGTGTTGACTAAAATTTGATGATCAATGATTACTTTATTCCCTTAAACACATAACTTTCATCAGAAATTTCAAAATATTATAAAGGATGATAAAGTTATTCAAATGATAGGATAAGGAAGAAATATTTTTTTTCTAAATTATTATTATTTTTACTACCCATGGAATAAAATATAGGTTTACTAAGGTGATTCGTTTTCTAGATGAGTGAGAATAACTCCATTATTGAGAGAAACTATTGTCATGCATTCAGTTTATATCAGATATTAACCCTCTTAACTCTACCTCTTATATTTTTATAACCAAAACCTTTAAACAATTCTCCTATGAAACAACCCATGTAAAATCCTTAATTATTTTTAATTTTATGAATTTCTGATGTACCAATACTAGGTCGGATGAAAGACTACAGAATCATCTATTATCTGGAAATGAGGAAATATTCATTTAAAATATTTGACTAAATAAATATATCAATTCTTTGATAGGTAGACACTACAAGACAATGGGGATTAAAACTAAATTAGATGTAACTTTACAATTGGTGGTGTGTTAAGTAATTCTAATATATGTAGAAGGAATGAAATATTCATTATATGTGATTATATAGTATTTTTTCATTTATACCATTGGAAGTTTGAATTGGCCCCGGTGTTAGATGATTTCCCATGACTGAAACGGTTAAGTGCGGGGGGTGATGATGATCATATATTGCCATATATTATTTCTCAATTTAATTTTTTATATCCCACTAATTCATCATTTTATGGAAAATTTTCTCATTTTTATGTTATTGGAATAATTTCATCTTAATTTTAAAAATGTCCCAATTATTTATTTTTATGTATTTCTATTCAGTTCTATATTTATGACATAATTTTTTGTACTCTAATAAATTTTTTGAAATTATTTTTTTTCATTACAGGATTAATGGGAAACATTTTATCCAATGAGACGAAATACTAAATCTGTAAAGACATTAGTCCTAATAGCTTAGATGTGGGAGTTAATTTATTAAAAAGTTATAAGATAAAAAGAATTATATCCCAAAGGACAAAATTTTATATCAGCCTACCGAATTAGATACATACAAGAATCTCATTTTACAAATCTAAACATAATATACAGAAATGTTTTTTATTCAAATGCATAATTATTTCCTCTATGATAAACTGAAATATCAATCACCATACTCACATTGGTATTATAGCGAATGAAACCTAATGAATGGGTTCATTAAAATTACCAATAAGGGAATCATTATGGGGGAAGATATTAATAAATAATATATATTAAATTTGGCAATTTAAATAACTAAAAAACATTCCATTTAATCAATAACATGAGAATAATATGGTAGGGATATACAATGATCAAATAAAACCAAATTCATAATCACATGAGATTGATACATTTCCAAGGATATTAAAAATAATTTAATAATAACATGAACATCAATGACTAATTTCATCTAGAGGGAATGAACAATTTTAGAGACCATCCCCACATCTTCACTTCCTCCTGCCAAGATATCATACCATAATGGGTAAACACTTGGTCAAATACCGAATCTAGTTTGTCTCATGATACAAACATATGTATCGAGTTGTTATAGTGTTCCATGAACATAACATGTTATGTATAATTCACTTTTCATATGAAATTAGTAAAAAATAATCAATATAAACATTTGTATTGAAATACTAACATTCAAAATGATAATAATTACCCCAATCAAAAAAACCCAAACCATCAAGTGTAATGTTTTCAATGGTAATAAAATTGTACATTCAATTAAGATCATTCATAAAAAAATCCTAATAAATAATAAGGATTTCATAAATAAAATATATCCCAAGAGTATCAAAATTATAATAAAGGGTTACTGTTGTTGATGAAAAGAAAGACCACAAAAACATCATCAAAAATATTCATGAGGAAAATAATCATTTCACTTTGAAAATATTTTAAAATTAAAATATAACAAATTATTTTAAAAATGAATTTATTTGAAAATAAAATTTCAATCTTATATATTATGCTTTAAAACATTTATTGTTCATGGAGGCAAGAAATTTGGTATATGAAGTACACATTAAAATAATGATTCCATTCACTTTTTAGGTAAAATGCTGAATGATCCTTGTTAGAAAAATGACAAGAATATACATTTAAAAATTTAAATATTTATAAATGGGTAAGAAAATTTAATAAATAATTTTTATAAGGTTAAAAAAGTTTTTGAAAATAATTTTAGAAAACATGGTTTTGAAATAAAAAAGATTTTTTACCGAATAAAGACACAAATGTGGGTGTTTATAAAAACATTTCCATAGTCATTTTATATAAAAATAGAATAAAATATTACCATTACATGAAAAAATAATTAATAAGTAGAGGAGAATAAAATTATTTAGTTTCATGAGTGGTAAATCACAATTTTTTTCATTAAAAATTTAATCCTAAACATTCCTGAAAAATAATGAGATTGTGAAATAAATCTTCACAAAATTAGTACCTTTTGAATCATATGACCTAAAAATTAAATAACGTCTAAATATTCATTAAATAAATTTAATATAAATTTATTTTCATGAAATAACATATAAAATGAGTTTTATATACACCATTGAATGGAATAAGTGGTGAAAATGGAATATGTCTCATGGAAGTAAAAGTGATATGAGAAACCCTTACCTTGGGTTTGACATCGATTGTATTTTTCTGAACCATTAAAATATTAAATATTTTTTTCTATGACATATATTATATTACCATAATCATAAATATCAGATCATATATTATTTAATTACAGTCATTTATCTCCTATTTATTAATAATTCATTGTTAAAATAAATGTTTTAAGTGATAATTGCTTCATTTTTCATATAAGACATGGTTCGGTAATTTCATCTATTTTACATTGTTAATGGTTCCAGAATCTCTATAAATTTAAAAATTATATAAATGTCATATAAATTCATTATATTTTTATTTTGAGTAATGTATTAACATAAAGATAGAAAAATTATTACATCAATCATGGAGACGGTAGGTCATTAGTATACATGAATGGTTTTCTATTTTTTCCAAGGGTTGGAATGGAAATTAAATAAATATTAATTAAAATATCTAGATTTATTATTATCATATATATTGAATTTATATTATCTAAATCTAGCCTTATTTGTGTCCATGTAAATATAAAATGAAAAACATTTACCTCCCAATGTGGAGATAATAATCCACATATACGCATGAGCGATGTGATTTTTTCCAATGAATTAGAAGATATGAAGATATTTGTGATTTTATATTTTTTTAATTGTTATTATTTAATTAATATTAAATATATTTTTCAATTTAATATGTAAAACAGTCCATGTAAAGCATAAGAAAAAATGCATCACATCTCTTCTTGAGGAGACGTTCTACAAAACACACGGGTGATGTTATCACATCCCCCATAGAATGGAAATTAAGAATTTATATGTGATATTATAATTAAATAGGTATAAAAATTAATAAATATCATAGAAAATATTAAAAACCTTCATTATATTCATCATATTTGGGTTGTGATGGAAGGAGAGTTACATCGATTCATGAGGCGGGAGTCTATCGTACACATTATCAACAGTTTCCTTTCCAATTTAATTGAAGTATAAATATACATAGATTATTACATGAAAATTAAAAAAAAAATCAATAGATATTATATATTTGTTATTTTATATTATCACTGTTGTACATGATTTTTAGGATGTGTATGAATAATAAAAATATGCATGTTTATGGTTTTTACCTCTTCTTCAGACAACCTCTTTAGTTTTAAACCTAATGCCCTATTAGGAGGAATTCATAAAAAAAAGTACTCTAGTTTTTGAGATGGAATTAATGAATTTAATTGAACATGTATTAGTTGAACCAAATGTAATTGTATTTGCGATTATGCGAGAATGGGGGTGAACTTTTATAAGTCGGGGAAAGGAAACTCATGGATGGTTTTAAAAGATAAATTGTTTCTGATTTTTTCCTCTTTGAAAATCCTAAAAAAATGATTCAACTCAAAAAAATAGATGATATTAGGTATATATATATAAATAAAATGGGTTTTGGATAATTTTTCATGCATTTTAACCCTTATCTAAATAATTTTACCCCAGTAAACACATTTATACATTATCTGTTGTAATTACTATTTACTATTTCTAATATTTTTTATGGAAAAAATTAGGGTGAAATTATTTAATAATATAGATTGCTATGATTCCAAATATGAAATCAGTTTTTCCAATTTCATTATACTGATGTTTCAGAATTCAATTTAAAATTAAATTCATAAACACATTAAAATCAATTTTTTTAATGAAATGCTTTCAAAATATTAAATGTTTTTATATCAAAATTAAATATGAAATTTATTTCAATGTAAAAAAATTAATAAAATTTTAATATATTTGAATTTTTTTTAATTTAAGACCAATTAAAAAAATAATTTATTACAGATATCTATTAAAATTAAAAGGAAGTTTTCAATAAAAATAAATATTTTCACTATTAATATGAAAAAATTAATCTTACAAAGAATATCAAGAACTCGCCCAAAGATACATTTTACATGTCGACTTCAAAAATTTTGTATATTTATGAATTTAATTTTCTAAAAGTGTAAAAATATATTTATAAATTATGTGTGGATAGAGAGACTAAACAACCTTTTAGAATAGTAATGTTGTTTTAGAAAACACTTCTTTTTCATTGAAATGGTTATTATTTTACTTGTAGTAAATAGATAACCATTTAATTTATTTCATACAAGTTCAAACCATATAATTTTCATAATTTATTTAGTCTTACTCATACCGATTAATTTTATTGATATATTATAAAGGTATTCTCTATTATGGTTCATTTAGACTCGGGGTTGTGTATTCTACAAGGTATCAAAAAGATTGAATTTCTTTAAAAATAGACATATATTAGAATAATGGGTGCTGAATTATACTCTAAAAATATTATTGTGTGTCATATACGCTATCGAACATGCACTTCTTTATTTAAGAGTCCCGGGCATAACATTCTACCCACACTAAATAAATCGTGACCCTTAATTTAATCATGATCTCTGAAATTAATGGTTTGAAATTTGAAGACACCTTTTTTAGAAAGCCACATAATAGAAAGGCAAAATTAAAATATTATTTGTAATAGAGAAATTGATGTTTAATGTTCACCTAAAATAACACATATCTGGGTTTCCAATATGGGGAACATCGGTGGGAAGTGAAGAAATGGACATGGAAGAAAAAGTGTAAACAATTATTTAGTGTGAGAGAGGTTATTGATCAAAATAACCAGAATTATAAATGTGATGATTTAAAATATCATTTTATTTAGTGGATATGAAGGTAATATGATAAAAAATCATATCATTTTCCTAAAATTGATTAATTTTTTACAATATATTAATATAAGAAAATATAATTACTTGATATCATTCTATTTCATAAGCACAATTTCATCCTTCAGTTTTTCTTCAACCAATTACCACTTTATCACTTACTCCAATAAATTAATATCCAAAAATGATTTTTTAGGCTAGAATCACTTAATAAGGTTTTAATAAATCTTATGATCAATAAAATAATGATAAGACATTATTTATTTCAATTAATATTTTCTCAAACAAAATGGATAGCATATGTTATCCAATTTAATACATTAATATCTAAAGATCAAGAATAACACCGTTGGATAAACATGAATACTTATCCATAAAATAATTTATCTTAAAATAATGTAATTTTTATAAGAACATCACATAGTCCACCGGAAGGCACACCACCCTTGTAACCCTTCGTTTGTGGGTTCAAGCCCCATGGGATTTCTTGATGTGACGGGTTGTCACTCAGCATATAGGATGTCCTTTTTTCAAAATATTATTATCATTATTCCAATAGTGTTTCTAAGTTTTAATAACAGATAATTACCTCAAAATAAAATGTATGATCTACCATAAAGTCTTCCAATACCTTTATAAAAGTGCTTTATCATTACTCTCTCAACATTTGGAACATATTAAGGTTATCCTCCCTAAATCATGGATTTCCCAATAAGGAAATCTTTAGAATGAATCACTTTTCCAGGTTTTCTATATTATTCAAAATATGTTATCAAAACAAAAATGAAAGCATACTTATGTATAGACATTATACATTTCATAATTCTTAAAACAAGTATATCATTGATAAAATACTTTTAAAATAAAACTCTTCAATTAAAATACACAATCACTATAATCATTCCACCAAGACTATATTAAAAGAATAATGTTAAACTTGATCCTTTATCATCATCAAAGGTATATTTCATAGACACATGGCCCATTCATTTTAATAGTTCCCATATCCTAATAGATGAATCATTTAATATTGGTTGATTTATTCTAGAAATTTCATTAATGATTAAGGTGGGATTTCTCTCTCCACATAAATAAAACTCTCATTCCATTCAAGAATATATTAGAGTGTTTCATTCCAATATTATCAAATGGGGAAAATACAAATTTATTATTTTTCCTTTATCCATATTTTACTCTACCATTATTTTATACTCTTATATCCCTTATAATCCATAAGGTGTTCATAATTCATTCAATATATTTATACCATATGATATTAGGTAATCATAAGATGATGATTTTTTTGATACTAGTGCCCTTCAAAAAATAATCTAAATACCATCAATGAAATTTTTAATCATTCTATTTAGATTGAATATTTATTCTATATCATTCCTTGGTGACTGTTTGATGTTGGATTCATACATTAAAAAAATTCGTCTTCCTTTTATCTTAGACATAGAAATTGTCTCTCCATTTCCTCTCATTATTTATAAGGAGAACTATTTTGTTTGAAGATTACACCAAATTCATCTCATTCTATGTTTGTTTCATAATTCATCCTTAATATTTTGAATCAATAAAAAAACATTGATCTACATCCCTTGAGAGAAAATAAACTACCATGAAATCCTTCCCAATTTCATTATTTTTATCAGGTGAGAAATATATATATTTTATAATGTATCTATTTCACAACATCCAATAGATTTGTAGTCCAATTGAATGATGGAGGTTGCTGATGCATAAATGGGTCCAAAATTATTACACTATGTAGTGGATCATTATGATAATATATATGAGAAAGGTTATTTCCCATTACATGAATTAGTTTCCCCAATAAGGTTAAAATTTGAACAGTTCTAGTTATAGCTCTATCTCCAGATTCATTATCTTTCCTATGAAAGAAATCCCTCCATGGGGTATGCAAACTGATATGGTTTCCATTTTATCCTCTAGTTTCTATTTCTAAACAATCACATACACTAGATAAGATCCCCAATTTTTGAAATAAATGTATAATCCCAAAACTAGTGAAACACAAAATATATATTAAAAAATTTAGGCCTGGATATTCTCATAATCATAAACATGGATTATTTTTTAATGTCTTCAAATCATATAAAAATTTGAATCCTTAATAGCTTTTTATAATGAAAATGTCAATTATCCCAATTATATCCCCTAGGTGTGTCAATATTGATGCACAGAAAGGCTCATTTTTAAATACCAATCAATTCTCAAGTCAAGTTTAACACACTATTTTTATTACTATTACCCCTATGTACATTTATTCCAGAAGCACATCTACTTATAGAGACCAAATGAGGATGCATCACTGTGAAAACCCACATAATCTCACCACTTAACAAACATTATTTTTTGCTTATAAGATTACCTTTAATGTTAATATTAAGATAATGTTCTCTAATATATATATTTATCAATCTATTTCCCAAGCCTTTTACTATAATTCCTCTGATATCAGCTGTAAAAAACCCGACCATAGTAGCCTAGATTCAATGGATACTTTATTACATTGGCATATGATAAAAGGAATCCCATCCCAAAAGTCCAAATAGTTTATTAGTCCAGGTATCTTGATATATACTTCAATATAGTTTTCTAAAATAAAAATATAATGTATAAAAATGATTTTTAGTAAATTGATTCATTATTTTCATTATCCTAACGCCATTTATCAAGTATAGTACTCATCTTGGTATACTAGGGATATAAACATGAGAAAGGGGTGAGACAAAATACTCAGTTAGTGTATGAGTATGGTGCATGCTGTGAATAAATAAATAATAATTAATATAGAATGATAAATAACTAAAACAAAAGTCATTTAATCAAAAACATGAGCATAATATGTTGGGAATAAATAATGATCAAATAACTACACATAAATAATCACATTTTCTGGAAACTTATCAATAGATATAATAACTATTAGAATAATCATATTGACATCAATAAATGAATTAATTAGGATAGAATGAATGATTTTGAAAAAATAAAACTTATATTTGAGGCCTCATACTAAAAAACCATACATTAATGTGTAAGTCCTCTACGAAATACAAAATCTAGTTTGTCCCATGAGACATACTGATGCATCCATAGGCTAAAGGGTGCTCCTCCCATTATATACTAAGTCCAATTCATTCCTTGTATGAAATGGTTTAATCATCATCAACATAAACATTCGTATTGAATAACTAGAAATACAAATGTTACTTATTATCCTAATAAATAAATATAATCATATACCATCCAAAATAATATGATGAAAGGTAACAACATTGTACATCCCCGATCGAATTGATCATAAACCAACCAGAAAAAAATAAGTATAGTATCAATATTATATATCACTATTTTAAGATATATAAAATAATGGTTCAATATCATTTATGAATATAAATACCACAAAAACATCATTAAAGGTATTATTGAAAAAAATAACATTTTAAAATTGATTTTTTTAATCTAAAATTTCAAATATTATTTTGAAAATTATTTCCTTTTAAAATTACATTTGAAACATTTAAATGATTTTTTAAAACATTGATTGGTCAAGAATTTATTAAATTATATACTTATTTAACAAGTTAATACAAATATTGCTTTTATATTTTCTGTAAATGAAAAATATAATTTACTTGGAAAATAAAAGGAATATTAAATTTAAAAAATAAAAAATTCATAAATGGTTAAAATAATATTATGAATTAATATTTATAATGATAAAAACCATTTTGATAACATTTCTTGAAAACATGTCTATGTAGGAAAAAAAATTTCCAACCGAAGAGTTAAAAAATATCATATTTTTGTAAAAATAATTTCACAATCACATTGAGATGTAATAGAGGAAAATGGAAGTATTTCATGAAATTTATTGAATATATATAGGATAATAAAATTAATTTATTTTTTGAGTGTTGTATCATTATATTTCATAAATTCAATCATAACCAACCCCTAAAAATGATGGGATTGAAAAATTAAATATTATCACATTGATAAAATTCGACTCATTGGCCACATAAATGAAATAACATAAAAAGAGAAGATAAATACCACTAACATAAATGGATTCATAACATAACATATAAAATTGGTATTATATGCACCATATAAGGGAATAGATGGGGAATATGGAATATGTCACACAAAAGGAAAAGTGAGATGAGAAACCGTTACTTTTGGTTCGACTTAATTCATATGTGTGTGGACCTTAGGTATAATAAATATTGGTTTATTATAAAAATATTAATAGAACATTCTATTATATATCATAGAACATGTGATATACTTATAGTCTTTTATCACCCATGACTTATCAATTCCTTATTAAAATCGATATTTCATGAGATATTTGCATTGTTTTTCATGTCTTTTATTTTGGTGACATCAGGAATTTTACATTTATCATGGTTCATCTCCAGAAAGATAAAATTTTTTAAATATCATATATCTTAATTATATATATATAGTAATCAATTAATTTTAGATACTAGAAATGGATTACGCAGCTCATGGAAATGGTAGATCAAATATATGCATGAATGTTGTTTCCATTTTTATCAACGGATAGAACAAAATAATAATAAATATTAAATAAATTTTTTAGAATATTTATTATGTTATATATAAAATTTATACTAACTAAATACATCCATTTATCATACATGTAAAAATAAATTGAAAAATATTTCATATAGCTATGTGGAGGCGGTGGTCCACACGTACACACAAGCAACATTTCTACATTCCAAAAAAATTGAAGGGAAAGAAGTTATATGGGATATCATATTTCAAGAATTATATTTTGAACATAAATATCGCATATGTTAAATAATTGTTCCCTTCAAACCATCCATTAATGTGTTTTTGAAAACAAATCACATAGCTTTACGAGTTTGTAGTCTACCAGACACACGAGCGACATTACTGTTTCCAAAGAGGAATGAACAGTAATATGGTATATGTGATATAATAATTAAATTATTACAATAATTTTATTAATATCATATTAATTTTAAAATACATTATTATATCCAAACATCAAATATAGTGATGGAAATCAAATTATATTGCTTCATGTGGCTATAGTCTACCGTACACATAATTCAAAGTTTCATTTTTCATTTGACAAAAGTAGAGATGAATATAGGTAATTAAATTAACATAATAAAGTCTAATTATATATTATAAAATAGTTTTATTGTATTATCATAGTTTATTATGATTTTATGGAGGTGAAAAAATAAATAAAACAAATACCCCATTAGAGAATTTTACCTCTTCTTTGGAGAGCTTCTTTAGGTTTATACTCGAAACATTATTTAGTGGGATCAATAATAAAAATAATGTTTCTAGGATTTAGGGAGGGAAGTAATGAAGGTATCTAGGAAACTATTTTCATAAAAAATATTTTTGGAGTTGATAATTTAGGAGGATAGAGAAGGCATTTTATAAGTGGGGGAGATGACACACATTGAATTTCTTGAATGATTAAGTGATTCACACATTTCTATCATGTGACAAGCCTAAAAATGAGACTTCCAGGAAAAATGTATTATATATGTTCTAAATATTTCCAGAAAATTGGTGACTGACTTGTTATAGATAATTTTAATCTCTTATCTTATGATTTTAACCCCGCGTTAAACCCATTTTTATATTAACCACAACATTTTTTTTCTATTTTTACTAATCTACATGGTCAACAAAATAGTTTCAACATATTAGGTAATATTAATTATTTTGAGTCAAAATAAGGAATCAATTTTTCAAACTTTATTTCATATATTTGTTAGAATTTAATTTAAAATTAAACATATATATGCATTAAAAAATGGTTTTCCAAAAAAACATTCAAAAGTTTGAAAATATTTTATATAATAATTCAATATGAAATTTTTTAAAATGATCTAATTATTTTTTGAATTGTAATATATTGAAAATTAATTTTAATTAAACAAAATTTTAAATATAATTTAACCATGTAAATAGTTTAAATGAAACAACAGACTCCAATAAAACTCTATATTTTCTATTATTCATTAAAAACATTAACTCTTCAGGATGTTCCCAAAAAACCAAAAAAAAAGATTTTTTTGAGATATATATTTCAAAAAGTATGTTTTTTTTGAAAATAAATATTCTAAAAGTTTAATAATTAATCTTGAACAATGTACACAATGTATACCAAAACTACCTTTTAGATATATAGTGTTTTTTAGAAAACACGTATTTATCTATCAAACCGTTGTAATTTTATTAAAAATAAATAGATAATTATTTAATATATTTAAGAGATTTTTATTCCATATAATTTAAAAATATTAATAATTACTATTCATACACTCTAACTAAATATATTTTTTACAGTATTTTATATTACGATTCATTCATACTCTTGGTTGTGTATTCTAAAATCCATTGAAGTAATTGAATTTATTAAAAATGAATTATATTTTAAAATTTGATGGTGTTACATTATCATCTAATATCTGTTTTTCATGTCATATATGCCATCAAACAAGAGTTTTTATTTTTAAATCACTCAGTGTTACACAATCCAATCTTTTGAGGCCAAAATGAAGCTCACAATTAGGACTCAAAATATTTACAAAGCCTCATGTACTTTTATAGAGGGTACCATATGATATATATATTACTAGTAAAAATATACATAATATTTCAATAAATATAGATAATATGTTGAGGAATATTTTTACCAACTATGGGTATAAATGATTCAACCAATTTCGATGTGATAAAGACATGGGAAGTCAGTATATTTGAATTCAAATATTCAACCATGATAAGAATATTTACTAATGTTATTATGTAATAAATCTATCTACACATAGATAATGATTATAAAAGTTTGTTGTAAAATGTGAAAGACATTATGGAAAAAATTTAATGGATCATTATATTGGATATTCTACTATTAAATGGTCCAAATACATGCTATTTTTTATGATTGATTTTAATGTGAAAATAATTTGACCCTCATTATATAAATTTTTAATTCCATGAAATTTCATGGATTGTTTATTTTTTATAGGTCAAGTGTGGGGTTTTATAGTTATAATAGTATTGATAATTTAAATTTCTATTTATTATTCCTTATTCTTTCAATTTTCCTTCATTTAATAGTTTTTATGTTTCCTCTTTATATGTGATTATCATCTTCATGAAAACAGAGAACTAACCTCACTATTATTCAAGGGAGGGTGTAGTTGTTCTTGATTTAGTAATATTTAATGTATTTTTATAATTCTATGCTATAAATTTGGTTTTATTGGTACTAATTTTGTTGTCCATTCACCCCATTTTCTCTGTCAACCATTTTCATATTTCTCATTCTAAAATATTAAATACCTTGGGTATTTAATTCATTCATACTTTGGAGTATGACATAGATGATAATATCAAATAGTATTATCCTATATATAGAGTTATATATTTATTATAATTAAAATTCAAACAATGACGACTTTTTTTTACTAAACATATTAAGTAGAACGTTAAGAATATTTTTTTATAACATTGATTGTATTAATATGAACTACTTAGATAAAAAGTATTCTTCTACTAACATTATTTATTCATGAATTTCTTTTAGTGTCTTTTTATTTATATATATACTCACAAATTGAAATTATATATCCATTCTAACCCACCCCCTTATAATTCTATATTTATTTATGTATTGGTTATAATATAATAGTGACATTATTTAAAATGTGTTTGTAAGTATTTTCCATTTGAAATAAACAATAGGGTGTGAACTATGATTCATGATTAGGTAAATATGAATTTATTGAAGTATGACTTTGAAAAAAAGCCTTGAAATCAATTAGGGTATTTTTTAGGATTCCAAAAGCTTTATCAAGCTATTTTTCAATAAAAACACCAAAATATCAAAAGATTCAAAAGGTAAATAAAAGAAGATAATTATATATTTTTTTCATATGTCAAGATGGACCTTAATAGTGATTTCTATTATGATTATCATAATAACCATAATGATAATTCTACAATAGCTGATGGATTCATGATTAATATGAAAGAAAATAAAAACATTATTGAGGAAAATTTCAGAATACATGAACAACTGAGTAAAAAATAATGATCCTTCACACATTTGAACGGGATATAAAATAATTATCGTGGGAATAAAAATTACAAGATGGTGATGATGTAAAGATTGATCAAACTACATTTCTATTTTCAGATCCTAAGGAGGTCAAGGAAAACCAACCTAATAATATTCATAACCATTATTGTACATTACTTAATGACGTTCTGGAAGAATACATGCTAGCAAATGTTATCCTGGGAGTTCAATATAATTTAGATGAATGCTGGAATAATTTTGAATGTTAAAAATTCCATGTGATGCACCCATATGTTATAATGATGAATAGAAACCATTTAACACTCTCTTATAATGGAAGAATACACTAATAATGTGGTTGAATTTAATGAAAATATTAAGTAGATTGACTACCTACCTCCAATTCCAACAACCCAACCCCAAGTCATATTAATCAAGGAAGAATAAATTAATGTTGATAAAATATGAGGAGATAATATATTAATAACTCATTTATTTGTGTATTTATTGATACTTTTTTATAATTATTTCCCTCTAGATTTATCTTTTAGATTTATCAACCACATTATTTTTCCCTTTGGATGGTGAAAAGGATACAAATACATCTACTGATACAGAATTGCGAGTGGGAATAATATAAGTGATCATAATCCAAAATTATTTTGTTAAAGTTGAAGACTTATTTATTAATTATTAATGTTTCAATTATATTTAATATTATCTTTTTTTTTGTTTTACAATTTTTTTATAATTTTGGAAATAAAACATATAAAAACTCCATGTATAATTTTGAGAATTCGATGAGGTTGTTTCTTGAAAATAAGAGGCCCCATTCTTTTTTACTATCCCCACCATATAAGTAAAAAAATATTAAAATGTAGTTAGTATTGAATTAAAATATAATTGGGTTCCCCTATAAGTTTTTGGAAGTGATTAAAAATGGAAGGAATTTTTTATTGTTGGAATGAAACCACTCCCAGCATTAGATTGTGGATAACATTTTGAAAATTCCAAATTATGGGTAGTAAAATCCCATCACAAGATTAGTGTTCAAGACAAAGAAATACTTTCTCACTATACTGATTTGTATTTATTTTTCTTTAAGTAAATTTATTATGATTTTTTATTAATTTCTTGGACTGATATTTTGGTGGATGGGAGCATAGCCCAGAGTAACAAACATTAAATAATTGAGTTTATGTATTTCTATATTTTTATTTTTTATATCATATAATTTTATTTTTTTATAGATTAAATGAGAAATTTTTTGAATATTAAGTCTGGGGGATATCAATAGTTTTTATTATTTTTATTTTCATATCAATTTCATTTTATTCTTTCAATAATGATTGTGTTTATATGATGTCTTCAATTTTGGTGTGTTTTTATGATTATTAATATTAATAGAATTATTTGAGAAATTTAAATCAAAATTTATTTTTTACAAATTATTTTATTTAAATTTATATATATTTTAATTATTTTATATTTTTTCCATTCCCAATTTTCCAATGGTTACATTTGTGGAAGTTTCATTTATTTTGAACCAAACGCACATTGGTACATTCAAAATTGAAAATATTAACAAAATAGAAATGTTTCTAAATTTTTTTAATATATTATTCTCATTTAACTATTTCGTTAAAGTTATCATTCAAGTTTTTTTATTTTTTATTATTTATTTTTCCCTTTTAGAATTTGTTAGACATAATAAAATGTCCCAAGTATGATTTTGAAACCCCTTTGAAAAATCTTCTCATGAAAAAACAATATAATAAACTTATTAAGTTATAATCGTATCTAAATATAAATGAATAATTACTATTGATATCAAGTATTGGGGTATTTTGGTTGTCCTATGGTGATTTGAATAATTTGTGTGAAAAAATTAATAGTTTTTTTATATTCATTACATATTTGGTGAAAAAACATGATTTAATGATGGAGGGTGAAAAAAATCATTACAATTATTTTTTGTTATTTTACCATATTTGGAAGAATGAATAATAATCTCTTAAATGAAAACCAAAAATCCAAGATAAAATTTAAAAAACTTATCAGAAATGAAAATTATATTAAAATCAGATGGAAGAAATATTTTTCCGCTACATAAATATTCAAGTTTGTATTATTCATGGAAGAAAGAGGGGTTTTAATAGGAGATTAATTTTTAACATGAGTGATAATCAAATCATTATTAAGAAATAACTATTTTTAAGCATTTTCTTTACTTTAAATAATATCCATCTTTATTGTACCTCTAATGTTATTAAATTTAAAACCATCCAACCCTCATCAAAAAAATTTCAAATGTAAAACACCTCATTATTGTCACACTTACAACTCTAGTAAGTAGTGATACTAGGAATATGGTAGTCTCATGGAGATAAATAATTCCTCAAAAATTATTAGGGATTTATTTGAAATCCTTGATTGAAAACAGAAATATATTTATGGGGTGTATGGTTCGACATGCACATTGGTATTAGTAAAAAATTATGGAATTGATGTATTTTTAAGGATTTTTTGAATTTTGATCTATGTACAAGCCATTAAATTTTTATAAGATGTGATAATAGAGAAGTTGTATCATTTATAACATTAGAAAAATTCATTGAACATTGTATTAGATTATTTCATAAAAGTGAAATAGTTAAATGTGGGTAAATGATAAAGATTATATTTTAACATATAGTATTATATAATTCAATGTAATCAATCCCACCAATTCCTCATTTTATGGTCAACTATCAAATTTGTTTACCTTACATAAAATTCAATCTTAATTTTGAATGTGAACAAATTATTGATTTTTATTATGTTGAATATGTTTTTTATATCTTTAAAAACTTCTTATACACTAATAGAAATTATGAAATTCCTTTTTTGGAAGAATAAATTATTTATGGTATATATTTAATCCTTTAATACCAAATTATAAATCTAAATATTTAAGGCCCAAATGATGCTCAAAATAAGGGACATGAAATATGTACATAGTTTGGATGAATTTTAATATGGGCGAAATATCATCAAAATGAACACTAAAACGATCTAAATATTTGAATAAAAATATATAACAGATTGAATAATATTTTCATTAACATTGGATACTCTATTTTCTACCAATATGAAAGTCAGAAATGCGTAGGAAAATAGAACATAACAATTCAAATAGTCTTCCATGTCAAAAAAAATTCTTTATAAATTATATCATAGCATTATATATTATTTTCTAATGAATATTTAATTCATATAGATCATCAAAAATGCTAAGGGAATAATTTTATCAATGTAAACCTTCCTAGATTCATCCAATAAATTGTCTAAATACATGACAATTTTTTAGGGATATATTGTGGTGTGTAAATAGTTCACCCATCATTATATAAATTTTTTCATCCACAACGACTCACAGTGTTAATCAATTTTCATAGGATAAGTGTAGAATTTAACTTTTTTATACTTTTTTAATATTTAAAATTATTTTTTTATCCTTATAACTTCCCTTTTCATTAATTTTTTATATTCTGTGTTTTCTCATTTCATGTGAATCTAATTTCCAAGAAAATGTAGAACTAGCCTTGTTTTTATTCAATGGATGGATTATCTTTTCCTGATTTATTACTAATTAATTTATTTTTTATTCTATATTATAAGAATTAAATTATAGATATTAAAAAAAGGTTTTTTGGTCACCCACTTTTCCATGTTACCCTTTTTCTACTTCCTCATTCACAAATATTCCTTCTATTTAACATTTAAATCATTCATACAATGGAGTTTGTCTTAGATGTTTATGTAAAATACTATTAAACTATATAAAGGGTTCCTGGTGATGAATAATTATAATTCCAATAAGTTGGGTGTGGTGTGACATGCCACAAGGACTATAATATTTAGATTATGTTTTTTAATAGCAATGATTTCATTATAATAAAATCGTGTGATCAATAGTATTCTTCCTGAAATATTTATGTATCTATTATTGTTCGTTATAGATTTTTTTTTCATATATATATATATACATATATCTTATTCATTTTAAATTAAAACCATTATATTAGTGCATTTCATTAATTTTTATTAATTAGAATATAATCATGAAAATAAATGATTAGTGATTCTATATGGCCTCCATCTGAGATCTACCATAGGGTGTTTACTATTCCAAAAACATAAATAAAATTTAATTAAAGGTGTATTTTGAAAACAAAATCAATCATATCAATTTGGAACAATTTCATGGGATAATAATAGTTTCAATGCTAAATTTTTGAAAAATAAATGATAAAATCATTATTTTCAAAAAAAATCATCATTGTGTATATTTTATTTTGGAGTTAGAGGTGGAATTTTATAGTTATTTTTTATATTATTTTCATGATAAATATTCTTATTATTTTAGAAAGGTAGATTCAACAAAGATAGTAACACAAGAATGTTCCAAAATGTTAAAAGTAAATAATTATGGTGGGAATAACCACGATATGTTGAAGAAGAATTATGTTTTGTTTTACCAAAATTTATTGATCTTAAAACCTATGGGTCTAAGAGGAAGCAACTAGAGGTCTTATCATATAGTAAACAGATATTTCTCAAAAATTTTCTTGAAGAATAAATGCTAGTTGCTGTTGATTCTTAAGATCAAGATGATTTAGAAGAATACTAGATGTATTTTTTATATATGGAAATACCAAGTGACCCTAATTTTTGTGAAATTAAGGATAAAAACATTTTACCTCCCTCTTAATCTAGAATAATTCACCTCTTATATTATTTAATTTAAAGAAAAATTCGAGGATATTGACTACCTTAATATAATTCCAATAGCCCAACTCCTAGTGTCGTTAAACAAAGACTAATATAATAAATATAATCTAATATAAAAAGATAATATTTTCATAAAATAATATATTTAAATTTTTATTAAATCCAAATATATACGTACCTCCCAGTACATTGATTTTTTAGATTTGGTGAACACTTTGATTGCCCTAGAAGATGGTCAAGATGATCAACATGCACCTACTAGGACTGAATTTTCAGTGGCACTGACAGAACATATCATGTTCAAATATGATTAAATTAAGGTGGAAGACATAAATATCTATTATATATATTTATATCAATTTAATGAAATTTAAAATTTTATATCATTTACTCTTTGATGAAATTTATAAAACAATATAATATTAGGAGGCCCAGAATGATGTTAAAAAACTGATTTAAGTTATGGTTAATGAAGATAAGGTCTCATTATTTATTCATTCTCGAACTATACAAGATATACCAAATTTATAAGTTCTCAACTATAAAAAAACTATATATGGGTTCCTCTATATTTTATGTGAAGAAATTCACATTAGAGGCATGAATATTTTGTGGTTTATGAGCATAAGGCCACACCCACATTGAAATTAGGGATACCATTATAAAACCTATAGACTATGTGATGTAAAAGACTAGAACACATGTGCGGGGTCCAAACCCAAATTTTTATTTCCTTCATATTTTTTTATTTCCCATTTAATAAATTTATTATGATATGTTCTTTGATTTTTCTTCAAATGTGGTTGTAGGTATGGAATTAACTCAAAGTTTACACTATAAAATATCTATTTGTGTTTAATTTCTTATTTTTAAAATTATTTTACAAATGTTCTTAATATTATTTGATCATAAATTAAAGTGTGGTTAAATATTAATCTTACTGTGATTGAAACAAATTTTTGGAATTTTTGTGTATTTCCATTTTTTCATGCTTTCTATATTTTTCAATGATTATTTTTTTATTTTTAGTGTATTTTTTGGAATATTGAGATTAATAAAAAATTTGGGAAATTAAAACTATGTTGGTATTTTTAAAACACTAATTTATTTGAATATAATGGTTTGAAAAGTTTTCTAAATAGTTTTTTTATAATTTATAATATTGTTGTTTAATAATGTTTGATTGATTTCGAAACTCATGTGCACATATACTATCCAAATTGAAAATATTCCCAAACATCAGAGGTTTCTAAAAAATATAAATGTTCTTAAATTTTCTATTTTCCCCATATTCATGGATCATTTTAAAAATCTAGAACTTCTTATTTTTCTCTTTTTTAATTTTTTTATAGTTCTTGGAATGTATTAAGTATTATTGATGCATTATTTTGAAATAAAATTTTATATTTAATACTTAGTTAGGTTTTACAAAAAAATCATAAACATATTAATCCCTTTGTAGTCCGGAAATTCCTAATTTTATAGATTCATTTTATTCGATTTATATTATTTAAACCGAGTCTATAAGATAAATGAATGGTTATAGTTAATCTTAACTGTGTGGGTATTTTGGATTTTTTGTGCTAATTTAAATAATTTTTATTTTTTTATTTTTATAACATATTTATTACTACATTGGTGTAAAATTAAATGATATAAAGGTAAAGGATGTCATAAAATATCAATTAAAATGTTCTAGAATTTAATTACAATTTTTATATCAATAAATCATCCCTTTCTAGAAAATGTTTGAGTTGAAATATCCAAATTCCAAAAAATATAAACAAACTAATAAATGATGGAAAATTGTGAAATATTTTTGTCTTAATGAGATAATTAAGTGATAAATACCCATGTAAAAAAATAGGTGTTTCTTTTTATTCATATTAAAGTTGAGTGAAGAGAACACCATTCTTGAAATAAAATATATTTCATGTATTTAATTCACTTTAGGTCCTATCCCCGATTCAATATCATATATATTTGTATTTATGAATTTTTGACCATTGTCTTCATAACATCATTTTTAAAAGAAGTCATGATTTACAAATTTATGACACAGTTTTGTACAGATACTAGGAAGGCATCATGCCGATGGAGATCATTAATGCCTTCTAAATGAATAAATCTATATTTCAAATCCATGATAGATAAAAGAAATTTATTTTTGGGGAGGTGATTATTAATAAAAAATGGGGGTTCAAGTGATATTGAATATATTTTTTTGACTAGTAATGATTTGTAGACTTTTTATCTTTTGGGAGGCGTGGCATTTCCCTTCATTTGATAATTCAGTAGTATTTTCACTTATATACTTTATGTTTACTTTGGCCTTGGTATTAGATGATTTCAAGAGAGATCTGTGGTTATGTGTGGTGGATTGATGATGAACCACATATTTTTATATAATTTATTCTGAAATTAATTTTTTTTTCTATTCCAAAAATTCATCATTCAAATTGAAATTATCACATTTTTATGTTTTAGTATTAATATAATATTATTTTTTAAAATTTCCCACTTTTTTTTATTTATTTTAAAGAATTTTTCTATTTATATAAAAATATTTTAAACTCTAATACAAATAGGGAGATTCCTTTTTTATATTTTTAATATATTAATTGGATATAATTCACCCAACATGACCAACTGTTATATTTAATCATTTGATCCCTATTTGATGTTAACAATAAGGGAATCTGAATTTTTTTATGATTTGAATGATTTATAATGTAGGTCCCATTTTCATAAATATAAAATAAAAAAGAGCATAATATTTTAATGAATATATTTTATAGTTTTGTAGAACCTTTTCATTCATTGTTTCTACTCATTCTTCCAATTTTAAGGTCCTAAAATCCTTGTCCAGAGGCATGTTAATATTCTAACATTTTTTTAGTCTATAAATATTTTCTCAAATAATTATGTCAATTATCTGACAAAACATTTCCAATTAAGTTGAAAATTTTATGTATCATATGAATGATATAGAGGAACAAATTTAATAGAGTAAAATTTTGATTTTTTTCTATTAAAAGATCTAAATATAAATAACCATCTAGATGACATAATTTGGAGTGAATGTTTTTCAAACCTCATTATATAAATTTTCACTCAAAAACTCTTTCAAGGAGTCAGTAATTTTCAATATAAATATGTGTGGTTCTTCTATACTGTAGTTTTTTCATGTTTATTATATATCATTTATTATTTCTCTCTTCCCATTTTAGTCTGCGTTTATCTTTTCTATTTCAAACCATACTGTGATTCTAATATCCATAAACAAAAAGAACTAAGCTCTTGTTATTCATGAAAGGGAGTGGTTTTATTGATTTATTTACTATAATGTATAATTTACTATTTTATCCTAGTATTTTTTGGATAGTTAAATTTATTAGGGTATGCATTCACTCCCTTTAACTTATTATCCATTTTATTCTTCCCCATTCACAAATATTCCTTCCCATTAATATTTATGTCTTTCATATATTGGATTTTGAAATAGATATTTATGTAGAATAGTTTTATCCTACATCTAGAGTTTCTAGTTTATAATAATTACTATTTAGGAAATGTGGGTTTAGTTTAATAGGAAACATTTATTATAATGTTGATATTATTTTGTTATAACAATTACTACATTACTATAAACATCCAAGAGAAAAATTATCCTTTGGATAAAATTCACATGTAATATATTTTTCTTTGCTTATATTTTTCATATATATATGTATTAATATCATATGAATTTTAAAACCTCTCATTATATTAGTATATTTCATTATTGGTATATAAGACATAATATAATATTGAAAATAAAACAATTGGGTTAGTAAGTATCCTTCTCTAAAGAACGAACATAGGGTATTCACTATAGTATAAGCTTAGTAAAATAAGAATTCATTATATTTTAATTCATTAATGATATATACCAATTTGGTTTCTTCCCAAATATTACAATACCTTATGTAATTTATTTAAAAAAATAAAACTACAAAAAAGAACAATATTTTATATATTTTATTTCATAGGTCATGATGGCCTTTTATAATTTTCTTTCACATACATGGGATGATAACTATATCGATGAGTCTAGAATGATAGAACCATTTAACATGCTTGTTCATAGAATTTAAATAATACTAAAAAACATAAAAAAATTGAAAAAATGAGCAACAAAATGGAATTTTACCACTTTTGTCAAGGAGATCAAATCATATGGGTTAGAGAAAGAAAAACATTAACAATATGAATTTGAATTGAACATATTCCATCTCCATTAATATTTTAATAACCCAAGGTAGTTCAGAATAAGTGACATGAAGATCCATATAACCATTAATGGAATTACACTTAAGAGATTAATAAAGAAGACATGTCCGTTGATGTGGTTCTTTTAGATCAGGATGATTTAGAAGAATAATATTACAATTTTTATGTACTATAATTCTGTGATATCCTACTATATTTATACATGAATAATCAACACCTTTCAATGTATTTCATATAATAAAATAATAAACTAATGATTTTGTTTAATTTTAAGAAATGTTCGAGTAGATTGACTACCTACCAAAAATTACAACAACCCAACACGAAGAAAAATTAGTTTAGAATAACTAATTATCCATTTTATAATATATGATGAAAATGTTTTCATAAAATAATATATTTTTTATTTTATAAAAAATTAATTGAGATTTTTTCTAAATTAATTAAATATTCAAATTTATCCAAAACTTGAATTGCACTAGATGATGGTTAAAATGATGAAAATGTTCATATTGAGACCTAATTTATAGTGTCCTTGTCTAAAGAGATCATATATCATGATGAGATAATTGATAATAAATACTTATATATTTATTATAATTATTTTAAAAAATAAATTTGAAAAAATTCCTAATATAATTTTTAATATTTTTTTGAAATTACACATATGACGTAGGACTTCGATGATGTTGATGAAGTGGACTAAGTAGTGTCTAATAATTAAGAGGATACCTCCCCCCACCTACCATACAAGTTATAAATTTTTTATAAAGGTGGAGTTGAATAAATACTTAAATGGGTTCCTCAACTACTGATGTTAAAGTAGTCACATTAGATTGAATAATTATTAGGGGTTTAGAAGTAAGAAATAACATCCTCCTTCAGAATGAGGATAATTTTCTTAAAATTTATAGCTATGTGTAGTAAACTTCTAGTACCGAATTGGGGGGTCAATAAAAATTTATTTTACCATTTTATTTCCATTTATTTTTCTTCTCTCAATAAATATCTAATGTGTCATTCATTCATATTAGGTTTCATGGGGAAGAAGAATGGTTCTTACCTCGGATATTCTATAATCAAATAAGTCAGGTTGTGTCTTTTCTTCTTTTAGGTTTTTACTTCTTATATATTTGGAATTCATTTGGATATTAAATGAAAGGGTAAATAAAATTATTTGATGGAATATTTCATCTTTCTTTAGGATTTTTTATATATTTCATAAAAAATACCACTTTATATAATTTTTCAATTTTGTTTTATGTTTTAATTTTTGGTTGGTGTTTAATATTCTTCATCTCAATTGAATTATTTTTAGATTCAAATTAATGTGTTATTTTTTACACACTAAAATATCTCAATGAATATTGTTTTAAATGATTTGTGAATGATTTTTGATTCCAAATTTCTATTCTTTTAATTTACATGTGTTTGATTGATTGTCAAACTCATGTGCCCTAGTACTATTCAAATTGAAAATATTTCCCAACCTAATAGGTTTATATATTTTTTTGACATATTATTCACAATTACATTTTTATTGACGGTCTTGATTCATTTTGTGTAATCCAGTGAATTTTTTTTCTCTTTTTAAAATATGTTATAGTTCATAGAATGTTTCATGTGTTGTTGTGAAATGTCTTCAAAATCATTTTTACATCAAAATTATATATTTTTCACCATTACATATAACCATTATTAATCCCTTATAATCCATGAAATATATTTATAAGAAGGTACATTAAAATCCACTTATACAATTCTAACATATTAAATATGTAAATGCATGGATATTATTGATTTCAAGTTTTGGGGGAGAATTTGGTTTTCCTATATTAATATAAAAAATTTATTTTAGCTACATTAAATGACCTACAATATTTCTTATTTATTTTATGGAATCATTTGGAAAAGAAAATGGAGTCTAGCTCAAAATATCACACTACTAGAAATCCAGCATTTCCCAACGGTTTAGAACCGTTGGGAAAGGCTGCAGAACCGTTGGTATATGTTATACCAACGGTTCTGCAAAACGTGGGGAAGTAAGCCATTGGGAAAGGCTTTTCCCAATGGTTTACACAGAACCGTTGGGATAGGCTAGAAAAAATCAACCTATCCCAACGGTTTGGCCCGTTGGGAAATCAATATAGAATTTTCTTTCCCAACGGTTTACAAACCGTTGGGAAAGGTTTTTACCAACAGTTCCATGAACCGTTGGTAAAAACAACCATTCAACAGGGTATCCCAACGGTTTCAAACCGTTGGGATAGGGTGTTTTTACCAACAGTTCCTTAAACCGTTGGTAAAAACAGCTACATAGAGCCTATGCCAACGGTTTTCAAACCGTTGGCATAGGCTTTGCTGTGCAAATTGCACAACAGCCTGCAATTTGCACTGCAGGTCTGGTTTTTGGGCATTCACCCTCGGTTTCAATTCAATTTTCAATCCAATTATGCCCTCGTTTTCAATTCATTTTTCAATCCAATTATTGTACTTGTAACACATATAATGCATACATATAGAGAACAAACCAACACTTACAAATAATGAAAACCAACCAACCAACACCTATAATGCATCCGGAAAATATACACATCCATAATTAAAGTAGAATTCATAACATAATTATAAACATACATAATTCATTTAGAATTCATTTTAAAATTTAGATGACAATCATATGTGGAATCCGGAATTCAATTCATAATTTGATTGGTTTTTCAAATACCATATATTTTTAATAGAAATGATATCCATTTTAAACAAAATACATACATCTGGAATGATACCGGTCACACCGTGTCTCGGATTGAGGCGAGGTTAACTCGTACACGTCACAAATGACTCATTGATCGTTGTCCTAAAGTATCAACATATTCCGAAATCGTTTGGTCGGTTTTCCGTATGTCAGTTGTTGTTTTCACTTAAAATGAAGTGTTTTTTAAATAAAAGAGAGACACTTTGAATGGTGTCGGCCACACCACGCCTCGTATTGAGGCGGGGTTAACTCGTACACATCACAAATGACCCATGGATTGTTGTGCTAAAATATAAACACAATCAGAATGCGTTTGGTTGGTTTTCCGTATAAATTTAAAATGTAGTCCATTTTAAAGAAAAGAGATACACTTAGAGTGGTCTAGGCCAAACCGCAACTCGGATTGAGGCGTGGTTGACTCGTACACGTAACATATGACCCATGGATCGTTCTCCTAAAGTTTCAACGGAAACCGAATCCGTTTGGTCGTTTTTCCGTATGTACTTAAAATGGTGTCCATTTTAAACAAAAGAGAGTCACTTAGACTTATCCTAGCCACACCGCGACTCAGATTCATCCCGGGTTGGCACGTACACGTCACATATGACCCATGGATTGTTGGGATAAATTATCAATAGATTCGGAATGTGTTTGGTCGGTTTTCCGTATGTCAGTTGATGCTTTTCACTTAAAATGACATCCTTTTGAAACAAAAGACGGACACTTTGAGTGGTTCCGGCCACACCACGTCTCCGGATTGAGCTGAAACCACCGTGCAACATTCTAATTATTATTCGTGACGTGTACGCACAGACGGCACGTCAATCGGATGTGCGGTTTGCGCGGTACGACTCAATATTCGTGTTTTAAGTGATGCGCGCGCTTCGTAAACCCGCGTGAGGGGGGTCCAAACGGGCCGAACGAAGTCGGAATGGCCTAATATCAGACGACAAATACGGGAGAGTGATTTATGAAGTGGTCGAGCAGACGGCACGTCAATCGGACGTGCCGTGTGCCCGCGGTGACCGACAACGCAGTTCTGGTGTCAAAAACGGCCAAAACGGGCGTCCAACGGTCAAATTCATAGCGGACGACCTCAGATTGAGCTGAAACCACCGTGAAACATTCTAATTATTATTCGTGACGTGTACGCGTAGACGACACGTCAATCGGATGTGCAGTTTGCGCGGTACGGCTCAATATTCGTATTTTAAGTGATGCGCGCGCTTCGTAAACGCGCGTGAGGGGGGTCCAAATGGGCCGAACGAAGTCGGAATGGCCTGAAATCAAACGACAAATATGGGAGAGTTATTTATGAAGTGGTCGAGCAGACTAAACGTCAATCAGAAGTGCCGTGTGCTCGCGGTGACCGACAACGCAGTTCTGGTGTCATAAACGGCCAAAACGGGCGTCCAACGGTCAAATTCATAGAGGACGACCTTATATTGAGCTGAAACCACCGTGAAACATTATAATTATTATTCGTGACGTGTACGTGCAGACGACACGGCAATCGGACATGCGGTTTGCGCGGTACGTCTCAATATTCGTATTTTAACTGATGCGCGCGCTTCGTAAACGCGCGTGAGGGGGTCCAAACGGGCCGAACGAAGTCGGAATGGCCTGAAATCAGACAACAAATACAGGTGAGTGATTTATGAAGTGGTCAAGTAGACGACACGTCAATTGGACGTGCCATGTGCCCGCGGTGACCGACAACGCAGTTCTGGTGTCATAAACGGCCAAAACGGGCGTCAAACGGTCAAATTCATAGAGGATGACCTCGGATTGAGCTGAAACCACCGTGAAACATTCTAATTATTATTCGTTACGTGTACGCGCAGACGGCACGTCAATCGGATGTGCGGTTTGCGCGGTACGACTCAATATTCGTGTTTTAAGTGATGCGCGCTCTTCGTAAACGCGCGTGAGGGTGGTCCAAACTGGCCGAACGATTTCGGAATGGCCTGAAATCAGACAAAAAATATGTGTGAGTGATTTATGAAGTGGTCGAGTAGACGGCACGTCAATCGGACATGTCGTGTGCCCACGGTGACCGACAACGCAGTTCTGGTGTCATAAACGGCCAAAACGGGCGTCCAATGGTCAAATTCATAGCGGACGACCTCAGATTGACCTGAGACCACCGTGCAACATTCTAATTATTATTCGTGATGTTTACGCGCAGACGGCACGTCAATCGGATGTGCGGTTTGCGCGGTACGGCTCAATATTCATGTTTTAAGTGATGCGCGCGCTTCATAAACGCGCGTGAGGGGGGTCCAAACTGGCTGAACAAAGTCGGAATGGCCTGAAATCAGACGACAAATATGGGAGAGTGATTTATGAAGTGTTCTATTAGACGGCACGTCAATCGGACGTGCCGTGTGCCCGCGGTGACCGATAACGCAGTTCTGGTGTCATAAACGGCCAAAACGGGCGTCCAACGGTCAAATTCATAGCGGACGACCTCGGATTGACCTGAAACCACCGTGCAACATTCTAATTATTATTCGTGACGTGTACGAACAGATGGCACATCAATCGGACGTGCGGTTTGCGCGGTACGACTCAATATTCGTATTTTAAGTGATGCGCGCGCTTCGTAAACGTGCGTGAGGGGGGTCCAAATGGGCCGAACGAAGTCGGAATGGCCTGAAATCAGACTACAAATACGGGTGAGTGATTTCTGAAGTGGTCAAGCAGACGGCACGTCAATTGGATGGGCCATGTGCCCGCGGTGACCGACAACGTAGTTCTGGTGTCATAAACGGCCAAAACGGGCGTCAAACGGTCAAATTCATAGCGGACGACCTCGGATTGAGCTGAAACCACCGTGAAACATTCTAATTATTATTCGTGAGGTGTACGCGCAGACGACATGTCAATCGGACGTGCGGTTTGCGTGGTACGGCTCAATATTCGTGTTTTAAGTGATGCGCGCGCTTCGTAAACGCGCGTGAGGGTGGTCCAAATGGGCCGAACGATTTTGGAATGGCCTGAAATCAGACGACAAAAACGGGTGAGTGATTTATGAAGTGGTCGAGCAGACGACACGTCAATCGGACGTGCCGTGTGCCCGCGGTGACCGACAACGCAGTTCTGGTGTCATAAACGGCCAAAACGGGCGTCAAATGGTCAAATTCATAGCGGACGACCTTAGATTGAACTGAAAACACCGTGAAACATTCTAATTATTATTCGTGACGTGTACGCGTAGACGGCACGCCAATCGGACGTGCGGTTTGCGCGGTACGACTCAATATTCATGTTTTAAGTGATGCGCGCGCTTCGTAAACGCGCGTGAGGGGGGTCCAAACGGGCCGAAGGAAGTCGGAATGGCCTGAAATCAGACGACAAATACAGGACATTGATTTATGAAGTGGTCGAGCAGACGACACGTCAATCGGAAGTGCCGTGTGCCCGCGGTGACCGACAACGCAGTTCTGGTGTCATAAACGGCCAAAACGGGCGTCCAACGGTCAAATTCATAGCGGACGACCTCATATTGAGCTGAAACCACCGTGTAACATTCTAATTATTATTCGTGACATGTACGTGTAGACGTCACGTCAATCGGACGTGCGGTTTGCGCGGTACGACTCAATATTCGTGTTTTAAGTGATGTGCGCGCTTCGTAAACGCGCGTGAGGGTGGTCCAAACGGGCCGAACGATTTCGGAATGGCCTGAAATCAGACGACAAATACGGGTGAGTGATTTATGAAGTGTTCGAGCAGACGGAACGTCAATCGGACGTGTCGTGTGCCCGCGGTGACCGACAACGCAGTTCTGGTGTCATAAACGGCCAAAATGGGCGTCAAACGGTCAAATTCATAGCGGACGACCTCAGATTGACCTGAAAACACCGTGCAACATTCTAATTAATATTCGTGACGTGTACGCGCAGACGGAACGCCAGTCAGACGTGCGGTTTGCGCGGTACGGCTCAATATTCGTGTTTTAAGTGATGCGCACGCTTCGTAAATGCGCGTGAGGGGGGTCCAAACGGGCCGAACGAAGTCGGAATGGCCTGAAATCAGACGACAAATATGGGACAGTGATTTCTGAAGTCGTCGAGCAGACGACACGTCAATCGGACGTTCCGTGTGCCCGCGGTGACCGACAACGCAGTTCTGGTGTCATAAACGGACAAAACGGGCGTCTAACGGTCAAATTCATAGCAGACGACCTCAGATTGAGCTGAAACCACCGTGCAACATTCTAATTATTATTCGTGACGTGTACACGCAGACGACATGTCAATCGGACGCGCGGTTTGCACGGTACGGCTCAATATTCGTATTTTAAGTGATGCATGCACTTCGTAAACGCGTGTGAGGGGGGTCCAAACGGGCCGAACGAAGTCGGAATGACCTGAAATCAAACGAAAAATGCGGGTGAGTGATTTCTGAAGTGGTCGAGCAGACAGCACGTCAATTGGACATGCCATGTGCCCGCGGTGACCGACAACGCAGTTCTGGTGTCATAAACGGCCAAAACGGGCGTCCAACGGTCAAATTCATAGCGGACGACCTCAGATTGAGCTGAAACCACCGTGCAACATTTTAATTATTATTCGTGAAGTGTACGTGCAGACGGCACATCAATCGGACGTGCGGTTTGCGCGGTACGACTCAATATTCGTATTTTAAGTGATGCACGCGCTTCGTAAACGCACGTGAGGGGGTCCAAACAGGCCGAACGAAGTCGGAATGACCTGAAATCAGACGAAAAATATGGGTGAGTGATTTCTGAAGTGGTCGAGCAGACGGCACGTCAATTGGACGTGCCATGTGCCCGCGGTGACCGACAACGCAGTTCTGGTGTTATAAACGGCCAAAACGGGCGTCAAACGGTCAAATTCCTTGCGGACGACCTTGGATTGAGCTGAAACCACCGTGAAACATTCTAATTATTATTCGTGATGTGTACGAGCAGACGGAACGTCAATCGGACGTGCGATTTGGTCGGTACGGCTCAATATTCGTGTTTTAAGTGATGCGCGCGCTTCGTAAACGCGCGTGAGGGTGGTCCAAACAGGCCGAACGATTTCGGAATGGCCTGAAATCAGAAGAAAAATACGGGTGAGTGATTTATGAAGTTTTCGAGCAGACGGCACGTCAATCAGACGTGCCGTGGGCCCGCGGTGACCGACAATGTAGTTCTGGTGTCATAAACGGCCAAAACGGGCGTCCAACAGTCAAATTCATAGCGGACGACCTCGGATTAACCTGAAACCACCGTGCAACATTCTAATTATTATTCGTGACGTGTATGCGCAGATGGCACGTCAATTGGACGTGCGGTTTGCGCGGTACGACTCAATATTCGTGTTTTAAGTGATGCGCGCGCTTCGTAAACGCGCGTGAGGGGGGTCCAAACGGGCCGAACGAAGTCGGAATGGCCTGTAATCAGAAGAAAAATACGGAACAGTGATTTCTGAAGTGGTCGAGCAGACAGCACGTCAATCGGACGTGCCGTGTGCCCTCGGTGACCGACAACGCAGTTCTGGTGTCATAAGCGGCCAAAATACTGTCCATTTTAAACAAAATAGAGACACTTTGAGTGGTTTCGGCCACACCGCGCCTCGGATTGAGGTGGATTTGACTCGTACACGTCACATATGACCCATGGATCGTTCTCCTAAAGTTTCAACAGTAACGGAATGTGTTTGGTCAGTTTTCCGTATGTCATTTTTTGTTTTCACTAAAAATGAAGTCCATTTTAAACAAAATAGAGACACTTTGAGTGGTGTCGGCCACACCGCGCCTCGGATTGAGGTGGCGTTGACTCGTACACGTCACATATGACCCATGGATCGTTCTCCTAATGTTTCAACAGAAACCGAATGCGTTTGGTCGGTTTTCCGTCTGTCATTTTTTCTTTTCACTAAAAATGAAGTCCATTTTAAACAAAATAGAGACACTTTGAGTGGTGTCGGCCACACCGCGCCTCGGATTGAGGTGGCGTTGACTCGTACACGTCACATATGACCGATGGATCGTTCTCCTAAAGTTTCAACAGTAACCGAATGTGTTTGGTCGGTTTTCCGTATGTCATTTTTTGTTTTCACTAAAAATGAAGTCCATTTTAAACAAAATAGAGACACTTTGAGTGGTTTCGGCCACACCGCGCCTCGGATTGAGGTGGCGTTGACTCGTACACATCACATATGACCCATGGATCGTTCTCCTAAAGTTTCAACAGAAACCGAATGCGTTTGGTCGGTTTTCCGTATGTCATTTTTTGTTTTCACTAAAAATGAAGTCCATTTTAAACAAAATAGAGACACTTTGAGTGGTGTCGGCCACACCGCGCCTCGGATTGAGGTGGCGTTGACTCGTACACGTCACATATGACCCATGGATCGTTCTCCTAAAGTTTCAACAAAAACCGAATGCGTTTGGTTGGTTTTCTGTATGTACTTAAAATACTATCCATTTTAAACAAAAGAAAGTCACTTAGAGTGGTCCCGACCACACCGCATCTCGGATTTAGGCGGGGTTGACTCGTACACTTCTCAAATGACCCATGGATCGTTGTCTTAAAGTATCAACACAATCCGAATGTGTTTGGCCGGTTTTCCGTATGCCAGTTGATGTTTTTCACTTAAAATGATGTCCTTTTGAAACAAAAGACATACACTTTGAGTTGTTCCGACCGCACCGCGCCTCGGATTGAGGCGGGGTTGATTCGTACACATCACATATGACCCATGGATCATTGTCCTAAAGCATCAACACATTTCGAATGAATTTGGTTAGATTTTCGTATGTCACTTTTTGTTTTCACTTAAAATCTTATGGAAATTCATATAGAATATTTTTATATCATACTTAGTATGGATTAGATTTTAGTTGATCGTGCTATAAAACATTTCAGAGCTAATGAAATTAAGGATGGTGGAGGGGCTGTCTGGGGGGCTGTCTGGGGGGGCTGTCCGGTGGGTGTCCGGGGGGCTGTCCGGGGACCAAGGAGGAGGGAGGGGGGGGGGGGGGGGCTGTGCGGGGTCTGTCCGGGGGGTGTTTGGGAGTTGTTTAGGGTGTTGTCCAGGGTTGTTCAGGGGGCTGTCCGGGAGTTGTTCAGGGGGTTGTTCAGGGGTTGTTCAGAGGTTGTTCATGGGTTGTTCAGGGGTGTTGTTCAGGGGGTTGTCTGGGGTTGTTCAGGGGGCTGTCTGGGGGGTGTTTGGGGGGTTTTCCGGGGTCCAAGGGGGAGGGTGGGGGGGTTGTCCGGGGGGCTGTCCGGGGGGCTGTCCGGGGGGCTGTCTGGGGGGCTATCCGGGGTCCAGGGTGGAGGGTTGGGGGCTGTATGGGGGCTGTCCAGGGGGCTGTTTACGGGGGCTGTCCGGGGGGGCTGTCTGGTGGGTGTCCGGGGGGCTGTTCGAGGACCAAGGAGGAGGGTGGGGGGGGGGGGGGCTGTGCGGGGTCTGTCCGGGGGGTGTTTGGGGGTTGTTCAGGGGGTTGTCTGGGGTTGTTCAGGGGGCTGTCCGGGGGTTGTTCAGGGAGTTGTTCAGGGGTTGTTTAGGGGTTGTTCAGGGGGTTGTCCGGGGTTGTTCAGGGGGCTGTCCGGGGGGTGTTTGGGGGGGTTGTCCTGTTTGAGGAAGTGATGGAAAACTGGGTTCAATTTTCTCATATTGTTATTCTTCATTTCTCATTGGTCTGTTCATTCTTGTAGTAAGATCAGACAAATACATTGAATAGAAATCCATACATTCCTGAGCTAAGTAACCGTTCACGATAGAACCTTCGGGATGATTCTTGTTTCGAAAATAAGACTTTAATGTGAACATATTTCTTTCAGTTGGATACATCCAACGAAAAGAAATAGGTCCTCCGAGAAGTATTTCAGTTGGAATATGGACAGTCAGATGCAGCATGCATGTGAAAAATGATGGGGAAATATTTTCTCCAACTCACACAAAATTAATGGGGCATCTGTCAACATTTTTTGCAAGAAAGACTTGGACAACTTCTTAGCACAAATATCTCTAAACAAATGGCACAACCGAATAACACCCACCCTTACATTATTGGAAAAAAGATGACGGATTGCTATTGGAAGCAACTCATGCAGTAGAACGTGATAATCATGAGTCTTCAAGGATTTTAGCTTCAACTCTCTTCTGTTGACCCGTTTAGATATGTTTCTTGAATATCCATCAGGAACTCTAATAGTCTCTAATACTTCCAATTTTTTTTTTCAGTAGTTGTCATCACATAAGAAGCACATGGAAGTTGCCATTTATTTTCACTGATACGCACAGGATGCAATTCTGGTCTGATGCCCCAATCCACC
This sequence comes from Viscum album, assembly GCA_963277665.1. NCBI lineage: Eukaryota > Viridiplantae > Streptophyta > Magnoliopsida > Santalales > Viscaceae > Viscum > Viscum album. The sequence continues at coordinate 1,939,294,857 of OY728140.1, read as the reverse complement.
AAGTCACGTCGAGATCGTAAATTATCTTTTGTCTTCCCCTTGACATTTAGAATAACTGAAAGCAACATTTCACATATATTCTTTTCAATATGCATTACGTATAAGAAATGACGTAGCAAATTGGTTGACCAATAAGGAAAATCAAAAAAGATACTCCTCTTCCTCTAATTGTAACAGGTTTCTGTGGAAACATTCTTTCTCTTTCCAGATTTCATTTGACCCTTCCCGATCGAAAAACTGAAATCTTTCAATTCATTAAGCACATCAGTTCCAGACATACGCTGAGGTGGATCATCAGTCTCTATAGTATTATCAAATCTTCGACGATTCATTCTATATGGATGATCCTTTGGCAAAAATCGTCGATGTCCCATAAAACTGAAACTACAACGATGTTTCAGTCTTCTGGATCGTGTATTCTTCATAAAAACTGGACATGACAGTTTTCCCTTCGTGCTCCATCCAGACATCATTACATAAGCTGGAAAATCATTGATCATCTACATAAGCGCAGCACGCATCTGAAATATGTCTTTCGAACATGCATCGTATGTGCGCACACCCACATCCCAAAGAAGTTTCAACTCTTTTATTAAAGGTTGCATGTATACATCAATATCAATGCTGGGATCAGAAGGACCAGATATGAGTATACTCATGAAAGTGAAAGTTTTTTTCATACCCAACCATGGGGGAAGATTATAAATGTGTATAAAAACTGGCCATGTGCTGTGCGAAGTAAGCATCTTCCCAAATGGATTAAAACCGTCGCATGAAAGACCCAGCCTCACATTACGCACGTCAGCTGCAAAATCAGGATGTCGAGCATCAAATCTTTGCCATGCAAATCCATCTGCAGGATGAACCAACTCATCATTAGTCTTCTTTCTCTCGGTATCATGCCATCTCATTTTTATTGATATGTCATCAGACATAAAAAGATTCTTGAGTCTGGGGATCAATGGAAAGTGCCACATTACTTTCTGTGGAACGCGGGATGGTGTTCCATCAGATTTTGACTTCCAGTGGGATGTGCCACATTTTATACATTCATTTCGTTCAGCGGTTTCTTCCCAGAATAAACTGCAATCTTTCGGGAAAGCATGAATTTTTTTTCTGGAAAATCCAAGTTTTTCAACTAACTTCCATGCCATATAGTGGTTTGAGGGAATATCTACATCATCTGGAAGTAAATCCTTCAAGAGGGTAAGAATGTAATCGATTGCTATATTAGAAGTCCCATACATAGTTTTTCCATGAAACAATCGGATTAAAAATTCCAGCTTTTTCATTTTATCGCATTGTTGATATACTGGAGTCGTGGCAGCATCATTCAATTTTTTCACCCTATCAATATCATCATTTTCACTAGATGCATCAGTTGTCCTCATATCGACGTCTTCTTGAGTCGAAATCCTTTCTTTTTCATGATGACGAATAAACAGAAACCGATCATCTAACAAATTCTCCATTCCAGTCCTTTCATTTCGATCATCACCAATTTGAGATTTCATTTTCTCCCCATTGTGATACCACACAAAGTAGTTTGCTTCAAAAACATTTTTGGTTATGTGGTAGCTGACTTCTTCATGACTCAACCAAGGTCTACCAACACAATTAGAACATGGTCAGTGTATGCAACCACTATCTGAAGCATTGTGAAATGCAAAATCTATAAAGCTCTCCAAATTGTTTTGAAAATCGCTTGAGATACGATCGGTTTCATACATCCAACTTCTGTCCATTCTGTAAAAAAATTCATATAAGTCATTTTGTCATAAACAATTCAATAGGATTGAATTTTAATAGAAAATACATTTAAGTAAACGATAAAGGAAGAAAATAATCATGGTATCAACTACACATGTGAAAAAAACATACTAATGTTTTATTGAAAAAATGTAAAACTAACAAGAACTTAATGTGTTATCACATCAGAGCATTCCTCATCCCATAACCATATTAGTAGGGTACCCTCATGGACAGCCCCGCCCACCCCCGTGGACAACCCACCCACCCCCGTGGACACCCCCTACCCCCTAGACAGCCCAACCACCCCTGTGGACAGCCCACCCACCCCCCCTCGACACCCCTTCTCCCTATGGACAGCCCCCACCCCCTTGGATAGCCCACCCACCCCCCTGGACACCCCTACCCCCTGTGGCCAGCCCACCCACCCCCCCTGGACAGCCCGCCCACCCCTCCTTGACAGCCCGACCACCCCCGTGGACAGCCCGTCCACCCTTGTGGACAGCCCGCCCACCCCCGTACCCCACTGGACACCCCGTACCCCCCCCCCCCGGGATAGCCCCGCCCACCCTCCCAAATAGCCCACACCCCCTCCCCTACAACCCCACCACCACCACCCAGACATACCAACCCCCCTGGACACCCCACACACCCCTCCCCCACCAGGACACCCCACCCAGACCCCCAGGACAGCCCACACCCCCTGGACAGCCCTGCCCACCCCCGTGGACAGCCTTTCCCACCCCCGTGGACAGCCCCGCCCACCCCCGTGGACAACCCACCCACCCCCGTGGACGCCCCCTACCCCCTAGACAGCCCAACCACCCCCGTGGACAGCCCACACACCCCCCTCGACACCCCTTCTCCCTATAGACAGCCCCCACCCCCTTGGATAGCCCGCCCACCCCCCTGGACACCCCTACCCCCTGTGGCCAGCCCACCCACCCCCCATGGACAGCCCGCCCACCCCTCCTTGACAGCCCGACCACCCCCGTGGACAGCCCGTCCACCCTTGTGGACAGCCCGCCCACTCCCGTACCCCCCTGGACACCCCGTACCCCCTGGATAGCCCCGCCCACCCTCCCAAACAGCCCACACCCCCCTTCCCTGCAACCCCACCACCACCACCTAGACATACCACCCCACCTGGACACCCCACACACCCCTCCCCCACCAGGACACCCCACCCAGACCCCCAAGATAGGCCACACCCCCTGGACAGCCCCGCCCACCCCCGTGGACACCCCCTACCCCCTAGACAGCCCAACTACCCCCGTGGACAGCCCACCCACCCCCCTCGACACCCCTTCTCCCTATGGACAGCCCCCCACCCCCTTGGATAGCCCACCCACCCCCCTCGACACCCCTACCCCCCGTGGCCAGCCCACCCACCCCCCCTGGACAGCCCGCCCACCCCTCCTTGACAGCCCGACCACCTCGTGGACAGCCCGTCCACCCTTGTGGATAGCCCGCCCACCCCCGTACCCCCCTGGACACCCCGTACCCCCCTGGATAGCCCCGCCCACCCTCCCAAACAGCCCACACCCCCCCTCCCCTACAACCCCACCACCACCACCTAGACATACCACCCCCTGGAATGTGTAGAAATAACATAAAAATACATGATATATAGATAGCACAAAATACTCAACCTATGGGTTCACATTAACTACATAATCACACACTTCACTACTACCATAAAACACATAAACCACACCACCACCACACAAGACGCATAGCACTTCTCACATTCATTTATAAGCCACTTCATTCACACTTACATTGTCCATTCATTTAATGTTAAATTAATTAAATCCATTTACCACACATCCATTTCTATTCCATCTCATTTATTTAATATCTTGTTTTTTTGTTTTAACAGCATAATTTATTCCATAGATAACCAGGAAACTAATAAAACCACCACACAACAACTCACTATATCATAATAACCATCGACACCATGTTACATCGACCAACCATCTCACCAAAAAAACCACATATCACAATAAAAATATTGCACATCACAAACCACCGCACAACCAAAACCACCTCACCACATTATACACCACAACTTCATCACACAACACCTCCACATGACACAACACCACCACACATCATCACTATCATACAACTTCACATGACACATCCATGCCCATTAACCATCACATTACAACCACACATATCACAAAGCCCAACTGGTCACCTCAATCCCCATAAAACAGCCTACAACATAGAATGAAACATAACAAAAAACCTCTCATAGAGGCAACATACCCCAACTTCCACAATTTATTTATTCAAGGTCTTTTATTACATTACCCCTTTATTTAGCATGGACATTATAACACAACTGATATTCCAGGGAAAACTAATTAATAAACAAAATATTTATTCATTTCCCTATTTTACATGGTGAAATCACATCAAAATACAAACTTAAAACTAAAATATTAGATCAATAACAATAAAAACAAGGTACCATATGTGTATAAAGAAAAAATTACTTGATTTGAGATGATTCAAATGGGTTTTCACCTATTCGGATGGGGGATTTGGAGAGTACCAGAGAGATGGAGGTGGATTGATAACTTAAAACTAAAATACTAAAGCAATAACAATAAAAATAAGGAAGTATATGTATATAAATGAAAAGATACCTAATTTCAGATGGTTTTCACCTCTTCGGATAGGGGATTTCATGAGAGGAGAGTGGTGGAGTGGATGAAATTAGGTTTCTGTGCGAATGGGGGAGAGCAGCCCCGCGGCTGGATTTGGGGGAAATAATTCCCAACAGTTTTTAAGAACCGTTGGGAAAGAGATGCTAAGGACCCCTTTACCAACGGTTTGAGGAAACCGCTGGCAAAGGGGTGACCCTTTCCCAACGGTTCAACAGAACTGTTGGCAAAAGGTGATTAACACACCCCTTTACCAACGGTTTCTTTAAACCGTTGGCAAAGGGGTGGCTTTTCCCAACGGTTTCAATGAACCGTTGGGAAAGGCTTTCTTAATCCTTCAAGCCCAACGGTTTTAGCAAACCGTTGGTAAACACCCATTGGGAAAAACAGCATTTCCAGTAGTGTCAATATATGTAAGGGATATGATTTCAGCATAGTTATAGTATATAATAATTATCTCATCCATCAAAAACAAAAATTTAAACTGAAATTCGAAAATATGATAAAATAATGAACCCTATATTAATTAGGGAATAAGTGAGAAATATTTTTCTATTGTTGTAATAATTAAACATGGACTACCCAAGGAATAAAAAGTTATGTGTTTTGAGGTGATTAAATTTTGGGTAGAGTGAGTGGTACACCCTACGTTAGTAAACAAATCATGAATTTACTTATCATTATAGATTTTCCCCCCATATCCATGCACTTCTATTTTTTCATTTAATACCTCTTAAACATTCACTATTGAACAACCCATGTAAAATATCTCATGATTGATATATTTATTACTATTGAAAGAATACATACTAAAAATCTAGTAAGCATGTTGATATCATGCATTCCATAGGAATGAGTAAAGATAAATTTAAAATATTTGAGTGAAGGGAGGTATATATTTCTTAGTATGTTGGTATGAAATTTAAAAATGTATTAACAATATTTTTAATGGAATAATATGATTTTAGAGGATTTGAGGAATTTTTATCTATTTTATACTCATGATATTTTTTATTATATGTGATAATTAATAAGTTTGGTCAATTATACTTAGAGAAGTTTATTTTTTACCTTGGTATTAGATGATTTCAAAGGAGTGCATTGTTTAAGTGTGGGGGATTGTTGAATAATGTTTTTTCACATATATTTTTCTCTAATTAAATGTTTCTAATATGAAAAATTCATCATTTTAAGTGAAAATATCATGTTGTTTGGTATTGGGAATAATTTAGACGTAATTTTTAATGTTTCATAATTAATAATTTTTTGGTATTCTAAATTATTTTTTTATTATAGCCAAAATTTAATATAAACTAATTTAATTATGATATTGATTTTCATTATGATTATAAGGTAGATTTGAAATATATCATCCAATAGGATAAAATGTTGAATTCAAACTTTTTAGGACAAAATGAATATCAGATTGGGGGTAAGAAATTTATGCATATTTTTGATGATTTTTAATTAAGGAACTATATTTCCCAAATGGATACTCCAAATTAGCTAAAAACTAAATTAATTTATATAGTTATATAAGTAAAATTTTAATTAACTATAGGTATATGTGGTCATTCATATTTTGAAATCATAAAGTCATAGGTAACCGACACATTGGTATTTTAATTTTCTGGCATATATTAAATGATTTTTCTAGTAATTGTAGCATAAATCTATTTAAAAATAGACAATGATTCTAAAATTTTTAGAGGGAATGTGAATGATATATGGAAAAAACCATAATAAAGGAAACATTACAATATTATCCCACTAAATGGTTAAACTATACACCAAATTTCATAGAACATATTTTTGAGTGAAAATGTTTCACCCCTCATCCAATAAATTTATACATTCATAATCATACATGGAATTAGTATTTTTTTATAGGTCGTGAATGAAGTTTTTTATAATAATTAACTTGTTTAATATATATTAGTTCATCTCCCTATTCTCGTTTCATTTTGTTCTTCAATTTTCTATTTTCTATAATATTTTGGAATTTTTGAGGTATGTTCCGCTTTAAGTCTATTGTTGAATGTCATTTACTTTTCTTAATCCGTTTTAACCATCGTAATTTACCCATTCTTATTTGTAAATTTTTTTTGTACTTGAGAATCCAATATAAAAGTATGGTAGGGGTGGTGTCTAGAAATGGATATTTTAAAATTGCACCAGCTAGATAGAGCCATCCATAAGCCATTTAATAGGATTCCTATAAGCTAAGTAAGATTACAATATGATCATCAGATGGCTAGTGAGAGCCACTAGATGGCCTTTGGGTTTGAGAAGAGTGTGCCTCTTATAGGGGACTCATCATTCAGCCGGTGTCGTTCCCAATAGTGTATGCTCACTAGTGGACACCATTGTATTTCTGATGGAATTGGTTTGGGATAGATTAATAAAGGTATTAAATGTATTTTCACCCCAAATTCCATTTTATACACTTAATCACACATAATTTGAACCTATGATATTTTTTGAATTTTTAAGGTTCCCTAAATATATTTTGGATTCTCCAAAACCTTCTCTTGGGTTATTGATTTAAGGATTGATCTAGATAAATTTAAATGGATATTTTTTCATAGAATTGATGAATTAAACTTATCTACATCCTACATGAACATATTACATCCATGATGTTTTATGTATATCTCTACTATTATGGGATCATTGTGTTTCTCATTAATCTGAATCATTATCTTGGTTTCTTTCATCTTCTTATCTTGAGGTGTGTGGTCTAAAATAACTCCTTATACATTATTTTGTTCCTCTAGTATATGAAATCTTTGTGATCACACTGGAATGAAATAAGGGTGATAAATCCTCATTATAAATTCACAAAAATTGTTAAAACCAAAAGCTTTGACCTTCCACGGTTCCCATTAGGATTCATTATCATTGAGACCAAAACTATAGACCATTCGTGAGGTTTTCCAACTTCTATCCCTAGTATGGAATATGGATTTAATGAAACTAGATCCCTATATTGAATTGGAATTTATTTATTGATTCATTTAAAAAAATATTTTCATTAGCTTCTGAATTCGTTTAATTGTATTGATAAGGATTCACTTTTCTAGATAGTGGTTAATAAGCTTTTAATTGGTTTTGTCATGATGACATTATAGGAAATGGAGATAATGACATTTTAATGGTAATTGGTCCTAATTTATATATAAAATATAATTTTTATAGTTATTATGACAATTGGTATTTTTGAATGATGTAATAAATGGTAATTTGTAAAAACTAACCAATATGGTTTATGATAACAAGTTTTTCATGCATTTGTTTGGTTGGAATTTGGGTTCCATGAACAAGATGCATGGTTACATGAAACGTTTTACCTTGTAATGGGTAGTGAAAAGTGGGAATATGTGAGAACCACTATCATGTGAATTCACAGAGAGTATGGTATGACATGGTGACTTTTCCCTTAGCATGGGAAATGCCCCATGGGAACACATAAGTGGATCTAGAATGTAAATTATTATAAAGACTAGTATTGATTATCGAGGGATATATGATTGGTTACATGACACTATATTGGTGAATCATCCTTCGTAAGTAAATACACAAGTGATATGGGTTATTAATCCTATGTAAGATAATAATCCAATTGTCACACACATCCAGTATCATTCAGATGTATGTTTTGCTGACTCTAGGTGTCAACCCCATGCTCTGGGTTGGCATTTCTATTTGATATTTTACATTTATTAATGAATTAATTACCCTTATAACAAACTATTTCATGAACTATTGTTTAAAATAGATTTATAAGAACTAGTGGGTGTCAGCCTACTGAGTTTTACTCACACTCTAATTGGGATACATTTGGTACTCTAGTACACTTCATGGTTGCACATTTGCACAAGGATAAGGCTCCTTGTGATTGATTGGTTTCTTTATGGATGGTATTGAATCATAAAATTTCATAGATCATGGGGTTTAGGGCATGGATTTTTAAGTATTTATTTATGGAGTCTATTTTTAGTTGTTTTATTTTATGACTTTCATCATGACATTTAGTATGGAATACATCATGGAATAATATTTTTTTTTATTTTTATTCTATTTATTTTTATTCATTTACTGTCTCCTTGAGTTATATTTCATGTTTTTTTATCTTATTTGAATTATAATTTCTACTTTTTCCAATAGCATACAGACTTCTCACTATATTCCTTAGACCCTCACTGTAAGACGGTATATTTTAGTGTAAGGGGGTACAAAAAAGGTCACACAATGACCTAAATCTATCACATGAAGGAGAACCAGGTTGGGGACATTACATAGTGATGACAAATATCAATAATGTTTCTCTAGAATTAATATTTGGGAATGGTGTACATGAGCCTTGAATGTGTCAACGCTTTTAAATAAGATCATTCATGGTAAAAGATATCCCATGTATGGGAAAAATACATGTTCTCATGGGTGGGATTTATACTCTTGATGTTATTTGGTAAATTTGTGACAATATTTCATATTTATCTATTCTCTTCATGTACGGTCTTGTTATTATATGATTTTTCACTAATGATCTACTACAACATGAGTAACCATGGTTCAGTGGTTTTTTGTTGTCATCTTGAGCATCAAAATTCAATTTTGTATGGATTATATGACTTTAGTATTGGCCATCTTCGAGATAATGAATCCTCTTCTTCTTATGGTTGATCACTAAGAGAGTGGTATTCAACACACGCCTCATATAGGTAAGCTAGAACATCCTATGACTCTAAAGAACCCAAAGGACAATCATCTCCAGCATATCTTCATATAGGTCTAGTTATATATAGAGAGGGAAACTAATCATTTTGTAACATTAATTATTGATTTGACCAGATAGGTCTATATGTAGTACCCATCCATTATGACCATTGGTAGGGGCCCCTATAAATTTGAGTTATGGATCGATTCTATCTGGAAGATCTGTAAGCATCTTCAGACACTGACAGACATGTGGTTGAAGATTTATATATATATTTTATGAAAGAAAATTCATGTTTTAGTTTTACATAATATAGATCATATAATATTAAAATTACCTAACCTATAAGGACTTTGATTTGATGTTCTAGATTCACATCTATATAGAGATGTTTAGGAATGAGAAATCCCATGAGTTCTTTCATGTAACATAGGGGATCATGTATATGTTGGACTACACTGGGTGTTTTACTTACCCATTTTTTTTTCTCTTTATCTTATTAGTAAAATATATTTCCTGGGGGAAGTTCCTATGTGATTCCCCGAACTTATATTCCCAGATCTTCTTTGAATAAACAAATGGCTTACATACTTACTTTGATAGAAGTTGTAAAATATGGGAAATAAGAAACCATAATTAATATATAATAATGATAACTGAATCCCTTATATCTAGAAAATATTAATAGGTTTAGAGCAAATGAGAATTAGTAAAGAACATAAACTGTTAAGTCCCATATTCATTTTATCAAATGTATAATTTTATCATTATATAAGAAACTACTTAATTCATAATTATTCTTCAATATATCCCAAATATTATTTTACACACATTGTCTATCAAAACATTTCACCTGTACTACTATTCTTCATAACTAGGAAATAGAAACATAAGAAATGAATGAGCTCAAACACTCTTTAAAGGGATACATATACATAAATCAACCATGGCATAAATAATATAACATTAATAGGTAAAGTACATGAATCTGTAATCAATTAAAAATAATGATCACGTTAAATCAATGAAAATAAATGAATTCATGGATATTTATAACTTTTCTATCATACTTATGGAATGTACATTTCAATACATTAAAAAATTCATTCATGTCCTTATTCCATGACACTTTAATTATCCTCAAGTCTATATTCAATACATCCTACTGTCAAGGCCTAAATCCAAGTCATAATACTTTTATGGAAAGTGGCATACACAAAAACCCACCATATTTTGTCTCATGAGACCTGTTAATGAAACAGGGATTTATAAAATTTTGGGGCCCACAAATATATTTATTATATTCAATGCATTCACCATGAAAGAAAATGAATAAAAAATACATAGCAAACCTCATCAATAATTATCAATATTAATATAAAAACATATAAAATGCCAATACATTCCTACATCTAAATAAAATATAATAATTTATAGGTACAAATATCCCATCTGAGTTTTATAAAATTTGTTGTTCACACCATATAGACAATTAGTATACAGTAAACATAATTATGGAATTACATTATCATAAGACATCCATAGAAACAATATGAATTGTTTCGATTGAAAATATCACATGAAGTGAGGAGAGATTTTAAAGGGTTAATGCGAATGGAATTTATATCCCAAAAACATTAATGATAGAATAACAAATAATAAAATCAAAGGGGATAATGTACCAAACTATTGTGAAATAAGTTCAAGTGAATCATCATAAATCAATTAACTAAAGTTGAGTTACACACAATCTATACTACAGTAAAATAACAGTTGAATTATTAGCCACATCAATTTATGTACATTATATTGATAGTAAATCACATTCAATTAAAATATTCTGATAAATAAATATCCCTATGATTTTAATACACCATATAATGAAATCATGATTTAGAAAAGGTATTATGTTTTAAAGAATCAGGATTGAGACTAAGAAACCCCTTGTTGATTTAGAAACATTCAAATAAAACCCCTGTAAAAGGGAGGTAACATAATTGAAATGAAAAAATACTTATTTAATGATAATTAATGATGTGATATATCAAATTGGTAGTATATATACCATAAAATGAAATTAAGGGAATAATTCAAATCATGTCTCAAAGTAAGTAATTTGATATTAAAACTTTTTTCCAGTTATTCCTGACATCCAAAATTATAGGCTGACCAATTATATTACAAACATAAATATATTAATAAAAAAATTTATAACCACTATCATATATGTTCTCATTCATACATTTCATATCTAATCCTTCTATATATGAGTTGCTTGGATTTTCTAAATTATTTTTCTATAGTTTTGATCTTTTGTACTAGATTCATAATAGTAGAATCTATATAAATTATTCATCCAAATTTCGTCATTAATAGGTAATTAAAATAAAATCTAGTTATGTTTTATAGTCATTTAATATATTATAAAATTATTTCATAAATATTTTAGTCTTTATACTTGATGATGAAATTAATAACAATAATTTTTATTTGATTATAGATAAACAATGTTTATTTTCTAAATTAACGAATTAATTATTGATATAACATCTAAAAAATAGAAAATAATTATTTCTAAAATTATATCATATTTTAGCAATGATTAGGTTCCCATAGTTATTCATGATATAATTTCAAATTATTTTTCAATTAGTTCATTAAACGGACCTGAACATGTACATAAAATGATTTAATGAATGATTTTGTGGTGGTTTTATTGGAACATAATTTTAATAAGGAAATAACGATACTATTTAATATTTATTAGTGGGATAAATTATAATTATATAGATATATAAATGATGTTTTAATTGATATGATGGGAATATATGATTTGAAAAAAATGTTATCTTATTAGAATACTTATTTTAAAATATTCAACTAAAAATGATTGTATGTTGATCATATCATTAATAGGATATTCAATTTTTCATAAAATAACATTAATGATATAGTAAACATTATATATATATTTTAGTATCATTCTTATATCTAACCTTTTAAGGTGGTGATGGAAAGTTTAATGTGTTACATCATGGAGGCGGTAATCCAAACAGTACATAACCAACAGTTTTTTAATGGATGGAGTATATGAATAAATAATGGTTGTAACATTAATATAGTAAAATTAAAATAAATAAATCATTTTAATATCATTTTATTAGTTTGTATAAGTTAATTTTGAAGAATATAAATAAAAATAATACTAATTACTTGATAAAACTCACATCGGGGACATGGATTTTACTTGAAAATATCTTTCACTTTTAAGGTCTTAAGATAACATTGAGGGACCCAAGTATTTTGTTTTTGTTAGAGGTTTCAAGGGTGGTTGTAATCATATATACTCAAGGATAAATTATAATCAAATTTGTTTTGATGTTTTTATGATGTTAGTCTTTTATAAGTGAAGGAAAGGGTGATTTGGGGGAAACCCTTACAATTTCAATAGTGTAAGGTTACTATTCATGATTTAGAGGCCGAAAAATAGAAAAATTAGGTGAAGAAAATTATATTCAGAAGAGAATCACCCAAAAACTATCCTTCTTAGGAAAATTTGTGTGATTTATGGATATGTTTCTTAACTTTTTTCCATTTTCTAGGACGTACAATTACCTAGGAAATTAATTTCCAACAATAGAAATTTATTTTAATAAAATATATTAAGATTTATATTTTTACATAATTTTATACATCAGATTTAAAATTTGAATATAAATTTATCAAGTCAAATTCTATATATGTTAAAATATTATTTTAAACAAAACACACTTATTCTTGTTGAAATAAATTTTATGTAAATAATATTTGAAAGTATTAAATAAATATTTATAAGATAATATTAACATTAATATAGAATATAATGAAATAAATTTATATTTTATATATATATATATATATAAGTCTTACATGGAAAGAAAATAATAAATCTCTTTTGAAAAATATTTGATTCAAAAACAAGGCCAAAACTTATTTTTTATTAATGTAACATTTTCATTAGTTATGAAAAATCAATATGTTTTCTTAGTTAAAATAATATTCTAAAATGATGAATGTTATTCAAAAAAATTATATTTATTTCTGAAATGTTTTTTAAATTTCAATGTCATTCGTATATGTTTTTATAGCCATAAAAATTACATCATTCGTAAAAATGTTATTTTTTGAAGAAAAATGAACTTTTCATAAAAAGATCAAAAACAATTAAAAATTAATTTATAAATGATGAAATAATTAATGAGCATAGTTATTATTAATTTCAAATTAAATTTTATTTAAATTTATATTTAAATTATAACCATAAAAATTAATTGAAAAATAATAATTGAAAAATGAAATTTCAAATATTAACCATTATTTTTCTTAATTAATTTTATTAATAGAATAAACTGGGGTAAGAAATTATTAATATAAAAATTAATTTATCAATAATAATAATTTTCTTGAAATAGAAATATCTATCTCCCAAAACGAAAGTTTTAAGAAAAATAAATTTCTAAGTAATAAATTATTATAATAGTGATTTTAGGTTTACTAACTGGATTTAATTATTACTAAAAGTATAATTTATTTTATTTATACGTATAATTCATTAATAATTTGATCTTGTTAATTCTCACTAATTTTAAATCTATGTTTTAATAGTTTCATTTAAAAATTTATATTTTTATAAATATAACATGGTTTTGTTTATGTTTATATTACATGAAAATAATGATATTAAACAAATTAATTTATTTAAACTTAATAATATATAGAAAATTTATATTTTTATATTTTTCTACCATTAAATAAATGTTTTCTTCCAAATTTTACTCATAAGATTAGAGTAGATCATTTAGGGAACTCATTATTAAACATACACTACAAGAGGGTCATAAGTTTATTTGGGAAATGAAATGAGGTTTATAGGTATGGAAAATTCACATAACTGTTTGATAAAGAGATATAACTGTAGAGACCCAAGAATGACGTACATGGACATTACATTACTTCTGTGGAATACTTAATACATAACAAAAAAAGACACACAAGGGCCGTAATAGTTTAGTGTCTTTGGAAACTCGGAATATAATATTCTAAACATGGTGACATGTCTTCAACATCTCCCACAAAGATCGTCTCGTTTTGTTTTCTTACCTAAAACCTTTCTTTATATCCTGGGGAAAAAAACAAAAAAAAAAGGTGAGCTCAAATGCTCAGTAAGGGTAAACATAGAGAACATAAAACAATCCATAAACATTTGAATGCAAAATCTTGAACATAAAATATAAACATCAAAATCTTGAGCAAAGACATAAATCTTGGAAGTATGTAAGGAATATATCATAAAAGAAAATCAATCACGATAAAATAGAATGGTAATAAAACATGTAATTGTGGAAAACCATTAAGCACCTGATATGATTTCCATAGTAGCCAAGGCATTGCTTCCAAGACCATCTTAGTGGAAAAAGTCCCTTTCTGAATCGAGTTCACTCATCGTTCAAGTCCTATAACACTGAATCGGATTAACATACCATTCCATCCATGTCTATCTCATGAGATATAAATCTTTACCCAATGCATTGTAGGGAGATATAAGTCCCACCCATCTCACAATGAAATCATTCTTACTTATGCTACAATATAAACATAAATCATTTATCATAACCCAAAGAATAAAATAGATTTCATAAACATCATCCCATCATAATATAATCCATATAAAAAAATGGATATCATTTCATCATAAGAAAAGTGAAACTATGTAAATCATAGAGACATTATACTTGAAACATAGACATATGAAATAATGTCATCTTATATGGAAATTGTTTTTGATAAAATATTTGAAATGAATTCTTGAGGAAAATATCATTTCTTCTTCAAAATCATTTTCTTTTCACAAAATTCGATGCAATTTTAAAAGAAAATAATTTTGTTGAAAATAATCCTGAAATCTTGTAGAGTAATCTTCATGAAAATAAAGCGTTATGAAACAGCAAAAATCCGTTCATGCCGTATAAGTTGAAAAAAAACATTCTCCTCGTACTTTTGTCGGAAAAGTCAAAAATTACCTCATATGTTAAACAATAGAAAGATTCCTTACATACCATGTAGTAAAAGTTAAAATGTGTAAAAAGGAATTTAAACATACAAGAAAGCATTTTTAGAAAACAGGGACATGGATGATAAATATAACCCCAATAAATACTTACGAATAAACAATCTCGGATAAAAAACGAGATTGGAAAAGTTATCCCTTACCATTTATCCGATATGATTTGTATGTATCCGAAACTACTATATAATGATTTAAATAACGTCAATAAATAATTAAAGAATCATATTCATTGTTATGATATCATATATGGTTCACTTATGACTTTATATTACCCATTCTTTTGTAAATTCCATGTTAAAGCAGCGTTTTGGGTAATATCGTTTCATTTAGCATACGTGTTTTGATTTGTTTTTCTTGATATTATTACTCATATCTTAATTTAAATAATTACAGAATATTAAATATGATTTATATATAATATATATTCAGTATATAAATATATATATGATATATCGATAACTGGAATGAAATACACTGTTCAGGGAGACGGTAGGTCGTACGTACGCATGAATGCTGTTTTCATTTCCTTATTGAATTGAATGGAATTAAGTAAATGAAACATATATGCGAATAAATCTGGTATCATTATTATGTAATATCTTTCAAGATTATTTATTACATATATACTTTATAATCATAATTGAATGGTTAATCATGAAAAGTGAATCTCATCGCGTTCGCCGAGAGGGTAGTCCGTACGTACGCACGAGCGATGATATCATTCCAATAATTATTGAATAGTATTGGAGTGAATGATATAATATCTTATAATCAGTATGTTTTTATAATAACATTATATAGTTATTCTTTACAACATTATAACCATCCAAGTAAAGTGGTGGTGGAAAAATAGATTACACCACGGCGTGGAGACGATATTCCATACGTACGCAGGCGCGGTGATTTCGTTTTCCATAGGATGGATAGAAGGTGAAATGGGATTGTTTCATATTTATAATAAAATATTAGTATATTAGTGATACTGATGGTATTACATTATAATTAAATAACCAAAGAAGAAGAAGTGGAAGGAGAAATAAACTTGAAAGAATCGATAGAAGAGATTACATCTTCTTCGACGCACCTCTTTTAAGATTCATCTTATGGCACTATAGTTAGTCTATTGAAGAGACCAGAACCTCTATAATTTTTATAGTGAAGTTCAGAAGGGAAATGGGCAGTGGTTGGTAGAGCTTGAAGGCTCAAAATTGTGTAAATAGAAGAGGGAGGAGCTTCCTTTTTATAAGGGGGGAGAGGGGCACTTTTGGAAACCTCTAAAATATTAATTTATAATAAACATAACCCCACATAAAAACATCCAAAGTGACTCAAATTTGGATATTAGATAATATAGGGTTGTAATATAATCAACCAATTAAATTTAGACATGTTTTTATTTTATTTTAAACCTTATCATTTTGATTTATCCTTATTTAATCTATTTAATTTTAATTGTTGTAATAATGTTATAAATTTTATAGGGTTATAAATACGAACTTATGTGTTCTTAATTATAAATAATTTGATATTTTATTAAATTTTAGATCATCTAAATTTTAATTTTAATTTTTTTAAAAATATTTTTGTGATTTTTAAACAATTTAATAATATAAAATATCAATAGTGTCAATTTTGTCACAATTAATCTATTTGAATTTAAATAAAATCCACACAGATGAAATGTTCAAACCAAAAATATTTAATAGATTTATAAAATTTCATATTTATCTAGAAAATTCGTGGAGCACATTAAATAGTTCATATAATATTTATTTTAATATTTTTTAAAACCATTTATTTGATATTTCAATCAATAAAATAATTTCAACATCACTATTGTGTCACTTTTAATGATAATAATTTAATCCCTAAAAATACAAATAAATTCACATGATGTAGATAATATTATTAGATTTATGGAGACTATTCATGTTCTATGTTTCCTGAAGTTTATCACTAAATTAAAATTATTATACTTATAAGATTTAAAAGAGTGTCATGTTGTCACTTTCATTGGTTTTAATAATAATTAAATTATTTTCATGGTCAAAAGTCTATAAAATGAATCTAATAAGACCCTTAGGTGATATGGGTCTACTTTTAGTCATCCAATTGAATTTTGGAATGTGTTAGGAGAATTTTATAATCTTAGGTTTACCCTTAATTACCCGATTTATGTTTAAGTGAAGTAAATAAAAATTACCGTAGTTACTATTCATAATATCAAAAAAATAAAAGTAACCTATTAACATAATTTGGACCCAATGAATCCAAATATGGAATCTGTTTTTCAAAATTAAGAACACCAAGGATTTAGTAATTAAATTAAAATTTATCCCGTTGTTAAGAAAACGTGTTTTAAAAGTTAAAATATTGCCAAAGATTGAAATGTTTTTACATATGAATACAATGTAAAATTAATGGTAATGACATAAATTATATTAAATGGGAAAAATATATTCTATTAATACTTTAAAAACACTCAATATTATAATTTAACCATATAAATTATTGCGATGAAAAAAGTTGTTTTTAATTAAAATATAGCGTGTTTTTACTATTCATTAAAATATGAAAGTTAATAGAATAATAAGAAAATTTTATCCAAAGTAAATTTTTATATCCTCATTCAAAATAATAATTTTATTTTGTCAAATTGAACTTATAAACATGTAAAAAACTAGATTTAATGTGGGTGCGCCATCAAAAGGCGGCAAAACATCATTTTTTAAAAAATATTTATTTTACCCGAAATATTTATTTTGTTCTCATACCATGTTCTAGAAAATGTAAAAGATGAATAATAATGCTATAAAATTAAAAATTTAGTTTATACTATTCATAACGGCTAGTCCATAATAATATTATAACAATATAATGTTGTTTAGTGAAACCTGGTATTGCGTACTACACACGGTATCAAGGAAGGTCGTGATTGCATGTAACGCAAGCCAAGTCAGGGATGAGTGTAGTGCAAGCTCCTTTTGGTGTAGCGTACAATAAAATAAATCAATAAAATTAAAAAGATAATTTCTCATAAAATCTCGGCTTGTTACATTCTACCCCCCTTAAAATGAATTTCACCCTCGAAATTCTTCGTGGTTATAAATGTTGTAATACTTGAATGTTTCTTTCATAGAAACCCACATCGTAAAAAGGAATACTAAAACATAATTTTAAAAAGTGAAGTATGAAACATATTGGTTACCCAAATTAACTCATCACTGGGTTTCCACATAAGTGAGCATAGGTGAAAATATGGATATGGAAGAGAAACCTAACTATCAAGTTCTGATGGAGAGTGGTAGAGAACTAGGCTATGAAAAATACAACAATCACAAAGCCATAAATTTGTGATGATCTATAGTACCATATGATTCATCAGATATAAGGGAACTAGGAAAACATTTTTGGTTTTCAATATCATTTCCCTAATGTTGATGAATTTGAATTAGAAGAAATACTTAATTTATTTCGGTACAATCTCACTATTGTTCGTGGCTTGAACAATTTCCACTTCATCTCTTAATGAAATGAAGTTGAATTTGTCATTTGTGATGTGTTAGCAGATCATGTGATAGAATGATGGGTCACTCCATCTGTCTCAAACAAAAGGTTAGCAAAATTTATCAAATATACATAAGTCCATCTATGGTGAGGTTAATCATATATGATTCCTAAAATGGACGTATACTTCGTATATCATACCACATAATAAATTGAAAGTAATTTATACTAACCAGGTACTTCATGTAGGCCAGTGGTATGTGATAAAGGCCTATCGCACTTTGGTTGTGGGTTCTATTCCCGCATCCTTGTCCGACGCGACATGTTTCCGCCCGCCCTACAGGTTGTCCTTTTTATAAAACTATACTATTATAACATTCTAGAAATAATATCGAAAAACAAGTTCTATCCTTAAATAATAATATCTGATGTCAAACATAATCTATTCCAATCTTTAGGCTTATCCAAAATACATATGTCCAATCTCATAGTTTAAAGAAAACGGTTACTTGAAAGGTCACATAACAAGGATGTCAATACAATCATTTATCCCCCATATATCATAAGATATATCTTGTTGATCTCATTTCAACCATGTGAATACCTTAATCATGTATTATCTTGAAAAAAGAATACCCATTTAACCTTATTGAAAACATGAATACAGTTAAAAGTTAACACTTTCCACATACCAAAATCCCAAAATTTCTATATACTCAAACCATGATATCCCTTAGTCCTTATATCAATCATGAGCTCATGAATACTATCAAACATATTATTTTCTCCTTATCCATTCCTTATGTGGATATAATCTACTTTCCAAAATATTTGAATCACTTTTCATGGTTACTGGTACCATATAATTACTGAAAACCATAATAAACAAAGACATAGATATTCCAATATTCCACAATACTATAAATGAGATTATAATCATTCCACTACATCGTTTTCATACTCAACATCGCCAATAGTTATCTCATGTGACTTCCCTTTGTCCTTTACCTTAATCGGTTTTTGATCTCAATCATCATTAACCCTTGTATTAGGGCATTGATTAGCATTATGCCCCATTTCCTTGCACTTGAAGCATTGAAGTGTTGGTGGAGCATTCTCTGTAGTCTTTTCTCAATTCACATCATTAAAAACCTTTTCCCCATTACTTCGGCACTCAGCTACTTGATGACTTTATTTTCCACACTTGAAACATTTTTAGTACCTTTTAGACAATCTCCACCATGCTTCTTTCCACACATTGAGCATAAAGAAACATTCACCTTCTTTTCACCATTGTTCTGAGGTTTTTCCCTGAACTCCATCTTTCATTTCTTGTCAAAACCATGAGATGGATATGTTACACTAACTTCATGTTCTACCTTGATAGCACAAAGCACAATTTCTTCATATATATTGACGTCTATTATCGCTAATGCCCTTCGAAGACTTGGTTTTAAGCCACTGAAGAATCGATCAACTTTACTTTCAGGTTGGATGATAAAGCCAGATGCATACCTTGAAATTCTTGTAAATTTACTTCGTATATACCAACAGATTCATCATCCTTCTTCATAACCTCATGGAACTCCTTTTCCATCTTTGTTCGAAGAATATGAGGGAAGTACTTACTGAAAAACAAGTTCTTGAACTCGTCCCATTCCATGGATTCAATTTCATCTTGGGGCCTTATATTCTTAATTAGAGTCCACCACTGGTCTGCTTCACCTTCTAAACGTTAAACAACTAAAATGGCTTTTTCATGTTCTGAACTGAGAAGTATGGAAAACATATTTTCAATGGTACTAATCCATTGTTCAGCAACAAGTGGATTAGAAGACCCATTGAAAGAAGGTGGACATTTCCATGAAGCACTCAATTGAATATTGTTCCCTTCTCTTGTCATATAGAAATACAGAATGATTCATAGCTTGTGTAAGTATAGAAATAAGATTTTTCACTCCATCTCCCATCACATTTGGTTGTTCGGGAAGACAATCATTGCATTTTCCATTACATTGATCAACACAGTTCCTTCAGGTTCCATCCATCGTCTAAAACCCAAAAAGAATAGTGTGATAGACAAAAATAATTCTAGAGAAAACAACATAATCAAGGGGATTACTTTCAGTCTCTAACATCATAGGTTTAATCCTAGGTTATTCATGATTGTTATAATAATTATAGGACTGTAACCTATACGTATACTTATACTTAGGGACATCCCTAGACACACCTTAGAAATATCTCTAGGGATTTTACTAAAGTTTTCGCATCCAAGTTTCCAAAGGTTAACTAAACCTTTCCTCTGATACCAACTGTAGAGACCCAAGCATGAAGTACATTGACATTACATTACTTCTGCGGAATACTTAATACATGACAAAAATAGACACACAAGGACTGTAATAGTTTAGTGTCTATGGAAACTCGAAATATAATCTTCTAATCATGGTGAAAGATCGTAAACATCTCCCATAAAGATCTTCCCCTTTTGTTTTCATACCTAAAACCTTTCTGTATATCCTGGAGAAAAGAAAACATAAAAAGGGTGAGCTCAAATTCTCATTAAGGGTAAACATAGAGAACATAACACAATCCATAAACATTTGAATGTAAAAACTTGAACATAAAATCTAAACATCAAAAACTTGAGCAAAGACATAAATCATGGAAGTATGTAAGGCATATATCATAAAGGAACATCAATCATGATAAAATAGAATGGGAATAAAACATGTAATTGTGTCAAACCATTAAGCACATGATATTATTTATATAGTATCCAAGGCATTTCTTCCAAGACCATCTTAGTGGACAAAGTCTCTTTCTGAATCGAGTTTACTCCTCGTTCCAGTCCTGTAACACTGAACCAGATTAACTTAACGTTCCAGACATGTCTATCTCATGAGATATAAATATTTACCCAATAAATTGGAGGGAGATATAGGTCCCACCCATCTCATAATGAAATCATTCTTACGTGTGCCACAATATAAACATAAATCATTCATCATAACCCAAAAAATAAAATGGGTTTCATAAACATCATCCCATCATAACATAATCCATATAAAACAAATGGATATCATTTCATCATAAGAAAAGCGAAACCATGTAAATCATAGAGACATTATACTTAAAACATACACATATTAAATAATGTCATCTTATATAGAAAACGGTTTTGATAAAACATTTGAAATGAATTCTTGAGTAAAATATCCTTTCTTCTTCAAAATCATTTTCTTTTCAAAAAATGCCTTGAAATTTTAAAAGAAACGGATTTTGTTGAAAATAACCCTGAATTCTTGTATAGTAATCTTCATGAAAATATGGCGTTATGAAACCGTAAAAATCCGTTCATGCCATATAAGTTGAAAAAACATTCTCCTCATACTTTTGAAGGAAAAGTCAAAAAGTACCTCGTATGGTAAACAAAATAAATATTCCTTACATACTATGTAATAAAAGTAAAAAATGTGTAAAAAGGACTTCAAACCTACATGAAACCATTTTTAGAAAACAAGTACATGGATGATAAATATAACCCTAGTGAATACTTGCGAATAAACAATCTCGGATAAAAAAGAGATTGAAAAAGTTATCCCTTACCTTATGTCAGATATGCTTCGTATGTATCAGAACCTCCTGTATAATGATTTAAATAATGTCATTGAATTATTAAAGAATCATATTAATTTTTATGATATCATATACGGTTCACTTATGAATTTATATTACCCATTCTTCTGTAAATTTCCCGTTAAAGAAGCGTTTTGGGTAAAATCGTTTCATTTATCGTACGTGTTTCGATTTGTTTTTCTTGATATTATTACTCATATCCTGATTTAATTAATTCCATAATTTAAAACATGATTTATATATAATATATATTGAGTATATAAATATATATATATGATAGATCGATAAGTGGAATGAAATACACCGTTCAGGGAGAAGGTAGGTCGTCCGTACGCATGAACTCTGTTTTCGTTTCCTTGTTGAATTGAATGGAATTAAGTAAATGAAACATATATGTACATAAATCTAGTATCATTATTATTTAATAACTTTCATGATTATTTATAACATATATACTTTATAATCATACTTGAATGGTAAATCATGGAAAATTAATCTCATCATGTTCGCGGAGATGGTTGTCCGTACGAACGCACGAGCGATGATATTGTTCCCATAATTATTGAATAGAATTGGAGTGAATGATATAATATCTCAGAATCATTATGATGTTTTACTAAACATATATAGTTATTATTTACACCATTATACCCATCCAAGTAAGGTGGTGGTGGAAAAAACAGATTACACCACGGCGTGGAGAATGTATTCTGTACGTATGCACGCGCGATGATTTCTTTTTCTGTAGGATGGATAGAAGGTGAGATGTGGTTGTTTAATATTTATAATAAAATATCATTATATCAGTTATACTGATGGTATTACGTTATAATTAAACAAATAAATAAGAAGAAGTTCAAGAAGAAAGAAACTTGAAAGAATCAGTAAAAGAGATTACCTCTTCTTCGACGCACCTCTTTTAAGCATCCTCTTAAGGCACTAGAGTTGGACTTTTGAGGAGACCAGAACCTCTATAATGTTTATAAGGAAGTTGAAAAGGGAAATGGGCAGGGTTTTTCCAATATTTAAGGCTCAAAATTATGTGAAGAGAAGAGGGAGGAGGTGCCCTTTTATAAGGGAGGAGAGGGAAACTTTTGGAAACCTCTAAAATATTAATTTATAATAAACCTAAACCCCACATAAAAACTTCCAAAGTGACTACAATTCGTATATTAGATAATATAGGGTTGTAATATCATCATAAAATTAAATTTAGACATGTTTTGATCTTATTTTAAACCTTATCATTTTTTATTATCCTTATTTAACCTATTTAATTTTATTTGTGGTAAAAATGTTATAAATTTTATATGGTTATTAATACTTACTTATGTGTTCTTAATTATACATGATTTTATATTTTATGACATGTTAGATCATATAAATTTTAATTTGTAATTTTTTTAAAATATTTTTTTTTATTTTTAAACAATTTAATAATATAAAATATTAATAGTGTTAATTTTCACACAATTAATTTATTTCAATTTAAATAAAATCCACACAAAATATAAGTTCAAACCAAAATATTTAATAGATTCTTAACATTTCATATTTATCTAGAAAATTCTTGGAGAACATTAAATAGTTCATATAATATTTATTTTAATATTTTTAAAACCATTTATTTGATATTTCAATAAATAAAATATTTCAACATCACTATTGTCTCACCTTTAATGATAATTATTTACTTCCTAAAAAATAAAAATAAATTCACATGATTTAGATAATTTTATTATATTTCTGGTGACTATTCTTGTTTGATGTTTCATGAAGATTATCACTAAATTAAAATTATTATACTTATAAGATTTAAGAGAGTGACATGTTGTCACATTCTTTGGTTTTAATAATAATTAAATTATTTTCATTGTCAAAAGTCCATAAAATGAATATAATCCGAGCCTTAGGTGATATGGGTCTACTTTTAGTCATCCAATAGAATTTTTTCATGTGTTAGGGTAATTTTATAATCTTAGGATTACCCTTAATTATAAGATTTATCTTTATTTGAAGTAAATAAAAATTATTGTAGTTACTATTCATAATATCAAAAAAAAATAAAAGTAAGCTATTAACATAATTTGGACCCCCTGAATCCAAATATGGAATCAATTTTTTCGAAATTAAAAACACAGAAGTTGCAGTAATTAAATTAAAATTTATCCTATTGTTAAGAAAACGGGTTTTAAAAGTTAAAATATTGCTAAAGATTGAAATGTTTTTACCTATGAATTCAATGTAAAATTAATGGTAATGACATAAATTATATTAAATGGTAAAAATTTCTTCTATTTATAATTTAAAAACATTAAATATTATAATTTAACCATATAAATTATTTCAATGAGAACAGTTGTTTTTAATTAAAATATAGTGTGTTTTTACTATTCATTAAAAGATGAAAGTTATCAGAATAATATGAAAAATTTATCGAAAGTAAATTTTTATATCCTAATTCCAAAGAAGAATTTTATTTTGTCAAATTGAAATTATAAACATCTCAAAAACTATATTTAAAGTGGGTGCGCCATCAAAAGGCGGTAAAACTGCATTTTTTGAAATATAATTATTTTACCTGAAAAATTTATTTTGTTCTCATACCATGTTCTAGAAAATCTATAAGATGAATAATAATGTTATAAAATTAAAAATGAAGATAATACTATTCATTACATTTATTCCATAATAATATTATAAAAATATAACATTGTTTAGTGAAACCCAGTATTGCGTACAACACACGCTATCGAGGAAGGTTGTGATTGCGTGTAACACAAGCCAAGTCAAGGATGCATGTAGTGCAAGATCAATTTGGTGTAGATCACAACACAAGACATCAATGATATTAAAAAGAATAATTATCATAAAATCTCAGGTTGTTACAACAACCCATTCTTAATTTAACACAGAATTGTTAAAATGGATGCAGATTTATATCTATATAGAATAACATCCAGCAAACAATAAAAATTATTAATATAGTAATCATAAAACTATAGGTTTTTATTTATAACTCAATATACAATAGTTGGTAAAAACAAACATAACATAGGACACTATAAAATCTAGATAGAGGATTCACTATTTCATTCATTAGTAGTTGTTTCATAAAATTTTCCTTACTATCGTGGTTTCTAATGACTAACTTTTTTATTGGCCCTCAAATTGGGACATTGAGTAGTACAATCCCCAGCTCTCTTAAAATTGAGGAAACTAACATTAATATAGTATCTCTTTCCATTACACTCTTAAGTCTGATAAACTCCATCCCATGATCACTCATGTGACTTTCTCTTTCTCTTATTTAGTTAGTTTGGGAGTTATACTATTTTTATATTTTTAATCATATTTTTTGATAGCCATTTTAGCTTAATTGCAAGTTTTATCAGTCCATATATCATTTTGATGTATCTTTAATCAATGTAATCAATGCATTTTCACTCGCACTCATGATTCCTTCATGTTCTATCCATTACTAAAAAACAATATTTTTCATTTTTGACAATCATTTTAAGTGATTTATCATAAATATGAAAATTAATATTAAAACTCAAGATGTCTCACTTTATATCACTATCATGTTAGACTATATTCTTATAACTCAACTTTTATTTGAAAAATTTTAAACTATATAACTTTTTATTTTACATATATCATTCTTAGTTAAATATATGTTTCTTTGATTTGGGTTCTCTAATACTTATCAACCTAATATTTAAAATTTAGATTCGAAATTATTATACACTTTTAATAAAATATTACAAACCCAATGACCATGGAAATTTTTTCTCTCTAAATATAATTTTTCCTCCCTCAAAAAACAATAGTCATTCCTACAGTCATATACCATTATATGTTTATAACCTTATCATATACTCTCAGTAAAATACCATTACCGCAACCTATTTTAAACTCCATGACATTACGGCACATCTTGATTATTTAATCCTCCAAAAAATAAATTTATCTTCGACACTCAAATGGAATCATCCACTAGTTCATATGTTCGTACACTAGTCACAATATGTCATTATCTATAAAAGGAGATGAACTTATCCTTGAATATCAGAAATCATATTTCAATCCCAATGGTATTAATTAATATCGATCTTATATATTCATAATCAGACTACTATTTATTTTTTAAAATATATTATATTTTAAGCTTAAGAGTAATCCATACATCATTCATGTGTCCTCTAATAGTAATAAAAAAATATTACGTTATAATAAAATCACATTCCATGTTTATTAATTATATTTAATATATGTTTTCATCCCATTAAATTAAAACTTCTTTAGAATAATTCCTAATTGATTTTTATAATCCTCCATAACATTTAGAATATACATAGTGACATTGATAATTTTCTATTCACTATTTAAAATTGAAAATATTTTCATGTATTTATTTCTATAAAGATATCAATGTCAGAAGAATATGTAAGACTAGGATACTCCCCTTTTTAATCAAAATAGTAATATTCAAAAATTATTCACCACTTACCTATTTCCTATTATACAATTAAAGAACATAGTGGTTTCTGGATACAAAATATTCACATCATCATATTCATTAACTTATTTCAACAAAACATTAAAAAAGTTATAATGATACTATCCAAAATATTTATATGAAAATATCTATCTGAATATTAATTCCCTTAAGGGGCCATTTACATTAAAATATGATTCCTTTATAAAAACCTATGACTATTCATTATTTAGTCATTAGTTATCCTAGGATTTTTTTCTATTAGGTTCTCAAACCTAATTTGTTGATATCATTATTAAATTTTTCTTAATGGTTTGTAATGTGAATGTGATTAACTAAATCACATCCATCCAGAGTGTCTCACTAGGTGTTCAGTTTTAGTCATACACATCGAGCAATAATGTGATAATTAATTCAATTCTCAACCAAACATTTTTTGGGTGATTACCTATAGGTGCATTTGTTCCATGATTTTCTCCATTTACCTGTATCCATACAATGATATATTTCTAGTAAAAAATATATAATTTCTACTTAAACAAACCACTATGATGTTATCCAGCACATAAAATTATTCTTAGGGTTTTCAAAGATGATTCCAAATGGTTATCTATACTGTTCAATTTTTAGAAAAACCCCTACATATCAAACCTTAAATTATTATTAAAAAATATTATAAGCACATAATTTCTGAAAACCTTTTCCTTGATACTAATTAAGACACCTCAGATGTGAACACCATGATCTACTATTTTTAAACAGATACTTTACATACATTCTTTGAAACATGCTACAAAATCTAGGATATATCCATCTGTAATTGAAAAAACAAGAATGAAATTCAAATATCATACATCTAAAACATCTTCCCAATTATAGAGGTTTCAATAATTAAGAAAATACATAAACTAATAAGTCCCATGTTTATTATATCATATGAAAAATTTTCCCATTATATTCAAAACTACATTATTCCTGAAAATCCTTTATTATATCCCACAAATTCATTCATATGACTTAAAATTATAAAAAATTTATGTATACTACGTATATTCATAACATTGAATGATATATTAATAAAGGGGTAATCTCAAACTCTCAGTAAGGGAAACATA
This sequence comes from Viscum album, assembly GCA_963277665.1. Classification (NCBI taxonomy): domain Eukaryota; kingdom Viridiplantae; phylum Streptophyta; class Magnoliopsida; order Santalales; family Viscaceae; genus Viscum; species Viscum album. Next base: position 1,939,266,839 of record OY728140.1, on the reverse strand, counting down.
TAACTAAAGTAATCATGGTGTACATTTTATGCAATGAATAGGTAAACGATATAAATAAATAATCAATATGAAACAGGGAGAATGAAATATCCATGAAAACAAATGAAAACATGGATAACAATAATACTAACATCATACTGGTGGAATGCATAATGTCTGACATGAAAATATTCAATAAAGTACTGGTTCCCAAAAAAATTACTCATCATGGAGGCTATAGTTAAGACATCATGTTTTCAAGAACTAATCATAGTATAATATCCTATTATATGAATATGCGAACAAAAAACCCCAACATTTGTTTCCTCATTAAATATGTTTATACATCGAGGGTCTATATAATTTCATCCAAATACATTACTTATTTAATTGTAAATCATTCACAATAAGAGAAAACAAATAGATAATACGCAATCATCCTTTCCCATAATCATCTGCATTGAAGAAATAATATTTAGAATTCAAATAAATTTACTCATGATAATAAAATATAATAAAGTATAGTTCAACATCATCAAATATTACCTATGTAAAATTTCATGTGCACAACATATTGAGAAATGGGTATACGCCTAAGAAAATACTGGAATAACATGATCATTATCCATCTGGGGAACTAAAGCGGATAGATTCAATAAAACATATCCAAATATGTGAGGAATTTTTTTATGATATATCTTGAAGGAATGTATATCCATAGAAAAGAATTAAATAATAAAAAATATTAAATGAAAAGAGAATAATTTAACCAACATTATTGAGATAAGTTCAAGAGAAGAATATTAACTCAATGAACTAAGTTGAGTCACCAACAATCCTTACTGCTAGGGGGATAGTTAATTAAATAATCATATAAATAAGGGATCATGATTTATGTATAAAATAAAATTAAAGAAAATATTATACTAATAATATATCCATGTTTACTGATTACACAATACAATGAAATCATGGTGCAGAAAATGTATTATGTCTCAAACAATTATAATTGAGTCCAAGAAAACACTTTTTGAATTTTTAAAATTTTGATGCAAAAACCAACGAAAGAGTGGGATTATAATTGAACTAAAAATTATATGATTAAAATATAATACATGATATGATATATAAAAGAGACTATATATACACTATATAAATGAAATTATGTGTATAATTCAAAACATCTCTCAAACAAATGAATTTGATATGAACACCCCATACCTCTTGTTCTTAACTTCTATTAATATACAACCTATTATATCACAAACATAAAAATCCTAATGACATTATCCATAACTGTACTAATACAAATTTTTATTCCTATTTTTCCTAAGTAGTAATTCATTGCATGAATTTCTCCGATTTTCAATATTAGATGTTTATAGATTTGATCTCTTGTACTTGCTTCATAATAGCAGTGTTTGTTTCCATTCTTCATACAGTGTTACTAAATTATAGGTCATTAATATTTATAATGTGGATGTTTCATAAACATTTGAGACATTCCAAAATCCTCTCATGAGTGTTTTATTCTTTATCCTTGAAGATGAGATTGATATCATGCATGTTTCGGTGATTCTTGATTATTAAATGGTGTTTTCTTAATTAATGAATTAAATTTGGATATGACATCTCCATAACCAAAAAATATTTATTTACACAATATAATATTTTCCTTTGTTTTTATTCTCATATAAATTCATCATATAAATTCATAATATTTTTCAATTATGTTGTTAAACCAAACAAAACATGAACATACAATGATTAAATGACGTATTATGAGGGTTTTTTGTATGATCCTCATACCAAAAGCTTAATAATATTATTTACAATTTATTTGTTTGGTACATAATAATTATAATGATTTTGAGGAATAATTAATGGATATGAAATTTTATCTTTATTTGAATAAAATATTATCTTCTTAGAATGCTTATTTTCAATAATTAAACAAAAAAAATTATTTATGTGTATACCACAAATTGGTTCTCCAATTTTTCATAATAAAACCTTAATTATATTAAAAAATGGATATTTATCCTTTAATTGCATCTTTCTATCCCACCTTGTATAATGGTGAAGTAAAAATAAATGGGTTACATCATGGAGGCGTTAGACGGTATAATACACTAACAACAGTTTTTTTGTCCCTTAATGGATGGGTTATGTGAATAAATAAAAATAATATACAAAACATAGTAACATTAATGTATATAAATGAAACAAATATCATTATATTAGTCTTCCTCTGATAAATTTGGAAGAATATAGTTAACTCTAAAATTATGTAGTTGATAATACGCATGTTTAGAACTTAGATTTTACATGTAGTATCCTTGATGTTGATGAGATATGGCTATATATGAGTGAAAAGTGGAATATTTTAAAGGGAGAGAGTGTGATAGATATTATAATGATATATTTTTAGGGAGAAATTTGAAAGGGAGGGGGGACCATAAGTGGTGAATATATAACCCTTTTATATCAGAATGAAATGTATTTTTGGTGGAACCATTACATTTTCAATAATTTATGGTTACTAATCAAGTATGGAAGGAAACAAAATCGAAAAAATAAGAGAGGAAAAAAATTTTGGGTGAAAATTAAAAAAAATCCTTCGTGAGATAACTTTAAGTGATTTATGGTTTTTTGTTTTATCTATTGTCCTTTTACTGAAATAAACTATTACAATTGTAATTAATTTTTATTAGTAGTAATTAATTATTAATACAAATATTAATATTTATGTTTTACCTAATTTCATAATTATAATCTCATATTATAAATTTATTTTATCCCATAATATTTTTAATGTTGTAAATATTTATTTTTAAACAAAACACCCCATTTTTCAAAGATATAAGTATGTTAAGATTTACTCATATGTATATATATATATATATATTATAAAATTATAGTGGGTAGTGATTTTCATGATATAAATTAACTATTTATAAATACAATATAGCATATGAGCCTTCCAAGGTAAGTGGAAACTAAATCTCCCTTGAAAAATAGATGATTCCAACCAAAGGACATAAATAGTTTTAAAATTATCATAATAATTAATTTTTTTTATAAATTTAATTTCCATATGTTTTATATGTTCAATGAATGTTTTAAAATTAATAACATTTTCCCTAAAATTAATATATGATTAATTAAAAGGTTTTATAAATTTCAATGTCGTTTTTATATAATGGTAATGTTATAAAAATTACAAGTTTCTTAAAAAATATATTTTTTACACAATTTGGGCTTTTAAAAGTTGTTGATAATTCATTCTATTTCAATTTTTAAATAAGGAAGTCAAAAATGATGTTCATTTTAATTAATTTAAATGTCAAAAATTTATAAATTTAGTTTTTGTATAAAATAGTAAAACTTAACTGAAATACTATTTTATTTAGAAAATGAAATTTTAAAATATTTACTATTTTTATTCTTATGTAATATAATTTAACAACTAAATTACTAATAAAAAATATTAATAACAAAAAATATTTATTATTAATAATATTTTCTTTAAATATAAATTTTTATCTCATATAATATACTTTCTATGAAAATTAATTTTCTAAATAAAAATAAATTATTAATAATTTTAGGTAAACTAATTGAATTTCATTCATATTAAAATTATAAATTATTTTATATATACAAATAATTTATAAAGTGGTTAATCCTTTTCATTCCCTATAATTTAATGGTTATGTTTTTAATAGACATACTTAATATTTCTTAATTTATCTAAACAAAATGATATTTGGTTTTAGTTTGTGTTCTATGTGGAGAAGGTTATCCTACATGTTGAATTATTAAATGGTAGTCACATATTTTAATTCCAGGTTTTATATCCTCTAGGAAGATATTATTATTTATACGAATTCATATGTTAACATCATTCAACAAAGAAACTTCCCAGACATTATGGATTAGGCCGTCAACAATGAATAGAACGTGTGGGAGGCCCCGAGTGGTGTTAATATAGACACAGTATAACATTTGAGGAGATTTTATTTAGGAAAAAACAAGAATTTCTATATATGTTTTCACTGGGTAATTTGGGGGAAGTGTATCTAGGGGATTATATTTCCATCTTAGGATTGTGTCTAGGGTTAGTTCTTCAAGGGTAGTAGGTCTAGCTATAGGCTCTTTTTGTATCCTTTTCATAGTGTACGGTGTCGCACATGCGGTAAGATGGGAAATATACTAAGTATTTTCACGATCACTCTACAGTGGAGCAGTAGAAGAGGATCATGGACAGATCTATAATATGGGTAGGACTCAGCTACCCCTTAATTGATTGATAGATGGTTTTCCACCATTTACTGAAGTGGGGGTAGGGGATATGGTACCCCAACATTGGAGCAGTTGTACCATCATGAAAGATCATTACATTTGGCACATACCGTTGCCCATAGTAGAGTGGTGAGTCAAATACATGCTATAAAATATACTCTGAATTGTCTAGTTGTTGGACCATCCAACATATAAGTTATGATTTGTATGTCATATACATTTTTTATATTTTTTGTTATAGGAGCATCACATTCCTTTACATATGATAAATTTTACAAGGACTAGTGTTTGGTTTTAGAGAGGTCGGATGGAGTTATGACCATATACATTCCATTTGGGGTGTTGTAGGATGGTATAATATATTTTATGGAGTGTTCTCTCAAAATTAGTGGCAAAACTTTTCTTTGAAAATTATTTTTGTTGGAAATGGATTGGACTGATTTGATTTCTTGTATGGATTGGTTAGTTATATACTAAGATAATATCAACTATTATTGGAGGAGAGTTACTTTTATATCTCTAAAAGGAAACATGTATTCATTGGGTTCAATAGGGTCCATAATCTGGTCCTTCATAACAAATTTAGTATAAATCAGATTGTATCATAACCTAGATAGAAATCCTTGTTTGGGATGCTAGTGAGTTGCAATAGTGTATATTTCTAGAATTTGTGGATTTCTTTCTTTATGTATTTCTTAAATAATTGTTTTTATTTCCACAATATAAGAAGATCAGGTTCACTATCCAGTTGTTCCCAGGAGAAAAACATATTTCTTTCTCACTTTATAGGATGGAAACAAAAGATCATTGAGTGTTTAAAATATAATTGCTAGATCTTGAAGTTAAGGTATTTGGATAGCCTACTATTCCACCATGGATTTCTCCTATTTTAATTAAATAAATTAATATATGAAATCATGATTATGTATGTATTGGGTAAATAACTAGATGATTGTTACTAATAGGTACCCCTTTCCTTGAATTAAATATCTCTTTGATCACCTTAGAGTTTTCAAAATTTTCACTGTGATTGAATTGAGGTTGTGGTACCATCAGCTAAGGGTGAGACCATCTAACATGCATCAAGATATATTCTAGAGTAGGTATTTATTGTATATTATTCTATTAATTATACTTGGTATGAATAATTCATAATTAAAAATATGACACAATATTGTGGAGATTGAGATGAAACCAATTACAAAGATCATACTGTTGAGGTGGGAATTATAAAATGAATTGAGTATTTGTATCAAATGTAAATCTAGACAAAATGTGAAAATGAAACATAAAATAATAAACATTCATTTCAAATTTTATCATATAATATCAAAGATAATTAAGTAATATAACCCCATGAAAAGAAATTGAGTTACGAAACCCCTTACCTCTCGTCCAAATTATTTTGTACATGTTCAAAAAACATGTATAATAAAATATATTTACTAAAAATATATTATAGAACTATAAATATATATATATAATGTCATATATTTTTTACATATAACCCATTTATCTCCCATTTATTAACAATTCATTATTAAAATCAACATTCCATGAGATAACTACGTCGTTTTTTTGTATGTTTTGGTTAGGTAGATTAGGTAATTTTACATTGATAATATATATATAACATACAATATATAAATCCTGATATAAATATAATATATATTGATTATAAACATTGCAATATTTATCCTTAAAATTTATATATAGAAAAATGGATTTCACCGTACATGGGGATGGTAGGTCGTATGTACCCATGAATGTTGTTTTCACTTATCGGTGACTAAAATTAAATAAAGGGAAATATAAATTAAAACATTAAAAAAAATTTATTATATCATTTATTTCATATAAATTTATTTAATATATCTTTTTTTATCATCAATGTATAACAGAAATGAAAATTGAATCACATCGATTCAAGGAGGTGGTAGTCTGCATGTACACATGAGTGATGATATCATTTTCCAAAGTATTAAATAGTAGTAATGTAGATGTGATATTATAATTCTACAAGAATAATTATTCCGAAAGTATAATATATATATATATATATATATATATATATATATATTCATTAAAAATATCAATATATACATACATGATAGGTGGTGATGGGAAAAAAAATTCATATGTTCGTGAGGCGGTAGTGCGCCGTACACATAGTGGACAGTTTCATTTCCTATTTGATGGAAGAAGATATAGAGAAAGGTTATTCAAATTAAATAATAAAATATAAATATATGGAATATATTTATTTTACTATTTCATCATTTTTTTAGGAATATTTGAAGGAGGCATAAGAATAAATAAAATGAAAACACATTTCTAAGAACTGTACCTCTTCTTCAGACAACCTCTTTAGGTTTATACTTTACGCCATACTATGATAGCATTCTAATAAAAATAGGAACTCCATGAAACACCCCGTTACCTTTCCATTATGTATGTTATAATCATTTCATTCGGTTTCCTTTTTAACTGGGAATGTATTTTCAACCATGAAGTTAAGAGGATACCAGTAATTTTGAAGTCGATGATTTATGGGCAATTTTAACATAAACCTATAGTTTCTTATATTGAGTAGAAAATTACACAAAATTTAATGGTATTAAACAATTTTTATTATCCACCAAACATATCTTATTATCTGAATAAATAGTTTGATAATTTTACATATCATGTAATGGTTATACGTCATGTAATGCGAAAAATTAGATTTTAATTAAAAAGATAACAAGTGTTTCAGCGTAACATAAAATGAAATAATTTATTGATTTGTAAGGTACAAAAGGCAATGTAAATACCTGATTTGATAATTTAAAAAAAAAATATGGTTTTTTTATACTTTTTATCTTTTTCATCATCCTTCTCTCATTCATTGTTCTAACCTTAGGTGATTTCGGTGATTCCTTTCCATCCAGATCATTTTGTTTAATGATTTATCTCCATTATAGTTGGATTTATCCTATTTGGGAAATAATTAATTTAGGTTTATTATTTTTTTCAAGTTACAACACTGATTTTGGTAAGAATTTTTAGTTGGGTCATGTTTTATATAAATACATTTTAGTCTCTTTTCATTCCTTGTCTTCTAAAGGCAGAACTTGTGATTTCCAATCCCCCTTATCAAATGTAATTTTGTTTTATAGGTACTTGTTTTATGTTGATCTATTTAGGAATTAAAATTTATTGAATTTCCTATTGTCCTTATTGATTCCATGATATTTGAAATGGAATTTCATGTGTGTAAATTGTAAAGGAAATAGGTTCTTGTTTTCCATTGGTTTCTTCTTTCATAACAAAATTTTAGTGATTTTGAGAAAAATATATTTTCAATCATTGAAGAAGAATATATTAGATTTTAAATGATTTTATAATAATTTTATCCTGATTTTTAAAACATAAATTGAAAATTTTTTCTCAATAGGAACCTTGGGTGCATCAAGAAAGAAACAGAGGTAGCCTTAGTGTGTGTGACACCAATAGGAAGTAACCTATTCTATATCGATAGACTATGGTTAGACTTGATATTATATTAATCAGACCTTATTCCTTTTCTGGATTATGATTATCTAGTATATATTTTCATATATGGTAGATTATAACTAGAAGGTTTTATATTTTTTGGTTATTTATTGCATGATATATCATAAATGCTGGATCACATTTATATTTATATTTCAGTATGTTTACCTAATTAGTATTATTAATGGCCTGATTCTGGATTTTGAAAACATGATATGAAACTTCTGAAAAAACTAAGGACTGTTAGAGAAATATATTCAAATTGTTTTATTTATAAAATACTAAACATTTTTTTAAGGCTAGAACTTGTGCATTATTGATATTATTATTTTTATATATTGCATGGTGGTTTTATAATGTGATTTTTTACTCACACCCTACTTCTTATTGGGAAATCTAAATACCTTTTTATTGGACACAGGTAAAGTAAAGGGTATTTTGTAGCATACTAGATTATCTTTATAGCTCTATTTTGTTTTGATGGTAGTGGTAGGTCGCAAAGAGACTTGTTGGACTTGGATTTCATTCTTCTCTGTTTATAACATTTTTATTAATTATATTTTTTTTGTTCCACTTTATACTCTACTATTATGTATAGTTTTTCATAAAATTGAGACTTTTTTTTAATATTTGTCATACTTCACCCCATAACGGACTGACATAGGTGATTGTTCTTGTTGACCCATCATGGTCTATTACTATTTGTTGTTATAGCATTTTCTCAGATTCAAGTGTGTTAGAATAGACATAGATGGTTCTACTTCATGGGTATACATGAATAAGATCATTAGAATTCAGACATTAGGAAAGGAAAAAGGGAATAGCTAGCTCACTCCTATAACTGATTCGATGTTTCCTTGTGTTGTATGAAAATATTTACTAAGTCTAAGAACTGTAATTTAGGATAGCTGGAATGGACTATATAATAAATATATTTAAATTGACCTAACTACTATATTGTTGATGTTTTGTTTGTAATATTGTTTAAAGAAGCTAAATGGATAGTTTATTTAGATAAACATGTTCCATTAAAAAGTTGTTTCTTTATAGTTATAGAATTCATAATTACATTACATTTCAATCATTTTAAATAATTGTTTGTAATTTTAGAAGTTGATAAAATGGTTTTCGAGTTTTCTCATGAATGATTGGTAAATTTATTCTTTTTAATATAAAATTCATCCTAGAAGAGCTATTCCAATTATGATAGGAGATGCTGCAAGGCAGTTCAATAAGTAGAACCTCCAGTTGACCCCTCTTTGGTCTAAGCAGTAATATATACCATTAAAACTCTAGGAATAGTGGACATCATCAAACTAAGAAAATAAGTGGATCATGTCATTGAATTTACCAAAAAAAATCCACATGTCTTCTATGGTAACAAAGGAACATATGAATCAGAGGAGTGTCTTGAAACGATTGAGAGGATCTTCCAGTTTTTGAATATTTCTGATGATTATCAGGTGGTTTTTAAAAAATATATGATCAAGGGGCCTGGAAAAAGGTTATAGGGCTATATATTCGAAGCTATGTTTCTTATGGGTCTTTCTTGGGCTTCTTCTAGAGAATAATTAAACATTATCTTTATTCAGAGACTTTCCATGTGGAAAATACCTAGGATATTATAACTTTATAGTAAGGGTAACATATTGTTCAATAGTACTCCACCCGTTTTGTAGAGTATGATCATATGGAACTAGGGCTTTTACCTAATGATTACTTGATGGATCTAGGGTCAACAATGGTAAAGAAAGCTATTATTGAGTAGATGGTAGTTCTTTTGTGCCTTCAGGCCTTTTTGGAGGTCATTTTTAAATAATCATTGGTTGAGGTAGACATTGTTGAAAGTACATGTTTCGATGTAGCATCACATGTTGTTGCGGTTGTATAGGGTTTTTTTCGGGTCAGAAAAGGAAGCAAAATAGTTTTAAATTTTCTATAAGACATGTTTTGGGGATTTTTCTAAGAAGAAAAAGGTTATCATCTACCAGTGTGGTAGATCTGTTCATACCTTGACTCATTGTATGGAGGTTCATAGGTCATTCAATCTATATGGGTGATATGTCCATTTTAAATGATTCTATGATAGGATTTCCCAAGGTTGTAAGGCACGATCCACTATCGCCAAGGGATCACAAGATCATATTGATTCTCACAAGGTTGGTGGGTCTCATTCTCTAACCAAGGTGGATTTCTAAGTAGTTACGACCATATGGATTATGAGAAAGAGTGTGCGCAAGAGGAATCTGATGTAGGGCCAGATACTATTAGAGTTATAGTTCATATTTCATCTTTTTTGGAGTTATAGTTGTTTGATACAATTGATACTCATTTGTTCAAATCATTAAATTTGGTTTATGTTTCGGGATTTCATTCGGATCCTATGTCGTTCTTGTTATATATTTTAATGACTTTATGAAAGAGGTATGAAATAGGTTTCAAGTGACCCATGCGTTTGGTGGTGGTATTTTACATTGAGGTGGTTTGGTACATATTAGTGCTTGATCTGGACATCTTGAACTATATTATCGATGTGGATTAGATAATCATTTTGAAGGTCTATATAGAATGTTATCATTTTTTGGTATATTTCTTATCTACAAATGGGGTCTCTCATGTTTTCTAGGCTGAGTGGGTCTCTAGATCAGGAAGGATGAGGCATGTTTCTCCTTATTCCAGTATAATATCATGCTAGTAATTAGAAATATTTCTTGATATAGATTAACATTTCATAAGCGGTCATCTGACTACTTTTGTGTATGCATACTCTGAAATATTTTTTGGATAATGTTTCTGTTTTACCACCACAGAGAGAGGTTGATTTTTATATTGGCCTACTCCTAGGAACTATAAATTTTTCTATATAATCATATAGAAATGAAACCTATTGATTTGGTGGAACTTAAGGTACATCTTGTGGACCTAGAGCCAAAGGGATTTATTCATCCTAGAATGTCACTATGGGATTTTCCTGTACTGTTTTCTATGAATGTTGGTGAAATTATATACCTTTGAATTGACAATCAGAAGTTGAATCAGGTGACCGTTAAGAACAAGTATCCTTTATAAAAAATTAATGGCCTCTTTTTTCATCTTAGAGAAGCTCGGTAGTTTTATAATATTGACCTATGGTCATTGTACCATCATTTGAGATTCCAAGAGGAGAACATAAACAATACATCATTACATAATCAATATAGGTATTTCGAGTTTCCAGTTATTCCATTCTAACCCACTAACTCTCCCGTGTTATTAATGGATTTGATTAACCAAATATATCATCAGTTCATGGACTATTTTTTCATGATTGTTGGTGATGTTTTGTTATACTCCACGTTAGAGGTGGACCTTGTTGACCTTTTAGATTTCGTTCTTCAAAACAACAAATAACTTCTCCATTGTGGTCATATTTAAAAGGGAATTTTTTTATACTATAGGTGAGGTATCTATGGAATATGGAATCTGAGAGGTGCATCTTATTATATCCTAAAAAGGTATAGGAAGTTATGTACTAGAAAAACCGTAGAGATATTTATTGAGTATTGAAGCTTCTTGGGTTTATCTGGTTATTATAGGTGGTTTCTTTGATACCTCTGCAGGCATTAATTTTTAATGACAAAATTGACCCATAAGGGTGTAAATTTTTAGTGGGAAGGAAAATTTCAGAGATATTTTGAGGATCTAGATGTGAGGTTGGCTTCTAAACCAGTGCTGATTCTCCCAGAATAGGGTTCAGGTAATGATGTTTCCTTAGATGAATCAGGTATTAGTTTGGTATGTGTCTTTATTAAAGGGAAACATGTGGAGGCTTTTGGCCCATGACCGTTTTCCCTCATGAGAAGAACAACCCTACCCATCATTATTATTTGGAATAAATTATGTGTTCACTCAAGACGTGGAATCACTATCTTTTTCGGGAGATTTTTATAATGTATTATGATAAAAAAATAATGTTCTAACTCATAATGATATGAACCTGCAATAAGGGAAAAATATTTTTTATCTTCAAACCTTAGATTTTGATATCTTATATACCCATCAGAAATGAAATGTTGTTTTTGATGTGCTGAGTAAAAGAGTATTGATCAAATCATTGAAGGAATTTATTGAAGTGTGGTCTCTCATGAGTTTTTTCTGAGATGAGCTTGGGAGGGAAGGAGGTTGTTTTACATGTTCTCTTGGATATAATAATGGTTGATTCATCTTTGTATGAGCATGTTTGACCAGACCATATGAAATTCACTGAGAGATGATTCTTAGAAGAAGTCATAAATATTGGGGAGACCTTGGGAGAGTGTACTTAATCTCCTATTTTAAATTTATGCTTATGTAGCAGGTTGGTTGTTCCTTTTTTCCCTAATATAGGAGTTTTTAGATAGTGAACATTAGTTATGTTATTCTATGCACCGTGGGGAAACAATAATATACCATGATTTAAGATGTCAGTATTGGTGCTTGTGGATGAGGTGGTCAATTGTGGATTTTGTATCATAATGTCTCACTTTTCAAAGAGTTAAGGTGGAACACAAGAGGACTATAGGTTTTTTGCAGCCTTTACCTTTTCTGGTATTGAAGTAGGGATGAATTTCTATGGATTTCATCTTTAATTTACCATATAATACTGGTGAAAAGGATTCAATTTCTTTTATTATTGATATAATCCTTAAATTAATGCAATTTTTATAAATAAATGATATTATTAAAGTGGAATAGCTTGGGAAATTTACTTCTGATAGATTTTCTGACATCATGGGGTTCCCTCTATTTTTTTCTAATAGGGAATCAAGGTTCATAACCAAATTCTAGAATTTTTTTTCAATATGAAATGGGTACCAAGCTTAAATTGTGAATGGATTATCATCCAAAGAAGAATGTAATGATTTAGAGGGAATATTGGTTCTTGAGGATGATCCTTGGGCTAGTGTGCTTGACTCTGGTGGATATTCGAAAATAAATTTTCTTTCAGTGGTTTTTTCTTATAATAATATTTATTAGTCATCAATCAAGATGGAAAAATTTTAGGCTTTTAATGGACATAAAATGTTGATCTTCCTTTTTATGGATATAGTAGGGAGAGTCTTCCATAGTTGGGTCGAGTATGGTTCAAGAGAAAAAAGAGACAGTGTAGTTCATCCAGATGAAATTGATCATGGAATAGAGTAATCAGAAATAATATGTGAACCATCATAGTAGGCTACTCGAGTTTATGTTTGGTTATTGGGTTCTCCTTAGAGGTTTACCTAACTTGGGACATCATTGGTTGGGGAAGAATTATCTGTTGGAATTGAGGTTTTTGGGCCCTATGAGATCATAGAGATACTGGGGATGTTGGGATATCAATTTTAATTTATATTTGGTTTTACTTCTATCTAAGATGTATTTCATTTCTCATATTTGAGGTGGAGTATAACAAATAGTTATCATGTAATTAGGTCTGATGATGTAGATATTAAGAATAATAAAACATTGGTTTAGTATCCATCTTGGATTATATATAATTGGGACAGGGTATTTCATGTTAAAATGATCCCACTATTCTTGGTACAATGGTAGAAAAGATATAATTTCCATGATACATGGGAGAGGGAGTTATTGATGAGGAAGCAGGGACCTTATATTTTTGTAGAAATGGGATCGATAGCAATTTCTAGGGATAGAAGGATATTTTGGTGGGGAGATTGTAACACCATATTACCTTTCTTCCATGTATGTTCTAATCTTCTACCATGGTTTTTTTTGGTGTGTATGGACAACCATGAAATTTAGATAAAACCTATAATGGTGAGGTTAGGTATGTGTTTGAATTCAAAATATAATCCTATACTTTATAATATTCACGTGGAATTTACATGATGTGTGATGGGATTACAGGACATCTAATGGATTCCAAACTAATCATGTGGACTGAATACACAACATGAGAATCATACACATAATGTAATGTGAAAATTTAATTTTTAATTAAAAAGGAGGGGCATTTTTCAGTGTATGTTAGAATGATAGAATTTCACGATGTGTAAGGAAATACATGCCATGTATTTCCCAAAGTTACTGCTTTTAAAGTGTTGTATGGGTTATTGAGGATTCATTCTATTTTTAAGCTACCTCTGATCAAATAGTTATATTACCCTATGTGATTTTGGGTGATTTTTATCCATTTGTATCACATAATTTTGTGATTTAAATCCATTTTAGTTGGATTTTTCTTCTCTGGATGTCTGTTTATTTTGGATTCTACATCATTTCTTGTTACATCGCTAATTTTGGTATTGATTTGTAATCTGTTTGTATTCTTTGTAAATAATTTTCTATATTTTATCTTGCCTTTTCTTCCAAAGTACGATCTTGTTGTTTACGATCCCTTCTATGAAAGTCAATTAGGATTCATATGTCCTTTAGGAAGGTGGATCTATTCAAGCGATTAATTTTCTTGAATTTCCAATTATTCGCATTGATTCATTGATATACCAAATGAAATTACATGTGTTGAAATATGAAAGGAATGGGTTAGTGTTTCAAAGGGGTTCTTTTTTGGAAAACTGAATTGACATAATTTGTATAAAAATTGATTTTCTAACCTTGATGTATAATTTCATTAATTTGAAACAATTTAATAAAAACGTGATCATGGTTTTTAAAACATAAATTGATAAAAATTTAACAGTTGGATCCTTGGGTGCATCGATAAAGAGACATGGTTATCCCTAGTGTTTGTGACACCATAAATAGGTGACCACATATATCTTGATAGACTGTGGAAGGACTTGATATTAGTTTTATCCAACATAACGCCTTATTTTAGGATATAGATTTTCTAGTATGTATTGTCCCATAGGCTGAAGCCCAACTGGAATGTGCATTATTGTTTCTAGTTTATTATTGCATGATAGATTATTTCATTAATATTGAATCTCTTGAATTTTTATATTTCGATATTCCTGCCTAATTTTCTTATGACTGGATTTTTTATGGCTTTGGAAAACATCAAATATAATTTTTTTGAATACCTAAGGATTGTTTTATAAAGGTTTCCAAATTGTTTTATTTATAAAAATGCATGTAGAACTATTTTTTTTGGAAGCTATAACTTCTATATTTTGATATTAAAACTTGTATAGATTCCATGGTGGTTTTCTAAATGGATATATTTTTGACACACTAATTCTTCTTTTGGGCAGATGTGTACCTTTTTTTGTCGGATACATGTAAATAGAAGGCATTCTATAGCATACAGAATTCTCTTTACACCGTTATTCTAGTTTGAGGTGAAGGTTAGAAACTTTGAGACATGTTATTCTAGACTTGTCGTTCATGCTCGTTTATCTTTTCTATATTGTTTTTATCTCCCTTTTTCCTCTTTTTACTCTTGTTGTATGCCTTTTTTGCTTAAAATTGTTACTTGTTTTTTGTTTTCTTTGTTATACCTTGCCTCGTAATGGGATGACTTGGGTGACATGTTTGGTAGACCCATTTTGGTCTGTTATACTCTAGTTATTGGTACGGTATATAATTAAGGGATTTGGGTGGGTCTTGGATGGTGCAAAAGGCACATTAATTTATTATAGGAGATGATATGGGGCTTCCATTTATATTTGATGTTAGTGGCACAATTGTAATTTTTCAAAGTTTTAAAATAATTTCTTTCTACTTTGTTGGAAAAATGGCTTCAAAATGACTAATATTAATATGTGACATTGTTAAGGTCTAAATAAAACCATCCTTTTATGTTTCATTACGTTTTTACATTATTTTCACCTTTATTATTTTATTTTAATCCTCTAGTAAACTTGTTTTATCCTTAAACGTGGTAAGAGATTTTCAGTTTTTTACTATACATTATGACCAAAAATTAATATGACATTATTACATAATATTAATTATGATAATTACAAATATGGAATCAATTTGATCAAATTTAATTCGCTTAAGTGGCAGATTTTAATTTTATATTAAACTTGTATATGTAATGAAAATTTATTTTCCAAATAATATGTTTCCTTGAGTATAACATGTTTTTGCAACAAAATTAAGCATAAAATTGATTCTATTGAAATATATTGGAATCAAAATAATATAAATGAACTAATTTTTCCATTAATACCATTTTAAAAAATAATAACTTTTTAAATGCTTTAAAATCAAAATTTTTAATAAAAATTAGTATTATTCACTTTCCATCTAAAAATAATATTTTCAAAAAATTATCAAGAAAATAACTATGAGATAATTTGAAATTTTTATTTAAAAAATTAATATATTCTTTCAAATTTATTTTCAAAATTATTTAAATAAAATTAACTTTAAATAAGTACACAAAACACAATGAGATCACTTTTTAGGAAAATGATATTTTTATACATAAAAATGGATATATACTTATCTCATACCCATAAAATATATTGTATAAAAACATTTTATTGATTATATAATAAATAAATCATTAAAATCACTCACTAATTTTGATTAATTTTTTATTAGGATAAAAACAAATTGCGTGCATAAAAGTTTTTTTACAGATAAATGTCTCAATTTTTTTCAATTAGTTTTTTTATTTTTAATTAATAAATAATGAAAAAAAATGTATTGTATATATAACATAAAATTTGATAATTTAGTTATATTTTTCGTACCCACCAATCCAATGGAAATTAAGTAACTATCATAATTTATAATGATATTTTAATAGTATATTATGGTATATTCAAACTCGGTGTTGTAGCGCATGTTTTCAAACAAATAATTTTTTTTTGAAAAAAAATATCATAACAACCCCGTTTATTACAAAATACCCACCATTAAATGATTTTCTCCTTAAAAATGTTATAACTTCAATAATAACATATGATTATATCCCTAACTCATCACATACTTCTGTTCTCACATAGCTTCTTTGAATTTCTGATTACTCTAGGGAACTACTATAAGGTAAGTAGTTCTTTTTTTAGAACTTTATCTCTATGAACCAAGATGTTTACTCGATGTTTTTCCTAAGAAATATAATTTCCTTATATAAAAATAATTTATTTCAATATATATTATAGATCAAGTATGTACTTCTTCATGAGAGATACATGGAACACATTAGGAAATTGTGATGGGTTTAGTGCAAGCACCAAGCGATAAGCTACCAACCCTACATAATCAATAATATATGAGGGTCCAATATACATAGGGATTTGATTTCCATTCCTTCCTAATATAATAACTTTATTCCATGTATTAATTCATAGAAACACCTTCTCAACAACTTTTAACTCCAAATCTCAAAGAATATTATCAACATAACTTTTCTATAAACATTAATGTACCTTGATATGTTACTGAATGGATCTGAATTTACCTAAATTTTATTCTGCTAGCTCTTGTCCCAGTAGGTTTGTTTCTCTAACATTATCCTATAACATTGGATTTCTATATTATGTTTTTTCAAGGGAATCATAACGAGTCATCTAATTTCTTGAGTGAAATATATTATTGTAAAAAAACATTCATGGGGGAAGGTGTTGATCCCTACCACCATTAAATTCTAATAAACATGACCTCAACATATCCTATAGGTTTTTATGGTTATCTTATACTATAAATTTGTCTATGTATGATTAGAAATAAAGAAACCTAACTCTATATTCATATATTTTTTAAGACTTCAACAATAATTCAAGGTAAACCTCTTATCCCAAACAGATACTATAGAATGTAGTTCTCCCTCAATCATTACCACTTTCTTAATGTATATTCTTTAAATATGATCAAGAGATAAATCCCTTATATTGTAAATAGTGGGTAATGAATTTGTAAGGAGACTGAATGCAAACTAAATAAAATTACGGCCTTTATAAATTTTGGGGAGTCATGTAATAAAATCAAAGGTAATGTTTTCCCATTTTCATTCCGGTTTGGTAAATTGTGGTAACATCCCCTTATAATTTTTTATCTCAAACCTAACTTACATATATACCATGAATTGAGATAAATACTATACAATAACTCTCATCATTTTTTACCAAAAAAAATAATATTTCAAATCATGATACATCTTCATACATCTAGGATAAATAAAGAATGATGAACTAATAGATTCATACAACATGTTATTCATTAAATCTTTTATATATGGGACACATACATGGTTTTTTAATACTATCATTCCATCCCAATCATGGATAAACTAACTAAGATTTCTTACCTTCATCTACATATCAACATCTTCCTTTTGTGCCTCTTTAATCCCCACATGAATAGATTGTTGAACACTCATTTGAGAAAGATAATATATTTGTCCTTTTCAATATTTCAATATCTATTCTCTGAAAATAAATAAATATTAGATATTTCATTATCCCTGTCATCTATGATATAGAATTATAATTTTTACTCATGCATCGAACACCATGTTCACATTATTAGGGTATTAATATACTGAGTTTTCATAATATTTATTCTGCTCTAGACATCATATCTAGTTCATATTGTACTCTTTTTGAGTGAATATATATATATATATATATATATTAAATTTTTTATCAATATATATATCACATATTTTCCTATAAAGATAATGCTTCCATGTCTTTAATAAAAAACCTAATCCAGAAAACTCCATAACATGAGTTTTGTATTTTTTCTCAACAACATTCAATTTTCATGAGTAATAAGAAATTATCATATCATTATTCATGAGAATTCATCCCAATCCATTCTTTGATTCATCAATATACTAATAATTATTAGTCAGAATCAACGCTTCTGACCATTTAATAAGAAGAAATAAAAAGTACAGATAAGAGGTGGGTGGGATCAAACAAGTAGTAATGTCCTCATCCACCTAAAAATAGGCCTAGATATCATAATACGACATATCATTTCCATAATCAGAGACACTAGAAACCTCCCACTCAGATTGAGATTTATCCTGATTAAAAATCATAAGAATTTATGTGTCCACCTTCCTAGGAATCTTTGAAGACGATCTGGTAGTAACTTTCTTAGGATGGTTAGAATAATCCTTGTGTGGTCTCCGATTTGAGGGAACATATGTGAAACCCTCACCAACAGTCATATTTTCCTTAACACTCAAAATATACTCCTTGAAAGATGCATTTCCACCACTAAATAAAGCATGAATAGGGGTATTATGCTCCCTTTCATCCTCATAAACATTCCCTCATTTCTTAGACAACTCAGAAGATTGAAAGAGCTTCTGAATTTCCAGATGACAGTCAACACCTTGATGTACATTAACCTGATCTGAGACATCAACCTAAGAGAGATCATGGATAATCAACCCTGGAGACCATATAGGAAGTTCCGTAGCTGAAATAACCTCTTCAGCAACATCAACCCGAGGGACAAGGGGGCCACTATGAGCTTTCTACAGAGATACATCCACCAACAGACCTTCACCTTTAAGATTAGACACATGAGAATCACACTTCCCAGAAATCATCACATTAGTGACATTGGAGACTAGTTCCTTGAGTGCAGAACCACCATGAACAATGGTCTTTGATTTCCTTTAGGAGAGTTTTGCTGGATGACCCCCCCATTCCACACTCCTAACATGAGATATGCTTCTGACATGTCTCCAAAGAGTGTTCAACAACCATACATTCATTGCAGAAGAGAGGTTTCTTCTCATATTCAACATCAATTTGAATGTTATGAGAAGGATTATAAAGATTCACCTTTTCAACTAATGTGGAATTAAGGTTAACCTCCACCAAAATCCTTGAAAAGTGACCAAACCAGACTTCATCAGTCTCCTTTTCAAGACGAATCAGGGTCCTAATTGTTGTGGAAATGTCTTGAAAAATATTCTTATGCCAAAGGACCCAATTCATCCCATTCAAACAGACCCAGACCTAAGAAAAGGCATTTCTTATGAGAGAGACATTATTGTCCAAAGACCATTTATTTATGTAAATCCAACTAGGTTTTAATAGCAAGGTCCCAATACTACAAGCATGAATCTTCAATTCATCCTAAGGAAACATGCAATGAAAAAAACTCGACCAAGAGAAACGCATTTCCAATTAGAGAAACCCCATAAAATTGAGATTCTGCTCCTCAAACCTTGATGCTTTCATGGTTTTGACCTTTACTTAAAACAATATGTGCAGTCAAAGCGTTTTTTCCAATTTTCAATCTCTCAGCAAGTGCTGCAGGGTCAGCTTCAACGTGAGAAAAGGTGCCTTTACGGAGGATCCTACCATGACATGATTCTTTAGACATACATAGAGAACTAATTCCATTCAACTTTGGTCCTGAAGATATATTCCTTAAAGTATCATTATAATAGTGAGAGGAAAAATTATTACCACCCGGAAGAGTTGAGTCCATCCTATCATCTCACTTCTCCTTCAGAACGGGAGTCATTCGCGCATCACCATGGTTTAACTTCACTCTATCATCAAGACAATGCAATGAATCTTTAGGTCTAGAAAAGAGATCTGTATTCAGAAGAGGGTAGGTTTTTAGTATGTCGTTAGATCTATTAGGAATCTCGGTCGTCGAACTATCGCGGGAATCAACAGGGAATCGTGATTCTGGCGCCACATCAGCAGATCTAATGGGTAGATCTGAGGCGAGCTGAGAAGAGGCCAAATCATGGGTCACCAGCACATCCTTAGGGTTGCAAGAAGAAGATCTATTCCATGGGTCACGAGATGGTGTAGACACCAACGCAGAACCACTGGGGAGGAGAAGCTTCAATCCAAGGATGTGCAGAATGGCCTTGACCAAACCCTAGACTCCATCACCGTCGATGGATGCTCTTGTTTGTGCAGCCCGCATAGCCATCCATGAATCACTTTGATTCATCAATATAAATTACAAACCCTTCACCTCTATAGGGTATTTTATGAATAGGTTAACTTTCAATCCTCCTTTTTAGTTCCTTGAAATGTTCTTTATATTACGTTATCCAAGGGAACATGGATCCTTTCTGAGTTAAATTTGTTAATGAATTGGATATCCATGGAAATTTTTCTGTAAAAAATATATAATATCTATCCAATACTAGAAAACTATAAATCTTATTCATTGTGGTTGGAATGGAATAATGTTTAATAACATACATCATTAATGGATCCCCCAATATACCCTCACAAGATATTATATGACCCCAAAATAAAATATTCTATTTCCAGAATCAATATTATTTAAATTTTTCATTTAACATTTCTTTCCTTTGGTTCCCCTCTAAAATACTCAAGTAAACTTCATGGTCTCCCTTTCTATTGTAATATATAACGGTATCATATAAAAAGACTTCCACAACTGATTGTGGTAATATCTACAGAATATATTCATTAAATCCTTGTAAATGTAATGGTAATTAGTAATACAAAATGGAATGACTATAGATTCATATTTTCTATAAATTGTATGAAATGGCATCATGGTTATATCCTCTTTATTCACCCTTAATTGATGATTTCTAGAATGAAGATCAATCTTTTAAAATTATTGATCTCTACAAATTTGATCAAACAAGCCATATATATAGGGTAGAGTGTAATTTTTCTTGACAGTGATTTTATTATGTTCTAGATAATCAATGAAATTTTCATTGATATGTCATTATTCCTAACAAAAATAACTGGTGCACCTAAATTTGACACACTTAGTAGAATTAACCCCTTATCAAAACTCTCCTATAGTTGTTTCTTCAATTTTAGCAACTCAGTCAGTTCCATTCTATATGGATTCATTGAAATAGGTGTAGCACCATGCATAAGTTAGATTGAGAACAAAACATCACTATTTAGTGGATGTCATGAAACTAATCTATAAATATATAAAAAAACTCTTTCACAATAAGAATATCATATATTTTGACTTTCTCCCCAACCATTTGAGATAAACACACTTAGGAATAGAAATAAAGACCCATATAATTGATGAGATTTCCATCAGAAGTTCATATTTATCATGTCATGGATATATGATAGTTGTTTGGTTTAAAATATTAAATGTAGCCTCCCTTACTTATAATGTGATGCTTTGTTTATGTAGATAAATCTTTTCTATTCCTATGATAACATCAAATCCAACTATGGGGACAATAACAATATTTTTAGGAGGCACATTTCTATTCATGTCAAATAGAGAAAAATCATGGACTTGAGATGTGAATATTGTACCATTTGTATTTTCACTACTAATTTAATATCTAATAATTGTGGTAGAATTTTCATACCCATAATAAATTCTACAAATATAAATAGTGGTTATAATGATAGTCACAAAAAGCATTATAATTTCTACATTGGATGGTATGTTTACCATTTGTCATGTAATTATTGCACCCCTCTTCTAAAATAGTGATCTTGTTATATTTCCCATTGATGCTAGGCATAAGAGGTTGGTAACATCGATCATCATCATTAAATATCATATTTAAGAACTGGTTAAAATAATACTCATACTCATTAAATTTAAAACACTATATTTTAGTCGGTGTATTCTATGTAGATCTATCTGAATTCTTGTAATTATATAACTTATTCCAATAACATTGGTATTTAATTTCCCAATGACCCTACATTACACATTTAAAACATTTAAAAGTCCCTTAAATAAAATTTTCTTCATGTTTCCTTCCACAATACAAGCATAAATTAATGCTCATCTTCTTATCTCCATGGTTTTTATAATTTTCATTTGTATTTTAAATTTCCTTTCTTATAAAATCCATTATACTAACGCGTAACTCTAATGATCATTTACAAATGGATAGCACATCAAATGATTTATCCATATACACTGAATTCCCTTATGGATAATTACCTTCAAAAACATGGTTTTAATCCATTGAAGAATTCCTCAACCTTAATTATAGGTTGGATGGTAATAATAGATTAATACTTCCCCATTCTTGTAAAAATATTCCCATTCATACCAAGGCATTCATTATCATTCATATTTAGCTCTTGGAATTCCTTATTCATTTTCATATGAATAATTTGGGGAAGGTACTTATTGAAAAATAATATCTTAAAATCATCAAACTCGATGGATTAAATTTCATCATATTGCCTTATATTCTTAATAAAAGTCTAACATTGGTCTTTTTCAACTTCTAAATGATATATAGTTGAAATTGATTATTCATGATCTGAGCACTGGAGAATGGAAAATATCATTCGAATTTTCTTAATCTACATCTCAAAAACCTATGGTTTAGTGAACCCACTAAAATAAAGTGGGTTTTTAACCATGATGGACTCAATAGAACATTGGCCCCTCATTTTCTAACTTATAAGTTCAACATGATTCATATCTTGAGGATTTTTTATTAACAAAGAAACAATATTTTTAATTCAAGTTCCAATAACATTTAGTTTTTTAGGAGGATAATAATAACATCATCTATCAAATTCATCATCAACAAGGTTACATTGTATTCTAATAATTGACTAAAACAAAAAAAACCCAGTGTGAGAAACAATAATCCTAATAGAAAACCATATAATCATGAAAAATGATTTAAATAATGTCTTATCCAATAATAGTTATTTTCAATTTATGACATCTCGGGTTTTTCCTTGGATATTCATGATCATTTTCTCTTCAAATATTTCAAGAATTTTCATAATAAAATTGTGAATTAACCTAATCATATACCCTAGGAGTGTTAAAATAGGTTTGCAGTAAGGGTACCCTCTCTGTGAACTAGAATAATAGATGATATATACTCAAACCACTCATTTAGTTCATTCTCCAATACTTAGGATTATCTTAGGTGTTCTCACTAAAGATTTCTCATCCTAGTTTCCAAACAATAACTAACACCATCTCTAATACCAATTATATCAACCCATATTTTTCATACATAGATATTCCATCTTATTAGATTAATATTCATTAAAAAACATAGTGATCCATGCACAATCATATAGTTATAGTATATTTGAAATCCTGAATACATAAAGAACTGGTTAATAAGTGAACTATTTCCACTCCAACTAAGTTTTTTATAACATTCACCCAACTTAGACATATCATGCTTAATACATTTCTTCATAACCTATGGAAAGAAGACATAAGAAAGTATGGGATTATATTTTTAGTATGGTTAAAAAAGGGAGATATAAGTGACCACTTAAACATAACATGAGAATATGTTTAGAATAACATGGAGCCTAACATTTTGTAATTATACATCGTATAACATTGATTATAATCATTAGGCATGGAATAAATTGTATATGTTCGTTGGACATCAATCATTAAGGAATCCCAGAACATGGTCCATTAGAGCATTACATGGACATAAGAAATAATTGTTTCCATACAAATAAGAATGAAAAATAATTTCTTTAATAGTTATGGAACATTGTCACGAAAATCATAGTGGATTGGATTCACTACCCAAACAATCATAGTCGTCCAAATTCACCCCCAAGAATATGATTGTCAATGAATTTCCTTACTGGACTACTTTCTCTCCCCATTCTGGTCTAGATTATATCATGAGATATCCCTATTTGCCCAAGTCAATGGAGGTTAACATAATTTTAAGTCCACCGATCAAATAAAAAAATCATACAGATGCATTGCATAATATTATAAAGCATTCATCATATCATAAATCATTAAAAGAGATAAGATTAATAATTATTTCATCAATTCATAATCCATGGAAGAGAAGTGGTTTTAACAAACATATTATCATCATAATCATAATAACCCAAAGAAAGAATTGGGATGGTATCATTTGATCATATCCCCAGTACATATTATGAAACATCAAAGGATTCCATCCCAGATTGAAAATTCTTTTAAAAGATCACTTGGAACATTTCTTGATGAAAATAACCTTTTTACTTTGAAATAACATATTTAAAATTAAAAATAACCCAAAAATTAAATTATAACATATTATTTTAAAATAATCAGTAAACATGAAAAGAAATCATCAAATAATTGATTGTTCATGAAGGAGATAAATTGTATTCATTACTTCAATGTTGAAATAAGGATTCCATTCACATTTTTTGTAAAAATTATAAAGTACCTCATTTTGAAAACAACCAGAATATTCTTTTTTCCATTTTTTAAACAAAATAAAACACGTATAAAAATGAAATTAAATCATTATTATTGTAACATCCCGGGTAAATAACGAATATTAAATTTTCATATTTATTAATATTTGGGAATAAAATATTAATATTACTTTAAAGGGAATTCTATGTTCGATGGCGTACCCAGTACGCAACAATGAGTTTCCTTGAAATCTTACATTACACACTAATAATATAATAATATTATTTTAAATGGTAGTTAACACCTAGTCGTTGTAATGACAGGAATTAACAGAATAAACTAAAAAATGAATATATATGTTTTTTAAATATTTTAACAATTACCCAATAAATGATAGAGGCTTAAAATGCAAATGATTCCAATTTTAAGAATAAATATTCTAATATTCTTTAAAAGGTCGATTAACCTCCTTTTGATGGTGAACCCTTTTTAAAACTACTTTTTGTCAATTTTATATGTTATATTTGAAAAAATAAAATCCTTATTTAGAATCGGGACATCAAAATTTACTTTGTGTAAATTTTTTGTATTTTGCAGAAAATGTTCATTTTTTAATGAATAGTGAAAGATGCTGTATTTTAATTCAAAACATTCTTTTATTATAATTTATTTATTTGGTTATATTATATTTTTAATTGGTTTTAATGTTTAGTTAAAATATATTTTTTTAATTTAATCTAATGGTGGTCATTGGAATTAATTTCACTTTGAAATTGGGCACAAACAAGTGTCAATCTATTGATAGATATTGTTTCTTAAAAACACACTATTTATTTTGACAGTAGAAATTAATTATAAAATTAATTAATGAAACTTATATGATTTTAATTTGGTAAAATGGACATAATTTTGGAATTTGGAATATCAAATTTACTTTGGATAAGTTTTTCGTATTTATCTGACAAATGTTCATTTTTATTGAATAGTGAAAAATACTGCATTTTACTTCAAAAATGTTTTTTCATCTAATTTAATTATATAGTTAGATTGTACTTTTAATTGGTTTTAAAGTTTAATTGAATTATTTTTTTATCACTTAAAACAATTTTGTTCATTGGATGTAATTTCACTTTTCAATTAGATGTAAAAACAAGTCGATCTTTTGATAAATTTTACTGCTTAAAAACCCGTCTTTGGTTGGAACAAAGAGAATTATTTTTAAATTAATTACTGAAATTTTTTGTGTTTGGAATTTGGTAAAATGGATTCCATATTTGGAGTAAGAAGGCCCAAATTATTTAATTAAGACTATTTTGTTTTTTGAAATTATGAATAGTAACGATGGTAATTATCTGTAATTATCGTGATTAATTAGTAATCATGTAGTTAAGGGTAATAAAATAATATAATAATAATACAAAATGACTCCAACATGTGTCCAAATATTCGTTTTTGAGTCATGGACGACCATGATAAGCTTTTTACCAAACTTGAGGGCCCATGGAGTCACATGGGTGTGATAGTGACATTTATGACATTATTTTTAAAAAAGAAGAGAAATATAACAAAGGTTTGTATATCCTATGTAAAAAAAATTTAATTTGATTTACATAAATGACCTATTAGATTATATATATTAACTTTAAAAATAAAAATATTTCCTACATCATGGTTTTTTTTAATTTTTAGACATTAAATAAATAAATTTATTTATGACACCATGATGATGCACTGATTAACTCATTAATGAACGATTTAAATAAAATGAATAGATAAGGTAAAATATAAGACTTACAATTGTTAGAAACCTATTTTATGGGTTTATTTCGAACCCTTATCACTTTATCTGTAAAATATATCTTTTTGTGTCCTTTAAAATCCGCAAAATCACATTATAATAAAGTAACATTTCAAGACTTTCCAAAAGTGACCCTCCTCCCTCTTATAAATGGACCACAACTCTACCCCCTTACCCACACCTCTCAAGCCCTTGGATCGTCCAAAATATGATCATATTATCTCTCCACATATTTATCTTACTCTTAGAATCCTCACATTGGGCAGAAGTCTTTCCAAGGAAGCCTTTGGCTCAAATCAAAAAGAGTTACCCGATTTAGAGGTAATGTCTTCTCTCGAGTTTCTATCTATTATTTTCATTCTTCACTCTCCAATATCTTCTAATTATTTGATCCCATAATAACACCATTATACTAAATATACTAGGATATTGTAATGATAGGAATTCTACTTTCACTAACACACACCTCCGTCTAATGGTTAAAGAACATAATGTTTCTATGGGTGGCGAATTATTGCCTCACGAAACGATGATTGTTCGATCTTCTTTTAACACCTATCATGGAGGAAATTTTGATAGAACTATATTTATATGTGATATATATTATATTTATGTCCTATTTTTGCTTCTGTATTTTATATTTAAAACATAACTTTATGCTTTTAATGTTGTGGAAATGCGATAATTTCATGTGAGGAAGTGTGGACAATAACCCCCTCAAGTGATGTGACTCGTTCATGCTAAACATGTAATTTATAGATAATGTTATTAATGAACTTATTTTACCTATATAACATATATATTATACTGTAATTATAATATATCTATGTCTCATTTAGTTTTAAAGTCCATTAATAAGACAAAAAATGAAAGTAGCGTTCATGCGTACTTACGGCCTACCATCTCCATGAATGGTACATTTCAATTATTATATCCAAACATTATGGAATATTATTAAATACATATATAATGGATATATATGATATTTAAATCATGTAAACCGTTCTGGATATGATTTAATTATAACTACATGGATAATTATCTTCAAACATGTTCATTTTTGACTCATGTACCGAACATTGACAAAACGTTTGATATGAACTCACATAATTAACTAGTTATTATAACAGGATAATATGTGATATTAATTAAATAATAAAATTTTATGGAAGTCCTTTATAAATTATAAAATTACCAAGGTTTTTTATTTAGGAATTTAAAGAAACGAACAAGACAAGTCGGACTTGAGGTAAGGGGATTTCTTATCTCACATTTAATTCCATGAGATTCCCATTGTTTGCCACATATTTGTTGCATGTGGTGTATTTTGTACTTACATTTCATATATTTTATCAGGATTCTATTTATATTCATGTTATTATGTGATTAATTTTGTTCTTATTATCTTTTGGTCATATGACTCGATTTATTACAATGAGGTAAGGGTTTTTATCTCTCTATTTATTCCCATGAGATTCATGCTATATATGTCACTATCTACTTTGAGTGGTGTATGTACTGACCATTATTCTAAACTTTGTGTAATATAATTTCGTTTATGGGTATTTACATCAACATTTTATATTCCTTCATTCATGGGGTGTACGTTTCGAAAGTTACCCAAAATCGGTAAGGGAACCTTTCACCCTCTTCTTTTTAAAATATGTCTTTTTGTTATGTCTTTTATTTTACATCTTATTATGTTGGGATATGTTCTTATATATCCTTATTGATGTAAATTTTATGTTCAAGTGATGAGATACCATTTTCTCTCTCATCAACTCATTTTCTGAATTTCAAACTGACGGCGTTAGGCTGTCGAATTTTTGTAAGGGATCTTCTTAACCCAATTTCAATTCTTTGGTTTAAACCTCTACTTCTTGATTATGTCATGCTATGAATATGTGTGAATGACCTATGATCTTTTTAACGTAATATCCACTTATATTTGGTGTATTTATATTTTTCACACATGATTATTCCAATTATTTATCCTTAATCTAAGGATACCATCTTTATAAGGGACATCATCTCAATATCCTTTCATTGAGGCATATTTTGTTTTAATAAAAGACTTTCTTTTATACGCTGTATAAACACCTTTGACCTTTCATTTCATTCAAAGTGAATCTTTTTATACAAATCATTTTACAAAATGACATAAAGGAATGTTTCTTTTAATGTACGTAGTGACAACGTCCTTTCCGCCGCAGTGAGTATTATTTGATCTTTGGCTTCCTCAACAAGCCCTAATGTTTTTAAAATAAAATAAATACCATATACTATTTTATTTATTTTGGTATTGAAAATGGTTTTGATAATGGATTTTTTATGTCAATATATTTAAGTGATATTATAAGGCCCCAGCCTTAAACCTTACTTAATCTTGAGTTATTACAAGATTACACATTGAGGATCTTTTCGGGTTTAGAGTTTTAGAGAATTAGATTATAAAACTTGCATTACATTCCACATATAAACAAAGTGGTTACATAAAGATATTATTCTTCATTCCCATCAATGGAAAAACATTTAAAATAAAACATGGATTATTTCTTGACACATCCTTAACTATATCATCTTATCATGTACCTTTCCCTTGACCTGTGAAAAACATTTCAAAAACTTGGGATGAGCATAAAAACTCAGTATGGGTGTAAAAAAAACATGGAAAGGAAACATGAGTTCATATATACATAAGAATGAAATCATACTTTACCCATAAAACATAGGCACTTTAACATACCTCATAAAATCATGAATAAAACATAGAAATCATAAGACATAAAGGTAACTTGAGGCATTCATAACATTCTTACGTAGGGAGTAACCCTCTTGGTTACGTTTGGAATACCCATCACAGTATATTCCCTAAAATCTCTTCGGAGAAACCATAACGTTTCACTCCTTCACGTTACCCAATGCATTGGAGAGCTATAACGGGCTCACCCACCCTTAGTTTATCACGGAACCACCCGTCTTCATAATAATGCCCAAGAACCATAACATAATCATATCACATAAAACGTGCATAAAGGAAACATAAAATTTCCACATTCCAATCACG
The DNA here is from genome assembly GCA_963277665.1 of Viscum album. NCBI lineage: Eukaryota > Viridiplantae > Streptophyta > Magnoliopsida > Santalales > Viscaceae > Viscum > Viscum album. The sequence continues at coordinate 1,939,237,164 of OY728140.1, read as the reverse complement.
AGATATCAATACAACACATTGATATAAAAACATTATGAAAACCATTTTTAATACCAAAATAAAAGAAAAGTAAAACGTGGTATTTATTTTTCTTTTAAAAAGAAGGTATGGCTTGTAGAGGAAGCCGAAACTCAAATAACGGTCACGACGGCGGAGAAGTCGTTGTCGCCGCATACGTACGACAAAAACATTCCCTTTTGTCGTTTAGTAAACGCTTCGTATAAAAAAGATTCCTTTTGAATAAACGTAAAAGTCAAAGGGGTTTATACACCTTATAAAAGAAAGTTGTGTGTAAAATAAAATATGCCTCAACGAAAGGAGATTGAGACGAAGTCCCATACCTCGTATCCGACTTGACCCGACCGTTCTTTAATCTCCTGAATAATAAACTTGAGTTAATCTCTACTTGACTATGAATCTTTTTCAAGTTCATTATTCCATTTATACCATGTTATGAACATCATGTAATCAGTTAAGTTAATAATGTTCATTTTGTCGGTATTTGGTTCTTAAGTCAAAAATAGACTTCTTACACTTACATGTTGTTAATTTGGTCAAAGGTTCATTATATCCAGAATGGTATTCATGATGTAGATATCATATATGTCATATATATCCAGTACTTACATGCATTTATAATATTACATAATCATTTAGAGGTAAGAAATGAAATGCACCGTTCATGGAGACGGTAAGCCGTACGTACGCATGAACGCTACTTTCATTTCTATTTCATATCTTATGGAATGGAATCATAATGATATAAGAGTATATTATAATTCCAGTATAATAACATATATAATATCATTAACTTTATCCCTTACACATCCCACATATGGTATTAACGAATCAAATCACTTTCAGGGGGCGGTAGTCCGCACTTCCTAAAATGAAGATATCGTGTTTACCCATAATGGAAACCATAAAGGTATGCCAAAAATTAAAAAAAACAGAAGCTTAAGGAAAACATAAACATATTATATATCATATATAAAAATAGTGACATCATAATGGCCACCTTTGAAGGTGTTAAATGAGTGTTGAACAATCATCGTTTCGGGAGACAGAATTTCGCCATCCACGGAAGCCGTATGTTCTTTAACCATTTGATGTAGTTGTGTGAGAGTTTAGCTCAAATAAATATTATAACAACATCCTTGTATATTGAAGATACTGGTGTTGTTACAAAATAAGTAAATAAAAAGAGTTTAGGGGGTTGGAGAAGCAAAATAAAACAAATGAACATGAGAGAATGAATTACCTTTAAAAGTGTAACTCCTTTTGATTTGAGCCTAAAGGCTTCCTTTGAAATGATTCTGCCTAAAGGGAATCCTCTAGGATGAGGAGAGGGATGTGGAGAGAGTAAATGGGCAGGGTTTGGCCGAGCCAAAGGCTTGATAAGTGTGTGAAATGAGGTAGAGGTGGGGGCCTTTTATAAGAGGAGAGGAGGGGCACTTTTGGAAAGTAAAGAAATATTACTTTATTTGAAAATGTGTTTCGGTTTCAAAAGGTCCCACATTGATATAATTCGTGGATAAGGTTATAAGGGTTCGAAATCCACTCATCCAATTGGTTTTGGCCATGTTTAGTTCATAGATTTTACATTGTCTTTCCATTTTATTTAAATCGTCAAATAATGATGTCATCGCTGCATCATTATTATGTCATAAATAATTTAATTTATTTAATGTCTAAAAATTATAAAAAAATTAATATGATGTAGGAAACCTTTTTATATTTCCAATGACTATTTATAATCAAAAATATGACTTGTATAACCCTACTTAAAAATTGTTTTAGTAAAACATATCATGTTTGTGTCAATTTTACTTTTCCATTAAATAAAAATATATTATTGTCATTTTCCAACTAAAGTGGCTCCATGGGGTCCCCAAGTTGGCCCATGGCTTGTCTTGGTCGGCCATGACTCACCCAATAGGTTTAGGACAAGTGTCATGGTGTTTTCACATTCCTATAATATCATTTTTACCTTAAACTACACTAATTACCACTAATCGCGATTAAGAACTTAATAAGTTACTATTCACCAAAAAATTATTATAATCTCATTGAACCACATTTTACTTCTTAATGACAACCATGTATGTCGGATTTTCAAAATTCAATACACATTAGTGGTAAACTTTCATTTAACTGAAAAATCCGTTTGCTTGATTACCACTTAGTGGTTTCACTATTCATCAAAAATTGAAGTTTTTCAGAAAATTACCAAAAAATCACCCTAAGATATATTTGATATTACAAATTCAAAAATGAAGTCTATTTTACAAAATTCAAAACATATAGGTCACATTAATTAATTTAATAATTAATTCCCGCTGCCAGAGCAAAAAGCGTGTTTTTACAAAACAATAAGTATCAAAAGATTGACACCAGTTTAAGTCTAATTTCAAAGTGAAATTGATTCCAATGACCTCCATTTGATAAAATGGTAAAAATATATTCTAATTTCACTTCAAAACCAATTCAAAACATAATCTAATCATATAAATAAATTAGGTTAAAAAGTAGTTTTGATGTAAAATGCAGTATTTTTCACTATTCATTAAAAAATGAACATTGTCAGAAAAATACCAAAAATTCACACAAGGTAAATTTTGATGTCCCAATCATAAAGAATAAGTTTATTTTGACAAACATAGTTTATAAAATTGTCAAAATATAGATTCAAAAATGGTTTGCCATCAAAAGGCAGTAAAACAATCTTTTAAGAATATTAGTGTATTCCATGCATAAGATTGTATTTATTTTCATTTTAAGCCTCTATAACACTATCTTAATCATTAATAGACATAGATAAAAATATCTATTATTCATTACTTACTTGGGATGTTACATCCTTCCCCCCTTTAGAAAATTGCGTCCCCGCAATTTATTTACTTATCGAGTAAATGGGGGTACTTATCCCTCATTGCATTTTCATATTCCCATGTTTCCTCTTCAATCATGTGGTTTTTCCACAAAACCTTTACCTGATGAATCAACTTATTCCGTAACACTTGCTCCCTGTGGTCAAGAATCTAGACCGGTTGTTCCTCGTAAGATAGGTTCTCTTCCAGCTGAACTACCTCTGGACTCAAAACATGAGATGGATCTGGCATATACTTTCTCAACATCGAAACGTGAAAAACATTGTGTACCTGAGATAAACTTGGAGGTAAAGCCACTCGGTATGCAACTGATCCAACTCTCTCCAGAATTTCGTATGGTCCAATGAACCTTGGACTCAACTTTCCTTTCTTACCAAATCTCATCACACTTTTCCAAGGAGAAACCTTGAGAAAAACATGATCACCTACCTCAAAAGATAGATCCTTACTCCGGTTATCCGCATAACTCTTCTGCCTGCTCTGAGCTGTTCTCATGTGTTTCTGAATCAGCTGAACTTTTTCTGCCATCTCTTCTACCAATTCTGGTCCCATCAACTTCCTTTCACCCACTTCATCCCAGAAAGCTGGAGTTCGACACCGCTTCCCATATAATGCCTGAAATGGTGCCATCTGTATACTGGAATGAAAACTGTTATTATATGAAAACTCAACCAAAGAAAGATGTTGGTCCCAACTTCCCTGATAATCCATAGAACAAGCTCGTAGCATATCCTCCAATGTCTGAATTGTTTGTTCTGACTGCCCATCTGATTGAGGATGAAAATCTGTACTAAAATTTAATTCAGTACCCAACGACTTCTGAAGGCCTTTCCAAAAGTTAGAAGTAAACCTGGGATCACGATCCGATACAATGGAGAGAGGAACTCCATGTAACCTGACTATCTCTTTAAGATACAAACGGAAAAGTTGATCAAGAGAGAAAGTATCTCGTATAGCAATGAAATGAGCAGATTTGGTCAAGCGATCAACAATAACCCAGATTGCATTATTACCTCGAGATGTCTTCGGTAATCCAACAACAAAGTCCATGGATATATTCTCCCATTTCCACTCTGGCACTGGTAAAGGCTGAAGCATCCCTTTCGGTAACTGCCTCTCTGCTTTAACCTGCTGACAAGTCAAACACTTCACAGTAAAATCAGCAATATCTCTTTTCATTCCATCCCACTAGTAATACTCACGCAGATCTCTATACATCTTAGTACTGCCCGGATGAACTGAAAACGGTGAACTATGAGCTTCACATAACAACTCTCTCTTCAACTGTGAATCACAAGGCACACACAATCTCTTCCCAAATCTCAAAACACAATCATTATCAATGTTGAATTCAGGCAACTTACCTTTCTGAACCAGCTCTACCTTTTTCTGCAACTCACTGTCTTGCTTCTGTGCTTGCTTGATTCTATCTGATAGAGATGATCTCACTGATACCTGAAACAAAACAGAAGGACTCCCTGCACCAACAACTTCTATGCCAAAGTTCATCAAATCCTTAACCAAAGGATCACGTTCCAACCGCAACATTGTTAATGAAGCATTACTTTTTCGACTCAAAGCATCAGCCACTTTATTTGCTTTTCCCGGATGGTAATGAATTGTAAAATCATAATCCTTGATTAATTCCAGCCATCTTCTTTGTCTCATGTTCAATTCTTTCAGAGTGAATATATACTTTAAACTTTTGTGATCGGTATATATTTCACACTTTACTCCATACAAATGATGCCTCCAAATTTTTAAAGGAAAAACAACAGCAGCTAATTCCAAATCATATGTAGGGTAATTTACCTCATGAGTTTTCAACTGTCGTGAAGCATAAGCAATTACCTGATCATTCTGCATTAGGACGCAACCAAGTCCTTTCAATGAAGCATCACTGTATATGACAAACTCACCATTCCTGGAAGGTAGTGCCAAAACTGAAGCATTCACCAATCTTCTTTTCAATTCCTGAAAACAATCATCACATTCTTTTGTCCAGATAAACTTAACACCCTTCCGAGTTAGCTTAGTCATTGGACTAGATAACCGTGAAAAATTTCTAACAAACCTTCGGTAATAGCCCGCCAAACCAAGGAAGCTACGAATCTCGGTTACATTTGTGGGTCTTGGCCATTCTTCCACAACTTTTGTTTTTGCGGGATCAACAGTTATTCCATCTTTAGAAACAATGTGACCAAGGAAAGAAATTTGTTGCAACCAAAACTCACACTTGCTGAATTTCCCATACAGTTTCTTTTCTTTTAAGGTTTGCAAGATAACCCTTAAATGTTTTTCATGCTCTTCTTTACTTTTAGAAAACACCAAAATATCATCAATGAAAACCACCACAAACTTATCCAAGAACTCATGGAAAATTATATTCATTAAGTCTATGAATATAGCAGGTGCATTGGTTAGCCCAAAAGGCATTACTACATATTCATAATGGCCATATCTCGTACGGAACGCGGTCTTCGGAATATCTTCCTCCTTTACCTTCAGCTGATGGTACCCCGATCTCAAGTCAATCTTTGAAAAAAACTGAGCTCCCTGGAGCTGATCAAACAAATCATCGATATGAGGCAAAGGATATTTGTTCTTAACAGTGATATTATTCAAGGCTCTATAATCAATGCAAAGTCTCATAGAACCATCTTTCTTTTTAACAAATAAAACAGGAGCACCCCATGGTGATGTGCTAGGTCTAATGAAACCTTTCTCTAATAAATCTTGCAATTGCTCCTTCAACTCTAAAAGTTCAATTTGTGCCATTCGATAAGGGGGTTTTGAAATTGGCTTAGCATCAGGAACTAAGTCAACAGTAAACTCAACTTCCCGATCTGGTATTATTCCAGGCAACTCATCAAGAAAAACATCAGGATACTCATTTACCACTGGAACATCATTAATCTGAACAGTTCCTTTATTTTCAACGACGTGTGAAAGGTAACATTCATTTCCATCTTTTACAAGTTTCTTGGCCTCTTGATATGTTATCAAAAGTAAGGGTTCATTCTTGTAAACAAACTGAAAGTCTTTCTGAAAAGAAACTTCTTTAGCTCTACAGTCAATCTTAGCATGGTAAATAGAGAGCCAATCCATACCCAGGATAACATCAAACTCTACTATAGGTATAACAATAAGGTTTGCAAGTAGGTTCTTTCCACAGATAAGGATAGGAAGATTTTTATAAATTCTTTTTTCCTCGACACTTCCCCCAGGTGTTTTTACCAATAGTTCAGGAGTCATTTATTGAGATGGTATTCCCATTTTACTAGAAAAGGTTTCAGAGATGAAAGAATGTGTAGACCCCGAATCAAACAACACACTGGCATAATCTGAAAAAACAAACAAAGTACCTGATACCACTTCATTTGATGGCCCGACATTTGCTGAAGTAGTTGCAAAGGATTTCACCACCCCTTTCTGCTTGTAGTCTAACTGCTTCCCATCACTCAAGCTCCTTGTCGGACACTCGTTTGCATAGTGACCCATCTCATTGCACTTATAACATTTCACTAACTGTAAATCAAATTTGTTCTTAACTTCACCTTGATACTTTTCAGTGCAATCATGAGCCTTATGTCCCATCTTACCACATCGGTAGCACTTCCCAGAATTCAGAAGACATTCCCCAGCATGCCTTTTGCCACATTTATCACAAACTGGAAACTTAGTTCTCTTACCATCAGACTTTTTTGAAGAATTCTTACCTTTCTCCTGCCACCTCGGTCTCTTTTTCTGCTGGTTGTTATAGAAAACTTGGTCATCGGCAAACTCCATTTCCACCTTCTCAGCACATCGAACAAGCTTTTCATAACTTTTAAACTCACGATAAGCTAATGCCCTTCGATACTTTGGCTTTAATCCTGATTAAAAACGATTGATTTTACTATCAAGGTCCCGGATAAAATTTGGAGCATACCTTGCCAATCGAGTGAACCTTTCTTCATAAACAGCCACTGAGTCTTCCTCTTGCCTCAATTCCAAGAATTGCTTTTCCATCCTAAGTCGAACAGCCTTAGGAAAATACTTCTCAAGAAACATACCTTTGAATTCATCCCAGTCAAGAGCATCAATCTCATCGGCGTCCCTGATATTTTTAACCATAGGCCACCACTGATCTGCTTCACCCTCCAAACGGTAAATAGCAAGACTAACCTTTTGATTGTCTGAACACCCCATGACATCAAAAATCTTCTCCAGTTCTTTAATCCACCCTTCAGCTAGCACAGGGTCAGATGATCCTCTGAATGATGGTGGATGTTGCCTCATGAAATGTTCCACCACTTACATGTTCCTCTGTGGTTGTTCTGGCTGATCTCGTGCATGGATACCACCGCCATTTATCGCTTGAGTCAACTGCGCCATTACTTCAACAAACTGTTCAGTTCCAATTCCGACCATTTCTGGATGCTGATTCGGAAGGTTATTTCCTTCTGTATGCCTTCCTAGCACTGCTTCTCTGTTTCCTCTGCGGAAAACCATTCTGAACAAACATGTCTTAGATGAAGCAACATGGTAATCTTTAAATGCTATATCATTTCAAAAAAATATTTTTGGATAATCATTTAATAGAATTCTAACTCCTAAAGTTATCTAAACCGACCTCTGATACCAACTATAAGGCCCCAGCCTTAAATCTTACTTAATCTTGAGTTATTACAAGATTACACATTGAGGATCTTTTCGGGTTTAGAGTTTTAGAGAATTAGATCATAAAACTTGCATTACATTCCACATATAAACAAAGTGGTTACATAAAGATAGTATTCTTCATTCCCATCAATGGAAACACATTTAAAATAAAACATGGATTATTTCTTGACACATCCTTGACTATATCATCTTATCATGTACCTTTCCCTTGACCTGTGAAAAACATTTCAAAAACTTGGGATGAGCATAAAACTCAGTATGGGTGTAAAAAAAAACATGGAAAGGAAACATGAGTTCATATATACATAAGAATGAAATCATACTTTACCCATAAAACATAGGCACTTTAACATACCTCATAAAATCATGAATAAAACATAGAAATCATAAGACATAAAGGTAACTTGAGGCATTCATAACATTCTTACGTAGGGAGTAACCCTCATTGTTACGTTTGGAATACCCATCACAGTATATTCCCTAAAATCTCTTCGGAGAAACCTTAACGTTTCACTCCTTCGCGTTACCCAATGCATTGGAGAGCTATAACGGGCTCACCCGCCCTTAGTTTATCACGGAACCACCCGTCTTCATAATAATGCCCAAGAACCATAACATAATCATATCACATAAAACGTGCATAAAGGAAACCTAAAATTTCCACATTCCAATCACGAGATATCAATACAACACATTGATATAAAAACATTATGAAAACCATTTTTAATACCAAAATAAAAGAAAAGTAAAACGTGGTATTTATTTTTCTTTTAAAAAGAAGGTATGGCTTGTAGAGGAAGCCGAAACTCAAATAACGGTCACGACGGCGGAGAAGTCGTTGTCGCCGCATACGTACGACAAAAAAATTCCCTTTTGTCATTTAGTAAACGCTTCGTATAAAAAAGATTCCTTTTGAATAAACGTAAAAGTCAAAGGGGTTTATACACCGTATAAAAGAAAGTTGTGTATAAAATAAAATATGCCTCAACGAAAGGAGATTGAGACGAAGTCCCATACCTCGTATCCGACTTGACCCGACCGTTCTTTAATCTCCTGAATAATAAACATGAGTTAATCTCTACTTGATTATGAATCTTTTTCAAGTTCATTATTCCTTTTATACCATGTTATGAACATCATGTAATCAGTTAAGTTAATAATGTTCATTTTGTCGGTATTTGGTTCTTAAGTCAAAAATAGACTTCTTACACTTACATGTTGTTAATTTGGTCAAAGGTTCATTATATCCAGAATGGTATTCATGATGTAGATATCATATATGTCATATATATCCAGTACTTACATGCATTTATAATGTTACATAATCATTTAGAGGTAAGAAATGAAATGCACCGTTCATGGAGACGGTAAGCCGTACGTACGCATGAACGCTACTTTCATTTCTATTTCATATCTTCTGGAATGGAATCATAATGATATAAGAGTATATTATAATTACAGTATAATAACATATATAATATCATTAACTTTATCCCTTACACATCCCACATATGGTATTAACGAATCAAATCACTTTCAGGGGGCGGTAGTCCGCACTTCCTAAAATGAAGATATCGTGTTTACCCATATTGGAAACCATAAAGGTATGCCAAAAATGAAAAAAAACAGAAGCTTAAGGAAAACATAAACATATTATATATCATATATAAAAATAGTGACATCATAATGGCCACCTTTGAAGGTGTTAAATGAGTGTTGAACAATCATCGTTTCGGGAGGCAGAATTTCGCCATCCACGGAAACCGTATGTTCTTTAACCATTTGATGTAGTTGTGTGAGAGTGTAGCTCAAATAAATATTATAACAACATCCTTGTATATTGAAGATACTTGTGTTGTTACAAAATAAGTAAATAAAAAGAGTTTAGGGGGTTGGAGAAGCAAAATAAAACAAATGAACATGAGAGAATGAATTACCTTTAAAAGTGTAACTCATTTTGATTTGAGCCTAAAGGCTTCCTTTGAAATGATTCTTCCCAAAGGGAATCCTCTAGGATGAGGAGAGGGATGTGGAGAGAGTAAATGGGCAGGGTTTGGCCGAGCCAAAGGCTTGATAAGTGTGTGAAATGAGGTAGAGGTGGGGGCCTTTTATAAGAGGAGAGGAGGGGCACTTTTGGAAAGTAAAGAAATATTACTTTATTTGAAAATGTGTTTCGGTTTCAAAAGGTCCCACATTGATATAATTCGTGGCTAAGGTTATAAGGGTTCGAAATCCACTCATCCAATTGGTTTTGGCCATGTTTAGTTCATAGATTTTACATTGTCTTTCCATTTTATTTAAATCGTCAAATAAAGATGTCATCGCTGCATCATTATTATGTCATAAATAATTTAATTTATTTAATGTCTAAAAATTATAAAAAAATTAATATGATGTAGGAAATCTTTTTAGCTTTCCAATGACTATTTATAATCAAAAATATGACTTGTATAACCCTACTTAAAAATTGTTTTAGTAAAACATATCATGTTTGTGTCAATTTTACTTTTCCATTAAATAAAAATATATTATTGTCATTTTCCAACTAAAGTGGCTCCATGAGGTCCCCAAGTTGGCCCATGGCTTGTCTTGGTCGGCCATGACTCACCCAATAGGTGTAGGACAAGTGTCATGGTGTTTTCACATTCCTATAATATCATTTTTACCTTAAACTACACTAACTACCACTAATCGCGATTAAGAACTTAATAAGTTACTATTCACCAAAAAATTATTATAATCTCATTGAACCACATTTTACTTCTTAATTACAACCATGTATGTCGGATTTTCAAAATTCAATACACATTAGTGGTAAACTTTCATTTAACTGAAAAATCAGTTTGCTTGATTACCACTTAGTGGTTTCACTATTCATCAAAAATTGAAGTTTTTCAGAAAATTACCAAAAATTCACCCTAAGATATATTTGATATTCCGAATTCAAAAATGAAGTCTATTTTACAAAATTCAAAACATATAGGTCACATTAATTAATTTAATAATTAATTCCCGCTGCCAGAGCAAAAAGCGTGTTTTTACAAAACAATAAGTATCAAAAGATTGACACCAGTTTAAGTCTAATTTCAAAGTGAAATTGATTCCAATGACCTCCATTTGATAAAATGGTAAAAATATATTCTAATTTCACTTCAAAACCAATTCAAAACATAATATAATCATATAAATAAATTAGGTTAAAAAGTAGTTTTGATGTAAAATGCAGTATTTTTAACTATTCATTAAAAAATGAACATTGTCAGAAAAATACCAAAAATTCACACAAGGTAAATTTTGATGTCCCAATCATAAAGAATAAGTTTATTTTGACAAACATAGTTTATAAAATTGTCAAAATATAGATTCAAAAATTGTTTGCCATCAAAAGGCAGTAAAACAATCTTTTAAGAATATTAGTGTATTCCATGCATAAGATTGTATTTATTTTCATTTTAAGCCTCTATAACACTATCTTAATCATTAATAGACATAGATAAAAATATCTATTATTCATTACTTACTTGGGATGTTACATCCTTCCCCCCTTTAGAAAATTGCGTCCCCGCAATTTATTTACTTATCGAGTAAATAGGGGTACTAATCCCTCATTGCATTTTCAGATTCCCATGTTGCCTCTTCAATCATGTGGTTTTTCCACAAAACCTTTACCTGATGAATCACCTTATTCCGTAACACTTGCTCCCTGTGGTCAAGAATCTAGACTGGTTGTTCCTCGTAAGATAGGTTCTCTTCCAGCTGAACTACCTCTGGACTCAAAACATGAGATGGATCTGGCATATACTTTCTCAACATCGAAACGTGAAAAACATTGTGTACCTGAGATAAACTTGGAGGTAAAGCCACTCGGTATGCAACTGATCCAACTCTCTCCAGAATTTCGTATGGTCCAATGAACCTTGGACTCAACTTTCCTTTCTTACCAAATCTCATCACACTTTTCCAAGGAGAAACCTTGAGAAAAACATGATCACCTACCTCGAAAGATAGATCCTTCCTCCGGTTATCCGCATAACTCTTCTGCCTGCTCTGAGCTGTTCTCATGTGTTTCTGAATCAGCTGAACTTTTTCTGCCATCTCTTCTACCAATTCTGGTCCCATCAACTTCCTTTCACCCACTTCATCCCAGAAAGCTGGAGTTCGACACCGCTTCCCATATAATGCCTGAAATGGTGCCATCTGTATACTGGAATGAAAACTGTTATTATATGAAAACTCAACCAAAGAAAGATGTTGGTCCCAACTTCCCTGATAATCCATAGAACAAGCTCGTAGCATATCCTCCAATGTCTGAATTGTTCGTTCTGACTGCCCATCTGATTGAGGATGAAAAGCTGTACTAAAATTTAATTCAGTACCCAACGACTTCTGAAGGCCTTTCCAAAAGTTAGAAGTAAACATGGGATCACGATCCGATACAATGGAGAGAGGAACTCCATGTAACCTGACTATCTCTTTAAGATACAAATGGGAAAGTTGATCAAGAGAGAAAGTATCTCGTATAGAAAGGAAATGAGCAGATTTGGTCAAGCGATCAACAATAACCCAGATTGCATTATTACCTCGAGATGTCTTCGGTAATCCAACAACAAAGTCCATGGATATATTCTCCCATTTCCACTCTGGCACTGGTAAAGGCTGAAGCATCCCTTTCGGTAACTGCCTCTCTGCTTTAACCAGCTGACAAGTCAAACACTTCACAGTAAAATCAGCAATATCTCTTTTCATTCCATCCCACCAGTAATACTCCCGCAGATCTCTATACATCTTAGTACTACCCGGATGAACTAAAAACAGAGAACTATGAGCTTCACATAACAACTCTCTCTTCAACTGTGAATCACAAGGCACACACAATCTCTTCCCAAATCTCAAAACACAATCATTATCAATGTTGAATTCAGGCAACTTACCTTTCTGAACCAGCTCTACCTTTTTCTGCAACTCACTGTCTTGCTTCTGTGCTTGCTTGATTCTATCTGATAGAGATGATCTCACTGATACCTGAAACAAAACAGTAGGACTCCCTGCACCAACAACTTCTATGCCAAAGTTCATCAAATCCTTAACCAAAGGATCACGTTCCAACCGCAACATTGTTAATGAAGCATTACTTTTTCGACTCAAAGCATCAGCCACTTTATTTTCTTTTCCCGGATGGTAATGAATTGTACAATCATAATCCTTGATTAATTCCAGCCATCTCCTTTGTCTCATGTTCAATTCTTTCTGAGTGAATATATACTTTAAACTTTTGTGATCGGTATATATTTCACACTTTACTCCATACAAATGATGCCTCCAAATTTTTAAAGCAAAAACAACAGCAGCTAATTCCAAATCATGTGTAGGGTAATTTACCTCATGAGTTTTCAACTGTCGTGAAACATAAGCAATTACCTGATCATTCTGCATTAGGACGCAACCAAGTCCTTTCAATGAAGCATCACTGTATATGACAAACTCACCATTCCTGGAAGGTAGTGCCAAAACTGGAGCATTCACCAATCTTCTTTTCAATTCCTGAAAACAATCATCACATTATTTTGTCCAGATAAACTTAACACCCTTCCGAGTTAGCTTAGTCATTGGACTAGATAACCGTGAAAAATTTCTAACAAACCTTCGATAATAGCCCGCCAAACCAAGGAAGCTACAAATCTCGGTTACATTTGTGGGTCTTGGCCATTCTTCCACAACTTTTGTTTTTGCGGGATCAACAGTTATTCCATCTTTAGAAACAATGTGACCAAGGAAAGAAATTTGTTGCAACCAAAACTCACACTTGCTGAATTTCCCATACAATTTCTTTTCTTTTAAGGTTTGCAAGATAACCCTTAAATGTTTTTCATGCTCTTCTTTACTTTTAGAAAACACCAAAATATCATCAATGAAAACCACCACAAACTTATCCAAGAACTCATGGAAAATTCTATTCATTAAGTCTATGAATACAGCAGGTGCATTGGTTAGCCCAAAAGGCATTACTACAAATTCATAATGGCCATATCTCGTACAGAACGCGGTCTTCGGAATATCTGCCTCCTTTACCTTCAGCTGATGGTACCCCGATCTCAAGTCAATCTTTGAAAAAAACTAAGCTCCCTGGAGCTGATCAAACAAATCATCGATATGAGGCAAAGGATATTTTTTCTTAACAGTGATATTATTCAAGGCTCTATAATCAATGCAAAGTCTCATAGAACCATCTTTCTTTTTAACAAATAAAATAGGAGCACCCCATGGTGATGTGCTAGGTCTAATGAAACCTTTCTCTAATAAATCTTGCAATTGCTCCTTCAACTCTAAAAGTTCAATTTGTGCCATTCGATAAGGGGGTTTTGAAATTGTCTTAGCATCAGGAACTAAGTCAACAGTAAACTCAACTTCCCGATCTGGTATTATTCCAGGCAACTCATCAGGAAAAACATCAGGATACTCATTTACCACTGGCACATCATTAATCTGAACAGTTCCTTTATTTTCAACGACGTGTGAAAGGTAACATTCATTTTCATCTTTTACAAGTTTCTCGGCCTCTTGATATGTTATCAAAAGTAAGGGTTCATTCTTGTAAACAAACTGAAAGTCTTTCTGAAAAGAAACTTCTTTAGCTCTACAGTCAATCTTAGCATGGTAAATAGAGAGCCAATCCATACCTAGGATAACATCAAACTCTACTATAGGTAGAACAATAAGGTTTGCAAGTAGGTTCTTTCCACAGATAAGGATAAGAAAATTTTTATAAATTCTTTTTGCCTCGACACTTCCCCCAGGTGTTTTTACCAATAGTTCAGGAGTCATTTCTTGAGATGGTATTCCCATTTTACTAGAAAAGGTTTCAGAGATGAAAGAATGTGTAGACCCCGAATCAAACAACACACTGGCATAATCTGAAAAAACAAACAAAGTACCTGATACCACTTCATTTGATGGCCCGACATCTGCTGAAGTAGTTGCAAAGGATTTTACCACCCCTTTCTGCTTGTAGTCTAACTGTTTCCCATCACTCAAGCTCCTTGTCGGACACTCGTTTGCATAGTGACCCATCTCATTGCACTTATAACATTTCACTAACTGTAAATCAAATTTGTTCTTACCTTCACCTTGATCCTTTTCAGTGCAATCACGAGCCTTATGTCCCATCTTACCACATCGGTAGCACTTCCCAGAATTCAGAAGACATTCCCCAGCATGCCTTTTGCCACATTTATCACAAACTGGAAACTTAGTTCTCTTACCATCAGACTTTTTTGAAGAATTCTTACCTTTCTCCTGCCACCTCGGTCTCTTCTTCTGCTGGTTGTTATAGAAAACTTGGTCATCGGCAAACTCCATTTCCACCTTCTCAGCACATCGAACAAGCTTTTCATAACTTTTAAACTCACGAGAAGCTAATGCCCTTCGATACTTTGGCTTTAATCCTGAGTAAAAACGATTGATTTTACTATCAAGGTCCCGAATAAAATTTGGAGCATACCTTGCCAATCGAGTGAACCTTTCTTCATAAGCAGCCACTGAGTCTTCCTCTTGCCTCAATTCCAAGAATTTCTTTTCCATCCTAAGTCGAACAGCCTTAGGAAAATACTTCTCAAGAAACATACCTTTGAATTCATCCCAGTCAAGAGCATCAATCTCATCGGCGTCCCTGATACTTTTAACCATAGACCACCACTGATCTGCTTCACCCTCCAAACGGTAAATAGCAAGACTAACCTTTTGATTGTCTGAACACCCCATGACAACAAAAATCTTCTCCAGTGCTTTAATCCACCCTTCAGCTAGCACAGGGTCAGATGATACTCTGAATGATGGTGGATGTTGCCTCATGAAATGTTCCACCACTGACATGTTCCTCTGCGGTTGTTCTGGCTGATCTCGTGCATGGATACCACCGCCATTTATCGCTTGAGTCAACTGCGCCATTACTGCAACAAACTGTTCAGTTCCAATTCCGACCATTTCTGGATGCTGATTCGGAAGGTTATTTCCTTCTGTATGCCTTCCTAGCACTGCTTCCCTGTTTCCTCTGCGGAAAACCATTCTGAACAAACATGTCTTAGATGAAGCAACATGGTAATCTTTAAATGCTATATCATTTCAAAAAAATATTTTTGGATAATCATTTAATAGAATTCTAACTCCTAAAGTTATCTAAACCGACCTCTGATACCAACTATAAGGCCCCAGCCTTAAACCTTACTTAATATTGAGTTATTACAAGATTACACATTGAGGATCTTTTTGGGTTTAGAGTTTTAGAGAATTAGATCATAAAACTTGCATTACATTCCACATATAAACAAAGTGGTTACATAAAGATAGTATTCTTCATTCCCATCAATGGAAACACATTTAAAATAAAACATGGATTATTTCTTGACACATCCTTGACTATATCATCTTATCATGTACCTTTCCCTTGACCTGTGAAAAACATTTCAAAAACTTGGGATGAGCATAAAAACTCAGTATGGGTGTAAAAAAAACATGGAAAGGAAACATGAGTTCATATATACATAAGAATGAAATCATACTTTACCCATAAAACATAGGCACATTAACATACCTCATAAAATCATGAATAAAACATAGAAATCATAAGACATAAAGGTAACTTGAGGCATTCATAACATTCTTACGTAGGGAGTAACCCTCTTGGTTACATTTGGAATACCCATCACAGTATATTCCCTAAAATCTCTTCGGAGAAACCTTAACGTTTCACTCCTTCGCGTTACCCAATGCATTGGAGAGCTATAACGGGCTCACCCGCCCTTAGTTTATCACGGAACCACCCGTCTTCATAATAATGCCCAAGAACCATAACATAATCATATCACATAAAACGTGCATAAAGGAAACATAAAATTTCTACATTCCAATCACGAGATATCAATACAACACATTGATATAAAAACATTATGAAAACCATTTTTAATACCAAAATAAAAGAAAAGTAAAACGTGGTATTTATTTTTCTTTTAAAAAGAAGGTATGGCTTGTAGAGGAAGCCGAAACTCAAATAACGGTCACGACGGCGGAGAAGTCGTTGTCGCCGCATACGTACGACAAAAACATTCCCTTTTGTCGTTTAGTAAACGCTTCGTATAAAAAAGATTCCTTTTGAATAAACGTAAAAGTCAAAGGGGTTTATACACCGTATAAAAGAAAGTTGTGTATAAAATAAAATATGCCTCAACGAAAGGAGATTGAGACGAAGTCCCATACCTCATATCCGACTTGACCTGACCGTTCTTTAATCTACTGAATAATAAACTTGAGTTAATCTCTACTTGATTATGAATCTTTTTCAAGTTCATTATTCCTTTTATACCATGTTATGAACATCATGTAATCAGTTAAGTTAATAATGTTCATTTTGTCGGTATTTGGTTCTTAAGTCAAAAATAGACTTCTTACACTTACATGTTGTTAATTTGGTCAAAGGTTCATTATATCCAGAATGGTATTCATGATGTAGATATCATATATGTCATATATATCCAGTACTTACATGCATTTATAATGTTACATAATCATTTAGAGGTAAGAAATGAAATGCACCGTTCATGGAGACGGTAAGCCGTACGTACGCATGAACGCTACTTTCATTTCTATTTCATATCTTCTGGAATGGAATCATAATGATATAAGAGTATATTATAATTCCAGTATAATAACATATATAATATCATTAGCTTTATCCCTTACACATCCCACATATGGTATTAACGAATCAAATCACTTTCAGGGGGCGGTAGTCCGCACTTCCTAAAATGAAGATATCGTGTTTACCCATAATGGAAACCATAAAGGTATGCCAAAAATGAAAAAAAAACAGAAGCTTAAGGAAAACATAAACATATTATATATCATATATAAAAATAGTGACATCATAATGGCCACCTTTGAAGGTGTTAAATGAGTGTTGAACAATCATCGTTTCGGGAGGCAAAATTTCGCCATCCACGGAAACCGTATGTTCTTTAACCATTTGATGTAGTTGTGTGAGAGTGTAGCTCAAATAAATATTATAACAACATCCTTGTATATTGAAGATACTGGTGTTGTTACAAAATAAGTAAATAAAAAGAGTTTAGGGGGTTGGAGAAGCAAAATAAAACAAATGAACATGAGAGAATGAATTACCTTTAAAAGTGTAACTCCTTTTGATTTGAGCCTAAAGGCTTCCTTTGAAAGGATTCTTCCCAAAGGGAATCCTCTAGGATGAGGAGAGGGATGTGGAGAGAGTAAATGGGCAGGGTTTGGCCGAGCCAAAGGCTTGAGAAGTGTGTTAAATGAGGTAGAGGTGGGGGCCTTTTATAAGAGGAGAGGAGGGGCACTTTTGGAAAGTAAAGAAATATTACTTTATTTGAAAATGTGTTTCGGTTTCAAAAGGTCCCACATTGATATAATTCGTGGATAAGGTTATAAGGGTTCGAAATCCACTCATCCAATTGGTTTTGGCCATGTGTAGTTCATAGATTTTACATTGTCTTTCCATTTTATTTAAATCGTCAAATAATGATGTCATCGCTGCATCATTATTATGTCATAAATAATTTAATTTATTTAATGTCTAAAAATTATAAAAAAATTACTATGATGTAGGAAATCGTTTTAGCTTTCCAATGAATATTTATAATAAAAAATATGACTTGGTATAACACTACTTAAAAATTGTTTTAGTAAAACATATCATGTTTGTGTCAATTTTACTTTTCCATTAAATAAAATCATATTATTGTCATTTTCCAACTAAAGTGGCTCCATGGGGTCCCCAAGTTGGCCCATGGCTTGTCTTGGTCGGCCATGACTCACCCAATAGGTGTAGGACAAGTTTCATGGTGTTTTCACATTCCTATAATATCAATTTTACCTTAAACTACACTAATTACCACTAATCGCGATTAAGAACTTAATAAGTTACTATTCACCAAAAAATTATTATAATCTCATTGAACCACATTTTACTTCTTAATGACAACCATGTATGTCGGATTTTCAAAATTCAATACACATTAGTGGTAAACTTTCATTTAATTGAAAAATCAGTTTGCTTGATTACCACTTAGTGGTTTCACTATTCATCAAAAATTGAAGTTTTTCAGAAAATTACCAAAAATTCACCCTAAGATATATTTGATATTCCGAATTCAAAAATGAAGTCTATTTTACAAAATTTCAAACATATATGTCACATTAATTAATTTAATAATTAATTCCCGCTGCCAGAGCAAAAAGCGTGTTTTTACAAAACAATAAGTATCAAAAGATTGACACCAGTTTAAGTCTAATTTCAAAGTGAAATTGATTCCAATGACCTCCATTTGATAAAATGGTAAAAATATATTCTAATTTCACTTCAAAACCAATTCAAAACATAATCTAATCATATAAATAAATTAGGTTAAAAAGTAGTTTTGATGTAAAATGCAGTATTTTTCACTATTCATTAAAAAATGAACATTGTTAGAAAAATACCAAAAATTCACACAAGGTAAATTTTGATGTCCCAATCATAAAGAATAAGTTTATTTTGACAAACATAGTTTATAAAATTGTCAAAATATAGATTCAAAAATGGTTTTCCATCAAAAGGCAGTAAAACAATCTTTTAAGAATATTAGTGTATTCCATGCATAAGATTGTATTTATTTTCATTTTAAGCCTCTATAACACTATTTTGATCATTAATATACATAGATAAAAATATCTATTATTCATTAATTACTTGGGATGTTACAGATATACTGTGATTGAAATGTGGAAATGTTTTCTTTCCTTTATATTTGTTTTATGTCTTATGATTTTATAATGGTACTTAGACATTTGACAGGTGGTTAAGTGATAAACCAAATGACGGGTGGTGCCATGAATTTCAGGATGGGTGGTTACGTTATAACTTCTAATGCATTGGGTATAGAAGTCGGCCGTATGGCTATTCCATTTAGTGACATGTGTGGAAGTCGATCATATAGTTATTCCATTTAAGTATGTTTCTGTTCCAAGATACCTTTATATGTTATGTTTTCTTTATATGGGTAATATTTTGGTTACAAAAGGGTATGTAGTGATCTTTTATTCAGTGAAGACCAATTACTTATGTTAAAGTGTTCATGGGTTACTTATTGTTTTAAAAAACGAATAGTTTCCTTCATTGTGTATTCCTTACATAGATTTTTATGCTCATCCTAAGTTTTTGAATTGTTTTTCACAGGACATAAAGTGGAATAGGGTCAAGGATGGGATCATGGAAATTTCATGCTTTCTAAAACATGGAACTATACATGACTCTTTTGTTCAAGAGTTTTTATTTTCTAAAAAAAATGGAAATTGAATAAATGTAACTACTTTGTAATCATTGAGATGTAATAGTTATGTCCTAATTCTCTAAAACTATAAACCTGAAAAGATCCTCAATGTGAATTATTCCTTTCATTCATTATTATGTAATGTTTTATGGACGGGTTCTTATAGTTGGTATCAGGGGTCGGTTTAGAAAACTTTAGAGGTTAGAGTATTCTTTAAGAATAAGTGACACTACCATAATGGTTAGAATTTCAGAAAGATTCATAGTTTTAGATAAAGTTAATGAGTTTAAGATAACATGAATAATTATATCTTAGTATTTACCCTCTTCATAAGATATTATAAGATTATTCTAATGATATAATCACACTGACATTTTTGGTTTTAGTAAATGGATGGATCCAGCAGGCACAAAAGTAACAGTGGATGTGAAGAAAATTGTGATGGTTTTCTGAATGAGAAACTGAATTATATGGGAGCTGCAGTGAGAACTCTTGTGGTTATTCTCAACCAACTATCTGGAGTGATGATCGACCACCTAAACTTTAGTGATTTTTATAAGGCATCATATATGTGAGAAAAAATCCCTATGGATGTTCATTTAATAATCCTAAAGGTAAGTATGTTCAAAAACCTATGTGTCAAAGATGTGGAAATAAACACATAGTAAAATGTTTCAAAGGTATAGAAAGATGTTATAGATGTGGAAATGAAGTTCATAAAGAAATAATCTGCCATGAAAAAAGGAAGCATCTAGTTGACTTTAGGAAAGGGAAAGAAGTTCTTTTAGAAGGATCAATTGAATGTTTTAAATGTGGTGTGCAAGGTCATTATTCAAACACATGTCCTATGAAGATGTTTTGGGAATGGGATCACCAGGATCATACAAATATTTTTTTCCAATACCTAATTCCATTCCGATTGAGGATGAAGAAACTGAAAAAAACCAATGAAAGGTATGGATTATTTCTTAACATATGTTTTCCTATTATTGAAATATTATGATGTGATTCAGGATTTTGTTTGTAGGAAAGAAGTGTTTCAGAATAAGTTGGAAATTAATGGTTAATGGATCATGAAGAATGATGAATGAGTAAGAAGTCAACATTAAGGGATTCAAGAGTTATGGTAGATTTTAGGATAGTGAAATTTTTAAAAGTAGTAAGGCTCTTTTAATGATGAGATTACATTAGAAGACTTTTTATAGTATGTGTAACCTTGATGTTTGATATAAGAAAATTTTATTCATGGAATAATTATCTTTTGTTTTGTGGATATAGTTATAAAGAACCATTTTAGTTTATATGATCCTTGAATTTTAGGCAATTATCGGTTAATACATTTTGGGATGCAAAATGAAAGTTATTAGATAACATTTGTGTTCAAAATATGTTATGGTTATTTTTGATGAATTTATCTATTTTTGGTAATGTTATAAAATTATATTGTTTATTAAAAAGGACAACATGCAAACCGTGCGACAACTCGTCGCATCGGATGGAGCTGTGGTAATCGAACCCACAACCAAAGTGAAACTGGTATTTATTGCCTACCATTGGAATACGTGAAGTCCCTGGTTAGTATAACTAATTAAATTTAGTTAGATGATTTTATTAATCAAGCATAAGTTGATTTTGGGTTATCTATGGAAATGATAAACCTATCATGGAGGATATGTGATTCGGTTAATTACTTTTCAATATGATAATTTAAGTGTAACAGATTTTATTTGGAGATAAATGTTAAGATTTACCTTGGATGACTATCTCATTAAATCCTTTAGAGATTTGGGTTTAAATCTTAGTTTTTATTAATTTGAATAATTTTATGGATAGTTGTTTATTTAATGGTATTTCTTGAACCTTTGGTTCTTTTTGTTTAATTTTGGATATTAAGGGTAGTAATTATTTTTATAAAGGATTAACCTTTTTGGGATTATCTGATCTTTTACTAACACTTTTGATTTTGGTTAAGGTCTAAAGACATGGGAAATATATAGTTCATCTTTTTTGGATTGGGAGATTCTCATGAAGTTGATTATAGCGCCCTTAATGTCAACAAGTCATCCTAAATACTCATCTTTTGGAGAAAATATGAGTTTTTGTAAGAAATCTAGTAAGAGATGAAAGAATACATGACAAGTAAGTAATTTTCCTTATGATTTAGTTAATCTCATAAATAAATTCCTCAATTAAAATTAACTTAAAACAAAAATGTTGTTTGTTAACTTTTCCTACTGGGGAATCAAATTCTGTTTAACCCATCACAAGTTTGTGATTTTCAGGGTGTTAACTTTCTCCTAAACAAGTTTTATATCACTCTCCATTGAAACATGACCCTTTGTTTTCTCTTCTATATCCATTTTTTCAGGGAATCCATGTATCTGTTGTCTCGGGTGACCTTTGTACTTTTCTTTATTTCTTTTAAAGTGAATGTTTTATTTACTCTTTTTCTGATGTGGGGCTTTCAATGAAGTTTACAGGCCCAATTTTAAAATTGTGAGGTCAAAATTCCCAAAAAGGGGGAAGGATGTAACATCCCGGGTAAATAAAGAATATGAAATTTTCATATTTATTAATATTTGTGAATAAAATATTAATATTACTTTAAGGGGAATCCTATGTTCGATGGCGTACCTAGTACCCAACAATGAGTTTCTTTGAAATCTTACGTTGCACACTAATAATATAATAATATTATTTTAAATGGTAGTTAAAACCTATCCATTGTAATGGCTTGAATGAACAGAACTAACTACAAAATTATTATATATGTTAGTTAAATATTTTAACAATTACCCAATAAATTATAGTGTCTTAAAATGAAAATGAATCCAATTTTATGAATAAATATTCTAATATTCTTTGAAAGGTCGATTAACTGCCTTTTGATGGTGAAACCTTTTTAAAACTAATTTTTTCAAATTTTATATGTTATATTTGACAAAATAATATCTTTCTTTATAATCAATACATAAAAATTTACTTTGTGTAAATTTTTGGTATTTTTCTGATTAAGTTCATTTTTTAATGAATAGTGAAAATGTTGTATTTTAATTAAAAACCTCCTTTTGATATAATTTATTTATATGGATAGATTATATTTTTAATTGGTTTTAATCTGTAGTAAAAATATATTTTTATGACTTAATCCAATGTTCATCATTTGAATTAATTTCACTTTGAAATTGGGCATAAACAAGTGTCAATCTTTTGATATATATTGTTTCTTAAAAACATGCTATTTGTTTTGACAGCGAGAATTAATTATAAAATTAATTAATGAAAATTCTATGATTTTAATTTGGTAAAATGGAAATCATTTTTTAACTTGGAATATCAAATTTACTTTGGATAAATATTTCGTATTTATCTGACAAATGATCATTTTTATTGAATAGTGAAAAATACTGCATTTTACTTCAAAACTGCTTTTTCATCTAATTTAATTATATAGTTAGATTGTCCTTTTAATTGTTTTTTTAAGTTTAATTGAATTATTTTTTTATCACTTAATACAATTTTGTTCATTGGAAGTAATTTCACTTTTCAATTTTATGTAAAAACAAGTCAATCTTTTGATAAATTTTACTTCTTGAAAACCCGTCTTCGGTTGTGACAACGAGAATTATTTTTAAATTAATTACTTCAATTTCTGTGTTTGGAATTTGGTAAAATGGATTCAATATTTTCAGTTATAAGTTCCAAAATATTTAATTAAGACTCTTTTATTTTTTGATATTATGAATAGTAATGACGATAATTATCATTAATTGTCGTGATTAATTAGTAATCGAGTAGTTAAGGGTAATAAAATAATATCATAATAATATAAAATCACCCCAACATGTGTCTAAATCCTATTTTATGAGTCATAGTATACCATGAGAAGCTTTGTACCAAACTTGGGGGCCCATGGAGTCACATGGGTGTGATAGTGACATTTATGACATTATTTTTAAAAAAGAATAGAAATATAACAAAGGTTTGTATATCCTAAGTAAAAAAATTAATATTGTTTAAATAAATGGTATATTAAACTATGAATATTAATTGTATAATTAAAAAGTTTTCCTACATCAATGTATTTTTTTTTATAATTTTTAGACATTAAATAAACAAATTTATTTATGACACCATGATGATGCAGTGATTACCTCATTAATGAACGATTTAAATAAAATGAAAAGATAAGGTAAACTCTAAGACTTACACTTGTCAAAAACCTATTTTATGGGTGGATTTCAAACCCTTATAACCTTATTTTCGAAATATATCTTTGTGTGTCCTTTAAAATCTGAAAATCACATTATAATAAAGTAACATTTCAAGACTTTCCAAAAGTGACCCTCCTCCCTCTTATAAAAGGCCCCCAACTCTGCCCACTTACCCCTTCCTCTCAAGCCCTTGGAGAGACCAAACTCTACTCATATTATCTCTCCACATCTCTATATTACTCCTAGAAGCCTCAATTTGGGAAGAAGTCTTTCCAAGTAAGCCTTTGGCTCAAATCAAAAAAAAAGTTACCCGATATAGAGGTAATGTCTTCTCTCGAGTTTCTTTCTTTTATTTTCCTTCTTCACTCAAAACTATCTTCTTATTATTTGATCCCATAATAAAACCAGTATCCTCAATATACTATGATGTTGTTATGAAATGTATTCTACCAACACTTACACACATCTCTGTCTAATGGTTAAATAACATATTGTTTCTGTGGGTGGCGAATTACTGCCTCATGAAACAATGATTGTTCAATCTTCATTTAACACCTCTAATAGTGGCCATTATGATGGAAATATATTTATATAAGATATATATTATATTTATTTCATCTCTATTCTTCTGTATTTTATATTTAAAACATACCTTTATGCTTTTCATGTTTCGCAAATGCTATAATTTCATATGGGGAGGTGTGGACAACCGCCCCCTCAAGTGATGTGACTCGTTCATGACAAACATGGAATTTATAAAGAATTTAATTAATTAACTAATTATATCAATATAAAATATATTTTATACTTGAATTATAATATATCTATGTCTCATTTAGTTTTAAAGTCCATTAATATGACAAAAAATGAAAGTAGCGTTCATGCGTACGTATGGCCTACAATCTCCATGAATGGTACATTTCATTTCTTATCCCCAAACATTATGGAATATTATTAAATACATATATACTGGATATATATGATATTTTAATCATGAACACCATTATGGAGATGATGTACTTATAACTACATGGACATTTCTCTTTAAACAAGTTCATTTTTGACTCATGTACCGAACATTGACAAAACGTATGATATGAACTCACATAATTACCTAATTATTATAACATGATAATATGTGATATGAATTGAATTATAAGCTTTAATGGAATTACTTAATCAATTATAAATTTACCAGGTTTTATTATTCAGGAATATAAAGAAACGAACAAGGCATGTCGGACTTGAGGTAAGGGGATTTCTTATCTCACTTTTAATTCCGTGAGATTTCTATTGTTCACCACATATTTGTTGAATATGGTGTATTGTGTACTTCCATTTAATATATATTATAATGATTATATTTATATTCATGATATTATGTGATTCATTCGGTTCTTCTTATCTTTTGGTCATATGACTCGATTTATTACAATGAGGTAAGGGTTTTTATCTCACTATTTATTCCCATGAAATTCATGCTATATATGTCACTATCTCATTTTAGTGGTGTATGTAATGCCCATTATTCTACTATTTGTGTAATATAATTTCTTTTATGGGTATTTACATCAACGTTGTATAGTCCTTCTTTCATGGGGTGTATGTTTCGAAAGTTACCCAAAATCGGTAAGGGAACCTTTCACCCTCTTCTTTTTAAAAGACTTTTTTTGTACCTATTTTAGTTTAAATATTATTATGTTGGGATATGTTCTTATATATACTTATTGATGTATATTTTATGTCCAATTTATGAGATACCATTTTCTCTCTCATCAACTCATTTTCTGAATTTTAAAGTGACACTGTTAGGATGTCGAATTTTTTTAAGGGAACTTCTTAACCCAATTTCAAATCTTTGGGTTAAACCTCTACTTCATGATTGTTTCATGCTATGAATATGTGTGAATGAACTATGATTTTTTTACACTTAATATCCACTTATATTTGGTGTATTTATATTTGTCACGGATGATTATTACATTGATTTATCCTTAATCTAAAGATACCGTCTTTGTAAGGGGCTTCCTCTCAATCTCCTTTCATTGAGGCATATTTTGTTTTAATACAAGACAGGTTTTTATACGTTGTATAAAAACCTTTTACATTTCATTTAATTCAAAGGAAATCTTTTTCTATGAAGCATTTAACTAAACGAAAAAAAGAAATGTTTCTTTTAACGCACGTGGTGACAACGACCTTTCCGCCACCACGAGTATTATATGATCTTTGACTTCCACAACATGTCATACTTTTTTTATAAGAAAATATGTACCATATACTATATTATGTTTTTTGGTATTGAAAATGGTTTTGATAATGGATTTGTTATGTCAATATATTTAAGTGATATATTGTGATTCAAATGTGGAAATGTGTTCTTTCCTTTATATTTGTTTTATGTCTTATGATTTTATAATGGTACTTGGACATTTGATGAGTGGTTACGTGATAAACCAAATGAAGGGTGGTTCCATGAATACCAAGATGGGTGGTTACATTATAACCTCCAATGCATTGGGTATGGAAGTCGGCCGTATGGCTATTCCATTTAGTAACATTTGTGGAATTCGACCGTATGGTTATTCCATTTAAGTATGTTTATGTTCCATGTTACCTTAATATGATATGTGTTCTTCATATGGGTAATATTTTGATTACAAAAGGGGAAGTAGTGATCTTTTATTTAGTGAAGAGTATTTACTATATCATAAAGGTGAAAAGTATTAATTATGTTAAATTATTCGTGGTTTACTTGTTGTTTTGAAAAACTAATAGTTTCCTTCTTTGTGTATTCCTTACTGAGCTTTTTATGCTTATCCCTAGTTTTTGAAATGTTTTTCACAGGACATAAAGATGAATAGGGTCAAGGATGGGATAAAGTAAATTTCATGTTGTCTAAAACATGGAACTAGACATGACTCATTTGTTCAAGAGTTTTTATTTTGTGAAAAAAATGAAAGTTGAGTAGATGTGACTACTTTGTAATATTTGAGATGTAATAGTAATGTCCTAATTCTCTAAATATCTAAACCTAAAAAGATCCTCAATTTGAATTGTTCATTTAATTAAAGATTATGTAATGTTTTAAGGGCAGGTTCTTCTAGTAGGTATCAGAGTTCGGTTTAGATAAATTTAGAGGTTAGGGTATTCTTTAAGCATAAGTGACATTAACATAATAGTTAGGATTTTAGAAAGAGTCATCGTTTTAGATAAAGTGAATGAGTTTAAGATAACATGAATAATTATATCTTAGTATTTACCCTCCTCATAAGATATTATATGATGATTCATAATGATATACTCGCACTGACCTTTTTGGTTTTAGTAAATGGCTGGATCTAGAAAGCACCAAAGTAATAGTGGATGTGAAGAAAACTGTGATGGTTTTCTGAATGAGAAACTTAATGATATGGGAGCTGCAATGATAACTCATGTGGTTATTCTCAACCAACTATCTAGATTCATGATTGACCACCTGAACATTAATGATTTTTATAAGGAAACATATATGTGAGAAACAAAACCCTACAGATGTTCAGGTAATAATCATAAAGGTCAGTATGTTCAAAAACCTATGTGTAAAAGATGTTGAAAGAAACACATAGGAAAATTTTTCAAAGGGATAGAAAGATGCTATAGATGTGGAAATTATGGTCATAAAGCAATAACTTTCCATGGAAAAAGGAAGCATCTATTTGACTCTTGGGAAGGGAAATAAGTTCTTTCAAAAGGATCAATTGAATGTTTTAAATGTGATATGCATGGTCATTATGAAAACACATGTCCTACGAAGATGTTTCAGGAATGGGATCACTAGGATCGTACAAATATTCGTTTACCAATACCTAATTCCATCTTTATTGAGGATAAAGAAACTGACAATGACCAATGAAAGGTATGGATTATTTCTTAACATATGTTTTCCTATTTTTAAAATCCTAGGATATGATTCATGATTTTGTTTGTAGGAAAGATGTTTTTCAGAATATGTTGGAAAGGAATTGTTAATGGATCATGAAGAATGTTGAATGAGTAAGAAGTAAACATATAAGGGATTCAAAAGTTAGGGTAGATTTTATGATGGTGAAATTCTTAAAAGTATTAAGGCTCTTTTGATGATGAGATTTCATTAGAAGACTTTTTATAGTATGTGTAACCCAGATTTTTGATATATAAAAATTTTATTCAAGGAATAATTATCTTTTCTTTTGTGGATATAGTTATAAAGAACCATTTTGTTTTATATGATCCTTAAATTTGAGGAAATTACTGGTTAATACATTTTGGGATGCAAAATGAAAGTTATTAGATAACCTTTATGGTTAAAATATGTTATTGTTATTTTTGATGAATTTTATCTTTTTGGGAATGTTATAAAATTATATAGTTTTTGAAAAAGGATAAAACGCAGACCGTGTGACAGCCCGTCGCGTCAGACGAAGTTGTGGGAATCGAACCCCCAACCAAAGTGCAAATGGTATTTATCACCTACCACTGAACTATGTGAAGTCCCTGGTTAGTATGACTAATTATTTTTAGTTAGATGATTTTATGAATCAATTATAAGTTGATTCTCGGTTATCTATGGAAAAGAAAAACCTATCATGGAGGATATGTGATTATGTTAATTACATTTCAATATGATACTTTAAGGGTAACTGATGTTATTTGGAGATAAATGATAAGATTTACCTTGGAAGACTATGTCATTAAATACTTTATATATTTGGGTTTCAATCTTAGTTTGGATTACTTTGAAGAATTTTATGCATAGCTGTTTATTTAATGGTCTTTCTTGATCCTTGGATTCTTTTTGAAGAATTTTGGATATTAAGAGTAGTAATTATTTTTATAAATTATAATCCTTTTGGGGATTATCTGATCATGTACTAACAATTTTGGTTTTGTTTACGGTCTAAAGACATGGGAAATATATAGTTCATCTTTTTTGGATTGGGTGATTCTCAAGAAGTTGATTATAGGACTCTTAATGTGAACAAGTCATCCTAAATACTCATCTTTTGGGAAAAAATATGAGTTTGTGTAAGAAATATAGTAAGAGATGAAAGTCTACATGATAGGTAAGTAAATTTTCTTATGATTTAGTTAAGTTCATAAATAAATTCCTCAATGAAAAGTAACTTAAATAAAAAATGTTGTCTGTTAAATTTTCCTACTGGGGAATCAAATACCGTTTAACCCATCACAAGTTTTTGATTTTCTTGTGGTTAACTTTCTCCTAAACGGGTTTTCTATCACTCTCCATCAGAACATGACCCTATGTTTTCTCTTCTATATCCATGTTTTCATGGAATCCTAGTATCTGTTGTCTGAGGTGACCATTTTACTTTTCATTATTTTTTTAAAGTGATAGTTTAATTTACTCCTTTCTGATGTGGGGCTTTCAATAATGTTTCTGAGCCCAATTTTAAAATTGTGAGGGCACAATTCCCAAAAGGGGGGAAAGATGTAACATCACGGGTAAATAAAAAATATGACTTTTTTATATTTATTAATATTTGTGAATAAAATGTTAATATTACTTTAATGGGAATCCTATGTTAGATGGCGTACCCAATACGCAACAATGTGTTTCTTTGAAATCTTACGTTGCACACTAATAATATAATAATATTATTTTAAATGGTAGTTAACGCCTAGTTGTTGTAATGGAAGGAATGAACAGAACTCACTAAAAAAATGATTATATATTTTTTTTAAATATTTTAAAAATTACCCAATAAATGATAGAGGCTTAAAATGAAAATGAATCCAATTTTAAGAATAAATATTCTAATAATCTTTAAAATGTCGATTAACCGCCTTTTGATGGAAAAACATTTTTAAAACTAATTTTTGTAAATTTTTTAGGTTATATTTGAAAAAATAAAATCCTTATTTAGAATAAATACATCAAAATTTACTTTTTGTAAATTTTAGGTATTTTTTTGATAAAGTTCATTTTTTAATGAATAGTGAAAAATGTTGTATTTTAATTCAAAACCTCCTTTAAATGTAATTTATTTATATTTATAGATTATATTTTTAATTGGGTTTAAAGTGTAGTTAAAATTTATTTTTACCATTTAATCTAATAGTGGTCATTGTAATTAATTTCACTTTGAAATTGGGCATAAACAAGTGCCAATCTTTTGATAGATATTATTTCTTAAAAACACGCTATTTATTTTGATAGGGAGAATTAATTATAAAATTAATTAATGAAACTTCTATGATTTATTTTTTTAATATTTAAATCATTCTTGAATTTGTAATATCAAATTTACATTTGATAAATTTTTAGTATTTTTCTGACAAATGTTCATTTTTAATGAATAGTGAAAAATACTCCATTTTACTTCAAAACTGCTTTTCCATCTAATTTAATTATATAGTTATATTGTCAATTTAATTGTTTTTAAAGTCTAATTGAATTATTTTTTTATCAATAAATAAAATTTTGTTCATTGGAAGTAATTTCACTTTTCAATTAGATGTAAAAACAATTCAATCTTTTGATAAAGTTTACTTTTTAAAAACCCGTCTTTGGTTGTGACAACGAAAATTATTTTTATATTAATTACTGAAATTTCTGTGTTTGGATTTTGGTAAATTTGATTCCATTTTTGGATTCAGAAGGTCCAAATTATGTAATTAAGACTCTTTTGTTTTTGGATATTATGAATAGTAATGACGATAATTATCTTTAATTATCGTGATTAATTAGTAATTGGGTAGTTAAGGGTTATAAAATAATATCATAATAAAATAAAATGACCTCAAAATGTGTCCAAATCCTCTTTCTTGATTCATGGTCGACCATGAGAATCTTTTTACCAAACTTTAGGGCCCATGGAGTCACGTGGGTGTGATAGTGACATTTATGACATTATTTTTAAAAAAGAATAGAAATATAACAAAGATTTGTATATCCTAAGTAAAAAAATGTTAATTTTGTTTAAATAAATGATCTTTTAAACTATAAATATTCATTTGAAATATAAAAATATTTCCTATATCATAGTATTTTTTTATAATTTTTAGACATTAAATAAATAAATTTATTTATGACACCATGATGATGTAGTGATTAACTCATTAATGAACAATTTAAATAAAATTAAATGATAAAGTAACATATAAGATATAAACTTGTTTAAAACCTATTTTATGGTTTTATTTAGAACCCTTATCACCTTATCCACAAAATATATCTTTGTGTGACCTTTAAAATCTGAAAATGACTTTATAATAAAGAAACATTTCAAGATATTCTAAAAGTGACCCTCCTCCCTCTTATAAAAGTCCCCCACCTCTACCTCCTTAACCACATGTATCAAGCCCTTGGATCATCCATAATCTGCTCATATTATCTCTCCACATCCCACAATTACTCCTTGAATCCTCACTTTGGGCAGAATTCATTCCAAGGAAGCCTTTGGTTCAAATCAAAAAGAGTTACCCGATTTAGAGGTAATGTCTTCTCTCGAGTTTCTTTCTTTTATTTTCCTTCTTCACTCACCAATATATTCTAATTATTTTATCCCATAAAAACACCATTATCCTCAATATACTGGGATGTTATTATGATAAGGAATATACCTACACTTACACACACCTCCGTCTAATGGTTAAAGAACATATTGTTTCTGTGGGTGGTGAATTACTGCCTCACGAAACAATGATTGTTCAATCTTATTTTAACACCTATCATGGTGGAAATTATTATGGAACTACATTTATATATTATATATATTATATTTATGTCATCTCTATGCTTCTGTATTTTATATTTAAAACATACTTTTATGCTTTTCATGTTGTGCAAATGTGATAATTTTATATTAGGAAGTGTGGACAACAGCCCCCTCATGTGATGTGACTCATTCATGCCAAATGTGGAATTTATAAATAATGTAATTAATGAAATTATTTAACCTATATAACATATATATTATAATGGAAATATAATATATCTATGTCTCATTTAGTTTTAATTTTCATTAATATTCCAAAAAATAAAATTAGTGTTCATGCATATGTACGACCTATCATCTCTATGAACGGTACATTTCATTTCTTATCTCCAAACATTATGGAATATTATTAAATACATATATACTGGATATATGTGATATTTAAATCATGAAAACCATTTTGGAGATGAGTTACTTATAACTACATGGACAGTTCTCTACAAACAAGTTCATTTTTGACTCATGTACCGAACATCGACAAAGCGTATGATATAAAATAACATAATTAACTAATTATTATAACATGATAATATGTGATATGAATTGAATAATAATATTTAAAGGAATTTTTAACCAATTATAAATTTACCAAGGCTTATTATTCAGGAATATAAAGAAACGAACAAGACATGTCGGACTTGAGGTAATGTGATTTCTTATCTCACTTTTAATTCTGTGAGATTTCCATTGTTCGCCACTTATTTGTTGTATGTGGTGTATTATGTACTGCCATTTCATATATATTATCATTATTAAATTTATATTCATGGTATTATGTGATTAATTTGGTTCTTATTATCTTTTGGTCATATGACTCAATTTATTACAATGAGGTAAGGGTTTTTATCTCACTATTTATTCCCGGGAGATTCATGCTATATATGTCACTATCTCCTTTAAGTGGAGTATGTACTACCCATTGTTCTACTATTTGTGTAATATAATTTAGTTTATGTGTATTTACATCAATGTTGTATTGTCCTTCTTTCATGTGGTGTACATTTCGAAAGTTACCCAAAATCGGTAAGGGAACCTTTCACCCTCTTCTTTTTAAAAGACTTATTTTTGTTATGTCTTTTAGTTTACATCTTATTATGTTGGGATATGTTATTATATATCCTTATTGATGTAAATTTTATGTCCAAGTGATGAGATACAATTTTCTCTCTCATGAACTCATTTTCTGAATTTTAAAGTGACGTCGTTAGGCTGTCGAATTTTTGTAAGGGAACTTCTTAACCCACTTTCAATTCTTTGGGTTAAACCTCTACTTCATGATTATGTCATGCTATGAATATGTGTGAATGACATATTATTTTTTTACACTTAATATCCACTTATATTGGGTGTATTTATATTTTTCATGCATGATTATGCCATTTATTTATCCTTAATCTAAGGATATCATCTTTGTAATGGACTTCGTCTCAATCTCCTTTAATTGAGGCATATATTGTTTTATTACAAGACTTTTGTTTATACGCTATATAAAAAACTTTGAATTTTCATTTCATTCAAATGGAATCTTTTTCTACGAAGCGTTTTACTAAACTACAAAAAAATTCATTTAACGTACACGGTGACGATGACCTTTCCACCGCTGCGATTATTATTTGATCTTTGGCTTCCTCAACAAGTCGTAATGTTTTAAAAGAAAATAAATACCATATAATCTATTATTTATTTTGGTATTGAAAGTGGTTTTGATAATGAATGTTTTATGTCAATATATTTAAGTGATATATTGTGATTGAAATGTGGAAATGTTTTCTTTCCATTATATTTGTTTTATGTCTTCTGATTTTATAAAGGTACTTGGACATTTGACGGGTGGTTACATGATAACCCAAATGATTGGTGGTGCCATGAATACTAGGACAGGTGGTTACATTATAACCTCCAATGCATTGGGTATGGAATTCGGCCGTATGACTATTGCATTTAGTGACTTGTGTGGAAGTTGACTGTATAGTTATTCCATTTAAGTATGTTTATGTTATAAGTTACCTTTATATGTTATGTGTTATTTATATAGATAATATTTTGGATACAAAAGGGTAACTAGTGGTCTTTTATATATTGACGAGTATTTACTACATCATAAAGGTGAAAATTATTACTTATGTTAAAGTATTCATGGTTTACTTGTTGTTTTGAAAAACTAATAGTTTCCTTGTTTTCGTATTCCTTAATGAGCTTTTTATGCTCATCCCATTTTTTTGAAATGTTTTTCACAGGACATAAATTGGAATAGGGTCCAGGATGGGATCATGGAAGTTTCATGCTGTTTAAAACATGAAACTAGACATGACTCATTTTTTCAATAGTTTTTATTTTCTGAAAACATGGAAACTGAGTAGATGTGAGTACTTTGTAATCATTGAGATGTAATAGTTATGTCCTAATTCTCTAAAACTCCAAACCTGAAAAGATCCTCAATGTGAATTATTAATTTAATTCAAGATTATGTAATGTTTTATGGATGGTTTCTTATAATTTTAGAATAGTAAAAACATTATTGTGAACATTTTTATAAAATATGTACATGATAGAGAAAGGATTTTCGATCGACGAGTTGAATGAATTAAAATTTCAATAAAAGATTTTTTCAGTCTCAAGATCTATTAATGTGAGGAAAAAAAATTAAAATATGTATTCTCCAAAAATAACTAGAGTATAATAATATTTATGAGATTTTTGAGAGGTATATTATAAAATAACGTCATCAAAAACCTAATCATAAACAATCTTGATAAACAATAAGAATATAATATAAAAACTGTATAGCTATAGTAACATTTATATCATAATCCCCATTGAAGAATAAAATAAAATGAAAAATTAAATATCATGAAAATAGTTAGATCCAAGATATAAAATTTTAATGGTCTAGTATATACACTTTATAAAACTAAATAGTTCCATAATACCAAATATGTCTCACTAGAGTGGAAATTGAGATGAAATATACATCAATGATAATATCATTGAAGAGATAATTAATAAATGTATTTATTATGTATATAAAATTTAAATCTAAAATAATAAATTTAAAGTAAACATATATTCATAAAAATTTAATACACATATAATCTTATAATATCAAAGACAATGAATATGTAATATAACCTAATGAAATAAGATTGAGTTATGAAACCCCTTTCCATAGGCCTGACTTCCCTCAAATGACTTCAAACATCATTTATAGTAAATATAGATTTATTTTATATGTATATATATATATATTCTAAAACCATAACCACATATATCATTAAATATATATTTTTTTATATAACCCTTTTACCACCCATTATTAATAGTTTTTTATTTAAATCAATGTTATGTGTGATAACTACTGCATTTTTTATGTATTATTTGGTCAAGTAGTTTTATTCCAAGTAAATTGATCATGGTAACATCACTACAGGTTTGATAATAATGATAAAATATAAAATATATTAGTTTTATACTTATTTAGAGTCATATATAAAATTTTGATATTGAAAAAGGAATTTCTCCATTCCTGGAGATAGTAGGTCATACGAACGCATGAACACTATTTTCCCTTTTCAATAGAAGAATAATAAGAAAGATAAATAATAGTTCACCTTTATTGAATCATTTTTATATTTTATATATTTAATTTATTAATTAAATATATCCTTATTCTCAACATTGTAAATGTGAATTAAAAAAATCACTTCTCTATGTGTAGGCGGTAGTCCACACATATGCACGAGAGACATTATCGTTTACCGGTGGATTGGAAGGTAATAAGGTAGATGTGATATTATAATTACTAAATTATAATTATGTTATAAATTTAATATATATATTTTTATATATATAATAAATCCATAATTATATCCATCTATGAGAAGTGGTGATGGAATATTAATTAAATTGGTTTGTGAGGCGGTAGTCCACCATACACATGATCGACGGTTTCGTTCCCCATTTTAATGAAAGATGAGAAGGATATGGATTATTAAAAAAACAAAATAACAACTAATTATTTGTAATATACTTGTTTTAATATTTATTCAAGGTTAGAGAATATTTTAAGGAGGTATAAAAAGAAATAAAATGAAAACACATGGTTAATAATAATACCTCTTCATCAGATAACCTCTTTAGGGTAATACCTAAAATTCTCCTAGGATGTATTGATGATAAAAATAGAACTCTAGTTCGTGGTAAGAGATGTAAAATAGGTTATTTGATTAATTATTTTATTAAAAAATTACTCTCTAAGTATATATCAGAGAAGAGATGGGGTGTCCTTTTATAGTATAGTTGAGTAGAAAAATTGTAATTTTTCAAAGTTTCAAAATATTTTCAAGTCACTTTAATAGAATAAAAGGAACCAAAACAAATTATGTTAAGATTTTTTAAGGGTACGTTCAAAACAAAACCAAGATATGGGTGTTCATAAATTTTTTAGGTCATATTAACCCTTATTTGTTTAGTTTAACCTGCTGATAATCCTATTTTAACCATATCTATGATAACATATTTTTATAATTTTTCTGATTCATCATGATGAAAAATTATATTAAACATATTAAATATTAGGAATTATTTTGATTCTTAATATGTATCCTGTTTATGAGATTTTATTCGTACAAGTGTTATAATTTTAATTAAAATTAAACCTGTAAATGAGATGAAATACGATTTTCCATTGAAATCTATTCTAAGTATAAAATTATAAAACATTTCAATATAAAATTGACTTCAATGACCTAAATTAGATTAATAATAACATAATTGAACTAATTTTACATTTAAAACTATTTTTAGAAAATAGAACCTTGTATACTCTTTCAATGAAAAGATAATTTTTAATAACAATCTATATTTTTCACTATTCATTGAAAAATTAATCTTTTCAAAAAATTATCAATACGTATATCATAACTTTTACATCTTTATTTTAAAAATGAAATTATTTTTTCCAAATAATTTTTCTAAAAGTTCAAAAAATTAATTATTAAAAATAAAATGAAATGGATTTCATAAAAATAAAGTTTCTCTTTATAAAATTGGATTTTTTTACCCAATTCCAAAAAATGCTATTATATGAAAAACATTAAATTGAATATAAAATATATAAATTTTAGTAAAATTATTCACCAAATTTTAAAAAATTTATTTATTAACATAAACAAGATTTGCTGGTATAAATACTGATTTTCAAAAAACCGATCTCCATTATTTTCAACTGGTTGTAAATTTCATGCTTACATAATTAATAACAAAATAATTCATTTTAAACATATTTAGAAAATAAATTTTTCATAATTTTTTTTTCATATTCTTACTCGCCAATATAATTTCAATTTTTTAATAGTATAGTGTTGTCTATTTAAACATGGTGTTTCCTGTAACTCACACTATTAAAAAAATTAAAAAATATATTTCAAAAAATCTCTAGGTGTTATAAGTTTCAAATCATAGAATTTTCTTATAAACAAATTTAAGAACATGAATAACTTATCAGGATCAACATGCTCAGCAACCAAGGTCTATCTTCTTCCATGTTCGGATTGAGTTGAGGATTTTTCCAAATCTCATTAGGGTATTATGTCAAACACCTCATATGAGACAACCGTCAAGATCACAGATTCAACATTGGGATAAAATGAGTTAATTTAAGTATTCTATTATAACAATTAATAGAATTGAAACCAATATTGGGGATATTAATTATTATATTGACTTTATATTTTTCTTGATTTCTCTAACTAATTCATCGATCTTCCAGTTCAAAAGTCATTATATTATCTTCCTCAGCTTCATTCTATCATCATCTTCTAACATGTCATAAATAGACCACAAAAAATATCAAACCATTTTCAAACATATCAACCTCAATTGATTCAATATTGGCATCCCTTGTAATAATTTCTTATCACTTTGGCATAGATAGAATCATCCATCAAAGTCTCTAACACCCATCATAACTAAATTCATATTCTAGTCTGGGTTTATAGGAGGATTTTAGACATACGTCATTGGTAAAATATTCGTTCATACTCCTTAAACTTTTTCAAACTAATATTCCTTGATTGGATTAATTCTATTTTTTCACCAACCTGTAGATACTCTCATATTTATCTTCATAAAAACATAGTCGTGTTTGTCAAGGGCAGGTGTGTAGTAAATTAAAAACTGGTTTGATTATAGATTACTTTAAATTTGAGTTCATTGGAGAGCTCTAAGAAATTTTTTCCCAATATATTGGACGGTGACATCAACAACCATAGAAATCATTTTCAATTTTTTGATCTCCCTCATAAGACTCAATTTTTATTTTCTTAATAATTAGATCCAATCTTCCTCATCAATAATCTAAAGAATAACTTCATATCAACTCATTCTACAAATTGGAATTGACTTCACTAGATTTTCCTTCATAAAAACATCATGATATTTTTTGTGGGAGATTCATAAATAGGTAAAAAAAACCCATTTCCCTTCTTTGGTTTTATATTTAACTCGTCCTCTTCGATTTTTTTTCAGTTCATATGGAATCAACATATTTTTATCTACAGTAATCTTCAATTGGCATGGTTCATAAGCATGATCCATCATGGGTCTTCTTCGATATCTCTTAGGTTGGTATCAATATCCATGGCTTAAATTCATCTTCAATCTCCATCAAGGGATATTCGTTGACTTATTAAAACTTTCACACTCTCCTATAGAGTAACATGTGGGGTCAATCACTTTTACCATATGGTTGATCCCCATATCAGGGGGTACTATATTTTTTCACTCACGATCCATATTTTAAGCTTTGTGAACTATTTTGTTTTAATATACAGTAGATCCCATCAATAACTAGATAAAATGATATGGGTAATGGAAGCAAGGTTGTTAAGACACCATCGATCCAAAATTAGGCATGAGAGATAAATATCTTTTTCAAATTTTCAAAACACTTTTAGTCATGTGGAAACTTCAATATAGGTATACGGTCAATTGTACATGGCATGATCAAATGAATCATTTTCCATAATTTTAATCAACTATGGTATTAAACTCTTATTATTGTTTCTCTAACACTTTAAAAATTTCCACATCATTCGGTCAAATGTAAAAATTATATATTAAATAAATTAATTTAAATTTTAATAAAAATTAAATAATTTAAAATTAAAACATTAAAAACTAATTTAGATTAAATTAATAAAATACTCATAATAAATTAAATGATAAAATGTTAAAATTAATGATTAAAATGAAAAAATTAAAATGCTGAAAAGAATTGATTGATTAATAAATAAATTAAAAATTAAATAAATAAAATTAAAAAATAGTAAATATGAAATTAAAATTTCAAATAATTATATAATATAAACATAAAAATAAAAAATAATTTTAACTTATCTTAATAAATTAATATATTAAAATAAAAATAAAAAACATTATTATTTAATTTAGGTAACACAATAATTAACCAGTAATACATAAGAATTAAAATTTAAAAATAAAATTATAAAATAAAATGAAACTAGATAATTTAATTAATATTCAATGAATAATTTAAAAATAGAAAACTATCATAAATATGAATAATTTCTCATTCCACTATAAATTACCAGTAAATTATTATCAACCATTTAAGTTCTATATTTTTACATAAAACACTAATAATAAACTTCACATGATGTGCAAAACAAAGTAACGAATGGCCCCATCAAATTCCTCCACACTTTGGCAATGTTTTTCCTCATGAAATCATTTTTAGTAATTCTGTGGTAGAAAAATATTCTCGGGTTAAAAAGTGAGTTTCCACTAAGGATCAATTTTCAAAAATATTCTCCCCTAGGGAACCTTTTAAGTTAAACAAATATTTCCTCATCTCAAAATAATATGTTTGACCAAAATTCAGATTATTTTTTAAAAAATAATGTTCATTGATATTTTTAAAAAATATTAATAAATATTTACATTCAATTTAACTATGACTATGAAAATTCTTAATATCACCATGATATGAGGCATTCATAATTAAACGTTATATTACATAGAAACACTTCTTTTATAAAATTATTTATTTTTTATAGGAACCATAAATAACTCATCCAATAACTTACAAAATTAGAGTATGAATGATTTAAGAATAGAGGCTCAACATGGATTAGGATTTTCATTTAATATATCTTTTAAATAAATAAACTAAAACTAAAAAAATCATTCAAATTATTGAAAACCAATAATTATCCTATTCCCAATGTTTTACCAAATACATAAATAAATTAAAGTCAATTTTTTTTTAAAACAAAGTAAATCCTTGAGAATACCTA
The DNA here is from genome assembly GCA_963277665.1 of Viscum album. Lineage (NCBI taxonomy): Eukaryota > Viridiplantae > Streptophyta > Magnoliopsida > Santalales > Viscaceae > Viscum > Viscum album. Next base: position 1,939,196,984 of record OY728140.1, on the reverse strand, counting down.
AAAATATAACTTACTCAAGGTGTAAATTCAAATCTCAAACATTTGAAAATTTTTTATCTAGATTATAATACATTACAAACATCATAACTAATCAATTTAGAAAATAAATATGGGTTTTTATGGGTTCTATTTTTAAGTATAGTGTTTTAATTAACGAAGACATTTCCCCCAAACATAAAACCTACATTATTTTTCTAAAATATGAATACAAAGGGAACATAAAATAATATATGTTTTTAGTTCAAAATATATTTTATATTTAGCAGTACAGTGACATGTTCAAAAGAGACAATGTAATTCAAAAAATATGTTAGGGAAAATTTAAAAAAAAATCCAAAAAAATTATGAAATATATGCTTTATTTTTGTAATAAAAAATTAATAAATTTCACATAATCTTAAAGAAATAGATTGTTTAATAGTATTTTCTTAAAAAATAAATATTCAATAGGGTGGTAAACATGGTTTAGATATTTTTTTTAAAAAAAAGTCATCAGTAATGATTCAAGAAGGCATAATACTCCAATATGTTAAAGGAGAATAACATAAAACATAAACCATAAGAGGCATCATCCACCCATGCATAATTTTGTACTATGAGAAGATTTTAAATTTTATAATTACAATACAAACATTAATGAATCACATAATGATATTGAAAATTATATATTCATAAATAATTAAAGAGAAAACACCCCTGAAATTTTCAACTTCATTTCTTTAATCTTAGACCTGTGACCACAAACCTTTAGAAATTCCAGTAAAATTTTGTCTCCATATAAAAATCCATTCAACATATTATACAGTAGAATAATTAAATACAAACATTGAAAATCAGAAAGGTGAGAACAATAAAGTGATAATAGAATGTTAAAGTAATAATTTGAATCATATGAAACAAACTTACAAACTCTGAATATTGGTAATTGTGAGAATGGGTTAATAGGAGGGTACATAACACAAAGAGATGAATTTTTTATTCAAATTAATAATAGTAAACAAAATAAAAATAAAAACATGGGTTTCCTCCCAAGTATTGGTAATGTTTTTTCTTTAGCCAGACTCCCCTTAAAACTATCTAAAGTCACGTTGTTTTTATTTTTTTCATCCAAAAACCACCACATGATTTTGTTCCCATTTATGATTAATTGAAAATATATTTATGTAGAACGTATAAATTCTATAAACTATACAACTTAATTATTTAGAAACACCCCATATCATCAATGTACTACTCAAATTAGTCTCTAAATATATTATAAGAGACATAAATAAATTGGAAACCATTTGTGGTTTCAAAACATTTAGATTTAGGTGTGAACATAAGAGCACATTTATGATCTAACAAAAAAACACTAGGTTTAGTATCATAAAAGGTATACAAAATTAATCATTGTAGGATATTTTTACGATTTTATATGATATTCAAATTTGGAACTTTAAGAATATTTATAAAGGGACAACAATGAACTAGGTTCTTTTGTAGGTTTCAAATTATCCTCATAGATTTTCCTCTAAAAATATACCATATAATTTAAAAAAACATGGGTGAAATGAGCTAAGTTTAGATGATAAGGCTCAATTAGAGGGTTAGAAAATTTTAGTTGAAATGATTCTTGAATATTTGAGATCAGTTTTGATTCTTCTTCCACTCATATATTAGCTATAATCCTAATTTTTTATACCATATTTTTTATTTAAACTAGTATACAAGTGTTTGAGAAATGGAAAAAATATGTCAATTTCAACCTCCATCAAAACAAACTGCACAAATGAAAAATAAAAAAAAACCTCATTTTTCTCATATTGTGTGATTACATCTCCAATCTTAAATAAATTTTAATAAAACTATTGATTTTTGATTGAGTGAACATACTCCCCTAATTATTCATCCATGATTTCAATTTCTGAATGGTTTTCTTAAAAATTTAAATAATCATGTCTTTGTGAAAGTTGTTCATAAGGTCACTAATCTCAAATTTTTCTTCCCTCTCATCATCCTGACAAATTATCCATATAGTCAACTATTGAACCACTTTATCAAATTAATTTTCCATTAAAACCATTTGTTTATGTAGTATCATCATAATAATAATTTTACTATCATCCCCTATTTCCTGAGATTCATGAAAGATTTTTAAATAAAATTATTCCATGAATTCAAAAAAAAAAATTGATAGGGGTTGTCACAACTATAAAAGTTTCATTTATATGTACTACTACACACTAGGGAAATGGAATTTAGGGTTGAACCAAAGTGATGGGGTGTCAAGACTATCAAATTTTCATTTTTATTTATTAAAGTTGGATGAATCTTGTAGATCACCACATTCAAGATTCATAGAAATGTGAAATGAATGAAAGAAATGTCATCATAATTTATCTCACCAAAATATTTTGGTGTTTTGAAATTAAATATAATGTGGAAAAAAATTATGAATATTAAAGTAAATAAGTGTCAATGAAACTAAAAAAATCCCCAAGATGATTTTAATCTGGTTTTTTTTTTCAATTCAAGAAAATTACACTAGGAAAATGTAATCGAGATATAGATAATAGAATGTTCGTTGTCGATATTCTTCTCTATCAATTCAAAAAATTTCCCTCTCGCACTTCATCTTCAACATTCTGACATAAATAAATCATCGCTCATACTCAGAAAAATAATTATACTTAAATCCTCTAATGAATGTTGTTCATAAAAAAATGTTCAATATTATGTAAATTATCCATATGTTTTCTAAATTTATTCATTTTCTTTTTAGGTTCATCACCAAAACATTTCACCTATATAAATGAATTCCAAATTATTCACTAATCACATTTCATCAGTGCCCATATTTTTTTACCTACATGTGGCTTAAGAATACCCATTCTAAAAAACACAATACACTAACATATTATCTATTTTAAATGAATTTCAATGTATTTATTACTTTATATATTCATCTTCACAAAATTATTTCAAGACAAGAAACAAAAGAAATCAATGAATTGAAACTGATCCATTTTTCTTATCCATTAAATAATATTTAAATAAGAAAAAGTTGAATTGGATCCAAAAACCTTCATCTTAAAAAATGAATTCCTTTTGGCCTCAACTCATCAAAATAGGATCAAGATTGTTTTAACTCAAGATAATTTTATTCAAATAAGAGTTCAAAAAAATATTTGACCTTAACAAATGATTTTATTTTCAATTTTTTATTCAATATTAGATCACCTCGAAAAATCAACTACATATCAAGATAATTTCTTGTACCTAAATGAAATAATAGGATTTTCCCATAATTTTCAACATTATTTAGTACCCATGTTCTTCTTCCATGTTCATTTCTAGTTTGTGATTATTCAGAATCAAATTTGGGTAAATTTTAAACATTTAATGCATGAAACCATTAATGATCACATCTACCACATTGGGGTATAATGAGAACGTCGAATTAATCCATCTGGACATGTAAAAAAATTTAAATGTAAACAAAAACATCAATTCTCTTCTCAAAATCAAATCTTCCCTAATTTTAATAATTGATTCATCAATATCCTAGTTCGTAAGGTATCAGAGTCACATCCTTGGACATGGCTAGTTTCCTTCTAATAACATTTATAAAATGGACCACAATAAATATCTAACAGTTTTAAAATATATCACCATCAATAGAATAAATGTTGGAATCCATTATAACAAATCCTACTCACTTTTTCATGGCTAGACTCAACCATCACTAGATCAAACATCCTTCCTACCTAATTATACATTTAGTCATAGATTTGTAGGTGGATGGAAGACATAAATCACTAGATAAAGATTCATTTGTATGACTTAGTCACGTTTAAAATCAATATCCATACCTGGATTCGATCTGATTAGCCTCTACCCTTCAATCACTCTCAGTTTCATATTTTTCAAAACATAGTCAGGTTCATTAGGTTTCAGTACATAGTTGACCGAAAATTGGTTTGAGATTTGATTAACATGATTACAAGATCACCAAAAATATTAAATAATATGATTCCTCCATTTTCATTGATGGAGTCCTCAACAACCTTAGAAGTGATATTTAATTATTTGTTCTCACCCAAAAGCCTCAGTTTGTATTTTCTTAAATCTTGGATTCAATATTTTTAAAAATATTTGGATGAAGAACATTTGGTTGAGTCTTCCTAAAAATCATATCCAGGTTCAGTCTATTTTTATTCTTGAACTCTCCAATATCTGGCTCAGGTGGAGCTTCAACAACACATCAACTTCACAATTTCATTTCATGATTTTCTTGGAAGAATTTCTGTAGAGTGAAAAAAATAATAATATCCACTTCATTCAATTTGTTCAAAGAGGGTAAAAATTTCATTTATTCTCTAATTTAATTTTATTAAATGAATTTTATTAAGGTGTGAAAAAGGTGGGAGAGGTAAGGCTATAAAAATAGATCCTCAACAGTTTTCATCATTATCATCCTAAGAAACACATTTTCAACATTGAGTATAGTATTTAATGGTATGTTTCTCCGTATGTTAAAGAAAGAATATTTATTTCTCAATGTAATTGGGAGAGAGTATGTACTTACATTTTTAAAATAGTGTGATCCTTATATTTTACTGTGGGTTTTTATCCCTTTTATTTGTGGGTTTTTTCTATGTTACATAAGGTGGTCATTTTACTTCTATATTTTTTAACTTTATTTTATCTATTAATTATCTTTATACTAAATGGAAAATTTTACTCAATCCAAATATGTGGTATCAAAGGTGAGGTTTTAACCTGAGGATATTATAGGCAATGGTAGGTCCAAATAGTGACAAAATTGGAGATTGAAAATTTAAATGGAAATAATTTTTCATTATTCAAAATGAATATGTAATAAGTGTTTTGAAGAGATAATTTTTTATAATAATTTAGAAAGAAACATTGGGTGTGGTAGAGCATAAATGGAATAAAATGTATGGGAATTCAAATGCACATATCCATTTGTCTTTAGAAAACAGTGTTCAATAAACAATTTTTGAGAAAAAGACAGTGAAACACATTTTTGATACTTAGAAAAAACTATATGAGGCAATGTCATTCCAGAAAATAAATCCTAAATATAAAATTATACGCTCTTCCAATGGTGGAGTCATCATTGGTGACCAACAACATGAACACCCTCAATACCCTATTCTATCATCTTATGACATTGGTCTATAAAATTGTAAATACTGAATGTGTTGTCACGACCTGTCCTTGGGGCCCGTGCCGTGACTACCCCAAGCCTGCCTTCCATTGGCCAGGGGCTGGCGACTAGCACCAAAGGCGTAAAATCCCGATAACTGGGAAGGCATTGCCTTTATAAAAGAAAACAAGCACCACAGAGTACAAGCGGAAGCAAAACACTAAGTACAAAAGAAATGCTGAAAAGTAAATGGGCCAGAATACAAACCCAAAAGAAATTACGACTACAACTGAACAAGGTACAACAGTAAAAAGACAAACAGCTGGAAGTAGGAAGAATCTCCTGGGTCGTCCTCCTCGGATACTACCTGAAGGGTAGGTACAGATAGCCTCCTCCACGCTCTCGTCCGTCAACCTCCTATGTGAGTCGTCACGTCGTGTAGTCCACCTCCGGGTACTGACTCGTCGTGTAGTCCACCTCTAGGTACTGACTCGTCGTGTAGTCCACCTCCAGGTACCGTCCAGTCCTCGAACACTCGGCCTCCACCAGCACTGCCCGTCGTTTGCAACCAACACAACGAGGTACGGGCATAGCCCGTGCAGGGGTGAGTATAACGATACTCAGTAGGGACCCTGAGACCCTCAAGGTCTCACTAAACCAACAAGGATAACCACAAGAAGATCTCAACAGATAACCTCTACTTAGATATATGCCCATACATATAACTAAGTTATCAAGTAACCCATCTCAATCATGAGGAAACACAAGGATTGTGAAATCAACGGATAACCACTACCCAGGTATATGCCCATACATATACCTAAGTTATCAAGTGACCCATCTCAATCATGAGGTAAACACAAAGGTCAAAAGTCTCATCTCAAACCAGGATTTCCATCATCGAAACCGTAACTACTGAAGAGCTCCGTCTCTGGAGTGTACAGTGGTCCTGTCACGACTCCAAGGTACTGCTCACTAACCTAAGACTGCTGAGGTACTCCTCCTGTCGAGTACTGCGGGTTTGCGGCCAACTACCGAGCGCTCCGTCCGCTGAGGGTCTCTCGCCAAATACCGGGCGCTCCCGCTAATAGCCTACAAAGGTACTCCTCCTGTCGAGTACCACAGATTTGCGGCCAACTACCGGGCGCTCCGTCCGTCGTGGGTCTGTCGCCAAATACCGGGCACTCCATCCACTGGGCTAGTCGACTCACTCTAAGTCGAGTCGGTCAAGCAGTCGTCAGGTCTCAGCCAGCTACACGGTCTCCGTACTCCGCACGCTCGTCTCCGGGAGGGTCCGCTCCATGAGCTACTGGTCGATACTCCAAGTATCACAAAGTCCCACAAAGAAGTATCTCAAAGGACCACCTCGTCATAGGGGTCTCAACGCAATAGACGGCACGTCAATTGGACGCCCGGTCTGTGAGTTATTAGCCTTTTCGTCCCAGGGGCCCGGTTGGTTTCGTGTGCGAACCAATCCGGCTGTAACTCAACTATACCCCAAAAACTCATAGGGTATACTCATAGGGACTGTTTCTCAACGAGATCACCAACGCCGCTGACGGTTCGTTAAACGAACGTTCTGTCAGAAAGGTATTAGCTTTTCCGTTCCAGGGGCCCGGTTGGATTTCGGTGCGAACCAACCCGGCCACTATCCAACTGCATCCAAATCTCGGCGAAGGATGCCAAAAGTTCCGTATCATCAACAGGAACTCAACGCAACAAACGGCGCGTCAATCGGACGCCCGGTCTGAGAGTTATTGGCTTTTTCGTTCCAGGGGCCCGGTTGGATTTCGGTGCGATCCAACTCGACCGCACTCCGTCGGCATCCAAACCTCGAGCGGAGTAAGCCAAAAGATCCGTCTCACTTAGAGGAATTCAACGAAATAGACAGCGCATCAATCGGACGCCCGGTATGTTATTTATTGGCCTTTCCGTCTCACACCCACCCTGGAAAACTTCCCAGGAGGTCACCCATCCTGATCACTACTCTAGGCCAAGCACGCTTAACTATGGAGTTTTAACCACGTAGGCTCCCGAAAAGGAAGGTGCACCTTGAGTATAGTATACCGAAACGACCGTCTCGATCCACGGATCGCGTTGCCGCTGACGGCGAGTCGTTTGGAGGCCCGTAGCCCAAGATACGGGCATTTGACCGAAAGTGGTCCGAAACTGGGAGTCTGGGCCCGGGCCGACCCGGCCCGACACCCCCCCCTGGGTTGGCCGAACCGGGTCGACCCGGCCCGGGCGACGACCCGGCCCGACGACCCGGCCCGGCTCGGAAAACCCGGCCCGGGGCGGCGGCGCGGACCGGCACGGCGACGCCGCCTTGGTGCCGTTCGGGTGCCGCACGCGGGGGGCAAAGCCCCCCCTTTGAGAACCGCGACCCCTTAATTGGGGCCGCTTTTGAGACCCGGCCAGGGGAAATTAATTCCCCCGGTCTCCACTGTCTGGCCGGCCCGCACTGGCCGGCCGGTTTTGCCAGCAAGGACCGGCGACGACCGGTCCTTCCTTCACCGACACCGGCGGCCCGGTGCCCGCCGCCAGTCATCTTGCTCCGCCGCGGCCCGGAACTGGCCGCGGCCTATGCCGCCTCTCGCGATGCGACGACATCGCTTCCCTCCGCCGTGGCCCCGCTCCAGCCGCGGCGCCTTTCACTTTCTTCGACGCGAGGCGACGGCGTCGCGTACTTGGATTTCTTTCCACGGCGCGGCGCGACGGCGCCGCACAATAATTGTCGTGCGATTCCCGCGTGGTGCAACGGCACCACGCCATCCCGTTCCATCCGCAAGGAAACAATTATGAACATAAGAGGGGGGTTCGGCCGTGTTGGTGCGGTCCGGGCCCCCCTCTCGTTAGACAATAACATTTAATCCTTTATCCTCGAAGTTCGACATTCTAGAATCAAGAATGGAAAATAAATAAATAAAATATCAACAATCCCCTAACTCGGATTCAAGTGCGGAGCACGCCAATCAAGCCGCGGAAGACTAGCGTCACGGAGGTCGGGCGTCACGGAAATCAAACGTCGTTTCCGTTGACGTCGAGGTGCGTCCGAAGAGGTACGTCGCTGGAGAAGCTTCGTAAGCTGACGGAGATAGTCCGAGGAGGAAACGACATCTCCTTTCGTTGACACGGGAAGAAGATCGAAGAAGCGGCGTCGTCGATCTTCGGAAACACACCGGCTACGAAGAAGAGAAGCGGCGTTCTTCGTCGGAGCTTAAGTGTTCTTCGTGTTCTTCGTCGAGGTTGAAGAAGATGGAGAGAGCTTCTCAAAATCTCTCAAGGTGGCAAAGGAGACCAACCCAAAATAAAATAAGCTTAAGCCTTATTTTATTTACACAACTAAACATTTGAATTTCAAAAGATAAGAAACGAACCATTAATTCGTAGAATTAATTCAACGAAAGAAACTGCTCATTTAATTTACGAAAAAAAACCGCCCAATTAAATGGTCTGTTAGGAATTTAAGAAAACGTGTCAGTTGACTTTCATAAAGACGGGTTTTCGCAGGTGCGTTACTTAGCGGAAGGAAATGGAGGGGCTCGTGCGGGCCCCACCTCATAAATATCCTACCAAGAGGGTAGGATATTTCTGGATAGTACCCTATCCGATTCAACTCAGATTAAGCCGCTTTTAAGTGGCTTCAAGTGGCTTCCAAGTGGCTTAAGTGAAATAAAATAAAGTTGTCGCAAAATTATTTTATTTCTTAACTTTAAGCCCGAAAATTAAAAACCACACCTGAGCAAACGCAACTCCAGAAGAGGCGTTTCTAAGCAATTACTAGCGCTGTGATTCCATCGGTGCCCTCAGAATTCGATTCCGAGCACCGGTTCAAAAGTTAGAAAAACCCGCTCGTCCGTTCACTGAACGTACCCGAGCCAAACTTCGGAAATTGATTCCGGGCACACCGGGCCTCGGAATCAGGCGCTGTCAGAAACTACGTTCTTGTAAAATTCTAAAGAAAATTAAGAAAAAAATTCCCTTGGAATTTACGGGTCTTTACATTACTCCCACCACAGGGATTTACGTCCCCGTAAAGCTTCACCACAAACTTAGGGAAACAAAGCGGTACTGAGCACGAATCTGAGCCTTCCGCTCCCATGTGCTCACCTGGAGGTTCCCGCACTGCCAAAGAAAGTGAACAAGAGGAATCGACCGTCCTCCTAGGATCCACTCCTATCGATCCTCGATCCCCACAGGAACCTCCGTAGAAGACACTCATCGCCACCGTCCAGCTCCTCATGGTCGATGATATGCGAAGGGGTCGAGCACATATCTCCTCAGTTGGGATACGTGGAAAACGTCGTGCACCTAGTGCAACTGAAGTGGATGGGCCAAGTGGTAAACCACCTCGCCTACCCAGCTGAGGACCTAGAAAGGTCCGTTGAACCTCAGAGATAACTTGCCTCCCTGACCACATCTCCGTAAACCTTGTCGAGGTGAGACCCGTAAGAAGACGTGGTCATCATCCTCAAACTCCAGAGGTCTCCATTTCTGTTAGAACTGAAACTCAAAACGACTGCTACTACGAGGGTATGGTTGACCGACTCAAGATTGATCGGTCGCACCCTCCTGTGCAAGAGTTACCCTGCATTGCCTGGGGTTTCCTTTTCCGCCGACCAAGGAAAAACCATCCCGACGTTTGCCTAAAACCGCCAATTTGAGTATGAACAGTTATTGCCCATTCCATACTCAAACTAACGTCGTAAGGCCTCGATGCTGCCACCAAGAGATTCCAACCAGAACTCTCGCCTCGAGGGTCTGACCACACCGTCGGCATAAGTGTGATTATAGAGTCTCCTCCCAAGGTATCTCCAGACGTGAGGGTCAAGTCCACGGCTTACCAGAAACTCTAGGTCTGGAACAAGATTTGTGAAAGCGAGGAATGATTCATATCGACGTCTGTTACTACAGAAGCTATTAGTGGACACAGACTGTCCCTTGAATCATTTCTAGAGCCATTGGGTCACATTCCTTGACCGCATGCAGCCGCACTCTTCCTCCGCCCTCCAGCTCCCTGAGCCTGGTGGGAATAACTAAGGTGGGTGGTTGTAGCATGTTAAGATGTACACCACCTCATGCTGCTCTCCTAGCTCTGCCTCCAAGTCTGCCTCTTCGCATACTCATCTCTATTTAAAGCTACCTCTTCTTGAAACATTTAGCACGCCCGAGTCTCTAAGACTGGCACCGGTTCCTTGTTTCTTACTGCACTGTGCAGTCTTCATCCGCTCCTGGATGAACTGCACCTCCTTTAGTCTCACAAGAGTTGCTATGATTTCTTCTTTGCCGATAAGAGAAATCTGGTCTCATCCCCCTGATGAACCACATTCATTGGCTAATACAGTCAATCCTGACATAAATGATGCATTCATGTCATGGATGACGTCGTAAGGCCTCGACACAACTACTAAGAGATCCAACTGTCACTCTCGCCTCCAAGGGTCGAGTCACACTGTCGGCATCAGTGTGAGGTCACTGGGTCTTCTCCAGTAGGAATCTCAAAAGTGAGGGTCAAGTCAACAGTTTAACCGGGACCACTCAGTATCAACCAAACAAAAAGGACAGGAAAGCAAACAAAGATAAGTGTATTTTTATTATTGCAGGTCATAGTACAAAGACACGAATACAAAAGCATCATGGAACTAGAAGTACAAAGGACGTATCCACTAGTTCCTCTCCTGTCCACCTGCTCTCGGAGCTCCATGACCATAGGCCTCAGCTGCCTGAAGCTGAGCTCTCCCATGTCCTTCTATCCCCTACGGTCGGGGTGGGCCTCCTGGTGGTGGTGGCAACATCCCGAAGCGTCGTCCACCTCCAGCTACACGGCCAGCTCCTCTGACATGACCGCCTGCTCCTTGAGGTCCGCCCTGATCGAACCTCTGCCTTTGCCTCGAAGGTTCTTCATTTAACTGCTGGTCATCTGCATGGCGGGTCGGACAGTCACGTGTCATGTGACCAATTCCGCCGCAGGAGTAACACTGTCCACTCCTGGCACGTCTGGCTCTAACTCCACCCCGGTTTCCCCGCACAACTGAACCTGAGTCGTGCAGTCGGCCACCGGTAGGTCTGGTCCTCTTGGACCTCTATGTCATCTGTCTACTGCCTGCTGCAGAAGACTCTGCCGCAAGCCGGCTAGTGGTGGGTCATGCTGCTGGAGACTGCTTAGTAAGGAAACTCTCCACTAAGAGGGATCTCTCCAACACCCCTGTCTACGTCGGAAAGCTGTGAGAAACAACAAAAGATCTAATCTCTCGCCTGAGCCCCTGCTCGAAGGTTCGGGCCCTAAAGAACGGGTCTCGTACCATATCTGTGGAGTAGCACGAGAGGTCTGTGAATCTTGCTGAGTACTGCGCCACTGACATGCTGCCCTGCCGCAGCTGAAGTAGATCCTGTATACGCACTACTCGAAGGGTGGCTGGTACAAACTCTGCCCGGAACAGGCTCTCGAAGTCTGCCCATAGAAGTGTCGCCTCGTCATGCATCTGAAGCATCTGGCTCCACCATCTGCCTGCTACTGCCTGAAGAAGGCTGGCAGCTAGGATCACCATGAAATCTGTCGGCGTCCCCACTAGCCTGAAGACTCTCACCATAGCCTCCAGTCAATACTCAGCCGCCTGCGGGTCCGTCCCTCCCTGGAACCTGGGTGGCCTCTGGCGCTAGAACTCATGCAGTGCGCTCAAGCGACGTGCATCCTCTGCTGCTGGGGCTGGTGGCATCAGTGGTCCAACGGGTAGTAGTACCGCTGGTGCCTCAACTGGGATAGGGCCCTGTACTGAGGCCTCGTCGCTCGGCGGGCTGTCAGTACGTACCACTCTCGGGGCTCTAGCTGGTCGTCCACAGGGAGGCATCCTGAAAGAAACAACATGACACGGTCAAAAGATTATACCTGGTGAGCTGACCTAGTTTGAGCTGATATTTAAATAAAACTTCTGGAAAACACACACGCAATCAGTGTTTTCGTGCACAAAGTCGGAAACCAGTTGTCAGGGTCCTGGTGTATGGATACGTCGGCCGCCAGCACCAACACTGGACTCCCTGAATTAAAAACCACACCCGAGCAAACGCAACTCTGAAAGAGGCATTTCTGAGAAATTACTGGCGCTGTGATTCCATCGGTGCCCTCAGAATTTGATTCCGAGCACCGGTTCAAAAGTTAGAAAAACCCGCTCGTCCGTTCACTGAACGCACCCGAGCCAAACTTCGGAAATTGATTCTGGGCACACCGGGCCTCAGAACCAGGCGCCGTCAGAAACTGTGTTCTTGTAAAATTCCAAAATAAATTAAGAAAAAAAATTCCTTGGAATTTACGGGTCTTTACATGTGTAGATATTCTTCTCCAGAATTTGATAGATTCCTATGATAAAGTTATCATAAACCTCACCAATAATATAGTGAATTAAATGTTACCCTTCAAAAAAAATTTAGTTATAGTTATTGATGAATAAATTCCATATAAGAATAATGAAAATTGATATAAAACATCATACAAAGTGGATGCTCTGTTGATGGAAAGAGGAATAATGATAGAGCATGGTTTCAGTGGGATCCAGAATCAAGGATGGTCTAAATATAGGAGCGTGAATAAGAAAATTGATTTTAAAATTTTGGAAAAGGGCTCATTTCCTCAATGATAATTTTAATAAAAAGGGTGTCGAGAAGTACTGGAAAGGAAATATGGAAGGTACATTTGGAAATGGAGGTGTACTAGTCAGTAAAGCGGTGATGATTAGTAAAGGTTGACAGCATCCCGATGATGTGTGAATTATTTACTCAAGATCAACATGGAACATTACTTATCAATGATAATTGTTTGAGTAATATGAAATTATCCAAGAAGGACTTTTGTATGTTATGAATGGTCATACCTTAAAGATCATTAGATTTGAAACCATTGACTTGAAGAAGAATTATAACATAGTTCAAAAAAACCAAGAAGTACACCATGTGAAGGGCCCTGAGAAGAAATTTTTTTCCTTGGAAAAACATTGATGATATCTAATGGAAGACATAAACCAATAAAGGGATAATGAATATTATGAAGGGAGAACATATGGTGATGAAGGTAGAGAATATATCAAAGATATTTTAAATTAATATGGGTTTTTGCATGGAATGTTTTAAGGGTCTGTGTGTTGGTCCTAAAAGGCCTAAGGATGGAGGAAATCAATCCTCAAATGTGGGTTTAGAGGTTATGTTGACTCAAATTTCCTAAAAAAGACGATTAATTCATGTATGTTCAGATGGTGTTGATCCTTTAATGGCCTTGAAGATACATGAGTAGTATGTTTGGTAGATAGAAAGGGTATTTAGAGATGTGAATAGTACTTAATAAAGTCTCTAAGTGGGAGATATGTTGGAAGAATTTTTTAAAGACAAAATAAAATTAATAGTTGATACATTCAATAAATTCAAAAAGTATTAACCCAAACCTTTATAACCCTATTTAATTTTTATTAAAGTCATTTAATTTAGTAGAGTCTAATGGAGGGTGAGGATATGCTGTGAAAAGGATATCCCCTAACATTTTTTATCATCGGCTTCTCCAAAAACACATATTCAGTTTTGTGGGTAGTATTTTATGAGGTGTTTATACATTTATTGAATAGAATGTATTTTTAGGTTTTTCTCCTTGTAATTGAGAGAGATTCAATCTCCTCATTTCTATCATAGTGACATCCTTCTATTTTCCTATGTTTTTTTACCCCTTTAATTAGTGGTGTTTTTCCACATTACATTCGGTGATAATTTTACATCAAAATTTTTTCACTATATTTTATATCGCAATTATCATTGTATTGAGGGGAAAAAAATTTATCCTAACATTATTTCATTTTAATCTCAACTTCTATGATCTTTCTCAGTTTTTATTGTGTCAAAATCAATTCCTTGACTTCAGCCTTCATGGAGTGTAGTTTATTAATCGAGCACTATCATTAGACTTCTTCAATTAATAGTAGGTCGGTAACGAGCTCCATGGAATATTCATATTCAATCTTTATCAATACAGCATCACTAACCTGTTATAATTTTCACATGGTCAAATAAAGTAACACACATGGTCGATCTTGTTTCCCTTACAGTCAACCATCAAAGCATGGTCTATTGTATATATTTATCAGATTATATGGTTTGTGCTATGCCACTCCAGTGGTGGTGCAGTGTTGAAGGTGAGTTTCCAAACACGGTCGTTCTTTGGGAGGTACAGGGTTCGAAACATAGGAAGTCCGCTTTCGGGGGTCGGGCCTCTCCCCTAGGATCCACCCACATTGCCAGGTCGCCCGGATTCTTCTGAGTGGGCAAAATGAGGCGCGACCCAATTGCTGAAGGATTGCTATGTTGATCCATCAATGTTGGGTTGTTACCCTCAGGATGCTTTTCCATCTCGTCTGGTAAAGGCTCCTTGCTCGGCTGGGGAGCTGCCTGCGGGTACTACCCCTTCGTGGGGGAGGGGGGTTCCTCTATGTGGAGGGTTCGAAAAGGACACACTGGGCAATTCCTTTTTAAAAAATAAATAATATATGATTTGTGCTATTCATTCGATTCTATTTTAATATATAGTTTATCCCATCCATATTTAGATAAACAGACATGATGGATGGAAGCAACACCGGAAATATACTTTCAATCCCAAAATATGTGTGTTAGATGAGTTCCTCTTACAAAATTGGATTCCACCTTTTTCACGGGGTTGCTTCAATTTACGCATAAGATCAATTTCATATGGAATAGTAAATTAATACACTTCCAAATTTTTAATTGACCATATTATCTAGCTTTTTCTACTGTTTCTCTGGACCTTAAAAAATTCCCATGATGATGAGTCACATATAGTAAAATAAACTTAAAATAATTAAATATTTTTTTATAAACATTAAATCATTTAAAATAAAAAATATTAAAATCTAATTATGACCCCATTAATAAAACACACATTATGAATTAAAAGTTTATAAAATTTTAAAATGATAATTTAAAGACTAAAAATGTAAATATAAAATGTTTAAAATAATTGATAAATTAATAAATTAATTTAAAATAGATATAATAAACATTATAAAATATAATTAATTAAACCATTTATAACATGTGATTAAAAATTGAAGTTAACATCTATTAATTGATTAATAAATTAGTATAAAAATAAACTAAATTATTATATAATTCAGAGAATATAAAAATTAACCAATAATATTTAATAATTATGGTTTTAAAAAATAAAGAATAACATAAATTAAATCAATAAAATAACTATCAAATGATAATTTAAAATTTAAAATAAAAATAACTATCATAATTATAAATATTTACTTATTTTACAAAAAAATAGTCACTAAATTATAATTAACTATTTAAAGTATAATTTAATCATAATAAATAATAAAACAATAATTATGTTTAAAACACAAGAATTAAAGGCCACTTCATGGTGTATACCACTAAACCATGGTGATCCCATTACATGATATTTTTATAATGTATTTATTTTATTTATAATAGAACCATGGTAGAAAATATTATTCATTTCATATTAAACCAAAAATGACATATGTGTAATGATTTGGAAAATAACAATGAAAGCTTCATGAGACTTCTAAAAGATTCAAATTCATAGAATATATTTGATTTATTATATCTAAATTTGTTTCAATAGACTATGAGTATGTGTTTCGGATTGTTTTTTGATTTATTTAACCATCTCATCAGTTAAACACTATTTATAATGTATGGAATGTTGTTTTTATCTCTTGTAATATTCCACTAGAATATGTTTGAAGAAGAATTTATTAATTATTTGAATGATTATTACAATAAATTTGATTCCCAATAATTATATTGAGGTGTACCTTCATTCTCTAATTGAAAAATTACATGAATTATTGAATGATGGTGTAAAAATATTTTATATATCCATGAAAAAATTTAAAATGAATGTTTCTATAAATTGGAATATTATGGAATTTATTTGATGAGGAAACGTATTCAATTGGAATAATAACACTAGTTTGGCTAGTGTAGTTTTTAATATTTTTATTTTTGTATCCAAATGATTTCCTCAAAAAAATAGTGTTTCAGATGTCCTTTATGGATCCTTGATGTGTCTCATAGATTCAATTCTATGAAACAAAATTTAATGAAAAATATTAAAATGAAGAATCCACTGAAGATATTATTTAGTTCTAAAATATAAGAACAATTAATAAAATTTTCTACTTAATTTTAGAAAATTATTTACATTAAATTAAGTGGTAATAGGGTTCTACTCATGTCATTAGAAATAGTTATAATAGAGTTGTTGAATAAAATTATTGTATTAGTCATCCTAACTTATTTAATAGTTAATTTTTATGTTATAATTTTGTTATCATACATATTGAGTAGGAAATCTATGAAAATGTGTTTATTAACCTAGTTAATGAGAAGGGGAAATTAGAGTATCATCTTAACACTCGTAGGGGATTATGAATAATTAAAATAAAGTGTTTTCTATGGGAAAATGAGAATGTGAGGTATTATATAACATTTTTTTTCAATGAAAACTCAAAAATAATATGTTTCCTTGGAAGTTGAAAATAATGTGAATGATCATTATGGATATTTTGGTATTATATCATGGTGTATTTGTTTGATCATCATAAGTTACATGGATTTAAAATAAAAAATAATACTTTATAAATGATTATTTATTACCTTTACCAGTAAATATTTTTCCAAAAATACTAACATTAGTTTTAATTGATTTTTGTACATTAATAACATAATATTGTGAGAAAACTACAAATCCAATGAAATTTGATGAGATTTTGGAAATAATTTTAGTGGAACTATAATTTTTATATGTTATATACCTCTTTTTTTACTATTATCTTTTATTAGATCATTCTTTTAGCTAGATCTAAACTTATAGTAATAATATATTATTGATAATTTATTTCAATTGGGAGGTATATTGAAATTATTTGTGTTCACATTTTTTAATTTAATTTTATGAAATCATAATATATATATATATATATATATTAAATTGTTTATTACATATTTTAGTTTTTACATAGGTTATTTTGAGTTATATGTGAGAAATACAACTCAATTATAAGGTTCTATTGTGGAAGGTTACCTAAACAAAGATTATATAGCCTTTTATTCTAGTTATTTGATGAAATTTAAAATAAAATAACCAAAAATGGATGTATAGATGAAATATTGGATAATTCTCAATCCAATAATCCTTCATTATTTCATTAAATTAGAGGTTGAAAAGATAAAAGGTATTAAATTTTATATGTAAAGAATTATAAAAACTATAAGGACATAGATATGTGATACTTGATACTCAATTTATATATTCATTCATTGATGAATTTAGGATTCTAATAAGTTTTATACATAAAATGGTTTATACATCATAAAACTAAATAATCAAATTCCTATTTCTTATGTTTTTTTAATTTTTTATAAATAACTAAATTCTATATAAAATTTTAGTGATTTTTAATATTAATAATCAATATAAAATTTCAAATTTTTCCATGTTTTTGGATTTCATTCTTCTATGTAAGGAAACTTGATTTGACACTTACAATATTAATGGCCTCATGTTTTATATAATTAAATCTAAGAAACTCTTGACAACACAAAATAGCTAAATATTTACACTCAAAAATGTGGAATACTATGGGAATTTGGTTAATGTGATAAAATTAAAATATCATGGACACTTTTCTATCTTTTTATTCAAATTCATCTGAGTAAAGTTTTATAAGGGGATATGAAAGGATATATTAATTTTATCTATTTTTAAATTCCCTCACATGATCTTTATGATTTATTGTGAAAAAATGATCTATATATCATGGATTGATATGGAAAATGGTATATAATGTAGATAATATGCTGGAAGATTGTTGGAGTGATCTTTTACCCATGAAATATAAAAAAATTATGGTTTTATTTAGAATGGCCCAGACCTCTCTGGTCTATTCCTTTGTGAAAATATGGTGTTTGAGGTGTTCTGGGAGGTCAAGGTGAGTTATCCCCAACACTTTTCCAAATTTCCATTTTGGTGAACAGTTCCAATGATAGATAGTTGTGAACAGTGAATTAGTAACCTTCTGTGAAAAGTTCCAATAGTGAGGTCCAACGTCAACCTCTCTTTCCATTGTAAAATTTACAATTCTATGAACAGTTCCATCGGTGAACAGTTCTATCATTATCCTCTCTTTGATTTTCCAAATTTTCAATTCTATGAACAGTTACATCAGTAAATAGTTCTATTGGTAACCTCTAATGGTAACCTCTCATTCCTTTTCAAAATTTCCAATTCTATGAACATTTCCATTGGTGAATTGTTTTATCGGTAACTTCTAACGGTAACCTCACTTTCCTTTTCCAAATTTACAATTCTATGAATAGTTCTATTGGTGAATAGTTCTATTAGTAACCTCTAATGGTAACCTCTCTTTCCTTTGCCGAGATTTCAATTCTATGAACAGTTCCATCGGTGGATAGTTCTATTGGTGAGGTTCATGAACAGTGTTCTGCTGGTGAGGTTGATGAACAGTGTTCAAATGGTGAGGTTCGTGAATAGTGTTCTAATGGTGAGGTTCTAACTATGAGGTTCATGAATAGTGTTATATAAGTGAGATCCATGAACAGTGTTCTAACAGTGAGTTCATAAACAGTGTTCTAACGGTGAGGTTCATGAACAGTGTTCTAATGGTGAGGTTTTAATGGTGAGGTTCATGAACAATGTTCTATCAGTGAGGTGCATGAACAGTGTTTAAATGGTGAGGTTCATGAACAATGTTCTAAGAGTGAGGTTCATGAACAGTGTTCTATCGGTGAGGTTCACAAACAGTGTTCTAACGGTGAGGTTCATAAACAGTGTTGTATCGGTGAGGTTCTAACGGTGAGGTTCATGAAAAGTGTTCTATCGGTGAGGATCCTGAACAGTGTTCTATCGGTGAGTTTCTAATGGTGAGGTTCATGAACAGTGTTTTTCCATTCCCAAGTTTTGAGTTCATGAACAGTGTTTCCAGCTTCCTACAGTTTCTCCCCTTTGACATTTCCTTTGACATAAATTGCATTTAAAGCCTTATTTTATGGACTCCAAGGCCGATTCAAAGGCCATAAATCCATTATTAATTATTCCTAAGGCTCTGAATGTTTTTACTTGGTCAAACCATGTGGTTTAATGTTGTTCACTTTTAATTGGAAATTAAGCATATCTTAAACTGTCGCTCAATTAAATCTTCAAAAGGGACAAGATATTTTCCTCTCTTTTTCTTACTCCTTGTTCTCGGGTGTGAGATGCTCGAACATCCCATTCCTTCTCATAGTAGTTGCATAATAAAACTTTCCTCCTCGGATTGCTTCCACTCTGTTTTGATGTAACCAAGTTGTATCGATCAATCTTTGATATAAGTTATGATTTATCGTCATTGTTTTGGGGTTCATCTTCACATGTTTCTCCTTTCCATATAATATCATGTAATCTGCATGATTCTAATGGAGTTTTCTTGGGGTTCGGTAGGTGCAGTCATACTATGGAATCCTCATGTGGATGCAGTTGTGGCGAGAGGAGGATTGTGACCAGTTGTGTGGATAAAGAACGCCAAGAACTGTTTAAGGTAGGGGATTCATTGCTTTTCTTTTCTTTTATGTGCAACTGTATTGTTAGCAGGTTTTATCCCACTGGATGACAATGGAATTGGTATAATAAATATTTGAACTGGATAAATAAATTGATATTGATTTTATGTTATTTGTTCTTGTTTTTCTAGATAGTGTGATATCTATCCTTGCTTAGTATAGTTGTTCATTCTTGATGGAAATCGGTAAAGAACATAAACCAGAATTAATTTATAGTTGCTTGGATAAAGATAAATAGTTATGAAAATGATTCTCATTCTGCTTGTTGTAATTTTGATTTTAATCAAAATGGTACAGTAAGCATGTTTAATTATTTTTTATAGCATGCTGATTAGGTTTCCCAAACAATGAATCTATAAATAATAAATCTGTTAATTTAAAATGGATTAAAGTACCGATTATTTGATAATTCCTTGAAGGGTTCTGAGTTACCCTCTTGATTGTTAGAGGGCTAAAATCCCAATTGTTATGATGTTTTTTTTCTTGATACTTGGGTTGTGATGTGAGCTTGGATAGATGTTGTTGTATGTGGGGGCATGGAGACCTTTGGTTGTGGTAGTAAATGACGCCTTCAGTGGCATGATGCATCGTTTTATAAATGTGGGTGTTCGGGAGGACACCAGGGATAATGGAATGGGATGGATGTGATTGTTGGATGCTTGCTAATTCTTATTGGTTGATTATATGCATTAAATTTTCCCACTGCTCAAGGTATATGGTCTTATTTACCCTTCTTCTGAAAGAGGTGAAGACGCGTGGGGTATGCCACGTGCTTTATGTGTTTAGCTTCTCAAGGTAGGATGGGTATATGCTCTTGCTATTGGCGGAAAAGACTCAACGGGTAGTGCATCTACTCACTGTGTTGATCCCCCTTTTTTTTAGTAGCATATATTGTTTTTCTAGAATTCCTGGGAATAAGGGAATTTAATTCTTTAATGAATAATTGAATAAATGTTTTTAACCCACAGGGTTGGAGTTTGCTGGAACATAATTATGAGGTTAAAATTCTGAAGGAACAATGTACATTGGTTGTGATGCTAATGAAATTTAATGTGGAATTGTTATTGGTTACTTAATGATAAAAAAATTAATTAACGTAAAGTGAAACTGATAAAAAGGGAATTCAATAATGTATTAAAGCTTTTTAAATGGTTGTGTGCTTATTGGATACCTAGTCTTAAAAGTGGCAACCCTGAGTCCGAGAGACGTTAGCTGGAGTTGAGTGCAAGAATATGTTATGCCCATAGTATGGTTGTGAGATATAGTATATTCTGTACATTTTGTGTTTCTGTATGCTACTCTACCCTATCAGTAAAGTAAACTGACACCCCTGGGATTCTAAGCCCTGGGGGGAGGGGTGTTTCCCTAACATTCTGGTGGGAGGATGAATGGCTAACTACCCCCTTTGTCCCCACTCTCTTTTCTTGGTAGTTAATTGTGCTGGTAGGCACAATGGTTAGTTTTCCTCATATATGTTTGTAGAGTTCTGTAATGGCTTGTGGTTATTCACACACATATATTCTGGATATAGTTTCTTATGGACTACTACAGGTGTAATGTGTATAGGCTATGATGGATTGAGAATCCTTACTAGGTGTATGTGCTATAATGGCTTGAGGTACAATACCTGGTGTATGATACACATTATGTGAGTTTTGGTGGCTCCCAGAAACTACCTGGTTACTTTGCATATGTGGATATAATGTTTTTGTTGCACGAGGTGCAGGTTTTGGTGCTTCACCCATGTGTCTGTGGGAAGGCCTTTTTGGAGAGAGATTCTCAGGACGTGCGACGGTGGGGCAAAGCAGCAAACCAGTGGGGAAGTAGTAGTGGGTACCCTTTATATTCTTTATTATATTATATACTCTTGTATGCATTAATTGGTGAGAGTATCCATGGTGTGGCTGGGAACTTAGTATACCTTTCTAGATGATGAGTTATTTTCACTTTTTGTTCACTGTGCTTTATCATGATTTCATTACATTTGTACGAGAGGCTTCAGGGAGGATCCTACTGAGTATACTGTTATACTCACCCTATATATATAAACTGTTTTTTTAGGTCACTTGGAGCAGGTTGGAGATCAAGCTGGTTTCTACTAGCTTTGGGTTGCAGGAGTTGTTCGGCCTAGTGATTGCTGTTATTTTACATTCTCTTGGGTACTTCCAGTTTTTCCCCTTTCATTTTAGTAGTTTTTCATGACATTTAATTTGTGTACTTGGGATTTCTTTTATCTTCCTGGTTGAGTTGTAGTTGGTTGGTGTCTATTTTATCTCTCTCTTCTGCATGTGTTCTTGTAGAGTGCAATGCCTCCCATTTGTGTGTTTTCTATACCCTCAGTGCTAGTCTCCGACCCAAGACCTACTGGAGGCAGGACTCGGGGGGTCATTATCTCCCTTCTCACATTTCTGTCCTAGGAGGGGTACTCCTTGTGGGGAGGGGGTTTTGAAATAGTGTAATTAGAGGTCTGGTTGAGAGATAATATCATGTTTTGAGTTAGGAACATGTGAGTTTTCATGGGTTGGTAGGGAAATAGTGTCATTCATCTTTAGAAAATAATTTAAACACTGGAGATCGGCTGAGACATAGGAGGTTAGGTCCCCCTATGATCTGATGTACAGAACATTAAGTTTACAATGGCTACTAAACGAGGTGATACTAGTTAGAGGCTAGAGACCTAGGAAAGGATCATGCATCATTCTTCTTTGTGTCTATGTTTGAATGTGTAAAACATGGGATAGGTTAACCTAAAATAAATGAAAGAAAAAAATTAATTAATTAATGTTGAGTTTTCCATATTCCTGGTTTAAGAGCTCTAATGGTTTGTTATTTTATAGGTATGGCTCTAGTTCAACGTCCTTATTAAGTATGCACAGAAAATGACTAGCATGTTATTCCAAGAGATCACCGCAGTGTAGAGATTAACGACGGTGACACTTGGAGGAAGACACTCCGAGAGTTTCAATTCCAGAGTCTACAAAAGTAAAAGGGCTCGGTTTCTGATACAGTCACGGAAGACTGGTTGGATGAGATTGAGATAGGCTTCAGTTCGATCCATGCTCAGAAAGAGAACCGGGTGTCCTTGGTTGTGCTGATTCTCTATGGAGTAGTGAGGAAGTGGTGGTTATTGTTCCTCGGGGATTGTGAGGAGTCAGTGATCTCATGGGAGGAGTTCCAATACATGTTTAAAGTCAAGTTTCCTTCTTCGACTGTGAAGGTGTCCAGTCTCCAAGAGCTTATTACCCTTCAACAGGGGAGATCCACTGTTCGAGAGTTTGGATCTGTTTCAGGAACCTTTTACGATATGCTTCAGACCTACTGCCTGATGGGGAGGTCAGGATGAGGCATTTTGATGAGGATTTGCATCTAGAGATCCAGCGCCAGGTCTTCTTATTTATGGTGAAAACATATCTTGTGGTGCTGGAGAGGGTAGAGGTTGTCGAGAGGAATTTGGCCAAGACTAGATCATCATGAGAGGGGATTCATCATGATTCCTCACAAAGAAGAGCTATGGTCTGGGGTTCCTAGTTTTCAGGGAAGAAGAGTTTTGCTCAGCCGGGGGTAGGTAACAGCCCTTCACATCTCGTTTCTCCAGAGGCAGCAACTCTCAAGAAAATGTCAATGGATCATAAATTTTTTTTTCTTAAGGTGGTCATGGTCATCAGCAGTGGGATTTCCCGACCTTTCAATGTAGTCCCCATACACTAGGTGCTATGCTCTAGGTTCCTCCATTGAGGTAGTTCTAGTCGAGGCACCAGCAGCACGTTTCACCAGCTTTAGATTAGTAGAGGGTAGATGGGGCAGGCAGAGGACAACCCCTTGATGCTCCTCATCCTTAGAGAGAAGAGCGCATCCACGGTGGTGGTTATCATCAAAGTTAGAGAGGCTGTGGAGGAGGTCTCGGTCAACTTCATTCCCTAGCATTGCCAGCTCCAGGCGAGCTATACGTCATTCGAGGTACCCTTTTCTTGTATTATACCTTGGTGTATGCCTTTTTTGGTTTAGATGTGACACACTCCTTCGTATCACCTACCCTTGTCCATGCTTTGGGACTTGAGGTAGAGAGGCTTCTAGTGCCCTTGGCGTTGACTTTGCCAGTTGGAGGTTGAGATGAATTTTTTTAAGTATGTAGAGACTGTGAGCTAGTGTTGGGGCAGCTCTACTCTTGGGGAGATTTCTGATGTTTACGAATACAAACATATGATGTCATCCTCAGCATGGATTGGTTGTATTCGGTGCAGGCTATCATGGATTTCTTTAGGAAGAAAGTCTTTTTCTTTGGAGCGGATGGAGATCCTGTGGTGTTTGTTAGAGAGCGATATCCTCAGATGAGTCATAGGCATGTTCTGTCCTTATCATCCATAATGGCTGAGATTATGTTGATTTACCTAGAGGTTCAATAGTTGTCATTTCCTAGGGTCTTATAAGAGTACCCAGATGTCTTTGCAGAATATATTGTAGCATTACCCCCTCGATGAGAGATCATGTTTGGGATAGACCTACAACCAGGAGCGTCTCATATCTCTATGTCTCTATAAAGGAAGGCCCCTTCTGAGTTGTGAGAGATACATATATAGCTTGATGGTTTGTTATAATGTGGTTTTGTTCGGCCAAGTGTGTCACCATTGGGTGCACCATTTTTGTTCATGAAGAATGTTGATGGCAGTTTGGGGTTTTGTGTCGATTATCATCGCTTAAACAAAGTGATAATAAAGAATCGCTATCCTCTTTTGTGGATTGATGATTTATTTGATCAACTGAAGGGTGCAAGTTGGTTCTCAATGATGGAATTGTGGTCAAGATATCATCAGATGTGTGTAAAGGAAAAGGATATCCTGAAGACTGCTTTCCCTTGTCGTCATGGGCATTATGAGTTCATTGTAATGCCATTAGGCATGGAAAATTTTCTAGCTATGTTCATGGGATTGATGAACGTTGTGTTTCATGAGTTCCTAGAAAAGTTCTTTGTAGTTTTCATTGACGAAATCCTTGTGTACTTCATATCTGAATAAGAGAATGCAGAGCATTTACACTCTGTTTTGAGAGTTCTTCGTCAACATCAGCTCTTTGGGAAGTTGTCGAAGTGTCAGTTTTGGGCTCGAGAAGTAAGTTTCTTGGGGCATGTTGTGTCTCAATATGGAGTAGCTATGGATCCATCAAAGATAGAAGCAGTTGTGTCTCGTTCATCCCCCAAGATAGTGTCATAGGTGCGAAGTTTCCTTGGTCTTGCATGCTACTATAAGAGGTTCGTAGCCAATTTTTAACGACTTGCTTCTCCTATGACAGATTTGACCAGGAAGGATCATACATTCATATGGACTGATCAGTGTCAGGAAGCTTTTGAGTATCTAAATGAGAAGTTAGTAAGTGCTCCATTTCTTTGTCTTCCAGCTATGGGAGTTTAGTATGATGTTTTCTACGATGCTTCACATCTGGGGTTAGGCTCAGTTCTTATGTAGTAGAGCTCAGTTGTTTCTTATGGGTCTCAGTAGTTGGGTCCCCATGAACGTAACTATTCCACCCATGATCTTGAGTTGGTAGCCATGGTGTTTTCTATGAATTTGTGGAGACACTACCACATTGAAGAGTGATTTATGGTTTTCAATGATCATAATAGTTTGAGGTATGTTTTCTCCGAGCATGACATGAACTTATGACAGCATAGATGGATGGAGTTCTTACAGGAATACGACTTCAAAATATCGTATACACTAGGAAAAGGGAATGTTTTAGCTGATGCGCTGAGTCAAAAGTCATGTAGTGATGCTGTGTGTGAATCCGGTGATTCCTTGAGAGTAATGGAAGAACCATCAGCATTACATCTTTATATGCGAGAAGTTGGGGGGTAGATGTTTTCTTTTTTAGATGAAGTTACAATCATCCCTGATGCAGAAGGTGGAAGATTCCCAGTTAGGGGATCCACAGGTTGAGGTCTGGAGAGACTGAGTTGTTTTTGGTGAGGCCCCTGATCATCGGTCGGAGGATGAACAACACCAAGTGTTGTATCACGGAAGGCTTTTTTTCCTTTGATGATGCGCGCGATGGTTCTCAGAGAGTTTCATTGTTCTCCATTATCGGTGCATCCTAGTGTAACAAAGATGTATGGAGCCTTGACGATCTATTTTTGGTGGCTGAGGTAGAATCTTGTGGTTTCGGAGTTTGTGTCTCGATGTTTGGTTTTCCCGAAGGTGAAGGTCGAACACCGTGTTCCAAGTGGTCTTCTCCAACCATTAGAGATTCCTTAGTGGAAGTAGGAGGACATATCAATGGACTTTGTTACTGGTTTACCTTGAAATCTGGGAGGACATGATGCTATTTTGGTGGTAGTTGATCATTTAACAAAATTGGCCCACATCATAGTGATCAAGGAGTTGAGCTTAGTGGAAGTTTTGTCGAGGCAGTATCTGGAGGAGGTGGTGAGACTTCATCGAGTCCCAAGGACAATCATTTCTGATC
Organism: Viscum album; assembly: GCA_963277665.1. Lineage (NCBI taxonomy): Eukaryota > Viridiplantae > Streptophyta > Magnoliopsida > Santalales > Viscaceae > Viscum > Viscum album. The sequence goes on along the minus strand of OY728140.1, from coordinate 1,939,170,724 downwards.
AAGATCCTTGTTTTACCTCCTAGGTTTGGAGAGGTCTCCAACATGCTTTTGGTTCTCAACTATGCCTTAGCACTAAATTTTATCCTCAAACAGATGGTCTGAAAGATCGAACCACCCATACTCTTGAAGACATTTAATTCTCTTGTGTTCTTGATTTTGGATGTTCATGGATGACTCACATACCCTTGGTGGAGTTCTCTTACAATAATAGTTTTCCCTCCACCATCATTATGGTACCGTTTGAATCCTTGAATGGATAACCTTTCTATTCTCAATTGTGGTGGACTGGAGTTGGAGAGTCAGCAATTCTTAGACCAGAACTAGTGAAGAATAAAACAGTGATTGTTCAGGTGATTCATGAGAGGATGAAGACAGTGCAAGATCATCAGAAATCATAGGTTGATCAAAGAATAAGACCCTTAGAGTTTAATGTTAGGGATCACGTGTTTCAGAAGGTGACTCCCTGTCATGGAAAACAAAGTTTTGGTCATGGGAGAAAGCTTTATCTCGGGTTTTTTGGGCCTTTCGAGGTGTTAGCTCATGTTGGAGCTCTGGCGTATCGTGTATCACTTCCCCCATAGATGAGTCAGATACATGATTATTTTCTATGTATCATAGCTCTGTCGTTATCTTCATGATGACTCTCACACCATCGATTCGGGAGATATCAATGTTGATGATGATGTGACCATGGAAATCCAAGACCACAAGGAGAAGGTGTTGTGCGGGAGTTCTATCCCCTGGGATCGTGTCTTGTAGTGACACAGAGACATGGAGGAGAGCACCTAGGAATGTGAGTCACAGATACATGCTCATTACCAAGAGTTGTTTTATGTTTAACTCTTTTCATGTAACAATTTCCCCATTATGGTTAGACTTTTCATGTTTTTAATATGAATTTCTTTTGTTGATTCTTGTGGATAGCTCCCTTTTGAGTGGTATCCCAATGGGTGTTTGTTCGGATCCCGTTTTCTTTTTCCCTTTAGGTATGCTTTGAATTCTCGAGGAAGATAATGATTTGAGAGGTATCTTATGTAATGCCTTGGACCACTCTGGTCTATTCCTTTGTGAAAATATACTGTTTGAGGTGTTTCAGGAGGTCAAGGTGACTTATCCCCAAAACATTGAAAATTTTCCATTTCGGTGAACAGTGACAATGGTAGATAGTTGTTAATAGTGCATCGGTAACCTTCTGTGAACAGTGCCAACGGTGAGGTCCCTCGGTAACCTCTCCTTCCTTTGACAAATTTCTAATTCTATGAATACTTCCATCGGTGAACAGTTATATCAGTATCCTCTAATGGTAACCTCTCTTTCCTTTTTCAAATTTCCAATTCTATGAACAATTCCATTGGTGAACAGTTATAACGATATCCTCTAATGGTAACCTCTCTCCCCTTTTCTAAATTTCAAATTCTATGAATAGTTCCATTGGTGAACAGTTCTATCGGTAACCTCTAACGGTAACCTCTGTTTCCTTTTCCAAATTTCCAATTCTATGAAATGTTACATTGGTGAACAGTTCTTTCGGTGAGGTTTAATGGTAACCTCTCTTTCCTTTACCAAAATTCCAATTCTATGAACAGTTCCATCGGTGAACAGTTTTATCAGTGAGGTTCAGGAACAGTGTTCTAACAGTGAGGATCATTAACAGTGTTCTAATGGTGAGGTTCATGAATATTTTTCTAATGGTGAGGTTCTAATAGTGAGGTTCATGAATAGGGTTCTATGGGTAAGGTTCATGAACATTGTTCTAATTGTTAGGTTTATGAACAATGTTCTAACGGTGAGGTTCAAGAACAGTGCTCTATCGGTGAGGTTCATGAACAGTGTTCTAATGGTGAGGTTCATGAACAATGTTCTATCAATGAGGTTCATGAATAGTGTTCTATCGGTGAAGTTCTAATGGTGTGGTTCATGAACCGTGTTTTTTTCCTTTGCCAACATTTGAGTTCATGAATAGTGTTTCCAGCATCCTATAGTTTCTCCCCTTTGACATTTCCTTTGACGTAAATTGCATTTAAAGCCTTATTTTAAGGACTCTAAGGCATATTCAAAGGCCATAACTCCTATATTAATTATTCCTAAGGCTCAGGATGTTTTTACTTGGTCAAACCACGTGGTTTAATGTGGTCCTCTTTTAATGGGAAATTAAGCATATCTTAAATCGTCACTCCATTAAATCATCAAAAGGGACAAGATATCTTCCTCCCTTGTTCTTACTCTTTGTTCTCGGGTGCGAGACACTTGAACATATCATTCTTTCTCATAGGTGTTGCACAATCAAACTTTCCTCCTTGTATTGGTTCTTCTCTATTTTGATGCAACCAAACTGTATCGATCAATCTTCGATCTAAGGTATATTTTATCGTCGTTCTTTCGGTGTTCATCTTCACCTATTTCTCCTTTCTATATTATATCATGTAATATCCATGCGTCTAATGGAATTTTTCTTGGGGTTTGGTTTGTGCAGTTTTACCATGGCATCCTCGAGTGGATACAGTTGTCGTGAGAGGAGGATCGTGACCCATTGTGTGGATAAAGAATGTCAATAACTGTTTGAGGTAGGGGATTCATTGCATCTCATTTCTTTTACATGCAACTATATTGTTAGCATGTTTTATCCCACTGGATGATAATGGATTTGACATAATAAAAATTTGAACTGGATAAATAAATTGATATCGATCATATGTTATTGCCTCTCATTTTGCAAGATAGTGTGATATCTATGCTTGCTTCGTATAGCAGTTCGTTCTTGATGAAAATTGGTAAAGAAGATAAACTATAATTAAATATAATTGATTGGCTATAGATAAAGAGGCATGTAAATTAATCCGGTTTGTCTTGTTGTAATTTTGATGTTAATCAAAATGGTGCAGTAAGAATGTTTAATTATTTTTAATAGCCTACTTGTTAGGTTTCATGAAATTAGAACCTATGAATAATAAATCGGCTAATTCAAGATGGTTTAGAGAACCTATTGTTTGATAATTCCTTCATGTGTTCTAAGTTACCCTCTTGACTGTTAAAGGGGTAAGAGACCAATTGTTAAGATGGTTGTTTTCCTACTGCTTGTGTTGTGATGTGATCCCAGATGGATGTTGTGGTATGTAGGGGCATGGAGACCTTTGGTTGTGGTAGTAGATGACGCTTAGAGTGGAATGATGCATCAGTTTATGCATGTGGGTGTCGGTGAGGACACCAGGGATGATGGAATGGGATGGATGTAATTTTTGGATTCTTGTTGATTCTTATTTTTTGATTGTCTGCTTTAATTTTCCCCACTGCTCAAGGTAGCTGGTCTTACTTACCCTTCTTCCGAAAGAAGTGAAGATGTGTGCGGTATACCACATTATTTACATGTTTAGCTTCTCAAGGAAGGATGGGTATATGCTCTTACCATTTTCCACAAAGACTCGATGAGCAGTACATCTACTCACCGTGTTGATCCCCCTTGTGCTTAGTTTCATCGATTTTTTTTCTAGATTTCCTGGGAATATGGGAATGTGATTCTATAATGAATAATTGAATATATAGTGTTAACCCATGGGTTGGAGTTTTCTAGAACATAATGATGAGGTTGTAATTTTGAAGGAATAGTGTACTTTGGGTGTGATAATAATGAAATTTAATGTGGAATTTTTATTGGTTAATTAATGTTTAAAAAATTAATTAACTTAAAGTGAAACTGATAAAAAGGGAATGAAATAATGCATTAACGCCCTTTAAATGGTCGTGTGATTATAGGATACCTAGTCTTAGAAGTGGCATCCTGGAGTCTGAGAGACGTTAGCTGCAGTTGAGTCTAAGACTAGGTTATACCCATAGTGTAGTTGTGAGATATAGTATATTCTGTGATTTTTGTGTTTCTATACCCTACTCCACCCTATCAGAAAATGAAATTGACACCCCATGGATTCTGAGCCCTGGGAGGGTGTTTTCCCCAATATTCCGGTGGGGGGATGAATGGTAGACTACCCCCTTTGGCCCCGCTCTCTTCTCTTGGTAGTTACTTGTGCTGGTCAGCATAAAGGTTAGTTTTCCCCATATATGTGTGTAGAGGGATGTAATGGCTTGTGGTTATTCACACACATATATTCCAGATATAGTTTCATGTGAACTACTATAGGTGTAACGTGTATAGGCTGTGATGGGTTGAGGATCCTAACTCGAAGTATGAGCTGTAATGGATTGAGGTATAATACCTGATGTATGATACATGTTATGCGAGATGTTGTGGCTCCTAGAAACTACCTATTTACTTTTCTTACGTTGATGTGGTGGTTTTGTTTCCCAAGGTTCATGTTGTAATGCTTCACCTAGGTGTCTTCGAGCAATCCTTTTTGGAGAGAGATGATTCGAACGTGCGATGTTAGGGCAAAGCGGCAAACCAGTGGGGAAGTTGTATCAGGTTACCCTTGATATTATTTATTATATTATATACTCTTGTATGCGTTAATTGATGAGAGTATCCATGGTAAGGATGCGATCTTATTATACCTTTTTAGATGACGAGTTAGTTTCACTTGTTGTTCACTATGCTTTAGCATGCTTTCTTTACTTTTGCATGAGAGGCTTTGGGGAGGATCCTACTGGGTATACTATTATACTCTCCCAATGTATATATAAACAATTTTTTAGGTCACTTGGAGAAAGTTGGAGATCAAGTAGGTTTCAACTAACTTGGGGTTACAGGAGCTGTCCAGGCTTGTGGTTGCTGTGGTTTTACATTCTCTTGGGTACTTCCAGTTGTTTCCCTTTCAGTTGTAGTAGTTTTTCATGAAATTTCATTTTAGTACATGGTATTTCTTTTGTCATACAGGTTGATTTGGAGTGGGTTTGTTTCTATCATATATCTCTCTTCTGCATTTTTTCTCTTAGAAGGTAATGCCTCCCATTTGTTTGTCTTTTATACCCTCGGTGCTAGTCGCCAAACGGGGGCCTAATGGAGTCCGTACTCAGGGGGTCATTATCTGCCTTCTCACATTGTTGGCCCAGGAGGGGTAATCTTTGTGGGGAGGGGGTCGTGATAAGATTTATAATTTTGATAATTTATTCTATGACAGTGAACCATACCAGCTACAAAATATTTAACTATTTCTACCACATGACATTGAAATTATAGAACTTTCATGTAATGGTAAAGATAATTAATTAGGTATAATGATAAAGACTGATGAAAAAATAAAAAATGAATATATAAATAATTGAATTTCCGAAAAATTAATTTCACTAAATTTTACATTTAAAAAACTAGGTGTTTGTTGTTTATATTATATAATTTATAATATTTTTTATATATTCAAAATAGTTTATAATATAGGAATTATAGGTATAATGTTATGATATTAATATTATCATCATTTTTTTAACATGTATATCCATTTTCACTTGATGTACATCCTTTTATAGTATATTATTGTTGTAATATATTTAATATTCTATTATATTAATCTTGGAAATGATTTTCTACCTTAATAATAATTTAATAAGTTATTACACATTTCTTGACTATATTGTCATATTTTAATTTTTTATAATTTATATTAATTTTATTTATACTTTTATGGTTTACATTTCACTGGTTTTAAATATTTTTGTAATGTGGGAATGTCGAGGATAAAAAGAGTCAAGTGTCCTTGTAGATAGATGTCACGGAGTACACCTCCACCATCAACTTATTTTATAAACATGGTACATTCACTTCTACCTGTGACTGGTTAGAATATATCAAATAAACCATCATAAATAGCTACTCCGTAACTTGGTGGACCACCCTGAGGAAATCTATTGGTCACTAGACAATCTTAATAATATTAAAAAGTAACTGTTATTCGAATGTTTATCAATATGAAAAAATGTATATTGATTTTAATTAATGAATCCACATCTCAAATTGATAAAAATAATAGGAGAAGGGTGGGAATACGAATTCATCAAATTTGTTCCACTAAAAAACATATTAATATTTTTATTCAATTTATTGATTATGGGTTGACTACTAGTAGGGATTTTTGTATTTATAGACAAATACATGGATATATTTCCCATAATCTAGTGATACTTATAGTGATTTACAAATATTGGAGCCATATTATGACATCCATTATAAATGATGTTATTGAAGACAATGTAAAGATATTATTATTTTTTTATTCATTGATGATTAATTTAATTGATATGACTATAAGTATTAATATAATAATAATTTAATATACATGTAATTTATAGATGTTTTTTTCTTTATTGTGCTTGAATCTATTCCACTCTCATGGAAAATAAATAATTTTTATTATTAATAGAGAGAATTTAATTTGATATAATGGAATGATTTTAACAACACACCTTTTATCATTTAGTAGATTTATGAAAATATTCCATAATGTGTGTATTGAATAAAATGGATAATGTGTGTTGATAATTGAAATGATGCACTACGTGATGTATTCATATATTTAATAGAATTTTAATAATATAAACACATAAAATAATAATTTTTATTACTATAACATTTTTTCAATAAATGGAATGGTAAGATACAACAAGTCATGAAAAATATAAAATTACCCTTATACTCGGTTTTTATAATTTTTAAATAATAGTATTAATATTTATTTTATTATATTGATTAGGATTTATATTCTGATTTAACACCTAAATAATTATTTATATATTTATATTTATGTATGTTTTTATAATTTCTTATGATATAAGATACTTCATGGTAAGAAAATAAATGGGGATAAAAATTTAACAAAAACATGATAGTAGTTTCAAAAATTAATCTAACATATACATTATGGTAAATATTATTAGTTATAATTTAACATTATTTCATCATTATATATAAATAGTAATGAGAATGTAATGGGTTATATAATATTATAAATGTGATATAATTAATAAACTCATTTGTTTCTGTATTTGAATGTTAAAATTCAAAAAAAAAAAGATGAAAACCCTACACATACATCATATAATTCATAGAATAGTTCTATTGAACGAGTTTTTGTGTACTAAAATCCCATACATGTATATGATTTGGGATTTAAATTGACCCCATTGAATGTTTTTGGTAGATCACATTCACCACATATGATTTCGGTATTTATAGAGGTCTAATAAGTTCCACGAACCAAGAATCATAAAATATTAAATTTTTTTGTCTAAATAAATTTTCAAAAAATCATATATGCATATAAAGTCTAAATTATAGATAAAAATGGTAAATTTTCTTAATACTATTTTAATGAGGATAAAAGGTATTATTCTTGATGAAATTTTAAGTTTGATATCTCATTCATTTGAGGTAAATTATATACTCAATCCATGTTCAAATTTTTTTGAACATTATGAGTCTCTCCATGGACATTTTTAATAATTAACCTTTTGCATTTTTTGTAATTTTTATCAATTAATTTAATTTAAATCATTCTGTAGAAAATAATTGTCTATATTTCATTCATGAATTTTTATTTTTATAGTTTTGGTTATAATAATAAAATATTATTGAGGTTGATTTATTATTTTTCTAACATTATCACATTTTGATAAAAACTTTAACTTGAAAATTCACATTACTTTTCCATAATTTGAGATTTTTTTGTTGTGAATTAATTTTAATTGTCAATAATATATATTAGATTTTATTTAGTAATGTTATTTTTATGTCCTATATTAACTTATACATTTTATAAACATTAATATTATTATTTATTACTTATAAAAAGTGATTATTAATACAATCACAGGTAATGTTCATTAATGGTTAATATGTATTGTTCATAGTTTTAAAATTATTTCTTATTCTACAATATATTTTCATCATTTATTGGTTATTTTGTAAATGTTTTAACATAAACTTATTTTTCTCTCAAAGTATTATATGAACTTATTCCTAGACTTCAAGCAATTAAAAAAATATGAAATTCACATTAAAAATGAAATGTGATATTTAGGGTTATGTAAACGTAATTTGATAAATGTACAAAAAATATTCTATGAATATATTTTCTATTTTTATCTTTGAATTATATAGATCATAATATTATTATTTTTAGTTATTTTAATGATAAAAAATTCCATTTAGTTAACTTAGTGAAACTTTTGTGATTTTTTTGAGCTAACGATGAAATGATTAGTTATTTATAATTATTGTATAATTATATCTTTTCATCAAAGAATATAATTATTGGTCATTTATCTATTATTTAGATTAATTTAATCATTATTTTTATTCATGTAAAATTTATTAGATATTGTTAGGTATTACTATAGGCATGGAGATGAAAAAAGTATGCAGGATTTGAACCAAGAAAACTATCTAATCTTGGACACTCTTCATAGATTTCTCATTATATATTATATTTTTTGTGGTATATTTTTCAAACATTATCATTTATTGGGCAATGATTTTTTTTATTTTCGTTTGTTTTTGTTTGCGCCTTGATTTTTTTTCATTTTTTGTAATATTTATATCATTTAATGATCATATTTAAGTTTGTGTTGGAAGAATATGAAGTTAAGAATCTTGAACTTGTATTTAGTGACGGTAGATAAAATATTGATAAGTAAATTGTTTCCATATTAATGATGATATATGATTATTTTATGATTATTTATACTGACTAACTAAACTATCCCGATTAATGGGGGGTTATAATTTTTATAACCTTTTTAATAAAAAACTATTAGATTAGTGATTTATTATGATATACATGTATGTTAATAACCCGAATTATAGAAAAATATTCCTCCTTAAATAAAAACTTTATTTGATAGCTTTCTGCAAATGCAACTCTATATCCAAAAAAATATAAACCATTTTAAGTTATCCATAGTATTGTTATGTATAAATAATGGTTGCATAATTATGAAACTTATATATATTCATATATATTTATATTTATATTAAAAAAGAAAAAGATTTTCACTTTAATTATTGATGCAACTAGTCTATATAAGAAACTAATTAAATATTTTCCTGAAAAATTTATTATTTTAATGAATTAAATTTTTTGTAAAAAATAAATTATTAACACTATATTAATTATTAATTTATAGGGACAAAATTGTTAATAATTAAATATTTGTTTTTATAAATTTGGGTTTTTATTATAATATATGTTTTTAATTAAAAATAAAAAAAATATTATAGTATGTTCATTTGAAAAAATTAATTTCATTTTTGGATTTATCAAGTAAATAATATATTATTATTAATTTTTGGGATTTTTCAAATGATATTTACTTTTAGGTGAAAAGTACAAGATATCATTTTAATAGTTAATGTCAATTATATAAAATTATTAGTATAAAAGTATGAATTCAAAATTTAGGAAAACTATTTCTAAGACAAACAATGTATTGTACAAGTTTACTTATAATTTAATAAATTTTTGTTCTAATTTATAAACCCATATTCGATATTTTAGAAGATAAATTATATTTTTCAAAAACAAATATTCCAAATATATTATACTTTTTATTTCTAAAAATTAATATTTACCAATTTTAGAAATTTTATAATTTTAAATGAATTTAAAATTTTAAATCAATACTTTCAAATTATGTAAATAGGTCAATTTTATTTTTATATATAAATTATAAATTACATATGTAAAAATTAGTTATTGCGGTAAAAGTAAAAATTATAATAGTAAAAATCTAACAGTAAACAAAATAATTTTTTTTGAAAATTGTGTGGGAATGTGTTGTTGAGGCCTTTATATAACTTGTAACATATACTCTCTTTTATTAGTTTTAGAGCCACTTTTTTTAGAGTGACATCCTATTATTGAATGTTTTTGGGTATTTCCAAAAATATCTTCCCTTTTACTTATAAAATGTGAAATCATTTTCTCACTTCCCCTCAAACAAGACCCCAGTTAGTTTAGACCAAGACCTAAAAAAATATCCCATATATTCATATAAACCATAAATAGGTTATTGTAATTTCATAAGAACATCCCTGACTAAGCCCCTTTGCAACGGAGATAATCTAAGAAGTGTGGTATAAATTTCTAACCACTCCTCCTTCTTTTCATTTTATTTATATGAATTTATTATTCCTCAAATTCAATTAAACAATATTAAAATTATACCATATGAATCATTAGTATACTGGTAGGTTATTTTTATTAGGTCACAATTGTGAACCACCTTCCCATTTTCCATTATTATATACTGAAATATGAATTTTGTGTGCATGTGTCATACGACCTCCACGAATAATCAGGTTTCATTCTTCTCTATCATATTCCTGGAATGATTTAGTTAACCTTTTATGAGTATATTATATATATATATATGTTATATACATCATGAATTTTATTTTTTATGGACAGCACAAAAAATTAATGATCGTTATAAAGTAATCCATCAATATCGGTAAATAGATGGAAACTAGTTATGCACCGATTTCATCATCATAAAATGTGACTAAAAATCCCATGTGATGGAATTATAAAGTTATAGGTATTGATAAAACATAAATTTGAGTCAATATAAATGTTTTTAAATGAATAAATTTTAAGGAAAATGAATTTCAACACATCTTTTAAAAACCTAGCTCCGAACAGTCAAGATTATTAACTCCCAAAGTTGAAAGGTAATTAAAACAATCAAATACATGAGGAACAATATTATTATTGAATTTTATAAATGGATAATTATATGAATTTGGTTATAAAAAAATGTAATCAATATTTTTATCTTTATGATATTCAAGTTGGAAGCACTTCCTTGGGAATCAAGATTAAATGTAAGGGTTTCATCGACTCGATTTAGGATTCATTAGGTCAAAATATTTCATACATGAATATAATGTTTATGTTTTATTTGATCCTAAAATTACCCAATTTATATTTTATTTAATCATACTATATATGGAAATAAATTTTCTTCATCAATAACAACTTTTTTTATAAAATTATTTCTGATTTCAAATTATTTATTGGTAAAAATAACTCCCATACATACTGATGATATTTTTCTTATATGACTATGTATAACTGATCAAAAGATTTTTTATTAATGAAATCAAAATAATTTTTTTTACATTATTCAACACATTATTTAACTATTTTAGGAAATACAGTACTTCAAAAATATCGTCAATGTGGGTTTTTCATTCAATGGCCTAAAAAGAATATTAAAGACATTTCAATTCATTATATACCACTTCAAATATATTAGTATATTTTTTTCATGGATTATTTTTTTGGAACTTTTTATAGTAATTATTTTTAATTTTTCTATTTTCCATCTAAAAATGTTTTTAATTTAATTTTAACTTTATCTTTTATAAAAAATTCAAATGGTTTTGTCAAAAATTTTGTATTTTCACTTTTATTTTTCTACCAATGTTTATCTCTCATGAAGTGATATTTTTATCATCTGTTAAATATTATTATGATATTATTATTACTTTAATATTATATTTTTTGGTATCCTCTGATTTATTTTCTCATGTTATGTTATGTTTTTGAAAATTTAAAGAAAACCATTCTTTTTTAATTGGGTATTTAACATATAATTATGGTTGATTTTAAGTGTCACACACATGTATTTATTATGATGGGTGAGGTACTATATAAAACTATAATGAATTAGTTAATTTTCATATGTCTTCAAATAGTCAATCATGGACTTGATGAGTTTTTTCTCATAGACATGTTCATAATGGGTTTTCTCCCATTTTCAAATGTGGACATAATGTGTTTGTTCACATAGGAATTTTCCTAATTGTTTTAATCACGGTGGTTTGCATATTCTTATGGTTGTTCCATATTTAATTTTTTTTTATAATTTATCAAAAATTATCAATATGCATTTCATTTCCATGAAATGTGATGCTTACATGACTAGTCCTTGTTTTTTAATGTATTCATCCCATTCATGTCATGGTATATTATGTCACGTGTATTAACTTTTATACTTCCTTATTTGTATTTTTATGATATTTTACTACTGTAAAATATTTTTATGATTAAAATATGTGGTATTATGATGTTTCAATAATATATTTATCGTCTTCATCATGTTATCATCCATTTTTATGAGTAGATACAATATGATATGTTTTTTCATATGGAGCATCTGATCTCACCCCTTTCTTACGTTTCTGATCCCCATGTTATGGAGATGGTTATATCATGGGATATATCAAGATAAGGGTTTATGAGATCATAAATATCGATAAATTTTATCAAGTTTTTAAAATTGAGATATTTATTTATCTAATATCTAGGGTAATAAAACTTTTGTTCTTTGGTTTTTGTGATTATTTTTTGTATGAATTATATAAATAATGAATTTAATTTATTATTTAATTTATTTTTATCTTTAGTTTCTATTATTAGTTTTATAAATATTTTTTAGTTATTTTTGAATTATTTTTTATAAATTTAGTGAAAACCATCAGTCTAATTCTAAGGTATACATATAAATACATGATAACAAACAAAAATTTTAGTAAAGTTGGGATTGTGTGGTTCTCCTTGAAATTATATCCCAGATAGAGTACTACAAGTGGATACAGGATCCCACATAGATATACCTAGGGGTAATAACCTAGGAAATATAAGACACGATATTAACTTCATTTTCACTATCTTCATAGCTTAGAGGCCTAACATCACACATATTTTGACAAACCAGGCAGATATGATTTGGTTAATCACATCCTCTTTGGAAACCATTTTAAGGTATTTGAATATAATTATTTAGTTTATTTGGAAAACTAACCATTGATAACCAAAATGGAAACCTATATATTCATAAGATAATTTATGCATAGAAAGTATGAAATACTCCTTATAATTTTATATTTTCTTATATATACAATTGTTAATTTATTATTTCTCATTCCATATTATTATTTAGTCTAGGTAATAGAGGGAACCCAAAAGAAATGAGTTAACAATGGGAGAAATGTACAATGTGTAGATTTTACCAAAGGTAAACCTAATGATATTAGTGTTGGGATTCAGAACCTCATTGAAATTCTCACCAAACTATCTCTAGTTGTGGGTAACAACCCAAATCATATTAGCCTTCTAAACACAATAAGGAATTAATAAATTTTATCAATTCATTTACGAGGAAACATACACACATTTTTAGTGGGTATTCTAATAAATAATTATTTGAGTATATGGTCAATATTATGTAAAATATATTTTCATTGTCTAGTTCTAGAAATAAGAAAAAATTGTCTATTTAAAGTTTAGAAGGAGTGTTTTTCCAATTGCGGAATCTCATTAATAAAAATATGAAAAAGGATGAAGTATACATTATATACTTGGAAGTGTTCAAGAATTTTTTTTTCAATAAATATTTTCCTCATATTCTTCTTTTAAAAATACTGTGTGAATTAAAGTAATATGTGAAAAATGAAAATTAATCTATTGGATCACATGAAAAGACTTTACAAGACTCATGATGTATGGATCTAGTTTAATCTATGAAACTTAGAGAATATTTGATCACTTATATAGTTTCTTAGATACTATTTATTGAAGGATGGTTCCCAATTATACTTTAGTATGTACGAATAGATTGTTGTATGTGCTCTTATGTGGAGATGGAAACAGGAATGTCTCACTATTCTACGGGAAGATAAAATGATTGTGGGGAATCACATAACAATTTATGATAAGTTTCATGGTGGGAATAAATTAATATTTCATACAAGTAATAAATTTGAGATAAAAACCTCATGTAATTTAATTAAGGGTTTATGTATGTGTTTTATGTGTGGAAAAGAATGAAATTATGTCCACAACTGTCAACATAAGGCTATGAGTTTGATTATCACAACAAAAGAGGATAATTTTACAGTTAATGATACACCAACACTATGAAGAAAAAAATTAATATTGTCAGATATTATGGAAATCAATACCCCACCCATTGGTAAAATGAAGAAAATGGGTCCCAACAACCTCCCAACCCAAGGGAACAAGGATGATAATTTGATATACTTATCACCAAGGTAGATAATATTAATAAAAGGGATGTGAGGTGCGCGTGATCTATTTTCTAGATATGATAATACCTTATTTGATAAAAGTTCTTCATATTATTTTTCATCTAATGAGTTCTCTAAGACAATGAAACAACATCCCCAATAATTGGAAATTTAAATTTTAGTGAAAACCATTGTCCACACAATGATCACGTCTAAGATTTATGAATATACTATCATTGAGATTCATGTGAGGGTACTACCTAAAGATCCAATTATTATTATTTTTATTGAATTTTACATAATATTGGGTATGTATTATCTTATCTATATAATGAACATGACAACAATCACCAAAAATAAAATCTCATTTCATATCCCAAATCAATCTATTATCAAGTATAAATTCAAGATGATTATTAACTCCTTATAGAAGAAAATTATATAATATTGGTTATGATAACTAACAATGTGGGACTCTTGACTAAAATGATTTGGGAATAATTAAATTTAGATGAAATTCCTATTTTATGGGAATAGAATCATGTATTTATGAATGAACATTCTAGTCTTCCCCTAGAGAATGACGTTGAATTTTATATCAAACCCATACATGGATCTATTAATATCTAAAATATTCCATATAGAATAGATATCATTTAATTAATTGGAGTTAGATATGTAACTCCAAGATAATTTTGACAATCGTCTTATCTACCTCTATTCTTCATTGTTGGGTGAAATAGTCATAATTTTTAAAAGTAATGATAGATCAATGATTCATTACCCCGTTTATCAGGATATTAATAAAATAATGATCAAGAACAAGTATTTTCTACCATGTATGGATTAATTATTTGATCAAGATAGAGGATCTCAACAATTCTTGAATATTGAACATCGATTTAGATATAATTAGTTAATGGTTAAAAGGGAGGATATTTCCAACATAGATTTTTATACAAGGAATGGACACTATGAATTTATCGATATTAAATTTGGAATTATGAATAAACCTATTATTTTCTTTGATCTAATGAATAGAGTCTTTAGAGATAACCTTGTCAATTTATGGATGTATTTATAAATGGTATTCTTATATATTCTAATATGATGATATGGTATGAAGATCTTTTACAGATTATGTTAAAGACCTTGAGAAAGAACAAAATGTATTCCAAATTTATAAATATAGAATTATCGTTTCGTAAAATATCATCCATTGATCATTCAATCACTATCAAGTGTATATTAGTTGATCTATCAAAGAATGAAGTTATCAAGAATTGGCCTAAACTAGACATTGCAATTAAATTATTTGTTTTAATTTATTTTTAGGATATTATAAACACTTTGTGAGAAATTTCTCAAGGATATAAAATCCAATGACCAAGTTAACATAGAAGGGAGAGAATTTCTTTTAGAAAAAAAATGTGAAGAAAGTTTCAATGGTCTAAAATAGAGGTTGTTCACTGCAATTGTACCTAAATTACCCCATAATGAAGAAATAATTTTCATATTTATGGATTCTTAAATAGGGTTTTGGGTTACATACTCGTGCAGAATGCTAAGGTATTTTCATATTCAACATTCCAATTAATGACATGTGAGAAACATTACCTAAAGAATGGTTTAGAGTCAGAAATGATGTTATTTTCATTAATGATGTGGTGAAATTATCTCAATAGATAAAATTTTGACATATAAATTAATCAAAAGATCTTGAAATATATATTCACATAAAATTAATTAAATATGTACCAAATGATATATCTATAATTTATAAAATATTATGACTTCTCGATACGTTTCCTCTTGTGGGAAGGAAGATAAAGTAACTGATGCTCTAAGAAGGAATGACCATGCTACTCAATCAAATATGAGGATTGAAAAATTACCTAATACTCTTAAATTTTCAAAGGAATAATATGGAAAGAATAATCGGAGTTGATAAATATTATCTTTCCCAACTAAATACCCAACCTTCCATTTATATAGTGATAAATGAATCCAATAAAATATTATGTAGAGAAATATAGAAATGTAGTGAATATGCTAGAGTTTAAATTTTATAAAGATGTATTTATAGGATTTGGAACCATGATATGTGTCCAAATAAAAACAGAAATTGAATAAAAACCTTTGGATTATGCACATATCTCTCACTTTTTATTCATCTAGAAAATATAAAGATTAATAGAGATCTAAAACGAAACATATTTTTGGACTTCATAAATAGATAAATGGTATAATTTGTATCTAGATGCATGGAATATAGGAAAGTTAATATTGAACAAAAAAATATAATGTTATGTTAAAACATAACAGATACTAGTACAAAAATAGGAAAAAAGCACATACTTTGTCATAGGTCTCCCAAAAAAATATAAAATACATAATGATATTTGGGCTATAGTCGACCACCTAAAAAAGTCGTCATATTTTATTTCTTTCAAATTTGATTAATCCCTTGAATAACTCACTAAGATATATTAAAGGTAAGTGGTGAGGATTCATAGAGTACCACTATCCATTTTATCTAATTGGGATCTAAGGATATCCTTGATGTTTTGGAGAATTATTAGGAAAGAATTAGAGATAGATCTGAGTTTTACCACTACATATCAATCTCAAACATATTTTCATTCATAGAGTACAATTAAAACTCTAAAGGAAATATACATATGTTTTTCTATAGATTTCCAGGGATATTGGGGTAAAAAAAGCCCAAATATAATTCTAATATAATAATTGATTCAATTATAATATTCAAATGGAACCATATGAGACACTTTAGGTGAAGATATGTAAGACTCCAACATGATAGGATGAAGCTAAAGAAAATAATATGATATGTTCTAACCTTGTATAATAAATTACAGATAAGTTTAAAACCATTTAGTGGTATATGAATATAGAGTAAAGTTAAAGGAAGAATTATACTAATAGTAAAAAATGATTTCCATAGTTCGAATCCACTGATAAGGTGATCTATTGAATATATATAAGGAAACATGTTACTAAATTTTAGAATAAAAGAAATCAAAACCCTAGATACATCAGTCTCATTGAGATCCTTGATAATCACTCGCTTTAATCTTGTTTAATAGAAATCCCCCTCTCCTATAATAAGTGTATAATGTGTTCCATGTATCACTTTTGAGGAATTACATAATAGTTCCATCACATGTATTGATACTGTAAGCTTTAAAACTAGAACGTGATCTTTTATATGGAGGAAAACATGTGGAAATCTTGGATTTAGGGGAAAAAGTTATATGAAATAATAAAACTCATCTAGAAAATTTTTCATAGTGAAATTTTAATTTTGAGTAAGCTAAATGGAAAACTAAGGATATTGTGAGATAAAATTACCCTCACTTTTGCATCCTTGTCATATAATTTTTAGTGTGAAATTATTTTTAAGGAGTATAATGTAATGACCTAGTTTTTACTAAAATATATCTATTTAAATAAATTATATATTCTATTGATTTCTCCCAATTCAAAACCAATAAAAAAAATATATATAACATTTTATGGTTTTTGTAGAATTGGAAGGTGTAAATAGAGGTATGATAATTATAAAACTTATATATATATATATATATATATATTAAAAAAGAAATAAACATGTATTGGAATATAGACTCAACTAGTGTATTTAGGAAACACGTGATATTTTTTCTAAAATTTAATTATTTAAATGTATAATATATTTAAAAATTAATAATATATTAACATTCTATTAATTAGTAATTTATAGTGAAATGAATAGTTAATATATAAAAATTATTTTTCTATAAAAATTGTTTTCACAATATTTTATGTTTTTTATTATGAATAAAAAATATACAAAAATATTATATTAATATGAAAAAATTTAAATTTTTTTTAATTTATCATGGAAATATTATCTTAAAATTATTTTTTAAGATTTTATATAAAATATTTCTTTTTATGTGAATAGTGAAAAATATTTTTTTTACAAATCATATAATTTTTATGAAATTATTAGTATATGTGTAATAATTTGGAATATAATAAAAGATCATATGATAAAATATTTATATTATAATTGGGTGTATGCTTTTAAAAATTATGGTTTAATTTATAAACCCCTATTAGATTTTTTTTAGAACAATGTGACCCATGGATTAGAAAAACCAAATCCATGGACCGAGAAAAATTTATTAAAAAAGAAAACACACACAGCCCCAAAGTCAAGGATTACAAGACACAAAGTGCCCAAATAGAGCACCAACTTCCTGAAATTTCAGTAAAATTCAAGATCAGCATATAAGAAAACTAACCAAACTTCGGTCATCTGGACATCAACTTTCCACCAGCCGACCATTCAGTCTTTAATGATCATGATATCCAAGACAAATCCTTCAAATATCAATTTTTTTCTTCGAACTCTTCCATGAGGAGCTCCCCCCCTCTTAGATGTCGCCCTCGGGTCCACACTATGGAATTATCTCTTGCCTTTTTCAATGGACCATGAGAAGCAAATGTCAAACCAGATCCCTCCTGTTTATACTCATCATTGAAAAAATCCCTTGCATCGACAGGAGAAGAAGAGGCTTCGAGAGTATATACATTCTTTTAGGTGGTAAACATCACATCCTGTTGTATCTTTCCAGGTGAACTAGAATATGAATTTACCACATTAGTCTGCAGAGTGTAATCATGTTACTTGGAAACATTAACCATCTTTAGCTTAGTGTCATAAGTGTCAACACCCTTTGTATCAGAAATGATGCAAAAAAAAATCCAGCATTAGCGCACAAAGATCCTACTACATCAGAGATAACAACAGAATCCTGTAAATTCGAAGCCATAGCAGCTCCCTCAAAAAGATGAAACAACTCCACCTAGGATGAATCAAACCAAAAAAGTAAATCACCCAAAACCATGATATCCAGCCCATTCACAGTCAGGTTCATCTCCATGTAAACTCAGTATCTTCGAATCATTTGATGTCCAAGACATTTCCATTAAGTGAAAAGAACCAGCCATGAGAAAAAATTTCATGGTGATTTATTTTCCAGATTCTGCAAGCTCTACAAGATATGCTTTAGTCATTATGGGGATATGTTTTGAACTCCTTACCTTTAAAGCAGTATCTTGGATTTTTCCAGATTTACGAGGGTCTCTCTACATTCCTTTTCGAGCTTTGAGGACCTCTAGAGCCTTGAAGCAAGTCATCAATGTTTACAGCTTCAGGTATCCCACGTGTACTGGACAAAATCAATGTGTGCAAATTTTTGTGAACAATGAAAGAAATACTATAAGGATTTGTAACATTACTTTTGGAAATAGAATCATATGAAGTAGTTTTACCAGAACCTGATATAATCAAAGTGTTTTGAATGTCTTTATCATTAGGGGAAATGCTAGAATCGACCCCTGGAAATGGAGCAGAATCGTTGAATATGCAGGTCTGTCCAGATTTAATAGCAGTAGGAAGATCATGTTTAGAGACATTTTCATTCGAAGAATTTTTAAGATTTAAACCTGCTACTTCAGAAGATGAATCATTCCAGATAGAATTCAATAAAGGAGAATACTCCTTATCATCCTATAAGGATACCACAAGATCAAGGATATCATTGTAAAAATCCTGAAATAACTGATTCTCCTCATCTTCATTCTGTGAGACTGTAACCAGATTACAAACATCATAATAAATTTCAGTAAATAATTCATAATCCTCCTTACAAACCCATTCAGTAACTGGGTTACCAGATTGGATAACCTTGGGTGTTGGATCTATAATATGCTCTTCCTCCTCTGCTATATCAGCCCATGACACTTTTAGAGATGAAGAAGGAGCAAAGTGAATGGATGTGGGAAATTTTTTAGTAGAAGGAGCACATTGCGTTTGGACAAGGAGGACCACTTATTTTTTCAGAATTTCTTTTTTCTCAATAAAGACAGCTTTGTTCTTTTTGATCCTGTTAACTTCTGTCCGTTCTGAAGCTCTAGGTGATGCTTTAGCATTTCATTGAATTACCCTACAGTTAGAAATAGTATGCCCCACGATTTTGTAGACATCACAAAAATATGGAACATTCTCATATTCCAATCTAATATCTGACCTGAATCCATTAGCATTAAATAGAATGCAATTAGGTCATTTTATTTCCAAATTGATGTCCACAGGGATTCTAGCAAAGAAACCAATTTCGCCATCTAGGGTACGCTGGTCCAACCTAATTGGTGTGGCGAGACATGAAGCAATGTCATTTAGAATTCTAGGATGCCAATACACCCAGTTTAATCCATGCAACCTTACCCAAATTTGAGCATTCGATTGCTTGAAAGTGAAAGGATTAAAATTGACATCCCATTCAGATAATCTCAGGACTCCAGGTTTGAGTTGAATATTTCCCAAATTCCAAACTGAATTCAAAGAATCAATGGAATTGAGTATGATGTGAAAATACCCATTACCAATTGAGATTAATTTCCAATCCCTCATACCCCAACAGTGTGAAATTCTATTTTTGAGATAAGCATAAGACCAAGGTTTATCCCCTTTTGAGTAAATCATACGACCAAGTATGGAGAAATTAAATAAATCAAGCCTTTGCTGCAATGCATCCGGATCAGAAATCACTGAAAACCCACCATTCTCTAACCTGGTGATGTTTGAGGATTTAGATGAATCCTCCTTTGTAGGATTTAAAGAGACAGAAAGGGCCTCCGCAAAAGACAGACTCTTTCTTCGTAAATTCGATGAATCCTGAGATCCCGAGGGCTTGAAATCATCCTTCTAGACATGACGATTATCCTAGAAGGCCGCTTCCCACTCTGGTTGAACTATTCCATAGAGAAACTTATGTTAGTAGAACAAAAATCTCCAAATCGTCATTTTTGCGAAGGGGAGTTAGGGATTTCTTACTCCTGCTCCGTTTCTTGCTTTTATTCCGTTTCCCCATCCATAAACCCCTATTAGATATTTTAGAACATAGTTCTAATTTTTTTTAAATGTTTTTGATGTAATATAAATTTTATATTTTAAAATTTATATTTTTTACTTTTAGAAATTTAATCATAAAAATTTAATTTAAAATAGGAATCATTATGAACAAATTATGAAAATTTACCTGTTTATTTTTTGTCCAAAAAAACATAATTTTCTTGGAAAAAAACAGTTAGTGCGGTAAAATATAAAATGATAACATTAAAAGTCTGAGATTAAATGGCCAAAAAATGTTTAAAACATGTGTGGGAATTAATATTTGAGGCATTTTAAAACATTATCACTTATTCTATCCATTATCTTACAATTATTGAGAAACCTTGCTCGATTGTGACATCACATTATTGAAATATTTTTGGTATTTACAAAAATTCCATCCTTTTCCACTTCTAAAATGAGAACTCCTCTCCTCACATCCCATAAAAACCAAACTATTTTACACAAAATCCATTCCAAACCTCTTATTAACATTCCTATAAACCTTAATGTTGTTATATTCTTCCCAATATACCATCTATCACAGGCCATACCCCTTTGTAAAGAAGATAATCCAAGAAGTGAGGTATGAATTTTTTACTAGTTCTTCCTCTTTTTTATTTGTTTATGTGTACTTATTCTTAATAAAATTATATTTCACTGTATTAAAATTATAAACTAAGTAAAATTAGTATAATTTTATGTTATTATTATTATGATAAATTCATTTACAACATTTCCCTTTTCTATTCAGAAAAATGAAAACATGAATTGGTCTAGTGTGCAAAGTATCACCTCTACAAATAAATTTGTTTTGTCCTTCACGAAAACCATAATAGATGGTTTTTGTATATATTTTATGAGAGTATGATATATAAATATATATAAATATTATGGTTTGGTGTGTATAACAAAACAATTAATGACCATTATAATGTAATCCATCGTTATCGATAAATAACACTGAACTAGTACAACACCGATTCTGTTTACAAGAAATTGAATAAAACTCCAATGTGATTGAATTATAACATTATTGGTATTCATAAATCACCAAATATAGTAACTTTAAATGTTTTTTAAATTATTTAATTTTTAATAACATGGAATATTGACACCTCTTTTAAAAGACTCGTTTAAAACAATCATTATTATTATCACCCGATATTGAAAAGAGATTATAAAAATATAATATATTAGGAGAATTGTTATTAATAAAGAGTATAAATATAAATTTATATAAATATGGTTTTGAAATTGGTAATTAATATTTTTTTCTTTTACATATAATAGTTTGAATTACTTACTTGTGAATCAATAGTAAAGGTAAGGTTTTTATCGACTCAATTTCAAATTCAATGGGTCATAGTCATGCACACTTGAATATAATCTTCCAATTTTCTCTAATCCTAAAATTAAATTTTTTTACATTTTCTTTAAACTTTTTATTTAGGGACATTCTTACTCATCATAAATAACCACTCAGTGATAAATGATTTTATAATTTGAATTATATTTTTTGTAACAATAACTCTTATTATTACCAATGATTCTTTTTTACATGACCATTTTTCCCTTATAAACTTATTTTCAATAATGAAATAGAAAAAATGTGTGTTATTATATTCCCCATAATTTCATTTTCTTATTATTTTAAAATAAATTCTTTTAATATTTCTTCAATGTGGGTCTTTTATCAAAATTTCCTAGAAATGTAATAATGGAATTTCTTTTCATTATTTACTACTTTGGATTTATTATAATTTTTCCAAGGAACAATTATTTGTAACTCATTATAATATTTTTTATGTATTTTATTTTATATCTCATAAGAATTGAATATACTTTTTACTTCATAATTTATAAAAAATTAAATTTTTTTCATAAAAAACATTATTTTCACTTATATTTTCTCCCCATGGTTTATCTCTCATATGGTGGTTTTTTATCATAATTTATATTTTATTATTATATGATTACTTTTAGTGATGAGATTTTATTTTATATACTATAAGTTATTAACTTTATGTAATATGAGGTTTTTTAAAAGTTTAGGAATCCCATTATTTCCTTAAAGGTTATTTAAGATATGATTGTGGTCATGTAAAATAGATCATATTTATATATGATTATTGGTAGGTTCATATATAACTGTAAAATTATTTATATAAAGATTATATTTCATGATATTTTCAATCATAGACTTAATGATTTTATTCGAACACGTATATGAATAAGGATTTTTCCCACATTTTCTAGTGTGGACATAATGGGTTTGTACAAATAGGTTTGGACAATATGGGATTGATCACAAAGGTTTTCCTATGATTATAGTTGTAAAAAATATCCATGTTTCTATTAATTTAATCTGATTTTTCAAGATACATTTCATTTTTATGAAATTCTTTGTTTTCATGATTACACCTATTTTTTAATGAATTTTATAGTTTTATGTCATGATGTATTTTGTGTTGCGTGTTAAATGTTTTGCTACCAGGATAACATTTTCATGATAATTTTTTACTATAACTTTTTTTATGATTATCATATATTGTATTATATATTTTTTTTAAAAATATTTATCTTATTCCTCATGTTATCTTTTATGTTTATAGCCTAATAAACTTTTCAATGATTTTCCCATACTGAGGGTCCGAGGTCACAACTCTTTTTATGTTTCTAATATTTATGTTATAAAGATGATTATGTAATGAGTGATTTATAGAAAATGTCATATATGAGAACTATTATGGATTTATTTTTTCAAGTGATTAAAATTAATTTGTTTATTTGTCCAAGCACCAAGCCACTACACCTTTTTCTTCATGGGTTGTGCCACAATTTTTGAGATGTATTATTAAAATCATGAAATTCGTGTACTTTTTTTATTATATTAATTTCTGGTTTTTTTATTATATGTAATTTTATACCACTAATTTTGTTTATACTTTTAATTCAATGTGTTATATTTAAATTGTGAATTTAATGACTGATTTTATTTTCTTTCATTTCCTCTTTTTAAATATTTAGTGATGGTTCAGAAAATCCCCTTTAAATAAAAATAATTCCCCAATAAATGGTTGGGAATATTTTCCTTTCAGAATAGTTTCAAAAATAAAACCACTACTTTTTTTGAATATAATAGTCCTTAGAAATTAATAATATTTCAAAAAACTATCAATATTTAAATAATGATAGAACTAAATGAAGATTAAATAAACTCTCAAAATAACCATGTAATAAAGATAAACCATAATCAATCAACCTGAAACCAATATATAAATAAAGGCTTGGTAATATATGGTGATTTTTAGAGAAATTTCTTAAACCACCACTAAACCCTAAGAGAACTGAGGAATACATTTGGTATTTAATAGTCTTTCTTCCTCAAATAAAATAATATTATTTTGTTGCAATTATATGAAATGATCTCAATAAACATACAAAATTTATATCTCAACCAAATCCATGGGGGATATGTGAGAAAATATTGATTGAGAATCAGTTAATATTTTCTGATCATTAGATCAATAATTATAGAACTATCATAGATATCATTTTATCATATAATGTTCTATTTAGAAGTGTCTCACATTGAGATAATAATATGATTGGTCTCATGAGTTAATAAATTCTTGAGTTTTGATCCTGATTCAAATTATTATTTATTATAATCTTACTCATTGTTGATTTTAATGATTATTGGTGTTTATTTTTTTGCTAAATAAATGATATTTCTTTTGTATGGTGAAATAATTTAACGATGTGATTACATTATTTCATAATGAGTTTAATTAGAGGGAGAATTGGTTCTTATATGAGACAAAGAAACAAGAAACAAGGACTTCATCATGATTAATCTATACATTACTAAAATTTACACATATATGTTATTAATAATTATATGATTTAATTACACATTTTAATTAGTATGCCATAGTTTTTTTAGTTTCTTTCCTTTGGAAAATCATGTTATAAAATATATTTTTCTTATCATAATAATTTTTTTAATAATTTTTTATAGAAATGGGCTTACATAAGTCCAATAAATATTAATTATTTAACAAATTAATGATTTCAAAGTATGTACGGACTTTTTAAATCTCAAAAAATATTTTACAAGGTTAATTTATACATTTGACCCATGGTTTTTTGGATCACAATATAACCAAGTATTATTTTTGCAACATAAGCATGTTACATCAATATTTGTGTTAAGTATTCAAAAATAGGTATATTTATTCAGTAAAGTGTATTAAAACATTGATATAACTAACCATATATTCTATATAACATTCTAGATAGTATTTTATTGGTTTCTAGGTGAAGAAAAATACTACACACTTGATCCAATATTAGAGGAACATGATAAGGGAAGTGATTGGTAGAACATCTTATGTATTCTAATTTTTATCATTATTATATTTGGTGTTTAGAACTATATTTCTGATTGGGTCCATGTTCATTTTTAAAACAATAGAAGAACATTGGTAGTGGGTTTGCAATTATTGGGTAGAGAGGATTATCCACGTCATAAAAAATTGTGTGTGAACCTTGTTAAAATATATATTTTGTCATGTTTATTCTATCTCATATCATTATTAATTACTTTAATTTAGAGGATCTATTATTAAATTGTCAATTAATAATATTCTTTGAGAGTTTGGGTTTCATATGTCTACTTCCCTACAGTGGAAATTTTTCTCTCACCTCATAATTGGTATCATAGTTATAGTCTGCTTAGGAGAATCTATCATTTGGAATTAAAGAAGTATGCTTCTATTAGTTCAATATCTTATGAATATATTCTTTTTCGTATTCATAGTAGTGATTCCATATATTACTCAGGATTTGAGTTAACTTCCTAGTTATTAACATATTTTTATTGACATGATTTTAAAGAGTATGAATTTAGACATCATCAATATGGTCCCCATGTTTAATGGAGATGGGTTTTATTTATTGAAATATATGATAGTTTCATTTCATTAATCATTATCCTTTTATTTTATCGAAATTATAGGAAATTCTGTTTATATTACCAAAGTTTGGATAATCTATACCTTTAAATAAAAGAATATTAAATCTAATATTAGGGTGAGTGGTGTCTTAATCTAATATCTCTTCCAGAAATAATTAACATGATTAATTCACTTGAATACAATAAATGGAATTTATAAAAATATTCATGAAATCTTTATGGTATGTAAAAATATAAAGTAGTAATGATTTCAAATGACTCATTCTCAATTTGAAGACATTTTAATAAGAAAATATTAGTCAATGGACAATTCCATCATTCAATTCAATAAAATTGTTACCAAAATTAAATTATATAAAAAATCACGTGATCAATCTACTATGATTACAATTCTATTTTAAATATTAATGAAATGATTACTTCCATAGAGGATAAAGACTTGAATGAGCTAACAATTTATATTCGTAATAATGTATTGATAAAATAATTATAAGAAGGGGGATAACCTTGAAGAATAAAATTAAATCTAATTAGAGGACTAATTTCAAAGAATAAAAATATTTTAAGAGTATTGAATCGAGATGGTCAAATGAGAATAATAATGATGTAGGAGTTTATTCCTTGAATTTCAATGATTTTATATCATTGTTATCTCAATATATGAATTGAGGAAGAAGTAAATACCAATATAAAATTCATTTTTTATGTTTTTAAATTATGGAATGCTTATAGTTTTTCATCTAGTATTCCTATGATGGAAGAAGGAGATCGATTTGACAATTAACCCAAATAATCATTAAAAGGAAATGCGGTTTCAAGTGGTTATAACGGATGAAATTGTTTTAAAGTAAAATAAATTCCAAAAAATCCCTGAAAATAAATATTCTTTTAAAAAATGTAGCAACATAATATGATAAGGAATGTGAAAGAGGTGAAGAGAACATAAATAATATAGATATTAAAATTTTTATGCCTAAATCAAAATAGTATAATTATATATTTAGTGTGGAAGAAGGATCTAGTGAATATAAAAGAAACAGTTAGGAGACACTAAAGTTATATAAATATATAAATGAATCTCTTGGTGTTTTTGAAAAAAAAATAAAAGGCTTGAAAGTAAAAAAAATAAAACAATTAAGGGTGAGAATGAATCATTAAATAAATATATTGATAAATCAAATGATAAATGATTTACAAGATAGAAAAGGAGTTCACGTATAATATATTTGATATAAATAAAATCTGTGATATAAGATTCAAGATGTTTGAAATTAATACAAAATAAAAAATTTCCAAGAATGAAATTTTATTGATGAAAATTTAAAAGAAGATGAAAATTTATCAAAATAATTTATGTAATTATTGTTTCAGAATTCAATCATGGAAATTGGAGAATTATTAAAATAAATTGGGAAGGTTGTTGATGTGAACAAACCTCTTGAATATTCATTCAGGGTTCTATGACCTATTGTACTGAACACATAGTCTTATAATCAAAATGGTGGGAATAATGATAATAAATCAATATTGGTGATTATTTAATAAAATAAAGGAAAATATACTCATTTTCAATCCAAGTTTTTTTGCTAAAAAACAAAACTAATGAGGTTTTTAAAAATAAATTCCATAAAGCTATGTAAAAGGGTATGGAAATAGATGAGAGGTATGTTATTATGAACAAGAATATTATTTAGAAGTAAAGAGTTATAAATTTCAAGGAAAATTCATAATAATATATTGAGTAATAATATTTATAACAAATTTTATTATTTTTTTCAATTGATATAATGGTATATTATAGTGTATGAGAATAATTTATATTTGTAATGGAACAACATGGAAATCCCTTAATTGAATAGAGCTCATGAATTTAGGGGAATTCAAGATGAGGTTAAGAGAACACAACTGAGATAACAACCAAAACAAATGGTGACATTGAATAACAATTTTTATTCTCTTGAGGTAACATTTATATGGTTTGATTAACCCAAACACACATGAAACAATTTTCTCAACACACAAAAAAAGAGATTGAATAATAATTAAAATATAAAATCTTATAAGAATATGAGTACTCAAGAACAAGATATGTTATTTGTAACACCCTTTGGGTCACTAATATTATTTATTTATGTTTTTACCACATTTTTTTCTTTTATGTGGGTTCCAGATTTCAGGGGTAAAAATATTATTTTTATGGGAAATAAACCCCAAGGCATGATTGGATCACATTTTTTCTAACCACGTGGCTAACGTGGTGAGGGTGAGTTTTTTTAGGATAATAATTTTTTTCATGGTTTTCCTAACCACATGATGTTCAACATAAATTGTGTCCCTTTTTTTGGAATTCATTGGCTCCTTAATAATTAGCTCACAATTTTCCTAACCATGAGGCTAAACCATATGGTCTATATATATCATTAAAAAGGTGTGTTTTTTAATTTTTCCCTTTATTGACTTTAATCCCCTTGGACCCTTCTTTATCCCCCATCAGCTGTAGCCCTATCCTTTTGATTGTGAGCTCATAATATTGTATATTCTATACATTAACCTTTATTTCATAGTGGTTTTCCTTGATTTAAGTCTTTTTCATTATGATTTATCCTACCTTTCTATTATTTTACCTTCATTCATCATTTATCATGGAATAATAGAACTATAGAATTATGTATGGATGAATATATGGTTTTTAATGGGTAATTTTGTTTTCTTGATTATGGTTTAGGTGTCTTAATACCTCTCCATATAGAACCTAGTGGTTATCATTGAATGTTACATGTTTAGATAATATTTTAAGGTAGCTGACTCTATTTAAGAGTTATTTCTATGGTTACTCTATAATTCATTATCAATTTTTGGTTTTTTTATCAAATTACCATTAAATTTATTTATGGTTGGGATTTATCCATGTTTGGTGTGATTCAGGTTTAATATTTTCAATTTGATGCTTTAAATTGTTTTCCCAATGGTATTTGGATTACATGTGCTCTAGGTGTTTGATAAAATGGATCGAAGTGGTTTAGTTCTTTCCAATGTTTTTTTGAAATTGTCTTCAAATATTTATTTCATGGAGTTTAATTCTTGAAATATTATGGGGATAAATGCTTTATCAAATTGGTTTTTAAGAAACTCATGTGATATGAACATGCCATGGATTTAAATAGATCTTAAGTGTGGTTTTGGAAAAAGGTATTTTCCTTGTGGAAATCACTATATTCTGAATGGGTATGTTTTACCTTATGGAAGTTATTCTTTTAAAAGGGGAAAAAGTATTGACATTTATTTTATAAGGATTTTTTTCATTAAATCATGTTTATGTTTTTTCTTCTTGGAATTGAGTAGAACATTGGAGACATTGGTTACCTATATGATGACTTAGGCATTGAGAATTTATCTTATTTAATTGAATAGATATGGTATGATGTATAAGGAGTGGATAAATCCTTTGTTGTGTATGACCAAGGGGGTTTCTATTACATTGTCCAAGGGACTGATAGAGCCTTTAGGGAAGAATATTGAGAGAGTTTCCAATTTATTAACCACGATATTGGGGGAGCTCTTAGGAGTTAGAACTAGGGAAGATAATGAGAGATTGATTTTTATAATTTTTTATCCCATTAGATAACCCTATTTTAGAATAATTAACTCTAGTCCATTATAGTAAAATCATATACTGAACATTACTTTTTCCTAGTAGGTTTGATATAATTTATGCATGATGTTAGTTCCATGTTTTTTTATGTTATGAATCATTCCCAAATTATAATTATTTTATTATGTAATGATGTTACTCTCATGAATTTATGTTTTTAACGATTTTGTTTATGAGATATTTTTCACATTATTATAACCATATTTTATTTATTGATCAGGAAATTGTAGGTAAATAATGCCTTACAGTTCCATTGTTGAGTTTTGTAGATAGTTTTGTTAATTGAAAAAAAATGTTTTCATGGTCAGTTGTAGGGTTCCAAATATATTATTGAAAATTTATGTTAAAAAATATCCAATATAGAGGAATGGATTCCCTGGAGATGGTATCAAAAGTTTTGTATACAAGGTGGTGTTGTTTCCCATTTTTTCCCAATGACATTTGTCCAAAATTTTGAGGTTTGTTCAGTCATCGCAAAAATTGGATTTCAATTTATGACTTAAAAATATGGAACAAGGGGGATTTCAAAAATATTGTAGTTTTACAAAGTTATGGATCTTTGAGAAGGAATTCAGTGTCGTCAAGGCCATGTTTTCCAATTGTAACACCCCAAGGATTTAAAATTAAATTGAAATGCATGAAACATTTTTTTGGGTAGATAGTTATAATTAGCAATAAAATTAATTTTCTCACTTCTGTGTTTTGAATTTTGAAAAAAATACATACATGGTTGCAATTAGTAAGTTATTTTGAATCTGATAAGACAACCTTAATTTTTTATAAATAATAACATACCCTTATGAATAGAAATGTTACCCTTATGAAGAGTAACATACCCTTATGAATAGTCACTTCACCTTTGATAGTATAAATATAAGATTTAATTCAAGTTACCATATACATATATCTTGGAATAAGTAAATAAATTTTATAAAATTGTCATTTTTGGAATAAAATATTATTTTATTTAAAAATTAAATTTATCATATTTAGAAAATTATTTTCAAAAAAATGGTGTTCCTTTTTGAATTTTATACATCGAAAAATGGTTATGGTGAATTTTTTGGTATTTTTCTAAAATAAATGAATTTTTTTAAATAGTTAAATATGGTAATTACGTTATAAATACATTACGAGATAAATACATTATTCTCCACACCGTGACTGATGTAAAGAACCACTCCTTCGAACTCACATCATATTATTACCATTTTGGTTCTTTTAATCATAAGTATTTATTGTCTTCTGGAAAAATAATAATATAATGACTAAAATATTGTAAAACTTCCCCTCTTCTCCACTATAAATACCACCCCCACCCATCTTCCTCCCACATCTCTCAAGCCATTAACCTTGGGAAAGTTCTACCAAATACTCCTTTTAAGCCCCTTCCCTAGATCCAGGACATGATGGTCTCACCATAAGGCCAAAACCAAAGGCCTTAAATAGGATCTCAAGGAGAAGAGATCAAGAGGACGTTTAAACACTTTTGGGGAAAGTTGAAATCGAGGTATGGGATCCTCTCTTTCTCTATTTCATCAAAGAATCACCCCTATGTTATGATCTTTAATTTTTAAATAATAATGATGGGGTATGTTTTCACACCTTCCCCATACTTATCCTGTGATATATTAATGATGATATACCCCATTTCTATCTCATTAATCCCTCCCATGTACATCCATTACCATGAAGAAATTTCGTAATTTGATTATAAACCAAATTTCTGTTCATTTGAATAACCTTTAACTTCAATGGTTATTATCATGATAATATGGATTGGGAAATTTAATTTGATAATATTATGTTTTATTATTTTTACATATAATATATATAGATAATCTATTCATTTAATCAATTCTCTCTTCAAAGATAATGTATTTGTAAACAAAATTCCTCTTAAATCATTTTAAATGTATCCTTTATGAAATACAAAGAGATTGTTCTTTTTCTTAATATCTTGAATGTTATCTTATAATTTTTGATTTATTATTGATATAATATCTCAATTATATGTTCTCATAGTTATTTTTGAATAATGTTATTTCATTATTGTGTGTGCAATGTTTTTATTCTAAAATGGTTTCTATACCGAAAGGGTATTTTAAATTGTGATTATGTTTTTCTAAAGGGTGTAAATGGTTTATGAAGTGTTTTATACATGATATATTCATTGTACATTATTTA
This sequence comes from Viscum album, assembly GCA_963277665.1. Lineage (NCBI taxonomy): Eukaryota > Viridiplantae > Streptophyta > Magnoliopsida > Santalales > Viscaceae > Viscum > Viscum album. Next base: position 1,939,138,965 of record OY728140.1, on the reverse strand, counting down.
TGAAGGGTTGATCCCATTATAGCTCAACATATGACCTATGAACCCCATCATAGCTCAAGATATGTTGGGTTGAGCCCATTATTGCTCATGATATGATGGGTGAGCCCCATTATAGCACTCCAATGCATTGGATACTCCATAGATGGAAGTTAACCAAAAGTTTATTCCATGTCATATGGTGAATATAAGAGTGATATGGTAAATATGTCGCAAAGAAACTACATGTTGTTTATATGCGTATGAGTTTTTATGATTATGGGTTTTATTTGTTTTTATGATATCATATGGGTAACAATTTCTTTCTTTATATCCCTTAATGAATTTTATACACATCCAAATATTTTAATTTTTCATAGGATATAAGTATGGGTAAGATAAATAAGGGAGTCGTGTTTAATTATATGGAGTGTTTTCAAAGAAATCAGGTTTTATGTTTTAATGATTTATATTTTGAAAAAAATGGATACTATTTTTTGTAGTATCCTATTTATATCAATGTGGTATGTTATGTATGTAAGATATATTAATTATCTAAAAATAAAAACCCAAAAGATCCTCAATGTGTAATAATGTATGTTCTTAACCAAAATTCAATATTAAGTAACGTTTTAGGGTTGTGTCCTCATAGTTGGTATCGAATGATGGTTTAGATATCTTTAGGGGTTAAGATGATGTTACAAAAATAACGTAAATTATTTTTACTATATGGTAAATTTGAAATGTTAAAGAACTTATAGGTTTACATGTTTCTTCATCTAATATATTCTTATTCAGAATGGTTTTTCGCAGAAGAAATATGGATGTTGAAGTTGGAAGGCCCCAAGAGGCTAATGTCTAAATGAATCTGCAGTTTGTAATGGTGAGAATCAGAAATATTCAATTTATGATTGCAATGGATCCTTTTACTCAAGCAATAAATTGTGGTGGTATCAATGCTAGAGAGGTGCATGATCTACCAAAACAAACATGTCTTTTGTAGAGCATTTTATGAGGCAACATTCTCCAGTATTCAGTGGAACTATAGATCCAATGATATCTAAAAGATGGATCAATGCTTTAGAAAAGATATTTGGTGTCACGGGATGTTTGGAACATCAAAAGGTAATAATAGACATTTATCATTTTTATGGTTAAACCGATCAATGGTGGTCTCTGGTTAAGAATACGAGAGAAAGATATGATCTTGAAATTCTAGAATGGGATTATTTTAAGAGTCTTTTTCTGGAAAAATATTTTCCTAAAACTGTTTGACTCAAAATGAAGAAACAATTCTTGAAATTAGAGCAAAAAGATGATGATTATGTGGAATCATATGAATCCAATTTTACCAGACTGTCATGGAACATACCAGATTTTAAGAGCGAATTTGACAGAAAATTTTATAGATTTTACTCTTGTTTAAAACATTTTCTATGAATATCTTTGGCTACACAACAGTTTTCATGCTTTGAGAAACTTGTTCATTGTTCTAAAAAAGTGGATATAGAGTTTTCTAACATTTATGTGCCTCATAATGACAAGATTAAGAACAGTTAATTTTGGTAGGCATTGGGGAAGAATTCATCAATGAGTTTTGGAGTTAAGAAAATAAATTTCCCTTCTTTTGAAAAGTGTGATAAAATCAATCCAGGTGACTACCTTGTGAATTCTAGGAAGTGCTTATGATATGGAAATCATGGACACATGTCATGTGAGTGCATGGAAAATTATCCGAAAATTAATGAGAAACTGATGGTGAGATTATTTAACTATAAGTAATTGGGTCATTTTTCTAGTGTTTGTCTGAATCTAGTCACTCAGGCCGGAAATCATCACGATTGGAAGAATAAGGGTGTGGAAAAATCCTTTTCAATCACATCAGTAGATGTTGATCCATCAAATTATGTGGTATCAGGTATATTGTTTGTTTTTACATATTTCACAAATGTGTTGTTTTATTCTTGGTCTACACATTCCTTCATTTCTGAGAAGTTTTTGGAAAAAATGGGAATTCCCCCTCATGAAATAAAACTAGAACTCATGGTAAAAACACCTGGAGGAAATATTGTGGGAAAATAAATTATTATAATATACCTATCTATGTATGTAGAAAGAGTTTCTCTAAAAAAATTATTGTTTTTATTCCAGTGGAGTTTGATGTTATTCATGGGTATGGACTCAAATTCTCTTTATCATGCTAAGATAGATTGTAGAGAAAAAGTTGTTTTTAAGAATGTATTTCAGTTTGTGTTAAATAATGACCCAATATAATTGATGACATATCAGGAAGCTAAGAGACTGATAAAATATGGAAATAAAAGTTATCATTCTCATATTTTTTAAGATAAGAGAACTATCCAGGTTAATGGTGTACAAGTGGTAAATGAATATATAGATGTTTTTCCTGATGATTTTCTTGGTGTTATTTCTGACAGAGAGGCTGATTTTACTACTGAATTAGTTCTTCGATCTTTTCCAATTTCTAAAACCCCTTATCGAATGGCTCAAATGGAACTTATTGAATTGAAAAATTAGTTGCAGGATTTGCTTGATAAAGGCTTTATCTGACCTAGAACATCCGAATGTGGTGCTCCTGTCTTGTGTGTTAAAAGGAAATATTTTTCAATTAGACTTTTTAGTGACTATAGAGACTTGAGTAACATTACTATTAAGAACAAGTATCCATTGCCTCATATAGATTATTTTTTTGATCAACTTTTGGGAGCACAGTAAATTTCAAAGGCTGACCTGAGGTTGGGGAACCATCAGTTGAATGTAAAGTGTCACGACCCCCTACCACCAAAGATTCCCCGCCTGATCTGGAAATGGTGAAAGGGAGATATTGACCCCCAATTCTCACCTCCAGTAGGCTCCGGAGTGGCGACTATCACCAAGGGTATGAGTTTTCACAAATATGGGAGGCATTACACTTTTTATAATTTAATATCAGGAAATATTATAAGTCAAGAACCAAAATAATAAAGAAAAAATAAATGAAAATAAAACCAAAAAAACCAGTATGCATGTTTTATACAATACTTAAACAAAAGTACAAGTACACGAAAAGCTCAAAAGTACAATGCCAAAAAAAGAAATCAAAAACTGCAACCAGCAAAACTCCAACACCCAACTAGAAAGGTCTCGCACGGACCCTAAAGTCCACCTAAAAACCTGAAAGTAAACGTAGGTTGAGCATACAAGTATACTCAGTAGTAAAACCTAAAGCTCTCATGCATATGTGGGGAGACATCCTAATTCTCTATGAGAAAACAGAAGGAACCAAAGCCTAGAAAGGAATCTATCCACCCAACCTTTCAAGCCACACTCACCAAATATCACAAGTCAATAGAGTAGTATAGTAATATTATCATAGTATGGGTACCCCGCACCACCTTCCCACTGAATGCTGCTCAAGCCCTCATGCCTAACGCTCTGATTATTCCCCCACTTCCTGAGCTAGTACTGAAACCTGGCCATACGAAGCTCATAGTATCCCGTTGGCACTCAATCCTCGGCCATGACCACATCTTATCCCGAAGACACCTGGGAACAACATCACATCTCATCCCGAAGACACCTGGGAACATATCTCATACTCATCCTGAAGATAATTGTGAAATATCTGTCATAACCTGCCCAAAGGATCTAGGGATCTATAACCTGGAAGAGGGAGCATAGGGAATAAGAGTAACAATCCATCCTTTATATATTTGATAATCTCACCCCCCCCATCCCACGGGTGTTCATAACGTAGTGCTCAACATGGGTGGGGTGAGTAAAGAATCATAAAATGTACAAATTTATATAATTTTATCAACCACTCATCCCATCCTAAGGCTTCAATAAAAAATATTTGAGCACATGCCTCGACACTACTACCTCGAAAGGTTTCACACAATAAACAACCCCAAACCCCATTAAGCTTTTCATGTTTCAAAAGTTTTAGTTTATCAGTTCCTTAACTACCGATAAACTAACAACAACCAAAACAGATCAATTTTTTGTAAAACATATCCCTTCCAACCACAAATAAAGTTTGGGAAAACACAAGAAACACAATGCTATTTAATTTTATCAGCCAATCAATACCATTGATTTTCCGTATTTAATCAACTACCATGCCCCAAAATTCATTAGTAAACTCTTACCCTTCTATTAATAGGAACAACCCATCCCTGCAGCCCTACTACCAACCACCATAACCCTAAACACATCGGAAACAATACCCATACCACAACAATCCATGAAACACCCCTTCACATAATTAAACACCAACCAGCACCCACAAAATTCATTTTTTCATTTATTTTAACAGGGGTGATCATAAAAGGTCTCCATGTATTAATTTAATCATCCACCATTACATGATTATATAATTTACACATTTTATGAAATTTCATCCATAAAACAATCCATAAAAATAGGGAAACCTTTAATTACACAAGCAAAGGCCCCCACCGATCGTGATTTTTAGTATGCATAAGTCTATTCAATTCAAAACACAATTAATGGATAAGAATTGATGGAAATAAAACAAAAATATAAATTTTTTTTCCCCAAACTCGTTCTTTAACCACTAATTATCTGTATTTACCGGTTCAACCGTATCTCATGAAAACAAGAGGATACCCACCCCGCATAATGCACAAAAGATAGAGAGAGAGGAAGGTAAGATCCCTACTTGAACAGAATTTGATATACTTCTGTGAGAACAACCACCACGAGGATTTCGATCACTCCTCCCAACGACTAGGTCCTCCCATTGACATTTCGGCACAACCACACTAAAACCAAGAAAGACTCCATTAAGGTATAAGGTGCCACTTATCATAACATGGCAAGGAGGAACAGAAATAGGAGATCGAAGAAGGAATAAGAATGGGGTAGAACGTACCATTAAGATGACGTTCGTCAAAGAGTGTCATTCCCATCAAATATCTGCAATTTCCTCAGTATGAAATTGCAAAGAGGAAGTCAATGATGATGGAAAGGAACTAGGTGCACGATGTTCGGCTCATTGTCACGATCTCGCAGCCACTGACAGATCGACGATCGGAGTCCGGATGAAGAAGATAGGAGGAAGGCTTCTGGGTCATCTGGGAGCTTCACCATGCGGAGAAAAAGTGGGGTACATAAATAACACGTGACCCTCTCTTATATAGGCAACAAAAAGGTAAAACGGTATGCAGCCTGTATTAATGAATACACAATGTGACCGTACAACTGTTACGTTGTTTTACTGGTCAACACAAGACACGTCACGCTGTTTCTATGCATTTAATTATAATAATAACTTCAATTAATAATAGGTGTTTTATTGAATTGAGAGATGAGTCCTAAAAAGGTATTCATAATTGGTCTTAAAATGACCATCATAATTTCTAGGTTACGCTGACGCTGAAGGTTTGTAAAACCAAGGTCTCACGAAGAAGTTATAGTGAAAATAGTGTTTTATCATCAAAATTAATATTAACAATATCTTATTATTATTATTAATCAATTATTTATTTATTTTTCACAAATCCAAAAATCAATCATGATTTGGAGTCTTCTTGCGTGCTTGAATCAAACACCAATTCCCTCATTTTTCATTTATTTCCCTTTTGATTTTATTTCTCTTATTCCTTTTTTTCTCTCTCTAATCTCCTTTCATCTCCAAATTTTATGCTCCAACCAAAATGAAAGCCACCTTCTTTGCTTTGACTCCATGCCAACCACGCCCCACTCCTTGATTACCCCTTTTTTTAATTTCTTTTATTATTTCTCAACTTTTGATATCTCATTCTCTCTCCAATCTAATTTATTCTCTTCCACAATTTCATCACTCCCCCAAAAGTGGCACCTCCCCTTATATTCCCATTATAGTCATAATTTATTATTTATTAAAATTTAATTAAATCAAAATGAAACCATGCACCTCCCCTCATTGAATTAAATACATTCAATTTTATTTCTTTTATTTCACAGTGATTAAATTAAAAACATTTAATCTAATTAACACCAAATATTTTCTTGCCACCCTTATCAATTATTATTATAACACACTTTGTGTTTGACCACCTCAAATTTTTAAAAATTAATGGACCGGAGAGTCCGGACCATTAAATCAAGATACCTCTCAAAACATTCTCATCCTCGAGAATTAAATACCAACCCATAAAAAGGGGAAAGGTCTGAACAACCACGCTGCAAGATACCTCTCAGGGCTCTCGTTATAACAGGAATCCAACCACAATCCAAATTATATGACTCAGGGAATTCCTTCCCCCATGTCAAGATATTATACTCTTTAGGCAGCACTGACTTGCCTGCATGGGTTTAATCGCATCCACATTAATGTGTCTTGATTAGGGATTAGGTCCTCCTCTCCCCACATGTTAGGACTCTTCACACACATTTAATGGAAAGTGGGAAACAACATAGCATTATAGACTCATGAAAACAAGGTTTGGTGCCAAATCATGGGTGAGAATGAGTTTTAACAAAGCAGTGTGATGCTTCTGAATTTAAACAAAACATAAATGAGATCATTTAAGTAAAACCGAAAACATATCTCTCGATATCTGGCCTTGCTAGGGTTGTCATTTTTGTTGTGTGAAAATGTCTTCATCCCACTCCTCTACCTCTCTGTTGATGTCCACCTCCTCGACCACGTCTAGGTTGGGGTCCTTGGGGAACTCCCTGTGGTTGGCCACCACTTGCTCTAGCTCCCCTTGGAGGGACTGGAGCCTATTGATGCTGGAATGGTCGGGCTGGGAACTGTTGTTGGGGCTGGGGGTGAATCTGGCCAGTCCCTCTATACTGAGTCTGAAAAGGTCAATGTCTGCTAAGATGCCCATGATTCCCACAAGAAAAGCACCTCAGTTCCTGGCCCATAGAAAATAGGTGGAAATCCTGAGATTGGTATGGGACCTACTGATGTCTGCTCCCTACCGGTCGAAACTTGGAAGGTCCTGTTGCTGGGGATCTTCTACAGACCGCCTACTTCTTGGATGAACTTTGGTGACTCCTCTCTCGTGGTGGACCCACTTGAGAGTGCATCCTCTCGATTATCTCTACCTTATTCTATACTTCCAATTACGTTTTTAGGGTGAAAGGGGTCACCACGCACCGAATAGAGGGGTGAAGTGCCTCCTCTAAATGTCTGGCTCAAGAATCCTCTTCTGGAAAGATATTTGGGGGAAAATAGAGGAGATCCTTGAACTTGACCCCTAGTTCCCACACTTACATGCTTCCTTTTTGGAGAGACAACAACTCCTGCCTCCTCTCGGCCTTCCTCATCAAGGAAAGAAATTCCTCGCGGAACTCCTTCTCGAAGTTGGCCTATATAACTTCTGTCTTCTTCCCCTCCCCAAGGTAAAGCATCCACCACTAACGCGCCGCTCCTCACAGCTGGCTCACTGCTACAGGAACCCAGTACTCTGATGGATCTCTGATCAGACCAAAGGTGATCTCGAGTTCCTCCAACCGACTCTCTGATTCCGTATCCGAATTGCTTCCTTCATACTTCTTCAAGATCTGTCTCTGGAAATCACAGAATATGCACTGCCACAAGTCGTCTTCCTCCACTCGGTCAATCCTCAGCTGATCGACTGTCTGAATCTACTGGTCCTCGACTGCCCGAGTCACCCGGGAATGATGTTCAGGTGCCATAGTTGTATGGTAAACAAGGAACGCCTAAGCCCATGTAGAAAGGAAATTTTCTAACAGTTTCATTTTATCATTTTATTTCGATTTCTTTCCTAAAACACCCAAATCAAGTAATACACAAATCATGATGATGCATGTACTATTCCTAGGGTCTCTACCCTGCAATCAATGTAGTCTTACTTGGTCATTCGGTAAGCTCATATTCCTTGCATCGGATCATGGGGGGCCTTAAAATCCAGTGTCCTAGCCGGTCTTCCCTATCCTACGTCACACACCAAGATCATCCAACACTATTTCCCTGCCATCCCATGAAATCCTCACTGTTCCTAACTACAGACTCCATCCTATATCTCAACCATCAGCCTCTGATACCATTCTGTCATGGCCCCCTCCCACCAAAGATTCCCTTCCTGAGCTGACAATGGTGAAAGGGAGATAATGACCCCTAGTCCCACCTCTAGTAGGCCCTGGAGTGGTGACTAGCACCAAGGGTATGAGTTTTAACAAATATGGGAGGCATTACCATTTTTATAATTTAAGATCGGAAAATAGTACGAGTCAAACACTAAATGAAAAAGGAACAAGTAAATCAAAATAAAACCAAAAACCAAACCCATACGCATGTTTTATACAATACTGAAACAAAATTTCAAGTACAAGAAAAGTTACAAAGTACGATACCAAAAAAAGAAAGCAAAAACTAAAACCAGCAAAACTCCAATGCCCAACTAGCAAGGTCCTGCATGGTCCCCGAATTCCTCCTGAAAACCTGAAAGTAAACTTAGAGTGAGAATATAAGTATACTCAGTAGGAAAACCTAAGGATCTTGTGCATAGGTGGGGAGACATCCTAATTCCCTGTGAGAAAACAGAAGGATCCAACGCCTAGAAAGGAATCTATCCACCCAACCTTACAAGCCACACTCACCAAATATCGATAGTATATATATTCGTATAGTAATATTATCAATGTATGGGTACCCCGCACCACCTTACCACTGAATACTGGTCAATCCCTTATGCCTAACGAATTGATGCTTCCCTCTCTTCCTGAGCTAGTGCTGCAACCTGGCCATACAAAGCTCATAGTATCCCTCCGACACTAAATCCTCGGCCATAACCACGTATCATCCCGAAGACACTGGGGAACCACATCACATCTCATCTTGAAGACACATAAGAAGATATCACATCCTTATCCCGAAGAATCTTGGGAATCATCTGTTGTAACCTACCTGAAGGATCCTGTGCTATAGAACCTGGAAGAGAGAGCATAGGGAATAACAGTAACCATCCATCCTTTAGATGTTTGAGAATCTCACCCCCCCTGTCCCACAGGTGTTTAGCACGTAGTTCTCAACATGGGTGGGTGCATAAACCAACATAAAATGAACAGATTTATATAATTATATCAACTACTCATCTCATATTAAGGCTTCTACACAAAAGATCTGAGCACATACCTCGGTACTGCTACCTAGAAAGTATGCACACAAAAAACATCCCCAAACCCCATTAAGCTTTTCATGTTTCAAAAGTTTTAGTTTATCCGTTCCTTAACTACCGAGAAACTAACAACAACCAAACCAGATCAATCGTTCGTAAACCATATCCCTGCCAACCACAAATAATGTTAGGGAAAACACAAGCAACACAATAACATTTTCCTTTATCATCCAATAAATCCCATTGATTTTCCGCATTTAATAAACTATCATGCCCCACAATTAATTAGTTAACTCTTACCCTTTTATTCATATTCACAACCCATCCCTGCAGCCCTGCAACCAACCACCATAACCACAAACACATCGGAAACAATACTCATACCACAACAACCCACCAAACACCCCTTCACATAATTAAACCCCAACCAGCACCCACACAATTCATTCCTTCATTTAGTTTAACCGGGGTAATCATATAAGGGTTCCAGGTATTCATTTAATCAACCAACTTTACATGATTAACCAATTTCCACATTCTATGAAATTCCATCCACAAAACAATCCAAAAAAATATGGCAACATTTAATTGTGCAAGCAAACTCCCCCAATGACAGTGATTTTCAGTAGGCATAATCCTATTCAATTCACAACATAATCAAAGGATAAGAATTGATGGAAATAAAACAACAATATCAAAAAAAATCCCCAAACCCATTATTTAACCAGTTATTATCTTTATTTACTGGTTCAATCATATCACACGAAAAGAAGATGATTCCCAACCTTCGCAATGCACAAAAGATGGAGAGATGAAGGTAAGATCCCTACTTGAACAGGTTTTGATGTCCTTATGCAAGAACAACCACCACAGGGATTTCAATCACTCCTCCTGACGACTACGCCCTCCCATGGACACTGCGACACAACCACACTAACAACCAAGAGAGACTCCATTAAGGTTTAAGGTTCCAATTTTCATAGCATGGCAAGGAGGAACAGAAAGAGGATACTAAGGAAGGAATAAGAATAGGGTAGATTATACCATTAAGATGACGTTCGTCTAAGAGTGGCATTCCTATGAAATATCAGCAATATACCCGGTATGAAACTATGAATAGGAAGTCAAAGAACATAGAAAGGAATGAGGTGCATGATGTTTTCCTCGTTGACACGACCCCACATCCAACGACAGATCGAAGATCAGAGTCCGGATGAAGAAGATAAGAGGAAGGCTTCTAGGTCATTCGGGAGCGTTGTCGTGCAAAGAAGAAGAGGGGTCCGTAAATAACACATTACCTTATCTTATATAGGAAATAAAAAGGTAAAATGTTACTCAGTATGTATTAATGAATACACGACATGACCGTACAACTATTACATTGTTTGATCGGTCAACACACGACACGTCATGTGGTTTCCATGCATTTAATGATAATAATAACTTCAATTAATAATAGGTGTTTTATTGACCCAAGACATGTGTCATAAAAAGGTATTCATCATTGGTCTTAAAATGACTGTCATAATTTCAGGGTTATACTGCCAATGGTTCGTAATGCCAAGGTCACGTGAAGAAGTTATAGTGAAAATAGTGTTTTATCATCAAAATTAATATTAAAAATATCTTATTATTAATAATAATCAATTATTTATTTGTTTTTCATAACTCCAAAAATCAACCATGATTTGGAGACTTCTTGCTCACTGGAATAAAACCCTAATTCCCTCCTTTTTCATTTATTTCCCTTTTAATCTTATTTCTCTTATTCCTTTTTTTTTCTCTCCAATCTCTTTTCTTCTCCAAATTTCATGCTCCAACCAAAATGAAAGCTACCTACATTGCTTTGAATCCATTTTAACCACACCCCATTCCTTTATTACCCTTTTTTTTAATTTCTTTTATTATTTATCAACTTTTGATTTCTCATTCTCTCTCCAATCTAATTTATTCTTTTCCACAATTCCCTCACACCACTGAAAGTGGTGCCTACCCTTATATGCCCATTACACGTATAATTTATTATTTATTAATATTTAAATAAATAAAAAAGAAACCATGCACCTCCCCTCATTTAATTAAATACATTCAATTTTTTTTCTTTTATTTCACAATGATTAAATTAAAACCATTTAATCTAATTAACACCAAATATTTTCATGACACCCTTATCCATTATTATTTTCAAAAATTATTATTATATCATGCTTCATGTTTGACCAAATCAAATTTTTACAAAGTAATGGACCAGAGAGTTCGGGCCATTACATAAAGTATGAAAACAACCCGAAGACAACATTCCGTACTAGATATGTCTTCATAAATTTGTAGTTATGCCTTTTGGGTTAACTAATACACCATTTGTATTCATGGATATTATGAATAGAATATATCATGAGTTCTTGGATAAGTTTGTGGTTGGGTTTATTGATGAAATTATGGTATATTCTATAAGTAAAGAGGAGCATGAAAAAAATCTAAGGGTTGTTTTTAAAACCTTAAAAGAAAAGAAATTGTATGGAAAATTAAGCAAGTGTGATTTTTGGTTGCAACAAATTTATTTTATAAGGCATATTTTAATTAAGGAAGGAATAATAGTTGATCCTACCAAAACAAAAGTGGTTGATGAATGGCCATGACCTAAGAAATTTTCATAGATTCATAGTATTATTGGATTAGTTGGTTACTACCGATGGTTTGTTAAAAACATTTCATGGTTATTTAGCCCGAAAAATAAGTTAAAATGAAAAGGGGTTAATTTTATTAGGATGAAAGAATGTGATGTTTGTTTTCTGAAATTTAAAAAGATATTAGTGAATTATTTAGTTTTGTCCTATCCTTTCTAAAATGTTGAGTTTTTCATCTATAGTGATACTTCATTAAAGGGACATAGTTGTGTTCTGATAAAGAATGATTAGGTAATTTCTTATGCTTCATGTTAGTTGACACCCCATTAGTTAAATTACCCTACACATGATTTGAAATTAGCTTTTGGGGTATTTGATTTAAAATTTTGGAGGCATAATTTATATGGATTCAAATGTGAAGTATATACAGACCATAAAATCTTTATGTTTATATTCACTCATAAGTAATTAAATGTGAGATAGAGAAGATGGATGAAATGAATCAAGGATTATAATTTCATAATTCATTACCATTTTAGGATAGAAAACATAGTCGTTGATTCATTGAGTCAGAAATGTAATTCTACACTAACCATGATACATTTAGAACGCGATCCTTTGGTAAATAAATTGATGAATTTTGGCTTAGAAGTTGTTGGTGCAAGAAATACATCTATTTTGTTTCAGGTTTCAGTGAAATAATCTTAGTCAGATATAGTTAATTAAGTGCATAAGGAATATTGTGAGCTACAAAGAAAGGTAGAATTGGATAAAATGTGTAATTTTCCAAAATTTAACCTTGATAAGGATTTTTTTAAGATTTGGTAAAAGTTTGGGTGTTCCTTGTGATTCCTAGTTGAAGAAAGAATTATTATGTGATGTTCAAAGTTCTCCAATTTCAGTTCATCCTAGAAGTACTGAGATGTACAGGTACAGTCAGGGGTATTACTAGTGGGATGGAATGAAATGGGATATTCTTGATTTTACTATGAAATATTTGACTAGTCAACATGTTAAAGTATAGTGGTAGCTACCAAAGAAGATTCTCTATACATTATAGGTTCTAGAGTGGAAATGGGAGAATATATCCATGTACTTCATTTTGGGACTACCAAATAATTATCAACGTAAAAATGAAATTTGGGTGATTATTGATCGACTGGATAAATCGGCTCATTTTTCTTTCTATATGAGATAAAATGTCTATGGATATACTCTATCGATTATAACAAAAAGAGATTTTAAGGTTACATTGAGTGCCTCTTTCCATTGTATCTGACTAAGATCTAAGGTTCAATTCTAATTTTTCAAAGGGCCTTCAAAAGTCGTTGGGCACAGTATTAAATTTTAGTACATCTTTTCATCCTCAATCAAATCGCTAGTCAAAATAAATGATTCATAATTTGGAGGATATTCTTAGAGATTCTTTAATGAATTACCAGGGATGTTGGGATAAACATCTTTCTTTAGTTTTTTTCTTATAATAATAGTTTTCATTCTAGTATACAAATGGAACCTTTTGAGAAAATGTAATTAAAGTGGTGTTAGACACCATCATTTTGGGATGAAGTTGGTGAAAGCAAGTTGATGGGGCCAAAATTAGTAGAGGAATTGGTCGAGAAAGTGAATATGGTCTAGCAGTGCATGAGTTTAGCTTGGAGCAGGCAAAAGTGTTATGTAGAAAATAGAAGTAAAGACTTATATTTTGATGTAGGTGGCCATGTTATCCTTAAAATCTATCCTTGGAAAAGTGTAATGGGTTTGGGTAAGAAAGGAAATCTAAATCTGCAGTTCATCGGTCCTTTTGAAATCTTAGAAAAAGTTGTACCAGTTGCATACCCGGTAGAATTGCCTCCGAGTTTGTCTTAGGTACACAATGTTTTCCATGTTGCGATGTTGAGAATATAGGTGCCCGATTAATCTCATGTTATGAGCCTTAAATTACTTCAGCTAGAAGAGAACCTTTCTTATGAAGAGAAACTCGTTCATATTCATTATCGCTGAGATAATGTATTTCATTTGAAGGTCATCCACCATGTAAAGGTTTTTTGGAGAAACCACATGGTTGAAGAAGAAACATGGTAATCTGAAAATTCTATGATGGAGAAGATCCCTCACTTGTTTAATAAGTAAATAAAATTCTGAGGACACAAGAAGGCGGGGATAATGTAATGCCCAAATGTTTTAAAAGTAAATTGAAATGCATGAAACATTATTTTAAGTAAATATTTATAATTAGCACTAACCTTAATATTCCCACCCTTGTGTTTCAAATTTTTAAAAACTGACATACGCGGTTGTAATCAATAATTTATTTAGAGTCTGATAAGACAAACATAATTTTTTGATGAATAGTAACCTACCCTTATGAATAATAATGTTACTATTATGAATAGTAACATACACTTATGAATAGTAAACTCACCTATGATAGTATATATATAATATTTAATTGAAGTTATGATATACCCATATCATGGAATAAGAAAATAAATGTTTTAAAATTATTGTTTTTGGAATAAAATATTATATTATTAAAAAATTAAATTAATCATATTTTGAAAATTATTTTTAAAAAAATGGAGTTCATTTTTTAATTATACATGACAAAAAAATGGTTAGGGTTAATTTTTGGGTTTTTTCTAAAATACTTTAAATTTTTGTGAAAAGTAAAATATGGTAATGTGGGTGGGGTGCATATAGAAATCACTCTGAAGTACATGTTACTTATAATAGTACTGAACAAGAACAATATCTGTGTTTAAAATAGATACTAACTATCTCACTACACCATAACATTCACTGCCAAAAATAAAATCATAACACAACTCCACAAGCTGTAATCCATTACCCTCACTCCATTTTATTACCCATTTCAATATTTTTTCTAAATATTAATTCATTTATTCATTAATCATTCCATTTATTTTCAAATTCAATATTTTCCATTTAATTCCAAAACTACTCAAGAAACTATCACAACACAACTCAATACAAAAAAGAACATTACATCAATCATTTTAAGATAACTATCCCAACAACACCATCATCTCTCTACCATAACACAAGACACATTCAACCACATTGTCTATCCATTTCATGGAAACAAAAAGGCATCACATTTCTACCCAACATGAAGGCCACTCAAAACCAACATCCCTAAATCACTACTTCACCAGACCTCCCCATAGCACAGTTACACCACAACATATCACATAATATAACATTTTTAAGATTCATTCAATGGGGCGTTTATTACATATAACTTTGATTTGAGGGGTATTCTCACACAATAAAAGTTTTCTAAGTGAAACCAATTATGCATCCATATATAAGTAGTTATTCAATAAAATTTAGTGTAATGTCACAAAAAAACACACAATAAGGGATATATAATACATATAAAAACTATGACATCCTACATTTTTAGTAAATAACTTTTCAATTACATGGTATGAAAAATGGATCATTTAATGTTTAGTTTCTTGGAAATGAGGTAAATAATACATGAAAACATAAAACATTATTATAATACACATCAAAGGATTCATCATAGGTTTACCTTAAGAATAATTACTATATCTCATATCCTACAAACATAAATTTAATTAAATGGTTAGAATAAGTCCCACTAAGTGAAAAAAAGGAAAATATGTTACATGTGATGATGAGAAATATCGATAAGATTATGAATAATATCATAGAGACATGAGAAATAGAAAAAAGTTGAATATAATAATAAAAATAATGTGAATCATAACATAAAAATGTGGATGTAACATTTAAATGATTCATTCCTCATCGTATCACTAAGGATTGTCATTAGGTGGTCATAAAAATTACCAATTCTATTCACCAAGGTGTCATAAAACAAGTCCTATCTAGATATTAAATTCATTACCCAATGTATTATGTTGGTATTAGGGTGCATCATTCAGATGTATTAATTAATATTATCCACAATGATCACAATAAAACATTTAATATACAACCTAAAGAGAATAAAATAAATGGGTTTCATATCAAAATCATGGAGTTTCAAAAGGTCTTAAAAATCATTAATATGATGTCATTTTTAACCCATAGAAAGGGAATGTAGGTTTCATGTATTTTTATTCAAGAATAAAATAAATAATTTTTTATTTTAGGATAATACCCTTTTAAATTATGTAGTCTTGGGTATTCATAAAAATAAAATTGAAGTTAATTTTCGCAGTACAATACAGAAATATTAAGAAGGGAATTCGACAGCATAATAGGTGTAAAATAGGGTTTTGAATAGTGTAAAAATAGAGGGGACAGGGGTCTCCCATTTTTAAAAAATAATTTTTCAATAGTCAAATGAATAAAAAGGACCTAATATATAGTTACCATAAAATTCATAAGAAATATACAAAAAATGTCTTTAAATGAATAGAAAAGACGGATATTTACCTTACCTAGAAGAGTTCTTCCTAAAACGGGTGGATTATGTTCTTGGGGGCTTGAGAACAACTTGGGAGGACTCCTTAGGTGGTAAAAATAAATAATCCTTATGGATAATGGATTTTTAGTGAATGTAAATGGAATAATGGGAGTGTATTTATTGAAAAAGTGGATGACCTGTTTAATAATTTTCAAATATAGGCCTTGGAAACCAAGGTTGTGGAAAATAAAAAACCATGGTCTTGACCATGATATTTTTTCATGGTTTTGAAAAATTGGGTCGTATATATGTTTTTTTAATCTTGAATAGTGAACAAACATTTTATATTACTTATTTTGGCATGGGAAAGTATAGTTTCCACAAAATAAATGTTTCTAATGTTAAACTTTGTCATTTTAGACATTATAAAGAAAATTATAGATTTGGTAATTGAATAAAATATATTAAAATTCTTGATATTGATAAAATAACTTATTTTAGTCAGAGGATTGTGGTTAATTAGTTACTACATCATTATGATGTAATTATGAAGTCATTAACCATGTAGAAAAACACAAACTGTATTATCATTATTCAAGAAAATAATATATTTTAATGAATTATCATAAATTCACTATAACATACTATTGATGTTTTTATTGAAAAAATGATATATATTTTATCTAAATAATTATATAAATATGAGAATTATAACTTTTTAATATAAAAAAGTTTATTTATTAAAAATAATAGTGGAATGAAAATGCCTAGTAAAATTTCTCACACTTGAAAAAAAATTATTTTATCATTTATATTTAAATCAGAGTGTTTTTGTCATACTATTTTATTCAAATAAGTATTATTCGTAATATCATAGTTTATTATAAATTTTTATATCATTTCTAGAAATTAAAACTCTATCTAAAAATCATTTTATCAAATTTCATTTCAATATTATTAAAAAAACTATTCTTGATATTAAATTATTGGACTGAATATTTTATTTATACAACGAAATAAGACTTTAAGTAATTAGGTAATCGATACATAATCCCTTATAACACCCACTTACAACCTAAGGGTATGGTGTGAGATGGTGATATATTCATGGGGCGGCTCAGCTAACATCACCCCAGTGGTAATTTTACAAACATGAACTTCTCCCATAGGTGATTTCATTCTAGATTCACTTGTTGAAGAATTACATGGAATTGGTCTCAATAATGGAATAAATTTCTATATCAATAGTTTGGAACCATTTTTATAGGTTCCCAAACCATTTGAATAGCCTATGCTAATGGTTTGGAGGGCCATTGGGTGATTTTGCATTGTGATAGTAAATCTAAAATAAAATGCACATCAGTTGTTTAAACCCACGACCTCCGACTTATATATCAGCGACCTAACCACTAAACTAAGATTAATTTTGTGAAAAAAATTCAAAAATATATATAATTATATTGATAAGTAATATAAATTTGTATTTTTTTAATGTTCTTTGATAGTATAATCAACAAAAAATCTGGGTACCTATACGAATGGTTCTAAAAACCATTTGTATAGACCTATACCAATGGTTTTTAAAACTATTGGAAAGGTTTATTTGATATTTCGATCTATACCAATGGTTTTGATGAAACTTTTATCATAGATTGGACCTATACCAATGGATTTCGAAAAACCTATTCATGTAGGTACTTATAAGTGATCTATATCAATTTTTTGGTGAAAATAGTTTGTATAGGTCATAATTAGTAACCTATACTGACATTTTTGGAGACACTATTGGTGTAGGTTATCTATAAGAGACCTATACCAATAGATTTGTGCAAAACAATTGGTATAGGATCTCTCCATGGTACCTATACACACAGTTTCTTCAAAACGGTTGGTATAGGCTCTCTCTATGGTACCTATGATAATGGTTTATTCTAAACCATTGGTATAGTTCTATTGGTATAGTTTGTATTTATAGTAGTTTCAAGATATTACCCCAAATATTATAACTCCCTCCTAAGCTCTGATAATTTTCTTCATACGACCTGACTCTACTGGTTGAGTCCATCCTTTCTTCTTTCGGCATTAATTATCGTTTGACATTTCTACCTATGAAAACTAATTATAATTTAAAAATTATTATTAATATTATAGTTTATAATGGGAATGTTGACCAATAGTCATAATTGAAAATCATTTATATAGCTTTAAAAACTTGATACTCACATTTCAAATTATACTCACTTCATTAACACAAATATGTAGTTTTGTTGAATAAAATAACACACATTTTCTCAGAAAAATTTATCATTTAAAAAGTCTGGGTCGTTACATTCTTCCCCCCTAAAGAAATTTCATTCTAGGGGTTCCAAATCATTCTCTCAGTTGAAAAATGGTTTGGGTACGTTTTCCTCATTTTTCCCTTTGGTTCCCACATAGCTTCTTAATATTTATGGTTCATCCACTAAAATTTGATGAGTTGGATAGTATTGTTCCACATAACCTATCTCTATGGTCCTGGATCTCCACTGGATGCTCCTCGTAAGAGAGGTCAAGTTATAGTTGTACCTCATCAATATTTAGTACATGTAAAGGTTTAGTTATGTAATTCCTTAAGTAATATATAGGGAATACATCAAAAAAATTAGCTATATTTGTTGGAAGTGAAAGATGATAGGCCACTACTCCTATATGATCAAGGACTTCATAAGGGGGAATGTATAAGGGTCTAAGCTACCCTTTTTGTCAAAACCACATGACACACTTATATGGTGAAATTAAATGGTATACTTGGTCAACAACATCAAACTCCATGTCCCTTCAATGATTGTTATCGTAGCTCTTCTACCGACTTGGAGCAGACTTGATGTGTTGTTGGATGGAATGAACTTTTTCAGTCTCTTGTACAAGATCTAGCCCAAGCAGATTTCTCTCACAAACTTAATTCCAACATGTAGAAGTTATACACTACTTCTCATATAGAGCCTCATATAGTACCATTTTAAAACTCAAATATAATTTTTTGTTTTATAAAAACGCAACAAATATGAGGTGTTGAACCCATCCACTTTTAAATTCCATTGACCATGTTCTAAGAATGTCTGTGAGTGTTTTAAATTTCCTTTCATAATGGATATAATATTATGGGGTGATAGGTTGTACTGAAATTCAATTTTGTATTTAGAACATGTTGAATAATTATCCAAAATTTTGATGTGAACCTTGGATCTTGATTCGAAAGGATAGAAATTGGTACCCCATGAAACCTCACCACTTCCATTATGTATACCATGGAATGTTTTTCAAGAGAAAAGAATCCCAAATATTGATGAAATGGTCATTCATAGTGACATGATCCACTATAACACATATCGTATTATTTCCATTGGATGTTCTCAGGAGACCAGTGAATAATTCCATAGTGATATTATCCCAATTCCATGTTTGTATGAGTAGTGGTTTTAATAACCCTTTAAAACGTTGTCTCTCTACCTTCACTTGTTGACACACCAAGAACCTAATAGTGTAGTAAAAATATCCCTTTTATGTTATCCCGCCAATAAGGATCATAAAGGTGCCTATACATTTTTGTTCATCTGGAATGTATAGAGAATGTAGAGATATGAGATTTATCCACAAACTCCTTCTTTATTTGTGGAATATACAGAATATATAACATATTATGAAATTTTAATACAGCTTCTTAGTCAAAATTGAACTGAGGAAAAATCTGATTCTCCAAAGCCTCTATTATATTCTATAACAAAGGATCTTCTCATTGATATTTCTTGATATTTTCTAGTTTTGATGGTTGAGAATTCATTTGGGATAGGTTTGATGATTTCTCTTAACTTTTTATCCCGCGTCCGACCTTACTAGGTCCTTGATGAATGGATCTCCTTGAATCCTCATCAATTCCAGAAAAATATGGTCTTTCCTACATAATGCATTAGAAATTTTTTTTTCTCTTTTGGGTTATAATGAATTAAAAAATTGAACGTGTGGTCGATTTTCACCTATCAACTGGTCAAAGTTACAATGCTCTACTAATGTGTATTGTAGCACTCGGGTCGAATCCTCAGTGATGATACTTTTTAATAGTCATTTGTTTTTAGTTGATTGTATTTTGATTGGGGGGTTTGTTTTCAGATCTTATGAAATGATTGATTTATTAAGATTGATTTAAAAAATTTATAAATATTGGGGTGATTTTATTTTTAGGGAGTTAAGTTTGTGATATCCTTGAGGATTGCTTTATATTGCATTTAAAGTAACACCCACTTCACAAGATAACATTGATTGGAATTCCTATGTGTTAAGGATTTAATCCAAGCCTTAACTTTACTTAGGGTTCTAATCTCAAGTATAGATTGTTTATGGTAGTGTATTTATGGTTCCAATAATCCATGGAAACCACACGTTAACCAAAACAGGTCATTAATATATGACATGTTAAGTCCAACATACACAATGTTAATTTTAAGAATATTCATCAAGATAATACTCTAAATCAATTAACATCCCTAAATTTTGACTCAACCCAATAATAGACTTACTCGGACATTAATAAAGTTATTAATCTGGTAATATATTTTAATGGTGATAAATTATAAATAAAACAAAAAGAACGGGATAAGAAAAGATTTGTTCGTTGAACACACACACATGAAGGGTGGTCAGAATTAAAAACGAACTTTATATTGAATTAGAAAGCTAAAGAAGGGAAGGAGATTAAACTATTTTTAAAATATTTTAAGAACATTAATATGAAACTACAAAAGGTGGATGATAATAAGAAATATTAAAGAAGGATCTTTCATTAAAACATAATTACAGAAAAAAGACTTACATTTTTTCAAATGAAGAAGAACACACAAGTAGATGAAAGGAAGCAAGAAGGAATGGTTTCTCAAGTAAAAACGTGAGTATGTCAGATCCTCCAATGCCTTTGGAAGAGCCTTGGTCATGAAAACCTATCCTCCATTTATCTGAAATACCAACCCTTTGAATGAAGATGAGGGGGATGTAGTTATAGCCAAATGTTGTGGGCTGTTTGCATTCCAAAACTACTCCTTCACATTCATCACCAATTTGATAAATTAGACTGCTGAATCCCGAGATATGATCTTCTTAAAATGTTTAGATAAATATCTCATTATCTACTCTAAAATTTTGGTGACCATTGGACTTAAGGATCCAAATGTATGGTCGGTTGATTAAAAAGAGTTAATCTGTCGATTTCTATCCAAACTTTTTTATGTCCAAAATGTGAATGGGTTTTTTAATAGGAGGATTACTTCAAATCCGAATTATTTCTTCCACAAATTTGGCCACATATATCTCCTCTTTCTCAATTAAAATTTCATATTTATTTGATGATTAAAACATGTGATATGTCATAAATAGTGTCGGGATTTTAATTCCCGTCCAGAATGGTGGGTTGGGCGTCAATGCATTAGTTGGCCCACTTGTTCTTGAATTTGGGACCGGAATGTTTTATAAACTACTCCTTTCATTTTTATCCAAATTTTGGAGGATAATTAATGAATTTTCACTTCTTGATGGAGACTAGTAATTCAATATTCATGGATGGTCCAATTTACTCACAGATTCTATGGGCCTTCTTGTGTGGTCCATATGAGCCTCTAGATGGAAGAATTGGCCCATGATCCCTTCTAATAAAATGTTGGATATTGAATTAGGAATCATAAAATAAGAACCAAATAATTTGGATGAGTAGGGTGATATTTATAAAAAAAATAGTAATCTGACTCAATTGGACTACTTCTATAAATGCTCAAAAATTATACTTAGTATTAAAACATTAATATTTCACACAATTTATGCACATTTCATATAAAATATGTTAAGGGGGTATATAATAAGTCCGGAAAATATTAATAAAATCAACTCCCTATCACTTATTGTTTTACATGTCCTCATGTGAAACAAATATAAAAACATGACAAAATCATTTTCACTCACTAACAAATATTAAAATATTGTTTTCCCCAATCAGGGGGGTTAAGGAAATTTCACTCATCCATATTGAATTCCACCATAAGTTGTTACAGAAACTATGTTCCAAAAACGCTTCATTTTTTCCATGCTCAAATTTAGAAATGGAAAATATGGACACTCAAAACTCACACCTTTCAAGATGATAAAATTCATTTGTGGAGGTTCATTCTTTCACCAACCAAAAGTGATAATATTAGAGTTTGAAAGATCTATCACCTTCCAATCCCTATCCAAAGTGCACAAGAATCAAAGGGTCTTTAGATGGGGGTTTTCTGTGGCTATGGGATGGTAGAAATATAATGTCCAAGAGAGAGAAAAAGAGGGGTAAAACACTAACATGGAATAATAAATGCACATTTTTATTAAATGAGTCATGAAAATAAATGGAAACACATATTTATGAGGGAATGAAAATGTGAAATAAGACACAAAAGTGGAAAAAAATATGAAGGTAATGAGAAGATAGAATATTTACAAAACACCAAACTTCTCCCAATGACATAATAATATAATGCAAGTGTTATTTTTTTCTTTTTTCGAATGTTAAACATGAAACAGATCTCACACTCATATCCCAACCCATGATTTATCTCCTCATGACACTAATTTTAATATTTATAATAAGATCAAAGGCTGAGAAATAGTGATTTTTGACCTACCCAAGACACAACCCAATTTCTTTTTTTGATTTTTTTTCATTTTTTTTATTTTTTTTCTTGAAAACTTGTCAATAAAATTTGAACAATATTTCATAAGAATATATACATTACCAAAACCAGAAAAAGGTCACCCTATCCCCCACAACGAAATGGATGCTTTCCCTCAAGCATATTATAACATGGTGAAATCAACAAAGGGTACCCAAAATGAAATCCATTCCCCCACAATTAAATTTCCAAAAAATGTGAAATTAAAATCCATGTAGATATTGGGTGGGATAATTTATTGGGATTGTAATGTGTTTAACAAAGAAAAGGTTTTCATAGGCTCGAAGGGGCTTCCAAAAGGAGGATTAATGTAATGGAAATGGGAGGCTATTTGGATATTGTGATTCTCATGTGATTCAGAAAATACCTCTATCATATTAATGCACAATAAAGTAGTAAATTCATCTTAAAGTTCCACAAACACAAGATTAAAAAATGGGGGTGAAAAAACACTCATTTTGAAAATATATTCATAGGTATCCTTGGCATGAAATCCAATGGTTTTCCTCATGGAAGGGGAATATCATTTTCCAAATCAAAAACTGAGCATTAAAAATTTATTGGTTTTCACACAAAATTATTTATCCAAAGTCATGATAAAAATACAAAATTTTTGAGATAAAAACATGTTTTTTGACTCCGCAAAAAGGTTGTACAAAGTTTCAAAACTCGATGGTGAGTATGCATGACCCTTGATTTTTTTGTTTTTTTTTTGATGCTTTTTTTGTTTTCTTTTTTAGATTTTTTTAGTTTTTAATAAAGAAACACCCACAAAAAAGAGAAAGAGAAAATAAAGGGTTTGATAAAGAATGTGGAAAAAAAAGAAAGATATTGGAAGAAGAAGAAAGAGGTAGAGGGAGGAAGAGAGAAAGAGAGAGTTAAAGGGAAAGAGGTGCTCCTTGGTTTAGATTCGATGGTTCGATGTCTCTATCTAGTGGTGGATTGACTGCAAAAGTTGGGGATCCAGTTGAATTAAATGTTGATCTAGGATTGTGCGTCCTCTCATGGTGATGCTCTTACCTATGTACATTAACTGTGAATGTCCTTTTGGAAGAGGGTTATTGGACTTGAACTGCACCAAATGGGTAAACATTATTAATAACACAAGGACCTTCCCAATGAGAATTAAGCTTACCTTGGTGAAGCCGAAATCGAGAATTAAAGAGCATTACCTTTTCATATTCATAGAATTCCTTTATCAGGATGTGTTTTTCATGGAGTTCTTTGGATTTTTTTGTAGAGATTTGAATTCTCATAGGATCCAAGTCGAAGATCCTCCAATTAATCCAATTGCAACAATCATTCTTCATCATATTTTTTACAATCAATATTATAGGTTTTCACAGCCCAAAAAGAATTATGTTGTATTTCAATGGGTAGATGACATGATTTACCAAAAAATAGCCTAAAAGGAGACATCCCAATGGGTGTTTTATAGGTATTTTGATAACCCCAAAGTGATTCACCAAGTCTTTCTAGCCAGTCTTTTATGGTAGCTTTTACAATTCTCTCAAGCCCTTTTTTCACTTCTCTATTAGAAAGTTCAGCCATTCAATTTGTTTGGGGTGATATGCAGTTTATGTTTTATGTAAAACCCCATTATTTTTCAAAAGAGATTCCATAGTTCTATTACAAAAAAGGGTTCCTAAGTCACTTATTAAGGCACGTGGTGCACCAAATCGGTGGAAGATGTGTATCCTTAAGAACTCACTAACAATATAAGAATCATCCTTTCTAGTGGGTTTGGCCTCAACCCACCTAGAAACATAATCAACTACAAGAAGAATGTATGAGAATCCATTGGATGGAGGAAATGGTCCCATGAAATCAATGCCCCAAACATCAAAGATCTCACAAAAAAAATTAAAGGATTTTGGGGAATTTAATTTCTCTTTAAAATTTTGCAAAAAATTTGGCAAGTGGGACATGATTGATAGAACTCATGTGAGTCCTTGAAGAGTGAAGTCCAGAAGAATCCCGAGTCTAGGACCTTTTAGGTTGTCCTTTGTGGTCCAAAATGGCCACCATTAGGCATTGAGTGACAGAATTCTAAGATATAAGAATGTTCATTTTCATTGACACATCCCCTTATTACCATGTCAGCCTCAATTTTCCAATGTTTATTTTCTTCCCAAAAATAGTATTTTGAATCACTTTTCAACTTCATTTTTTCATCTTTTGAAAAAATTTCAGGAAAAACACCAGAAACTAAGTAATTAACAATTGGGGCATACCATGGTATTTTTGGAGTGGGAGATTAAAGGTGCTCAGTGGGGAATTCAAGATCGATGATTTCAGAAGGATAAGAATTAGAAATTCTACTTAGGTGATCAGCTGCAGGGTTTTCTTTACCTGGTCTATCTTTTATTTCAAGGCCAAACTCTTGGAGCATTGTGATCCATCTTATTAGCCTCGGTTTGGAATCACTTTTCTTGAGTAAGAACTTTATAGCAGAATGGTCTTTGAAGATAATGATTTTCGCACCTAAGAGATGGGGCTAGAATTTATCTAAGTCAAAAACAACTGCTAAAAATACTTTTCCTGTGACAATGTAGTGAGATTGATTTTCATCCAATGTTTTTGATGCATAATAGATGACATGAAGAATTTTTTTCTCTTATTTGACCAAGAACAACCCCAATGGCACTATCAAAAGAATCACACATCAACTTAAAGGGTAAGGACCAATCTGGGGGTTGGATTATCAGGGAAGATGTAAGAGCAGTTTTGAGTTTAATGAAGGCTCTCTTAAAAACCTCATCGAAATAGAAAGTGACATCATTTTTGAGCAACCGAGTGAGTTGGAGGGAAATCATACTGAAGTTATAGATTAATCGCTGATAGAAAACATCAAGACCAAGGAATGAACAGAAGTCTTGAATAGAGTTGGGTTCAGAAAGTGATTGGATCACTTCAATTTTGGCTGGATCAACTTCAATACCATCTTTTGAAACTATGTTCCATAGAACAATCCCATTTGCAACCATGAAGTGACATTTTTTAAAATTTAACAAAAGGTTACACTTGACATACTTTTTAAGGACTAGAGAAAGAGAATGCAAGCATGATTCAAATGAATCGCCATAAATGGTAAAGTCATCCATGAATACTTCCATGCAGTGTTCAATGAATTCAGAAAAGATACTCATCATACACCTCTGGAATGTTGTAGGATAATTGAAAAGGACAAAAGGCATTCTCCTATATGCATATGTTCCAAAGGGGAAAGTGAAAGTAGTATTTTCTTGGTCCGGAGGTGTGATTGGGATTTGAAAGTAGCCATTGAATCCATCAAGAAAGCAATAGTGTGACTTTATAGCTAAGCGTTCTAGCATCTGATCAAGGAATAGAAGAGGGTAGTGATCTTTTCTTGTTTCAATAGTCAATTTTCTATAGTCAATGAAAACACTCCAATTGTTCTTCAATCGAGTTGTGACTACCTCTCCATGATCATTTCTGACAACAGTTATCCCACCCTTCTTAGGTACAACTTGAATTGGACTAATCAATTCACTATCAAAAATTGGGTGCATAATACCAGCTTGAAGAAGCTTAGTGATCTCTTCCATAAATACCTCAAGGATGAGTGGATTGATTCTTTTTTGTGGTTGTATAATTGGTTTCGATGAATCCTCAAGATGGGTGTGATTCATGCAAAGGGCAGGGTTGATTCCTGGTATGTCATCTAGGGTCTACCCTATGGCATTTTTGTTTTCCTCTAACACTTGAACAAGTTTGGACTCCTTAGTTTCAGTAAGTGATGAAGAGATAATGATAGTATATGAGTGATCGTGGAAAAGGAATGATTATTTTAGGTGTGTAGGAAGAGGTTTCAGATCATTCTCATCTTTAATTTTTGGGTTAGAAAACTCAGGAATAGAGGAAGGGACTTCAGTTGCTTTAGATTCATTCCCCTTATTACTACCCAATGTGGAGAAGTAGATATCAGAGTTGATGTGGGTTTCAGGAGAGTTTTCAAGTTCCTCTAGATTGATGGAGTCTATGAATGAGAAGTCCACATCAACTTCACTATTTATGACTTGGTTAATCATGGTGAAGATTTCCCAAGATCCTTTATCATCAGAATTGGATGAACATGAAGGAATGGGGTTCAATTGACTCTTATAAGTGTCCTTAGAAGCATGGATTGAGAATGCAGAGTGATCCTCAGATGGGTATCGCATGGCTTGGAAAATGTTGAATTTGACCAGTTGGTCACAAAATTCCATGGATAAGATGCCTGAACAGACATTAATCTTGGTTCTCGCTATCATTAGGAATGTTCTTCCTATAATTAAGGGATATCGAGAAGAGTTTGTCTCACCTTTCATGTCAAGGACATAGAAATCGGCAAGGAAGATAAGATCATTGACATGAACAAGGACATCCTCGATTATTCCCTCAAGACAGGTTGTGCTTAGATTGGCTAACTGAATGAAAACACTCTTTAGATGTAAGGGACCTAGACCAAGGTGTGAGAAGATAGATTTAGGCATGATATTTATTTAAGATCCTATGTATATGAGTTCATCATCAAAGTTATAACTTCCAATTTGGAATGCAACCGTAAGGGTCCATAGATCTTTGCACTTTATGGGAATAGATTTCTAGATGGAAACATTTTTTAAGGTCATAAGTTGCCTCTTATGGGTGAAAAATTCCTTATGAAACTTTGCATACTTAGGAATTTGTTTTATGGAATCTAACAGGGGAATGTTGGCATCAAAACGTCTAAACATTTCAAGAATTTCAAGATAGGGTTCAAATTAATTCTTTGGATTAGAAATGGCTTGAGGAAAAAGAATTCGATTCATAAGTGGAATGGAAGGAGGAGAGAGAATGGGTTCATATTCCTTTTCAATTTTATTTTTCTTTTCTTTTTCTTGGTCAACATTCAAAGGGATGTTGGAGGACTTATCTTTAGGACTAGCAATTTTCTTTCTTGATCTAAGTAAAATTTCACTCACATTACCATGTGGTTGGGAAGTGGTTGGGCTAGAAATTGGGATGAATTGGATGGTTGCTGCTGACTAAGGTGGGATGCAAGTTGACCAATTTTGGGTTTCAATGTTCTTGAGGATGGAATGGGTGGAGGAGGCAAGATCTTCAACTGCACTTTCCCATGGTTTCTTTGAAGAAGAGGCTTGTCCTGAATTTGGATTTCCTTGATTTTGGTTCTTGGAAAAGAGATTGTATTGGTTTTGGAATTGGGAAGGCTCACTAGGATAATGGAATCCAGGAGGAGGATTGTTCCATTATTGTTGAGGAACAAAAAGATAAGGTTGTTTGAATTTACCAACACCTTGACCATATTGAATCTGGTTTGGGTTTTGAGGAGGTAATTGAGGGGGATGAGAGACGGGATTACCAAACCTCAGTACTTGGTTAAAGGAAGAAAAGAAGGGCTCAGAGTGAGGTTAGTTGAAGTTAGTAATGAACTGACCTGATTGTTGAGGGTTGGTATTCCTCTGAGCATATGATGCATTGATCTCCATTAGTCCAAATGAATCAGATTGATCCTCTTGAAGTTTTGGACATGTTTCAGTTGGATGAGATGGAGAGTTGTAGATTCCGAAGTTTTTTCACAGGTCAAAGAAACAATGATTGTGGAGAAGATGAGGTTGGGGCCTTGGATGCCAAAGCTAGTTTGTCGGACAAGACCTGTAAGTTCACTCATCCACTCGGTCATCTTGTTCGGCTCTACTGATTTATCATCTTGGGATTTTTTGACTTGATCATGTGCTTGAGTATGGAATTGTTGTGTGCTTACATCCATGTTACTTGTGATATCTCTTGCATCTGCAGAAGTTTTATCAAAAAGAGCACTGCCACTTACGACATCAATGAGTGTTCTCTCTATTTCCAATAACCCCTCATAGAAGTATTGGATCAAGAGTTGGTCAGGGATTTGGTGGTGTGGGTGGGTTGTAACAATATTTTTGAACCTCTCCCAGTACTCATGTAGTCATAAATTTTAGAATTTATGGATACAACTTATTTCCTTTCGGATAGAAGCAGTACGAGAAGCAGGAACGAATTTCTCTAAAAATAGTTACTTCATGTCATTCCATGTGGTTATGGAACCAGGAGGGAGGTGGTAAAGCCATGAATTGGCATTGTTATCTAGGGAGAAAGGGAATTCTTGGAGTTCTGATTCGTTCATCAGAAACCCCTTGAGGCTTAATGGTAGAGCACACTACTTGGAACTCTTTAAGGTGAATATGTGGATCCTCATCGGCTAGCCCGTGTAAATGAGAAATAAGATGAATCAAACCCGATTTGAGGTCAAAGTCATCCACTATATTTGGATATTGAATACCAAGAGGTTGGTAATTCATATCAGTCTCAACATGTTTTTTAAGCGTTTGTTCCCTAGGATTATCCATATCTAATTCAATTGGTTGGACAAGGACTGGTTCTTTAATGAGTTGATTATCTATTATATTCCCCCTAAGTTGGTGAAGTGTTCACTCAATTTTAGGGTCAAAAAAATCCAAGAGATCGTTTGGGAGGCAATGGGGCATTCAGAGAGATTTTGGAAGAAAGTGGAAGACGGGTTTTTATTTGTTTTTTTTTCAGTTTATGGTTTTTATGAGAAGTAGGTTTTTTATTTGTGTTTTTTTTCAATTTTTTTTTAAATTTTGTTTTTTTGTCTTTTACAATAACCAGAAACTAGTGACTACATAAAGCACCATCCCTGGAAACGATGCCATTTGAAAGCATGGCCGATTGTTGCCTATTGACCAGTCAAAGATCTGATGCTCTGCTAATGTGTATAGCAGCACTCGGGTCGAATCCTCAGTGATGATACTTTTAATTAGTCTATTGTTTTTAGTTGATTGTATTCTAATTGGGGGGTTTGTTTGCAAGGATTATGACATAATTGATTGATTAATATTTATTTTAAAAATTTTAATGATTGGGGTGAGTTCATTTTTAGGGAGTTAAGTTTGTGATATCCTTGAGCTTTGCATTATATTTCATTTAAATTAACACCCACTTCACAAGATAACGTTTATTGATATTCCTAAGTGTTATGGATTTAATACAATACTTAACTTAACTTAGGGTTCTAATCTCAATTAGAGCTTTTTTATGGTAGTGTATTTATGGTTCCAATAATCCATTGAAACCACACGTTAAACAAAACAAGTCATCAATCTTTGACATGTTAAGTCCAACATACACAATGTTAATTCGACGAATATTCATCGAGAAAATACTCTCAATCACTTTACATCCCTAAATTTTGACTCACCCCAATAATAGACTTACTCATCCATTAATATATTTTTTAATCTAGTAATATATTCTAATGGTTATGAATTATAAATATAAAAAAAAGAAAATGATAAGAAAATATTTGTGTGTCGAACACACACACACACGAAGGGTGATCAGAATTAAAAATGTACTTTAGATTGAATTAGAAAGCGAAAGAAGGTAAGGGGATTCAACTGTATTTAAACTATTTTAAGAAAATTAATATGAATCTATAGAAGTTGGATGTTAATAAGAGATATTGAAGAAGAAACTTTAATTAAAAAAGAATTACAAAAAAAGACTTACAATATTACAAAAGAAGAAAAAAACAAAAGTAAATGAAAGGAAGCACGAAGGAATGGTTGCCAACAAGCCTGTACCCTAGTGGTACAGGCTCCTACTTGGCATCCAAAAGACCTAGGATCAAATCCGAGTAGGGACTAATTTCTGGGACTGTAGAAGCACTGTATCAGGGCACTGTAACAGGACTGTAGCAGTGGCGGCGACACTGTAGCAGTGGAGGCACTGTAGCAGGAACTGTAGCTGCAGCGGTACTGTAGCAGGTATTGTAGCAGCCCAGGTACTGTACTAGTACTATTCACTAAGGGGCTCCTTGGGGCAAAAAATGGCCTTTCAAGCCCTGTAATCAGGCCACCTGGCCTTGGGCCTTCAGGCTATGTAATGGGTCTCCCTCTACACAGTCGAAAGAGGTCTTTGCTTTAAATAATAAAATGAGGATTTGGCCCCAACCTTTTAAACAAAATCACGAAGGAATGGTTTCTCAAGTAAAAAACATGAGTATGGAAGATCCTCCCAATCCTTTGGCAGAGCCTTGTTCGATCCAACCTATCCTCATTTGCTCTGAAATTCCAACCCATTGCAAGGTGAAGAGGGGGATGTATTTATAGCCCAATGTTGGGTGTTGTTTGAATTCCAAAACTGCCCCTCAAATTGCATCGCCAATTTGATAAAATAGACAGCTAAATCTCGAGATATAATCTCATTACAAGTTTTATATAAATATCTCCTATGTCTACTCTGAAAATTTGGTGGCCATTGGACTTAAGGATCCAAAGTTATAACCAGTTTATTAAACAATGTTAATCTATCCATTTCAATCCAAAATATTTGAAGTCCAAAATGTGAATGGGTTTTTGAATAGTAATATTACTTAAAATTTGACTGATATCTTCAAAAAAGTCGGCCAGCTTATCTCCAATTTCACACTGCAAAATTTCAGCTTGATTTGATGATTACATCCTGAGATATGTCATGAATAGTGTCCAGATTTCAATTCCTGACCAGAATGGTGGGATGGAATTCAAAGCATTAGTTCGGCCCCTTGTTCTTAGAGTTGGGCCATGAAATTTTTATACGTCACTCCTTGAATTGTTATAAGAATGTTGGTGGAAAATTAATGAATTTTCCCTTTTGGATTGAGCCTATTAATTAAATCTTTATAGATGGTCCAGTTTCCTCACAAATTCTGTGGGCCTTCTTGTGTGGTCCATATGTGCCTTAAGATGGAATAATTGGCCCATGATCCCTTCTAATGAAATGTTGTTTATTGAATTAGGAATCCTAAAAAACAATAACCACACAATTTTAATTAGTAGGGTGATAGTTATAAATATAATATTAAACTTCTTCAATTAGACTACTTCTAAAAATGCTCAAAATTTATACTTAGTATTAAAACATTATTATTTCACACAAATTAGGAACATTTCATATAAAATAAGTAAATAGAGTATAAAATAAGTCATGAAAATATTAATAACATAAAAAATAATAATATTTAAGAAGTTACAACCATCTCCTATGTCTCATGTTTAATTCATTTTGTGTGAAAATATAATTCAAACTTTGATGAACTATGAATATATAACATGTATCCGCCTAAATATAGTGAATCAAATTTATCAGAGAAAAATTAATTATAGAAAGATCTACGTCATGAATATGATAATTATTCTCATGAGGCTTGTCCTGTCAAGATGCATAAGCAATCCACTTTTCATTTTACATGAGGATTCTCCCAATCCCTTTTAGATATTAATCGCTAAAAATAATTAATCCTTATCCAATATAGGGTAGATTTAAAAAGGTGAAATAACCAATCTCGTGTTAAGATATTGGAAAATTTATTCATACTCATTTTTCTAGATTAACATAGCCCATTTTTGAGTTAACATAGTTATTAGATTACAAATTCCTGAAATTTTTTTAACAAGCCTCATATTTTATCTTTCTAAATGAAGGAAACTATAAATCTTAGTTACTAATGTAGGATTATTCCAAACCACTAAAACCTTTGGAATCACCTGATAAATTGAGATTCCATCATTGGTTACAATGTTCCCCAAGAAAGAAACTTATTGTAACAAATATTCACATTTTATGATCTTTCAGAATAGCATCTCCTTCCTCAGAGTTTGCAAAGAACCCTAAGATGATCCTTATACTCATCATGAATTTTTGAATACATTAGAATATTATCACTAATAACTTCCAAAAATTTATCAAGGTTGTCATTAAAGACACTATTCACAAAATCCTTAATTATAGCATGAGAATTAGTCACACCTAAGGGCATAACAACAATCTCATAATTCCCATTTCTAGATCAGAAATGAATTCATTAGAATATCTTACTTTTTTAACCTCAATTTATGATAAATAGATCAAGTATAAAACTTAGGGAATAATTGAGCCCCACGAAGCTGGTCAAATAAATCATCAATCCTTGGGAGAGGGTATTAGTTCTCCATAATGATCCCATTAAGTTCCCTATAATCAATGAATAGTTATATTGATCTATCCTTCTTCTTCATAAAGAAAACAAGTGATCCCCATGGAGACACACGTTATTGGAAAAACCCCTTTTCCAAAATATCATAGAGTTCTTTATTTGATTCCTCCATCTCGACATTTTACATTCTAAATGGGGTCCTTCATATCATCTTGGATCTAGGCATGATTTCAATGATGATATCTACCTCTCTTTCTAGGGGAGGTCTAGATAAATCATCAAGAAATTAATCAATGTATTCCGGGACGATGGAGACAATTTCGATTTATATACTTTCATGTCCATATTCATATTCTCTAATCATCTATAAAAATAATTCTATATGATTTTATTCTAGATAAATATTATCTCGGGATATATATCCATTTAATATAATTGCAATTTTTCCATTCAAGACTAATAATATTTCCTCGCTTCTAAAGTTGATCTTAGAATTATACTTTTAGAGATAGTCCATCCCTGGTATAATGTAAATTTAATGTATGGGAATGAAGACTATATTTTTGATGATATTGTTCCCATATAATTGAATACTATAGTTTCTATACACTATGGATTCTTGGATAATCCCTCCAGGTGTGTTGAATAATAACTCTACTTTTAGTAGATTAGGGATTTATTCTATATTATTTGAAAACTTGGAGTAAATAAATGAATACATAGAATAAGAATAAAAAAAATTACCTTTTATATTTGAGATAACAATGAGAGTACCTTCCTCGACATCATTTGGGGAATCTACTTCATATGTAGTGATATAAATTGACCAGCCTTTTTCTTTCGGGCTATGATGAGGTTGATGGGGATTCCCCTCAATTATCTTCAAATTTGGACAATGGTGGGAAAAGTTCTGTATATTTTCATTCTTATAGAATTGGACATCAGGTAGGGCCAGTAAAATCTTTTATTCATTATTGTTTTTCAGAAGTTGAGGCTTCACCTCACTATGACAGTTCTAAGAAAAATAGTCATCTCTTACGGACTTGTAACATTTCACACAACCAACCAAGTAGTTCCCCAAATTCTCCATTCCACATTTATTGCATTTGGTAAGATACAATTGTTTTTATTCTCTTTCATGATCAAAGTTCCTCTCTATGACTGAATCAATTGATATATTTGTTTTATTCAATCTATGACACCATTGTGTCTCTCCAATCTCCATTTAAAAATTCATAGCACTTTATATTATATCCGTATAGCTATCATAGACATGATTGGATAGATTCTTCCATATATGGAGTCTTATTCCACTAAAGAATCTATCATCCTTTCCATTTAGATCCATAATCAAAATAGAGGTGTAACAATAAATTCTTTTAATGTTTATTTCATAGATTCCCTCAAATTCATTTTCCTTCTTCTTCATCTCTAGGAATTTGTTCCCTATTTTCGTTCGAAATGAACGGGGGAAATATTTTTTGAAAAAGGATCTCATGAACATTTACCAATTAATAGAATTAATATATCTTATTGGATTCATGTTTTTAATCAGTTCACACCACTGTTAAACTTATATCTCTATGAAGTACACATCCAGGTTGACTTTCTCTAATTCCGAACAACTGAGTATAGAAGAGATCTTTTCAATAGAGCTTATCCATTGTTCAACAATAAATTGTTTAATAGATCTACTAAATGAATGTGGTCACTGAAGTATAAAGTACATAAAGTAATTTTGTTCCCTTTAAGGTGAATCTGGTCTGTCATCTTGATTCAAGATATTTCTTATAACTCGATGCCTTCGATTCATCATTCTCATGAATTTTTACATTCCATCTTCCATCGGAGGGTCATCGGTGCATGGTCTATTGTTCTTCCCATTTATATAGATCCTCTTATTTCTTAACATTTTCTAAAAGAATAAAGACGTAGTGATAAAAAATTTTCTTTTAATAATATTATAATTCTAAATGAATACTTTTTCTCAAAACTCTATTCTTAAATATGTTATATTTTAAAAATAATTACATTTTCTATAAATCCTTAACGATGGTTCTTAAAAATATTGTGATTAACCAAACATATCCCCTAAGAGTTTTAAATGAACATTGTATCAATGCCCATTGACATGGACCAGTTCCCATTATATTCTATATCAATGCTTTATTTTCATGTTCTACCCATAGATACATATGTGCTAGAGACACATCACCTTGTTCGTATCCAGACAAGGATTTCTTTGCTCGGAAACCAATTAATTAATATTTCACCAAAATCCCAGGATGTTTTCCTATATTTAATCTTTTATATAGGGTTATTCCTAATATTTTCATGTTCTAATTTCCAAAAATTACTAAATCTTTCTTATACACCAACTTTTTAGTCCCACATTTTTATTACAAAACATTCCATTTACATGGTATAAACAGAGGATCTTCTAAAGATTAGTTTCATAAAAAAGGTACATAATACATGAAAACATAGAAGATTCTTCTAATACACTTGAAAGGATTTATCATAAGAACATCCTAAGTACATTTACTGCACCTCATAACCATTGTAAAAACATCAAAACAAAGGGTGATCAAAATAACCATTAAGGGAAAACCAAAGAAACAGTTTACATGTGACCATGAGAAATATCAATAAGAACATAAAGAATATTATAAATTCAAGAAAAATAAAAAATTGGAAATATCATAATAAAAATAAAATGATTCATAAAATGGAAAAGTGTCTACAATATTTAAATGATAAAATCATAAGTATATCACGAAGGTTTTTTACCTAAGTGTCATAATAATTACCAAGGTTGTTAACCAAAGTATTGTAAAACATGTCATCTCTATAGATTATATTCTTCACTGAATACATTGTATAACTATCAGAGAATACCATTAATATTTCCCAGTTAATTTCACCTACATGGATCAGGATAAAACATTTCATAAATAACCAATGGGTAATAAAATAAACAGGTTTTGTATCAATATTGAGGCGTTTCAAAAGTGCTTAAAAACATGAATATTAGGTCATTTTATACCCACAGAATTGGAATGAGGGTTTTTCATATATTAACCCTAGAATAAAATATATAATTTCTACATTTAGTTGTATACCTTATGAAAATATAGTGTCTTTGGTATTATTAAAAATAAAATTAAAGATAATTTCTTTAGGAGAAGAGAGTAATTTTTGAAAATTTAATTCTACGACATAATGTGTATAAAAGGTCAGTTATCAAAACTATAAGAAATGATTGGACAGAGTTCCTCCATTGATAAAAAATAATTAGGAATTAAGGGAATGAATAAAAATGAAATAATAGAGAGACACCATAACAATAATAATCCATCTATAAAAAGAGGCTCTTGAAACAGAGAGAAAAGGAAGGATATTACCCTTACTAGGAAGAGTTGTTCCTAACACAAGAGGAGTGGGACCTTGGGGGATTGAGGACACCTTGGGAGGAATCCTTGGGTGGTAAAACTACCATATATTCATGGTGGATATAATTTTAGTGATTGTAAATGGAGAAATGGGTGGTTATTTATAGAAAAATTGGAGGTTTTTTTATTAATTTCCAAATATAGGCCTTAGAACCCTAGGTTTTGGAAAATGAAAAACCAAGGTATTACCATGGGTATTTCCCTATGGCTTTGGATACCTGGGTAATATATTATTATTTTTAATCCAGAAGTGTTGAAAAAAAATTATATTACTTCTTTTCACATGGAAAAGTAAAGTTCCCACAAAAATAATGTTTTTAATTTTAA
The DNA here is from genome assembly GCA_963277665.1 of Viscum album. Lineage (NCBI taxonomy): Eukaryota > Viridiplantae > Streptophyta > Magnoliopsida > Santalales > Viscaceae > Viscum > Viscum album. The sequence continues at coordinate 1,939,102,340 of OY728140.1, read as the reverse complement.
AGTTCCTATTTTAGTCATTGGAAATTCATTCATAGGCGTTTGAATTGGATAAAATGTATTTAAAACATAATATTAATAAAATAAAATCTTTTTGGTCAAGGATATTATTTAATTATTGGTTATATCATTATAAAATAATTATGAAGTCATTAAATATACTAAATAATAAAATTATATTTTTTCTGTTAACAAAAATATAAAGTATTTTAGAAAATTCTAATAAATTTACCCTAATCTAATTTTGATGTTATAATTTCAAAAAATGATATAGAATTTTTATGAATATTTTTATAAATGTGATAATTTTAACTTTAAAATATAAAAAAATTATTTATTAAAAATAATAGTGGACTAATAATGCATAATAAAATTTATTACACTTGAGAAAAAATTATTTTATCACTTATATTTAAATAAAAGTGTTTTAATATTACTATTTCATTAAAATAAGTATTATTCATAATATCTTAGTTTATTATAGCATTTATATATTTTATAAAATGTACCATTCCTTTCTGAAAAATCCATTTATCCAATCCCATCTCAATTTTGTTATGATAAAATATTCATATAACAAAATTGATGGAATTATGATTTTATTTATACAATGGAATTAAAAATTATTTCACTAGGGTCTCATCACATAACCCCTTATAAAACCCTTATAATACCTAAGGGTAAGGTGTGTGATGATAATAGATTCATGGAGAGGCTCGTCTAACATTGCTCGAGTGGTAATTTTGACTAACATCAACTTCTCTCATAGGAGATTTCATTCAAGATTCACTTGTTGATGCTCGGATTTAGCTTGGTCAAGAGAGAATCTAAAAGATTATACCTCCCACACATGATCTGATAAATGGGATTCATACAAAATGACTCTACTAGTTAAGGCCATCATTTATTCATTCTATATTAATTATCCTTTATAATTTCTACTTATAAAAACTATCTATAATGATAAAATTATTATTATGAGTATGGTTTACAATGTTCATATTGACCAACAGTCCCAATTGACCAATGGTCATATAATGGTCAAAACCTGATGGTCACATTTAAAATTATACTCACTTCATTAATAAGTAGATATAGTTTTGTTGATTAAAATAACATATATTTTCTCACGAGACAAATATCATTTAAAAATTATGGGTTTTTATAAAAATAGTGCTGACAAAGACCCCAATGGCCATAGTTTTAAACATAGCATTAAGCTCATATAATCATAATATCAAGATAATATAGAAGTTATAAATAAAGTAAAATCAAACCCCCTTACCTTTTCTATTTAAATTAACCATTTCATTATCTTGATTAAGACAAAAAAACCAACCCCTTACATAAATAAGATTACACACACCCTGCATGACACACAATATGATAAATAAATATAATCCTACCTCAAATAAATATTTTTTCATCCATTTTTATAATTTAGATCCAGAAGGGGAAGACCTCCAAGAACCACAATGAATAAGAACACCCTACCTAGCTATAATAGAACATTAACAACATCCTTCTATCAAAACAAAACCAAAACCACATGATTTACCTTGAAAAAACAATTAATAAGAAAAGAAATTAAAAAATGGGAGAATAATGAGAAGGAAACACACTTAATCCAAAACATCTCAATATTTAAGGACCAGGGTCAAAATCCACTAATATAGGGATGAATGTTATCCGTGGGAAGTAGTAGGGTTTCTCAAGAAGTGAAAGGAAAAAGGGATTAATGTGGGAGTTTATGCTAGTTTTAGAATTTAAAAGTGGTATATAATTTATAAGATCATGTTTCATCGCTAGGTACCATGTTGTAGAATTTATAAAAACTTAAAGGCCCACATCACAATTAAGGGGATCATGACATAGCTTCGTTTTTCATGGTTCCTCTGAGAAATATAGCTACCCTAGTAGGGTATATCATATTAATTGGGAAAGACACCATAGTGTATGTAAGATCCAAGTTTTTGGAAAGGTATGTTTTTGTTATGTTTTGGTTGAATCCCTTGTTTCAGGCTTTAAGGGATGTCTTCTGAATGTATGAGAGGCATTGGGGGTGTTCTGGGGGCTTGGGCATGAAAGAAATGAAATCTGGGCAAGAGAAGCCTGGGCACATGGCCTGCGCACGACCATGGAAAAGCTTATGTCTTGGAAATTGGTGGTTCTTTGGATAGGAACCTATTGTTAGTTGAGTTTGCCTACAACAATAGTTTTCAGGCTACGATTCAGATGGCACTGTTTGGGGAACTCTACGGGAGGCCATGTAGACCTCCGTTGTGTTTCTTAGAGGCCGGTGAATCTGAGTTGTTGGGGCTAAGTCTCATGAATAAGATTTCAGAGAGAGTTAAGTTGATCAGGAATCGGATGGCTACGGCTCAGAGAATGAAGAATTCATATGCAGATCAGAGGTGTAGACCTCTTGAGTTTTTGAAGGGTGATAAAGTGTTTCTTCGGGTGTCGCCAAGGTTGTGTCACTGTCGGATTCGAAAGCAGGGTAAGTTGGCGCCCAGTTATGTGGGACCTTTTGAGATTGTGGAGAGGATCAGACCAGTGGCTTTCCAATTGGCTCTTCCACAGCAGTATGGTAGGATGTATGATTTTTTTCATGTGTCGCAGCTTCGACAGTATCACTCTGACCCATCTCACGTGGTTGATGTTGAGGATGTGAAGCTTGAGGCTAAAGCATCCTTTGAGGAGCATCCGGTTCGTGTGGTGGATCATCGTGAAAAGGTCTTGCGAGGCAAGGTTATGCCATTAGTGAGAGTACTATGGAAGAATGGGAAAGTTCGAGAAGAAACTTGGGAGTGGGAATCAGATATGTGGGCTCAGTGGCCCGAACTCTTCTCTTAGGTGGATCACTGAGGCTTGAAGATTGGCTCAAGGAAGAGCTGTTATAAGGTGGGGAGTTTGTAAGATCTCGGTTTTTGGAATGGTATGTTTTCGTTATGTTTTGGTTAAATCCCTTGTTTCGGGCTTCAAGGGAGGACTTCTGAAAGTATGGGAGGCCTTGGGGGTGTTCCGGGGGCTTAGGGCATGAAGGAAATGAAATCTTGGCAAGACAAGCCTGGGTGCACGGCCTGCACACAGCCAGGGAAAACCGTGAGGCCTGCCCAGGTAAACCGTGAAACCCTCCTCCTCCAGATAGTAGCATGTGCATGGTTTGTGCACGGTTTGTCAAACCGTGTGGATAAACCGTGCGACCTCTTAAAGTTAAGAAAAATTACAAAATTTCCACCCCGGGATTTTAAGAACCCACTCGGGATTTCCTCTCCATTCCTCCCTCTTCACCCTAGGAACGAACCAAATTGTCCAAGAGCTCCAACAGGCCGATCTCCCTCATTTATAAGGTGTTTTTGGTGTCGTTGGATGTGTATCAAAGCTCCGGGTAAGGATAATCTCATCCTTGCTTCTCTTTTTGGTTTAGGGTTTTTATCTTCTCTCCTTCTTGTTCTGAAGCTCTAAACCCTAACTATTGGGTGAGTTCTAGGTTGAATCTCAAAAGGTTGGTCAGATTGAGTTCTAAGGACTCGATTGAGTGTGCGTTCAACCGCAGTTTTGAGGTAGGTGTCCTACAAACATTATCCCATAGTTGATGGTGGATTTATGCATGTGTGGCTTTACTCATGGTTTCCTTTGGTGAGCTTTGATCAACCTTGATGTGTTTTGGTATAAATGGTTCTTCAAAATGGTAAATGGGAACCCTCACGATCCCCATGGGATGCGTTGAGAATGACATGACCAAATTGGGGGACATCCACGGGGTGTGTCAGCTTTTCCTAGGCTTAGGGATTGTTATTAAACAAGTGACCTTATTGTAATAAATGGTAGATCCCTTGAAGAATATGTTAGAATGATTGGTTGAACTTGGAATAGAAGTTAGGTGATGCACCTAGCCTTGGAAATAACCTAAGTGTTATTTGGAATGGTTGAATGGTTGATTCATGGAAATGATGAATGGGTTAAATGGGTTACTGCATAAACTGATTAAAGACCATAATAGGATAGTTGATGGTCCTAGTGTTTAATGCTTAGTGAGATAGGCATAATACATGGGAATTGGGTGAATGGTTTAATGATGTGAAATGGTAATGTGTTAATGGGTTAAGGCATGATGTGAATTCCTATGTGGTTTTTTGTGAATGGTGCTTGTCAAAATGGAAATGATATGGTGGGTTGATGATTACATATATATAAACATGTGCACATGGCTTAGTAGTGTGGGGTATGACCTGAAGATCTACACCCACGGGTCAAGTGAAGGCTGATGCTCTGAACTCCACCCTAAATGCATGAGTTAGGAATGAGGACTGATGATCTATTCTCCTAACGGTTGCATCCACCCGGACTGAGGCTTCGAGGTGAGGATATGGTTACTATGAGGGGGGGGGGGTTGGTCCTAGTGAGATAGGGTAATGATGTGTTTAACCCCTTGCATGTGATTGTTTTCCTTAGACCCATGTAACTTAATGTATGTGATTAACCCATGGAAATGGGATGAAATGGTAGGTGATGATAATTGGTGTGAAATGAATAGTAATAGAAGTGGCAATGGCTTTGGCTCTGAACTGTTTAATGGAAACTTAAATAATTACTTGGTAATTATCATTTATATTCCATTTTTCATTCACTACCTTTTCATACTGGATATTTTGTAGACACTTTTGGTGGTGGCCTACTGAGTTGTACTCACACCCTGCTCGGGCCTCCCTTGGGTACCCGAGCAGACATTATGCTTGAAGGTCAGGAGAAGGGAAAGGGACCTTGTTAGATAGTTGAGTGTATATGGGTAGCACTTGGTGGAGGATCCAGACATGGAGTCAGGACCATTTTGGGGATTTTGGCCGTTGCCTTATTTTGGTATTTTTGTCATTTTTTCACTTGTAGTAGAACATGACATATTTATTATTGGAAATGGTTGTTATACATGTTCCTCTTTTATTTATTATTGTTTCTGCTATTGGATTATTTATTTTGTGTCTTACTATGATAAGAAAAGGGGGTATAGTCTCCCCACATGACCACATAGACCCCTGCTGCTAGTCGGTAGCCTTTGGCGTACGGGGAGGCACGCTTATGGTTATGTAACTACCCATCTCGGAGCACTGGTTTAGTGGCTTCTAGGTCAGGGATGTTACAAAGTGGTATCAGAGGAGGTCTTTCTTCATCTTCTCTAAGGTCTTGTTATTTGGGATAGGTTTCCAAGGGTTAAGATGTGTCGGGCCTTGGTAATGAGCTCATTCTTGGGAGTAGCTAACCCACGTATGAGGGAAAACCCAAGTCACCCGGGGTGGGAAATGTTTTTATTCATTGCGTGTTATTACAGTTGATGATATTTAACTTTTGGGTGATGCACATGTGGTTTGATGTTACTGTTTTATGATATTTGGCTCTTCGCCTTAACGTCACGAGGATTTGTACTCATGCATCATTGTAGGAACCTAGGGAGATGGGTGACATGCATTGTGTTATGCACATGCACAGGGTGGGTGTGTGAGGTAGGAAAGTAGAGTGCATCTTGAATTTTATAAAATCAAGTAATAATGAAAATAATGAAATAAAATAAATGGATAAATGATGTTTAATGAAATATAAGGGGTTGAAATGAAGAGGAAAATGTTTTTGTAAAATTTTGTGTGAGTTTGGTGGCAGTGCATGGTTGGTTACCCCATGTGGACCATGTCCCACGGTAAGGATGGTCGGGGCGGTGAGTTTGAGGTGTTAATGTTATTGAATTAATATATGAAAATGGGTCATTGTATCTTGTAAAGATCTTTTCATGAAGTCAAGAATGTTTAATGGTATGCGTGCTAAAACTCGTGCTTGGCAATGTAGAGAGATTCCACCACGACGTCGGTTACCAGTTGGGAAATGTGAGGATGTTGCTGAGAACACACCTCCAGTAGAAGAGCACAAAAATGTAGTGATCAATGAAGGTACAGAAGAACAGTTCTGGGAGAACATGGATCACCTTATGCAGATGATGGATCGAGACCCAGGGCGGGTTGCACCGAGTATGTTTGAGCTGACCAGGGAGTTCCAGCTGCACCACCCTCCGACCTTCACTAGAGAGGGTTGGCCAGAGGAAGTGGAGTTTTGGTTAGCGTTTGTACAGACAATACTGGATCATCTGAATACCCATGTTGAAAAGTGAGTAAAGCTTTCCATTTATATGTTGTGGGGCCAGGCAAGGTTTTAGTGGGACATTCTGGCTCAAAATGAGCAATTAGAGTGTATGTCGTGGAAGGTTTTCCTAGAGAAGTTTCTAGAGCATTTCTACCCAGATAGTTTGAGGAAGGAGTGGGCTGCATAGTTTATGAGCCTGACTCAGGGATCGCTATCGGTGATGGACTATGCTAGTCACTTCACTAATTTGCGACGCTTTGTCCCAGTGTTATCAGGGGATGAGGCAGCGATAGCAAAGAGTTTCCAGGATGGGTTGAGACATGAGATCAGGTCTCAAGTAAACATTTTCCACTTGAAGAGGTTTGAAAAGGTGATGGATCAGGAACTCATCTCTGAACAGAACTTAGAGGGAGCTTCGGGTGGTGGGATTGTCATTCCAGCTAGGCGGAAAAGTGGTGCATCTTCCAAAGGCCGGAAGCGTCGTTTGGAATGTTTCCAGCAAGGTGGTCAGAAGAGAGGGTCAGATTCTCAGAGTGGGAACTAGGTGTTCTATTATCAGTGTGGTAGGATGGGTAATATTTGTGGTTAGTTTCCTCGACCTCCAGTTGAGTGTCATTTGTGCGGAAAGATGGAGCATGTGCAGAGGTTCTGCAGGAACCCTCAGTAGATGGGTGAGCATGATGATGAAAAGAAGGTGCCGGGTATGGGAAGGGGATCAGTTGCCCCGTATCAGGCAGGATGTTGGAGCTCAATAGGTTGTACATGCATGGGTGGTGGACATGGAACTCTAGGGAAATATCGCTCACGCCAGCAGGGCAGTGCGGCGCAGGGTGGTTAGGCTTGAGGCCAGGGTATAGAAGCAGGTCATCTTCAGGTAGTTCAGTTTGTGCCTGGTGATGGCGAGGTCGGACCGTAAACTGTTTGAGGTATGATCCTTGTAGCTTCTACATTTTCTATTGCGTTGTTTGACATAGGTGCCACAAACCCTTTTGTTTCTTCTCAACTTGTAGTATTGTTGGGTTTACTTATGGAGGGGGTGTGTGGAGTTATGTAAATTGACACCCCGTTGGGGATGCGGGTTGAGGATATCAAGAAGTGCAAGGGATGTGCCTTGGAAGTTGGAGGGTATCATTTTCTGTGGGACTTGTTCGTTCTCAAGATGTTAGGGTTTGATATAATCTAGGGAATGGATTTTTTGGTGTTGTATCGGGTGCACATATACTTTTATCATCACAGAGTATCATTTAGGTCGCTTGAGGTTGACTCTTATGTCCACTGTGGCGAAGGGGATGTTCGAGCTGGGCGTGTAGGGCCGTTTTGTCAACCGAGGAGTGGACTCATGGCTAAAGTTGCATGTATCAATCTAGATGATGATGAGGGAGGGGAAGAACCTAATTTTCCTCAAATGTTGGATCAATTTCAAGATTTGTTTCCTAAGGATTTCTCGGGGTTACCACCTGAGAGGGATGTCGAGCTCACGATCGAGTTGCTACCGGGAGGGAAGCCAGTTTCTATTCCACCTTACCGAATGGCACTGGCAGAACTCCAGGAACTAAAGGATCAGCTTGAGGATTTGGAGTGCAAGGGGTTTATCCGTCCTAGTATGTCTCCATGGGGATCTCCCGTTCTTTTTGTAAAGAAGTCTGATGGGTCATTTAGGTCGTGTGTTGACTATCGAAAGTTGATTCAGATGATGGTGAAAAATTGTTACCCTCCTCCTAGAATTGATGACCTATTTGATCAGTTGAGCAGTGAATCTATGTTTTCTATGATTGATCTGAGGTCAGGTTATCACCAGATGAGGGTGAGGTCTTCTGACGTTGTAGAAACCCGAAGCTTAACGTACATTAACATTACATTACTTTTGCGGAATACTTAGTACATAAAAAAAACACACACACAAGGATCGTAATAGTTTAGTGTCTTTGGAAACTCGTAACGTAATCTTCTAATCATGGTAAAAGATCTTAAATATCTCCCATAAAGAGCTTCCCCCTTTTTTTACCTAAAACCTTTCTTTATATCCTGGGGAAAATAAAACATAAAAGGGTGAGCTCGAATGCTCAATAAGGGTAAACAAAAGAAAAATCAATCACATCATATTCATAAGAACATAACTTTTAGAAATCTTAACCTGCAAAAGAGAGCATAATTTCATAACATGGGATAAATCATAGTAGTGAAATGAAATCCCAATAATCATAACTTAAAACATGAAACTTTGTGGCATTCATACATAATCAAAGAGAATCATTTCTTGTTAGTCAAGACTCATTGCCAAGACTATCTTAGTGGACAAAGTCCCTTTCTGAACCGAGTCACCCTCGTTTCAGTCCTGTTTCACTGAACCGGTATAACCTACCGTTCCAGCCATGTCTATCTCATGAGATATAAAATCTTTACCCAATGCATTGGAGGGAGATATAGGTCCCACCCATCTTATAAAGAATCCTTTCTTATGTGTGCCACATAATCATATACCATACATCATCGCATAACACATGTAACAAAAATGGGATTCTTGAAACATCATGACATCATAAAACAAATCATATAAGGCAAATGACTTCATAAAAATAATTCCCTCACAACATAATCAAATCAATGTAATTAAAGGGATAAAAACATAACCCTTTATTATCTTAGATGGAAAATAATTTTGATAAAACACTTGAACTCCATTCTTGAGGGAAATATCCTTTCTTCTTCAAAAACACTTTTCTTTTCTTAACATGTCATACAATTATAAACTAAAAGAAGTTGATAAAAAATAAACTTGAAAACTTGTAAAGGAAGCTTCTTGGAAATAGTTTTTTTAAAATCCATTCATGCCGTATAAGTTAAAAAAACATTCTTCGTACTTTTGTCAGAAAAGTCAAAAAGTACCTCGTACGAAAAAAACGACAAAAGATTCCTTTCATATTCTTTACTAAAATCTCACTGAAGGGTAAAATTGGATTTAAACTATTGTAAGTGGATGGAAACAATATTACATATTGAGGGAACATGGATGTGGATGATAAAATACACCCCAGTAAATACCAAAGTATAAACAATCTCGGATAAAAATGAGATTGTGATATTTCCCTTACCTTAGGTCCGATTTGCTTTGTACGTGTCCGAAGCTCCTGTATAATGGTTTAAATAATGTTATTGACTTATTCCAGAATCCTACATATTGATATGATATCATATATGGTCATATTATTAGCTTCTTGTTAGTAATATTTCATTGTTACTTGTTACTCGGGTCCTTATTGCCTTTTGTTCTTATGCGTGTTTTGCCGAATAAATTCTTATTCTTCTTTTAAGGCTATAGATACCTTATATCTAGAATGGTATTATTGTAACATATATCATATTTATTCATTCAATTCATTTATATAATTACTATGTAATGATGATCATGTAGAACGAGTCGCATCACATCGTGGAGACGGTATTCCGTACGTACGCATGAGTGATGATATCGTTCCTATGATCGTGGAACTATATTGGAGTATATATATATTATTTCAGTATCAATATTACTTTATAATAATCATAAATAGTTACTCATTACACCATTATACCCATCCTTGTAAGGTGATGGAGGAAAATAGATTACACCACGGCGTGGAGACGGTATTCCGTACGTACGCACGCGTGGTGATTTCATTTTTCCGTAGGATGGATAGAAGGTGAATTAGGGTCTTTTCATATTTATAATAACATATAATTATGTATGTAATACTGATGTTATTACTTTATCATGAAACAACTAAAGAATAAGAAGTTTAAGAAGAAAGAAATTGAAAAGATCGGTAATGGATATTACCTCTTCTTTGGAACGCCTCTTTGAATCCTCCACTTAGGGAACTAAGATTGGTCTTTGAAAAAGACCAGGACCTCTAGGATTATTCTAGGGAAGTGGAGAGGAGAAAATGGCAGGGTTTGGCCGAGCTTGAGTGCTCAAATTGGTGTGAGGAGGAGGGGGAGGAGGTGCCCTTTTATAAGGGAGGAGAGGGGCACCTTAGGAATATCTCAAAATATTATTTTATATTAAAGTCAAAATCGGTTTATAATGGTTCCAAAGGGTCTTATTTCGAAGATAAAGTTGGGATGGGTCGAAATCCTATCAACCAATAGGATTTAGACAAGTTTAAGTTATTATTTTAACCTTATAAATTAGATTTAACTCTAAGTTAAATAATTTAACTTTTACCGTGTCTTTTTGTTTTCTTACACTATATGGTTAATACACTTACTATAACATGCCAAACGAACCCCAAATTGTTTATTATTAATATATATATCCTTATCTAAGTCATTTTGCCGAACCATAGATTTTTAGGAATAAAATAACAATTAATAATATAATATTTTATTTAAAAACTATTTTGTGTCAATTTTGACACTATTTGATATATGATTTTTGTGAAAGTCATAACAGAATTATATGTTCAAAACAAGTTAATTAAATAAACAATAATATATCATAGTAACGTATAAAATTAGTGGGATTCATAAAAAGTCTCAAATTACATTTATTTTGGTGTTTATAACATCAATTATGTCAATATTTCATTAATAAGATAATTACTGCATCATCATTGTGTCATAAATAAATTAAATTATTTAATGTCTAAAAATTATAAATAAAATACCATTATGTAGGAAATATTTTTATCTTTCTAATGAATATTTATAGTCGAATTTAGCTTATATATAACCCCATATTAAAAATGATTTACTTATTAAACTTTGATTTTAACTATTTTAACCCTTCTTTAAATAAATTAACAATAAATGTCCTAATCTAATCCAAGTGGGCCTAAATGATAATAATTTACACTTAAGGTTGTTTTTGGTCGAGATACACTTGTCCAATAGGATTAGGACATGTGTTAGGGTAATATTAATATCATTTTTACCCTTAATTACCCTATTTACTTTTAACCGTGGTAAATAAAAGTAAAAAGTTACTATTCACCAAAAATTATTTTCATCTCATTGAACCACATTTTACTTACTGACATCAACCGTGTCTCTCGGATTTTTGAAATTCCATTCACAAAAGCGGTAAAATTAAGATTTATGAAAAAATTAATTTTTTTAACTACCACTTAGTAGTTTCACTATTCATTAAAAATTGAAGTTTTTCAGAGAAATGCCAAAATTTCACCCTAGGATAATTTCGATATTATGAATCCAAAAATGAATTCAATTTTGAAAAATAAAATTACAAAATTTCAAAAAGTGGGTATTACTATTCATAACGGCTAGTTTTAATAATATTTTAATAGCGTATTGTTGTTTAGTGAAACTCGTTATTGCGTACTACACACGCTATCGAGGAAGGTAGCGATTGCGTGTAATGCAAGGCAAATCAAGGATGCGTGTTGTGCAAGATCCTTTTGGTGTAGCGTACAACACAAGACATTAGTGAAATTAAAAAGAATATTTTTCATAAAATCTCGGGCTGTTACATTCTACCCCCCATAAAATGAATTTTGCCCTCGAAATTCGTCGAGGTTATAAATGGTTTACTATTCGAAAGTTTGTTTAATCGAAACCCACATCGTAAAAAGGAATACCAAAACCAATCTTTAAAAACAAAAGTATGAAACGTAATGGTTACCCAAATAAACTAATCACTGGGTTTCCACATAGGTGAAAATATGGATATGGAAGAAAAATCTAACCATCATGTTCTGATTGAGAGTGGTAGAGAACATGGCTATGGAAAAGCTAGCAATCACAAAGCCAAAATTTTTTGACGATCTAAGGTACCATCTGATTAATCAGATATAAGAGCACTAGGACAACATTTTTGGTTTTCAAGATCATTTCCCTAAAGTTGAAGAATTTGAATTAGAATAAATACTTACTTTATTTTAGTACAATCTCACTGTTGTTCGTGCCTTGAACAATTTCTACTTCATCTCTTAAATAAATGAAGTTGAATTTGTTATTCTTGAAGTGTTACCAGATCATGTGATAGAATGACGGGTCATTCCATCTGTCTCAAAAGGTTAGCAAAGTTTATATACATAAGTCGATCTATAGTGAGATTAATCATATATGGTTCCTAAAATGGACTTATACTTCATATATCATACTGCTTTATATAATAAAACTAGTTTCTACTAAACAGGGACTTCCTGTATGCCAGTGGTAGGCGATAAAGGCCAGTCGCACTTTGGTTGTGGGTTCGATTCCCACAGCCTTGTCCGAAGCGATGGGCTGTCGCCCGTCCTGCAGGTTTTCCTTTTTCTAAAACTACATTACTATAACATCCCATCAATAATATCGAAAAAAAACTTCTATCCTTAAACAATACTCACTTATGTCCAACATAATCCATTTCAATCTTTAGTCTTATCCATAATACTGCAGTCCACTCTCATAACATAGTGAAAACGATTACTAGAGATTTAATACCGTCGTTGATCCCCATATATCATAAGATATGTTTTGTTGGTCACATTCCAAACATTCAAAGGCCTTAATCATGTATTCTCTTGAATACCCATCGAACCTTAGTGAAAACATGAATGCAGTTAAAAGTTAACACTTTCCACATACCAAAATCCTCCTAATTCTATATACTCAAACCATGATATCATGTAGTCCTTATATCAATCATGAGCTCATGAATATTGTCTAATATTTAATTTTCTCGTTTTCCCTTCATTATGCGCATATCATTCTTTTACCAAAAATATCTCAATCACTTTCCATGGTTACTGGTACCATAAAATTATTGAAAACCACAATATACCAATACATAAATATTCCAATATTCCACGATACTATATACAACACTATTTTGGAATCCCATTACATAAACACTTAATCATTCCACCACATCGTTGTCATATTCAACATCATCAATAGTGATCGCATGTGACTTCCCTTTGTCCTTTTCCTTAAGTGGTTGCTCATGTTGATCATCACTAACCCTTGGATTAGGGCATTTATTGGCATAATGTCCCATCTCCTTGCACTTGAAACATTTAAGTGTTGGTGGTGCGTTCTCTGCAGTGTTTGCTTTGTTCACATCATTAGAAAACCTTTTTCCATTACTTCGACACTCAGCTACTGGATGACCTTCTTTTCCACACTTAAAACATTTTCTAGTCCCTTTAAGACAATCTCCACCATGCTTCTTTCCACACTTTGAGCATAAGGAAACATTCATTTTCGTTTCACCATTATTCTGAGATTTCTCCTTGAACTCCATCTTTCGTTTCTTTTCAAAACCATGAGATGGATATGTAACACCAACTTCCATTTCTACCTTCATAGCACAACGCACAATTTCTTCATAGCTACTGAAGTCTCGTATAGCTAATGCCCTTCGAAGACTTGGTTTTAAGCCACTGAAAAATCGATCAACATTACTTTCAGGTTGGATGATAATGCCAGATGCATACCTTGCAAGTCTTGTAAAATTCGCTTCGTATATACCAATAGATTCATCATCCTTCTGTTTCAGCTAAAGAAACTCCTTTTCCATCTTCGTTCGAAGAATACGAGGGAAGTACTTACTGAAAAACAAGTTCTTGAACTCGTCCCATTCCATGGAATCAATTTCATCTCTTTGCCTCGTATTCTTGATAAGATTCCACCATTGATCAGCTTCACCTTCCAAACGATATACTGCTAAGATGACTTTATCATGTTCAGAACATTGAAGAACTGAAAATATCTTTTTAGTGGTACTGATCCATTGTTCAGCAACAAGTGGATCAGAAGACGCAATAAAATAAGGTGGGCGTTGCCTCATGAAGGACTCAATAGAATATTGTTCCCTTCTCTTCTCATTTGGAAGTCCATAATGATTCATAGCTTGTGTAAGTATAGCAATAAGATTTTTCACTCCATCTCCCATAACATTTGTTTGTTCAGGAGGACAATCATTTCATTGTCCATTGCATTGATCAACACGGTTCCTTCGGGTTCTAGCCATCGTCTAAAACCCAAAAAGAATAGTGTGAGAGGCAAAAATCATGCTAGAGAAAACAACATTATAAAGGGGGAGTATCCTCAATATATAAATTCTTAGGTTAAATTATTTGATCATTACCATAGTTCTAGGACTGTATCTTATACGTATACTTATCCTTAGGGACATCCCTAGACATACCTTAGAAATATCTCTAGGGATCTCACTAACGTTTTCGCATCCTAGTTTCCAAAGGTTGACTAAACATTTCCTCTGATACCAATTGTAGAGACCCGAAGCTTAACGTACATGAACATTACATTACTTTTGCGGAATACTTAGTACATAAAAAAAATACACACACAAGGATCGTAATAGTTTAGTGTCTTTGGAAACTCGGAACGTAATCTTCTAATCGTGGTGAAAGATCTTCAACATCTCCCATTAAGAGCTTCCCCTTTTTTTTTACCTAAATCCTTTTTTATATCTTGGGGAAAAGAAAACATAAAAGGGTGAGCTCGAATGCTCAGTAAGGGTAAACAAAAGAAAAAGCAATCACATCAAATTCATAAGAACATAACTTTTAGAAATCTTAACCTGCAAAAGAGAGCATAATTTCATAACATGGGATAAATCATAGTAGTGAAATGAAATCCCAATAATCATAACTTAAAACATGAAACTTTGTGGCATTCACACATAATCATAGAGAATCATTTCTTGTTAGTCAAGACTCATTGCCAAGACTATCTTAGTGGACAAAGTCCCTTTCTGAACCGAGTCACCCTCGTTTCAGTCCTGTTTCACTGAACCGGTATAACCTACCGTTCCAGCCATGTCTATCTCATGAGATATAAAATCTTTACCCAATGCATTGGAGGGAGATATAGGTCCCACCCATCTTATAATGAATCATTTCTTATGTGTGCCACATAATCATAAACCATACATCATCGCATAACACATGTAACAAAAATGGGATTCTTGAAACATCATGACATCATAAAACAAATCATATAAGGAAAATGACTTCATAAAAATAATTCCCTCACAACATAATCAAATCAATGTAATTAAAGGGATAAAAACAGAACCCTTTATTATCTTAGATGGAAAATAATTTTGATAAAACACTTGAACTCCATTCTTGAGGGAAATATCCTTTCTTCTTCAAAAACACTTTTCTTTTCTTAACATGTCATACAATTATAAACTAAAAGAAGTTGATTAAAAATAAACTTGAAAACTTGTAAAGGAATCTTCTTGGAAATAATGTTTTAAAAATCCATTCATGCCGTATAAGTTAAAAAAACATTCTTCGTACTTTTTTCAGAAAAGTCAAAAAGTACCTCGTACGAAAAAAACGACAAAAGATTCCTTTCATATTCTTTACTAAAAACTCACTGAAGGGTAAAATTGGATTTAAAATATTGTAAGTGGATGGAAACAATATTAAATATTGAGGGAACATGGATGTGGATGATAAAATACACCCCAGTAAATACCAAAGTATAAACAATCTCGAATAAAAATGAGATTGTGATATTTCCCTTACCTTAGGTCTGATTTTCTTTGTATGTGTCCGAAGATCCTGTATAATGGTTTAAATAATGTTATTTACTTATTCTAGAATCATACATATTGATATGATATCATATATGGTCATATTCTTAGCTTCTTGTTAGTAATATTTCATTGTTACTTGTAACTCGGGTCCTTATTTCCTTTTGTTCTTATGCATGTTTTGCCGAATAAATTCTTATTCTTCTTTTAAGGTTATAGATACCTTATATCCAGAATGGTACTAGTGTAACATATATCATATTTATTCATTCAATTCATTTATATAATTACTATGTAATGATGATCATGTAGAACGAGTCGCATCACATCGTGGAGACGGTATTCCGTACGTACGCATGAGTGATGATATTGTTAATATGATCGTGGAACTGTATTGGAGTATATATATATTATTTAAGTATCAATATTACTTTATAATAATGATAAATAGTTACTCATTACACCATTATACCCATCCTTGTAAGGTGATGGTGGAAAATAGATTACACCACGACGTGGAGACGGTATTCCGTACGTACGCACGCGCGGTGATTTCATTTTTCCGTAGGATGGATAGAAGGTGAATTAGGGTTGTTTCATATTTATAATAACATATAAGTATGTAAGTAATACTGATGTTATTACTTTATCATGAAACAACTAAAGAAGAAGAAGAAGTTGAAGAAGAAAGAAATTGAAAAGATTAGTAATGGATATTACCTCTTCTATGGAACGCCTCTTTGAATCCTCCACTTAGGGAACTAAGATTGGTCTTTGAAAAAGACAAGGACCTCTAGGATTATTCTAGGGAAGTGGAGAGGAGAAAATGGCAGGGGTTGGCCGAGCTTGAGTGCTCAAATTGGTGTGAGGAGGAGGGGGAGGAGTTGCCCTTTTATAAGGGAGGAGAGGGGCACCTTAGGAATATCTCAAAATATTATTTTATATTAAAGTTAAAATCGGTTTATAATGGTTCCAAAGGGTCTTATTTAGAAGCTAAAGTGGGGATGGGTCGAAATACTATCAACCAATAGGATTTAGACAAGTTTAAGTTATTATTTTAACCTTATCAATTAGATTTAACTCTAAGTTAAATAATTTAACTTTTACCGTGTCTTTGTTTTTCTTACACTATATGGTTAATACACTTACTATAACATGCCAAAAGAACCCCAAATTGTTTATTATTAATATATATATCCTTATCTAAGTCATTTGGCCGAACCATAGATTTTTAGGAATAAAATAACAATTAATAATATAATATTTGATTTAAAAACTATTTTGTGTCAATTTTGACACTATTTGATATATGATTTTTTTGAAAGTCATAACAGAATTATATGTTCGAAAAAAGTTGATTAAATCAACAATACTATATCATAGTAACCTAGAAAATTAGTGGGATGCATAAAAAGTCTCAAATTACATTTATTTTGGTGTTTATAACATCAATTATGTTAATATTTCATTAATAAGATAATTACTGCATCATCATTGTGTCATAAATAAATTAAATTATTTAATGTCTAAAAATTATAAATAAAATACAATTATGTAGGAAATCTTTTTATCTTTCTAATGAATATTTATAGTCGAATTTATCATTTGTATAACCCCATATTAAAAATGATTTACTTATTAAGCTTTGATTTTAACTATTTTAACCCTTCTTTAAATAAATTAATAATAAATGTCCTAATCTAATCCAAGTGGGCCTAAATGATAATATTTTACACTTAAGGTTGTTTTTGGTCGAGATACACTTGTCCAATAGGATTAGAAAATGTGTTAGGGTAATATTAATATCATTTTTACCATTAATTACCCTATTTACTTTTAACCGTGGTAAATAAAAGTAAAAAGTTACTATTCACCAAAAATTATTTTCATCTCATTGAACCACATTTTATTTACTGACATCAACCGTGTCTCTCGGATTTTTGAAATTCCATTCACAGAAGCGGTAAAATTAAGATTTATGAAAAAATTAATTTTTTTAACTACCACTTAGTAGTTTCACTATTCATTAAAAATTGATGTTTTTCAGAAAAAAGCCAAAATTTCACCCTAGGCTAATTTTGATATTATGAATCCAAAAATGAATTCCATTTTGAAAAATAAAATTACAAAATTTCAAAAAGTGGTTCTTACTATTCATAACGGCTAGTTTTAATAATATTTTAATAGCGTATTGTTGTTTAGTGAAACTCGTTATTGCGTACTACACACGCTATTGAGGAAGGTCGTGATTGCGTGTAATGCAAGGCAAATCAAGGATGCGTGTTGTGCAAGATCCTTTTGGTGTAGCGTACAACACAAGACATTAGTGAAATTAAAAAGAATATTTTTCATAAAATCTCGGGCTGTTACAGACGTACCACGTACAGCTTTCCAGAGTCGGTATGGGTTGTTTGAGTTTGTTTTAATGCCTTTAGGCTAGACTAATGCACCAACGGTGTTTATGACTTTGATGAACCGAATATTTCACTCCTATCTATATCAGTCTGTGATTTTCTTTCTTGACAATATCTTAGTGTACTCAAAAACACCTAATGATCGTGCCCAACATCTTGAAATTGTCTTTGGTATGCTAAGAGAGCCTTGGCTATACGCCAAGCTATCAAAGTGTCAATTCTAGATAGGTGAGGTGCATTTTCTAGGACACATTATTTCGGAGGCAGGTGTGATAGTGGATCCAGAGAAAGTGCAGGCTGTTGTATCTTGGGAGTAGCCCAAGAGTGTTTCTGATGTTTGGAGTTTTCTAGGTTTGGCCTGGTATTACCGAAGATTCATTCAGGATTTATCTCGCTTGGTAGCACCACTCTCGGGCTTAATCAAGAAAGGAATCAAGTTCGAGTGGTCTGAGGCTTGGGAGAACGCCTTCCAAGAGTTGAAGAAGCACTTGACGACCGCACCTATCTTGATATTACCTAAGTCGGGTATAAAGTACATCGTGTTTTGTGATGCATACGGAGTCAGACATGGGGCTGTGTTGATGCAGGATGAGTGGGTCATGGCTTATGGGTCAAGATAGTTGAGACCCCATGAGCGGAACTATCCCACTCGTGACCTTGAGTTGGATGCAGTGGTGTACGCCTTGAAGTGCTGGAGGCACTATCTGTTGGGATAACAGTTTTCTACATTTACCGAACAAAAGAGTTTAAAGTACATCTCCTCACAACGGGATCTGAATCTTCGGTAGTGAAGATGGGTTGAATATCTCCAGTATTTTGACTTTGAGTTGGTGTACATGCTGAGAAAGGGAAATAGTGTTGCTAATGCTCTAAGCAGGAAGGTTCAGAATCAGGTGGTTCAAGAGTCCAACACCTAGTGGAAGGTGATATCTTTGTTTGCAAAGATGCACCTGGTGGTATATGAGGAGAGTGGTCAGGTCACTCTTTCTTCCTTAACGGTGGAGTCGATGCTTTTGAGTCGAGTTAAGGAAGGCCAGTTTGATGATCCTGAGTGTTTGATCATGATGGAAAAGCTTAAAGGTGGGGATTTACCTTCTGGTTGGGTTGTCGGTGTGGACGGTGTTGTTCATGTTCCTGATCGTGTGGTTGTGCCAAGGTGTATGCAGGAAGAGTTGATGCATGAGGTCCATGCATCAAAGTGGGCAGTTCATCCTAGAATGACCAAGATGTACCATGATCTCTGAAGCCCATTTTGGTGGCCTGGAATTAAGAAGGGAGTTGTGGGATTTGTGGCACGGTGCCTTACCTGTCAGCAGGTGAAGGCTGAGCATCAACACCCATATCTTTTGTTTCATCCATTGACCATTCCATAATGGAAGTGGGATGATGTAATGATGCATTTTTTCATGGGTCTTCCATGGATGCCACAGAAGAATGATGCAATCTGGGTGGTTGTGGATCGGTTAATGAAAGTGGCTAAATTCTGGCCGATTTAGGAGATCTTTACAGTCGACCAGTTGGGTGAGATATATGTTTGGGAAATAGTGTGGTTTCATGGTGTTCCACGAACCATAGTTTTGGACCGAGATCCATGTTTCACCTCGTGTTTCTGGAAAGTGTTGACAAAGGCACTTGATACGCATGTGTTTTTGAGTACGGATTTCCACCCACAGACGGACGGGCAGTCGGAGCGTACCATCTATGTGTAGGAAGACATGTTAAGATCTTGTGTCTTTGAATTTGGTGGTTCATGGGAGAGGCACCTATCGTTATTTGAGTTCTGCCTACAACAACAGTTTTCAGGCTACGATTCAGATGGCACCATTTGAGGAACTCTACGGGAGGCCATGTAGATCTCCGTTGTGTTGGCTAGAGGTTGGTGAATCTGAGTTGTTGGGGCCAAGTCTCATGCAGGAGACATCAGAGAGAGTTAAGTTGATCAGGAAGTGGATGGATGTGGCTCAGAGTAGGAAGAAGTCATATGAAGATCAAAGGCATAGACCTCTTGAGTTTTCGAAGGGTGAAAATGTGTTCCTTCGGGTGTCCCCAAGGTTGGGTCACCGTCGTATTCGAAAGCAGGGTAAGTTGGCGCCCAGGTATATGGGACCTTTTGAGATTGTGGAGAGGATCAGACCAGTGGCTTACCGATTGGATCTTCCACAATGGTATGGTGGGATGCATAATGTGTTTCATGTGTCGAAGCTTCGACGATATCACCTTGACCCATATCACGTGGTTGATGTTGAGGATGTGGAGCATGAGGTTGATGCGTCCTTTGAGGAGCATCTAGTTCATGTGGTGGATCATAGTGAAAAGGTCTTTTGAGGAAAGTTTGTGCCATTAGTGTGAGTAATATGGCAGCATGGGAAATTTTAGGAAGAAACTTGGGAGTGGGAATCAAATATGCGGGTTCAGTGGCCAAAACTCTTCTCTTCGGTGGATCAATGTGGCTTGGAATCTTGGCTCGAGGACGAGCCGTTATAAGATGGGGAGGTTGTAAGATCCTGGTTTTTTGGAAAGGTATGTTTTTGTTATGTTTTTGTTGAATCCCTTGTTTCGGGCTTCAAGTGATGTCTTCTGAAAGTATGAGAGGCCTTGGGGGTGTTCCGGGGGCTCGGGGCACAAAAGAAAGGAAACCTAGGCAAGACAAGCCTAGGTTCACGGCCTACACACGGCCAGGGAAAATAGTGCGTCCTGTCTAGGTAAACCGTGCAACCCTCCTCCTCCATACAGTAGCATGCGCATGGTCTGCACACGGTTTTTTAAACCATGCGACTAAACCGTGTGGCCTCTTAATGTTGGGAAAAATTACAAAATTCCCCCCCCCCCCCAGGATTTTAAGAACCCACTCGGGATTTCCTCTCCATTCCTCCCTCTTCACCCTAGGAATGAACCAAATCGCCCAAGAGCTCCAAGAGGTTGATCTCCCTCATTTATAAGGCGTTTTTGGTGTCATTGGATGCCGATCGAAGCTTCGGGTAAGGCTAATCCCATCCTTGCTTCTCTTTTTGGTTAAGGGTTTTTATCTTCTCCCCTTATTTTTCTGAAACTCTAAAACCCCATCTTCTGGGTGAGTTCTAGGTTAAAGATCCAAAGGCTAGTCAGACTGCAGTAAGGACTCGATTGAGTGTGCTTTCAACCACAGTTTTGAGGTAGGTGGCCTACAAACATTATCCCATAGTTTATGGTGGATTTATGCATGTGTGGATTTTCCCATGGTTTCCATTAGTGAGATTTGATCAACTTTGATGTGTTTTGGAATAAATGGTGCTTATAAAGGGTAAATGGGAACCCTCAGAATCCCCATGGAATGCATTGAGAATGACTTGACCTAATTGGGGGCCATCCACAAGGTGTGCCAGCTTTTTCTGGGCTTAGGGATTGTTATTAAACAAGTTACCTTGTTGTAATAAATGGTAGAGCCCTTGACGAATATGGTGGCATGATTGGTTGAACTTGGCATAGAAGTTAAGTGATGCACCTAGCCTTGGCAATAACCTAAGGGTTATTTGGAATGGTTGAATGGTTGATTCATGGAAATGATGAATGGTTTAAATGGGTTAATGTGTAAACTGATTAAAGACCATAACGGGATAGGTTATGGGCCTAGTGTTGAATTCATAGTGAGATAGGAATAAAACATGGAAATTGGGTGAATGGTTGAATTATTTGAAAAGGTAATGTGTTAATTGGTTAAGGAATGATGTGAATTCCCATGTGGTTTGCTGTGAATGGTGTTTTTCAAAAGGGCATTGATATGGTGGGTTGATGATTACATATATATAAGCATGTACACATGCCTTGGTAGTGTGGGGTATGACTTGAGGATCTACGCCCATGGGTTGAGTGAATACTGATGCTCTGAACTCCATCGTAAATTCACGGGTTAGGAATGAGAACTGATGATCAATTCTCTTAACGGTTTCATCCACCCTGACTGAGGCTTTGATGTGAGGATATGGTTACTATGAGGGGGGGGGGTTGGTCATAGTGAGATAGGGTAATGATGTGTTTACCCCCTTGCATGTGATTGTTGGCCTTAGACCCATGTAACTTAATGTATGTGATTAACCCATGGAAATGTGATGAAATGGTAAGTGATGATAATTGGTGTGAAATTAATGGTAATGAAAGTGGAAATGGATTTGGATCTGAACTAGTTAATGGAACCTTAAATAATTACTTGGTAATTATCATTTATATTCCTTATTTTATGCACTACCTATTCATATTGTATATTTTGTAGACACCGTTGGTGGTGGCCTACTGAGTTGTACTCACACACTGCTCGGGCCTCCCTTGGGTACCCGAGAAGACTTCATGCTTTCAGGTCAGGAGAAGGGCAAGGGTCCTTTCTAGATAGTTGAGTGGACATGGGCAGCACTTGGTGGAGGATCTGGACTTGATGTTGGGACCATTTTGGAGATTTTGTTCGTTGCCTTATTTTGGGATTTTGTTCACTTGTAGTAGAACATTACATATTTATTGTTGGAAATGGTTGTTATACATGTTCCTCGTTTATTGATTATTTTTTCCGCTATTGGTTTATTTCTGTTGTGGCTTACTCTGATAAAAAAAGGGGGTATAGTCTCCCCACTTGACCACATAGACCCCTGCTGCTAGTCGGTAGCCTTTAGCATACGAGGAGGCGCGCTTAAGGTTATGTAACTACCCAGATCAGAGCATCGGTTTAGTGGATTCTGGGTTGGGGAAATTATAGTGCAGCCTATTGTACTATAATGTAGAACCCCATTGACTAAAAATTTCTATGTTGCATGCCCTACTCCATGGCCCAACTATACCTAAAAAATAAAGAATTCTCCAAATCCACTTGACCTCCTCTTATTTCGTGTTTTCTCCTCCACATCATATAAATCACCTGAAAATAAAGAGATATGTCTTAGCCCATGTTCTATGAAGTATCTAACCATTATATTTGTAGTACCATAAAAAAACCTCACCAAGGGTCCCTACACTATATCCCCCCTCCTTAATCCGTACCCACCCCATTATCGTTCAGCCCCTAGGATCCACATATAATCCCTACCAATTTAGGTAGTAGCACCTTCCTTCTCCGACCGAAAACCTCTAAACATCTTAGGATATCCTCTAGGCACCTTATTCAACAAATTCACTTCAAATAAATGGGATTGAATATGCAATCAATTATATTAGATACCTCCCAATCTATTTTGACCCTAAATAATCAAAAATAACCTTGACTAAAAGAGATAAAATTTCCATAGAACCATCACTTTTGATTCCTCACAAGGATCTCATATCAACCAAAAAACTTCCCCCAACCAAACAAAAAGTTCCACCTAAAATTTCACACAAAAACATCACCACACTAGCCATAACACTACATTTCAACTGAACCATATTCAAAATCATCTCATCCTCTACATATCCCAAGCCAATAACCACCACAACCAATAAACTTCACTACCCCGAATAGATAAATCAAGGAATTCTATATTCTATGTCAAGATATTATCTTTTTTAGGTAGAACTAACTCCCCCATACAATTTTATCATGTTAAATTATAAAGATTGCTAATTGGGATCCAGGTTATCATACTTTCATAGGTCGGAAGATATATCACACATCACACATTAGAAAAATAATAAAAAAAATATATAAGTGCATCTCATAAAACTATGAGATCCAAAAATCATAAGGTAAAATATAGAAAAAAACTCCAAAAAAATTCTAGTTATTAGGAACACATTTATTTCTATCGCTCCTAAATACACACCTTCATGCCACCAAAGCACTATAATACAAGAACTGATGGGATGGATTATCAATGTAGAACCTTCTCTCAATGATCCTGAATCACCACTAGACACTCTATGAAAACCATGTCATCATTGATATTAAAATCTCCCTTGTCAATGACATGGGAATCCTCATGATTATACTGACATGAATGATTGATGTGGAAGATTTTATGAATCTGGTTTAGTCATGGCGGGAGTTCGAATTGATAGGAAACCTCAAAAATGTGTTCAAACAACTCAAGAGGCCCAAAAACAGAGGTTATCACTTTCTCCACATCCAAACCTCCATTTCCCACATCAAGGGGAAACATTTTAGAACACATGGTATATAACCTCAAACTGCAAGGGCCTCCTCCTACTTTCATCACATCAATAAAATGTTGATCCTTTTTTTCATGGTCTACACCAATCAAAACTAAGAAATGATGACTCTGGAGCCTCATCCTAGCACAACGGGTAATGAAATGCTCATCCATAAAAATATGTTAATGGGGATTATCTTATTGATGAGTGATATGAATTATTATAATCAAACTCTAAGAAATTTTTTTTCCAGACCCATGATAAACTAAGGTCTAAAATTAAAACCCACAACATATCAAATACTGTTTGGATACTCTGTTCTATCTATTCATCTATTTGAGGGTGGAAAGTAGTATGAAGGCACAACATAGTGCAAAAGAGAATGATGAAATACCCTCTATAATCATGAGGTAAAACATGAATCCCAGTAAAATATAGTGGACCTCATAACCTCATACAACCACGCCACCTCATCTAGTTATTAAATATGCAAAATTCATGTGCACCATGTCATAGGGGAAGATAAAATATTGTGTCCTAAATGATCCCCCAAGTCTATATTACATACCATGTTCAACAATAACTAGTTCTATTCCAACCCATGTAATCCTTACTATTCCTTACTCCAAAAACCATCCAATCTTTCAATCATCACCAATGATACTACTCTATCAAGACACCCTTCATCCTAAGACACCCATCCTGAGTTGGTAATGATGAAAGGGAGATAATGACCCTAGAATTCCACCTCCAATAGGACTTGGGTTGGTGACTAGTACTGAGGGTATATAAATCTTTATATGGGAGGAAATACCCTCTACATAAATTTAGGATCAATAGATAAGATATCAGTGATCAATAAACGTAATGGTGCACCAAAAGATAAAAGAAACCAAAACTATAAAAAAATGCATGTTTATGAAATTGATATAGAAAAAAGACTCCAAAAATAGTCATATAGAATAGCTAAGGTATCAACCTAGAAATAATCCAACATTTTGGACTATTAATATCTAGGACTGTCCATGTCCTCCACCTGGAAACTTTTAAATAGTTTTACAGACATATGGTGATCATACAAGTATACTTAGTAGCGAAACCAAATTCTCCCGCACGCATTCCAAATAATAATATTAATGAAACTTTGAGAAAATACTAAAACCCACATACCCTAAATAAATCAACTAACTAATCCCAATCTCACCAAGTCATTCTCACTAAATATTAAAAAACAACTATAATAACATAATATGAATCGTATCTATAAAAGGTACCCTACACCACTTTTTCACAAATTTTACACTCTCACAACCCAATATTGTATGTCATATCACTTTCCTATCTTCCATATAACTATCACATACCACTACCCCATATCTTGTTCACATCACATCTCACCCAAAAACACCAAGGTCATCATGTCTCACTGCCCCACAATGTGATCAAATATCTAAAGTAGTAGGGTATCAGAAGTAGGAAGTACATCAATCACGTTCTCACTTCCTACCATGCATGACTCTCATAACATCATATCTATCTTGAAGACAATTGGTCCATACCACAACCATATATTGATGGTGCACATTTGACTTATGGTCATCACATCCCATTCATATCAATATTTCCTATGAGATAGATCAGTGAAGATTGGTTAGCCAACCATCCATCCTTTCTATTGAGATGTTGGGACCCCCCCACCATATATATATATATATATATATTGGTGTCAGTACATAGTACTTGACTCAGGTTGGATGCATATGTAAATCTTACTTAAATACATGGTATATATAATAGTTGCATTAAATCTAAACTAATGGGTTTATAACAAGCACTAACTAACAAAAAATTCCATCAATTTCATTGCCAACACTAAATACATAACACCACACCACTAGTTTTAATCCATTTTCTACACCCCATTTTCTAACCCACTTCATTATTCTAATCCATTATTAATTCAAACATTCCTTAATCATTCAAATTAATTTCCAATTCAACATTTATCATTTAATTCAAAAACTAATCGTGAAACCACAACAACATAACTCACCAAAAAAATTAATATAACATAATAATTCTTAATTAGACCAACCCCAAAACACCACCATCTCACAACCACTTCATATGAAAATTTACATCATACTGCCACACCATAGCATGACCACAAAAACCTATCACATTTCATCCCTACAACTGACAATCACTGTGATCAATGGGAACACCCTACTAGAATAGAATTAAAAATTCACTATATCCACTTATAAAAAACTAAAAACCCTTGAATTACCTTCAAATAACCATTCCAAAGTTAAGAAAATGGATGAAAATAGAATAATAATGAGAAGTGAACTCACCTAAACCACCATAGATCAATCTACAAGTACTATGGTTGAAATCAAATGAGAATGGGAGAACTTTTATCCTTATGATACAGTGGGGTTGTTCATGAAATAAGGGGAATTAAGTATTAATATTGAATTTTGAATGGTTTTTTAAATTATAAGATGTGTATAATTTCTTAGAACATGACACAACCCAAGAAACCATGTTGTATAATGTTTAAAAATAAGGAGGACCCCAGTGTAGTTGGGATAACCAAGAAACATGTTGGGTGGTCAAGGTTTATTTGAGAAACACATTTAACCATGAATATTAGATCCCATTTATAGGGAAGGGAACCAGGGAGCATCCTTTGAAATTAAACCAAATACCCCCAATAACTGGAAAGGTAAATATAATATCCCTTACACCTTATCACAACTATTGATGAAAAGGAATAGCCTCAAACTCCACCTAAGCCTCCTCTTACACTATAGATTCCCCTCTATGCTACAACAATAACCTACTTAGAAGGACATATTCTCAAACCCATGCTCTAAGGCATTTCTACCCCCATATTTGAAGCATCATTGAAAAAAATTCTTCATGGTACCTATTTCACAGCATTCCTCTTTAATCCATAGACAACCCATTATGGTGAATCATATTTGATCCACAATACAACCCTACCAAAATATATAGTAGAACCATCCTCCCCCTCTAAAAATCCTCTAAACATCTTAGGAAATACTACAGAAACCTTTATAATCTCAATTCAGCACAATTTAATGTGATGGAAGGTTTAGGATTTTATATTAATAGTTTTTAAATCACCTTATATGTGCTCTTTCTAAATAATCCATTTAGGATATAATGTTTTCTGGTGTCAAATTTTCATTTTCTTTTATGTGATACCATTTGAAGAAAAATTAAAACCAATTTACATCCCATGATTTATTTATGATAAGATAAATTATTATTTTTAAGTGGAAATCATATGTATGGATGATGATGGGTGGGATCATATAGTTCTGTACAATTTATTGGTTTAGGATTATATTTCATGAAGAAAAATGGGTACATGGATGGATTTATCCAAATCAAAAGGGTTAAAATTAGGATTTATCTCAATCCAAAGGGGTACTTGGGATGTTTTATCCCATGGCCAGGGGTATATGAGATGATTATCCCAATCCCATGATAGAACATGGGTGGTTATCCTTAGCCTAATATGTGATGAATTTATTGTTGTATTTCTTTAACATATGGTTTCTATGATTACTTTTATGCCAAATTCTTTTGAAATACTCATATGCCAATGATTAGTCTCCTTCAATCATGTTTAATGTATCATGATTATACATAATTTTTCATTGGTAAATTTTGTTCATTTATATTTATATACCCTTCTATCATGACATATAGAAAAATATTGTAGTTCAGTGATATATTTCATAAGATATTTCTCCCCTTCCCCTTTATTATCTTATTCTTATTATTTATCCCTTAATGAAAGTTGATTGGTTTTTCCTTACTGAGTTTTTAAGCATACCCCTTTCCAATTTTTTCCTTTCATCATATTATAAAGATAACTATAAACTTTAGATGTCATATAAGGGAGTCTATAGGAGTTTTATTGTGCATAATTCATTGTATATCATTATTTTTATGTATATAATATCTAAGACACTAAAAATTTAGGCCCCTATGTATTGTGACTATTTCAGATATATTTTATTTAAATCATGAGATTAATATAATATTTAAGAAATGTATTTATTTGGTCTCATTATTTAGTATCAAATAAGCGATTAGTTATTTTAGTATTATTTTAGATAAAAATAACTAAACCCATTAGGATAAGTTTAATGGATGATTCTATGTATAGGATAATATCCTAACATTTTTGTAAAATAGAGATTATGTGGTTCTCCTATACATTAAATCCTTATCTAAATACTAAATGTGGATATACCCTTTGGAAATAATGTTTCAAGGGGTAATAAACATGAAAAGGTCATGTTTTCTATTTACTCAATTGTAACCTACTGCTTGAAAAGGAGGCCTAACAACACACTAAGTTTGACACTCCTGAGGAATATGATTTGGTTAGTAAACATTCTTACCATTTTTTATTTTTTGAATAACTAAATATCTCCTTTAGATAAATAAGTAGGGTGATTCCAAATTATAACATAGATTAAAACCTAGATATTCATAATTTAGTTTACATATCTCACTTATGTGTTACATGTTCTTGGATAATAGTTTTAGTTCTTTTTATTTAATAATTTATCATTTATAACCTTCCATTATTTAATGTATTGGATGTAACCAAGAGGAATTGAGTCTAAAATGGATACAATGGACTATTTAAATATTTTCACATTAAAAACATAATTGGATGAAAAATGGAGTGAAAAACTTCATGAAAAAAGATATCAAAGTTTATGAATAATAATGAAGTCCATTATTATATCTAAAATGTACCAAGGAATGAGAATCTTACTATCAGGTTTTCCAAGAATCAATGAACATCATTCTTCCATTATTCTCTTAATTTAGTAATTGATGAGTAATTTCTCAATACTATATAAAATATATTTTCCATTCAATATATATCATATCAAGAAATGTTTTTTTCTATTTGTATATCATATAAAAGGTGAAGTTGATCAATCATGTACCTTAATCAAGAACATAAATACAATTAAAAAAATTGATTCCATTAAATATAAAGAGTTTAAATATATATTATTTAGTAAATTTTTTCCCCAAATTCATCATAAAAAATAGTGGGAGAATTACTTATGTTGAAAAAACGTTGATTCTATTAGTACATACAAATCAAAAATCACCTGAATTTTAAGGTACAACTATATTTTTATAAATGTCCATGAAAGTAAGTTCAATCATTCCTTTTGTTATTTAAATCCTAATCTACAAAAAAAACATTTTCTATAAGGGATTTTGGAATCTATGCAGATATTTTTCAATGTGAACTTAAACATGAAATGGAAACTTGAGACTAACATTATTCTCATTGTTTAATGGGGAATAATATAAAAATGTATTTATATTTTAATTAAAGTGATAATATCATATATGGGAGAAAATCATCTTTTGGCATGCAGGAAATGTTGGAGGAACCATAAAGTGTACTATATCCAATGAACAAGTAGGTGTTCTAAGTGTAGAAGAGAAGGTCATCGATAAGATGAACATAAAAGACATATGAAGAGACAAAGTAATGAAATTTATTGATGGAATTTCAATCTTAATGATACAGCCTCAATCTAATGTTTTAATTCTATAGAGTGGGGAAATTTTTCCACCATGTAAACTGAACCAACGGTTGATGGAAATACTCAATGTGAACATCCACCTAATCCAATTGAACATGGATAAACCTATTCAATCACCAAAAATGAAGTAGATTATGATAATGAAGTGGATAATTATAATTAATGAGTAATTATCATCCATTATTGATTTTTGGATGTATTATTTGATTCTAATTCTAGTAACTCTAGTATATCCACTATGTTTTGAAAACCTCAAATCAACACCCCAATGATTCTATGATATCAAGAAAAATATCCCTTATAATATGTCCAAATTTGGGGTTTATAAAATATGCTTTATCAAAGTCATATTAACCCATGTTTAATAGAATTGGAAGTGATTTTGGAAATGTGTTGACTATCTTCATGTAGAATTCATAATAATCAACCAAAATATTAAATCACATTTTATATATCAAACTAATATATGTTAATATATCAATTAAAGGATGACTAATATATCTCTCAGAAAGGTAATTATATTACAGAAGTAATGATACCTAACCTATGGTATGTTTAGATCAAATAATGGGGGATAAAATCAGTATTGAGATTAACCTATTCTAAAGGAAAATGATATATTACCTTTGTTAGTTGGTATCACTCTATATATTATATCCTGATTTGAGTATATATCATAGATACCATCATTTCAATTTAATAGTATGTGATAATTAAAATTGAGAGGATGAAATATATTTAATTGGAGGTAGAATGTAACACCTATGTATTTTTTAATATATTTCTTAAAATAGATTGTTTGTTTGAT
Organism: Viscum album; assembly: GCA_963277665.1. Lineage (NCBI taxonomy): Eukaryota > Viridiplantae > Streptophyta > Magnoliopsida > Santalales > Viscaceae > Viscum > Viscum album. Next base: position 1,939,071,785 of record OY728140.1, on the reverse strand, counting down.
ATATTTCTCCATAAGTGACAATATACTTAAATGAAATCCATGATACATTTATATAGATATATATAATATAAATATTAAAACCTAGATATTTAATTACAATGAATGATTAAGAGTAACTATAATATGAAATATAAGTATAATAAAAATAAAATATACATATTTAATAAGATTTACAAGTACTAGTGTGATGATTCGAAAAGAAAATTGATTTTATTATTTAGTGGGAAGTTTGTTTTGAGGATTAAAGAACATAATGGGATTATATTGGTTTGGAAAACCAAAAATTGTTTTCTATATAAGTTTCAAGGTGTGGGTGATGACCTAGGGGTCTGGGAGGATGCTATAAGAAGGACATAGTGGTTGGGAAGCTTTAGGTGGGGTGTTATTAGGATTTCAGGTCATGAATCATAGATTAACAGTTTAAATTGTCAAAATAAAGTGAAACCCCTTTCACTTAAGATTTCAAAATTAAATCTAGGACTTATTTTTTGAAATGAAAATTACGTTCCTTTATGGGGACCCCCTCCCATTTTCTGAGTTCAATGGATGTGTGCGGTAGGGTAGTGACCAATGTTCCTCCCCCTCTTCTCCCCTCCATTCATGGCCATTCATTGTGTGAACGAATGAATGATCTAGGTAATTTAACCCTCTAATATCCCTCCACTCCTCCCATAATCATTATATACTATTTCAATATAGTTATGGTTTATCAATTTTATAGTTATTTCCCCTAAGTATGGTGAATTAAACCCTCTTTTATCATTATTTCAGGCACCCATCTAGAGGATTTCCTGGGTTGACGTTCATCTTATGCCATTCATCATTTTGTCCTAGGTACACCATTTTATGGATTTATTTAATCTTTTCAACTAAATTTCATTTAATTTGGTGAATGTTTTACCATTTTATGATATATATTTTTTAGGAGAATTATTTGGGGGCCAGTTTCAGACCTCCCACAGGTTGTTGGACTTGGTTTTGGTGTGGAATAACGACATGATGAGATTTTGGAATTTATGACAATTTGATATAAACTATAAAAATAAATATTTTTAACTAATTATTTATAATTTTATAATATGTAATTTATTCTGTCCTATTGGATTGAGGTAGGATCTTAGGAGGCGGTATGGGCTCGGTCGAGTCTCATATGAGCTTGGGCAATGAGATATCGATCTGAGGATTAACTAAAATATTTTGAATATGAGGTAGTTTTTCCTAGAACTGACCCTATGGATTATTAATGATGCAAATATACATGTAGGTGTTTTTCCTAGCCTATGTGGAGATGGACCCTATTTTTATTAAAATGGTTTTTTTAATTTATATAGTTGAATTTAAATTTAGTTATTAAATTGTGTGAGAGCCCAAATTGAAAGAGAAAGTTTACAAGTCCACTAAGGTCCAAGGTAACTATTTTGATTCTTGGACACTAATGTAAATGGCCTAGATTAATAGGTAACCTAGACACTAAGACACCTCTTAGAGGGGTTGTGTAATGAATTTAGATATATGGACTTGGTAGGTTAAGTGAGGACCCTTGATACGTGTTTAGCCTAGGTGGATTGACCATGGGTAGAATGGACATGGGCTTGTTTAGTTGACCAGACTGGAGAGATCCAAGACATAGAGATGGGTCTTATTCCATATATCAAGACTATTTCTAGTGATTCATACCACTAAATCATTTGACACTATGACAGGACCTTGATGATGTTGAGGGATGAGATTTCCTCTGAGCATTGGGTGAAGGGTTGACATACTAGTTGTGACCAAGGATCCTTAGTGGGATGCCTCATTTATAGTAAAATCCTAGGAGACCCCATGGCTGTACCACGTCATGAAATGACCATGAGATGGTGTATGCGGTTATGGGTATAGATTATTGTGGGTTTCACATAAAAGTCATACTGAACATGTCACACTGAGGTGATGTGTATTGTGGGAATGAGCGTAAGAATTTGGTCATCCCCTATTATTATTTATACTTTCACTTATCTAATTTTATATACTTATGGACACTCAGAAACACATCCTAGGGCATGGGAAATATTCCAAGTGTGAAAAAGGTATGATATATTATCAGAGGACCTTCATGGGATTCATCCTTGGGCCTCATGAGATATTAATGTGATATGGATTAGACATGATGATGTCACCTTGGATTCATAGTTCTTCCTTTAATCAAGCTATTGAGCCACCTAATGATTGGTTAGGATACCTAGATTAGAACTTGATTCAATATATAATTCCATTGACACATTGGGTCTTTAGGATGGAAATATTTTCTAGGGTCCAACCATTAATTCATGAGGGATTGTGATTAATTGTATTATTTTTATGAAGATGATTATTGTGTGATGTCTAGTTCCACCCTAGGATTCAGCTAGTCAAACTTGATGACGTCAATTGTACATGATCTGGATTCCTAGATTTCCTAGTATCCATCTATTTAGCATGGTGATTTGGGGGATTTTCATAGTCAATGATATCCCAAGACACCAATATTCTTCCTAGATCCGTTCAATATTCTTAAAGTTTGGACGGATTCCTAGGATGCCTATAATTGGTTCAAGGGGAATTTCATGATTAGTTATCTGTTTGAGCCTGAGAATTGGGGATACCTAGGTTACCCCCAGGGATTTAATATTTATATAGAGGTATCTTCATCACAATATGCTCAGAGACACCCTAGTGTTGGATAAAGAAAGTAGAGTTAAACTAGGTCTTAGACCTAAGGATCAATTTTTTTATTTATTTAGTTTTTCAATAGTTATGTATTTATTAGGAGCATGTCAAATGAACATATACCTTCCTTTATTGGGTAGTTTGGGGTCTCATTAGTGGTTCCCTATTGGGTTATGTAATCACACCCTACTCAAGACTCCATTTCACTAGGGTCAACGAGAAGAATCTCACCTCGTTGTAGGCACAAGTTGGTATGAGGGATCAGATTGATTAATAGGGATGTCTCATATGTGAACCTAGATCTTTGGTTATAGTATGGTTCATAGTTTTAGAAGATTAATTTGATTTATATTTATTATTCTATTATTATCCTATATATGTGATTGGACCAGTGGTTTATTGGTCTTGTATGACTATATGCTTGTTCAATACTCATAGTATTATTGAATAGACATCATGTTTAACAGTACACATTGATATATGGGGTCTAGTCTCCCAACAATACAACCATAGACCCCTGCTACAAGTTGGTAGCATCTAGAGTATGGGAGGAAAGCCTGAGGTCATATTATGAACTGATCAAATTCATTAATCATGTTTCATCATAACCCAGACATTATAAATTTTAATACTAATGGCATTCACTCATTGTAGCTAAAACAACTAATAAAATCATTTTTTGATCAAATATATATTTTTCATCAATTAGGGATTTATTTCGTAAAAATAAGTATATTATGATTAAATATAATATTAGTTATTAAATATATGAATAATACATTACCAATAAATTTTTAGTAATTTATTGGAAATAATAATAAATAATAGTTTACTTTTTAAAAACCTTCTTTACAATATGACCAGCTTTAAACTATATTTTGTGATTTTATTTAAATATTGAATAATAAATGTTTAGAAATTTACTTTTTAAAAAATAAACATTATATTTTGATTAATAATAATAATATATGCTAAATATGGATTTTTTATATTTTTCTAAAATAATTTAGTTTTGGGTGAATATTAAAAAATACCATTTTTGAAAATATCAAGTCTTTTATGACATCACTTGAATATAATCATATCCCAACATTTAAGAAACCCTTTTTATTGAAAAAATATATTAATTATAAGTAAATTTATATATTCTAAAATATTATTCTTAAATTATAATCAAATATTGTATATTTTAGAACATAAGTAATATTTTCTCAAAAATTGTTTTTCAACATTATAGATTAGTATTTTTAACAATGATTTTGTTGCATTTATAAATTGAATAAAATTTAATGTATTTAAAAAATCTAATTACTTATTCCAAATTATCTATTAACAACCTCTTCATTTTTAACCATGAAGATTAAGGTACCATTGGTAAAAAAAGTTTACCATAGTAAAAGTTTAAATGGAAAACGTAATAATTTAAGGGGTAAAGGGATTGAAACATGTTTCTAATTGAGTGGTTGAGGTGTTGATCAAAATTTTATATTCAATTATCAATTATTTCCCAACTCTTTATCTACTTTAATATTTACTACATATTATTGAAACAGTTTGGGTATTTACAAAAAATGTCATCCCTTTTCCCTTATAAAAGGGGAACTCCTATCCTTATTTCCTCTCACCCAAAACCCATTATCATTAGCACAAACTCTACAAATGATTATCCCAAACACTCCTATAAGCATTAATGGGGTATTTTTATTCTCAAATGTCCATCTATCAAAGGTTTAATCCCCTTTCACTGAGAATATAATCCAAGTAATAAGGTATAGATTTCAAACTGATCCTCCCTCTTTATTATTTATTTATGTTATTTTTTCTTCCTCGAATTTATTTTCTCCATATTATAATGATAACATGAGTACAATTTTTATATAGGTGTTTTTTTAGTAATAGTTCATGAATTAACCCCCCCCCCCCCTTCATTCCATTAATACAAATTAATACACAATCCATGTGTTCTATAGATAACTGCCACCAATACGTGGGTTTTATTTTCCATCACCACCATAAAAGGATAGTCCAAATAGGCAGTTAATATAAATTTTTATTTATTTATGACATATTCTAAATTCATCAATGATAAATCATATTAATAATATTTTTCATTTTATAGAAAATTAAATCAGCATCCATGCATATGTTTGGACCACCACCTCCATGGAATGATCAATTTATGATTTTAATCTCATCACTACCTTACATGGTTAGTCATTATACGATTTTTAATGTATAAATATAATTTATTAGAAATTAGTAATGTCATAGTAATGGAAATTTAATAAACTATTAATGATATGAATGATAAAAAATCATTATTATAAACAAATATGTATAAACAAATAACATAATTATTTGACCAAATACCCTTATAGAATATTTTTTCATCACTATTCATCATGTATTTTATAATAGCAAGAGAAATAAATATTTTTTAAATTCCTCCCATGATTCCTTGATTGAAGGTCAATTAGAATCACTAGTTTTAATAAAAAAATGCATGCATTAATATAAGTAAAAGTAATAAAAAATGTTAAAATCATATTATTTAATATAGAACTTTTATAATATCCATTGATTAATCATCTAATCACACATACCCATTGGAACATACTCCCATGATAACCTCGTATTTTTAAAATGGACTCTTTGTATAATAAAATATTAACCAATTGATTTATGTGATAAAATATAGGGATAATTTTATAAATTAATTATAGGTAAATTAATGATATTGAAAATATTAATATGTATTTTTTAAATACTTCTATATAAATGTAATCTGAAACTATTATTTTGTCTGATATATATGAGGTATGTCGGTAATTATTTGTTATAGCACTTTATTTTGTGAAAATATTAGGGGGTTAGGAAATTATTAATTTAAATATGTAATTCTAAATATTGAATTTATTTATTTCATATCTTAAACATCTTTAGAGGTAAAATGTATTATATGGTTCACATATATAAATGGGTCTTGCTTTCATAAAACATTGAATATGTATGTCTTTTTTTGTTACATGGACATATTTCTTAAATTATGTTACTTTTTTATAAAACATATATATATATATATATATATATATGAGCATATCCTTTCTTTTATTATGTTTAAGGAGATGTTTCTATTGTTCCTTATTTCTTGTCTGAGTTGTTATGCATGATAATATTTTAGGAACCATTCCATACTAAACACTTAGTTTACTACTTATATAATCTATTTATTAGCCAGTCTCGACTACATCCATTCTTGGTTTGTAACCTATGATGTTTAGACCATAGTATATAAACATGTTCATGTTTGATATATATTATTGTCTTTTATATTATAATTATCATATGGACAAGTTTATCAATTATATCATATACATTCATTATTGTATGGTAGTATGTATAGTTCATCATCATTGATATAATAGAATTCAAAACTATGCTTTTATATATATTGTTTTTGGACATCAATCTTATTTTAGTACTTTTATCAAAATATATATAACAATTTTTTATGAAAATGGATAGAATTTGGATGTATTAAATAGATCAAATCACAATAATGTTTCAAGGAAAGTTGGTTAGTTTTCTAGATTTTTCATATTCATATGCTTCATATAGTGGTATTAAACTCTTACCATGTTATAATTGTGTTGTAATACCATGGATATGTCATGAAGAATTAGATACAATATAATAATATATTTCAAAAAAACTACAATCTATGGTATTATAATGGTAAGAATAGAAAATATTTAAAATGATCACGATCGGAATGAGAGGACGGGATTGGAGAATTTATTTGATGACTGATTTCCATTTGTTTTTCATCGTGAGAAATAAAGGATTCCAATCTAGGAAGAATTAGATACAATCACACATGATTAATGTAATGAAAATTATGATGTTGACAGGGTGAAATTTTGAATGATGATTCCATGAATCCAGTATATCATAAATGTGGTAAAATGAAAAAGATATAATTTTTAAGGTAACCCTTTCATTGTAAAACCTTGTATGGGATATCAAATATGGACATCAATTATATTCATAACATTTTGAAGGTCTTACTTCTAGATGATGTAGTTATTCCCTCGAACTATTTTATGGAATGGAAGTAAATTATCAAATTTTGATTTTCTAAAAGTAAAATTAATTCTTCCCTGAATGATCACAAGTTATTTTAGGAGGAAACCACTAATGGAAATGATTATATAAAATACGTCACATCTTGATGGAATCCTAATAGTGAGGGAACACCATCTTATGCTCCATAGAAGTCAATTTCACACTTTCCATTAATTCCAAGACTCCAAAATATTTTCATGTCTGGTCAAATATCATTAAAAATGTGATGGAATGATAATGAGAGAAAGGAAAATGATCAGTCTGTTCATCCTATTAATTGATTATAATTGAAGAAATGTTATGATAAATGTCTTGATTTTGCAGATAATGTTTTTAATGTGTGGTTGGGTCTATCATGTGATGATTTTAATCCATTTTTTAGATTCTTACTTTTCATAGAACATGGCTAGTTTTAAACATATTTATAACCTTCCTCCATGTATGATGAGGAAAAAAGATTTGACATTCATGAGTATACTCATATTTTTACCTTCTGATCACAATAATGAAATAGATGTATAAATGAATCCTTTAATAAAAGAGTTTAAGAATATTTTGATTGTGGGAATTATCACATATTATCATGTTCAAAATATATATTTTATGTGTGTTGTGATTTTGTGGATGATAGATTATTCTTCTACTTACTCAATTATGTATTTGTAGAACACAAACAGAAAACTTTATTGTCCTATATTTATCAAGACTCGATGATCTATAAGACTTAAATATCGTCATAGATTCAATTTTTTGGGGCTTTAATGGTTCTTTCCAATGTATCATCTATATAGTAATAATCATAAATGGTTTGAAAATACCATAGAGATGGAAAATACACCTTAGTGTATGTCTGGAACTGATATTCTAAATGAATTGAGAGATTTTATTATTTCATTATGGAAAGTTCAAATCAAATTTATAAAGAATAATAATTCTTCAACTGAATAAAATTACCATTTGATGAATAAATGTATCTTATTTGAGTTTATTTATTAGTTAACCTACTTTTTACATCATTATTTAAATGTAATTCACATTGCAAAAATTATGTTGAATATTATACTTTCAATTATTATAAATGTAAAGGGGAAGGAAATATATTATTTATGGTCTATATGTGACTTAGTGGATTAGGGTATTATACCATAATTTCATCCCGTGTGTATCAGTGAAAACAAATATAAATTTAAATAAACCTATTTTGTGATGAAACATTCATAAAAAATCAATTTCTTGAAGTACTATAGACTGTCAAGGTTTATGATGTCTATTAAAGAAAAATATTAAAGCGGGACAATAGCAAAGATTTGAATCTGAAATCCTTAGAGGCTCGGGATTATCAAATCCTTTTACATATGTTGATTCCAATAGAAATATGTCATATATTTTCAAATAATATAAGTTTGACAGATATTTGATTGTTCCTTTTTATAGAGATCTTTGTTATAAAAAGTTATCTATGTCTTTCTTACAAAAATTGAATGAAGAGGAACCATTAATTTTGTGTGAGATATAATAAATTTTTCATCCATCATTTTTCACAAACATGTTGCATCTAACTATCCATATTATAACTAAAATACTGTTTAGAGGACCTATTAAATTTCATTGGATATATCCAACTAAAAGATATATATATGCATTTAAGTATTATTTCTAGAATAAGAATCATCTCAATGGATATATTGTGAATGATTACCTGGATTAATAATGTATTGATTTATCTTCACTATATTATTGATGTGACCATGAGACAAAACCGACCAATGAGAAATGAAGAAGAGAAATATGGTAAAAATTTGACCCATTTTCCATCACTTCCTCAAATATAAGAAATTCGAGGATTATATACATTGAATATATTAAGCCGTGGAAAGTGGGAGATGGAACATGAGAAAGTTTTCTTTAACTATGATTTTCACAAAGAATGCATCAAGTTAATAAATTGGAAATATATATGTTATATCTCCCCCATGTAATTGTAAATATGTTTTATGGTATTTTTTTATGGAACATAAATTACTAAAAATAGAAATAATTGTTTTTTATATTTATGAAGGAGAGATACTTTGTATAACAAAGTGTTTTCTTCTTGGTTGAAATTGTAAGTATAATAATTACTATAAAAACAAAAAAAGTTAATATTTAATTAATATTAATATTAATTTAAATTTTTGGATTTGGATTTTCCTGCTAACTTTGTCTCTATGGAAATAAGAGCATTAGATTTTGGTACTAATTATGATATTCATGAATGAAAATAAATTTTGATTGATAGGATCGAATTTATTATAATTGAAAAATTAATGAACATGAGAACACAACATGATTTTGTTATGGTGACTTCCACAACAGACTATTATTCCAATACATTAGAAATTATATATCAATTTGAAAATATATCTTATTGTGGAATCATTAAGAAAATAGTAATATTATATTATTTATCTAATGGTTTATTCTCTATGATGAAATGAAATTGGTTTTCTTTGATGATGATACGTGGAACATTAATTGATGACTTTAGATTTTGATTTTTTGACATAACTTTCACTCTCTCTACTAACGATCCTTATATATTTCCATTATTGGTGAAAAAAGTTTTTTATTTCAAAGATCATACTAGAAATTAATTAGGGGTCATTTAAATGATACCATTATATATTATTCCTAATGGTGGGGATGAAATTAACACCATCATTCCGCCAATGGACCCAATCAATTTATTACTTGTGATGACTCTAACAATTCAATTTTTAGAGTTGATTGTAAACATAAAGTTGTAGTGGGTAACATATAGAATCACCCATATGTGTTCTCAGTTATTTTGGTTTAGCTTTACTATGGTTTTTCAGGTTGGTACAATTCAAATTGTTTTACTATTGATTGCAAATATTTTGTACCCAATATGACATACATGTCCATGTTCAATATAAACTGGTAATAGTTTTATTTGATTTTCATTTTCTAATGTTTAATTAAACTATATTAAAACCTAAAAAACTAATTAAAATTGAATCAATCGAATTAAAAAAAATATGGATTGGACTAAAACATATTAAACTGAATAGAATGAAAATAAAAACCGATGAAATGAATTTCCTAACCAAAATAATGTAAAAATAACCTCACCCAAAATATGACTCAAATCACCTAGCCAAAAAATGGATAAATGAACTAATTAATTGACCAAATTGACCCAAATGACCAAACCCAAATGGAATTGGATTGAATTGAATATAGATTTAAAAAAAATATCATACCCATTCTAAATATACTGATTAGAACATGTTGATATTTCCTATGACGTGCCTTTTATGTCTTAATATTCTTGTCAATGAATATAATATGATTAGGTTATGTCACTATATGTTCTTTATTTTTATTAAAAAATGGTATTTGTTATTTAAGTCATGTCATGTATTCTTTCTTTATTGGATAACTTATTATTTATAAATTTCTAATTTAATTCATATTTGTTTTAAAATATAAGAAATGAAAAACAATAAAGAGGTATAATGGAAAAGGATGTCTAACAATAAATTCCACATAATAGGTATTGGAATTCCTACTATGGTTCTTGTTTTAAGTATTCTATTTCAAATATATATATCAAAAAGTTATAATATAATGTAATTTTTTTAATTTTAATCATGATCCATAACCCATGATATAATTATTAACTAATGTGGAAGTTATTCTCATTTAAAGGGTGCGAGGGCATGGTACTATAGCTTCTCACACCACTCATAATACCTGATCACCATGTCCCTTCATCTAATATAAAATCTATAAATATTTCTTATCACATAATGTCATTAGAGGATTAGGATATTTAGTATACCTCTAATATCCCCACCATTTAAATAATATCCTCATAATTTTTATTTTCCCTATCTAATGATGGCTCTCACTCCTTATCCATGTAATAATTTTCCATAGATATCTATTCCATTTTATTTTCTTTAATATCTATTTGATCCATACATTAATGTTAATTATCCTTTTAATTCTAATTTAAAAAATTTTTTAGACTCACAAAAAGACATTACACCCTACTACTTTTATACAGGTTGAGATTCCTTTAGATCATAATGAACCAACAGTACCCACAGGCCAAGCCGGCTGAAGTATATGTATGGAACCCATGTAATTTTTTTACCATAAAATATTTTCATTATAATATGTATTGATATAACATTTTCTTATTTACCATCTGAATCCACTATAATGAATCATGTGTGTACATGCATGCTTGAAGTGTGGAACCACCAAACACAGCTATTGGTTGAGTACAATGAGGATAGCGAAATTTTTGGTAAAATAGGGATAGAGTGTAGGAGTTTTTTTAGTGATGCTTTCTAAAAACTCTTAAATCATTTCCATCATCCAAATATCTTGGAAAAACATTTAAAATAATGTAATCAATAATAATTTTGTAAAAATATGGGTAAAAATTATAAGAATTAATGTTATATTTTTATTGTATATTTAAAAAATAATATTTTGGGAGCACATTTTTTATAATTTTACTAATAGTTAGTCTATTGGGTGTTCAAAACTCATAGAATTTGGTGATATATGGATGGAATATAAGACAGATTTATATAATGGTTGGTTTGAAAGAACTATAAGGGATTTAAAGGCCATACATATCATGGATTAGTGTCCAGAAACACATTATCAGGAAATAGTTTCTCACGTGAAGACTACTGAGATTAAGGTATTAATTAAATTTCATAATTTTTAATGAAAATTACAATTATTTAAATTCAAAATATGTTTTTTATTCTTGTAAATTTATTTTTAGGATGTATCATAATGAGATATAAAGAATAAGGATTTTGTGAAATACCTTAACTTTTTGGGGTATACTACGAAGATACGATATGATAGGAAACTGATACTTTTCTTCAATCCTTGCATATAAATAGGTATATATTTTGAAAATATATAATGATATTAATATTATGCTTCATTGATTTAGTTAAGGTGTAATAATTATCCATATATTTTTGGAGAAATTATTTTTCTCTAATTATCAATTTTTCTGGATCATTCATAGATTTCTCCAATCTATTTTTAGGCATGTCTGATTCATGTATAAAGAATTTATTTTTATTCTGAGCCACTTTATTTAAAAAAAATTTAATTGGTATAACATCAGTGAAATATTATTCATAATTACCCCAAATATGTTTGATCTTTTTATCCTATAAATATTTTTCATTGAACCTTTAACTATTTTACTTCTTTAGCGATTCCTTTTTCCTCTTAATCTCACACTTCAAAGGAGATCAACAACCAATTCTGTGTAGCTATTTGAACATAACATGAATATTAAATCTTGATTCCCAAGATGAATAGTCTTATAGATTCCCTTTTATGTCTCCTTTAGGTATTATATTAATAGATCAAAAACTGATTGAAGTGGGTTTTCTTCCTCAAGGTATTATTCAAGGGAAGTTTCTTTAAAATATTAAATTACCATGTATTTTTCCTATATTATAAACCCATAAAGGTTTTCATGTGGGTTAATATTCTCACAATACAAGCACTTCCTTGAGGTGATGGAAATGTCACACTCTTTGTGCATCACTCCTCTACATCCTACTACTAAACAGCGCACACTTGGAAGCACACCCCCAACCACTCATTTTCTCATTTATCATCATATTTTTTCCTCACTATCAACTCATATATGTCCTCATGATCTCTGCCTTTATCATTTACCAATATATTTAATCTATTATCTAATATAACTAATAGATCGAATATATAATTTCTAAAATCGTATCTTATGTATATAGGGAGGGTATGTCTTTTCCTTTTCTATATTATTGAAATCTGAGGAACACTACGGTTCCCCTTAAATATTAAATAGATGACTATTACATATGTAGGGATATTCCTTCCATTGTTAAAATTTTTTGTACTTCACTCATAAAATGATCCTTATATTTATATTATGATTTCAAAAACCACATTAATTTATTATACAACCCTTTATAAAAATGTGATATGAAAACTACTTAAAAAATACTAAAAAACATGATATGAACATAATTAAAATGATTCATTACTAATTAGGGGAAATAAATAATGAAATATCACTAAAATAGAACAATAGTTGATGGTTTAACATTACTAACAAAAAGACTCATACCATGAATTAGTATTCATATTAAATAACATTTGATTATATAAAATAGGATAATATTTAAACTATCAACATAAATGAGATTTCCGTGAAATTATTTTATGTCTTGATTCTTGGGTGATGAAATTATTCTCTAAAATTTAATTTTTTGTCATTTTAATGTTATTTTATTTTCTATACTTCCTAATAATCAAAATAAATTTCGGTTATAGCATTTGATGCATGATAAAGATGAATTATTTATACATGCTTGAAATGAAAAAAAAAACATAAGGAGTATTTCAAGATTATAAATTAGTTTTTAACATCTAGAAACCAAGAAAAATAATGTTGTAATAAATAATTGATAGTGGCTTCTAAAACATAAAGAAAAGAAAATGATGAAAAAATTAAGAGAGAATAATATTTTCATGAGGTATATTTTTCAAATATGATATACTAAAATATGGACATATCATTAAAAAACAACATGAATTAAATAAATACAATCTAAATGTTCCATAAAATTACAAATGAAAAATACTAGCTTCAAATTATGATATAATATAAGAAAAAATTATTGTAATTTATGTAAAAAACATGGATTATATAGGAAACCCATGTTCATTTTATGAAAATAAAAAAGGCAAGGGTCAAGAAGTGTTATTACTAAATATAAATGATTGATAAGACCTAATAAAAAATTCATTTGTAGTTGCCTATATTTTGATGTTTCTAGGTATAATTTACAATGAATGAAATGAAAGGTTTCTTTATTAAATATTAATAACATAAAAACAATTTAATATAAGATACTTAAGAACATGAGACACCTAGTTAGAAGGAAAATTCTCTTAATGGTGAACCACTCGGGTTCCCTTAGAAAAATTTCAATCTACCTAGGGATCATGGTTAAATTTTATATATATATTATGGATGAGAATATAAAAAAATAATTTTAGGAAACCCAAAAAATTATGTCATTAATTAATTTATGTTAGTAAATTATTTTGTTTAAATTCATAATTCCATCTTCAAACATGTGCATACATTGACCGAACACTCCAAATCATGTGTGTGTGTGAAAAAATTATAGTGTATTTTGTAATTAGATATTAAACATACATTAAAACCCCATCACTAAATTAACCACCTATATAGATTGAGCTAATATACTATTACACTAAAAACTAAAATTAAATAGATATAAGTTGTGTATGTAGACAATAAGAGAAATAAAGATAGTTCCTAACATAAAAATTAATAAATTCTCTTTCAATATAATTATGGAAAACCCATGTTTCAATATCAAAAATGCATCAAAACTTCAATAAATTTGGAGTATATTCATCCAAAAAATTAGACCCGTCTGAGAAACATAGATCACTCTAAAGGAAAATAAATCTAAATAAAAATAAACAAATCCACTCACCCCACACATCATTCAAACATTTACCTTGCCAAAATATTCTGACTACAATAAACACATCATCATTAAAATTTTAAAAATAGTTACATATATCCAATAAAACTCTAATAATAATAGGGTTAAACCAAAAAAAACATATAATGCAAAAATAATAACTAATATAAATGATATCATGTATCCAATTCCTATCATACTACTATAAACATTACAAAACAATGGATCATGGTAGCACAATCCAGTATATTTAATAATGAAAAATTGAAACATTGTAAATACAAATTCTGGTCTTTAGTCTAATAAATATATTTCATTCTACAATTAATTTATCACAAATATAAATTACAAAAAAAGGATGATCCATGAAAAATATAAATTGATTCACTAAAGAACCTATCCAATGAAAACTCTATTCATAAATATTTCCACTCACACCAAATAAAATGAAACCCCTATGTCATATCCCAATGGGAATAATGAGTGATATATAAGTTAATGGAATAATGAAGGAACATTTGAATGAATGGAATTGATTACAAGAATCATATTTATCACAATTCTTAAACCATAAAGAAAAGATAAAGATAAACCTATAGAGACCGTATGTTTAGCTTTAGTTTTTAAAATTCTAAATGGTTTGATCTATAAAAAGGGTATTGCTAAATTTATAGAGAGATTGTAATAACCCCCACCAAATTATATTAAGGATATGACAATGAAATAGTTTCTTTCATTCAATGGATATCCAAATTATCATGCCTTTAAAATAGAATATCCCAAAAATCATTATGGTCATTTTTTCTATTTTCAAATAAGTCTTAACCTCAACCATGGAATATTGGATTCTTGAGCCATAGTTTTATTCTTAGACCATGACTCAGCTGTTATTATATAACAAACCTTGTATAATAAAAAAATTACTCTAAAACTGTATAGGAACCACTCATAATCTAACTACTATATTATGAGAAAAAACAACATCTACTAGAAATAAGTCAAAATAAACTAGAATTGCAGATTCCATCTCACTTAATGCATCAAAAAAAATCAAAACCACAAAAAAATGGTTGAATCTTATTTTATAAAATAATCCCTACCTAAAATGGTAATTTTGAAACATAATATGAAAATATAGAAACATTTTCCTTTAAAAAACTTTCATTATCTTCTCCAAAACTTTTAAAACATTCAAGATGCAATTTTTAAGACTTTAGGAAATCTAGGAAAATTTAAAAACTAGTATATATTTATGGTTCATGAAATATTATTATTTTTTCCTGAAAATTAGAAACCCTCCATTATCATGGTGATATTTAACAGTAGTGTAAAACAGGCATATTACATACCATATAAACCTAGTTAAATGTTTTTATGTGGATATTTTGTAAGAAATGTTAATTTTTTGACTGTTTATTGTCAAAATTTGATGTTATTATTTTCTTTTTTATTTTTTATGATTCAACATATTTAAATTGGATTTATTTTTATTCTATTGAACACTAAATTTAGTAAGAATCCCTTGATTTTTTTAGATTATATCACTCCCACTTTTTTTATTTAAATCATTGATGACTGTATCATTTAATTAGGATTATATATATTATAAATTCATAATTTTTTTATAGTTTAAATATAGTTTCATAGGATATAAATATCAATGATAGGTTTTTTTAAATTATTACAAATGAAAATTCTATAATTATTTTACCCATTAACAAAAGAAGTTTGTTGAAATGCATCGACTATATTTCTAATAAATTGTGAAAGGGGTTATTCAATGTGATTCTATATATTTAATAGTTGTTTAATATCATGTTTCTATTGATTTTATAAAATATTTAATATCATTTAGTAGGCTGGTATTGAATTTTGAAGGGTGTTTTCCACAATAAAAATTGTTTTACTCGAGTATAATATAGAAAGATATAAGTGTGGTAAATAAATGGACACAACAAAAGATTGTATATCTCTATGTGTTGATTTATAATTTTAATATCTATTTTGTAACTATATAGTTCAATTATATTTACAACAACATGCTTTGGGGTCCCTTAATGAGCAACAAGCTGACAACATTGGGACAAATGATCATTTTCATATGTGGTGTGAACCATGGTAAAGTACTTTGTTGAAAAATGAAGAGTATTATACCCAAAAAATATTGGCCCACATCATGTTCCAGTTTTGGAAGATCGAAGTTTCAAACAACTCTTGTAGAGGAAACAAATGCTCCTATATAGGAACCTGAGGATAAAAAATAGCTATGAAGGAGCCTGAACAGAGTCAAAAGGAAAACAAGAAATTTATGAAAGTTGTGGAAGCCTTATTTCTATCACATACACAATATATAACTTTACTTATTTATATATACATGTTGATGATGCATTCATTATATGATGATCTAATCGATGGTAATGATGTTCATAGTGGTGGTTGGAATGATGACTTTCCTGGAGATGTTGATGGTGATGTTGAGGAAGACGGTGAGGATGATGGTGATGATAATGATAATGAAGATGGTTTGGATGATGATGGTGGTGGATGTGGTTTTCAGAGAGATATTGATCTGTTATATTTATGAATAATATTTATGGCACATGATATTTTATTATTGGATGTGAATGCATATATGTGATGTTTTAAATTTTTTAAATTATTGATTGAATACAATAATTAGTTTATTGAATTTCTTATATAGGATGGGGTCAGAATGGTTCCACACTCTCCCATATATCCTCTCCTAGGTTTTTTCAAGCTTCATTCTCACAGTTCCAATTTTGGATTCCTTCTCCTTCTCCCCTCAAGCTTTGGAATTATGATCTTTATATTTTTTCTCTCTCTCAAGCTTCAGTCTTGGAATCACTCGTGGATTCCCTTGCCTAAGTGCCTCAATTATGGTTTAAATCCATTTCCTCCTCCCCTACACTTTTTTGGGCTCACTAACCATTTAATGAGTCCCATGTATTTAATTTATTCTAGATATTGAATAATTTTATATTCAATCCAAATTTAGAAGTTCTTATCTCTGGGTATTCAAGATCATACCTTGGTAGTTCCCTTCAATTTTTGTAATGAGGAACAACATGAGGAATGATGTCAAGATAATTTTCATCATCAATTAGTCTAGGTTCTTGTTGATGATGTTGTTTCCTTTTATGGTATAATGTTTCGATAGTGTTTTAGTTTTTCATGGATATTATCCTTCATCAGTGTTTTTTTGATAGTGGATCAAAGATATTTCTTTCTATGATATTTATTATTCCACTTAATTCCTAGAGTTTTTGGTGGATGATTTTACATTGATTTGGTTTTTCTATCATTTGGTAGATGGATAGAGAGTTCTTGACTGGAGTTGGTCAGGCCAATATTCTGGCTGGTTACTATGGATTTTTTTTTGGTTTTTAAGATGATGATGGTGAACACTGAGGTGGGTAGGGAGGGGTTTGAAAGAGATACTTGTCCTGTCATAGTTTATGTTGTACTGGTGAAGTCGAGTCTTATTTGATATCATATCTTGATATAGTTTCCTTACCTTTTCTACCTATCAGTTTGGTGAAAAGGTTTCTGAATAGGTTATTGGATGTGATGCTCGAGAGGATGACAACGATCCAGGTGGTGCGTATTTCATTGGCTTTGTTTTCTCTCTTTAGGATCCAGCTGGTATGCCTTTTATTTTACATTGTAAATGGTTTTGGGAGGATGATCATTTTCGACAAGTAGTTCATTTGAGGTGGAAAAGTTCTTTCTGGGTCAGTGCACTGGGTCTTAGGATCAATCATATATGTGTGATAGGTCTTCGATGATTTTCTTTTGCATTTATTTTTTATATGATTTTTGAATTTGTGTTGTTTGTAATATAGTTTTTATGTTTCTTCCTATTGGTTTTTGGTTCCCACTAAACCTTTTAAGACAGATTTTAAATTACAAAATCATATTGAATATATTGCGTGGAAGTGGTCTATTGATTGCAGGGGAATCTATTTGTTTTTAGCAGGTTCTGGGCCAAAGTGGGGGCTGTTGTTGGCTACCAATGTAAGGGAAGGCTTTACCAACAGTTTCAAAAAACTATTGGTATAGAACATTACAAATGGTTTAATTAAATCATGGGGTTGATGGATTCCATGTTTTAGGAAGTCTATATCAATAGTTTTATGAATTCCTTGTTATTGTGTAAACCCTAGTGACTTATTCCAATGGTTTATATAAAATCATTGGTATATGTCAATACCTAAAACTATATTTCCCATAGTTTATAAAACCACTTTTAAATGATATACCAAGGGGTTACAAACCTATTTCAGTGGTTAAAACCCATTAGTATAGCTCCGATTTCTAGCAGTGTTGGTTCAGTTTGACCACTTACTTGAACAATGCCAAAAAAATATATGATGGATTACTATGAAAACATAATTAATGGTATAATATAATATAAATATTTAAATAATTATTTTTTGGTTTTATAATGTATAAATGCATATTCAACTTCATAATTAAAAAAAATCTTTCATGGGTTAAGAGACTCATCAATGTGTAGTTATTGTGGATTTAACCTTCAAGGATAAAAAATGAAACATTCATCAAAAAAAAATTTAAACCTAATAAATCATTTTAATTCACCCTTTATAGTAAAATTTACATAATTTGAATGATTTAGTTTGGGAGAAAAGATAATACCAATATCACTCCTAGTAAACTAGTAGAAATGGTTCAAAATATAAATACCAGATGTGGGAAAATAAGTAAAAACTAACTAATATACATTAATATAATAATTATAAATGAAAATTATAAATAGTTATTGGAGTTAATATAGTTTCAAAATATATTATTAATATTTTTATGTTTTTTATACATGAGGTTAAATCACCTTTTAGATATAAATAGTAATGGTAAGTAGTTCATTGTCTCAAATTTGAATCCCTTTATACATTTCTATACTAAACTGATAGGGCCAAACGACATCATTATTTCCCTCTAGTCTAATCAAAATACAAACATATATATATCATATCTATGCTACTTAATTAATTAAAATGAATATAGTGAAAATATCAAGATAAATCCCACAAAGATGGTGACATTAGGTTAATTAGGGTATAAATAAATTTTATTTATTTGAGAAAGAGGGTGAATGATAGATGATTGTTATGAAAGTGTTTTGAATAAATAGAGTTTGAATGAAGAAAAGTATTTTTGACTTTGTAAATAATTTTTTAAAGCATCTTATGGTTTTTTAGTTTCACAGTTCAGTTTAATTAGATTTTATAAAATAAATTAACTAATCCATGTGTGGAATTAGAGTCGAGACGAGATGGATCCAATAGTCATGGTATCTCCTCCACAATGTGGTAATCCCTTATTTCCCATGGTCCAGTAATTTATGGTTTTTTGAATCAATTTTATCTTATTAACATTTTTAAACCTAGTTACATTAATACAACACTGGAAATTGCTTAATTCAGGGTACCCAGTTGTGAAATTAAAACTTTCCTTCTATGATAATTGAAAATTGGTAATGATTAAATGAAAATAAAGGTATCATAATTAGATATATAAATTTCGGAAAACCAAATACTTCAATAAGGAAAAAGAAATAAATTCAATGGAATATTCCCTCTTCATCTATATAACACTTGCCTAAGGTGGTTTACCCCCTCGTACTAGTGATGAGAGAGTAAGAGGGAATAAATAAAGAGAAATTATATAGAAATAAAATTCGAATGAAAGTGGTGTAGGCCCCTAAAGTATTGTAAATTCTTTCCCTATACTTTGTTCTCTCGATAAACCTAATAGAAGCTACATGAAAATCTATTTATTGACTCTATATAGTATTATGAAGCATTAAATATAATTTATGATGGGTCAAAAAGTGTCCATTTTTATTCCCTAAGCCCTAAAATAGGTCAAAACCCCATAATACATCGAATCTTTCCATTTGGGGGTTATTCCAACTTTTTCACCATGTGTAATCTATTCACCGCAAGTATTCTATTCACCATGTATAAATTTACATATCATATAATATTTACCCAACTAGTAATATTTAGAAAGCCTGTAATATTTATAGCTTCACTAATTATCTTTGCTTTTGACCCCCCGAAAGCATCACAATGACATCATTCAATGTGGGAATCCATCTTTTAGTGGAAATCATGGTTGAGTTTGGATTATTTTTCTCATTTCCCATGAAACACCATCCTTCACAATATGAAAAATTATATTAAATATACAAGAAATAATAAATCATTTATACATCAAATGTGATGTATTTATATTTAAAAAAATATACATGAAATTGTCTTATCAAAATCCCTCACTCATGAACTCATACTTTTCCTCGAGGGTGGAATCTCAAAAAACTAAAAAGGACGCTCTACTAACCATGCTATAATTTTATTATCAACAAAATCAATTGACCAAAGGGGAATCAAACACTAGATAATAATATACTTAAAATTAATTAAATCCTCTCTTTTCAAAGAAATAAAATCAAGAATTTATTTTAATTCTCCCATTTGAAATAGTCATTCATTTTCATTCTGCTATTTTTATTTCTCAATTCATTATTAACAATCATGCCATTTGAAATTTACCTCACTTTTATTTTTTTCACTCATCATCAAGATAAAATTTTAAATAGAGTTCCGAACATACCTCAATAACATGTCACCTTTTATAGGCTTGTAAGGAATCTAGCATCTCCACTACTTAAAAATAGAATAAAAAATAATCATGAGGGCTTTATCATTTGGATCAAATGACAGTGAGGCTATAGAGTAAGTGGATAAATAATGTAAAATTAAATCACTAAAATGAGGTTTAATTCTAAAGAATAATTTATGATATATAAATATAAGATCAATAAAAATCTCCCCTTAGAGATGTCATCTCTTTCTTACCCCCAAAATCTCAAAGTAGGATAATGATAATAGTAAGCACAATGAATGAATCATCCTCTCTTTATTTTTTTTAAACTATGATTATGAAAAAAACACACATCGACCACCTAACCACATATGATCAAAACATCATCAGTCTAGAAGTGGTGATTTTTATCCCCCAAAGACACAACCCATTTTTTATTTTTTGATAAAAAGTGGTTAAAATTTAAATAAAATAAAAAATGAATTTCCTTTACCCAAGTCATAATAGAAAACCCACCAAAAAAAAATCCTCAATGATGTATATCCTGATACATCTTGGAAAATCTATCCCCCGCGATTATTGTTTTAAATTTCATGAATTTGTTTATATAAGGTAGGAATGGATAAGATAATCATGTAACATGAATCATTTATTAACAAATCTATTCATGGATTTTAATGGCTCAAAATTGATTAATATAAGGTGTTTTCAAGGATAAAGGGTTAAAAAATATGTATCAATCATAATAAAATTGATTCTATAAAATCGTATCTTCGATAATATGAAAAGCATGTTCTATTAGAAGGAATTATTTCCTTTCATTGGAAATATGAAATTGAAAGAATTATAAATATTGGCTCAAAGGACATCTCAAGAATGATATGAAAGGTTAGGTAAACCTCTCATGTAAATACATAAAAATAATTAAATCAATTAATTAAAATATAAAAAATTAAAATAAAGAACAAATATCAACAAAAACCATTTACACAAAACAACATTCTCCCCATAATCATTATTTTTCATATCCTAATCCATATTCTCAAATCTACTAATTATTTTCCCTGTGATTCTAAATTAATTTTATTAGAAATAATATTTAAATTCATGGCATGGTAATTATCTTGTGTAGTTTATGTCTCCTAGTTTGGATGATTAGATAATGAATCAAATTCTGGACATTCAATTTGTAGTAAAAATTGTACATAAAATAAATAAAGGGAATACATAAGAAAAAATATGAATTGAAACTATTACTCCCCTTTTCTTGATGTTTAAAAAAAATTCTTGTGTTATGTATGCTCATGATCTGTGACATGTATCGATCCTATAGCCTCTTCTTGGGATTTAAGA
This sequence comes from Viscum album, assembly GCA_963277665.1. Classification (NCBI taxonomy): domain Eukaryota; kingdom Viridiplantae; phylum Streptophyta; class Magnoliopsida; order Santalales; family Viscaceae; genus Viscum; species Viscum album. The sequence continues at coordinate 1,939,049,409 of OY728140.1, read as the reverse complement.
TACTTATTTCTATCCATGGAATTGATGGTCCTAAAAGTATTGAAAAACTCAACTGAAAGTACATAATAAAATCAATGAATTTTTATTTTAATTATGGTGAGTGCATGTGTGACTATTAAAATAGAAAATAAATAAGGAAAACAAAAAAAATAGTTACCAATCAGAAGATATTTTCATTACTATTGTTGAATTGAAATTACCGCATTCGGCTTCGCCTCACATGATGTATGATTGATAATTTTATACCCGGTCGGGGTTCCATGAATGGTCCAAGTTGTGTCATGTGCACATAGTTCGACCCCTATCATTCCTATATAAATAGCTTGATTATTAATAGTGGTAATACTTGCTCGATATTCGTTATACTGAACCACTATTTATTCATCAATCCTGATGAACTAATTAGAAGGTTATATCGAATCTAAACCTTTTGTCATCACAAATGTGGGGGAGTTGTTTAATCCTCAAGTTTTAGCATTTTGATTCTTCTGCCTCTCTTTGTTCTTTTCATTATTTTTATATTGATAATTCTCTTACATAACTATAGTTATATTTTGTATCTATTTAAATTCAATAACACCCAAAACATTGGGTATTTGTTCTTCTCCAAACACATTTTCATCACACATATCGATGTTATTGATTTCCCAGTGGATGTTGATACTTAATTTTTTTTACAGTAAACTCTCAAAAAGATTTCTCAACTTTGGACATCAATTAGTGCACACCCATTAAAAAAAATTGACTCCCTAAAATGTGTTGATTTTTTCTCCCCTTCTATATCCACCACTATTAAGTCAATGGGGAAGTTAAATTTTTTAACCATGATCATGATATCCTTTACTAGTCCTATTGGGGATTTTATTTATGTGTATACTAATTTAAAATTTTCTCTCAGGGGATTCAGGCATTCCATTCCAAAACACTCTCTCATGGTATTCAGGCGTTCCATTCCAAAACTCTTGAAAGTCATGTATGACATGATATTGGAACTTTCACCTAATTCACAAACATCATTTCCACATTTGTAACTTTGATAAATATTAGAATCAAAAAGCAAAATGAATCACATTGCTTATTAGGAAGGTCCCTTGAAACCATTTCTAAATACTCACGTGTGAGAGAAATGGTTCCAATTTTCTCCTACTTATTCTTATTAGTAAACATCTCTTTATTGAATATTGTGTTGGTTATTTTTTTTTTAATATCCATTATAAAATGGATATTAAATTTAAAATTTTAAAGTCTTCAATAAATTTATCATTTTTTGTTGTTCTTATCTCATTTTAATTCCTCTAGAAACATCGGTCTCGGTTTTTACTATGGTGGTTATTATTCAACTTATTGTTCTTATATATATTCAACTACATTTTCACATTATAACACTGTTTCATGTCCTATAAATTCTATACAAATTCCTTATGTCTTTCTCTGACTTCTAAGAAGTAAATATTTTAAATATTTCTGTGTGTTTACTTCAAGGATTCCTTATAGTAGTTTTCTAGGTCTCTCACTGATATGTTCACCAATTTGGATAAATTTATGCTCTAGATTCTGCAATCTAGAGTTTTGGTTCATTGATTCTTCCTTTATTTCTTTGATTACAACCCCATATGTGTTCATGAATGTTGCCAAGTTTCATCCAATGTATGGACTTTTCATGTCATTGTGTGCCATTTCAGTGCTTTTTTGAGTACCCTTATACCCTTTATTGATATACTTATGCTTGGCGTTGTTATGTACACCAAACATAAAATTCATTAACACAATTTTAATTATCATAATTTTCATATTCATTATATGTGCCTTGGGGTTTTCATGGGATCATCTCCATATCTGTCTTATTGGTAATATATTAAATATATTCTATCATCCAATTATTTTTAATGATTGTGTGAATTCATTTTCATTACATCCCTTCCCATTTCCACTAAAAACTATTTCTCTTCATTTCACCCAAAAAGTAGTATATCTCTTTAAGTGACTTCTTTATTAGTGATCCTCCAGCTGCAACCTCAAGAACCAATTTGTTTCCCTTTGAAAATACCTTATAAATTTTTTTAGAAATCATAACTCCGTACCACGATGGGGAAATTGACGTGTCAAATCTCTAGAATGTACTAGTGAAGAGTATGGTGATTCTTCCACAAATTAACAAAACTTTAGTTTTTTTACCAGTATATTCATTTATTTTTAAGGTGGGAAGAAGTGGTTGAGGAAGTTCCTAGCCCACTCATCCCATGTAGTGATGGAATTTGAAAGTAGTATTTAGATCCAATACTGATCCCGCTCGCATAATGAAAATCAAAAGAGACAGAGCCTTACCACATCACTAGAAACATTCATGAACTGGAATGTATCTTAATCATGATGAATCTTCCTAGATGTGTCTTTGGATCTCTATGTTGTATTTAGGTAAATTTCATGATTTTTTAGATCATAAAAACTATTTTTTTCTTGATATCGAAGTGGTTTTCAGAAATAGTTGGTGCTAGGATGATTGGTTGGAATCCTATATTTGATGGACATCTATAATCTATGAACGTATGAATCTCTAGATAAATTTTCAAACTCCTCCAATGGATTTATTTTTCTTAGTTCCATCCATGGTCGATGTGACTTTACTCTCAAGGTTTCGCTCAGAATGGGGGGAAGACTCGATGATGTATTTTCCCTTTTCAAGAGTGTTATAATTGTGCATTAATTATTTCAATATGAAAATTTTAGTATAAAACACCCAACATGAAAAGAATAATTGAACTAATGAAATAAAATTTATATTTATATTTAAAAACCTATTACCTAAAAAGAAACTATCTCTATAAATGGTGCTAACTTTGATGGGGCTAAAGGTCATTATTATTTCTCCTAGGTCAAATCAAAATAAAAATTTATAACTCATATCAATGGTACTAAATTAAATAAACTTAATAGAGAAGATATATAGAGATCAATCCCACATAGGTGGTAAGATTAGGTTAATTATATATTTAATGAAAATTATATAATTTTAGAAAGAGGGTGAAGAAAAGGTGTTTGTTTTGAAATTATTTTCATGATATAGATATAGAACAATGAAAATGAGTTTGGGTTTTTCAAATCATGTTTGAAAGTATGTCACGGTATTGTTATTTTAGAGTTCAAGTGAAATTAGATTTGAGAAAATAAATTGATTAATCCATGTGTGGTGTCCAAGTATAGATGAGGTGGATATAATGGTCATGGTATCCCCTCTCAACACCAAAATCCAATATTTTCTTTAGCCGGATAATTTAGTGTTTCACCAAGTTGAGTTTTCCTAGATACCATTTTTATAAAAATTCACCTTAAATGAAACAATGATCATGCCTCAATTTAGGGTACCCAGTTGTGCAATTAAAATATCCATTCAATATTAATTGACCAATGGTTATGATTATAAAAATGAAGGTATTTTAATTGGAAAAATAAATTATAGAAAAATAAATAATAGAATAAATTAAAATAAATAAATCCAACAAAATATTCCCACTTCTAGTACTTAACCCTAGAATAATGTGTCATTAGCCCCTCATCTATGAGATCGTAGAGTATGAGGAAATGAATAAAGAAAAATAAAACATAATGAAAATAATAGATAAAGTGGTGGGAGACCCTACAATAGTGAAAATTATCGCCCTATACATTGGTCTCCCAATATCCCTAATAGAAGTAGCATGGCCCTCTATTTATAGACTCCATGTAAGATTTTCCATCATTTAATAGAATTTAATAGGGGTAAAAAGTGGTCATTGGTGGTCCCTTGGTTATAAAACAACTTGAAACCCACTAATACATCGAATATGGACGTTTCTAGGCCATCTCTACTTTCTCACCATCTATAATATATTCAATGTGTGTAATTTATTCACCACATATAAATTTACACCACCTTTAATATTAACAAAGCCTATAATATTTACAACTTCACATTTTTTTAAGTTTCAATACCCATAAGCATCCCATTACCATTTTTAATTGTGGGAATCAATATTTTAGTGAAAAATGTGGTTTCTTTTGGAATACTTTTCTCATCACCCAATAAAAATTGCATCCTTCCCAATGGGAACAATTATATTAAATATCTGGTAAATAATTAATAATTAATAAAACAAAAGTGATGCATTTATATATCAAAAAATAATGCATGGAATGGGTCTATCATAAACACTAAATTTTCATTCCAATAGTGTAAATACTACAAAATTTTCATTTTTTGACAATTATTCTCTTTTTTGTGATATTTAATGTTCGGTTTACTTCTCTATGGGTTTTTTAGTAAAATTTTACAAAGGTGGTAAAGGGTTTTTATGACTCAAATATTTTTCAAAGGTCATAATCACTCCTATTTAACTATTATCTTTCAAGATTGATCTATTCAAACATATTATGTTGTAATTTTGTATTTACACATTCTTCTATAGGGAATTTTTTTTCACACCAAAGTCTTCTTTCTTGATGAATCTATTTTTTATAAAAACATATAATTGTTATAAAAATAATTCACATATCTTTTATTGGATTTTTCCTCCATATCCATGTTTTTAATTACCATAAATGTTCTACTCTATTTTTAGGCAAGATAATATGTAATATTTATTTAATAATCATAACTAAATTTAAACCTTTTTGAAAGTAATTTTTCATAATTTTTTTAACAATGTCGATTTTTGGTAAACATTATTCAAAATATTTAAAAGGATTTTTTATTCCATTATCTTATATTATTCCCTTATACATTTACATTTTTAAATATGATTTTTATCTTATTAGGGTATCTTTATTGGATTTTGTTTTGATGTATTTTTTTATGTTTACTCATCATATTAAAAAATAATTTTTATAAATTAACTTGAAAATCACTACTGTTTAATATAAAAATATGAAAATTATGATTAAGAAAAATATTTTTTGTTATTTATCATCCCAATTCAATGGATTCTTTCCAATGGTGTAATTATTAATTAATAAACTAATGTCCTCACTTATTAATGAACCCTTATGGTAAATTATGTTCTTAGTATCAAAGGCTATTTTTTCTATGATACCTTTTGGAAAAGTCATGAAAACAATTTTATAATCATGTGTTATTTATGATCCATTGAATGATTTGATTTTATGTCGAACTCATTCATATGGATGATGTCATGTGGGGTCCTATATCACCCTCCAATTAATTGGTTTATGTTTATGTCTCATGATCCCAAAAGGGTACATAGGATGATTTTTCTCAATTCAATGGGTACACATGAGTATTTATACTGAGCCTAAGGGTGCAGAGGCAGATTATCCCAAGCCCAAGAAGGTACACATGTGGTTATAATATGACTACAATGTGTTGAATGCATTTTTGGTTCTCCATGATATATTATTTATATGCTTATGTTTATTCCATATTCTTATGTTATAATCTTTTTACTATGATTATTCTCCTCAACTCATGTTTAATTTCTCAATCCTCCGTACACTTTTTCCATGGTATATTTTGTCTCATTTGATTTTATATGTCCTTCAATAATGAATGATGGTAAAATATTATTGTTATGTGATCGTTTTAATAATAAATTCCTTCCATTATTTAGTTTTCTCGTATGCTTATGATCTAACCCTTGTTGACATGTTGATAAGTTTTCCATTTCTAAGCATTTGAGTTCTTTCATCTTTTCTATTCCACTTGTTATAAATATATTTATAACTTTTGGAATGTATAATATGAAGTCTAGAAGAGTGTTATTATAGATAAATGATTATATATTATTATTTTTATATAGATAATCTTCATGAAACTAAACCATTATTTCCTTAGGCTGTGTGGCTATCAATAATATGTAATTTTAAAACCATGAGGTTGATGTAATATTACAGTTATGTTTATAAAGGTTTTCATTGTTGAAACACACAACTGGGTAATATAAAATTTCAAAACAATTTATTATGACAGAAATTTTGATATAGGTAAAAGGAAACAAAAACCTCATTGTGGGTGGAACTAATGAATCTTTGGAGTGCCGCCATTAATAAAATATTAGAATTACATAGGGACAGACCCAACTATTGAATAAATAATACAAAATTAATCCTATATATTTTTTTAATCTAAGAAGTATACCTCAAAGTTCTCTTTATTCTGATTCTAAATAATCTCTATTACATGGAGGATTATGTCTCCATAGGCTATGATATTATAAGAAATGATACAGTAGGAATTGATAATCCTTGATAGAAAGTGAACCGGTATCTCTGAACCCACTTCAATAACTAATAACATGATATTATTAAAGTTGAAAATATAAAAGCCACTAAATAAGGTGTAAGATTTAGAAATAAGAGAATTATCATCACCACGGAAGATTGAGAGATCAAGAAGCATTCAACCCCAGAAATGTCAAATGAATCCACCTCCATGCATGACCCCATAGACACCAAAACTATCTAAATTGAGCTTAATTCCTTGGATAAGGTTAATCCAATACACTAAATTCCCAACACAAAATCATAGTTATAGAATCATCTAGAAATGAAGATGAAGTGATAAAATACTTGAAGATATAAAGAATGGTGCCACTCCTCTCCAGTGAGAAAATAAATACTACAGGAAAAAAAAACACCAGACTTTGATACTGCTTTTTCAAGGTTTGATACCATTATGGTGTGACCCATTTTAAATTTCCAAAATCACTCAACCACTAGTAATAAACATATTCATTATAGATTGAAAATCCAGGATCTCACTTATATTGATCTGATAAAAATTACTAAATGAAATGATTTATGGAATTGAAATGTATAGTGGCTATATGAGTCATAAAATATTAAACAAGATAAAGTGATCCCACTCCACTTTGAAAAATATATGAAAAATGGATTCCATGTTAGAGATCTCACAATACATGAATTTCAAAATATGTTTGATCCCTTTGTTCTTCAATTAAATTTACACACTTAATAAGTGCTTCCAAATATGCTAGACCAAAAAGTTCATCATTCCTATTATAAGTTTTCACCATAACGTAAAGTCCCAAATATCATCACTTATATGTACATGTATGATATTACAGTAAGTGGAGAGGCAGAAAAGTCTATATGGATCTAGAGTGAAGAATCACTCATCAAGTTCCTTGAGAAACATATTGGTGGAGAGCATGTGCATTTGATCTAAGTCTAGAACTACTTTCATGAATATTGGATGCCAGATAGCATGATTATGTTTATGCTAGGAACTCGGAACCATTTTAAGAATACAATATTAGTAGACCTATTATCATTACAAAATTGAATGTCTCTCCTTCCAATGATCAATATTGAATTATCATCATTATAGAATTGGAGTCACAAAGGCTATTCCAAAGTTTGTATCTCTTCAAATCTAGTTAATATAACAAGTTAGAGAGAGGACATAGTTGTTTTGAATGAATCATTTCCATAGGGAGTGTTCATAGAAATCATTACATGAAACTTTATCTTTTATTCACTATGTGGTCTCCTTTATTATTTTTAGTTAATCCCTCTATCTTGAAATTAATTATACATCAATGTCCAAATTTCCCAGTGGTGTCTTTCCTCCTTCTTATCATCCCACATGAAACTATTGATAATTATATCAATTCTTCTAATGAATCACTTTGGTTCTTGAATGAAAGTAATAACAAGTATAGGGATGGAATAAAGGAAAATATTAATTAATGTGATCTTTCTTTGGAATGAGAGGATCCATATTTTCTAGTTTATAATTCATCATGTAACTCTATTAATGATACCTTAAAAGTATAAAAATATCTTGTTCAACAAAGGTATACTATATATTTCTTTGGTTTTTTTCTTCTATAAATACCAAGCATGTCTTTGATAACCTTAGTTTTCCTTATGGAGAATTTATTGGGAATTTATACAAAACTCATTCCATTAATAATGAGCTGAGAGATCTTACCACAATTATTGGATAATATTTATTTGAACCATTGGAAAGATTTTCATAAATAATTGATGAATAATACCATGTAATTTATAAAAAATTAATTTTAAATATTGATAACAGACCATACTAACCATTGAAAGGTTTCATTATCACATGTAAGAGTTCAGAATTTAGGTACCTACTGAGTACTACCTAATCCATGATAAATAGACTTGGAAATGGTGGGTCTCCTCTGTGAATAACACATACAGATTCAAAGAACCCAAAAATATTTCACAATAGATAAATTGTAATCCTAGGAGAAGACAAGTAGTGTAAAAGGGTGTTTTATACCCATTCTATAAAACCACAAAACCTATTAAAATTCAATGTGTATTTACATTACATTCTATCATAATATTTCTCTATACCGATATTAATCATATCATTAGACCCAACAAATTCCCTCTCAAATTATACTATCATTTATTGATCTATCCCAATCGCCTCTTATATGCTTCTAAATTTTATAAAACCATGTTATTCGTATTATATTTAAAGAGGTACGATATTAGATAATCTATTTTATATAACCATTTCAATCAGATTATATTAAAAATTACAAAATTTTGTGGGTCTAATATCACCAATTCTATAGTGGTGTAGGACCTTGGGGATGAGAATAAGAATAATGGATGTGGTTACAAAGGAAAGAGGAAAACCCATGAAGTAATCATAAAACTCTATAATTAGATAATTCTTGAGGTAGTCTCACACCTCAATATATTAAGACAATGGGAAGTTATAAAGGATCAAAGAAAATTTAGGTTTCAAACATTTGATACCAGAAAAAATTTCATCCTCTATGGGTATAGTGTTCAAAAAATCATTTTGATGGTCTTAAACTATAAATGGAATTTTGTTGAAAAAAATATCATCATCATCAAAAGATGAAGACACATATTTAAATATATGGAGAGGCCTAGATAAAATCTCCATGAAATCGTAAGATAAACATGACCTAATTATTTCATCATCAAGTAGAAAGATCCATCTTTATGTTGAAGGTTTTGATTACCAAAAAATTTATTTTACCTAATGTATGCATGAAAATATGCTTTGTTGCAATCATCTTCCTCCATCAATTTAACACACAATGGTTATCCTGACTCCCAATCCTCACTGATCCATATATCCTCCAATAGATTATGTTTACTGGATGAAAGAACTAAAATATCACCATCCCAACATTAATAAAAACATTCAGCCAACTAAATGATCTCCTCTAGAATCTCCTCCAAAGACCGGTTGGATGATGGTTAGTTATTCATCTATTCTAAAATATTTCTCTTAAATCTATGAAATTTATTGTATAATAAAACCCATGAATGACATTATGATGGGGATTTCCATTAAATATAGAACAAAGATTTCATAGATTCAACCTTAATCCATCCTTTAATGTACTGAAAGCTATGACTACGATTTAGAGAGCCATTAATTTGTTGTTTTAGTGGAGAATGATCATGTAAGGACCAATCTATATGGGTTATAGATGATCAAAAGAAGCCCATAATTGTTTGTAACTTTTCCAATCACCTGTCCAACTGAATCCATATTCTACTAACACCTCTCTTATTACTACACCACATGTTTTTTCCAATTAAAACCCAAAACCATTAGGTTATGGTTATAAGGACTCAGCCTTAAAAAATTACATAGTAATGAATTAAATGAATAATTCATATTGAGGATATTTTCAGGTTTAGATTTTTATAGAATTAGGACATAACTATTACATCTCAAAAGATTACAAAGTAGACACTCCTACTCAGTTTCCATTTTTCCCAAAATAAAAACTCTTAAAAAACATTTATAGTTCCATTTTTTAGATAGTATGTCTTTTCTTGATCCCATCCTTGACCCAATTCATCTTTAATTCCTGTGGAAAACATTTCAAAAACATGGGATGAGCATAAAAATCTCAGTAAGTGATATAAAAATACGGAAATAAAACATTAGTCCATGTATACATAAGAATCAATAAAATCATAATTTACTCATAAAACATAAGAACTTTAGCATACCTCATGAAATCATAAAATTTATGAATAACTCATGAAAATCATAAGACATAAAGGTAACTTGAGGCATTCATAGCATTCTTACGTAGGGTGTAACCCTAATAGATACGTTTGGAATACCCATCACAGTATATTCCCTAAATCTCTTCAGAGAAACCTTAGCGTTTAACTCATTCACGTTACCCAATGCATCGGAGAGCTATCATAGGCTCACCCACCCTTATTTTATCACGGAACCACCCGTCTTCATAAACAATGCCCAAGAACCATAAAATAATCATATCACATAAAACATGCATAAAAGAAACATAACATTTCCACATTTCAATCACAAGATATCAATACAACACATTGATATAATTAAGATATTATCAAAACCATTTTCAATACCAAAATACATAAAAGAATATATGGTATTTATTTTTCCTTTGAAAACATTATGGCTTGTTAAAGAAGCCAAAGACCAAATAATACTCGCGGCGGTGGAAAGGTCGTTGTCACCGCGTATGTTAAAAAAAGAAACATTCATTTTTTTAGTATAGTAAAAAGTTTTGTAGAGGAAAGATTCCCTTAAAATGAAAGCAAAAGTAAAAAATGGATTTATACACTGTATAAAAGAATGTTGCGTATAAAACCAAATATGCCTCAATGAAAGGATATTGAGACGAACTCCCTTACAAAGGCAGTATCCTTAGATTACGGATAAATAAATTATTTAATTATGTGTGACAAATATAAATACACAAAATATAAGTGTATATTAAGTGTAAAACAATCAGGGGTCATTCACACATATTCATATCATGACATAATCCACAAGTAGAGGTTTAACCCAAAAAATTGAAATTGGGTTAAGAAGTTCCCTTACAAAAATTAGACAGCCAAACGACATCACATTAAAATTCAGAAAATGAGTTGATGAGTGAGAAAATGGTGTCTCATCATTTGGAAATAAAATTTACATCAATAAGGATATAGAAGAATATATCCTAGAATAATAAGATGTAAATTAAAAGGCATAATAAAAAGAAGTCTTTTAAAAAGAGGAGGGTGAAAGGTTCCCTTGCCGATTTGGGTAACTTTCGAAACGTACACCCCATGAAAATAAGAGATAAATAACGAAGTTTGACTATACTATGATTAAATTCACCAATAGGTGATTTCATTGTAAGAACACATTTTTGGGCCCACTAGACATAGATTTATTGATAGAAACATAATCTTACATGCACTTAAACAAATTAATGAAATTTTTTTGGTGAAAGATGAATAAATTCACCCATTGTCTCATGATTTTATCAACCAATATACCCTACTAAAAAATATGTTCAATATAATCACAATTAATTGTTATAAGAGTGATTTTCATACCTCATTCATTTAGTTCTCCAAGATGTCCAAAATTTATAGATTTATTAAAATTTTAAATTATAACTACTCCTCATATTTTGTCTCCCTAAAGGGATTCACACTTATTTATCTTTATCATGGGGAGATTAAAACTATGAAGCTCTGTGAAAATTTGATCTTCTTTACTTCCAATAAGTAACAGAATCATGTTACTCTTTCCATTCCCTAAATGTTTTTTCAAGAATAAATAGAACTATAAGAATTATGAGTGAACTCATGATTATTGATAAGTAACATCTAGTGTGATAGTTTAATTGAATCCTTATCTTCTTCTTCCTTATAAACTCAGGATGTGAAGAACTCTTTTTATTGATAAAGCCTTCAAATATAGTACATTTATAATCCTTTCAAGAATTCATTCTTCATTCTAATCTCTCTTATTTTCCATAGAGATTACGGAATCGTTAATACTTTTTGTTTGTATTGTAACACCTGAGACTTTTATGTGAAATATTTTGTTTTTTATGTTATATAAATCATCAAAAAAATCTTTCACTACACACAACACTAGCTTGGCTTGCTTTACACGCAACCACGGCCTTCCTCTATAGCTTGCGTCATACGCAATACCGAGTTTCACTAAACAATGATATGCTATTAAAATATTATTAAAACTAGCCGTTATGAATAGTAATAACCACTTTTTGAAATTTTATAAATTTTATTTTTCAAAATGGACTTCATTTTATGATTCGGAATATCAAAATTAGCCTAGGGTAAAATTTTGGTATTTTTCTGAAAACTTTCAATTTTTGATGAATAGTGAAACCACTAAGTGGTAGTTAAAAAACTGAATTTTTCATAAACCATAATTTTACCTCTTCTGTGAGTGGAATTTCAAAAATCCGAGAGACACGGTTGATGTCAGTAAGTAAAATGTGGTTCAATGAGATGAAAATAATTTTTTGGTGAATAGTAACTTTTTACTTTTTTTTACCACAGTTAAAAGTAAATAGGGTAATTAAGGGTAAAGATGATATTATTATTACCCTAACACATGTCCTAATTCTATTGGATAAGTTTAATTCGACCAAAAAAAAACTTAGGAATAAAATATGACCATTTAGGCCCACTTGGATTAGATTAGTACATTTATTATTAATTTATTTAAAGAAGGGTTAAAATAGTTAAAATCAATGTTAAATAAATAAATAATTTTTAATATGGGGTTATACATAAGATAAATTAGACTATAAATATTCATTAGAAAGATAAAAAATTTTCCTATATAATGGTATTTTATTTGTAATTTTTAGATTTTAAATAATTTAATTTATTTATGACACAAAGATGATGCAAAATTATCTTATTAATGAAATATTGACATAATTAATGTTATAAACACCAAACTAAATGTAATTTGAGACTTTTTATGAATTAAACTAATATTATAGGTTAATATGACATGTTATTATTTACTTAATTAACTTGGTTAGAACTAATAATTCTGTTATGATTTTCACAAAACTCAATTACTAAATAGTGTCAAAATTGACATAAAATAGTTTTTAAAAAACTATTATATTAGTAATTGTTATTTTATTCCTAAAAATCTTAGGTTCGGCCAAATGACTTATCTAAGGTTATATATATTAATAATAAACAACTTGGGGTTCGTTTGGCTGCTTATAGTAAGTTTATTAACCTTATAGAATAAGAACACAAGAAGACACGGTAAAAGTAAACTTATTTAACTTAATGTTAAATCTAAATGATAAGGTTAAAATAGGAACCTAAAAATGTCTAAATTCTATTGTATGAGAGAATTTGGATCCATCCCCACCTTAGCATAGAAATATATCAATTTGGAGCTATTTAAAACCGAACATGACTTTATAATAAAATAATATTTTTAGTTTTCCCAAAGGTGCCCCTCTCCTCCCTTATAAAAGGGCACCTCCTCCCCCTCTTCCTCACACCACTTTCAGCCTTCCAGCTCGGCCAACCCCTGCCAATTCCTCCTCCCCACTTCCCTAGAGACATCCTAGAGGTCTTTTTATTCTTAAAAGACCAATTTTAGGGCCCTAAGAGGACGTCTCAGAGAGGCGCTTCAAAGAAGAGGTAATTTTCGTTACCGATTCTTTCATCTTTATTTTTCTTCCACTTATTCTTCTTTAGTTGTTTCATTATGAAGTAATAACATCAGTATCACTCATATACTGATATGTTATTATAAGTATGAAACAACCCTATTTCACCATCTATCCATCCTACGGAAAAAGAAATCACCGCGCGTGCGTACGTACGGAATACCGTCTCCACGCCGTGGTGTAATCTATTTCCCACCACCAACTTACTTGGATGGGTATAATGTTGTAAATAATAACTATATATGACTATTATAAAGTGATACTGATTCTGAAATAGTATACATACACTCCAATACAATTCCACGATCATAGGAACGATATCATCGCTCGTGCGTACGTACGGAATACCGTCTCCACGATGTGATGCGAATCGTTCTACATGATCTTCATTTCATAATGATTATATAAAAGAATTGAATGAATGAATATGATATATATTACACTAATACCATTCTTGAAATGAGGTATCTATAACCTAAAGATAAGAATAATAATTTATTCAACAAAATACGCATAAGAACAAAAAGTTATAAACACCCGAATAACAAGTAGCAATGAAATATTACTACTAAGAAGCTAAGAAAATGACCATATATGATATCATAAAAATAATTATGATTCTGGAATAAGTCAATAACATTATTTAAATCTTTATACAGGAGGTTCAGACACTTACGAAGCAAAACAGACCTAAGGTATGGGAAATATCACAATCTCATTTTTATCCGAGATTGTTTATACTTTGGTATTTACTGGGGTGTATTTTATCATCCACATCCATGTTTCCTCAATATGTAATATTATTTCCATCCACATACAATTGTTTAAATCCAATTTTACCCTTCGGCGAGTTTTTAGTAAAAGATATGAAAGGAATCTTTTGTCGTTTTTTGTACGAGGTACTTTTTGAATTTTCTGACAAAAGTACGAAGAATGTTTTTTTTAACTTATACAGCATGAATGTATTTTTAAAACATTATTTCCAAGAAGCTTCCTTTACAAGTTTTCAATTTTATTTTTAATCAACTTCTTTTAGTTTATAATTGTACAACATGTTAAGAAAGGAAAAGTGTTTTTGAAGCAAAAAAGGATATTTTCTCCAAGAATGGAGTTCAAGTGTTTTATCAAAATTATTTTCCATCAAAGATAATAAAGGGTTCTGTTTTTATCCCTATTATTACATTGATTTGATTATGTTGTTATGGAATTATATTTTTATGAATTATGTTATCTTATATGAATTGTTTTATGATGTCACGATGTTTAAGATTCCCATTTTTATTACATGGGTTATGAAATGATGTATGATTTATGATTTTGTGGCACACATAATAATAGTATCATTATGAGATGGGTGGGACCTATATCTCCCTCCAATGCATTGGGTAAAGATTTTATATCTCAAGAGTTAGACATGGCTGGAATAGTAGTTTATACCGGTTCAGTGAAACAGGACTGAAACGAGGAGTGAACTCGGTTCAGAAATGGACTTTGTCCACTAAGATAGTCTTGGAAATGAGTCTTGAGTAATAAGAAATGATTCTCTATGATTATGTGTGTATGCCACAAAGTTTCATGTTTTATGTTATGATTATTGGGATTACATTTCACTACTTTGATTTATCCCATGTTATGAAATTGTGCTCTCTTTTGCAGGTTAAGATTTCCAAAAGTTATGCTCTTATGAATATGATGTGATTGATATTTATTTTGTTTACCCTTACTGAGCATTTGAGCTCACCCTTTAGTATGTTTTCTTTCCCCAGGTTAGGAAGAAGGTTATTAAGTAAGATATGCCAAAAGGGACTATAGATATGATGAAATAAATGGGGGGCAATGTAGATGCTTTATGAACTAGTTGTTTATGTTTCCCAGTTTCTAAAGACACTATACCTATACGGTCCTTTCTTGGTTTTTTTATATGTTGTAATAAGTGTGCTTCAATTCTGAAGTAATAACAATGTATGTAATGAATGGGTCTTTATAGTTGGTATCATAGGAAAGGTATAGTCAACCTTTGGAAAATAGGATGTGAAAGCCTTAGTAAGAACCCTAAGGATAATTCTAAGCATAGAACACAATCTTAGTGTTTAATAAATGGCCATGAATAACCTAGGATAAGACCTTAAGTGTGAAATTTTATTCTTGATTATGTGGTTTTCCTATTATAATTAGTGTTGCTCACACTATTCTTCTTGGTTTTAGTCAATGGCTGGAACCTGAAGGAATCGTGTTAATGCGGAATGCGACGGGAAATGTAATGATTGTCCCCCTGAGCAACCAAATGTTATGGGAGCTGGAATTCAAAATCTTTTAGCCATGCCCACACAACTTTCTCAAGCTATGAATCATGCAGGACTTCCAAACAAGCAAAGGAAGGAGCAACATTCTATTGAATCCTTCATGAGGCAGCGTCAACCTTCTTTCAGCGGGTCTACTGATCCATTAGTTGCTGAACAGTGGATTAGTACTACTGAAAAGATATTTTTAGTTCTTCAATGTTCTGAACATGATAAAGTCATCCTAGCAGTGTATCGTTTGGAAGGAGATGCTGATCAATGGTGGAATCTTATTAAGAATATAAGGCAAAGGGATGAAATTGAGTCCATGGAATGGGACGAGTTCAAGAAATTATTTTTCAATAAGTACTTCCCTCGTATTCTCCGAACAAAGATGGAGAAAGAATTTCTTGAACTAAAGCAAAAGGATGATGAATCTGTTGGTACCTATGAAGAAAATTTTACAAGAATTGCAAGGTACGCTTCTGGTATTATTATCCAGCCTGAGAGTAAGATCGATCGATTCTTTAGTGCCTTAAAACCAAGTCTTCGAAGGGCTTTAGCCATAAGGGACTTCAATAGCTACGAGGAAATCATTCTATGTGCTCTCAAAGTTGAGATGGATATTGGAGTAACCCATCAGTCATATGGGTTTGATAAGAAGAGGAAAATGGAATTCAAAGGAACTCTAAAGAGCACACTGAAAAGAAGATGATATTTCCCTTATGCTCAACGTGTGGAAAGAAACATGAAGGGAGTTGTCTTAAAGGGACAAGTAAATGTTTCAAATGTGGAAAGGAAGGTCATCGGGCATTTGAATGCCGCGATGATGGGAAGAAGATGTATAATGATGCAAACAAAGGAACGGATACACAGAATGAACCTACTACACTTTAGTGTTTCAAGTGAAATGAGATGGGGCATTATGCCAATAAATGCCCTAATCCAAGGGTTGATGATGATGGTCGATGTCAACAAACTCTTAAGGCTAAAGGAAAAGGAAGGTCACATGCAATTTCTATCAGCGATGTGGAGTACGATAACAATGTGGTGAAAGGTACACTTACCATCCACTCTAAAGTAGCAAATGTTTTATTTGATTTTGGATCCACCCACACTTTTATTTCTGAAGAATTTTCTAAGGGTATCACCGTATTACCTCAACAATTAGATGTTGAGTTTGCTGTGAAAACACCTAATGGCACAACAGTGGCATCAAAATTTTATAATTCTTCTCCGATCGAAGTTTGTGGGAAATTGCTTCCTGCAAATCTTGTGATCCTTCCTATAGTGGAATTTGATGTGATTCTTGGTGTGGATTGGCTTTCTTTATATGGAGCTCATATCAATTTCCAAAGAAGGGAAGTCACATTTCATATTCCAGATCAATCTATGATCGTCTATCAATTCAAGGATGAACATAACCTTCCAGTGGAAATTCCCTCTACCTTATGGGTCTTGATTCCACTAAATGAAGGTTATTTATCTCAAATGGTTGGTGAGAAACTCATGATTAAAAATATGCCCATTGTACGGGAGTTTGATGATGTCTTTCCGGAGGAATTACCGGGTCTTCCACCAAATCGTGAAGTTGAGTTTTCAATAGAACTCGTACCGGGTGCTTTGCCTATTTCAAATACACCTTATTGAATGGCCCCAATTGAGTTGCAGGAATTGAAGAAGCAACTCCAAGAGAATCTTGATAAGGGATTCATATTCCCTAGTGCGTCACCTTGGGGAGCACCTGTTCTATTTGTTAAGAAGAAAGATGGATCAATGAGACTCTACATTGATTATCGAGAACTTAACAATATCACTATCAAGAACAAATATCCTCTCCCACGCATTGATGACTTATTTGACCAACTACGCGGAGCTCAATACATTTCCAAGATTGATCTTCATTCAGGGTATCATTAGTTAAGGGTCAAAAGGGAGGATATACCAAAGATGGCTTTCCGTACAAGGTACGGACACTATGAATTTATAGTGATGCCATTTGGTCTTACTAATTCCCCGGCTATCTTCATGGATATGATGAATAGAGTCTTTAGAGACTATCTTGATCAATTTGTGGTAGTCTTTATAGACGATATTCTTGTATATTCAAAGAGCAAGTAAGAACATGAAGATCACTTGAGAATTATATTGAAGACCCTGAGAAAGGAGAAGCTTTATGCCAAATTTACCAAGTGTGAATTTTGGCTTCAAAAAGTTGCATTTTTGGGTCACATAATCTCAAAAGAGGGGATATCTGTGGATCCAGCAAAAACAGAGGTTATCAAGAGATGGTCGAGACCAACAACAGTAACTAAGATCCGAAGTTTTCTTGGTTTGGCTGGATATTATTGACGTTTTGTGAAAGATTTTTCACGATTATCTAATCCACTCACCAAGTTGAATCGGAAGGGAGTTAAGTTTGTTTGGACGGAAGAATGTGAAGGGAATTTCAAGGAGTTGAAAAAAAGGTTATCCAGTGCACCTATGCTCACACTACCTTGTAGTGGAGAAAGGTTTGTGATCTATAGTGATGCATCCAAGAAGGGATTGGGGTGTGTTCTTATGCAAAATGATATGGTGATAGCTTATGCATCACGACAGTTGAAAATCCATGAGCAAAATTACTGATCACATGATTTGGAGTTAGCTGTGGTAATCTTTGCATTAAAGATTTGGAGGCATTACCTTTATGGTGAAAGGTGTGATATTTATACTGATCATAAAAGCTTAATGTATATTTTCACACAAAAGGAGCTGAATATGCGCCAAAGAAGATGGTTGGAGCTGATTAAGGATTACGACTGCTCAATCAATTACCACCCTGGGAAAGCAAACAAGGTGGCAGATGCATTAAGTCGACAAGACCATGCTAGTTTATCCATGAAGAGGATCACAAAAGATCCAATATTTATGGGTTTACAAAGGATGGAACTTGGAATTATAATGGAAGCGGAAAAATATTATCTTTATCAAATGAATGTTCAACCATCTATACATGTGAAGATTAAAGAGGCACAGAAAGAAGATGTCGAGTTACAAAAGAAGGTGAGAATGGTTCCTGAATTCAACCTTGATTGTGATGGGATAATAAAGTTCAGGAATCGGGTTTGTGTTCCTCCCATCCCGGAATTAAAGAAGGAGTTACTAGATGAGGCTCATAGTTCTTCATTCTCTATTCATCCTGGAAGCACGAAGATGTATAGGGACCTGAAAGAGTACTTCTGGTGGGATGGCATGAAAAGAGATATTGCTGAATATGTCTCTCGATGCTTGGTTTATCAACAAGTTAAAGCTGAGAGACAGAAGTCTAAGGGGATGTTACAACCATTACCCATACCCGAATGGAAATGGGAAAACATCACTATGGACTTTGTCACAGGACTTCCTAAAACATCCAAAGGCAATAATGCTATCTGGGTCATAGTTGATCATCTTACAAAGTCTGCACACTTCATTGATATTAGAGAGGATTTCTCTCTGGATCAGCTTGCCAAGATATATGTAAAGGAAGTGGTAAGATTTCATGGAGTACCACTTTCTATTATATCTGATCGGGATCCGAGATTTACCTCGAAGTTCTGGTGAAGTCTTTAGCATACTCTGGATACAGAGTTGAGTTTCAGCACTGCTTATCATCCTCAGACAGATGGTCAGTCTGAGAGAACAATTCAAACTCTAGAAGATATGTTGAGAGCTTGCTCTATGGATTTCAAAGGTTGTTGGGATCAACACCGACCTTTGGTGGAATTTTCTTATAATAATAGCTTTCACTCCAGTATTCAGATGGCTACTTATGAAGCTCTCTATATAAAGAAATACATGACTCTAACTTTCTGGGATGAAGTTGGGGAAAGAAAGCTATTAGGACCCAATCTCGTTGATGAAATGGAAGAAAAGGTCAGATCTATTCAACAACACATAAGAGCGGCTCAGAGACGACAGAAAAGTTATGCCGAAAACCGAAGAAAAGACCTAGAGTTTGAAGTGGGTGATAAAGTGTTCTTACGAATATCTCCCTGGAAGAGAGTCATGAGATTTGGAAAGAAGGTGAAGTTGAGCCCTAGATATATCGGTCCTTTCGAAATACTGGATCATGTCGGGAAGGTAGCTTACCGATTGGCACTTCCACCGAATCTATCTCAAGTACACGATGTGTTTCATGTATCTCTCCTGAGAAAGTACATACCTGATCCTTCACATGTACTCAGCTCAGAAGTTCTACCGCTAGAGCAAGATCTTTCTTATGAAGAACAGCCGATAGAGATTCTGGATCGTAGTGAAAAAGTCCTATGAAACAAGAACACTCGCTTGGTGAATGTTTTATGGAGGAACCACCAATTAGAAGAAGCTACATGGGATCTTGAGGATATGATGAAGGAGAGGTTTCCTCATTTGTTTGTTACAAAGTGACGAATTTTGAGGGCGAAATTCATTTTAAGGGGGGTAGAATGTAACACCCGAGACTTTTATGTGAAATATTTTGTTTTTTTATGTTATATAAATCATCAAAAAAATCTTTCACTACACACAACACTAGCTTGGCTTGCTTTACACGCAACCGCGGCCTTCCTCGATAGCTTGCGTCGTACGCAATACCGAGTTTCACTAAACAGTGATATGCTATTAAAATATTATTAAAACTAGCCGTTATGAATAGTAATAACCACTTTTTGAAATTTTATAAATTGTATTTTTCAAAATGGACTTCATTTTTGGATTCGGAATATCGAAATTAGCCTAGGGTGAAATTTTGGTATTTTTCTGAAAAATTTCAATTTTTGATGAATAGTGAAACCACTAAGTGGTAGTTAAAAAACTGAATTTTTCATAAAACTTAATTTTACCGCTTCTGTGAGTGGAATTTCAAAAATCCGAGAGACACGGTTGATGTCAGTAAGCAAAATTTGGTTCAATGAGATTTAAATTAACTTTTGGTGAATAGTAACTTTTTACTTTTTTTTACCACGGTTAAAAGTAAATAGGGTAATTAAGGGTAAAGATGATATTATTATTATCCTAAAACATGTCCTAATTCTATTGGATAAGTTTAATTCGACCAAAAACAAACTTAGGAATAAAATATGAACATTTAGGCCCACTTGGATTAGATTAGGACATTTATTATTAATTTATTTAAAGAAGGGTAAAAATAGTTAAAATCAAAGTTTAATAAGTAAATAATTTTTAATATGGGGTTATACATAAGATAAATTCGACTATAAATATTCATTAGAAAGATAATAATATTTCCTACATAATGGTATTTTATTTGTAATTTTTAGACATTAAATAATTTAATTTATTTATGACACAAAGATGATGCAGTAATTATCTTATTAATGAAATATTGACATAATTAATGTTATAAACACGAAAATAAATGTAATTTGAGACTTTTTATGAATTCCACTAATTTTCTAGGTTAATATGACATGTTAGTATTGATTTAATTAACTTTTTTAGAACTAATAATTCTGTTATGAGTTTCACAAAAATCAATAACTAAATAGTGTCAAAATTGACATAAAATAGTTTTTAAAACAAATATTATATTAGTAATTGTTATTTTATTCCTAAAAATCTAAGGTTAGGACAAATGACTTAGATAAGGTTATATATATTAATAATAAACAACTTGGGGTTTTTTGGCTGCTTATAGTAAGTTTATTAAACTTATAGAATAAGAACACAAGAAGACACGGTAAAAGTAAACTTATTTAACTTAATTTTAAATCTAAATGATAAGGTTAAAATAGGAACCTAAACTTGTATAAATTCTATTTGATGAGATTATTTAGACCCATCCCCACCGTAGCTTCGAAATATATCAATTTGGAGCTATTTAAAACCGAACTTGACTTTATAATAAAATAATATTTTTAGTTTTCCCAAAGGTGCCCCTCTCCTCCCTTATAAAAGGGCACCTCCTCCCCCTCTTACTCACACCACTTTGAGCCTTCACGCTCGGTCAAACCCTGACAATTCCTCCTCCCCACTTCCCTAGAGACATCCTAGAGGTCCTGGTCTTCTTCAAAGACCAATTTTAGTGCCCTAAGAGGAGGTCTCAAAGAGGTGCTTCAAAGAAGAGGTAATTTCCTTTACCGATTCTTTCATCTTTATTTCTTCTTCCACTTGTTCTTCTTTAGTTGTTTCATTATGAAGTAATAACATCAGTATCAATAATATACTGATATGTTATTATAAGTATGAAACAACCCTATTTCACCATCTATCCATCCTATGGAAAAAGAAATCACCGCGCGTGCGTACATACAAAATACCGTCTCCACGCCGTGGTGTAATCTATTTTCCACCACCACCTTACTTGGATGGGTATAATGGTGTAAATAATAACTATATATGACTATTATAAAGTGATACTGATTCTGAAATAGTATACATACACTCCAATACAATTCCACGATCATAGGAACGATATCATCACTCGTGCGTACGTACTGAATACCGTCTCCACGATGTGATGCGACTCGTTCTACATGATCTTCATTTCATAATGATTATATAAATGAATTGAATGAATGAATATGATATATATTACACTAATACCATTATGGAAATGAGGTATCTATAACCTAAAGATAAGAATAATAATTTATTCGAGAAAACATGCATAAGAACAAAAAGTTATAAACACCCGAATAACAAGTAGCAATGAAATATTACTACTAAGAAGCTAAGAAAATGACCATATATGATATCATAAAAATAAGTATGATTCTGGAATAAGTCAATAACATTATTTAAATCATTATACAGGAGGTTCGGACACTTACGAACCAAAACGGACCTAAGGTAAGGGAAATATCACAATCTCATTTTTATCCGAGATTATTTGTACTTTGGTATTTACTGGGGTGTATTTTATCATCCACATCCATGTTTCATCAATATGTAATATTATTTCCATCCACATACAATTGTTTAAATCCAATTTTACCCTTCGGTGAGTTTTTAGTAAAAGATATGAAAGGAATCTTTTGTCGTTTTTCGTACGAGGTACTTTTTGACTTTTCCGACAAAAGTACGAAGAATGTTTTTTTAACTTATACTGCATGAATGGATTTTTAAAACATTATTTCCAAGAAGCTTCCTTTACAAGTTTTCAAGTTTATTTTTAATCAACTTATTTTAGTTTATAATTGTACGACATGTTAAGAAAGGAAAAGTGTTTTTGAAGCAGAAAGGATATTTTCCTCAAGAATGGAGTTCAAGTGTTTTATCAAAATTATTTTCCATCTAAGATAATAAAGGGTTATGTTTTTATCCCTATTATTACATTGATTTGAGTATGTTGTGATGGAATTATATTTTTATGAATTACTTTATCTTATATGAATTGTTTTATGATGTCACGATGTTTAAGATTCCCATTTTTATTACATGGGTTATGAAATGATGTATGATTTATGATTTTGTGGCACACATAAAAATGGTATCATTATGAGATGGGTGGGACCTATATCTCCCTCCAATGCATTGGGTAAAGATTTTATATCACATGATATAGACATGGCTGGAACGGTAGGTTATACCGGTTCAGTGAAACAGGATTGAAACGAGGAGTGAACTCGGTTCAGAAATGGACTTTGTCCACTAAGATAGTCTTGGCAATGAGTCTTGACAAATAAGAAATGATTCTCTATGATTATGTGTGTATTCCACAAAGTTTTATGTTTTAAGTTATGATTATTGGGATTAAATTTCACTACTATGATTTATCCCATGTTATGAAATTATTCTCTCTTTTGCAGGTTAAGATTTCCAAAAGTTATGTTCTTATGAATATGATGTGATTGATATTTCTTTTGTTTACCCTTACTGAGCATTTGATCTCACCCTTTCATATGTTTTCTTTCCCCAGGTTAGGAACAAGGTTATTAAGTAAGATATGCCAAAAGGGACTATAGATATGATGAAATAAATGGGAGGAAAAGTAGATGCTTTATGAACCAGTTGTTTATGTTTCCCAGTTTCTAAAGACACTATACCTACACGGTCCTTTCTTGGTTTTGTTATATGTTGTAATAAGTGTGATTCAATTCTGAAGTAATAACAATGTATGTAATGTATGGGTCATTATATGTATCATCCTCTTCCTCGTCTCTTCTTACTCTAATTAGATAGTCATGTAATGTTCTATGATATTCTTAGTTTTCTCAAATATTTCACACCTATTTTTGATTTTAACATGACATGAACATTCACTTTTTATTAAAATTGCACCATATATTTCCCAAGATCAAGGTAGCCAGAAATAGTGTACCCACATTGTGTCTCCCTTGAAAAAAACAAAAAATTAACCAGAAAGGACCCTACTTCATCATAAATGATATAATTATCAAAGTGGGTACCTTGAGAAGATAAGGTATCTACAATGAAGTTAACTTCTCTCTAGGTGTCTTTGATGAGGATATCATCATTGATCAATCTTCTACAGCTTAACACAATATAAGTTAACCACCAAGGGTAATTTTTTTTTACCCAATATAAAACTCACTAGTATGGATGAATTAGACTATAATTCAGTAATACTAGTGTGGTTCTGCTTGCATATCATCAATCCTAGTATGAGAGACCCTGCCTCGCTTCAAGAGCAGACCCATCACCAAAAGACACATTGAACGCCATCATAACTAAACCATAGCTATCCCTCACCAATCTGACACCATTAATATTCCAAAAAATTCAAGAGTCATCCACATTTAACTTCAACCCTATAGTGGGTGCATTCTATCTTGGCCATATCCCCTATTTAAAAGACCAGACCTTTCTCCTAAAGGAATCTCTTGGAAGCAGTATTTTCAAGGCCACCACTTAGTCTCCCCCAACCACAAGAAACCCATGTTCTGTAAGCTATATTTCCACACATGCCTAGAAAAATAGGTCTGAGACGGGCCTAAACTCCCTCTACTAATTATGTCCTACCCATAAACTCCAGAAAACAGCTGAAATGTTAATAGCACGACCCTTCCATTCCACTCTGTGAAGAGCATCTGAAATTATCCTATTAAATATCTCCTACTACAATGATCCTCTATTCAGATTGATGTTATGATGTGAGCAATAAAATTCCCAATCTCCATCACCCAATCGCCATAAAAGAAGATATGTTTTGAGGTTTACTAGTGAGGCGTGGAGTAGCAATGGCATCTGGAAACCAATGATACACACTTCCTTTTGACATTTTCATCTGTAGGTGAGGCTTTGTTATTTAGTCTCCATACCAACAGTTTTATCTTGCTTGGAATTTCCCTACACCAAAGATGACCAGCCCAGCATTCCACTCCATTTCTCTGATGAATCAACCTCTTGAAGTCCTTGGCATTGAATTTCCCAGACAACGACATAATGAATACACAACACTCTATATCCTTAGATAAGAAAATGTGATCATAGATATATTTATGATCCTTGTCTAGAATGGCCTCGATAAAGGGTGGATTCAAAGAAGCCTCTTTGAATGAGATATTTGGAGTGGGTCATACCTAAAGAAATAGTGTTGAACCTATCTAATTCTCCCTCCAAAAATTGAGGTCCCCCGATCAAATAACCCACCAAGTTCTATTCTCCAATATTTTCAATTGTTTGATCACGCAGTGAGTAAGGTTGGACAACCTCCTATGATTAATAGACCATCTCTCCCAACATTCCCCATATCTGTCCCTCATGAATTTTTCCTACAATGATTCTCCCAAGATAATATCCCATAATATTTTGGCTACCATTCCATTCATGGATTCCTCTATATTGAGAATGCCAATCCCACCCACATTAATTGGCCTTGATAATCATTTCCATGAGTCCCAATGAATCTTACCAACGTTATGATAATCCCAATGGAAACTATTCATAATTGTCTCCATTATTATGATACACCCCTTTGGAGGATTCATAATGGAAAGAATATGCATTGGGATTGATGATAAGTTACTATTGATTAGAGTAATATGACCTCCAAAAGAAATAAACATGTTTTTTCAACTGCATATACTCCTTGAAATTTGACTTATAATACCCTCAAAAGGGATTTTTTGATCCTTCCATTGGATATAAGGGCTCCATTATATTCCACTAGAAGTTTCCTTTTTTGTATTCCTAGTATATTTGGAATATCCATACACCGCCTCCCTAAGAATTTGTTAGAGATAAAAACATTTCTATTTGATTTACTAATGAATTTACCACTGAAACCACCATACGTTTCCATGATTTTATTGAATTCATTCACATAACTCCTTCTTCCATTTGTGAAGAAAATAATTTCATCCACATATTGAAGGTGAGAAAGCATACTACTCCACGATCTGTTAATGAAAGGTTTAAGCTTCCCCTCCCCCAGGCCTTTTCTAATGTTTCTAAAGAGGGCTTCTTGAGCCAATATAAAATTATTAGGTGAGAGTGGATCTCCCTAGATCACCCCTCTGACTAATTTTAAGAAACTAATTCTTTTTACCATCAATAATATTGATATCCATGGAGACACATAGAAACAAAATAATAAATCACAAAACCAATCATTAAAGCCAAGAATTTTAACAACCCTTAAGATAAAATACCATTGTAACCTATCATATTCCATATCAATATCTACATTAATCATAACATTAGAACATATTTTTCTTTTATAAATATCCTCAACCATATCCTTATAAATTCAAATATCTCCCTGAATGTTTATCCCTTTCACAAAACCATGCTACTCATGAGAAATAATCCATGGAATCAAATTACTTAACCTCCTGCAAAAAAAATTGGTAAGAATCTTGTAGCTAAAGTTACAAAGATTGACCAGTATATAAGGATTCAAGGATGAGGGATCCTTCACTTTTGGGATTAAGATCACCATTGAAGCACAAACCATTCTTGGGAGAGGCCCTCCTTAAAATATGTTCAGGATTTCATCCTTCAAATTTTCCACATGCTTCTTAAAAATATTCAAATCTATTTGGGTGAATACATTTTATATGTTCGTGGACATAGATTTTTTTTGATTTTTTTTTATTTCCTCACAAAATATCTTCATTTAATCATGAATATTTCTTTTCTATGACATATTAAATTATTAATAATATGACTTTTGTTAATTCCTTCCACAACAATAGAAAAATCCTATAAATTGTTACCTTTAATTCTATGTATAACTCTTTCCATGATTTTCTTGAGGATATATTCCTTCAAATTGAAATTATTTTATATAAGGAGCTATAGTTTTCTTTACATCCATTATTTCCTTGATGATAAATTATGTCTTTCAATGTACATCTTAGTACAACCTTATAAAGGTTTGTTTTTTAGACATACACTATAAATTGTATCATATTTTTCTTGAGATTCATAAGCACTATATTTTATTTAATATTTGGAACAATTAATATAAGCATATTTAAAATAATAGTTGTTATCCTCTATTTATTTTGATATGTCATATCTACCCATATAAAAATAATGATGAACTTTGAAACATATATATTGAGTCTCAAACCACTCTTCTTTCTTCTGAATCAAATTTTATTTAAGATCACACACTATATTTTCCTAATAATCTACCTTTAATTTATTTGTTATGAAATAGTAAAAATCTTCTATTTATATCATGATTATCTCTTCCTTTTCTTTATAAGACGTACATTTATTTTTTATTTATTTTTTATTTTATTTCCTAATCTATGTAATCTCTTCAATACATTATTCCAAATTATGATACAATTTTCAATCCATCTAAATCCATTCATACTTATCATCATCACTGATTGATGAATGAAACTATTTTTAAAATTTATAAATAAAATTAACCTCATCATCTAAAGTTATAGATAAAAATGAATTAGGTTTCCCATACTTAATCATCAAATTTGTATTCCTACTGTTGTAATGATTCTTCTTCATGTTATCCTTTTTTTATTTTTGATGGTTCTCACCTTCCCCATTGGATTTAGACTCATCAGCCTTTTTCTTTGGATAATCATAGGTAAGGTGTCTAATGTGATCATAATTACTACACTTTAGTAATTTTTTCTTTTTCCAATCCTTATTCCCTTTATAAATACACTTTATATAAGGTAACTAAACTTATTAAGGTCTCCATCATACTCAATATCTGAATTTATTATTTTAGAAGATTATTATTCATTAACATTTCCTTTTCACATAAATTCAAAGGTCAGGTGAACTTTTAAATTCTTTTAATGGTTTGTGCCTTCTATATCTCATAAAAATTACCTAAGTCATATATTTCCAAATATTTTTTTTATTTTATAGATAATTTTTTTGACAATGGTAAAATCATTTATCTTCTCACCAAAAACTAAAATGATTATAACTATTTCACTTACCTTGATGAAATAGTAATCAATATATTTATCATCAACCATTTTAATGTTTTTATTCACACTCCTCCAAATGAATTTTTTTATACTAACTCTAACATTACCTTAATAGTTTCATTAAAAAAATTCACTATTCTTCATGGTAGTATAGAGATTAATGGTCTGTGAGTATACATTATTTGATAAAGTCACTATGGTGGAATTTTTAGACTTACCATATAACACCATATTTCTATTATCGACTTGATTTATAGGATATCTCTTAGTTATTTGTGGGAAACAAACTATAGTTTCATCTTGAACTTCCAAGACAATTGATTAGAGGTAGGGAAAATTATATTTCATTAATTGAGGGAGTTCTTAAAATTAAATTTGGGAACACCACAACTATTTATAGAATTATGACTATCCATCCTCAATAATTTATGAATATTTTAAAGAGGTCATTGGATCTTCTACAACATAAATATACTAGGGAATTTTTAGGTAACTGTGATAGGGGTTGAATTAGTGGTATACTACTCATAAAAATCTTATTTTCAATTTAATCTCTAATTCCAGTTAAAGAAAATATCGTGTCTCTATTATTAAACTCAACCTAACCTAACAATTGGGAAAAATAAATATCACATGAAAATAATAATTTATTTGGTTTAGTTGAAATACCTACTCAATTGTATATTATTTGGATACCTCAATATAGACTCTAAACTAATATAAATTTTTGACACTATAATGTTTGGTTACACACCCCAACCAAAACTTATCTTCTATAATTTTTTATGCACCTAAATTACAATTCTCCATACAAACTATGGGTTATACACCCCAATCACCCAAATATACAATAAATTGGTTATAAAACATAGTTAAAAATACTATCCTATTATGATCTACTTGTAAAAAACCTCCTTCATTCTCCATATTCCATCATCTCCTCTAGTAAAATGATCTTTTTTATATAAACAGATCACAACATATAGCCATTTCAAAAAATATATACAAACATTCCTTGTCTAAAACATCTTCACCAAATAATAAAAATCTAGATCCTTTTCTTTCTTCTCTCTCTTTTGTATAGATATTGGATTAGATCTAAAAATTTTCATGTGATACGTTGGGATTTCACTCAAAGATAAAAATTTCTCAATTACATCTTATTTACCAGTAGTTTCCTTTTATATTCACAAAAAACATTATTGAGAATTTTATTTCTCAATTATTCTTGGATATTTTTTTATTTAATTTACTTAAAATATCTTTTGGTTCTTCTCCAACTTTGTCATAAAATCTCTAGGTTTTTATTGTTTTAAATCACTAAAATAATCTTCTATTTATTTTTTCATATTATATGAATAACTGTGTCTCATATTTATAAATACTTTGGAAAAAATATCATTTTTAATCGTTATGTTTTTAATCATCATTTACTTCAAAATGAATATAGGGTCAAATATATTCAGTAGATATTAAAAATACCTTATCCTTGAATCCCCATAATTTTCATGAAACATAATTAAATAGAGATACATTAAACTCTTTCCAACCATTTTCCCTGTAATCCTGTAATCCTGCATGCATGTGTGCATAGAGTCTTTTCATGTATTATGGAGCTTCCCATCCCCATCATTTCACAATTATGTATTTTTAATTTGAATATCCAAAATAGTCATCAATTAAAATTCAATGAAACTACATGTTGTTAATTCCTGTAATCACATGTAGAAAAGTCATGAATTTCTTCTCAACAGACAAATTACATGCATGAACATGATACTGAAAGCATGTATCATTCCACCATCTCATTTTTTGGTATCACATATATTGCATGATCATATCACTATAAAATTGTGGTAAGTATTGGAACTATTTAGAGGGACATCCACTATGATAAAACCTTCTAAGAGACCATGAGAAGCACAATCAGTGGATCGACCATGTATGGAATCAAATAAGGTCATTGGATCGATCTTGTATTCCTTCTAGATTGAACACACTTTCTTCGGTTAACTAGATCATCTTTTATACATTATATGAAATTAGGATCAACTGAATGGAATAAATTGATCATGCATTCATTTTACTCAATTTAATTAGAATATATATTTCATAGTGTCTCAATTTAATGCCATTTTTTAGTCTCAGTAAGCATTAAAAAGTTAGTGTATGTGGAATATTACATTTAAAATACTAGATTTCAACCTTTAAATGACTCAATAAAATTCATTTTTAACTTGGAACAACTCCAAGTTTTCCTTTATTTAGGTTGTAAATCCTTTATCGAACCTTTATTTAAATATTATAACCATTATGTTGTGGTTTTTAACCATTAAGAATCTGGTTTAATTTCACCACTCCATTAAAAGGCTTCAGATATTCAGAATTACCATTTACATGAGATATCTATGACCTTTACATAGTTCATTATAAACTCATATTAAACTAACATATATAGTTATATGCCTTTACATAGCCTATAAAAAGGAAGGATTACCTTTAAGTAACCCTAAAAATCATAAATTACCTTTTTAAAGAAACACAAAATCTCCAAATTGATTCCATCCCTTTCTCCAGAAACTCAAACATTCTCCCAACATGTAGTATAAAATTTTCATTCATCCATTAACTATTAGTTATTAATTATTTTTAATATCAATACATCAATCATCAAAATTAATTTTGAGGATGTTTCCATAATAATTCTCCCAGTACCTTCATCTCTTAAATATTTATTCTCAGTTCCTCAACACATATAGACACCTTATCTTATTGAAAACAAATAAAATTCATCAAACAACCAAAAGTCATTAAATTTTTAAATTCATTTTCTTTTCACAATATTTTAATGATATAATTTAAAAATATATATAATTTTGGAAATGTTTTTATAATTTATGATTTTTATTTTCTGGAAATTTGAAACATAATTATTAAATCATTTTTAGTGGATTTATATCTTTAATTTCAATTGTTATTTT
Organism: Viscum album; assembly: GCA_963277665.1. Classification (NCBI taxonomy): domain Eukaryota; kingdom Viridiplantae; phylum Streptophyta; class Magnoliopsida; order Santalales; family Viscaceae; genus Viscum; species Viscum album. Next base: position 1,939,018,309 of record OY728140.1, on the reverse strand, counting down.
AATTTCTTCGACTTTGTAATATTATTCCATAATGTTTTAGTGTGTGATTAAATTATGATCATTTTTTCTCATATAAATTGATATTTTTGGGATTTTGGAAAGGCCCTTTCTAGTGGGTTAATCAACTCCATCCAGATCCTACCTCTCCATGCCTGATTTGAGAACTTATGTTAGTTCCAATATATAATTAACCTAAGAAGATCATGTTGATTCCATAAACATTAGTCATTCAAAAATTAAGTCCATGGTTCCAATATATAGTTCCTTATCAACTTCCAAAAGAAAATATTTCCATATTAGAATATCTTGAGGATCTCTTGTACTCACAATCACAAACAAAAACTCAATCCTAATAGAACCACAAATAACTGATCAATATAAGATTCCATATACGGTCAGTTGGAGAATCTTTGTACTTTAACCATTGACTAGAAGATCCTAAAGTTAGAACCAGACTTTAAGCTACTTTCTCAAGCCATTGTAGAACCAATATATGCTAACACACATAATGGAAGATTGGATACTACAGAACTTATTGAAAGAAAGTTCATAGCTACCTAGTTTATCTAGGTGGGGCTTATTAAACCAAACCAAACTCAAATCAGATTTTCATAATTTTTATTAGACTAAACCTATTAATTTAATTGTCAAGTCATGATTTATTTGGGTGTAAACCATTTATTAACGATAGGTGAATTTATTAATCAATATATTTTTCTCAAAATTAATAGAAGAGTTACTCTAAAAATTATTGAGTTAAATCACAATAATAATGGATATAATGATAAATATTGAATAAAATTATTGGAGATATGTAATTTGACTGTGTATAAATAGAATAGGTATAATTTTGTGAGTATGAATGATGAACGCTGAAAGTTATGGAAAAAGTTATATATGGATCCCATTTGGGAAATCTATCCTAGGCACAAAAAATGTGGTTGAGGTAACAAATATAAAGGCAGATCTTAATAATCACAAGGGAGGAGAAAAAAATGAATGTGTTAGAAGATGTTATGATCAAACATTATTAGTGGCACATCCTCTCTTAGTATTGGTAGTGTTCCAATAGATGGTAATTTCTATAACCTAGATGTTCTTCCCATTTAATGAAAGTGATTTTTCTATTATTCCATAGATGTAGGATGAAATTCTAAACCAAAAAATCATATTGTGTGTCCTTTTATACTTTTTACTTGTATAAATGCTTTCTTTTCATTCACTAGTTCATTTCATAGAATAAAAACTTTGGGATAATGGGAACGAGAAGAAGTTTCAACCTGGTATGATGGATAGTGTTGATGGACATCCTAATTCTAGACATTGATATCATAATAAATCTTCTTGAGAAATATTATACATTTTTTGTAGCACTGACCCCCAACATGTCATATCATAGATTGCTTGAAGTGTTTAGTTGTAGAATATAGTGGTAAGAAAATTATGGAGTATTTTTTTGCAACGACATGAGGATGTTACCAAGATACATAAATGGTACTATAAGTGTTTCTATGATATATAATGTGTCATTGACTAGAAATATTCACGAGGAATGTTTTATTGTTGGTGATAGTCAGGGCTTGGTGAAATAATGTTTGGGTTCTATAGGTTAAGTGTTTTATTAGGTGTCTAGAAGAATGTCACCGAAATATGGTTTTGGTATCAATGGTGTTTCTAGAATATCAATAGTCAACACATAGTCAAGTGTCATTCAAAATGTTCAATTTATTGGGTGGAATTTGGTATATGGTGGTAGGCTACTGAAATATTTAAATACAAGTGAACTGGAATAATTTGATATCAAACACACTCATATTTTCATAGAATTTGAAGTAAAGTGACAGATGATTCGGGTTCCTATAAAGATATGTCAAATGAATCCATCATTTTTTAGTTCAAGTTAGTGGAAGATTTAGTCAATTCCCTAATTCTCCAAGAAATTTTTTATGGAGAATGGATATTGTAGCTTTTGAATCAATAGAAAATATATTTTAGAGGATTAGTAGATAAAATGAAGGACCTTCAATGATAATTTTGGGCTTTCAATGAGTTAGAACGAGGCTGGAAGTAGTGGGAGAAAATGAACTTCTTATCATGGTTTCACTGAAAAAATATTAGTGGTATTTATTCATGATAATGATTTCATAATATCTAGAATCTACAATTACCAAATGAATTAGGGTTCTGATGATGTCACTAGAGTTAAATGTACGAAAAATCTCATGGGAGTTGTGGAATCATGGTAATAGAGTCTTTATAAATTTATAGAATTTTGATAGAGTGAGGCCATGGACCTGGTGGATGATATAACTTAGTATTCATAATTTTAACAAAATAAGAGGGTGACAACCCATTCTTGATTTATTTAGGGACATTTTCTATGGATTCATTCATATTAGTTTCAAAAACTATGTGAAATGATCAGATAATGGTTTTAGAAGTCTGAGGAGTGACTAATTTAGTGGTTTAAAATATGATTCAAACATCATGAATTGGAGAATTATAAAGGCGGTATAAAAGAACATTGAATGTATGTTAGACCAGTTTCGATATTAATGTGATTATGAGAATAGTTTTTGAGTGGGATATTGTTGGACATTTCCTACGAAAACAATTATCATATTAGCATTAATTTGGGTCCAACCCATTTATTGAATAGAGATAAATTTAAAAATGGAGATGCTTTTATCAACATTAATAGAGGAGTTTCTATCAGTATTAATGGAGAGTTAATTTTCAACATTACATGATAAAAAATTAATTCTGAGAAATTTAATTGGATATACAATATTTGTTTCTATATAAATAGATAAGGTAACATTTGTTGATTACAAATGATGAGATCTGATAGGGACAGAAAATGGTAGAGTTGGATTCCCTTTTGAGGAAGCCTACATAGATACAGACAAATTTACAAAGGTACTAAATCCAAAGGAGGAGGTCATGACTAGCAAGGGTGGATACAATAAGGAGGGATCCAAAAGATGAAAAAACCAAATGGTGTTAGTGACAAAAACTATGGAAGTTTATGTAGGGTTTGGAAAGATGGTAATTCATGTAACCTAGATTTTTCTATTTATTAAATGAAATTGATTATTCCATTCTCCCATAGATATATGATGAAATTTATAAATATGTAATATTGTTGTGAAATATTTTGTACTTTTTAATTGTATGTGTGTTTTCATGTCATGTGACTATTCATTGATTAAAATGAAGACATTAGAAGGACTATAATAAGAGGAAGGGATAACTTTATACGGTGGCTGGGGTCCATAGAATCTGAGTTCTCGAAACCAAATTCATGTGGGATATTCTAGTGTAATAGTTAATTTTTTTATTTTATCCCTGATCCAATCCTTTAGAGCACTAAAACTTCAATATTAAAGACCTAATCAAAATCTGAACACCAATAAGGCATATGAGATTATATACATTGTTCTTTTTTAACATTTTATTACTACACATTAAGCAAAAACATCACTTATAGGTGGTATCCCATGTGTTTATTGTATATTTCTTAAATAATGAAGTTATAGTATTTTCAACCTTGAGATTTTTTAGATGTGTATAGGTCTTCTCCACAACTAACGTTGTACTATGACCATTTTGAATCTCGTACCACTAGCGATGATCCAAGAAAACTCCATCTATGTTATGTCTAATGAAATCACACTTATTGTGAATCCCATGAACACTAATTCTTAATGGATATTCAATGTAATAAATATCCCCTCCATGTAACATTTTATTGTTGTTTTCAGGTACTCATTTACACTATTTTTAATCATGCTTTAGTTCGGTACTGCCTTGGGGTGCTTCGTGAGGGATTTTAAAAAAATTAGAAGGCAAGTGAGTTGTCCATTGTTGGGGCATGGGTTTCCCAAACTCTAGAACCTGCTACTGAAAACCATGAAATCTCTGTCCTTTGGGGTTTTCATGGTCAGAAAATGGTTTGACAACCCTTGTTCCCACTATAGAGAATTTGTGCACCACACAGAAGGGGTGGATATTTTAATAAACCATACAGTCTTTCCTAGCTAACCATGGAAATGGTATTTAATTATTTTGAAAAAAGTTATAAAATTCCAAAACCCCCATTTTTACCTCATTCTTGCCCCCAAATATTCTTGGATCGATCTCCTAGGTCATGGAAGCTCTCAAGGACCCATTTTGTATTATCCAACCCCTTTCCAAGGTGGATAAAAGCTAGGTGAACATCATCCACTTCTTCTCTTGTAAAATTTCATTCTCTATTACTTCTCTCCCAATATCTTCATCTCTCCTCTATAGGGTGTGTTATATCTTTGTGTTATTAGAGGATCTAATCTCCATTATTTTATATCTGAATCTTGGTTAGATTCTCGTGTCTTCATTATCGATGTTTTTCATTGCAGTTTCCCATTGTTGGTGTTGTGATTTGTGATCTCATGAACCCGATATATATATATATATAATTGTATATAATTGATTTATATTTTTAATTTCATTCAATTAAATTTTGAAAATAATATTTGGTATGAATTTTGATTTTAAATTGATTTGTCATGATATTTGGGAAACCCCCCAATTACAGTGAATTGGGGTGTGATTTAGATTTGATGGAAATTGTGAATTTGATTTGGTGAAATTGAATTGTGAAATTGATTTTTAGAAAATGGTTTAAATTATTTCGATAAGAATTCATTGGTTTTATCCTTCAAAAAAACATGAATTGATTAAAACCCCATGGATTTGTTTAATGAAAATTGGTATATTTAAATGTAAAATGGGGAAATTGTATTTTTAACAGTTTGGATATAATTTTCTCATTATTTATTGTCATTCAATCCCATGAAAACCTAGTTAGTTAGTGATTTATCTGTACAAACACACTCGGTTGGAATATCCCTAGCATCAAATAAATGCTTTATATCTCTAGTGGGATGTAGGTTAGTATTCTTTGGACAATGTCAGATAGACATTTATGAACGTTTCCATTATCATTATATGAGTGTTTGAGGATACCAAAACCTGAAACTAACATACCTTTTGGTAGACAACTATGTTTTTAATTTGTGATTTTTTTGATACATATTCAATTTTCTATAAAAGTAATTTACATATTTCTTCAGAATTTATATAAATTGTTTCATAAAAAAAATTTATTCAATCCATTATTTTGAAATGATTCCATAAATTGAAATTATTTACAAGTTTTTTTAATAAATATGCAGTTTTATATCCAAGATATATTTTTTAACAATTAATAGCATATTTTGGTTTATTTTATTAGAATATAAAAATGTAATCCATGGTGAGATCATACTGGACATTTTTCTCATACACTAAAAGTTCCATATAATGTTTGTAGATTTTATTCTACCATGTTTGAGAAAGTGGATGGCACGCCTGGGTGATGGTGGTTGTTGATCTCTTGGTATTGCAGTGATGTGTCTTTTTGTGACTTGGTTTTGTTTATATTTTAGTTTTCTGGTATGTTGTAGTTGTACTAAGGGTTATATACATGTTTGAATTATGGTACTGTTCTAGATATGTAGTTTTCTTTTGATAATACTGACTTTTAACTACTTATTTTGTGGTTTTTCAAGAAAAACTATTCCCAACATTATCTTCTGTGATTCCATATTGTAGTCTCCAACCTATGGGGATCATGAATGTCCTTCGATCCATGTTATTATGGGATCAGGTGTCAGGGCACTATGGTATTCAGGCAGGTTTGTGTCAAAGTAGTTCCAAAGGTGTGGGTTAAGAATCTTTCCTTGATTTCAGAATTTTTTCTGTAATCTTCTTGGGAATTAGGATTTCGTAGCAAGTGAGTACCTAGATAAGTCTCACTATAATTTTCCTTAAGTCACTTGGGGGTTTCAGAATGAAATAATAAGAATTAGTTCTAGTGTTTCCCCTAATTTTTATTTGGATATATTAACATAAATATATTATTTATCGAAGTGATGGGATTAACTCTCCATATTCCTCTTGTTTGAGTACTGATGTGAGAAAATTCTATTCATGTTCAGACTCCAATCTTGGAACCACAAAGGGGTGAATTTAGGATTTGTGATTATGGAATCCTTTATAAGAAACTTCCAGTGTTCTAAGGCTCAAATGATCCTCAAGAGGATATGGATTGGTTGAGAAGGGTTGAGATTTTATTAAAGTTATTGGAAACTCCTGATTCTATCAAGGTGAAATGTTCCACCATCAAGCTGGAGGTACCTTCCAAGAGATGGTGGGACATGATAATGATAGAGAAGAAGCATGAGGACTTTGAGTGGAAATACTTTAATATTATTTTCACCTACTAGTTCTATATGAATTCGATGGTGTTGGCTAAGGCTATATATTTTTCCAAACTCATTCAAGCTGACAGGACAATAACAGAATATAAAAATTGATTTTCTACACTTTGTAAGATTCTCACATGAGATTGTATCGAATTAGAAGATTAATACATGGAAATTCAAGAAGTTACTTTGATCTGATATTCATTATTTGTTTTTCCTACTGAAGATAACTTCTTATGCTGATGTTCTAGAGATAGCTTTGATGCTTGATATGGGCATGGCTAGAATATAAGGGGTGATGGGAGATCCTTTTTCTCCTATTGGATGTTTTTTGAGTTACCATAAAGGAAAGATAATGCATGATGTGTCTCAAGGTAGATCTCGGAAAATGGGTTATTATAGACCTCCTTCGGCTCCTGGGACAGTCGGTTTGATTTTATACCACTGTTGAAATCCTATATACTTAAAATCAGTTTTCAATGAGGCAGACAAGGTATTTGGTTTTTACAGATGCTATGGTCACTTGAATGAGTTAGGTGATGTATATTATTCTCCATGTAGTGTAATAGGATCAGTAGTTTCAAAAAGTAATATGGTTCAATTATATGATTCATGAAAAAAGGATTTCTAGACAAATGTATCTAGAACAAGGATTCATTACGTAGTGGATGATTCTTCAGAGGAAGAAGATAGGGGTCTAGAAATTATGAGAGGTATAATCATTATTGTGTTATTTTTAATGATTAATTTATTTGATATTGGTGTATCTCATTCATTCATTTAAACATGTATTGTGATTTTGTTAAATATTTATATAGATTTTTTTATCTTATGTTATATATATTACTACGCCCCTCAGAATGAATATATAGTAGGGTCTTCAATGTCCTACTTCTGTATTATCTTTATTAGAGATTGATATTTCTTGGTTTTTTCTTATTATCAACATGAAACCTCTTCATATCATATTCACAATGTGTTGGCTCATTAGAAATAAAGCCAAAATTGATTACTATCTTCGTGGGATCACTTTTATTATACATAATGGAATGTGTTGTATCATTCAGTTATAATGGGATCCAAGGTTGGGTAGATTCAGACCTTATTATCCAAAGTTGTGGATATTAATATTTGTGTTTTCTTTTGAATAGTAGTTAGAATCATTAAGTGATGATCTCCCTCCAGTTGTCATTGATTATCCCAATATTTTTCCTTCTAACTTCTATGGTTTTCTACCTGTATGAGAGGTGGAGTTCTCTATTGACTTCATGATGGGTACCCAGTTGGTATCTATTCCTTTTTACCATATGGAACCAAATAAGATAGTAGTGTTTAAGAATCAGTTCGGTGATCTTTTAGAGAAAGGCTTTATACACCTGAGTGTTTCACCTTGGCTAGTATCAATTCTCTTTGCAGAAAAAAAGATAATGGGTACCTTCACCTTTGTGTTGATTATCAAAAACAAAATTGAGTCACAATAAATAACAAGTTTCTTTTTCAATAGATTTATTGAATCATTGACTATTTAAATGGGTAAAATTAGTTTTCATTGATTTACCTTCGATCTGGATTTCAGAAATTCATAATAAAAGAATTCAACATTTAGTAAACTTCCTTTCATAGAAATTATGTCCATTATGAGTAACTTGTCATGCCATTTGGTCTAACCAATGATCCAATAGTCTTTATGGATTTACCACGCATGATTCTTCATTAGTATCTTGAAACCTTCATGTTATTCTTTATGGGTGGAAACCATGTTTACTCTAAGTCTGGGGAGGATCATGTGCATCATATGAGAGGACTTATAAGATTGTTGGGAAATCACTTAATTTATAAAAATCTATCAAATATTGATTTCTATATTCAGGAAGTGAAGTTATTGGTCCTTGTGTGCTCAGAATATGGTATCTTAATTGATCCCAAGAAGTTTGAAGTTGTTATGACATGGGAGGAACTGTGAAATGTTTTTGAGATTAAAATATTCTTAATGTTCGGATGGGTATTATAAACAATTTTTAATGCACTTTTTAAATATAGATTCTTAGATGAATGACATAACTTGGAAGGGAGTTATGTTTATTTAGGATGAAAAATTTCAGAGTTCTTTTGTTGAGATGAAATGTCTATTAACTACTATATGAGTGTTAACTCTTCCAGAAGTTGGTTTCGACTATGTTGTATTTTTTGATACATCATGTTCAGGTATGTTATATGTTCTTATGTAGTGTGATCATGTTGTTATCTATGGTTCTTAACAGTTTAGTCCACAATATAAGAATTATCCTACCCATGAACATGAAATCACAACTGTAATTCACGCATTTAATAGTTGGCATCATTACCTTTTTAAAGAAAGGTTTACCATGTATTTTGATAACAATATCTTGAGTTATATCTTCTCTCAAAATTATTTGAGTGTATACAAAAGGTATTGGGTGGAATACATTCAATATTTTGACTCTTACAGGACTTTTACCCTAGGGAAAGGGAATGTTGTCATAGATACTTCGAGCAGAAAACATCTGACATAATCCATGAACGAATCATCAAAAGTGTGGAACTTGATTGATCTTTTTTTTAAATTTAATATAGAAGTCTATGAATCATGGGATGAGGTTGTTATATCCCATGTTCATTTTACCTATACACTTCTTAAGATTATTCTTTAAAAATAGCATCTTGATGATGAGTACTGCAACATTAGAGACTCTCTTTATGGTAGGGAGATCACTATAGAGTGGACATTCTCCCAGAATGGTATTCTGTGTATCTGAAACCATTACATAGTACATTTTCTTATGAAAAAATATGTTATGGGGTATTTCCATAATTCCCAATGGGCAATGCACCAGGTAACCATGTATATGTTCTATGATATTTAGGGAAAATTCTAGTGGCCAGTTATGATATGGGTCATTGATAATATTTTATCTTATTGTTGTACATTCCTATAGGTCAAGGATGATCACCAGATACCTTTAGGTTATACCCATCCATTTCCAGTTCCAATTTTGATGTGGGGTGAGATCTTTATGGACATTGTGGTTAGGTTATCACAAACCCATAAAATGAAGACTATGATATGATTTGTGATCGATAAGTGGGCTAAATCAGCTCACTTCTTACCCATTCTTGATATTACCAAAGTTGAGGAGCTGAAAAATCATTATAAGAAATGTATTTTTTGTTTTCACGGTGTTCCATCTACTGTAGTCTCTAATAGAGATCCATGTTTTACTTCTCTCTTTTGGATAGGACTTCAAAAGGCACTAAGATCTCAGGTTCATTTGAGTATGACATATCATCCCCAATCAGATGCCCAAATAGAAAGAGATATATATATTCATGAGGATATTCTTCATGTTAGTGTTATTGAATTTGGTGGGACTTGGGATGAACATTTTGGACTGGTTTTGTTTTTTTATAACAATAGTTACAAGTCTCTAAATACGATGGATCCTTTTGAGGACTTGTATAGCTAACCTTTGAAATATTAATAGTGTGGGTCAAGAGATTAGTGAAAGGTTATTAGTTCTACAGATATAGGTTCAAGATATGATAGAAAATATTCAGTTGATTCATCAAAGAATGTCGATGGCACAAAGTGGGAATAAGTTTTATTCTGATCATTTCTATTGATTTTTAGAATGTTGAGTTGTTTCATTAGTGTTCTTGAAAAAAAATTAGGTCATTGTTGGATTGGGAGGAAAGGGACTCTTGAACCTTATTTTGGGGGGCCTTTTGAGTTCATTTAATAGGTTGTTAAAGTGTATTACCATTTATAATTTCCACCACAGTTGAGATCAATTCATAACATGTTCCATGTATCTCTGCTACAAAATTTTCTTTCTGATCCATCTCAGGTTTTGATCTTGAGTGATCTTGATATTGATATTGATTTATCAATCACTAAGAATCTATCCAAGATAGTTGATTCTAAAAACAAGGTACTTCATGGGAGGATGGTATTTTCAGTTCGAGTGTTGTGGTAGTACTGTTATAGTACTCATGATACATAGTAGAGAGAGGAACTGATGATAGAATAATGGAATCATCTTTTTGTCATGGAATCTACTTTATAGGTTTTCATTAGAGAGAATGATTCTTTTTTGGGGAGGTTTTAACATCCTGTTACTATTTTTATGTACACCTTAACCCTCTTTTTAATCATTCTTTTGTTAGGGATCATTTAAGGGTGCTTAGATTAGAATTTTGAAATTATGGAAGGCTCTTGGGTTGTGCATGGTTTGTACATGGTTTTTATAAACCATGTTACTTACTTTTGAAACCTATGAAAATAAACGTTTGGTGGGGTTGGGGGTTTCATGGATGGTGCCCAGTTTTACAAACTATGTTCCCACCAAGGAGAAACCATGCAACCCACAATAGGGGTGCATGGTTAGGGCTCATGGTTGGACAAACCTTGCAACCATATACAGATAACATGAATGTGGGTTTAATTATTCAGAAAATTGTTCTAAAAATATCAATCTCCATTATTACCTCATGATCAACTGTAAATCCCCTTCCCTATATTTCCTAGGTCTTGGAAGGTCTCAATGACCCATTTTGGCTCCTCCAAATCCTTTCCATGGTATATCAAATCTAGGAAAACATTATTTGATTCCTCTATAGTAAGAGTTATTCCACGTTCCTTATATCCCGGTATTTCTATATACTCGTTAGATTTTGTTAGATATTCATGTTTTTGGGGGATCTATTATCTTTTGTTTTAGATCATAAATCTATGTTTGATTGTTTGATATTTTTTTACAGACGTTCACTGTTGGAGTTTCCTGTTCTGGGTGTTGTTATTATTGATCCAATGATCCCAAGGTAGGTGGTTCTATATAATATTAGATAATTAATTTATCCTATAATATCTTGATTGTGTTAATTTCTTTCAACTAAATTATGAAAATCCAATTCACTGTGAATTGGTATTTTAAATTGATTTGGAATGAAATAGGAGAGAACATCTAATTCAAGTGAATTAGAGTTTTATTTGGATTTGATGGAAATCGTTGAGTTTTATTTGTTGAAATTAAATTGTTAAATTGATATTTTAAAAATGGATTAAATATTTTTTATAAGAACTCATTGGTTTTATCCTATAAAATTCATGAATTGATTAAAAAATCATGTATTTTTTAAGGAAGAATTGATATATTAAAATTGAAAATTGATCAATTTTTTTCTGAATATTTTTGAAATATTTTGACTACTATTGATTGTTGTTTGATCACATGAAATCATGGGTAGTTAGTGAGTTATTTGGGAAAAACACACTAGGTTGGAATTCCCCTAGCATCTTATTAATGCATTACAACTCTAACATAAACTTATTGGAAGATCTTATAAATAGTGGGATGTTAGTCTTCTTTGTCCTGTGTCTTAGAGATGTGTGTGCACATTACCCTTACCATCATTTGAGTGTGTGAGGATCCCATAACATGGAAGTATAATACCTCTTAGAAGATGAAAATATTTCTAATTTTTGACTATTTTGATATGTAATCCATTTCTTATAAAACCTCATTACATATTCCTTAAATATTTTTATGAATTTTTTTATATATAATGTTTATATAAGTCACTATTCTAAAATATTTCCATTAATTGAAATTAATAGAATGTTATAATTAAAATATAAAACTATATTAACATTCATGTTTTATTTAAAATCAAAATCATATATTAGTTTATTTAATTGCAATCTTACAATGAAATCCTTGGTGATACCCAATAGGGATTTTATCTCACACCCTACTTATACCTTAGAGTGTTTATAGATTTCCTTCTATTAAGTTAGGGAAATGGAAAGCACCACTAAGATCTGGTGGTTCCTTAAATTAGGGTCTTGGGTTGTTGTGTTTTGTTAGATCTTAGATTTTTTATATTTCTATTTTCTGGTAGTTCATGGTTGTACTTTGGGTTATATACATATTTGACTTTTGGTATTGTTCTTTCTATGGAGTATTCTTTTGAGCATACCAACTTGTATCTGTTTATTCTAAAAATTTTGTGTAAAATCCATTCCAACCATTATCTTTTGTTATTCTAGGTTATATTCACCAACCCATGGTGATAGGAAATTCCCTTTGGGGCATGTTAGTTCCAGATCTGGTGTTAGGGTACTAGGGTATCTGGGCTGGTTCGTAACACTCCGTGGAATCCATTCATCAAAAAAACTTATTTGATGTGGGAAACATGATAGTATACATATCACTATATAATATAGAATTTTTCATTTTATATTTTTAATAATTATTAGTGTGACTCAAGCTGCTTATTATTTAAGTGATATATAAGGATAGAGTTGTCAATTTCCCGATCGAGGAGAGTGAATCGGAACTTCTGTATTATTTATAGGTAAATAAATTATAATTCTATTTTTCTTATTACTGGTTTTATTTTTTAAACAATATATGTTTAGGTTAATAGAATTTTAAACATCTTTTTTCAGTCATGATTATCCCTTTCATGTGTGATATTCTTCTTTGTTTTTTTAGTTTGTTTTATGTTTTTGTTTTATTTTCATCACTTTTTTATTATTTTTTAATCAATTTAGTGTCAATTAATTGTGTCCCTCTTTTTTTCTTCATGTTTCTTTATTACATCAACTATATTTTAATTTTTTTTTTCAAGCATTTTGTGATTTTGGTTTGTTTCTTCCTCTATCTACGTGGTTTTCCCTGTTTTCTATTATTTCCTCATCTATTATCCATATTATTTCTTTTTTTTTCTTTTCTCCTTTATGGTGTGAACTCAAACCTAGATTAAAGGAGATTTATCCGAAAATTTCAAATTGAGGGAGGAAAATGTGAATTTGTTTGGATATGTATATTTATATTTCAATTATCACTCTTCCATTTTTTTTCTAAGAGTTTATATATAAAAATTTCTTTAAATAAACATAAAATTTTTTACATCCAATTATTTATTCTTTTTTCTATAATACAAAACATCCATTCATCAATAAATATTCATAATATAGTCAGTTAATAATTATATATGTGTATTGGTACTTTTTATTCAGAGTAGAAGAAGAATAAAGTGGAAATAAGGGGTGATTTGACTTTTAAAAAACAATGTTTTAAAAATAAAATGTAAAATTCAATATATACTAATTTCGATATGATAAATAAATAAAGTAATAAATTTTATCCTTATTATAAATTCAATTTTAGTGATTATTAGGTAAGTATAGTGAAAAGAAGACGTATCAGATTTATGTAATTTATAAGTATAATGAATGGATGATGTAATCTAAAAGTTAAAAGGGAAGAAAAAAATAGTTTGATAAAGGATTTCAGTAAATGATAGGTTTATTCACAAACATATCATCACCTTTGGTTGAGATATTTTTATTATTCCACTGATTATAATAGATTTCAGGAATCAAATTTCCTTATTTTATTTTTGATATAAGTAGAAAAACACAAATCTTTCTAAACATTTTCAAGGTTTTTGAAGGAAACCTACTGATAAAGATCCTTCAATTTTCAGTTGTGATAATAAAACCCTCAATTTTTGGTTGTTACCAACCTTGTGAAGATGAGGTGAGAAGAAGTCAATTTTATTATTGAAAATCCTTTAAAAATTGGTCTCTTTTCTCTCTAAAAATATTGATTAAATTGAGAGAGATAGAAACAGTGATAGACAAGAGGTTGAGAGCCATATAGAATGAAAAAATAATTTTGTTTCTTGAGATAAGACTTAGCTATTATTGAATTTCACCATCAATTCGATCAAAGAGATATTGCATAATTTTGTTTTTATTATCCATCCTACTTGATCCTCAATTTATAGCCTCAAAAATCATGAACAAAATTATAGAATTAGTTAGGTCCATTAATAACTACGAAAATCACAATTAATTAATATGCGACCACATTGAAATCTATGATATATTTACTCCCTCCACACCATTGGGTGCCCAGTAGCATCCACTAAGTAACAGATGGACCACCTAGTATATAATGTTGTTGGAAATCCCCCAATGGCTAGTCGGTCACCTCCACCAGTTGGTTAATGAAATCATAAAGGAATATTGGTCTTCTTCCTTAACCAGCAACTGGATGACAGTTCTCCATTATCTAATAAGTGGATCTTCTTCAAACCAAAGGCTCTATCCACATAGAACTAGGTGGAAAATATCAAGCACTAGTGAGATGATGTAACCAAACAGTGACCAAATGCACTTTTTACTTTCTATTATCCATCAAAGACTTTGATTAGAACATGAATCTTTTTTAAAATATTCTAAAACAACAAAAGGGACTTAAACAATATCATTAAAAATGCTTCAACATATTCAATAAGATCATCCAAGTTTAACAGGATTCCATCATGTACTCTAATAATCCCTTCAATTTTTATTTAATTAACATAAATGAGTAGAATAACCTGAAAATATTAAAACCAATATAGAGCATCTGTGATAATGAAAATATCATGAGGGAGAGGTAAAAAAATATCTCACCTTTTTATTATCACAGATGCTGAACATGAAAATACTAATTAATATTAAATCAATAGAGAAACATATTTTTAAATTCATTTAATATATTAGAAATTTTGATATTTGATGTGATCAAAATAAAAAAGATTTTAAATATGCTCAAGTGAATAACTAAACATATTTAAAATGTACACAGAAAAATTTAATCCAAACATCACCCAATTTTAATTAAAAAAACACTTATCCCCAAAAACAAAAACATCCCCCCTCCCAAATGACCCAAACACTTATTCACTTTGTGATTATGAAAAAGAGAATATGGGGAGGATAAAAATTGAAATGTAAGAATGAAATTGAAATACTAACTCTCCATTAATTATTATTATAACCTTCTAAAAATGATAATTCAATGAGGCATATAAAGCATGGGAAATTCATAAGGTTAAAAAATGTATATAATATTAGTGGATTTAAGATAAGTCACTAAAGAATAAATCATCTCAAATTATAATTATGTAAAAATATAAATTTCAAAAATAATTTCATAAAATAAAAAAATTAAAAATATTAATTCTCAACATTTCAAAAATATAAAAATATTTTTAAATGTAATTTTAAAAAATATAATTATTTTTTAAAAAAAGTGATAATATTGTTTTTAAATAATTTTAATGAGGAATAAATAAAGGAAAAAAATATCATTTCTAAAAGGAATCCTATACACTATTAGTATATATGAGAGAGAGATAAATGAGATATATTGAAATGAAGATCAAGATAAAATTTGAACAAAAGGATATAAAAACTTGTTTCAATGTTGGTCAAGACATAAAATTAAAATATATGGAAAAAACATAATCTCCTCTTGAATTAGGGTATTTAACAAATAAATCATGATGAAATAAAGAGATCATTTATTTAAAGAGTTTAAAACAACATTTTTTATGAGTATTCAATATATGATAACAATGTGATGTTTGGTTGTCTACCCTATAAAAATTCAACAAAATCTCATTTGGTAACCTTTAATAACTGGGTTCGGTAATATTATATAAATACATTAATATGTTAAAAACTTATGTGTTATTGTAACATTAGATAATAAGGATTATGACCCAAATTTTTTTATAATGAAAACTTATTTTATAAATTTTAGAGAAATATGAAATCACATAATTCTTCCAAATGTAGAATTTTTTAATCACATTCAGAAATTAAATGCTCTGTTTTGGGAAAATAATTACAAAACTTATTTTATTAAATACCTTTCCCAATAGTAGTTATTTGAAATAACATTATTATTTTAAAAAAACAAAACCATGATTATTTCATTTAAAACACTGAGAAAAAAGTATCACTATATGATTTTTCTCACCATGGTAAATTTAGATAGCTAGATTTTGAAATCCTTGATTTTAAATTTTTAATATTAAACATCTAGTTAGTTTTGAAATTTAAAAGCAAAAAAAATATTGTTCTTTTGAAGAAGATCAATTTCACTAAGAAGTTACTCTTTTTGTTTAAGAACATGATTATATTTTTTATAAGTTCATTAAATTTAGAAAGTTCTATTTACAAAAAATCTCAAGATCAAATTATTAGTAAGAGGAGAAAAAAGTAGATGATGAATGAGAGGAAGACGTGGAATGAGAAGGAGAGTGAAAAATATGAGAACTAACCTCTTCTCCTAGCTTGAAATTATCCATGATTCATTTAGGAAATTCATTGCTTGATTAATATATTGAAATTGATTCTTTACTAGCTATCAAGGTTGAGAATTTTTTACTCATCTTGGATTTCTTCTTTTATTTTGAAATTTTTTTCAAGGGATAATATAGTTTTATGTGACCCTTCTTTTTTCATCCAAATAAATTTAATTCTGTTTCTTCAAATTGATCTTTATTTTTAGAATAGTATAAGGATTCCTTCTTTTTTTCAATTTGATCAATCTCTTAATGAGAAATTCAATTTCAAATTAATTTTCAAATGAATTCTCATCATTATTGATGGATTTAAGAGAATTATTTTTGGATTATTTATATTATTTCACTTCTTCATCATCATATCTATGTATTATAATTTCTTATATCAAAAGGATATGATGATTTCCTTGATCATCATACTTTTTTGATCTTTTAATTCTCAAATATTCATCATGTTCAGTGAATAATATATTTGAAATACCCATAGAATTTTCTTTATTAATGTCTCTTTAACTAAATTATAACTAATATAATTTTGGCCATTTAATATTTTAGTAAAATGTTTAAACATATCAATTATAGATTTATTAGAACGTATAGAAAATTTTTCAATGTCTTTCTCAAATATATCTAGTATAATGTCTTTAACTTTTTGTCAATTTATGTGTGACTTATATAAGTGTCTAGATTTCATGGGTAGTTTTCAATAATAAATTGAATAAATTCATTTTTTTCTAGACCTCCATGGAGATAATTAATGAATTTTCAATTTTTTTCCAATGAATTAATATCTTAATTAGTCCATTTATCTTCCAATTGATTTATTAGAGTATATCCATTCCTAAGAATTTTAAAAATTGGATAACCTATTATATTAATAAATTTTAATATTTTATTTTTCTAGTATGAGTAATTAGATCCATTATATAAAGTATTTGGTCCCTAGGAAACTCTTTCAGGATCATTTTCAAAATAATATTCCATTTAAAAATATAGAACTTTGAAATTTGTTTCTATTTTGAAAATAAAAATTAATTTTTGAAACTAAGATTTTGAAATTAAAATAAAATGATCGAACATGATAACAGATTGTCATTATATTATAATAAGAATAAACTGATAAGATGGAGTGAATATCCTTTTAAAAAAGAAGGTAACAAAAGAAAAATCAACATTAAAAAAACTGATTTCTATGTGATGAAGACACTAAGGGTTAAATTTGATCATTATTATAAAGTTAATATAAAATTAGATTAAATGAGAAATCATAGTGGAAATAAGACGTGTAAAATTTATTCCTTTTATTTGTAATGAGATCAGATGATGCCGTGGGAAAATTAAAAGAGAAGAAAAATATAGTTTGATAACGGTGTTCAGTAATTTCTTTGTGTGATCCCCCGAGTCTCATCCCTTTAGGTCCAGAGGTTTTTCTTATTCAATTTACATTAATACAGATCAAGAAAAAAATTCTCCCTTTATTTTTATAGTATTATTAAGAATAAATGCTTCCCTTACCATTTCATGGTTGTGGTAAGAAATCTATTTAAAAAGATCCCTCGCTTTTCAAGTTCTAATCCCACATCCCTCAATTGGTGGTTGTAAGCACCAATGAGAATATTATGGGAGAAAATAAATATTGTACAAGTATATATAATTTTAAAATCTTCTATCTTATATATATATATACTATTTTAAAAAATTTATAGAGATACATGGAGAAATAAAAAAGGGTTTAAATCTTTAGAGATTGAGAAAATGATTTAGCTGTTTGAGTGAGGACATGAACAATACTAGAGGTTCTCCATCGATTATATTATAGACATGTTGAATTTTTTTTATTTTGAACTAGTATTCATTGATCCTATATTTATATCCTCAAAAAATCAATAATATTCTGGAATTAATCATGTCTATTAAGAATTAATAAGAACATAGTTAACTTTTATTTTATTACATTAAAAGTTGTCCCAGTGTTGTTACCTCAATGCCACCAGATACCCAATGGCCTCTACCAGGTAGACATTGGAAAAAAATGAAACATAATACAACTAGAAACCCACCACTAGCTAGTTGATTCACCTTTACAGTTTGGATAGTGGACTCATAAGAGAATGTTGAGATTCTACCTTCACCATCGACTAGACAGTGGAACTCCACCAGATAGCCTATGTCCCTCCACTGGCTATTCAATGTGTCTTTTACATGACAAAGGCATTATCCAAATTTAACCGTTAAGCTAGTATAGCTTGTAGATGACTAAATTCCTCTTTGGCCTTATAGAGACTTCAATTTGAACATGATGCTTCTTTCCATGATTTTATCACAAGAAAATTAATCCAATAAGATCTTTAATAATACTTCAATGTATTCAACAAGTTCATAAATGTTTAATAAGATATAATAATTTTTCTTAATAATTATATGAATTGGTATTTTATTTACATAACTAATATGCATTCAATGAAATTTTTAGAACCAAAATAGAGTTTTTTTCATCATAAAAACATCGCGATAGAAATATATTTACAACAATACTTCAAAAAACCATTTGGGAATCTTTACTACATATGAAAAAAATGTCTTATGTTGAAATATATTTTAGTGATAATATACCATCTTATAGAGAAAAGTTTATTGAAAGATAATGAAATATCACATTTTCAATTGATAGAGTTTGGTCAGAGTAAAATTTTCAACTATTTATATAAAGGATAAACCAAAATCAGTAAAATTACATTTTTTTATTATTTCTTACTAACTAGATTGAATCCATTTCCTTTCATTTTAAATTATCTCTATATATTTTCACTTTTTAATTTCTTATTTATTCATCATCAACCATTTCTTTAATTTCATTTCAAAATTTATTAAAATTACCAAAACATTAAAAATTTAATTTAAAAAAACAAAATACATAATAAGAGAAAATTTTATTTGAACAAAATTCTCCTATAGGATATGATCATCAAGGTCATCCATTGGGCTACCCCTAGGTGTTTCTAAATTTTTATGTACATGGGTTCCCCTAAACATGGTTGAAGCACATTAATTTATTCATTGTTGTTAGGAAGGCTTGTTACTTTATCATGTATCTTTAATTTTTTCAATAAAAACATAAATTTTTAATTAAAAATGGAAACTAAATTCAAACCAATTTTGACTAATTATTAGATAAATTCATCCATAAGATATAAAAAGTTGTTCAAATAGCCAAAAACATTCTTTAAGAGGCTCAAAATCAAAATTAATTTCATATTCAGTTGATATATCATCAAAGATCTGAATCGTAAAATAAATTAAAATAATATAAAAAATTAGAAAAAAAATATATATAAAAACAAAAATAAAAGTTTGTATTCAAGGTTGATGTTATTATTCCTACATTCCATTTTTATTAACCTGTTCAGGATGAAATTTATTTATATTCAAAAAATATCTCATAATTTTTCTATGTTTTGGTAAGGGTTTGTTAATGGAAAATAAATTTAATGAAATGCATTATGAGATAAAATACTTGATGAAGATTACTGGAATGACTAGTCATGGTATTAAATGCTAATGTATTTTTTCTAAATATGTTCTAGATCAACCAACAGTTGATTTAATCTCTTTTTTACTTTGGTGAAGGCGCGCTAAATAGGTTCATTTTCAATTAAATATTGAGAGGTTGACTGACTACATCATGATCAAAAATTTATCTAATGATCATTCCACTTTCAAGGAGATATTCAAGATAAAATAACACTAGTATATTTCTCATTTTATAATTCAAATGATTTATATTTTCTTGAAATACATCTCAATATAAATTCTCTTTATTTAGTTAAAGTTGGCTCAACATAATTTTTCAATCTCTTAGAGTGTTTAATTAAAAACCAACCAGTAGAGAAATGGTTTGATCTCTAAATGATCTATGAATAATGTATCAAGGGATGCCTTAAAAAGATAGTGGATTCCATAGTTGTTATCTTCCATGAAGTTTATAATTTAAGGTATTATTCACTTCCATCATGTGTATTTTTTACTATTTTTAGGCATTGGGAAGAAAAAATATATGGTATTTCCAAATTATAATAACATTCTCACCATAATACAATAAATTGATAATGTTTATTTAGATAATGATTTTCAGAAATTTAGAATAATGTTTATCCATTTTCAATAAAACTCGTTTGGTGTAAATTAGTTATGAATAACTTCATTTCATCAATTGCATCGCATATTCCATTATAACTAAAATTAACCCCAATATTTTCTACTTTAATTTCTTATTCATTAATCATGGACAATTGAATTTATTTTCTTTGTAGATTTATTAAAAATAAATCAAATATTAAATATTTGAAAATCAAATAATTAATTAATAATATAACACTTTGATAAATAAAAATCTTCCATAAGAGAAAAATAACTAGTTTCATTCACTATTATAAACCTTAGATGTTTTTAAAATTTTAAATAACATCACTAACCCCTCAAAAATACATCCATGCTTCATAGTCATTTACTCTGACTTGAGAATCACACTGCAATAAACATGGATTGCATCTGATAACTCTATAAGATACTATAGACTACTCTTATATGAGCACTAAGGTAAAAAATTTATATCACTTTAAAATTAGTAGTCCACATAGATAATTTATTATTATGCAATTGGAGGTTCACATTGTAACTTATATTGGTTATTTTAATATTTATAGAGAATTAGGCTCAAACCAATTGTGTTGTGGTGAATTGTTTCATACTATAATGATGTCAAAGCAAGTTCAAATTTAATAGATATCAAGGAATATTTGGGGGGAATAATTTTATATTTGATCCATTATTTTAGGATATGAAACTACATAAGTATTATTTTATAGTGTTTTCTCATTACACCGTGATTTATTTGAATTTTATAAAAATATTAAATTATTTGATTGAATTGTGATAAAAAAATAGATTTTAAACCATAAACTCTAGAGTTCATTCCATAGATTTATTAGCCATGTTTTAGGATAAAAACATAGGTTCATAATTGATCCAACCATCAATTTACTTGAGGAGGGAAATAAAATATTTATCAACTTAATAATTCTCATCTTGATCACTCTTATATTTCGAGCCCAAAAACATATCCATGCTCTATTACTTATTATTATGGATAATACGATAATAGCATTGTTATCAAAAAACCATTTTGAGTATTTTGGGATGTGTTTATTTACAAGGTTGTTGATGAAACATCCAATGTATCTTACAATGTTGTAAGGAACTGGTAACATATTGGGGGAATTCATTTTTGAAAGGATTCTGGGTTGAATCTGCTAAATAGAGTTCATTTAAAAATAGGTATAAAGTGTAAAACATATAAGTAATGATAATATGATAGGTATGGGTATCCTATGTCATGTATATGGTTGAGAAAATGGAATTATTGTATATAAGGTTTATCCTCAGGATTTCTAAACTACAGAAAAGGAAAAACTACACCACATATATGTATGAGTATTCCTAAAAAATTGAGTGTGAAATGAGAAATAGTCTTATATGTGCACTATAATATGTAAAAGTAGAGTATAAAGAATTGTTAAATTTATAATACATAAGGGAAACCAAAACCTTCCTTATACATGAGGTATGTGAGGGTTAAAATATCCTAGATAAATGAAATATTACTATTATGATAGGAAATCATATGTAAGGGTACTTTAGTAGGAACCTTGTTGAATAAATGTAATTCCTTTTATCACTAAAATATAACATTGTGTTATATAAATGAAATAACATTAGGTGAATATTTTATGATGGATTTTAGTACATCAGGTTCACGCTATGATGGGGGACCTATGAAAGTCAGGGTATGAGATATATAGAGTTAGTTATTGCCTTTCATCATACTGATATGTGTCATTCCATGAAGGTGTCTACAAAATAAGTTTTTTAATTATATTTTTTAGGAGTTGAAGATCACATCATGAAGAAGTCACATAGTGGATTTTTTTGTTTCTAGATTCAATTAAAACTTAAACTGATAAGGCATAATGTAATTTTTAGAGAGTTTACTCGACCCAATTAAGAGACAATATAAAATATGCTCACTATTGTTATTTATGATTTATAGGAATGATATTAGGGTTTTTAAATTTTTGAGATATATTTATTTAAAATAAGAGGAGGATTGTGGATCAACATGTATAATATAAGAGGAATTATGGGTGAAGTATTGAAAAGTCATAAAGAGGAGGAGAGGAATTCTAGGTGGAGCATTGGAATGTTAGAATAGAAAAGTTAAGGTAGATCCAAGATATTATTTCACTAAAAATTAATGTATTTTATCATGTGGATGAAAGTGAATATTATTGATACACCATTATTAGTAGAATAAAACTCTTGGTTCATAGGGGTCAAGATAAAAAAGTTTTATAAGTATTGAATATTTGGGGTGATTGACTATAGTGATTCCTCTATTTTTTAATGGTTTTAAACTTGGAGGATTAATGCATCCACTTATAATTGTAAAAAAAACACTGATTCATTATAATAAATCACTACATCACCATTTTATACTGTGTACATTATCTCAATTTTGGTGAACCATGTTAAATTACTTATAACCCTCTTTTTTTCCCACTTCATACCATTTGGTGAGGGAGAGAGGTGAACTTTGTAATAGTGGAACAAGATTAATGGAACGGTTTGTTATAAGAAATGGACATACCAAGATTCACACCACCCCACCCCCTAATTTAGTAATTTATATTTCTTTATATAATCAACTAGTAACAAACCCAAAAGTTTTTATTTTAGTATTCTCTTATTGAATCATTGATAATTGTAGTTAACCACTATGGAATTCTAATATTTCATGAAAATAATTTATTATTGTTAAAGAATAAAATTCAATACATTTTACAATATTTTGGAATATATGTTTATAAGACTTCCATACATGGGATTTCGACCAACATGGAGAGCTGGTCATTATCAATAAGTGACTAAAGTGAGCCTATGGTTGATGCTAAGGGATTCAACATGATATGAGGACCATTTTCCAACACAATTTACAAAAATATGATTTCATGAAAATCCTTACACACCATGTGGGAAAAACTACTCAACATTTGTGAAGGAAATTCCATGGTACATGATGATAAATTCTAGGTTTTATGAAATTATTATCAGGATTTTTGGATTCTCCTATATGATTCTATTTATGCATTCTTTAATAAAGTTAACATTTTTTAGGGCATTCTCAATATTGGAGAAACCATAGATGGTTTTAAAATCCTGAATATGATCTTGAGATTATTGTCACTATGTTTCAACGTAAAGGTATTGATGAAAAAATAGAAGGACCCAAAGGAGGTGACATTAGATAGTCTTCATATCACTCTAATTGCAGTAAATATGCATAATAATGATAATGATTCCTTCAAAAAGGAAAATTATATGGATGTTGTGTTTAATGAGATGAAGAAACTGTAATTGGAGGATGATATCGAACATAAGGATATTGATGACATGATATATTTACATTCCTATAACCACAAAATATGAAATATAATATTCAATGGAAATATTACAATTTATTTCCTTCAGCGTGGAAAAGTTTATAATCTCACTACACGGTTTCCAAAAAATTAACGTCATTATGAAAATAAAGAACCCATGAAGAAATCATTTAAAGTTCTTGTTCATGTCATTGAAAAACCATAATTTTAGGATAATGATGATGAAAACATTGATGTTGAGGGAAAATTATATATCAAGTGGGAACTAGAAGTATCCTATGTATAAAATTATATTTTTAGGGCCAAAATGATGAAATACAATCAAGTGTTATGTGATTCCAAACTATATATGTTGTAATAATAAGAGGTAAAATATAATTTGAAGGCTGAAATTTAATGACTCAAATTTTGAAATCCTAAAAATCGAAAGAATAAAATTTAGCTCAAGATTAAGATCAAAGAGGATACCTAGATTATAGAATATTTATCCAATTATTTTAAATATCATTTTAAGAGGATCATGGTGCTCAAAACTCAAGTCATGAATATAAAATGAATACTCAATGAATAAGAATGCACACTCAATGATATTGAGAGACTTCTAAATCTAATAATTAAATCATGGAGTTATAGTGTATGATATTACAAATAAAAAAAGAAGGAGTGTGAGAATTAAACATAAAAGTTAGAAACATTCCCACAACAACAACATTAAAAAATGGAAGATATATTATGATTCTTGAGCACTAGAAAAAAATCATCGGTAGTTAATGTGAAACCACAAGAACATATAAACATAAATAAGGTTAAATTGGGTGACTTAAAAATACCCAAAGGCCATAGGTGCAGTAGAAAATATATGTGATAGTACACCATGAATCCAGGTTTATTGATGTTGTAATATGGACCAGACACAATATGAGTATTTCATAACATAATTACATTTCAAGGTAAAATAAAAAAGAAAATATATGAGCATAAATTTTTACACTTACTATGATTTTAAAAACAAAGGTTTTTTCTTTAAAAGTTATGGAAAAAATCCATGAATAGACCATCAAGGATATAAACTATAATTCCAAAGGAAATATAGAAAATGAGGACTCGATAGATAGAAGCATCATCAAGTGGTCTGAAAAATAAAAAAACAATTTGTAGACATATAATATGAGTATGAATCAATGGTTCTTCTCATGGAGTAATCTTATTCACAACTAATGTAACTAAGGGAGAAGATATAGTCCAAAAAATGATAATTAATAAGGATAATGTCATATTAAGTGATTTAAGAGTGACATATTGATCTTGAGTATGGATTTCAATAGTGGATTTCTATCCCATGTGATGTGAAGAAATTATCTTGTCAAATACATCAGGTACTCAAAATATAGTGTGTTTATATATTGAAATGATAAAGATTTGAAATTCATTAGCTCCAGAAAATCACAAATTATATCTAAATACTTAAGGTTCATGAATTTCACAATGGTTAAAGGACATGGTCACAATCTACTAAGTATGATATAATTAGGTGATAGGTGGAATGTAGTTAATTTCAATAATAAATATGTTATTATCAAAGAATATGGTCAAATAATCACACTAATAAAAAAAAATGTAAAATCTATGCATTATTGGTTGATAGGAAGACATGTGTTTACTAACCAAGTAAGAATATAAAATGTCTTCATGAAAAATAATTATCTACTTGAGCCAAAATCTCTTTTAATATTTGGTTAATTATGAAGGTTCATGTGATATCCCAAAACAATCACATGTTTCTAATTAGACATATGATACTTATCAAATAGGGGAATTTTTTTTGGAAGAATTACAATGAAAAATAAATGAAATCAATGTTGTTTCTTGATTTGGTGAAAATTGATTTGTTTCATCCAATATCACCCAAATAAATGGATGGAAATATGTATTATGTTATATTAATTAGTGATTATATTATAATGGTATGTATGATGGTTATCACTCACAAATATGAAGTGTTAAAGTGTATTACACATTGTTATTAATTTCAAGAGAGTATTCTTAAGATGAAAATTTATAAATCCCGGATTAATAATGGAATATAATTCACCAATAATCATGTGGAATAATATTTAGAGAAGCATGAGTTTAGACATTGTATTTAAATAGTGGGGGTTCCTCATCAAAATGGTTCTGTTTAGTGGAGGAACAATATCATTAATAATATGGGCCAAATTATTCTCATTGATAAAGATATATTATAGATGTGTTATAAGAAATAATTGATTATATTATTATTTATCTCCTATAATAATTTTTTATGTCCAAAATGAAGAGAAGACACTTTATGATATGTGGTATAGGAAAAATCATATGCTGAAATACTTTCTAGATTTTTTATGTTTGTTATTCTCAGTGAGGAGAAGGACTATTTTCTTTAAGATTGTTGTGATGATAGTATACTACTTCGATGTTCATTTAAAATAATGGGGTAAAATTTATACAAGATAAATATAAGAAAATCCTTAAAACTCCATATTTCATTGTTGTAGAAAATGATAATATCTGTCAATCTAGTGAGAAGTTTTCATAGTAAATAACTTATGAAATTTCTGAGTATACTTATGTTGACATGAGTGTCCAAGGGGTATCACATGGGGATAAAGTAGATTTAGAATAAAATAAAAATAATGAAAAAATTGAATCAACATCAATAGTTGTTAGGAAGAAAAGAAGTAGGAATGGAATGAATGATGAAAATTTCATTAGAGATCTGATATCTCCATTAAAAACATGTATGATGATTACTATATAAAAAAGAATTTACTACATCAATTTTATCTTAAATTTTTTTAAGATTATTCCAAAAAAAGTGAAAATTTCGTTAAATAAATTCTCTAAGAGTGTGACCAAATCGAGAAAAATAAAACATGGAAAATTTATCGACGTTAGAATACAAAAATTTCATCGGAACCAAGTGGGTGTTCTATAAATAACATAATGAAGATATTAGGGTGAATCAAAAGAGGGAATGACTAGTGTTTAGTGGATATTCCCAAATAGAATAAATTTATGCCATTAAAATAATTCCCAATATCCAAATGGAAACTATTCAGATGTTATTGTCTAGGTCCATGTAAATTAATTTCAAGCTGAATGAAATGGATATCAAATCATCATTCCTTAATATATTGTTTTATCAGTAATTGTAAATAAATCAAACACATGTTTTTATTATAGATTAATATGACAGAAAATTATACTAGTAGAGGAAGAAGTTATACTTGATGAAGTAATCAAAAAGTGCTTAGTATTCTTGGATTGATAGATATTTCAGAAATATTCGATTCTAGAAAGGTTTATTTGATCACAATATCTATATAAAGAAAGATAATGATGTAATAATTCTGGTGCTCATTTATGTTGATAAAATAATATTTAGATAATTAGATGAGGCCCAATTAATGTTCTCTACATGATATATAAACTCCGATATCTAGATGTACATGATTGGATAATAAAAATTTATTCCATGGTTACATGTGACTCATTGGAATTAACGAAACATTTATTTCTTAATAAAAATATTTCGAATAGATACTCAAGATGTCTGGAATGGAAGATTTTAGGCTGATGACAACATTAACAGTTACTCAGATGATGTTACATAGATATGATAATGGAAATAAGGTCAATGTAATGGAATGTAAGCATAAAATTGGAAGCCTATTATATCACATACAACCCAAAAATGATATTGTGTTTTCTACTTCTCAATCCATATAGTACTAAGGATAACGTAAGAAATGACACATTCTAGTAGAAAAAATTATTTTTCCTTATATTTATATAATTCTTAATCTTATACTATCTTATTAGGATACAACATAACAATATTTATTGGGATACAAATATTCATATTGGTTGAGTTCAATGGATGATCACAATTCAACATTAGTTGGTTCATTCTATCATGGAGATTTTTTCATTACATGGTTGAGTTAGAAGAAAGTAATCATTTCACTAAGCTCAAAAAAATAAGAGTATATTTTCTATACTCAATAATGTACTCAGTTTATATGGATGAATAAAAACATGAGGTTATATAATTTGGCTTGAAATATCTTATTTCAATCAAGTGTGATAACTCGAGTACTACGATTCTTAGGAAAAATTATTTCCATCAATAAAGGGAATAAAAAATTGACATAAAGTATCATTCCATCAAGGTGAGTGTTGATAAAAGGATTTTGAATTTTAAATGTTTGTTAATATAATATTAGGTTTCAAACATCATGAAAAAGGAACTACCCAATTCTGGTCTTGAGAGGCATCTGTTCTATCGTGCAATCAAACCATATCCCCCTAACAAGATATTTTGGGAAGTGAAAACCTCACCCCTATGTAATTTTCTGTTTATATAAAGGTATGGTTTTTCTATTGAATTAATTGTTAGGATTTATAATAATCCATTAAAATCTTTTAAAGAAGTTCTCTTCAGATATGTTCATAAAGGGAGAGAGGTTTTCATTTATTTTATTCAGAGAATATTTCCTGGATTTGAGATTAAGATGGTTTTTAGGGTTCATTAATATTGAAAAGGGGGGATTTTTCTCATGGTAATGTTTTAGAAATTTCAATAGTACCAAAATGGGTTTTTATTTTATTTTTAGGTGTTTAATGTCAGGTTTAGAGGTGATTTCATTGTAAGCAATGTAGAAAATATATTTTCTACATTGGTTATTAAAAAATGATAGAAATATTTCTATTTAAAATACCATACATATTTTATTTTTAAAAACTGATTCATAAATTAGTATCTAGAAGAATTTTCAAATCCTTTTTTTTATAATTGTTTTTGAAAGTCTTTATTTTTTTATTAATTCAATACCAATTATAGCCTTTCAAGTAAAAAAAATAATCCAAAAATGATGATACTAGTGAAACTAAATGAAATTTATAAATATAGATTCAAATCTTTGACTTAATATCCATTCCTTTTGTATTGTCCTTAAACTTAATTTTATTTAGAGGAAAAAACTCATGAGGTGCATTAAGTTGTAGCATAAAATGAATTTTAGAATCTATCATATTAATCTCATGTGAAATAATTACTATTGTATTTTAATTATAATAATTATCCTTCATCACAAAAATATAAATGAAAAAGTATATCGAATAATAAAATTATCATAATTAAATTAAATAGTGAAAGAATAATTATAAATAACATGTTGAAATCAATGAATAATGAATCATGGAATGATGATGAAGGTAAAAAAAATTTATTAGACAGGAATAGGGATGGAGAATGAAAACTTATAAATGATGATTGATAACATGTAACATGGTGTTATAAATTATATATGGAAATGAAAATATTGAGAGGCGCAGTGTGAAAAAAATTGAAATATCAATTTTATACACTGTGAAATTTTTATTTTCAAATCTGTTAATATATAACCTATATGAAGAAACTCATTGAAAATAGTATTTATACTATTTTTTACATAACCAATGTGAATTTTCATGTTTTATCATCGGTTAGTTGATAACTTAAATTATTAATCCTTGATTAATAATAGTTTTAGCATTAGTTAATATATTAACTGATGTTAAAAAAATGAGTTTTTGTGTGGTTTGTGTAAAACCTGAGATGAAAACACCCTTGAGAAAAAGCTTTATCATTAGTTATATATGTATTTGATGCTTTTACATTTATAAATTTGTTATTAAATAAAAAATGTTAAAAAATTATGTGAAATATAATTTTAGTACTACTAATTATAGATTACATGAATGTTTATTTATGGGGTGTAGGATTTAAAGTACATAGAGATCAAGGATGCTTTTTCATGACGTGAATTTAATTTAACTATTATTTATCATAGTGATCTTGACTAATGTTGGTTTTTAGTTCGGTATTAGTGAATCATTAATACACTATTATAAGGAAAGAGGATTTGGACTATATTTCTATTCAGTTTTTTTGTCATTAGATGATGATGTGATGAACCATATTAGAAGAATTATTTAACAAATTGAAAGGGGAAGAATATTTTAAAAAACCCCATTTAAATATTTTTGGGTTTTAATTATTGAAAAAACTATTAAAAAAACTTCCAAAGTATATTATAATGTTTTGAATATTAGTAACATTTAGGATGAAAATATTTTGGGAGGATTCTAAATGATTTTGGTGTAGATCAAAACGAGGTTAGAGAATTTGGAAAATCTATGTTTGTATTGGTAATCTACGTTGAGAATATTGTATTATAAAATAAATGGTAAAGTACTAAATGTAGGGGGAACAAGAACTCAATACATATGAGTGACATGTGAGGAGTATATGGTCGAGAAAATGATAGAATTGTATGTAAGGGAGATACTCAACAGTGCTGAAATTCGATAAAGCAAAATCTATACCCTATATATATAAGAGTATTACTGGGAAGACTAGGTCTAAAATGATATAATATCATAAACACACACTATAATATTTATGGGTAAAGACTGAGGAATTTTTATAGTTATAATAAATAATAGTAACATGGACATACCCAGTGCTTATGTTACGTAAGGATTTAGGTAGACTAGAAATATTTAAAAGTGCATGTACATCTAGAAAGTACACATAAGGGAAGTTTAGAACGAACCTCAATTCATGAAGTTAAATTCATTTATCACTATATCCTAACATAGGATAATGAATGGGAATAATGGCCATGCTATAAAGATGCTAATTTGAATTTTATTAGAGGAGTTTATATAATAAAGGGGACCCCATGAAAATTAAGCTTCGTGTTTTTTTATCCACGTATTTTTTCACATCCTAATGAGGATTGTCACATAATATTGGTTTCCTTGATGGTGGTTGTTCATTTTTTTAGTGTCAAAAGGACCTAATCATCAGACTATGATTAAGGAAGACACGCTATAACCGATTTATTTCCAGTTTTAGTTAAAAATTAAATTTTGAAGGCACGAAATGATGTTCAGATTGTTTAGTTGACCCAATTAATCGACTTCACACAAAAACTACTCAAATTAGTAATAAATTAAATAATGGAAGGAGAGTAAGAGTTTATAAATATTTGGGATATATTTATTCAAAAGAGGAAGACTGTTAGGATAACACATAGATTAGAAGAGTAAATCTAGGTGAAGTGTTGGAATGTCATTAATAAGAGAAGTGTAATTCCAACAACAACACTAGAATGTTGTAAGAGAAAAGATATGGGAGATACATGAGAAAATATCACTATAAATTTATACAGTTAATCAAATGGATGAAATTGGAGATGATTGATGCACCATTAGTTGTGTAAAAACATTATAGGTTTTTAGAGATTAATAAAAACAACACTTGTAGAAGCATTAAGATTTCTAGGTGATTGTGGGAATTTATTTTTCATTATTGTGAATGTTATAAACCTATTGGGTTAGTTCAACCTCCCTGAATAGTATGAAACAATAAGATAGCTTAGTGATTTTGATACATCAACAAGTCATCATCATATTATCCTTAGAACAGTGGAGTTTTGTTGAACCAAGTAAACTTTCTTGTGTCCCTCTTTGCATAATTTATCACTTCATGTCTTTAGGGAGGGAGGGATATGTTTTGACAAATAGTGGAATAATATTATCATAAAGGGTTGTTGGAAGTAATTGTAATACCCTAATTCATCCCCTCCCAAGTCATTTACCTTATATGATACCTATATATTTGGACAACGAGAACAAAACCATTGGTCACCAAGGTTATCTACTCGATATTAAAGTGTGTGAAATTTGTAAAAAATCTATTTTGTCATGTGAGTTATATCTCAGTATGTTTTCCACATCATCATTTATTAATTTCAATTATATATCTTATCTTTAATAAGAACAAGTATAATTTTCTTTTGGTGTTTTGGTTTTTGATATCCAATTATTTTTTTCATTTATTTTGAAATATATATCCCTAAAGTTACAAAGTATTCAATGGTGTTTTAGTTATATGAAAATATCAAAACAATATTTAAAATAATGTATTAGAGGTTATTTTCATAAAATATTCACATTATACCAATAATACTTGGAGAAGCTTTATTTTATTTCTCAAATAAAAAAATTGGCTATAATTTTACATAATAATATGAGATTTACTAGAAACTTATGTTCTCCAAAAACCATAAAACACCTAAACCATTTATTTTCAGTCTTATTTTTCAAATTAATGTATCATAATAGTCATGAAATATTTTAATTAATTCATACACAAAATATAATTATCAAATAGCTCTTACACTTATGTTTTGTTTATTCTTAAGAAAATTTCTTAATCATTGTTCTATATTTAATTAAATTTGATGAGAGTGAACATCATTTCCAATGAAAATATTTCATATATCAAGAATTAATTAATTATAAATAAAAAATGGATGACACTCTTTCAATTCACAAATTATCAAATAAACATAAATAAAGTAAATGAAAACATAAATATTTTACAATTTTATGTTTTAAAATTTAATTTATATTAAGGATTAAAATTATTAATTTAAAATATTTCAAATCTATCATTTTTCATTTTCAATATTAACTAGTCACAAACACATACAATTTTTTATTAAAAATTTTTATATACACCTTTTATTTACATATATATTTCTTATTATTTTCTTTTTTTCATAAAGTGGATATAAAATCATCACAACATGCATATCTCATTATTAATTTCCTTCCAATGTTAGTATTTTTATAGCTTATACATGGGTAGTAAAATGATCAATCTCTTTAAATGGGTCATCATTTATTAATACTTGTTATGAACACTTTATTATTATTTTTTATTTTATATTTATATATTAATTGATTCCACACAGATAATAAAAAATATAATTGAAAATGTAAATTTTTTTCATAAATTTCTAAAAATACTATGAGTAATTTTCATATCAATTTTGAATTTAAAATATTGAAATAATCAATGTTCCCATGTCTCAAATTATATATTAAATCAATAATATAATAAAAAAAGTACTATGAATTAATTTAAAACCATACAAATATTATATTTTAAACATTCCATAATGTTAAATTTAAGAAAAGCATGTTTTTTTGATTAAAAAGTTTTAAAACATAAGTTCACCCTCACTAATTATTCCACTACATGAAATGTCTCAAGTTAAAATTAAGAATCACACAACCTGTGTTCATTGACATCAATTTTAATTTTATGGGATTTATTTGTACCAATACTTTATAAATTTTTTTAGTTTAATAATTCACCCCAAAATGTTTAGAGTGAAAATATATAAAAATGACTTTTTTTAATAGATAAGAGACCCAATTGAAAAAATATCTGACAAACCAGACCTCAAATTGAAATTTTATCAATAAATTATTGATTCGTTAAATTTATTTTACTTGGGGATAAAAATTTTTAATTTTGGGATCTATACCCTAAGAAAATTCTTGAGTACCATTGTACTTGTCTTCTTGAGTAGAACACAGTGATGTCTTTCATTGGTTAAATTGAGATACTCTGTTATTGTTTTTTAAAAAATAAAATACTGGATGTGAACACATGGAGCTGAAATCCATTTATAGTTATGCAGATTACAATACATAAGGAGTATTGATGCGACCCATGATCTTGAATAATTTTAAGATAACATCTTGAGTTCAATGCTATTGTTTTTTTATATGTAATGATGATTTTTTTAAATAAAGATAGAGATCAAAATTTAGTTGCTTCAAGGAGATGATAGATGATAACTTTATATATTTAAGCCTAATATATAATATAATTTGATATCTAAATAAGTGATTCACCATTTTAATGTTGTTTTATACTACTCATCGATAGAATAGACGAAGTTTGGGTTTGAGATAGTTTTTTTATAAAATATTTATATATATATATAGGTGATGTGTTTATTTAATTATAGATGATATTGGTTAGACATGTTTTAGGTTTTAATAACCTAATAAACAATATGAGATGAAATAGTTTATAAGATCTCTTGAGATGAAACATGCGATCAGGATCTACCCTAATTATCTACCAGAAAACCAAAATAATAGAGCTTATGACATTGCTTTTGTGGGTGATTGTTAGATATCAATATGACTTGTTACCTTAGATAGTGAAGAAAGAAAATATGATGAAACCAATTACCTATTGGTGATGTTTTTATGAATATTTTCATGTTTGGACCCTAATGTTTTATATTATTTTACTCAGAATGTTGTCGTGGACCATCATCTGTATATTTATTCTTAGAACAACACTAAAATTTGGATGGTGTATTAGTGGCCATGATATAATATTTGGTGATGGATATACACTAGAAAAAGGTTGAATCACATTATAAGATTCACCTAGGTTGCATACTATGATATTAATATTAAGCATATCATGGGATATGATATGCTGGAATCGTAAAACAATAGAAATATTCTATTCTGCCTATATTATATCATATGATTTGTATGAAACATATTTTTCATGGGATTCATGTTGTATTTCCCTGATCTATCACATTTTTTCTTTGTTTATAATTCATTGTGAATGAATCATGCATATATTTAATATTAATTGAAAGAGTTTAATGAATATACTAACGATTAGAAATATATGAGAAACATTATATGGAACCTGATATGGACAATATATCCAACAAAATTAATTTAAGAGAATCATAGATTTCTATTTAAAGTGATGTGATAAATTCTATTTGGTACCTCTAGTTATATACTAGTTATCTGAGGAACTCTTATTAAGGTCATACCATTCATCCCTGAGTGAAAATGGTAGCACCTATTTGGTGCACATGACTTCTCATGATATAAACAATACCAATTAAGGTGTTCTACCAAAAGTTTCAAGAAGAATTTTCTTCCTGCTTTAGTGAGCCACATAAAATGTGTGTTAAAGAGTAAGAGATGGATTACTCTTTATGTATTGAATTATAGGTCATTTTTATTTTATTTTCCTTGAAAAATTGATCATTAAAGATAGATCATAAGCTATATGGGTTTTTTTCATTTCTAATGATCATTAGATAATCCTCTTAAACACATTAGTACCATTAGAGCCTTATTATTCAATGATTGAATGTGTTAATCTATTGTTTTTTTAAAGAATTTATTATCATAAGGAGTTTGGTTCATATCATTTAATAATATACATTATATTTTTCCGATTTGTAAAGTCGTAGAATATGAATGGTTTATATCATAAGGTATGATATATAGAAAACATGAGGTTTTGACCTATATTGTGTCATATTGTATATAATATTGTAAATTATTACTCAATCACAACATTCATAAAAATATAGTATCATAATCTAATTATGATATCAACTTTGTCATAAGATATGATAGGAGCTTTTTGATAAGGCCTATCAGATTCATCGATTCCAATCAAACTATATGATTTTAATTTTATCATATAATATGACAACTACTCAGGTTTTTTCTCTCCTATATTATTCATGTTTTATGAATGATAATAATATTATCAATTTTAAAATATTACATATATTAAAAAAGTTAAAATTTTATATATTTTTTAATTTATATATATATATATTATAAATTATAATTTTCGGCCGTATAAATAGTTATTTTTCATACCTAAATAAAATATGAAACTGTCCATATTTGTTTCCTATGTTTTGAAAAAATAATGTCTATTTATTAGTTTTTATATTATTATATTCATGTTTATAAAGTGCATATAAAATATTAATATTTTGTATGATATTTTTATGAGATAAACTTCTTCTAAGTGATAGTTTCATATATTTCATGCGAAGTCCCCACCAACCTAGAGTAATAGTTTTAATTTTAGAAATGAAAGGGGTTAGTTATCTATATCATTGAGTTTACTCATGTAGAGTTTTTTAATCATATATAACTCTAAGTCTTTGTATTAAGAGTTGAGGTAACTTATACATGAGATAAATTTCGATATCTATGAAAATGTTAGGCTTATACTTTTATGTGAGTAAAATAACTTTTTGGGTTGTGTAAATTGGTTCACATTAATTTGGTGTGAAGAAATTAATTTGGCGCATGTAATAGGGATTCAAAAACTAAATAGTTTGAAGCATTAACATGCAATGAAATTATTCATGAGAAAAAAATGGTCATATGATATGAAATAAGATTAATATTAATGAGACATATATTAAACAGGTAAATATTTAGAAAATCATAACTTTTCAACACATAGTGTGAAATTGCTTCCAATATAGTACATGTTAATACCTAGATCGTTATTCTAAAGTAAGGTGTCCTTGGATTATATCATTTAAATAATAGTGTAAATGGAAATTATTATAGTTTAGGTGGTAAAATCCTACAATGAAAATTAGCTCAAAATTGGTTGGGAAACCATAAAAGTTTGGATACCATAGGAATAGAGTTGGGTTTATATCCATATGATGGATTTCAAAAAATACTTTTCTACTCAAAAATATAATAATCAAAATTATTATGCTTGGGATGATTCTATACCTAAATATCTAACTACTGATATGGAAACTAATATGGGATCAAAAGGAGGGTAAAATATAGATCATGGATCAATAAATAGATTTGTTGAATGGGGGTATCATTTTTAGTGAGAGTACATTCATTAAAATCCTTGGATGAAAAGATACAAAACATAATAATCAAATATAGATATGTTTCTTTATAGATAATGGAATACTTCATGATAATAATTTTATGATACTATATTGATATGGAATATGAAATAGTACTATATTAGAATCTATGGTTGAGAAGTGTCC
Organism: Viscum album; assembly: GCA_963277665.1. Taxonomy (NCBI): domain Eukaryota; kingdom Viridiplantae; phylum Streptophyta; class Magnoliopsida; order Santalales; family Viscaceae; genus Viscum; species Viscum album. The sequence goes on along the minus strand of OY728140.1, from coordinate 1,938,981,583 downwards.
TTGAAGATTATAATTTTGAGTATTTGAATGAAACTGTTATAGTTGTAAATTTCACTAACTCTAACTCATGGGTATTAGATACTAGGTGAGAATCACACATTTGTGATTATAGAGAAAGAGTCACAGATAAGAGGGAATTATAAAATCATGAAGTATATATTCATTTCCATAATGGAGTTAGAGTTTTTACATTAAAATTTAGAACATATGATATATCTTAACTACATTGATTAATTATATATTTGTTAATTATGTTCTTTCCATAAAAAGAAATTTTATTTTTTGTATATTTTTTAGATAAGAAGGGATTTTCATTCACTGTTCATAATAAGATATATATATATGAATGAAATGTTTTATAGAATTGAAAATATAGTAAAAAATTATAAATTCAATATATGGATACTCATATCTATAAAATTATGAATTAGAAGGATATGATTGATTTTAATCTCACCTACCATTGGTATTATTTCCATGGACTTATAAATGGGAAACAAATCAAAAGACATTATGGAAATGGGTTGTTAGAACTGTTCAATTATGAATCTTTCAAAATATACAAATCATGTTTATAGAGAAAGTTTACTAAAGCACCTTTTAGTGGAAAATTTGAAAAGTATAGTGGACAATTAAATCTCATATATAGTTATGTACATTAACCAATGAGTACTGAATAAAGTAGTTGTTATAGGTACATCCTTAATTTTATTGATAAAATTAGCTGGTATGGTTATGTGTTTCTAATTATACACAAGTGTGAGTCCTTTGAAAAGATCAATATTTTTTTAAAAAAAAGTAAAAAAACAATTAGTTAAAAAATTAAGATTATTTGATTGAATCAGGGTTTTGAATAATAGATCTAGAAATTCACTGATCATTTAAGGGATTATAGAATTGTTTTATAAATCCCACGAGAACACATCAGTTGAATAGTGTGTATAAGAGGAGGAATAATACCTTATTAGATATGGTTAGATAGGTAATGAATCAATGTAACATTTTTATTGAATTATGGGGTTATTCTCTAGAGAAAATTATATTCCTACTAAATTATATTCAATATATTGTAGTCATAAATACTTTATATGAGATACGGACTCAATAACAGGCCATTATGTTTTTATGAGTATTTGGTTTTCAATGCACTCATACAATGATTGGAATCTAACAATATATGACCACTGTTAAAAAAATGTTTTTTCTTGGTAATCTTAAGGAATATATGAGATATTATTTCTATACTCCCACTAAAGGAAAAGTGTTTGTGGCACAATTTTATTTTTTTTCATGAGACAAAAACACATTTATGATTGAGTCAGTGGAAGTAATGTAGAATATGGGGAAGTTCAATAACAAAAAAATAGGATATGATAATAAGATTGAGGTTGATCTGGTTTCATATATATTTATGGTGGAAACCCAACTAAAGTAACACAAGAACCTTGAGGTTCTTGTGCGACTCCTAAATATATGAGATAGATGGATTTATTATGGATAATGATGATCTTATAATATTCATAAATGTGAATCTAATGCTTGATGAGAGGACATTAAGAATTATGATTCTGATAAATGGTTAAAGTAAATTAAATTTAAAATGGACTTGATGTCTACTAACCTAGTTAAGAACGTTATGGTGCACCTAAAGTGGTAATACCCATAGGATGTAAGTGGGGTTTACACAAGAAAAATGGAATGTATTATATATTTTCTACATAAAAATCATACATGGTGGGAAAAAATTACAAAATTTCATTGTATTTACTATGAAAAAATTGTTTCACCATTAGCAATGATAAATACTTTTCAAATTTTCCTAAACATAAAATCTCATTTAGATTTTGAGATATATCAATTGAATTTCAAAACCCCTTTATATAATGGGAGTTCAGTAGGGGATATGTACATGATAAAAAATTAAATTTTTTAAGTGAAAAAAATGTCTACTAAGATATGAATGTTTCAGTGACCCATTTTTGGATTAAATCAAGATTCTCAAAGTTGGATTTTCTATTTTGATGATAAAATCATAGAGTTAGATTTAAATAAAAATATATATGATTAATGTGTATACAATACTATTAGTGGAAGTGTTTTAGTATTTTTAATATTTTATGTGGATAAAATATTTATTATCAAAAATAACATCCCAAAAATTCACACTTTAGAGATGTGGTTGGGTAAATGGTTCTTTATGAAAAACATGAGTGAAGAATCCTATATATAGATTATAAAGATATATATAGAAAAATCTTGGAGTTTCTTGGAATTAATCAACATACATATAATGATAAACTTATAAATAGGTTTAGCCCTGAGAAAATTAAAAAGAGGGTATTTACCAATGTTTTATGGAATGAATCTTAATAAGATTAAGGATCCTTTTAAGGCATTAGAAATTATATATAGAATTTTTTATATATACACCATAGGCTTTATCCGGTATTCCATACTTTATAATCAATATAATGTATCCTATTCACATTTTATAACAATTACATACCAATATACTTCTAGTGAGGCTCATCTAATAGATGTAATGAACATCCTTATGTACTAGAAAGGAACCAAGGATATGTTCTTGATCATTGGAGGATATGATGACCTTTTTGTAAAATGTTACATGAATGAAAGTTTTTAATCTAAGAGATATGCAATGAATTTTAAATTAGGATTCATTTTTTTTAGAATAAGTGAGCTATTAGCTAGAATGTTTGTAAATAATTCACTATTGATGACTCGATAATATATGAAAAGTATAGAAATGCATTATATACTAAAAAGGTGGTTGTTTTGATCAGAGTCTTAAATTATGAACTTTTTGTGGTTCCTAGAATCAAGGTATTAATAAATTTTAACTATTATAAAAATCAATCCACTTATTAGGCCAAGGAATGTTAGTCTCACTAATAGACCAGATACATCCTTCAGAAATAACATCACATAAGAGGGATTACTATTAAGGATTATGTTAGTATATTTTGTGTATCTATAGATGGAAATTTTTCAGATCCATTAATGAAACCATTACCATAATGAAATCTTGAGGGTCATATTGAGCCTCTTAGTTTAAGATACATAAGATATTGATGTACTATTTTTTTAATGTATCGTGATTTTATAATAAAATTAAATTTCTATTTATTAGCCATTCATGTGTGTTGTTATTTATTTTACATTAATAGTGGAAGGATAATATCCCTCAATGTTTGAATTTGAGTCTTCTCTATTCAATGGTCATCACAAAGTATTATGGGCCATCATGATTTGTTACAATTGAGTAGTGGACTCGTAAGATAATATGCAGAGACTTATCATTTGGACTAACCTATTATTTATATTTCATGTAATATTATACATTCATTTATATACTTTGAATTGTATGATTATTATAAATCCTTGTTACCTAAGGTTGGTGACATACTTAGTATAATAACCTTCGAACATTGATACCATTATTATTCAATCCATTGAGTCTTAGAAAATCATGGGATGGTTGAATATGTTGTTTATCATCTTGAAAGTTGGATCTCAGCCTAGAGGTATTGTTCTACTTGTATGCTAAAAATCATCTGGCCCACAATTAAATTAGACTAAGGAAATAAATTACATTCATAGTTGAGGCACGTATGATGTGTTCAACTACTTAGATGGGGGGAATGTGTTGTTACCATTCCCTAGATGAATAAAATGTGATGTACTCATCATCCAGATCATTCATTTTTAGATAATTAAGAATATAAGAGATGAACTATACTATATTGACATTTTTCTATGTCTAGTGGTGACATGATGTCATGGGAAAAAAATTATATAGGTATACATATGATGTATATGATATATCTTATAATAGACATGTTCATATGAGATATGATTATGTTTGATGGAGATCACACTAAGACCCTTAGTATATTGAGTAGCATTGATGCTTTGTGAGAGGCATCTCATTACTTATATCCATGAAATAATGGTTTTATATTTATTTCTAATACTATTAAGGCCTACATGGTCACTTAGTTAGGACTTTGGATAAGGATTAAGTTTTAGAAAAAGTGTTTGTTCCAAAATCAAGAAAGTTTGACAAAACATATTCAAAAGGGTTATTTGAAAGAATTATAATGAGTTATAATGTTTTTTTATAAATTCCACTTATTATTTAATTGAAAATGGTAGATTTATTCTTACATACTAAAACATGGGTAAATAATACTATAAAATTAAACTATGTCACATCCTATGATTTTAAGAGGATTACTATGATAGGATTCTATATGTCTATGTTATAAAATAATAATAGATCTTCTATTATTTATATATTGTATCATATGATTGGAATGAGATATAATTTACTTGGGATTCCTATTTTATTTCAATGATCTCCCACCTGGTTTATTTGGTTGTATTTCATTAAGAATTAATTACACCTGGATATCACATTCCATGGAGTTAAATGAATAAACTAATAGGATGTAACATATGGGTTTCCTAAGATGGAACCTGATATGGCTGATATGGATGAATCTATTCATTTAAATAAGAGAATTAGGGATGGCTATATAAATAGATGTGATCGCTTTAAAATTATTACCTCTAGATCAATGTAAGAAAAAAAACCCTCTTTTACCCTATGTATCCTTCAAATCATAGTGTAGGAGATATCATCCTTTTGGTGTATGTGAGTCCACATGATATAATTAGGGATCCAAAGGTTAGAACACTACTTTTAGAGGTAGTAAGTATTCACTTTCTGTATTAATGATCCACATAAAACATGAATCCAAGACTAAAACATAGATTACTCCTCATCTAATTGATTATAAGTTCACTACTCTTCATTTTTTATTAGCAGATCAATTGTTGATCATAGATTGGGAATTATATGGATTTTTTCATGCACATAGATTCTTTGTAGATAGATCATAAATTATAGGGTTTGTTTCTATAGATAATGATCATTATATGATCCCTAGGCTAGCACACATTCATAAACAAATATTTTTTAACCACAACTTCATTGATTGAAGATTTGGGATGTCATTTATAATATGAAGTATTTAATATACATATAATAGAAGAAATACTGAAACACTCCCATTGATACTCTTATATACACAAGAATCATCTATTTTTTATTAAACTAATACCTTTTATTTCACCATCAAACAATGTATTCCAGCTTTGAGAATCATGATTTAACCCATAAATAGAATTTTATAGATTTAAAACCTTATTAGACTCATTTGGAACTTCAAAAACTTTAGCCTATATCATATAAATTTCCTAGACTAAATTATCATTAAATGAATCAGTTTTGACGTCAATTTTATATATATCATTATCAAAATTAATTTTTAGTGAAAATTTTGTGAATATGATTTTTCATAACAGTATGTGAATAGGTTTCTTCATATTCAATACCATGGATTTTCTTGTAATCCTTTACCAATATGCATGCATTATAGTTAGAAACACTGCTATCCATGTTAGTTTTCTTGTAGAAAACTAAGTTTCATACTTTGGGTCTCAATTCAATAGATTCTTCCACGAAGTTCTAGAATTGGTTTGTGTAGTTGGAGTCCATTTTAGATTGATTACATTGACATTAACCTTTTCTTGGAATTAGAATACTCATTAGCCTCTCATTTGGTAGTATTTTTATCATTAATGAATATTATTTCACCATCATTGGCTATGATAAATATATATCTTGTGAGATCTTGAAGAATCCTATAGGTCATTCAAGGTTATGGTAAGGTTATATTTGGTTTATCTTCCATAACTCATTATTGAATCAGATCGACTTACACCTTAAGAAAACTTAGTATTTTTTGGTTTTGAGCTCTTCCATGTTCAAATTTTATCCCAGTGACCTCTTGACATGTGTGTTCCTTTTCTAGGAAAACACCATCTCAGGCCACAAACACATAGTGTTCATTTGGATTGTAAAATAAATATATCAGGATCTCTTTGGGATAACAAACCAATAACTATTTCGCATATTTATAGTTGAGTTTATCTGAACTCAAATGTCTTTTATATTCTTTACAACCCAAAATCTTTATAAAATATATATATTGGGTTGTTTCCCTATCTATAAAACATATGGTGTATTTATGAATGCTTTGGATAGCGTATGGTTAAGAACATAGGGAAAAAGTGGTTTCGGTGATGGGCTATTTACAACGGGCTTGTCACCCATCACAAATAGTATATTCTGTGGGATTATTTATTATAGAAAATTATCTCTTTGAAGATAATCCTAAAAAATAATTATTTATAATGGGTGTAAATCCCCATTGCAAATACATTTGGCATTCCCATGCACTAAATCATGGGGAATGGTATTTGTGTTGTCTATTTACTCCAATCACAAAAAACTTTCATCGTTAATGTTATTTGCAATTAGAATTTCTAACTCGTCACAAATAATGAGTTGGAAGACCATGATTTGTGACAGGACACATCAAAAATATCATTTTAATCACCAATGGTATTATTTATTGTGCGTACTAATTTGAATCGGTCTCGTCCAAATTATGACAATTTGCTGTGGGAATCCTATCACAAATAGTCTAAGTGGAACTAATCTAACCTATATATACCCCCACCCAATTTTATCCCTTAAATATTAATTTGAATTCTACTCTTCTCCTCTTCTCCCCTCTCTAATTCATTTTTTCCTTTACAAATTTAATTTTTTAAAGGGATAAAAATTTTCAGATTATCATCCGATAAAGGCTTCAATTTTAAGGTATTTATTTAATGTTTTAGTTTTTAATTCATTTATTTTATCTTATATTATAATTTAGTATTATTGATAACTAGTAATTAAATATAATTATCTTTAATTATAGGTAATTAATATTAATTAGCAGTAATTATTTGAATTTAGAAATATTTAATTTGATTTAACAGTAATTATTTTAAATTATAATTAATTTGCAGTAATTAATTTTAATTAATTGTATGTAGTTGTGATTAATAATAATTATCTACAATTGATAAATAAATATTACTAATTAATAGAACATAGTAATAAATTATAGATCTTGGTAATAATTAATTTTAATTTATAGTAATTTCTAATAATTAAAAAATAGTAATATGTACTAATTAACACTTTTATGGAAATTAATGTTAAATATTAATCATTTTAAAAATAATTAGTAAAAATTATCGATAATTAGTAGAAATTAAAATTAATTAGTAAAATTGGTGGTAATTCTCAAAAATTAGTTGTAATTATTAGAAATTATATATAATTAGAAGTAAATTGAAGTAATTTGTAAAAATGAGCGATAATTAATAAAAATTAACTGAAATGAGAGATAATTAGAAACAATTAGTGAAAATTGGCTAGAATTATTAAAAATTAGTGGAAATGAGTGTTAATTATTAAAATTTTCTGGTAGTGAGTATTTATTATTAAAAATTACCAGTAATGAGCGAGAATTGTTAAAAGTTAGTGGAAATGAGTGTTAATGTGCTAAAATTAGCTGGAATGAGCATTAATTAGTTAAAATTAGTGGAAATGAGTGATTATTTGTCAAAATTACTAGCAATGAGCAATAATTATTAAAAATTACTGGAAATGAGTGGTAATTATTAAAAATTAATGGAAATGAGTGGGTATTATTAAACATTAGTGTAAATGAGCTATATTTAGTATAAAATATCGGTTATGAGAAGTAATTATTAATTTTTTTTAGTACTGGGTGGGAATTATTAAAAACTATTAGTAATGAGAAGGAATATTTAAAATTTATCAAAAATGATGGTTAATTAGTTAAAATTATGTTAAATGGTCATTATTTATTTAAAAATAGAAGAAATGAGCGTTAATTTGTAAAAATTACATGAATTGAGTGGTAGTTATTATATATTACCGGTAATGAGGGGTAATTATTATAAATTAATGTTAATGAGGGTGAATTAATAAAAATTAGCAAAAATGAGCATTAATTAGTCAAAATTAGTTGAAATGAGTATTAATTAGTAAATAAAAATCGAAAATGAGTGAAAATTAGTAAACAATATCAGAACTAAGCGGTAATGAGTAAAAAATACCAGTAATGAGTGGTAATTGTTAAAAAATCAGCGGTAAAGAGTGATTAGTATTAAATATTATTTTAAATGAATGTTAATTTGTTAAAATTAGAAAAAATTTCTATTAATTAGTAAAAATTAGCGATAATGAGCACTAATTAGTAAAAATTATAGGTAATTATTAAAAATTAATGGTAATAAAGGAAAATTATAAAATATTTGTGGAAATGAGCATTAATTACTAAATAAATGGAAATCGGTGGTGATGAGTAAAAAATACCGGAAATGAACGATGATTGTTTAAATCAATCAAAAATGATCATTAATTAGTTAACATAAACAGAAATGAATGTTAATTAATAAAAATTAGCATTAATGCGTGGTAATTATAAAAACATAGACGCAATGAGTAGAGATTACTAAAAATTTATGTTAATTAGTGTTAATTTGTTAAAATCAGCAAAAATGAACTCTAATTGGTTACAAAAATCAGAAATGAACATTAATTATTAAAAAATACCTATAAATGAGACGTAAATAGTAAAAAATACCTATAATGACTGGTATTTTCCAAAAATTATCTATAATGAGAATGAATTATTAAAAATTAGACAAAAGGAGCATTAATTATTTGAAAATAGCATCAATGATTGGTAATTAGTAAAAAAAATATTAGAAATGCATGGTAATTAGTTAAAAATATCAACAATGAGTGGTATTTAAAAAAAGTATATCCAATGATGTATTTAGTAAAAAATACAAGAAATGATTATTTATTAGTAAAAAATACTACCAATGGGTGTTAATCAGTAAAAAATAACTATAATGAGAGGTATTTCATAAAATATACTGAAAAAGATCTATGTTATATAAAAAATACCGGCAATGAGTATTTATTAGTAAAAAATACTATCAATGGGTGTTAATTAGTAAAAAATATCTATAATGAGACATATTTCATAAAATATACTAACAAAGATCTATATTTTCTAAACAATATAGACAATGAGTGGTAATTAATAAAAAATACTGGTAATGAGAGGTAATTATAAAAATATCAACAATAGGGGGTTTAGTAAAACATATCATTAATGAGTGTTATTTAGTAATAATTACCAACAATGAGTGTTATTTAGTGAAAAAATAACGTTAATGGGTTGAATTTAGTAAAAAATACAAACAATGAATGTTATGAAGTAAACAATATAGATAATGAGCGTTATTTAGTAAAAAACTGACAATGAGGGTTATTTAGTAAAACAAATTGCAATGAGTAATATTAAGTAAAAAATAACACAATTAAGTAGAATTAACAAAAATTAACAATAATTAGTAATAAAATGTCGACCAAGGGGAATCAAGAAAGCATATAGTATAGGGGTGAAGGGGAATAGATAGTGAAAAAATTATATTGCTAAAATTCATTCTCTACTATCACCTCCATCACCTCTACTACTTTCTTCCCATAAAGGAGTATAGGGGATGAAGGTTACATTGGAGTGAAAGAATTCTTATCCCCCTATATTTAGATAGTTTAGTGGATAATAATTCATGACTAAACTCATAGGTTTAATAATCATTGTCTACCTTCCAAATGTTCAAAACACAGGGGCACAAAAATTCCTTCACTCTTTTATTTCCTTCATCCACTCCACTCCAATATTCCATCATTCCCATAGGACATCCTTCAATTTCCCTAAATTATAAATAATGTTAATTAGAAAAAATTTGTACTAATTAGAAAATATCAGCATTTATTTGTGGAATTAGAAATAATTAGTGGTAATTATATAGAACTGAAAATATTTACAAGTAATTTACGTTTTTTGGATTTTATATTTTTTGGATAGTCTATTCAATTTATTAGATTAATGATAAGAAATATTTTTATTTTCTATTTTTTTAGAAAAATATTGATTAAATAAGTGGACAATAGGTTTTATTACAAGATCTTGATTGGATAAATCATTATAGGAATCTAAATGGTTCTGGTATAAATCATGTATATGATGATGGGGTTGAATATTTTTTATCATTTTCATCATTTAAGTTGTAATATATTTCAAAAGGGACAATTATGTTTCCATGTAAGACAGGTGGTATGAGGATATTTGAAACATTTGAAAATGTGGGGTTTATCTATTGTATTTTGGTTTTCGATTTCATACACATGTATATGTTGTATAAAAAACAATGGGTAGTGGTTTATTATTAAGTGTATTTCATCATAGAGAACTTAAAGTTAAATTTTATGTAATTTTGTATTAAATAATTGAGCTATGTTATCTGGGATAGAGTTATGTAACAATGTTTTCTTGTCATTGGTTTGATACTGATAGAGGATTGTGAGTTCATCCATGCCATATAATCATTGAAATTAAATTTAAAATCATTCTTATAGTAAATAATCTATTTTTTAGATTATAAAGCACAAAAAATATGTTATGAAAATTATTATGCTCCTTCAAGAGAGTTAATTGTTTGGTGGAGCATTATAAAAATGAAATCTCTTGAAAATTATTTTATGCAAAGTGAATGAGGTTCTTCTAAAGTGTGAGGAATTGAAATTTTTCTAGAAGAATCTTTAAATACATATTTTTCAAAAAGGGACACTAATATTAATGATAACACTCTATAGTTATTAGTCGTTTTTGATGATGATGTTGATGACATAACATATTAATTTAAAATAACTAGATATAATGAAGTTTATCTTATGGAAATTGATGATACTAAAGAATACGATGAAAATATTAACATTGTATTACGAGAATATGAGGATGATGATGATGAATGACACAATTATATGCTGGTTTTAGTTATAATTAATATATATATATATAATCCTCATTTTAAGTTATTTTATGAGAACATTATTTTTTGTTTCAGATTACTGATGATGATTAAGAGGACATGTTTAGTATCCTTGAGGAAGATATACATCTTAGTGATTATCTAGATGCATTATCAACTTACCCTTAGTTTGTTTATGGATCATAATCAACTAGTAGTGGTCATGGTTGTTGGAATCACCTGTTTTGATAATCCCAAATCATGTTTTATTTATGTGATAATCATGTTTTAATTCTATGTTAATTATGTTTCATTAATGTATATTGTTTCTATAGAGTAATATTCATATACTCTCAATCTCACTGCTTGATTGGTTAATATTATAGTGCATAATTTATCTAACTACAAGGTCACCGATACAAGGTCACCGATACAAGGTCACCAATACAAGGTCACTGATACAAGGTCACCGATGCAAGGTCATCGATAAAAGGTCACTGATACAAGGTCAATGATACAAGTTCATCGATAAATAGTCACTGATATAATGGTCATTGATGCTAGCTTACTGCTGATGGTTACTGATGGAAGGTTACAGTTGGAGGTTGCCGATGTGCACCTGCTCTTGAAGCATACCGATGTGAAGGTTGTCGTTACCAGTCTATCGATACCCTTAATTTGTCAAATTCTTGATATTTTTCTAACAATTATATTTTCTAACATTAATGCTTCTAACTTAATTAATACTTATTTTAGACATATCAAGAGACCATATCTTGATAGTACGAGGTACGAGAAATATTTCACGTGATGTACTTACTCCTGTTGTCTGACATAAAATATGAAAGAAAAAGACTGAGGAAGAAATATATATAGAGGCACAAAGAAAAACAAAAATATACAAATACAGAATTTAAATTCATGACGAATAAATTACTAAAGAAAAAGGAAGAACCATTTGAACACCTTCACTACGAACAACAAGAACTTCAAAAGGATCATTTCGGGAAAACAACTTGAGGTTGCTTTCTATGTCTCATAAACTATCAACCAACTCAAGAAGTAGAACACTCAATTCCTGAAATCTAGTACCAGGAGTTGTGACACTCTGTTTTGGAGACAACTTCCAAAGATAGACTCAAACATTAAATTATTCACTTCAAGGAGTCAAGAGATGAACATCAAACACATAGAGCATTCTAAACTCTATCTCATCATAATTGCTCTATTGTGTTCCTTTTTTACATTTTTGAGAAGTGTGTATGTCTACTTCACATGCTGTCTCCTATGCTATAACTGGAGGATATTAAATATCCTTACATCAAACATCACTTACATTTTGTTCCCACATAAATCTATGGAAGTGACTGTGTGTGGTCTGTATTTTTTGTCTTTCCCACAAAGAACAGTGTTAGAGGGTTTGAACCCTGGACAGTTTGTGAAAATTTTTTTAAAGCCCGATATAGGCTATGTATCAAGTTTATATCTAATATAAAATGCTTGGTGGTAGGCGATCACTAAGTGGAGAAGATTAAGTCTTAGGTTGAGACTGAACCACTTTTTTTACTTCATTGTGCACTACATTTTCTTATATTCTATTTTATCTATTTTTCGCTACTTATATTTTCTAAAACATGAAACTGTTTTGAATTTTATTTGATAGTTAATTTTGGTTAGTGTGTATATATGTTGAATTCATTAAACTTGTTTCAAAAGTTGAAGAAGTGTTTTTACACCAGTTCAACTGAGGACAAATCACCCTTTGAGAAACATTTTGACCAACTAAACATTTACACCTCTACTGCCTTAATTAACTGGATCATTTTAATATTGGGGGATCCTTTTAAAATAATGTTTTTAATAGAAATTTTAAGTATGAACTCAATTCACCACCCTCTTGAGATTCCACTCCAACCATTATTTGGTATCAAATGAAGGATTATCTAGTGATCAAATTACTTTCAACTGTGATTTTAGTTGTATCTTAAAGATCGTAAAATTTCTATCACATCTAAATTTTCAGTTCTTTAAATTCTAAGTAACTATGGAAAATAGAGTTGAGGGTGCTGCTACTAACATTCCACCTTTATCTAATGGTAATAACTATGCTCAGTGGTAATTAAAAATGAAAATGTATCTAGAGAGCATAGGACCTGAAATCTGGGAAAAAATTGAATAACAACATATATTGTCTGCTACTACTAGAGACACATGGTCTCAGGTGAATAAAGCCACATATAATAATAACTGTAAAGAAATTAATTCTTTAAATTTTTCACTAGGTGATTATTAATTCAATAGAATATATACTTGTAAAACTGTATATGAAATTTGGGATACTTTAGTTGTTTCTCATGAGGTAACAACCAATGTTAAATAAATAAGATTAAATATATATACTATTAAATATGATAATTGTAAAATAAATACTGATGAACTTATTTATGAAATTTATCTCAGGTTCAATGATATAGTGAATACTATGAGTCTTCTTTGGAAACCAGTGGATAGTAAGGACCATATTATGTGATTGCTCTGATGCCTACCAGACAGATGAAGAGGAACTTCTATTTCTATCCAGGAATCTTGTGACGTAGGCAAACTAGCAGTGAAGGAACTAATTGGAAAGCTTATGTTGTATGAAGTATAATATAATGTTGTTCAAGAAGTAGATGAAGAACCATGGAAGAAATCTATAGCATTCAAGACTGCTACCTCAAAGAACAAAGATAAAGAAAAAGTTCAAACTCCTCTAGATACTTCCACGAGTGAAGACTCGGACTCTGACAGTGATGATGAGATGGCTCATCTTGCAAGGAGATTCAAGAAGTTTTACCAAATGAAAAAGTTCTTTAAACAATCATACTATAAAGGAAGGTATGATAATAAAGGACAGTGGAAAAAGGATAGAAAATTGAATGATGACACAATCGATATAGTATGTTATGAGTGTAAATGTAAAGTTCATGTGAAGGCTGATTTCCCCATGAATAAATTTAAGAATAAGTATGAAGTCAAGGGAAAAGTATTTAAAAAGGCTATGAAAGCCACTTGTAGTGCCTCAGAAGACAGCTCATGTGGAACTGACACTTTTGATAGTGACAAGAATAAACATGCAAATTTGTGTTTCGTGACAGAAGAATTGGAGGTAACACCCAATTCTCCTATACCTAATGATTATTATTCTGGGAAAGAAGGTGAATCAAACAATGATGAAAATATGACTAAGGATGTACTATTTGAATACTATGGAATGATTGAGGATACCTTTAATGAACTCAAGGATAAATATAAATTATTGAAAAGACATCATGCTTTAAATGCTAATTACAAATCTTATCTATATATTGAGAAATAAAATTTATCTTAGCTATTAAAAGAAATACAAAACTCAAATTATCAAATGATCAATTAAAAAGGGATTTGGAAAAATTTACAGCTGGTAGAGATACCTTGACTCAGTTTCTAGGGAAACAAATTTCTCTAAAATGCCCAACTGGTATAGGATATCAACCAGGACAGAGAAGGATTATTAAAACTAAATTTGTTCCAAAATCTAGATAATTCACAGCTAATTCAAGTTTTGGACCATCTTTTGAAAAAAAAATCTCTAAAGGACCAAAAAAAGTGTTCATGTATCAAAATATATTTTTTGATTATAGAAAACCTATGAGAAAAGTATGGGTTCCCAAAGTTTTACTTGGTAACCTCTCTGGACCCAAGAAAATTTGGGTACCAAAGTTACCCCACACTTAATCTGTTTTGTTTGAAAATTATCTAAAGAGCTCCTGTAAAACTCTGTGGTACTTGGAAAGTTGATGTTCAAGACATATAGTAGGATACTATTCATGTTTCAAAAGCTTAATTAAATTTGATGGAGGATATGTCACATTCGGTGATAATGTTTAAGGGAATATCATCGGCTTAGGCCAAATTGGTAACCCTAATACTATATTAATTTCAAAATTACTTTTTGTTGATGTTTTAAAATACAATCTGCTAAGTATTTCTCAGTTGTGGGATGATGGATTCAATTTTAAATTTGAAAATGATGCATGCAATGTTTTTAATTCTAAAAATAATTTAATATTTACTGCACTTAGAAATGAGAATGTATATTCTATTGATATATATTCTATAGTTAAGAAAAATATTTCTTGTTTAAATTTGTTTCATAAGGAATACTGTTTGTGGAATAGAAGACTAGGACACTACAATGTGCACTCACTTAGGAGACTGACTAGGAAATTTTTAGTTAGAGACATAACTAAATTGGAATTCCCTCTTATCTAAGTGTGTAATCCTTATCAAAAGGGAAAACAAGACAAAGTTTCATTAAAACCAAAGAAAGAAGAATATACTTTTCAACTACTTGATTTGGTTCAAATGGACTTGTTTGGACCATCAAGAGTTTCAAGTTTAAATGGGAAGCACTATGTTTATGTTCTTGTAGATGATTTTTCTAGGTACACTTGGGTATACTTTCTAACTCACAAAGTTTAATCTTTTTCTTATTTTATCAAATAATCCAAGTCTGTAGAAAATATTATTGGACTTAGAATTAATACCTTGAGAAGTTATCATGGCCATGAGTTTGAGAATCAAGACATTGAATCATTTTTCTCACAAAATGGATATAATCACAATTTCTCTTCTCCAAGAACACATAAATAGAATGGAGTTATGGAAAGAAGAAATAGAACACTTCAAGAGATTGATAAAACAATTCTCAATGAATATTATTTGGCTATTTATTTTTGGGCTGAAGCTATTAACACAGCTTGTTACATTATCAATAGATTCTTAATTAAACATGTTCTTTAGAAGACCCTATAAGAACTTTGGAATAATAGAAAACCTAAGGTTAATTACTTTAGAGTTTTTGGTTGTAAATTCTTTATCCATAACACTAAATATAATCCTAACAAATTTTATTCAAAAAGTGATGAAGGAATTTTCCTAGGTTACTCAGTCTCTAGTAAAGCATATAGAGTATTTAATAAGAGAACCAAATGTGTGGAAGAATCAGTTCATGTCAAATTTGATGAGACTGGTCCACATAAACCCAAAACCACTCTTGAACATCTTGAGGAAGATATGTTAATTATGGACCTTAATGACAAAGACAGTGTACCCTTAGTGAAAAAAACCAGTTCTGGAAACTTTCCAGAATCTGTGCATGGTGAATCTGAACCTACAGATAATCATGAGGAGTCTAGTTTAAATATTTCTAGAGGTATAAGAAATATCAAAAATCAACTTTTAGATGTTGTAGTAGGTGATCTAAATTGAAGGACACAAACCAGAGCTTCTCTGAGAAACCAAGTTGAACATGAGTCTTTTCTTTCACAAATTTAACCTAAAAATATCGATGATGCAATCAGTGATGAATTTTTAGTGATAGATATGCAAGAAGAATTGAATTAGTTTGAAAGAAACAAAGTTTGGGAATTAGTGGACAAACCTAAAGACACCATGACCATAAGCACTAAATGGGTGTTTAGAAATAAAGTTGATGAATATGGAAATATAGTAATAAATAAATCTAGGTTAGTTGCACCGGGGTATAGTCAAGAAGAAGGAATATAATATGAGGAGACCTTTTCACTTATAGCTAGGTTAGAGGCCATTAGGATGCTACTTTCTTATGCTGCTCATCTGAATTTTAAATGTTATCAAATGGATTTTAAAAGTGCTTTTCTAAATGGGTATATAGTTGAGGATTTGTTTTTTTAACAACCCCCTAGCTTTACAAATCCCCATTTTCAAAATCGTGTTTTTAAACTTTCTAAAGCCTTATATGGTCCAAAACAATCTTCAAGAGCTTGGCATGATAGACTTAGTTCTTTTCTTATTTCAAAATGTTTTACTAAAGGAATAGTGGATCCTACTGTTTTTATTAAAATGATTTCCAAATATGTTTTAATAATACAGATTTATATAGATGATATATTTTTTGGATCCTCTAAAAACTCTCTCTGTACTGATTTTTCAAAAATGATGCAAGATGAATTTGAAATGAGTCTAATTGGGGAACTAAAATTTTTTCTTGGATTTCGAATTTTTCAAAATAAAAATGGTATTAATTAAATAAAAGTAAATATACTAAGGATATTTTGATATTTTTTGGTTTGGATAGTATTAAAGGTATTGATACACCTATGATTACCAATTGAAAGTTGGATGCTAGTGAAAATGGTGAATCAGTGGATCAAACCAATTACTGAGGTATGATTGGGAGTCTACTCTATCTTACTACTAGCAGACCAGACATTATTTTCAGTGTATGCATGTGTGCTCATTTCCAAGCCAATCCAAAAGATTCTCACTTAAACATTGTTAAAAGGCTTTTTAAATATCTCAAGTATACTATAAATTTAGGACTATTTTTCCAAGAGGATAGACGGTTGATTTAATAAGTTATTTGGATGCTGATTTTTCTAGTTGGAAGTTAGACAGAAATAGAACCTCTGGAACATGTCACATTTTAGGAAAGTCACTAGTATCATGGTGTTGTAAGAAACAGAATTCTGTTACATTATCTACTACAGATGCTGAATATATAGCTACTAGTAGTTATTGTGCTCAAGTTATATGGACTTAACACACTTTACTAGACTACGGATATCAATTCAAACATGTCTCTATAAACTGTGACAACATAAGTGCTATTAACATCTCTAAAAATCCATTATCTCATTCTAGGACGAAGCATATTGATGTAAGACATCACTTCTTGAGAGATCATTATCAAAGACGTGATATCACTCTTGAATTATTTGGTACTGAAAACCAATTGGCAGATATATTCACAAAGTCATTGAATTATGAGAGGTTAAATTACATCAAACATGAGTTAGGTATGATAAACTGTTGAGTATAGGACCTCACCATTATACCTTACCGATAAGACCTCACCATTAAACTTTACCAATAGGACCTCGTCATTAGACCTTACTAATAGGACCTCACTGTTAGACCTTACCAATAGGACCTCACCGTTAGTCCTTAGCGGAAGGACCTCGCCATTAGACCTTACCGATAGGACCTCACTATTATACCTTACTGATACATCATTACCAATAGACGACATGAGTCTGGGACTTTGTGTTTTTTTGTTCTCAGCCGGAATCTAAAACGTTTTTTGAATATTATTTATTTATTTTATCTGTTTCATTTTCCGATCCCTAAATGATAAAAATAAAACACAGATCACATTTCTATCCACATCAAACCCTCTTCCGAACCTTTTTCTCCCCAATATCAGAACCTAAACCTCTACTGAAACCTTAAACCACTTCAGATCGATGGCAAGAGTCAAAAGGTCATCGGTTGTTGATGAAGGAGATGCGCCAGATCCTAAGATACCTAGAACTGAGTCGAGTAGTGGAATCTATATAGTGGTAAAGGTTCTTAACCCACATTTATTGAAAAGGGAAATAGTAGTTGAGAAGAAGTTATGTTCAGATTGTCTACTGTCGAGCCAGTCTTTAGTACTGAAGGCACTTGAAGCTCAGGGTTGGGTTGAGTGTTTTTGAAACTATAATGGACCTTATTTCTTGAAGTTAGTGAAGGAATTTTTTGAGTATCTCAAGTTTGAGAAGTCTGTGGATGAGTACCAGATGACTTCTAGAGTAAATGTAGTAAGTGTGAGTTTCTCCTCTGCTGAGTGGGCTGACTGCTTGAGGGATCCACATGAAGGTATTTGTGATTATTACTAAAAATTAGTGCCTCCCACTAGTGAGTTCTTCTTCTATGAAGAAGAATTAGCTGAATTGACAGGGAATAGAATTCCTAGGAAATTCATTGTTGTATAAATAGTAGGAGAAGATAAGTTGCGTTTCATGTTTATCTAGCATGTTTTAAGTCCTAGGAGAGGGGACTTTGCAACTTTAAATTTTCAGGATGTTTTTCTCTTGTATCTGTTAAACCATGTACAGAAGATCAACTTATGTAGGCTTTTGATGATTCAACTAGAAGATATGACCAAACCTAGTTCCAAATCCAATGCCATATTTCATGCTAAGTTGATATATCTTATGTTGAAAGTTAAAGGATTTGCTAGAGCTAGGGATTAAACGGTTGTTGTGCAAGATAACCATTGCATCACCAAAGTGATTTACAAGCTGATGAAGATCAACTAGAATCCATGGCTGAGGAGATGGGTGAATGATGAGGCTAAGGTGTATGAAGATTTAAACCCTGTTTCTCATCCTACTAGGCCTAAAAATAAGAGAGACCCTAGTCTTAATCCTGGTGAAGTAGAGCCTGCTTATTCCGATGAAGAAGAAGAGGTTGTTGTTGTGAAAGAAAGAGAGGATTATCCTATAGATGATAGGAGTGATCCTAACCTCCCCTCAAATCCTTGTTTTAATATTGTATCCTTTGGTGAGCCTAGCCCACCAAAGAGATTTCCTATAAGGGAGACTTTACTAAGGGACAATGATGAGGAAAGCAGTGAAGAAGAATGAGCTGAAAATGTCTTAAGAGACATTAGAGATACCTTAGATGAGGATGAGGACACTAATTTAAGTCATGATGACTTTGAGATAGTTGATGATGAGAGTGAAGAGGAATGTTTAAATCTCAGTCCTTTAATAGGACATACAGAAAGGGTAGAAAGTAGAGATGAAGAAGTTGCACATTCAGTTGAAGCTGGACTAGTTTTGGAAGTTGTTGAAGATTCTGTGGAGGAAGTTGCAGTGGGCCATCCTGTTAATGAAGTTGATCAAGGAGGCCTGATGGAGATAGATGTGGCTGATCAGAAGAATTCTCTAAGTGAGGGGGAGGAACCTGTTTCTACAGGATCAGTTGTTGTTGCTCATGATATAGATGACTGGACAAAAGCTCTTCGATTTGTGGTTTTAGGCCTAGATTATAGATATTTTGAAGATGAACAGCCTATCAGAAGTCCTCAAATTCCTACTTTCTCAAAAACTACCATTGTGAAGCCAGTGGTTCTATTACCTCAAGACTATGTTAAGAAGGATGAATTAGATTCTTTGAAATCAAACCTAAAGAGGTATATTGGTGAGAAAATCACTGAGATAGCGATAAAAATAGCTCACAATCAAGGAATCATGACATCTGTAGTGGAAAGGATAGTCTCTACCTCTCACTCAGGTGTGTTACATGAGGTCAAGGAATGTCAAAATTAGGTAAGAACATTGGAAGTGTCTATAGAATTAGTGAAACATTCTATTTACATCTTAGATACATATATGGCTTCAAGAGATTATGTGGACAGAGACTTTAGATATGTTAAAAGTGTGGTTCAGCAAATGGTCACAGTGTTTGAGGATTTTAAGAAGTCTATGGAAACACGTGTGAAAGGCCAAGATGATGATGTAAAAAGGCTAATTAGTGGGATAACCAAATCATTTAAAGAGACTGTGGCTTTCTCTATGGCACCTCTAGGTTCATCTGATTCTTCTTCAACCTCTCCTCCAGTTGACATTGAAGCCTTCAAGACCGCTGTTAGAGAATAAGTAGAAAAGTTCTTGGGTGCTTGTACCTCAGACTCTCAGGTCATTTCCATTACCAGGGAAATTCATAATATTGTGGGAAATTATTTAAGGGAATCTTCTCAAGATAAGAAGGCCATCAAGGATTAATTTTACCTCTATTACAAATGGGTATCGACTAAGCATCAGATGGATGGTAACTTTAAGCTGCTTTTCGAATATTTGAGAATCCCTCCTATCACATAGGAATTTATGGATCAAGTGATTAAGATTAGAGAGATTACTATTTCCCTAGAGAGATTCATGGAAAAGAAATATGATTTCATATCTGCTATGTAAAGATGGGGAATCATTATTATGGACATTAGGATTCTTTTGTTACCTTCCCCCATGTAGACTGCACACCCATCATTGTTCCTCCTGATTTTCCTGCTTCTTCTGCTACCTCAGGTTTCACCAGTACTGCTCCTTTTATGACTCCTTCCTTGGCCATCAGAAGTTTGACCCCAATGATTACTTAGAGATCTACTCACTAAAGGTCTACTGACGCCTCGGTGGCTGCTACTCCTATACTTCTCACTGCCATCCCTTGTCCTATCCCTCGATCTTCAGAACCTGCCTCTCAACATCCAAATACAAATCTTCATTGGATATCTCTAATGTGGATTGAGTGTGGACTATCTTAAATGATAGGGATTGGTGTATTTTTTGTCTATTTTACTCATTTTTTATTAAAATAAACACTCTCTTTTCTCCCTTTTTGTTATATAGGGATTTTTGTTAATCACAAAGGGGGAGAAGTGTTTATATGTGTTTATATATATTCTAGCCTAAATGTAGTGTTCACTATATAATTTTTGTATTCTCACACCACTGATGAAATTTGAATATGTTTTTAACCTTGATTCACAACTATTAAAACCTAAATATTCAATGACATAATTTGGGATTATCAAAAAGGGGGAGATTTTTGGACTCTCCAATTTTGATAATCCCAAATCATTTTTCATTTATGTGATAATAATGTTTTCATTATATGTTAATTATGTTTCATTAATGTTTCTTGTTTCTATAGAGTAATATTCATATACTCTCAATCTCACTGCTTGATTGGTTAAGCTTACAATGCAGAAATTATCTAAGTACATGGTCACCGATACAAGGTTACTGATATAAGGTCACCAATACAACGTCACCGATACAAGTTCACTGATACATGGTCACTGATACAAAGTTCACCGAAGAAATCCTACTACTAATGTTTACCAATGGAAGGTTATAGTTGGAGGTTGTTGATGTGAACCTTCTATTGAAGCCTACCGATGCGAAAGCTACTGTAACTAGTCTACTGATACCCTTACTTTGTCAAATTCTTGATATTTTTCTAACGATCATATTTGCTACCTTTAATGCTTATGACATAATTAATACTTATTGTAGACATTTCAGGAGGCAATATCTTGGCAGTACAAGGTACGAGAAAGATTGCATGTGATGTACTTACTCCTATTGTCGGACCTAAAATATGAAAGAAAAAGATTGGGGAAGAAAGATATATAGAGGCATAGAGAAAAAAAATATACAATTCCAGAAGTTAAATGCATGAGGAAGAAATTACTGAAGAACAAGGAAAAACCATTCAAGCACCTTCACTGCGAACCCCAAGAACTTAAAGAAGATCATTTCGGGAAAACTACTTGAGGCTGCCTTATGTGTCTCATAAACATTCAATCAACTCAAGAAGAAGAACACTCAATTCCTGAAAGCCAGTACCTGGAGTTCCGAAACTCTGTTTTGGAGACAACTTCCAAAGATAGACTCAAACATCAAATTATTTACTTCAAGGTGTCAAGAGCTGAACTGCAAACACATAGATCCTTCTAAACTCTATCTCATCATAATTTCTCTATTGTGTTTCTTCTTTTTACATTTCTGAGAAGTTTGTATGTCTTCTTCACACACTATCTCTTATTCTAGAACTATAGAATATTTAATATCCTTACATCGAACATCACCAACATTTTGTTCCCACGTAAAACTATAGAAGAGACCTTGTGTGGTCTGTATTGTTTTTCATTCCCATGAAGAACAGTGGTAGAGGGTGTGAACCTTGGACAGTTTGTGAAAACTTTTCTCATGCCCAATACAGGTTGTGTATCATGTTTGTTTCTAATATAAACTGTTTGGTGGTAGGTGATCACCAAGTGGATAGGATTAAGTCTCATCTTGAGACCGAACCTCTTGTTTTACTTTATTGTGAACTGTATTTTTTTATATTCTGTTTTATCTATTTTATGCTGCTTATATTTCCTAAAACATAAAACTATTTTTCATTTTGTTTTATAATTAATTTTGGTTACTATGTGTATATGTTGAATTCAATAAACTTTTTTCAAAAGTTGAAGAAGTGTTTTTACACCAATTCAACTAAGGACTAATCACCCTTTGAGAAACCTATTGAACAACTAAACATTTACATCTCTACTTCCTTAATTAACTGGGCAATTTTAAAATTGGGGGATCCTTTTAAAATAAGGTTTTTAACAGAAATTTTAAGTAGGAACTCAATTCACCCCCCCCCCCCCCTCTTGGGATTCCACTTCAACCAACAATGGTCTTATGAGATTGATGATAACTGACCCTATTCCCAAAAGACGTCAAAATCATGAGTGTGTTCAACACATAATCAGGTATGTTCATTTGTGTAAATTAGTTATTTTTCATTAATTTTCAATATTTTTTTTGTACTAATTATTTTTTATGTGTTTTTTTCATAGTTTTTAATATATAGCATTTGGATGAGGGAGTGATATTTTTGAAATTATATTTCTACAGCATAGGTGATGTGGGATCAGATTTACATTGATGTCCGGCACCACATGTTTAATAATTTGATGATACATAAATAAATAATAGTTATATTTAAATTTATTAAATTATTAACTTTATATTTTTATTTATTTTTAGGTTTTATGTTATCCCGAATATGATAACAAGATAACCTCTATCTGGGAGGCCTGGTAGGTCTATATGCATGAGATTTGTTGTCAGGTTTTGCACAATTTGAGGAAGAGAGCCAGGTATAAGCTGAGAGTCGCGATTTTTAACCAATCTATCTTCACCCATTGACCATATTTCATATCCTCTTAGGTTTGATATGGAATTTTCTCACACTGGATGAGATATAGTTTTCAAATTATAACATCATTAGGTCAAAAGATCTGGGGGAGCTAGGAGATGACACATAGAGATGGAAGTTGTATATTCAGTAATCATTGATGACCTATGGTACGTACTTTTATATAATAATTTACATAATATTAAATTTAAACAGTTTATTTTAAACAAATATAAGCTATTGAGTATCCATATATTATAGAGTTTGATGTTTATAATAGTATTTTTAACAATCCAGTCACTAGAGAGGTCATTAATAGTTGACATCATCATATTGTGGTCAATACAATTTTTTGAGTTTTAAATTTAACTGAAAATAATATTTTAAGTATTTAAATTTTAATTTGAATTTTAATGATTCAAATGAGGTTACGACTTCTCAAACATAAGATGAGTGTCAGGCTATGATTTAGGGTCACACCACTAGTGTGTTGAGATTTTATGTTATAGAATGGATGCAAGAAAATTTATTATGCTTTAAATAAGTGATGAGATGTACATATTAGTTCATGATTGACACCTGATTATTTCTATAGTATTATTTCATAGTCAATGTCCAACTCAATGGTATCTTATAGATAGGCATCATCATTTGTTGCAGAGTATGAGGAGAAGTTACATGCTCATGGTGGGGTAATAGATGCCCTTCGTAGAGATCATGTGGATTTTCGTCAATTCCATGAGCAGTAGCAATAAGATCACTGTCAAATATATGGGTATTAGTAGTATTAAATGATGGATTATATGTGATTCTTGGTGCAGGGTATATGGATAGAGTTCCCTCCACCACCTCTTCTAGATGACCATCCTCCTTAGTGGTTTATGTATTTTTTTTACACATTTATTACGATAACATTTGAATGAAAATATTTTTTGTGATAATGTTATTAATTCAAATATTTAGAGTTTTAAATATTTTTTTAAAAAAATGGTTTTGATGGTTTTTATTTTTTTATTTTTTTTTATTTTTTCAGATATTTTTAAAAAAATTAATTTAATATTTTTTATTTTTTGAGATAGGATTGGCTTCCCATCGTAAATATTTTTCTGTTTATTCAATGGGATATTATTCAATAAAAAATAATTATTTCTAACAAGGGAAAAAACCGATGGCAATTGCTACCATATATATATTGAAAAAAAAAATTTAATGGGTGTGTGCCTCATCAAAAAAGTAGTTTTTTGTGACATGATTTTCATCCATGGTTCAATCGCAATGGGACCCCATCACATATAAACCATACCAAATATATCATATTCCAGTTGCGATGTAAGAATAAAACAGTCTCTAGAGAATAAACCAAGAATGAAAAAAAATGTCACACTAAACCATCATCAATCGAACCATATCAAACAGGGTATGATTACTTATCTAAAATATTTCATTCCACTATGGTGTTCCTAGAGGAGTGAGTTGTGGAAAAATTCCAAAATTTATCAGATGTTCATTGAATTATTAGCTCAAGTATTCCCCACCCTCATCTGATGAAATAATCTTAATAATCTTTCCAAGATTAATATATACTTAGTTTTGAAACTTCTTCAACTTTTCAAATTTTTCATACTTGTGTATAATTATAAACACATAAACATACTGACTAAAGTCACTATTAATATTTATAATGTACCTAAAACCACTAATTTCTTAGGAAATCATCTATCAATATACATAACTATGTATGAGATCCAATAGTCCACTAGCAATTTCACCTTTTCTACTAAAGGGTTATTTGATCATTTTTATTAATAAAAATATATAAAAAAATCAATTAATTTATAATCAAATGGTTCCAATATTTCTTATTTATAAAGTCTTTATATTTTTTTCTCATTTATATGTCTAAGGATAAAACTATAAATGTGGGTGATACTTGAATTAACCCTAATCTTTTTATTTTAAATGCTATAGGTAGGATTATCCAAATCTATAATGTAATATTGTTCACTAAATTTTTGATACTGTAAAATATTTCATTCATATATATAGAGTAACTTATGTTGTTAATAGTGAATGAAAATCCATTTTTCACAAAATAAGATACAAAAATCAAATATTCATTTATGGAAGGAACATACTAGCAGTTTTCCCGTCGAAGAACTAATCCACTTGGTACAGTGATATCATAAGTGCAAGCTTCTAATACATAAACTCATGTTTCATCACCAACATAAAGATCTACTTAACCCTTTTTCAATTCCCTCATATATATGATTCAATGTTTATCATCACAAACATGTGACTCACATTTGTTATTCAATACCCATGATTCGGAGTTTCTAAAATTTAGATTTGTAATATTAACATTAAAATTCACAGAATTATTTTCCTTTATAAAAATTATCTACTATATAAAATAATCTAGAACTATCTTATATGACATACCTATAAGGGAAATGAAAATGATTATCATTAAGTAAGCTACAATCTAAAACATACATATTTTTGGGAGAGTGTCATATTTTATATATTTTGATCATGGAATTTTAATGAATGCACTCCCACTAAAAAAGATTTTCTTAACTATTATATTTATTTAGTGATCCAAGATCCATATTTCATTATGACTTAAACTACTTTCAGCATGTATATAAGTTGTAGTTATATCTAGTAGACAAAAATTATCAATAAAATCCTATATTATTCTTTAATATTTTAGTGGATAACTCTTTATCTATATCCATAATATAGAATCAATCATCTATATTCCTATGGTATCTTAAGGGGTAGGATTTTCTAACTAATTTTAACCCAAAGAAAACACCAAAAAAAAGGTACCTAGATGTTTGGGTCACCTTATAACTTGTATTCATGCTTAAAATTATATTATTTTAGAATCCTTTTTTTCATCCACCAAATTTAATGGGATTACACCACATTAATTTTAAATAAATTACACAACACAAAAGTCTGTGTTACATAACAGAAAATAGAAGTAAAACATATTCATAAATAGTTGAATTTATCTCACAAATAAGTTACATGAAGACTTCACATAATTCTTTAGAGTTATGTAAGATTTAAAGTATCTACATGAGTAGATATGGATTGATAGAAATACCAACCCTCACATTTATATAATAATGAATAAGCATCTAGGTTAGTGGTGAGTTCAACCATAAGTACCTCTCCCTGAGGATATATTTCTCAAGAGAGAATTCAATTAATAATAACTCTAATACCTAATGTGAAAAAAAACTATATTTAATAGCTATATTCAATTTCATGACTCTAAAAAACGGAAGTCAAGTTATATTAAAACTAAATCTTATGATATAATACCCAGAAAGTATTCCATTATGCTATCACCTAGAAGTTATTTATCTCAAAAATAAATCAACAACATAATTCATACTTCAGATAAATTTATAATCTTCAATATTCTAAGAGAATATGAAAAATAAATAAACACTTTCTTTATTTTAAAAATAATATTACACCAATAATAACTTTTCATATTTAATTTAGGCATAAAAATTATCATTTTTTAATTCATAACACTTATAATTTATAAAGTGTTAAAAAACTAAATTTATCAAAATATATATTTTTTAAATTTTTTTAAAAATATTTTATATTAGGACTGATAATCTTATTATTAGTCATAAAATATGATTGATATAGGAAAGAAGTTTATCTTATGTCAATCGTATTCTATGATATAGAATTATATTGAAGGGTATGAATCATATCACACCTTATTATGGGAGGTATCATATAACACCTATCATATTTAATGATGTAACAGATATCATAAACATGCTATGATACTCTATTTTATAAAAAATAAATAATGAAAAGTATTTTAAGTTATCTTATATCATGTTATACACCATATTTTAAAATCCTGAGTTTTTTGTTATATCAAAATTTATGATATACCATAGTGGTACACTATGGATAATAAAAATAGGTGAATTAATTCATATTGTAGGATATAATATAGATTCAAATGTATGATGATATAAAATTATCAAAAAAATCTAGTATAATTTCACATTAATTTCTTAAACAACAAGGATCTCATACCAATTATGGGTTTATTGGGATCTTCTAATGATCATTAAAATAAGAAAAATAATCATATAGTGCTAAATATATCTTCATTTAATTATCTTGCATGTAAAAATGATAAACAATGTACTTGTAATGTAGTAAACAATGGGAATCTTTTACTCTATGATAAACATTTCATATAGTTCAATTAAGAAACCAAAAAATTCTCCCTACTTTTGTTAGGGGTACAATAACCTTTATATACTTGATCATATCATGAGGACTCCTACATGTTGAAGGGGTGCTTTCACCTTCACTACATGATGAACAGTGATTGAGGAAGAATATATATTTTGATAGGTATCAAGAAACCAAGGGTATAACAATAGAAGGGATCTCATCCTTTATAAAGCCATCTTCGACATTCTTTATTTAATGAAGTGCATCATATATATCAACCATATTGGGTTTTATATCATGGGTACCAAACATTAAATATCATTGGTGTTCATTTATTGAACTCCTTTAATGAATGTGAAAATGTTGAAGTAAAACCTTGATTCAATTTATTTATTATTATTATTGCCAATTTCAATTATTCTAATTTCTCATACCCTATAATAAGTTTTTGTTCCATGTTTTTATATATTATGGTAAAATCATCAAATGACCTTGTGAAGTGACATTGAGGAAGTGAACTTCTCGAGTAACCTTGTGAAGGGACTTTCAATAAGTGACCTTGTCAAGTGACCTAGTGAAGTGAATTTGAGGAATTGACCTTGTGAGGTTACTTTGTGGAAGTGACCTTGAGTGAAGTGAATATGAGTGATAATTTGAAAAATCTTAGAAGTAACCAGGAGAAAAAATTTGACAATGTTTGGAAGTGACAACAATAAATAAAATGAAGTGATTTGCTAAATAAAAATAAAGTGACCACGTGAAAAAGATTTAGTGAATTCATGAAAAAAAAAAGTGGCCATATGAATAAAAATAAAGTGAACCCAGTAAAAAAATGTGGTAACCATATGATCACAAATGAGTTGATTTCATTAACAAAAGTGAAGTGAACACATGTAAAATTAAATTGAAGACAAGAAAAAAAAATGTTACCACAGGTTATAAATTGCAATATTATTTAATGTTATTTATAACCTACTATCACATAATTAATTTTTCATATTCTATCTCAAAACGTGATCTATTTTATTTATAATTCTATATTTCGAATTAATTTATGGTTGTTTCGCATGTTAATCACTATTTATTTATTCCTTAAACAATTATTAATTATTCTAATACGAAATAATTTTATTTTAATGAATTTTATATAGTATTAAATGATTATCACATGGATTCAAGTTTCACACTATTTTTTTTAGGAAACATGAGTTCTAAATTAAATGTAGTTATAATTTTAATAGTTTATATCATATTCTTTATGGGAGTTTCCAAATGGGATATTATTTTTTTATTAAAATAGGTTATCATTGTACAACATGTTTTTAATATTATAGATTATCAAATTAAACTACTTGGGAATGTATTTCTTGTGCATTAAATAGAGATATTTCATGCTGAATTGGGAAAGACTAACTGAAATGGGATTAACTATTTAAATCTTTTATGTATAAAATAACTCTATATAAGGATTTAGACAAATCCAAATTATAAAATATGTGGTCGACAATAATTTTTAACAATAAAAGTACTTCATTCATTGGAGATTAGATTTTTTCTCAACTAAAGTGCTATCATTTTATCCTTTGATGTATGAGATGGTATTACTACGTTGACACTCATATAATAAATTATTCAATAGGTTTATATGGTCATTTAATTATTTTTATTATAATTTTATAAATTTTGTATGTTTTTGTTATACTAACCCTTTAAATGGTATGTGTGTTTGTTTTGTGACTCATCAGAAAGTCGTTTTGGGTTATTCTTAAAAGGGTAAAAATGGCTCTTCATGTTGTGCCTATAGGTAGAAAATTGTTGGTTTGTATTAGGTTTAACCCTTAATGGGAAAAATTATTTATAATTTGGTTGTGAATCTAGATGTTAAAAAGTATGTATAAGATTCTATAATTAGTGGGTGTCTTGTCTCTCTGTATTTAACAAGGGTGAAGAGAAGATTATGATCTATTTGATTTGAATTACTACAAAAAATACTATTCCAAATGAATTTTTTTATGTTGTATAGAATTTCACACTATTATATAATCCTTACATTTTTTATGAAAAATTTCCAATTTACCCCCTCAAAGTTATTATTATTTATTCCCTATAGGATGAAAAATTGAAATTTGAGGTTGACCCCTAGCTCGATATATTTTGTTATTTTTTATAAACATTTCTCGTCATAACTATCAAGGGGATAATATTTACTGTAGATTATGGGAAAAGTTTTAATGAAGGATGGATTCATTAAATATCAAATCATTTTGATGGTACTGGCTATATATGCTGCCAATACCAGATGGATTAATACAAAAAAACTTAGCAATGATCTTGAGAAAATCCGGGAAAACCCATACAAAATACTTGAAGGTGAGCCAGAATCCTTTGTTGTTAATTATGTAGTAAATTATGAGATAAATTACAAGGTTATGAATAATTAATATTTTGTAATAAATAGAAATGTGTACAGTCATGTATTTTCATGTAAAGCTACATATGACATTTGGAAAATCTAACAAGATACACATATTGGATCTCATAAACTCATTATAAATTAGATAGGCATGTTAAGGGATGAATATCATGAATTTATCATAGGTTAAGAAAAAAATTTAATAAAATGTTCCATATATTTACTATTATTATAAATGTGTGATTTTTAAGGATAAGCATTGGAAACCCATGTTCTTGTTGAAAGTGTTCTTAGAGAACTTATTATGAAGTGTCATACTAAAAATTATATTTTTGATGAAAGTAAAAAATATATTCAAGGATTATACACTTATTGATATTATTGAATCATTATTATATTATGGGTTAAAGATTAAAAATTTTATTAAAGAAGGTAATATAAAGGTAAAGGGAATTGATTTTATGTCAAATTTTTACACTTAGTATTTTAATTATTATTTATAAATTAATGATAGGGATAATATTTTATATGTCACAAATAGAGGATATTAAAGAAAGAAATTCTATTTAAGATGACTTAGAAAAGGCTATCCTAAATATGATTTCAAGGAAAAGAATAAAGGTAATTTTATTTCTAATGATACTCGAGATATGATATGTTATGAGTGAAAAAGAAGGAACATCAAACTTTATTTACCATGATTAAATATTAATGAAAATAAGAGAAATAAATATAGTAAATAAAATAATGTAATGGAAGTTGGATAGAGTTTCATTGAGGATTCAATTTATAATGAAGAATCTATTTTAGAAAAGGGTGTGGAATAATTGTGCTTAATGGATTCATAAAAAGAAGTTAGTGAATCTACTTATTATTCTTATTCCGAATATGATCCTGAAAAATCCATTGTAGAGGAACTTCTTAATGTGGTTGAAAGAGTTGACCATAAAATTAAAAAGATCACTGGTTTATATTACAACCTTATGCGTCAATATAAGTATGTTCATGTTAAAAATGTAGAAGTAAAGAAATATATAGAAAAATATTAAAAAATTACAAAAATATATTATAATTATTCCTAAGAAAATATAAAAAATTCATTTCCTAAAAATGAAAAATTAATTAGAGAAATTGATTTCATGTTAAAATTCTATGAAGCTAAAGTAAGGAATTTTGAAAATGTTCTTGAAGAAAAAAACTCATAAATTAAGTTGAAAGGTTAATGTCATATACGTCAAATTTTGTTTATGGTAGATAAAAATTTGATAAAATGACGATTTTTAATAAAATAAAGATAGATATGTTCTTTATTCTAAAAAAATACTCCAAATGAATAAGTCTTTATTTGTTAAAAGCACTAATGGAGTCACATATACTCCTACATGTTTTAGATTTCAGATGAAATATCATTATGAAAATTAGCGATACTTGATATTTCAACAATACCTTGTATATACTATTTATATTATTTATAAATATTTATCTTCTTGGTTACAAGTAAACATGTTTTTAAAATCAAATTGGGTTTCCAAGAATTCATATGTTAACCCTTTTAGACCCAAATTTTCATGGGTACAAAAACATTATTAAATATATTTTTGTAAGAAATTTGTCCTAGAAGAATTAAAAAAGGATTTTTGAAACATGGATAGCGGATTATCATGACATATGACTAGTGATATATGAAAATTTATATCATTTAATAAATTTGATGGTGGTGATGTTACTTTTTTGATAATTCTAATGGAAAATTAAAATGTTTCAGTGGGGTTATAATTTAAAATTATGTTATAATTTATAAATAATTATATATTGAATTAATGAAACATAATTTAATAATAATTTCATAAATATGAGATTATAGAAGGTTTATTATATTTTAAAGTGATAAATTCATTGTATTTATAAATAAATATATTTTGTTTTATGTAAATAGAAAAGACAATATCCATTCAATTAATTTTACTAATTTAAATAATCAAAATGTAAAATTATTAAATGAATTAAAATATGATATACTATTATGGTATAGGAGGTTGGTACATGCATATTTCTGGTTTATTCACAAGTTGTCTAAAACTAAACAGTTCTGTACTTACATGAACATAAATAGGGCAATGCTATTATTTGTGAATCTTGCTTTTAAGCTAAATAACACAAAAGAATTTTCAAGTAAATTTAAGAAATAAAAACTGATGTTTCTCTTGATCTTATTCACTATTTTTTGGGTCCTATAAAACCATCTAGTGTGGGTGGTAAGATATATATTTTTCATTATTAATGATTTCACAAGATACAAATGGGTTTATTTTCATACACTAAAAGATGAATATTCATCTAAGTTTATCACTTTTTGTAAGTAAGTTCAGAATGGGAAAAGACAATTAATTAAATCAATTATTAGTGATAATCATGGTTAATTCTATAATCTTGAATTTATCTAGTTTTTTTATGAAAAATGGAATCTTCACAACTTTCCAACTCCAATAACACAACAACAAAATAGTGTAGAGTAGAGGAAAAAATGAAAGTCCTCATGAAATGTCTAGGACAAGGTTAAATTATTTTAATCTATATAAATATTTTTTTTGGTGGAATCTATGAATATATCTTATTATGTTACCAATATAACTACCCCAATAAATTTATTGAAAAAGACAATTTATTAGATTTGGAAGGTGATAATAACAAAAATTGGTTATTTTAACATATTTGGGTTTAATGTATTCATTATTAGTGCCATGTTTTTTTTAGATAAATTTGATTCAATATTTGATGAATTAATATTCTTAGGATATTCAAATAATATTAATCCATAAAGAGTATACAATAAAATAAAAATTCGTGTTCATGTTAATTTTTAGGAAAAAACATTGATTAAAAGGGATGATAACATTGATGAAATAGGGGATGAATTTAGATATTTTAATTTTGAGGAGTACGAACCTCAAGATAAAGATGAACATATTAAGGGGGATAATATTTCTTCATAATCTAAACCTTTTCATGAAAAAATTGAAAGACTCATAGAGATCATCATATAGAAAATGTTATTAGAAATGTTGAGTCAAATGTTCAAACTAGAAAATATGTTATGAATATTTGTTATTATCATGATTTCATTTATAATTTTTCACCTAATAATAGTGATGAATATTTAATAGGTTCATATTAGATATTGGATATTCAATATTAGTTTAATGAGTCTAATATAAATAATATATTGGAATTAGTTATTCCACCAAATGATTCTCAAATAATTAGAACAAAATGGATCCCTGGAAACAAAATTGATGAATCTGAAAATATAGTTAAAATTAAAGCTAGATAAGTTACTCAAGGATACTCACAAGAAGAAGGTATTGATTTGAATAATATTTTTTACATGTTACACAATTAGAATCAATTATAATATTATTATCTTATTCTAATTTTAACATATATAAATTATTTTAAATTGATGTCAAAAAAGATTTTATAAATGGTTATATTTCTAAAGAAGTATATATTAGAGAGCCCCCATGTTTTTAAAATTAAAATAATATTGATCATGTTTTGAAATTTTTCAAGGAATTATATGGCTTGAAAAATGATCCTTGAGCTTAGTATTAGAGGTTAGCTAGTTTTATTTTTTTTTAAAAATGAGAAGGGAATGGTTGATACTACTTTATTTATTAAGAAAAGTTGTAATTATATTTTGACTTTCAAAATTTACATCGATGATATTATTTTTATTCATTCATATAGAGGCTATTTTTTCTTGTAAGACTTTAAAATATAGTAAAAAACATCTTTGAATCCAATATTTGAGGTGGAATATGATTCCAAGTCCTGGTGATCCAGTAAATAATTTTATAAAAATATTAAAAATATTTTTTATCACGTGTGAACATTTTTCAAAAATAATGGAATATCTCTAGAATAGAGACTCAAATAAAAAATATGAGATCACAGTTGAATCAAGAGTGTGGGGTTTACCCAAGGATTGACCTAAATTTGGTCAGAATCAGATGATCGAATGAGGTATCCATTAACTTGTACATTAAGTGAATTTATTTATTTATTTATTTATTTAATGCCAAAAACTATTCTTAAAATATAAATATTCAATTATAGAAATTCTAATAGGATAGTTTCACAACCCTGAGATAATATAGAGAAGGTTTTTCCATTCTTCATTGGTAGATCAAGATCGAATGATAAATGGTGACCAAATCGAAGTGGTTTTATAGACAGTGAACACTACAGATCTTCCCCATTACAGGAGAATGTTTTATTCACTAATTAATGATCCCATATTGGGGAAAGAAACGTTTTTTTATTATTTTTCTCCTATTTAATTAATCAATTATGAACAATAAATCTTCATTGATTTCTTATAAATATGCAACCATCACATGAGACCAGAAAATTGTTGATTCAATCTTTTATCTAGTTAAACCCATTACTATGTGGTCATAACCTTAATTATGTTATAATTGGCCAAGAATATTTGGATAATGATAGATTCACTTCATTTTTGTTCTATTCTTCTCCTTTATTTTTGCTCCTCACTATGGGCCCATGGTGTCATAGTCAGACATTATTGGGGTAGTTTAATGAGTGATCGAATCCCCAGATTCATTACAGTAGCACAAAAACATGCAAGTTGATGGATTACAGACGGATCAAGGTATGATGAAGGATATGGGTGATCTGACTATGGATCAGGAACCTGATGAGGTAGTGGGAGGGGCCACAAGTGATGGGTGGTGTGTGGGATTCATGTTGGAGGACAGGATTATGATTTTTGGCCAACAAAGGGCCAAAATCGATGGTAAAAAGTAATAAAAAATGTTTTTAGTTTGAAAAACGGTGTATTTGGTGGGGGAAGGGCATATCTAAATGTTTAATGGGGATCCTGAGTTTCTATGAAAATCGTGACTATATGGTATGTAGTTCGGAAGAATAAAAGATGTGTTCTTCAAATTCGATGACACTATGATTCTCGAGTGGAGATAAGTACCACATAATATGTGGGGTAAACACATGATGTGTGACCATGTGCTGGTGATCAGGCATATACTACAAGATTACATAACCCGGTACATGGTGAGAGACATAGAAACAGTCTAAAGGACATGAGCACATCCAGGACCACATGGGTTGGTCCCGAGTGGCCGAGAATAGTAGTGTAGTACCCTTACATGTTGTGTAATACTACATGGATAGAAATACATGTGCTAGAAAGAACACCACTAGGTAAATAAGTGGTTCTATATTCAATGTGGACAACTTACATGTTGTTTAATTCTTAGGAATCTTCATTACTCTCGCATCTCTTTCATTTTGAATCATATTTTGGTCTATGAGTATCAAATCCTAAGTGTTTTTTCAAATAGAATGTGATGGTGGACTTAATAGTGTATATTTAGATATGATACAATATTTTATATGTGTGACTATTCTATACGGCATGATCGATGATAGTAGTGATTGGGTAGGGTCATTGAAGAGAGGTTGAGGTTATCAATCCCACATACTCCTCATACTAGTTTGAGTGGAACACTCCTGCTTTATCAGGTCATGGGTCATATACCTATTGTGTTTCAACCTTATATCATATTAGGGCATGGGTTCTCTATCTATTGAGTGTAACCCCCCTATCATATTAGGGAAAGTGTCCTTTACCTATTAAGTAGAACCCACATGTCATATTTCATCATGGGCCATCTACCTATTAAGTGGAACCCTCCACTCATATCAGGGCATGTACACTCTACATATTCAGTGGAACCTTCCTTTCAAATTAGGGAATGGGTCATCTTCATTTTTAGTGGAACCATCCTATCGTACTAGGACTTCTCTTCTATACATATTGATTGGAACCTTCTTATCATACCAGGACATGAGTCCTCCACCTATTCAATGGAACCCTCTTGTTATACCAGGGCATGGGTCTAATATATATCTATTTTAACCCTTTTTAATATCTAGGAATGTATCCTATATATATTTATTGGAACTATACTATCATACTAGGGAATGTGTCATATACCTACTGAATGTTTTCCCACTAATAGACTAGTCCATGGGTCCTCTACTTAAATAATTTACACCATTTATTGTGCAGTATAGTGTTGAGGTGTGGGATCACTACATGGTTATTTCTTCTGATTGGCACACAAGATGATGGGCATCATTGATTATCCTTTTAAACTATAGGTGGAATAATTATCCTAGGATGGGAGCTGTGAGATAGACATCCCCTTTCTCACTTTTCAGGGTTTCTTTTATGATCATATATCATCATTATTCGGTTCCATTTAACTCTTAATTTGGGTTGAGATTAATAGTTATATCATGTCTCTTATTGACCACCATTCTATTTTTTGGGTATCCTATTGGGAATGTATATACTCACCCCATTATGGATTTTCCCACATTTTTTGTGCCTTATAAAGACAACAGATAGGTTGGTGGTGATTTCTGAGGATCGTAGTGTTACCCGGGTGAATTTGACCATGTACAGTGCACAAGTATTAAAGATATAGATCTCAGGTCTCTCATAATTTTTTCCATTTTTTTAGGATAGGAACTCCTTTCTGGTTAGGCATGTATTTTTACCATTACTTTATAGATAAATCTGTCACCCCCTTTTCTATTCCCCTGATATTATCACATGCATAGTTTTTATACAATATTTTACCGTAACTTATTTTTATTTCTCTCCAATATTGAATGGATATGGTTGAATGTTGGTGTATAGGTAATTTAGGGAATGGACATACATTTTAGTTTTTCCTTTTGTCACTTTTTTCCTGCCCCTATCCTTTGGAGGCGGGATTGGGGTAGTTGTGGATCAGCCTCCCGCTGGCTAGGTGGGGTTCTGTGGGTCGATCTTGATAGACTGGTATCATACATGGATTGACCTCAGTATGGTGTTTGGAGTTTTTTCCTTTATAAGGTTTGTTTGGGACTTAGGTAAATAGTTTTAAAGTTTATCGAGGGTGGATTTTATTACATAGAAACCAGAGTTGGTGTTGCGGCTGAAATATCCATTCACCAAGAATCTAACTACCTTCTTGTCAACTTAGGATACCAAGACATTGGTTTTCAGGGACTTTGGTACATAAAAAATATAGGATTGAGTCCTATAACTATCCTTATTGAGTATTATCACCATATAAATATGCTCATATGACCGTGGTACATCTTGATTAATTTTCAAGATACCTCCACAAAGACATCTAGAAAGGTTAATGATTCTGGATTGTGATGATGATTCAATGAGTGTTGAGGCCTATTTTTAGGGTCCATATTTCAAGATATTTCGTCCATGTATTTAGCTAGTGGAACCCCAACCAGTTGAGAAGCATATTATACAACCATAGTAGGATGAGGATGCACACAATCTTAGAGGACTCTATGAGTTCTAGTGTTAGAGGCCACTGAGGTTCCACGGTGAGCTATATCCCCAAGAAATAGTGAATTGGATTTAGTTGATGATCTGAGTTGTTATAATTATTCAGACCCCAACAAATTATGTGGTTGAATTGGAATCCTTCATTTTCTATAGAATTGTTTGGATTTGGTGGAGTTTAGTCTTTTATATGCATGATGAGTCAAGACTCTCATGTTCTGAGTTCTAGCAGTTGGTTTGTGAGGAGTACTAACCTTCATGGTCATGATCTACTCAAATTGAGGAGATTTTAAAGCTACAGTAAAGAGGGGTGAAATTTTCTAAGTATGCTTACATGTTCATTGACCTTACATGGTACTCCCTTAACATGATTCTGGATGGATACTTCCAATCATAGTTGTTTGAGAATGGTCTCTATAGAGACATTTGTTCCAATGCGGAACCCCTTTATATTCCAACATAGGTGGGAGTACTAGAGTGGGAACTAGTGATGGAGAGATTCATATCTGATTGATTCATTATATCTATAGATGGTAGTGGGAATCATAGCGATGATTCATCTACAATACCTAGAAAGCACCAGTTGAGAGATTCTTAGGATATGAGATCTTCTCAGGGTCAGACTTAGGCACATGGTCATGCAGATCATAAACCATATGGAGTACCATGACATCCTATACAGGGTTCATTCTATGTATGTGATGGGTGAGGTCACAGAACACATGATTACCTAACTTAACATGATGATGAGGGTTGGTAGAAAATAGATGGACTATCATAGTAGAGGTAGTATCGTTATGATAGATCTCCCATGCATGATCAGGGTGTATCCTAGGGAGACAAATATATTATAGGAGTATATGTGGATTTGTAGGAGTATTTTATGGTTGTTGATTATGTTATGAACACCTCACACAACTACCACTAAGATCCTCCTTCCAGGCTTAGGGAGTTGGTGGTCTGAGTCATGGGAAGTTGACGGATGTGAAGTATTATGACTCGGTAGCTCACGGGATGATTATAGGTATGATCTATGTTTTTATACACTTATTTCAGTAATATTATATATTGGTGTGGGTCATTCGTTCATCTCTTTAGTTTCATCAAAATATATGGAACTCCCAGTTGGGACTTTAGCCCAACAAATTTTTCATGAGGTTCCAACCGAGAATTTTTATATGATATCATTTATCTTCAGGTAATGAGAGTTATCTCTTAGTGGATAGAGTTCCTTATGGGGGATATTAATCATCATGATTATACAAAATGATGTTATCTTTTTCATGGATTAGTTGTTTGTAATCTGAGCCCGGATCGACTATCGCCATAGATAAGTTAGATTCCAATTATGGATGAGACAGATCTTATAGATTAATGAGGGATTATTATGAGTAGGAAGTTGAAAAAAATCACCCATTACTTTTTGAGCGTAGCACTCAGAATAGTGGGATCTTTAGGCCTGTGGATTTTTTCAGTCATGGGGTATTATATGGATGTCTTCCCCAAGGATGTTATAGGTCTAACTATGAGGTAGGAGGTGAATTTCTTTCATCAACTTGCACCCTGATACTACTCTGATATATTCTTAGGCATATCTGATGGATCCTACCGAGATCCAAGAGATGATAATGTAGTTAGAGGACCTTTCAGTGAAGGGTTTTATTATAGCCATTATATCCCCTAGGAAGCCCCATTTTTTTGTGAAAAATATGGATGGGAGTTTACAGATTTTTGTTGATTATCATCGCCTGAACTAGCACATGCTACTAAATAGTTACCCCTTACCAAGGTTTGATGACCTCTTTCATCAGCTTTGAGGCATGATATGGTTCTTGAATATTGATATCATATATAAATACCACCATTTGAGTGTTTCGGAGGATTATATTTAGAATATAGAATTTAGATTCTATTTTGGACACTATGGGTTCTTGGAAATTCCTTTCAGTACAATAAATGTCTCCAATATGTTTATGGATTTTATGGTCTATATCTTCCAAACATAATTAGTTTGATTTTTGGTTATCTTCATTGATGACATACTCATATAATCTGTGTTGAATGAGGTGCATGTAGAGTACTTATGGATAGTCCTAGACATTCATTTGTAACACCAACACTATATTACAAACTCAAAGTTCCATTTATGGATCCATGAGATTTACATTCAATGGAATTTTATTTTTGAGCATGGATAAGTTGTATACCCAATGAAGATTGATTTTTTTCTTTCTTGGGAGCCACCCAAAGTGTGTCATATTTGAAAATTTTTATTTTATTGATGGGGTACTATAGGAGGTTGATGATGGACTTATTTATGATTTCAACCCCTTTTACTACCCTGAAAATGAAAGGGAACCCATTTACCTGGGCTGAGTAGTGCTAGAGTACCTTTGATTAGTTGAGTCTATGGTGGATGAGTGTTCTTTATTTAAGAATACATGAGGAGGGCATGGAGTATGTAATATATTTTGATGCCTCTAATACTAGGCTTTGAATCATATGGGTGAATAGGAAAATAGTGATCGCATATGGGTTGAGACGGTTGAGACCCCATGAGCATAACTACGTAACTCATTACCTGGAGTTGACAGTGGTAGTCATCTCTTTCAGGATTTGTATGAACTATCTCTTAGGATGGAACATTGTTTTTTACTAAAACCATAACAATATTATGTATGTATTCATGTAGAGATACTTGATCTTAAGATATATGTTCTATTTAGAGTTCCTATAGGACTACTACTTTGATATGGTATATACTCGTTGGAAGGAAATGTGGTGGTAGATACCCTTATTTGTATATCCCTTTCTCATTTTTTCGAAGACCGGTATAAGGAGTTGGCCACCATGTAGTTAACCCTGGAGGAAGAGTGGGTTGAAACTTGCCTTTTAATGATGGTCATGACTCCACCACTATCAATCATGTGAGGGAGGCTTAGTTGGGAGACATTGACTATGAGGTCCTATATAACCTGATATTCTCAGAAGATTCATGAGGTAGTGTCTCTAAAAGAGATAATTATTTCGACCTTTTCAAGTATAGACATCTTTTCTAGTCATGATTATAGAGTAGGTGATGAGGTAGTTTCATACTTCTCCTTTTATTGTACATCCTGATGTAGGAAAGATGTATAGGGAACTTTAGTGTCCATTTTTGTGGGCTGGCATGAGGTAGAGTGTTACCAGTTTTGTCTCTCAGTATCTCACATGTCAATATTTGAAGGAAGAGAAGTAGGTTCTATTAGGTTTATTTTATTCTTTTAAGATACTATATTGGAAATAAGATGAAATATCTATGGACTTTGTGGAAGGGATTCTGTGAAAATTGATAATCCATTATTCAGTCTGGGTGATAGTTGACTAACTTACCAAGTCAACACACTTCCTTGCTATCAATGAGTAGATTCCAGTGGAGAGTTTGAAGTATTTGTACATGTGGGATAGATGACAGGATTTCATGGGGATCCCTTAATTATTTCCTCCATCCATGATGTGTGGATCACATTATAGTTGGGGAGAGACTTGGAAGAGGCATTTAGGACCTAGTTGAGGATGTGTACAACTTTTCACCCCTAGATGGATGGTAAATGTGAGTACACTATCTGGGTTCTAGATTATATGTTGATGGATTGTGTGTTAAATATTATCTATAGTTGATAGGATCACTTTACTTTGGTTTATATTTCTTTTAATAAAGTATATCACTCTATTATCGGCATGTGTCCTTTATAGGACCTATATTGGAGACCATTTGGGTCTCCCTTATTCTAGAATGAGATCTTGGAGGCATCTATTATTAGGTTGGAGATGGTGCAGGTGATGATGGAGAAGGTCTAGGTGATCTATGAGTAGATGAGGAAAACCCATAGAAGTTATAAATCTTATGTAGATTGATGTTATAGTCCCTTAAAGTTATTGTAGGGATACCACGTTTTCCTAAGTGTCACCCCACAACATGGATTGCAAACGTTTTATTTGGGAGGAAACCTATCCTCGAGTTTTATCGGGATGTTCGGGATATTGTAGAGGGTTGGAGAGGTTTCTTATCACCTCGCATTACCCCGTAGTTGGAGAGGGTGCATGATGTATTCCACATGTCATAACTAAGGAGATATGCTCATGATCCTACACATGTTATTAACTAGGGTGAGCTAGACATTTAGTATGCATCCACCTTCATGAAGTACCAGGTGGTAATCAATGATTGGTAGGAGAGGATCCTACATGTATGAACTATTCCCTTGGTTCTTGTGCTTTGCAACATAGGAGGATACATGAGAGCTCCTATGAGTGGGGATCTAGATAAAGGTTTAGTATCCCTACCTTTTTTTATAAGTTTATGATTTTTAGGGAAAAAGTAATGAAGGAACGAATAATGAAGAGACTCTATTTTTCCCTTGTAATACATTGAAATATATTAATAAATATTTCTAGAGCAAGGAGTTGAGACGATGTCCAATTATGAGCCCCGATATTCCCAAAATAAATTTTATAAAAATATTAAACATATTTTATATGATGCCTATATATTTTTATAGAAATAAAGGAATATATCTTTAATGGAGTCTTGAATAAAAAATCTAAGACCACAGTTGAATCTGGGGCATGGGGTTTACTATAGGAATGACCTAATGTTGGTCGGCTCTAGACATTCATATGTGGATGTCAATGGTAGGTAAGTTAAATTAATTAATTAATTTATTTCATTCATTTATTAATTTATTATAAAAAACCATATTTTATATATAAATATACTATTTTGGAAAATTTATTAAGTTAACTTCATAACCCAAGGATCGTTAAGAGTAGGTTACACTATTCTTCATTGGCTGATCAAGATCGAACAATGACCGATAGTCAGATTAAGGTGTTTTGATAGACACTGGATGTAGCTGATCTTCCTTATCACTATAAAGTGTGTTCTTCACCAAAAAAAAATACAATATTTAGGTAGGTTAGTTTTTTTGGGTTACTTACCTATGTTTAATTAATTGAGAATGAATAATTAAACATTTTTTATTACTTGTCAATTATAAACCATCGCATGAGCCTAGAAATTTATTAATTATTTATTTTATCCTATTAAATCCTTTATTAGGTTTTTATTTGTGGATTTTAATATAGATGTTAATGTATATGAGATCTCACAATACAAGAGGGGGTAAATTTTAGGTTTAAAATCTTTTTATTTAAACTCATAAGAATGAACTTAGTTTAACAGGTCTTAAACTAATACAATTCACAGCCAATAAAAATGACCATATGGGTCTCGGATCTGATAGAAATTATATTATGTAGTACCACAAGTAATGAAAAACAATTTTATTTGAATCGAATACAATGATCAAAGTAATACAAATGTAAATGATTCTACCATACAGCCTATAGAATATCTTAAAACATTATGTAATGAATGAATCACAATTGAAACAGTTACAATAGAAAAGAATATGAATAGAAAGAGGAAACAAAATGATTCCATTTTTATTACAAATTATAAAAGAAATGTAATGGTATTACAATTATTTTATCCCAAAGAGTATGGTATCCTTTCACTTAGGGTAAAAGGTATGTCTCACCACCACCCTAGTAATCCCTCGATACGATGATAGGCATGACTGTCTTCCTATC
Organism: Viscum album; assembly: GCA_963277665.1. Classification (NCBI taxonomy): domain Eukaryota; kingdom Viridiplantae; phylum Streptophyta; class Magnoliopsida; order Santalales; family Viscaceae; genus Viscum; species Viscum album. Next base: position 1,938,938,477 of record OY728140.1, on the reverse strand, counting down.
CTCAAAAACCCTCGATTAAGTAGGTAATCAGAACCTATGTCTTTCAAACACTTGAAATCCCTCAATAAGATGGTTGGAATCATGTATTCCTATCCCCAAAATCCCTCAATCGTAATTGCAATGATCGGCCACACAAAGAAAAACAAATCACTTATAAAAATACAAGAACTTGGAACAAGTTGTTCATGTCTTGTATCTTCAATGCCTTCACACGAAGTAAGAGAGAACTCACACTATCTCTCTCCAGAACTTTATAAAAGAAAATTTTGTTTAAGTTGGCTCGAATGACCTCCTATATATAGTCCTCAGGTTCCAATGGTCATATTTCATCCAACGGTCATATTTCTCCGGAGAATTCAAAGTCACTTGGACACCTATCATTACAACAGTCAAAACAAATAGAATACACAACATCATTTTTATTGGTATATAACCAACTCAAGGACATTGTTTCAGTTAAAAAATATTAACTGCAAAGGTATAAAACACTGAGTATAGGAAACATGTATACGGTATTGGAGTAAGATATGTGTTCAATGCATTTTATGAGTATGATACATAACTTGTTTAGGATGCTTATCTTGATTATGATGAATATTGTGATTATGATTCATATCATGGTTACGATATAGTTACAATGATTAACATAGATAAGATACATATCATGGTTATGATTCATTTCGTGGTTATAATTCATATCATAGTTACAATACATAACACGATTATGATGAACAATGTGATTATGATGTATATCCTGGTTATGATACATGGTTATGATGTATAATATAATTACGATACATATCCTAGTTACAATGCATGTGGTTACAATGCATGATTTCTATACAATACTTATCCTGGTTACAATGCATGTGGTTATGATGCATAACATGAATACAATAGATAACCTAGTTACGATGCATGTGGTTATGATTCATAACAAGAGTATAATACAATTCTTAACCTAGTTTCGATGCATGATTATGATAAGAAACAATATGTGTGATTACGATTGAAAAACAAATGACATACTATTATAATGTAGATCAACAACAAGTTTGGTTATGATGGAAAACAAATAAATTTATTACAATTACATGTGATTGCGATTTATGTAATTATGAATATAATACAACATATAAAACAAGAAGTAATTTGTGATTTCCAAAAAATATATCAATGGTAAATTAGAAACATGTTTTGACTCAACAATATCCCCCTTTTTGGAAAGCACAAAACAAAATAAGCAATAAATAAGTATCTCCCCCTAAGTTTAGTAACTCTTCTGAAAGAAATGGTGAATACGACTAATTTCACCCTTGGTTTAAACAAAACACTAGAGATCGTATTCTCTTTACTTTTACTTGTGATTTATCTCCCTTAATAAGGTATTCATAAAATTCTTCTTTTCAAAACAATTCTCCCCCATTGTGATTTTCAAAAAGAATAGGGGAAACATTCATTTCTTATAAAGGGTTAGATAAACAGAGAATGAAACAATAGATATTACTTGGAATGAAACATATTTTTACTATAACAAGAGTTCAGAAATTATTCTTTCCCCTTTTTTCAAAAGATTGAACAGTAAAAGATTCATCTTATTGAACTCTTTTCTATCCTCCATCAGTTTGTCAAGCGGTTCTTGTTGAGCCTTAAACTTCAAATCTTCTGGAGCAATAATCAATTCTTGTTTCTAGAGCCATTGTTCTAGATGCTGATTGATTGCTTCTTCAGATTTAATATTTTCTTACTAATTTTTATGCCTTGATTCATTAGAATTGATGTCATCCAATCTGGGTATATAGGCCTTCTCCAAAATTACAACTCTATTTGAGAGCAAAACAACCTCATTACATTCATTCACTAAATTTTAATTTAGATAATCAAGCTCTTTCGAGACTATTCCTTTTGATGTACCCAGTCTTTGAAAGACTTTATGTTTTTCATTCAAATTAGAAACCAACTTGGGAAAGATAGATATAACGACCCATACTTTACATACATTGTTATTACTTCATAATTGAAGCACACTTAGTACAACATATAACAAAACTAGGAAAGGACCATATAGGTATAGAGTCTTTAGAAACTGGGAAACATAAACAACTGTTTCATAAAGCATCTACTTTGCCTCCCATTTATTTCATCATATCTAGAGTCCCTTTTGGCATATCCTACTTAGTAACCTTCTTCCTGACCTGGGGAAATAAAACATACAAAAGGATGAGCTCAAATGCTCAGTAAGGGTAAACAAAAGAAATATCAAGAACATCATATACATAAGAACATAACATTTGGAAATCTTAACCTGCAAAAGATATCATAATTTCATAACATGGGATAAATCGTAGTGGTGAAATGTAATCCCAATAATCATAACTTAAATCATGAAACTTTGTGGAATACACACATAATCATAGAGAATCATTTCTTATTAGTCAAGACTCATTTCCAAGGCTATCTTAGTGGACAAAGTCCATTTCTGAACTGAGTTCACTCCTCGTTTCAGTTCTGTTTCACTAAACCAGTTTAACCTTCCGTTCTAGACATGTTTAGCTCATGAGATATAAAATCTTTACCAAATGCATTGGAGGGAGATATAGGTCCCACCCATCTCATAATGATACCATTCTTATGTGTGCCACAAAATCATAAATCATACATCATTGCATAACCCATGTAATAAAAATGGGAATCATGACATCATAAAACAGTTCATATAAGATAAAGTAATTCATAAAAATAATTCCATCACAACATAATCAAATCAATGTAATAATAGGGATAGAAATAGAACCCTTTATTATCTTAGATGGAAAAAAATTTTGATAAAACACTTGAACTCCATTCTTGAGGAAAATATCCTTTCTACTTCAAAAACACTTTTCCTTTATTAACATGTCATACAATTCTAAACTAAAAGAATTTGATTAAAAATAAACTTGAAAACTTGTAAGAGAATATTCTTGGAAATAATGTTTTAAAAATCCATTCATGTCGTATAAGTTAAAAAAACATTCTTCTCGTACTTTTGTCGGAAGAGTCAAGAAGTACCTAGTACGAAAAACGACAAAAGATTATTTTCATATCTTTTAATAAAAACTCACCAAAGGGTAAAATTGGATATAAAATATTTTATAAGGATATAAATATTACATATTTAGGAAACATGGATGTGGATGATAAAATACACCCCAGTAAATTCCAAAGTATAAACAATCTTAGATAAAAATGAGATTGTGATATTTCCCTTACCTTTGGTCCGATTTGCTTCGTAAGTGTCTGAACCTCCTGTATAATGTTTTAAATAATTTTATTTACTTATTCCATAATCATAATTATTTTTATGATATCATATATGGTCATATTCTTAGCTTCTTATTAGTAATATTTTATTACTACTTGTTATTCAAGTATTTATTACTTTTTGTTCTTATGCATGTTGTGTCAAATAAATTCTTATTTTTCTTTTTAGGTTATAGATACCTCATTTCCAGAATTGTATTAGTGTAATATATATAATATTTATTCATTCAATTTATTTATATAATCATTATTCAATTATGATCATGTAGAATGAGTCGCATCACATCGTGGAGACGGTATTCCGTACGTACGCACGAGCGATGATATCGTTCCCATGATCGTGGAATTGTATTGGAGTGTATGTATACTATTTCAGAATCAATATCACTTTACAATAATCATATATAGTCATTATTTACACCATTATAGATATCCAAGTAAGGTGTTGGTGGAAAATAGTTTACACCACGACGTGGAGACGGTATTCCGTACGTACGCACGCGCGGTGATTTCGTTTTCCGTAGGATGGATAGATGTTAAAATAGGGTTGTTTCATACTTCTAATAACATATCAGTATATGAGTGATACTGATGTTATTACTTCATAATGAAACAACTAAAGAAGAAGAAGTGGAAGAAGAAATAAAGTTGAAAGAATCGGTAACGGACATTACCTCTTCTTTGAAGCGCTTCTTTGATACCTCCTTTTAGGGCACTAAAATTGGTTTTTGAAGAAGACCAGGACCTCTAGGATGTTTCTAGGGAAGTGTAGAGGAGAAATTGGTAGGGGTTGGCCGAGATTGAAGGATAAAATTGGTGTGAGGAAGAGAGGGAGGAGGATCCCTTTTATAAGTGAGGAGAGGGGCACCTTTGGAATAACTAAAAATATTATTTTATTATAAAGCCATATTCGTGTTTTAATAGCTCCAAATTGATTTATTTCGACACTAAGGTGGGTATGGGTCGATATAATCTCATAAAATAGAATTTAGAAAAGTTTAGGTCATTATATTAACCTTATCTTATAGTTTTAACTCTTAGTTAATTAGATTGACATTTACCATGTCACTTTTTATTTTTATATTATATAGTTAATAAACTTACCATATACATCCAAGAGACACCCAAGTTGTTTATTATTAATATATATAACCTTATATAAGTCCTTTGTCCGAACCTTAAATTTTTAGGAATAAAATAACAATTAATAATATAATATTTTTTTTAAAAACTATTTTATGTCAATTTTGACACTATTTGGTAATTGATTTTTTGTAAAAATCATAACAGAATTATTAGTTCAAAAAAAGTTAATTAAATCAATAATAACATGTCATATTAACCTATAAAATTATTTTAATTCATAAAAAGTCTCAGATTACATTTATTTGGGTATTTATAACATCAATTATGTCAATATTTCATTAATAAGATAATTATTGCATCATCATTATGTCATAAATAAATTACATTATTTATTGTCTAGAAATTAAAAATAAAATAACATTATGTAGGAAATATTTCTATATTTCTAATTAATATTTATAGTAGAATTTATCTTATGTATAACTCTATATTAAAAATGATTTAGTTATTAAACTTTGATTTTAGCTATTTTAACCCTTCTTTAAATAAATTGATAATAAATGTCCTAATCTAATCCAAGTGAGTCTAAATAGTCATATTTTATTCCTAAGGTTGTTTTTAGTCAAATTACACTTATCCAATAGAATTAGAAAATGTGTTAGAGTAATAATAATAACACTTTTACCTTTAATTACCCTATTTACTTTTAACCGTGGTAAAAAAAAGTAAAAAGTTTCTATTCATCAAAAATTATTTTCATCTCATTGAACCACATTTTAGTCCTTGATATTACCCGTGTATCTTGGATTTTAGAAATTCTACTCACAGAAGCGGTAAAATAATGTTTTATGAAAAATTCAGTTTTTTTAACTACCACTTAGTGGTTTCACTATTCATCAAAAAATGAAAGTTTCCAGAAAAATACCAAAAATTAGGCCTAATATATATTTTATATTATGAATTCAAAAATAATGTTTATTTTAAAAAATTCAAAACATATTAGTTAAATTAACTAATTTAAAAATTAATTCCCGTCGTCAAAACAAATAGCGTGTTTTTAAGAGATAATAACTATCAAAAGATTGACACTTGTTTATGTCTGGTTTAAATGTGAAATTACATCCAATGAACAACATTGTATTAAATTGTAAAAATATATTCTAAATATACTTTAAAACCACTCAAATTAATAATTTATCACTATTAATTATTTTGATTAAAAAAAATTGTTTTTAATTAAAATTTAGTAATTTTCAATATTCATCAGAATATGAATGTTATCCGAAAAGTACCAAAATTTCACCCTAAGATAATTTCGATATTCCGAATCCAAAAATGAATTCCATTTTAAAAAATAAAATTTACAAAATTTCAAAAAGTGGTTATTACTATTCCTAACGGCTAGTTTTAATAATTTGTTAATAGCATATCGTTGTTTAGTGAAACTCGGTATTGCGTACGATGCAAGCTATTGAGGAAGGTCGTGGTTGCGTTTAAAGCAAGCTAGTGTTGTGTGAATGATTACTTTGATGATTTATATAACATAAAAACAAAATATTTCTCATGAAAGTCTCGGGCGTTACATTCTACCCCCCTTAAAATGAATTTCGCCCTCGAAATTCGTCACTTTGTAACAAACAGATGAGGATACCTTTCCCTCATCATATCCTCAAGCTCCCATGTAGATTCTTCTAATTGGTGGTTCCTCCATAAAACTTTCACCAAGCTAGTGGTCTTATTCTATAGGACTTTTTCACTACGATCGAGAATCTCTATCGGCCGTTCTTCATATGAAAGATCTTGTTCCAGCGGTACAACTTCTGAGCTGAGTACATGTGAAGGATCAGGTATGTACGTTCTCAGGAGAGATACATGGAACACATCGTGAACTTGAGAGAGATTTGGTGGAAGCGCCAATCGGTAAGCTACCTTCCCAACATGATCCAGTATTTCGAAAGGACCGATATACCTAGGGCTCAACTTCCCCTTCTTTCCAAATCTCATGACCCTCTTCCAGGGAGATATTCGTAAGAACACTTTATCACCCACTTCAAACTCTAGGTCTTTTTTTTGGTTTTCAGTATAACTTTTCTGTCGACTCTAAGCTGCTCTTATGTGTTGTTGAATAGATCGGACCTTTTCTTCCATCTCATCAACAATATCAGGTCCCAATAGCTTTCTTTCCCCAACTTCATCCCAGCAAGTTGGAGTCCTACATTTCTTTCCATAGAGAGCTTCATAAGGATCCATCTGAATACTGGAGTGAAAGCTATTATTATAAGAAAAAACCACCAAAGGTAGGTGTTGATCCCAACCACCTTTGAAATCTATCGAGCAAGCTCTCAACATATCTTCTAGAGTTTGAATTGTCCTCTCATACTAACCATCTGTCTGAGGATGATAAGCAGTGTTGAAACTCAACTCTGTATCCAGAGTATGCTGAAGACTTCTCCAGAACTTTGAGGTAAACCTCGGATCCTGATCAGATATAATAGAAAGTGGTACTCCATGCAATCTTACCACTTCCTTTACATATATCCTGGCAAGCTGATCCAGAGAGAAATCCTCTCTAATAGCAATGAAGTGTGCAGACTTTGTAAGGAGATCAACTATGACCCAAATAGCTTTATTGCCTTTGGATGTTTTAAGAAGTCCTATGACAAAGTCTATATTGATGTTTTCCCATTTCCATTATGGCATGGGTAATGGTTGTAACATCCCCTTAAACTTCTGTATCTAAACTTTAACTTGCTGACAAACCAAGCATCGAGAGACATATTCAGCAATATCTCTTTTCATGCCATCCCACCAGAAGTACTCTTTCAGATCCCTATACATCTTCGTGCTTCCAGGATGAATTGAGAATGAAGAACTATGAGCCTCATCCAGCAGCTCCTTCTTTAATTCTGGGATAGGAGGAACACAAACCTGATTCCTAAACTTTATTATCCCATCACAATCAAGGTTGAATTCGGGTACATTTCTCACCTTCTTTTGTAACTCTACATCTTCTTTCTGTGCCTCTTTAATATTCACATGTATATATGGATGAACATTTATTTGAGAAAGATAAGATTTTTCCCCTTCCATTATAATTCCAAGATACATCCTTTGTAAATCCATAAATATTCGATCTATTGTGATCCTCATCATGGATAAACTGGCATGGTCTTGTCAACTTAATGCATCTTCCACCTTGTTTTCTTTCCCAGGGTGGTAATGGATTGAGCAGTCGTAATCCTTAATCAGCTCCAACCATCTTCTTTGGTGCATATTCAGCTCCTTTTGTGTGAAAATATACTTTAAACTTTTATGATCAGTATAAATGGCACACCTTTCTCCATAAAGATAATGCCTCAAAATATTTAATGCAAAGATTACCGCAGCTAACTCCAAATCATGAGTTGTGTAATTTTGCTCATGGATTTTCAACTTTCGTGAGGCATAAGCTATCACCATATCATTTTTCATAAGAACACACCCCAATCCCTTCATGGATGCATCACTGTAGATCAAAAACCTTTCTCCACTACAAAGCAGTGTGAGCACAGGTGCACTGGATAACCTTCTTTTCAACTCCTTGAAATTCTCTTTACATTCCTTCGTCCAAACAAACTTAACTCCTTCCCGAGTCAACCTGGTGATTGGATTAGATAATCGTGAAAGATCTTTCACAAAACGTCGGTAATATCCAGCCAAACCAAGAAAACTTCGGATCTCGGTTACTATTGTTGGTCTCAACCATCTTTCGATAACCTCAGTTTTTGCTGGATCCACATATATCCCCTCTTTTGAGATTATGTGACCCAAAAATGAAACTTTTTGAAGCCAAAATTCACACTTGGTAAATTTGGCATAAAGCTTCTCATTTATCAGGGTCTTCAATATAATTCTCAAGTGATCTTCATGTTCTTCCTTGCTCTTTGAATATATAAGAATATATTCTATAAATACTACCACAAACTGATCAAGATAGTCTCTAAAGACTCTATTCATCAGATCCATGAAGATAGCAGGGGCATTAGTAAGACCAAATAGCATCACTGTAAATTCATAGTGTCCATACCTTGTACGGAAAGCCATCTTTGGTATATCCTCCCTTTTGACCCTTAATTTATGATACCCTTAATGAAGATAAATCTTGGAAAAGTATTGATCTCCTCGTAGTTGGTCAAATATTTCATCAATGCACGGGAGATGATATTTGTTCTTGATAGTGATCTTGTTAAGTTCACGATAATCAATGCAGAGTCTCATTGATCCATCTCTCTTCTTAACAAAAAGAACAGGTGCTCCCCAAGGTGACGCACTAGGGCGTATGAATCCCTTATCAAGATTCTCTTGGAGTTGCTTCTTCAATTCCTGCAACTCAATTGGGGCCATTCTATAAGGTGTCTTTGAAATAGGCAAAGCACCCGGTATGAGTTCTATTGAAAACTCAACTTCACGATTTGGTGGAAGACTCAGAAATTCCTCTGGAAAGACATCATCAAACTCCCGTACAATGGGAATATTATTAATCTTGAGTTTCTCTATAGCCATTTGAGATAAATAACCCTCATTTAGTGGAATCAAGACCCATAAGATGGAAGAAATTTCCACTGGAAGGTTATGTTCATCCTTGCATCGATAGACGATCATAGATTGGTCTGGAATATGAAATGTGACTTCCCTTCTTTGGAAATTGATATGAGCTCCATATAAAGAAACTCAATCCATGAAAATAATCACATCAAATTTTACTATTGGAAGGATCACAAGATTTGCAGGAAGCACTTTCCCACAAACTTCAATCGGGGAAGAATTATAAACTTTTGATGCGACTGTTGTGCCATTAGGGGTTGTCACAGCTAACTCAACATCTAATTATTGAGGTAATATGGTGATACTCTTAGAAAATTCTTCAAAAATAAAAGATTGGGTGGATCCAGAATCAAATAAAACATTTGCTACTTTAGAGTGGATGGTATGTGTACCTTTCACCACATCGTTATCGTACTCCACATCGCTGATGGAAATTGCATGTGACTTTCCTTTGTCTTTAGCCTTAAGAGTTTGTTGACGTCGACCATCATCAACAAACCTTGGATTTGGGAATTGATTGGCATAATGCCCCATCTCCTTTCAATTGAAACATTGAAGTGTAGTAGGTTCATTCTATGTATCCCTTCCTTTGTTTGCATCATTAGACATCTTCTTCCCATCATTGCGGCATTCAAATTCCCGATGACCTTCCTTTCCACATTTAAAACATTTACTTGTCCCTTTAAGACAACTCCCTCCATGTTTATTTACACACATTGAGCATAAGGGAAATCTCATATTCTTTTCAGTGTGCTCTTTAGATTTTCCTTTGAATTCCATTTTCCTCTTCTTATCAAACCCATATGACTGATGGGTTATTCCAATCTCCATCTCAACTTTGAGAGAACATCGAACGATTTCCTCGTAGCTATTGAAGTCCCTTATGGCTAAGGCCCTTTGAAGACTTGGTTTTAAGCCACTAAAGAATCGATCGATCTTACTCTCAGGTTGGATAATAATACCAGAAGCATACCTTTCAAGTCTTGTAAAATTTACTTCATAGGTACCAACAGATTCATCATCCTTTTGCTTCAGTTCAAGAAACTCTTTCTCCATCTTTCTTTGGAGAATACGAGGGAAGTACTTATTGAAAAATAAGTTCTTGAACTCGTCCCATTCCATGGACTCAATTTCATCCCTTTTCCTCATATTCTGAATACGATTCCACCATTGATCAACATCTCCTTCCAAACGATACACTGCTAGGATGACTTTATCATGTTCAGAACATTGAAGAACTAAAAATATCTATTCAGTAGTACTAATACATTGTTCAGCAACTAATGGATCAATAGACCCGCTGAATGAAGGTGAACGCTACCTCATGAAGGATTCAACAGAATGTTGCTCCTTCCTTTTCTCGTTTGGAAGTCCTTCATGATTCATAGCTTGATAAAGTTGTAACGTTTGGTTGCTCAGGGGGACAATCATTGCATTGCCTGTCGCATTCCACATTAACACGGTTCCTTCAGGTTCCATCCATTGCCTAAAACCAAGAATAATAGTGTGAGCAACACTAATTATAATAGGAAAACAACATAATCAAGAATAAAATTTCACACTTAAGGTCTTATCATAGGTTATTCATGGCCATTTCTAAAACACTATGATTGTGTTCTATGATGAGACTTATCCTTAGGGTTCTTACTAAGGCTTTCACATCTTAGTTTCCAAAGTTTGACTATACCTTTCCTCTGATACCAACTATAACGACCCATACTTTACATACATTGTTATTACTTCATAATTGAAGCACACTTATTACAACATATAACAAAACTAGGAAAGGACCGTATAGGTATAGAGTCTTTAGAAACTGGGAAACATAAACAACTGGTTCATAAATCATCTACTTTGCCTCCCATTTACTTCATCATATCTAGAGTTCCTTTTGGCATATCCTACTTAATAACCTTCTTCCTGACCTGGGGAAATAAAACATACCAAAGGGAGAGCTCAAATGCTCAGTAAAGGTAAAAAAAAGAAATATCAATCACATCATATACATAAGAACATAACTTTTGGAAATCTTAACCTACAAAAGAGATCATAATTTCATAACATGGGATAAATCATAGTGGTGAAATGTAATCCAAATAATCATAACTTAAAACATGAAACTTTGTGGCATACACACATAATCATAGAGAATCATTTCTTATTAGTCAAGACTCATTTCCAAGACTATCTTAGTGGACAAAGTCCATTTTTGAACCGAGTTCACTCCTCGTTTCAGTCCTGTTTCACTGAATCGGTTTTACCTGCCATTCCAGCCATGTCTATCTCATGAGATATAAAATCTTTACCCAATGCATTGGAGGGAGATATAGGTCTCACCCATCTCATAATGATACCATTCTTATGTGTGCTACAAAATCATAAATCATACATCATTGCATAACCCATGTAATAAAAATGGGAATCTTAAACATCATGACATCATAAAACAATTCACATACGATAAAGGAATTCATAAAAATAATTCCATCACAACATAATCAAATCAATGTAATAATAGGGATAGAAACAGAACCCTTTATTATCTTATATGGAAAATAATTTTGATAAAACACTTGAACTCCATTCTTGAGGAAAATATCCTTTCTACTTCAAAAACACTTTTCCTTTCATAACATGTCATACAATTCTAAACTAAAAGAAGTTGATTAAAAAGAAAATTGAAAATTTTTAATAGAATCTTCTTGTAAATAAAGTTTTAAAAATTCATTCATGTTGTATAAGTTAAAAAAACATTCTTCTCGTAATTTTGTCGAAAAAGTCAAAAAGTAACTCATATGAAAAACGACAAAATATTCCTTTCATATCTTTTACTAAAAACTCACTGAAGGGTAAAATTGCATATAAACTATTGTAGAAGGATATAAATATTACATATTGAGGAAACATGGATGTGGATGATAAAATACACCCCAGTAAATTCCAAAGTATAAACAATCTCAAATAAAAATGAGATTGTGATATTTCCCTTATGTTAGGTCTGATTTGCTTCGTAAGTGTCTGAACCTCCTGTATAATGATTTAAATAATGTTATTGACTTATTCCATAATCATACTTATTTTTATGATATCATATATGGTCATATTCTTAGCTTCTTATTAGTAATATTTCATTACTACTTGTTATTCGGGTGTTTATTACTTTTTGTTCTTAGGCATGTTTTGTCAAATAAATTCTTATTTTTCTTTTTAGGTTATAGATACCTCATTTCCAGAATGTTATTAGTGTAATATATATCATATTAATTCATTAAATGCATTTATATAATCATTATTCAATGAAGATCATGTAGAACGAGTCACATCACATCGTGGAGACGGTATTCCGTGTGTACGCACGAGCGATGATATCGTTACCATGATCGTGGAATTGTATTGGATTGTATGTATACTATTTCAGAATCAATATCACTTTAAAATAATCATATATAGTCATTATTTACACCCTTATACCTATCCGAGTAAGGTGGTGGTGGAAAATAGGTTACACCACGGCGTGGAGACGGTATTCCGTACGTACGCACGCGTGGTGATTTCGTTTTCCATAGGATGGATAGATGGTGAAATAGGGTTGTTTCATACTTATAATAACATATCAATATATGAGTTATACTTATGTTATTACTTAATAATGAAACAACTAAAGAAGAATTAGTGGAAAAAGAAATAAAGTTGAAAGAATCGGTAATGGACATTACCTCTTCTTTGAAGCGCTTCTTTGATACCTCCTTTTGGGGCACTAAAATTGGTCTTTGAAGATGAACAGTACCTCTAGGATGTTTCTAGGGAAGTGGAGAGGAGAAATTGGTAGGGTTTGGCCGAGATTGAAGGCTCAATGTGGTGTGAGGAATAGAGGGAGGAGGTGCCCTTTTATAAGGGAGAAGAGGGGCACCTTTGGAATAACTAAAAATATTATTTTATTATAAAGCCTTATTCGGTTTTTAATAGCTCCAAATGGATTTATTTCAAAGCTAAGGTGGGGATGGGTCGAAATCCTCTCATACAATAGAATTTAGACAAGTTTAGGTCATTATATTAACCTTATCTTTTAGTTTTAACTCTTAGTTAATTAGATTGACATTTACCGTGTCACTTTGTAGTTTTATATTATATAGTTAATAAACTTACCATATACATCCAAGAGACCCCCAAGTTGTTTATTATTAATATATATAACATTATATAAGTAATTTGGCTGAACCTTAGATTTTTATAAATAAAATAACAATTAATAATATAATATTTTTTTAAAAACTATTTTATGTCAATTTTGACACTATTTGGTAATTGATTTTTGTGAAAATCATAACAGAATTATTAGTTCTAAAAAAGTTAAATAAATCAATAATAACATGTCATATTATCTTATAAATTTATTTTAATTCATAAAAAGTCTCAAATTACATTTATTTGGGTATTTATAACAACAATTATGTCAATATTTCATTAATAAGATAATTACTGCATCATCATTGTGTCATAAATAAATTACATTATTTATTGTCTAAAAATTACAAATAAAATAAAATTATGTAGGAAATCTTTTTAGCTTTACAAGTAATATTTATAGTCGAATTTATCTTATGTATAACCCTATATTAAAATTGATTTAGTTATTAAACTTTCATTTTAACTCTTTTAACCCTTCTTTAAATAAATTGATAATAAATGTCCTAATCTAATCCAAGTGGGCCTAAATGGTCATATTGTATTCCTAAGGTTGTTTTTTGGTCGAATTACACTTATCCAATAGAATTAGGACATGTGTTAGGGTAATAATAATAACAATTTTACGCTTAATTACCCTATTTATTTTTAACCGTGGTAAAACAATAAAAAAGTTACTATTCACCAAAAATTATTTTCATCTCATTGAACCACATTTTAGTCCTCGATATTAACCGTGTCTCTCGGATTTTTGAAATTCTACTCACAGAAGCGGTAAAATTAAGTTTTATGAAAAATTCAGTTTTTTTAACTACCACTTAGTGGTTTCACTATTCATCAAAAAATGAATGTTTCCAGAAAAATACCAAAAATTAGGCCTAAGCTATATTTGATATTATGAATTAAAAAATGATGTTTATTTCACCATATTCAAAACATATCATTTACATTAACTAATTTAAAAATTAATTCCCGTCGTCAAAACAAATAGCGTGTTTTTAAGAGATAATAACTATCAAAAGATTGACACTTGTTTATGTCTGGTTTAAATGTGAAATTACATCCAATGAACAACATTGTATTAAATTGTAAAAATATATTCTAAATATACTTTAAAACCACTCAAATTAATAATTTATCACTATTAATTATTTTGATTAAAAAAATTGTTTTTAATTAAAATTTTGTAATTTTCACTGTTCATCAGAATATGAAAGTTATCTGAAAAGTACCAAAATTTCACCCTAAGCTAATTTCGATATTCCGAATCCAAAAATGAAGTCCATTTTGAAAAATGAAATTTAAAAAATTTCAAAAATTGGTTATTACTATTCCTAACGGCTAGTTTTAATAATATTTTAATAGCATATCGTTGTTTAGTGAAACTCGGTATTGCGTAAGACGCAAGCTATTGAGGAAGGTCACGATTGCATGTAAAGAAAGCTAGTGTTGTGTGAAAGATTCATTTGATGATTTATATAACATAAAAACACAATATTTCTCATAAAAGTCTCGGGCGTTACAATAGAATTGAGGTCATTTACCTGATTCACCAATTCATCCTACTTGTCTAGATGATTCTTGAGACTATCATCAACATTGTATGACCACTTAACAAACTTGTTGCAAGATTTGTTGTTCTCAATAGCATGTTCCTTGAATATCTTTAAATAATATTCAAGACTCAAAAACCTTCCTATCTGAATCATGACAGATTCCATTCTTTCATTATGACTATTTAAAAGTATTTCTAGCCTAGATTCAATTTTTTGGAATTAATAGTACCATCTTCTCCAATCTATTCAAATCTTGTTTGATGTACTGAATTCCCTTCAGTGTGACTGTCCTTTCAGAATCTGTATCTTTAGTGTATTCTTGGAGATCAACTAAATGAGTCTCAATACCAATAAATTCTGTTCGCTGATTCCGATTACTATCAGATTATTCTTCTTTTTCTTTATTTTAAATCTGGATAACTTTCTTGGAAGAAACCCTTTGAGACACTTCCTTTGATGGCTGAGGATCTGGGGATGGAAATCTGAAGGATGGAATTTCTGAGGATTCAGCTGAAAGGTTTCTTTTGTTTGCATCCTTTTCCTCTATACTTCTTCTTCTTCTTGACCTTGTTCTTCTTCCCCTTGTTCTTATTCCCCTTGTTCTTCTTCTTCTTCTTCTTCATATTCTTGAATGAGACTTTGTGTGGTTGATTGTTCTTAAGACTATTTCTCTTTTCCTTTCTAAGATGGATCCAATTGAGTCTGAACAGGTGGATCCTTTATTATAGTACCGGGTTTTTCTTTCTTAGCTATTTTGAGAATACTATCAATATCTATAGCTTGGGCCTTTCTCTTTATCATTCTTTTCTTTCTTTCATATTCTTTCAAAGTTTCTTCTTATCTTATTTTCAGAGCCAGAGCTTCAGCTGGATCCAAACCAAATTAAGGATCCCCTTCTTTTCCTTCTTCATTCTTCTTCCTCCACTCAACAGAAACCTCATTGGATACAGCCTTTTTTTATGCCTTGGGATTGATAGTCTTAACTACCTTTCTTTTAATTGAAGTTTACTTGGATGGCTTATAAGTTTTATCACTATATTCATCAGCTTCCTTTCATTCCTTAACATCCGGATCTTTCTCAAACTTTCTTATTCAGGATTGAATCGTAACTTGAGCCTCCTTATTGTATCCTTACTGATTAAGGGATCTTTTAAGGAAGAAATATCTGAATTAATTGAAACATTACAAAACCTCAAACACAGTTTCCAAAACATGATGAGAATCGTGGGAAACATAATCAGCTGAGATTTATGGCACCATATTTGAGCTTTTTAATTGTCAATAAAATTACTCTCATAATATTAAACATCCTCATGTTCACCCAATAATTAATCACATAAACATTTGAAACATTCAGAATATACTTGTCATCCTTTCTCGGTACTAAAAACCATTAAATCCAGAGGGATATCAGTCAATTATCTCCTGATTAATGACATAACTTTCTCTTGTCCTCTTGAATCTAAAAAGGATATTCTTTAGCTTTTCTCCTATCAAAATTCCCATCAGATTTCGGTAATTTTTGGGAAGGACATAAGGAATCACCCTTATATGGTGCTCTTAGGAACAAAGATTCTTATTTTATGGAAGTTGTATAATTATTATCATAAATCATAAAAAAAATATTAAGACCATTGTTTATATAATGCCTCGTGCCCTACTCTTCCAGACTCAGTGCTTGAAAATGTTATGAAATGTTTTTTTAGAAAAATTGAATAAACAATTACACAACACTTTAATGAAGTGGGGATCTTTTACTGGTCTAGGTTCTGGAAGATTAGACATAACCTTACATTTATCAGAGTTGAAACAATAAAATAAAACAACTGTCAAACTACACTTCCATGCGCGCTATCTCCAAAAGTGATGACATATGTAAATAAACTTCTAAGATACCTGTAAAAACATTTTTTTTAAATAAAGGGTGAGAATTTAATTTCCCAATAAGGGGTTTTAAAACCGTTGATTTACTTTTTAAGAAAATGATCTTTTGAAAATAACTTTTGATTAAATAACATTGAAATCATTTAATTTTTTTTGAACTCAAATGAAAATACTGTTAAAATACTATCATATTTATGCTTTAATAAAATATCTTTGTTTTAAAGATAGTCGTACATTGAAATCACTTTAAAACTAATCCTGTGGTTTTCTTTTGAAAATATTAAGCAAACATCATGAAAACAAAACATCATTTTGAGGAAACTTAATTCGTTGTGGGTTGTCTTGGGCCTACCCACTTAGCGAAGGATGGTTTCACTCCCCAATGACCTTTTACTTTTACAAAGAACAAGAGTCAGTATTTTTTGAAAATGTTTAACGTTTTCTTTACATATATATATATATATATATATATTCATAGGATTACATCTTCTTGTTCTGAAGTAGTCGATTTACACATCGACATATCTTTGCAAGATTTTCTGTACATAATTTTCCCTTTAACGAATAATTATTTAAAGAATCATTCATACATGATAACAATTTACCCATACAAAATGTATATATATATTATGAATACAACAAGCAAAAATATTATCCATACAACTTACACACGTTATTAATAAAACTGATGCGCACGACATGTCATTGATTTAAATAATGTCCACTACTTATATTATAAATGGCATTCATGAATTAATTAAATGAATCACATATGAATATGTATAATATATATATGAACATGTAAACAAAGTTTGCAAGACAAAATCCCGTCAAAACATATATAAAACATATGGTTGAAACATATAATTGTATATATATGATTTTACAATTTACAAGTATGTTTCGCATCAAAAACATCAGTTATATATTGATAATTATCCTTCTGAAAATCCAAAATAATTTAAGATTGAAGTATAAAATCTTATATACATGAAACTATATAAAAGGATTTTGTATATCAAAATTAAAGAAAAATAAACTCTTGCAAACATTGTTTGCATCTAGAACATTAATTTAAGTTTCATAAACATCGATGATAAACTCAAAACAGACTTGGGATGAAATATAAATATAACTATATATACATGAAAATATATACATGGGTTTTTCATAATAAAAATGGAGTAGTATAAACCCTTACAAATTCATTGCTACACCTTTAAAACTAATTTAAATCAAAATATAATTCATACCATATATTTTGTTTTAAAAAAAAATTAATTCTCTTTACTTGAAACAACTTCGAATTAAGAAAATAAAAATGTTGATTTTGTTTTGAAGAGACCCATAATAAACATGGAAGAAAATAAAAATCCCTTACAATTTATTTGTAGAGACATCCACTTGTCAGTGCAACTTATTTCCTTCAGCAAGGACTTAAATACTACCTCTAACACTTACTGCTCTCTAAGAGAAACAACACAGAGTATAAAACAGGATATGCAGTGCAGAAAAAAAAGGCAACGAAGTCGCCTATTTATAATTCTAAACTCAAAGATTATTTTATTTCAACTTGTCAGGATATTATAATGATCGAATTGACTACGAATATTAAACGAGAATTCAAAACTATTCCGGATCTTTTAATATAATATGATATAGTTATTTATAATTTAGTATGTTGTTGATAACATCATATAGAAATCAATAACACACAAAATCCAAAAATGTAAATTGTTATTTAATAGGTTTCAATCCGAAACATTAAAAAAAACAATTTCAATAATACTACCTTCATAACCAGATTGAAGGATATGACAAAATAAATTAATTCACTTGAGAGGATTTCAATGGGTCTGATTAATGTATCGGTTTATTCCCACACAAGCCATAGAAAATGACCACAACTGATGAACAGACCAACTTGAAAGCAATATCAAGATAATATTTCTCGTATAAACTAATCCTAAAAGTAGATCTCAAAATCAAAGTTTGTCAATTTTAGGGAGAAAAAAAAGAAATTATAAACATAGGTCGCTATTAACCGAAATCGGCCATCAATTATAAAAATTTCAGATAAAAGATATCGGATCGACCTACCTTAAAAAACTTGAAACCCTAATCGCAGAGTAGATCTGGTTCTTTGGTCTACGTATGATTTTTCGAATCAAAACCCATCCGAGTTTGAACATCCTTATGGCGACCTTTCTTGGACCTGCTCAACTCGGCGTGAACCGAATGCAGTTCCTTGGATTTGGTTTGCTGCTTGGACGAAGCTCTATGGATTGACCTACCTTCATGCTAAAAGGAAACCCGACGGACCCCTATCCTTATCGAGACCCTGCCTCTTCAAATCACGATTCATCCATTAATTTTTTTCTTTTATCCATTTTAATTATTATTATTTGTTGTTTTATCATGATATATATAATCTTTTTTATTTTCATATAATAATACCTTTATATATATTAAAATAAGAACAATATATTTTTATATAATACTTTTGTGAATACGGAATCTTTATTTATTTATTTATAAACAAATTAAATTCATTTCGTTATATATATATTAACATAGATTTCTAATGGTATTATTTTCATAAATATCCAAAATATATGTATTTTAATATTTAAAACATTATTATTATTATTATTATTATTTTACTCATAAAATAATTTATTAAACACTTTTAAACTCTGTTTTATTGCATAATAATATTCATATCAATACTTTTTCTATATGTGTGTATTTATATCAATGATTATCATGTCATTTCTCAATTTTAATTTAAAACTTATAACAGATAGTTTTTATAATGGTCGAATAAAAATTCTATAAATATCAATGTCTAAGGGTCGTTTAAACACACAGGAAAATAATATCGCGACACTCACGCCACTATTTTCGGAGATGGTTTTATATGTCCCTCTTATTTTTAGTTACATTGCTATTGTTCTTACTATAACTTGTGTGATTCTATCAGATCCAAAAGATGATAACTACTCGATCGGCATCGTTGTGTTTCTCGGTGGTCTTCCAATAGTTTTATTATCGGTAGCAATGGGGTTAATGGGTTAGTTTTTGTGTGTCATGGATGTATAATGGTATTTTTATAAATAAATTGCTTACTAATTATATATTTGTGTTTGGAAATTTATATATTTTATTGAATCTTGGAATGATTGGAAAAACATAAAACTAAATTGTAAACCTAGGGTGTTACTTTATCCCCCACTTAGTTGAATTGCTCCCTCGCAATTCATTTACACCTATCGCTCCTAATTCCCATCTATTATAAGCCTCACATGATGTCCCCAAGGTCTGTATAGTTGTCGTCCACGGTTGCCATATCTTCCTATGAGATTAATGTTCAAAGTGGCTTCAAAGTCCTCCACTTCCTTTTCCCAAATGCAAATAGTGAAAGCGGGGTTTGTATGGATATAGGCACCGGAATACAGTCCTCAAGGAATGATAATCAAAATAGTATCTGAGAAGTTCATCTTGAATTTTATTTCTATAAGAAAGTCTCATTGCACCATCTTCAAAAGTTTCAAAGTCATCGTAAATTATTCCTATTAAGAAAAATCTTAATAGTTTACACATATAAGATACATGAAGATTTCATTCTTCATCTGCTCTATAAAAAGTTGAGATTGATTTCATTTGCTCAAACATGGTAAATCACCTAAAAAATCCTTCGTAATTTTCCCCTTGGAGTCTATAGAAGTGAATTTGGATATGTCTGATGCCTTCGAAGAAGAAACCAGAACCACGATGAAAACGATGTATATCAGGTGTGCCTGATATATTATAAAGTCATTTATAAGAAACCTGCATGGCTTCATAGGGCTCAGATTCTTCTTTGTATGATTTTTCCATGATCATAGCAAGTAATTCATCCAGAAGGCCTAAGAGACTTGTTTGAGTTCTCCTTCCTTCCATCTGAAAATTAAAAAGAAGAATATTGACTGAGAAAGGACAGTCAATTTATCAAAGGGTTCTAAATTTCCAGAGTTATCTAGACCATGCCAATGATACCAAATATAATGCCCCGAGCCCTGCTCTTCCGAACTCGGTGCTTGAAAATGTTGTGAAATTTTTTTTATAAAAGCGAATAAACAATTAAACAACACTTTAATGAAGTGAGGATCTTTTACTGGTCTAGGTTCTGGAAGATTAGACATAACCTTGCATTTATCAGAGTTGAAACAATAAAATAAAACAACTTTACAACTATGCTTCCGTGCACGCTATCTCCAAAAGTGATGACATCTGTAAATAGACTTCTAAGATACCTGTAAAAAACATTTTTTTAAAATAAAGGGTGAGCATTTAATTTCCCAATAAGGGGTTTTAAAACCTTTGATTTACTTTTTGAGAAAATGATCTTCTCAAAATAACTTTTGGTTAAATAACATTGAAATCATTTAATTTTTTTTTGAACTCAAATGAAAATACTACTAAAATACTATCATATTTATGCTTTAATAAAATATATTTTTTTGAAGATAGTCATACTTTGAAATCACTTTAAAACTAATCTGTTGATTTTCTTTTGAAAATATTAAGCAAACTTCAGGAAAACAAAACATCATTTTGAGGAAACTTAATTCATTGAGGGTTGTCTTGGGCATACCCACTTAGCGAAGGATGGGTTCGCCCCCCAATGAAATTCTATTTTTACAACGAACAAGCACTGGTATTTTTCGAAAAATTTTAACGTTTTCCTTACATTTATATATATTCATAGGATTACATCTTCTTGTTCTGAAGTAGTCGATTTACGCATCGACATATCTTTGCATGATTTTCCGTACATACTTTTCCCTTTAATGAATAATTATTTTAAAATAATTCATAAATAATAACAATTTACCCATACAACATGTATATATATATTGTGAATACAACAAGCAAAAATATTATCCATGAAACTTACACACGCGATTAATAAAACTAATGTTCATGACATGTCATTGATTTAAATAATGGACACTATTATAAATGAAATTCATGAATTAATTAAATTAATGACATATGAATATGTATAATATATATATATTAACATGTAAACATAGTTTTCAAGTCAAAATCCCATTAAAACATAATGAGACATATGCTTGAAACATATAATCGTATATCTATGATTTTAGAATTTATGAGTATGTTTCGCATCAAAAAAATAGTTATATATTGATAATTATCCTTTATAAAATCCAAAATAATTTAAGATTGAAGTATAAAAAATTATATACCCGAAATTATATAAAAGGGTTTTGTATGTCAAAATTATAGAAAAATAAACTCTTGTAAACATTGTTTGAATCCAGAACATTAATTAAAGGTACATAAACATCGATGAAAAACTCAAAATAGACTTGGAATGAAATATACATATAACTATATATACATTAAAATATATACATGGGTTTTTCATAATAAAAATGGAGTAGTATAAACCCTTACAAATTCATTGTAGCACCTTTAAAACTAATTTAAATCAAAATAGAATCCATACCATATATTTTTTTTTAAAAAATATTTAATTCTCCTTACTAGAAATAAATTCTAATTAAGAAAATAAAAATGGTGATTTTGTTTTGAAGAGACCCATAATAAACATGGCAAAGAATAAAAAACCCTTACTATTTATTTGTAGAGACTTCCACTTGTCAGTGCAACTTATTTCCTTCAGCATGGACTCAAACACTACCTCTAACATTTACTACTCTCTAAGAGAAACAATAGAGAGTATAAAATAGGAAATGAAGTGCAGAAACAAAAGGCGACGAAGACACCTATTTATAATTCTAAACTCAAAGTATTTTTTATTTCAACTCGTCAGGATAATATTATGATCGAATTGACTGTGAATATTAAACAAGCATTCAAAAATGTTCCAACTCTTTTAATATAATATGATATAGTTATTTATAATTTAATATATTGCTGATAACATGATATAGAAATCGATAACACGCAAAATCCAAAAATGTAAATGGTTATTTAATAGGTGTCAATTTGAAACATTAAAAACACAATCTCAATAATATTTTCTTCATAACCAGATTTAAGGATATGTCAAAAGAAATTAATTCACTTGAGAAGATTTCAACGAGTATGATTAATGTATCGGTTTATAGCCACTCAATCCATGGAAAACGACCACAACTGATGAACAGACCAACTTGAAAGCAACATCAAGATAAGATTTCTCATATAAACTAATCCCAAATGTAGATTGCAAAATTGAAGTTTGTCGATTTTAGGGAGAAAATAAAGAAATTTTAAACATAGGTCACTATTAACCCAAATCAGACATCAATTATATAGATTTTAGATAAAAGATATGGGATCAACCAACCTTAAAAGAACTTGAAACCCTAATCGCGAAGTAGATCTGGTTCTTCGGTCCGTATTTGATTTTCCGAATCGAAACCCATCTGAGTTTAAACATACACACGATGACCTTTCCTGGACCAGCTCAACTCGAAGTGAACTGCAAGCAGTGCCTCGGATTCGGTTTGCTGCTCAGACGAAGCTCTATGGATCGACCTGCCTTCACGCCGAAAGGAAACCCGACAGACCCCTATCCTCATCGAGACCCCGCCTCTTCAAATCACGATTCATCCATTAGTTTTTTTATTTTATCCATTTTAATTATTATTATTTATTGTTTTATCGTGATATATATAATATGTTTTATTTTCATATTATAATAACTTTATATATATTAAAATAAGAACAATACTTTTTTATATTATATTTTTGTGAATATGAAATATTTATTTATTTATTTATAAAACAATTAAATTAAATTATATATATATATATATATATTAACATAGATTTCTAATGGTAGTATTTTCATAAATATACAAAATATATGTATTTTAATATTTAAAACATTATTACTATTATTATTATTATTTTACTCTTAAAATAATTTGTTAAATATTTTTAAACTTTGTATTATTCCATAATAATATTCAAATCAATACTGTTTCTATATGTGTATATTTATATCAATGATTATCATGTCATTTCTCAATTTTAATTTAAAACTTATAACAGATATCTTTTATAATGGTTAGATAAAAATTCTATAAATATCAGTGTCTAAGGGTCATTCAAACACACAAGAAAATAATATCGTGACACTCACGCCACTATTTCTGGAGATGGTTTTATATGTCCCTTTAATTTTTAGTTTCATTTCTATTGTTATTGCTATAACGTCTATGCTTCTATCAGATCCAAAAGATGATAACTACTCGATCGGCATCATTGTGTTTCTCGGTGGTCTTCCAATTGTTTTATTATCGGTTGCAGAGGGGTTAATGGGTTAGATTTTTTGTTTCAAGGATGTATAATGGTATTTGAATAAATAAAGTTCTTACTACTTATATATTTTCATTTATAAATTTTTATATTTTATTGCATCTTTGAATCATTGACAAAACATAAAACTAAATTTTAAACTTGGGGTGTTATAGTTTATCTCCATTTTTTCATAAAATTATAACACCTCAACATGATACACAAAATTATGATCTGAATTCAGTCTTTCAACATAAATAGATTCCCAGCCTTGGAAATGTATTATCACTTTCAAATATGAATCAAATGTATTGTAAAAGTCTTGAGAGACTAACCTTTTTCCTCAAAAGGTCATAGAATGGAATAATTTTTGAGACATTTTCTTTGGAGAAGAATTAGTTGACTCAGACATGAGAGACAATCTCAACCTCTGAAGATCTACTTAGTTACAAAAGCTGAGTAGATCACTTATTATGAAAACTAAGGTAAAGACTGATCACATACCACTCTGGGAATTTATAGAACATCAAGACTTATGAGAAAACCATAGGAGTTTTATGTGGAATGGGTAGGGAGGGGTTCTTTAAAAAATAAATTGATGGTTATGAATAGATGTAAAAGATCCAATGGTTGAGAATGATTTTGAACTCTTGAGGTTTTTCTTAAAAAAAATAAATCATATTTAGACTGAAACTGATTAAGAGATAAAATAAAGAATTGAGAAACAACTATTTGTAACAAAGTAGGGTTTTATAAATTGTACCTATCAGAGTATCAGGATATATGTATTGGTATCATTATATTGTTCTTATGATATTAATACAAACAAATTTGTAATATCGAAAAACACATGAGATGGATTATAATTCTAAAACTAATAGAATAAAATAAATCTTGTACCAATAGATCATTATAATATTGATAATCTATTACTGATGGAAGAATCCAATACCAATAATCATAGTACTAATGAAATAGTTCAATACTGATAATCTAGTATCGATGAAATAGTTCAATACTGATAATCTAATACCGATGAAATAGTTCAATTCTGAGAATCTAGTATCGATGAAATATTTCAATACCGATAATCTAGTAATGATGAAACAGTTCAATACTGATAATATGTAAAACTAAAGAGTAAAACCAATAAAATGTAAAATTAAAAAGTAAAACTGATAAAATGTAAAACTAAAGATTAAAACTGATAAAATCATGAAATTGATAAAAACAATGTATACTCCCCCTTAAAAAAGAGTAACTTAATGTAAGGAGATTATTCAAATAAGAGATAGATGTGAATGATTACTTTTCAGTGATCATTCCTAGTTTCTATTTAATTTATTCAAATATATTGTAAGATAATGTTTTTGTGAAAATATCAACAAGTTGTTCTCGCATTTCGATTAATTGTAAAATAATATCTCATTTTTTTGGGTGATCTCTAAGAAATTGATGGCTAATATCTATGTGTTTTTTCACATGAGTGATGTTCAGGGTTTTTAATAAGAGAAATGATACTAGTATTATCATAAAGTATCTTAGTTTTAGAGAAATGCATGCCATAGTTAGTGAGTAAGTGTTGCATCCACAATACCTGATCAGAACAACTTCCAGCTACTACATATTCAGCTTTAGTAGAGGAAATTGCTACTAAGTGTTTCTTCTTGCATGACCAAGAAACTAATAAATATTCTAAGAAATGACATGATATGGATGTATTTTTTCTATCCATTCTACAACCACCATAATCAACATCTGAAAAACTTTTTAAAATAAAATAATATCTATAAGAATATTATATACCTAAATCCATAGTTCCCTTTAAGTAGCGAAAAAATCTTTTCACAGCTTTTAAATGATATTCTTTTAGATTATATTGATATATTTCACATAATCATACTGAAAACATTAAGTTTGGATGACTAGCTATTAGGTATAACAAGCTTCCTATCATACCTCTAAAAGATGTTTGATCTATTGGTTTCCTAGCTTCATCAAGATCATGTGTATTTGAGGCACCGATTGGAGTGCTTATACTTTTAGTATAGCATCCCGCCTTTTATCACATAAACTTACATTACATTATACAAAACGAGGATCTTTAAGGTTTAGTGTCTTGGAAACCAGGAACCTAATACATTACAACATAAAAAAATTCTTCTTAAACACTTTAGAGGATTCTTCATTTGTTCATTCTAAGTTCATTACAGCATCTCATAACCTAGGAACATACATCAAAGGAAAGGGTGAGAAGAAGTCCCAGTAAGGGAAACAAGGGAAACATTTTACATGTGAACTTGAGATACATCAATAAAGTCATGATAAATAACTTTAAGGCATGAGAAAGAGATAATGAGGAATATCATAATAAAAATAACATGTTTCATAACATGAAGATGTGGCTACAACATTTAACATAGACAATCATTTCTGTATCACCAAGTTCCATCCCCAAGGTGTCATTAAAAAATTACCAAGGTTATTCACCAAGGTATCGTTAAAATGGTCATCTCTAGAAATTAAGTCTTTACCCAATGCATTGGAGAGATATTTGGGCGCATCCTTAGTTTGTATTTATTATCATGTGAGCCACATATATCATCATCAAAAATTTCATAAATTACCCATATAGCATAAAATAAATGGGTTTCATTTCATAATCATAACGTTTTAAAAACTGATTTAAAGACATGATCTTTATGTCACTTTAATCCCACGGAAAAGGAAAGTGGGTTTCATGTATGTAAATCCCAGAATTAAAATAGAGCATTTGGATATATATGTTAATACCCCTATAGAAGAAATATCATTGAGTATTCACTTAATAAAATAAAATAATTTAACAAAAAGAGAGAGACATTTTGAGACGAAAATTCTGCAGCATAATGGCTATGTTACAGGGTTTTAGAAAATATTGAAAAGAGAGGGGACATGGCTAACCCACTCATAAATGTTCCATAAAAAATTAGAGGGACAAAATAAAAAAGTTATATGAAAATGGTTATTAAATTTGAAAGACATACCATATGAATTGAAAAACATGGGAGGAGGACAAAAATAAGATTTCTCTTATGAAAATTCGGCAACCTAACGGCATCACTTAAAACTTCAAAAAAAGAATTGATGAGATAAAATAGGGTCTCTCATAATATGAACATAAAATAAAAGTATGATGGATATAGATATCATACCCCAAGATAATAAAAACGAAATTTAAAGACTTGACACGAAAATAGAACTTAAAAATGAGAAGGGTGAAAGAATCCCTTACAAAAATTCTGCAGCCTAACGGCGCAACTTAAAAATTCTTAAAATGAATTGATGAGAGAAATAGGGGGTCTATAATCATATGAACATGAAAATTAAAGTAATATTAATATAAAATAACACCTCCAAAATAAGAACATGGTGCTTAAAAGAAATGACATAAACAAGAGTACTTGAAAAGAAAGAGAGAGGTATGATCCCTACCTTGAAGAGTAACTTCGAAATATTGAAATTTTGGACCTTGGGAGGCTTGAGGGAACCTTGGGAGGACTCCTTGGGAGGAAAGGAGACCATAAATTCATTGAGTATGATTTTGGAATGGAAATGATGAGAGAATGGCTGGGTATTTAAAGGGGAAGTGAGTGGACAAGGCATTAATGGCCAAGGGACACCTCATTGGTGGTATTGGAAAAATCATGGGCTTGCCCATAGTATTTTCCCATGTTATTGGCCACTTGGGACACCTAATACCTTATATTACTATTCATAAGTCTACCAGAATTATTACATAATTATTACATCCTTAATGATGTCATTAAACACCCAAAACTCTAAACTGAAAATTCACTATTCACTGAAAATTCAACTTTTTCAGACAAATCCCAAAAATTCACCTTAACATAATATCGATGCTATAAATTCAAAAATGAACTCCAATTTATAAAAATATTTTTATAAATAGTTTTAATTTAATTTTTAAATAAAAAACACTATTCACCAGAAAAAACTAATACTTGACTAATAATTTTGGAAACAGTTATTTACCTATTTTATTGAATCACATTACTTAATAAAGGTGCCTAAATTATATTAATACTTTATTTAAGTGAGATTACTAATCCATTTGGTCAAATTACTAATACTAAGCGTAAAATCACTATTCATAATTTATTATTCATCAAAAATTAAGTTAATCTTATTAGACTCTAAATTTCTTACTGAACACATTTATAGAAGACCATTTTTTGAAAATCCTTACACATCATTAATTATTTAAGGTTTAAATAAATATTTTAAAATATCATTCTTTTCAAAATTCATCCATAAGATACATCCTATTTTTATCCGGACATATGAAAATTCACAAACTTCCCCATAAGAAGAAATCACAATTTTTATTTAAATCAAATGATTACACAAGGCATTTACAGTCTCGTTACATAGCCCCTTATAACACCAACATAGGACCTAAGAGTAATGTATGATAGGGTGATAGAATCTTGGGGCGGCTCGGCCAACATTGCCTGAGTAGTGATTTCTATCAGCTTGAACTTCTCGCGAAGGTGATTCCGTTCCAACTTCACACGATGAAGTTCGGCTTGGGTTTGGTCTAGAGCAAAGACCAAAGGTGCTACCTCCTTCCCAAGTTCCGTCAGATGGGATTCGATCAGCCTGAGACTACTGGAAGGGGCCATCGAATCTTATTTCTATATTAATTAATCAACATCACATGTATTTATAGACAATAATCACAACATCTAATTTCCAACGGTCTTATTGACCAATGGTCATATAACAGTCAAAACCCAAAAGTCTTATTTTAATTATACTCATTTTATTAAATGAAATAGTTTTGTTGAGTATAAAATAACACACAATGTTAGGAAACAAAAAAATTATTCAAAATTTCAGGTCATTACAATCTTCCCCCCTTAAGAAATTGCATCCTTGCAATTTTAAAATTGGGCTTGGGAATTTCCTTGAAATTCCTACATCAGAAAAAGAGTCAGTAAAACTATTACTTTAAAAGAAAGAAAGGGTAGTACAAATGTCACCTGAGTTAACCCATAATAGGATTCCATGTAGGAAAACATGGATATAGAAGAGAAAAAAATGGGTCATGTTCTGATGGAGAGTGTTAGAAAACATGATTAGGAGAAAATTAACCACATGAAGATCACAAACATAAGATGTGTTAAAAGGTCTTTGATTACCCAGTAGGAAATGTAAACCAACAACATTTTTGTTTTACGTTCCTTTTCATACTTTTGGGGGATTCACTTACTACATAAAAAAAATAAGGAAATATACTTACCTTCAAGTAGAGTTTCATCCCTTAATAAGTTTCCACCAAGACTAATCTTTTCTCCAAAGAATGAGCATTCAAAAAGACTTGGTCTCATCAAAAGCACAAGAATCATCTTCTAGAGAATCACATAATCCAAAAAATATTAACTATCTATTTATTCTACCTTTAAACATTATCCCAAAAACAGAAAGGGTAAGATAAAACAACTCTTCAAAAAGAAATAACTGCATAGGAAGGGAAACTACTTTTAATCTTCAAAATTCCACGGTACTACCCAAAGTTCATCATAGACCATTCCATAAATAATTGTCCTTAAAGTTCCTCAAAATAAATCACACTAAGATTGAATCCCAAATATAAGAAGGATTTGATAACATAGTCTTCTAAGATAAACATTATCGTTCATCTCCAAACAACATCAACCACTCTTAACGTCTTAAAGCAACTAACCTAATCACATTTTCCCCAAGATAGGTTAATCATTTCCATAAGTAACCTAAATTACCATAAGTTCACCTTAAATTTATCATTTCTTCAAAATATAAGTCAACCTTTACTTCTCAAAGAAAATACCATAGTAATCTATTTACCATGATCATATAGGGTTCCCAAATTAGTGAACGTCTTCCAAAATAATATTCATCTTTTAATCCCCTAATCATTTTTTTCAAGAATAACAGCTTCACAACATCAACATGTGATACATAACAATAGATGGTTTCCTTAATTATATAAAACCATCTTAGGTAGTGACTCGATGTTCTTGGAAAAAATTAAATATATGCTCATAAATCATGAACTAAAATACAACATGATATATAAAATTATTGCGAAGAAGTTACATGTACTTCAGTCATCATGATCCATCTCAGCACAGGACTTGCATTGTTCCCTTGTCCTTGAAGATTGTTGATGTTCATCATGCTTCTCATCCCTTCCAAGAGAGCATTGCATTGGATAATGTCCAACTTCTCCACATTTACGAAATTGAATAGTATAAGTTACATTAGATTGAACCTTACCCTCATTCATCACATTATCCATTTTTTTAAAGAAATTGGATACTTTATGCCCTATCATCCCGCACTTAAAACATCTCTCTGTTCCTTTGTGAATTTTCCTTGGTTCCTTTTTCAAAAAAAAATTCACAAAGGAAATTGGGTCTTCTTTCCCTTATCACCTTTATCAGATGAACATCCTTGAGACTTCATCTTCCTCTTCCTGGATGAATTTGTGCATTCAACTAGGTACCAATTATTAATTGTGATTTTTGATAGCTTGTTTTCCATAATCACAATATGTTCAACTTGATCTCTTGTAGTCTCTGTCATATTAATATGGAAATCGTCACATTTCCTATCACATTGGTTGTTGGGACATGTTCTTCTATTTCCCGCCATTAACTAAGAAAAGAAAGTATAATTATGGGGCTTAAATACTTACCCAATAATCATGAAAAGGAAACTGTAAGCATAAAAGGATATACTTGTAGAATAAAAGTATATCCTAACTTGTGATCCCCTAGGTTCCAATCTAGGTTATCCATGATTATATATTCTTATGTGAATCTTTACTTTATTTTATGTTTGTTCCTTTAATAATGGTTCATACTATGCTTATGAATATACCAAAGCATATCCCCCGGGAGTGTCAAAGCAAGAGTGCAGCAAGGCCCATTGTCATGCACCAGGTTACCCCGGGTCACACCCGAAACACCTTGTCTGATTTTTTACTCCTAGGTACATCTATGCCAGATCCACCTCTAATTTTTTGTATCCAGACAGGGATTTATTTTTTTGGAAACCACTTACTCAATACTTCACCAAAATACCTGGATGTTTTCCTATATTTAATATTTTCATTAAGAAACCTTGTAAAGTTATAAAATTCTAATTTCCACAAATAACTAAACCATCTGTTGATACCAATTATAGCATCCTGCCTTTTTATCACATAAACATTCATTACATTACACAAAACTGAGGATCTTTAAGGTTTAGTGTCTTGGAAACCATGAACTTAATACATGACAACATAAAAAAAATTCTTCTTAAACACTTCAAAGGATTCTTCATTTGTTCATCCTAAGTTCATTACAGCATCTCATAACCTGGGAACATACATCAAAGGAAAGAGTGGGAAAAAGTCTCAGTAAGGGAAACAAGGGAATCATTTTACATGTGAACTTTAGATACATCAACAAATTCATGATAAGTAAATTTAAGGCATGAGAAAGAGATCATGAGGCATATCATAATAAAAATAACATGTTTCATAACCTAAATATGTGGATACAACATTTAAAATAGACAATCATTTCCGTATCACCAAGGTCCATCCCCAAGGTGTCATTAAAAATTTACCAAGGTTATTCACCAAGGTATCGTTAAAATGGTCATCTCTAGAGATTAAGTCTTTACCCAATGCATTGGAGAGATATCAGGGCACACCCTTAATTTGTCTTTATTATCATTTGAGCCACATATATCATCATCAAACATTTCATAAATAACCCATATAGCATAAAATAAATGGGTTTCATTTCATAATCATAACGTTTTAAAAACTACATTAAAGACATGATCTTTATGTCACTTTAAACCCACGGAAAAAGAAAAGTGGGTTTCATGTATGTAAATACCAGAATTAAAATAGAAAATTTTGATATATATGTGAATACCCCTATTGAAGAAGGATCTTTTATTATTCACTTAATAAAATAAAAGAATCTGAGAAAAAGAGAGAGACATTTTGAGACGAAAATTCTGCAGCATAACGGCTATGTTATAGGATTTTAGAAAATATTGAAAAGAGAGGGGACATGGGTCACCCACTCTTAAATGATCCATAAAACAGTAGAGGGATAGAATATAAAGGATATAAGAAAATTTTAATTTAATTTCAAAGACATACCCTATGAAATGAAAAACATGGAAGGAAGACAAAAATAAGATTTCTCTTATTAAAATTCGGTAGCCTAACGGCGTCACTTAAAACATAAAAAAAAGAATTGATGAGATAAAATAGGGTATATCATCATATGAACATAAAATAAAATTATGATGGATATAGAGATAATACCCCAAAATAATAAAAAGGAACTTGAAAGACTTGACATGAAAATAGAACTTGAAAATGAGAAGGGTGAAAGAATCCCTTACAAAAATTTGGCAGCCTAACGGCGCCACATAAAAATTCTTAAAATGAATTGATGAGATCAATAGGGGGTCTCTCATCATATGAAAATGAAAATTAAATTAATATGAATATAAAATAAAACCCCCAACATAATAACAAGGGGCTTAAAAGAAGTGACAAAAATGAGAGTACTTGAAAAGAAAGAGAGAGGTAGGATCCCTTACCTTGAAGAGTAACTTCGAAATCTTGATGTTTGGGACCTTGGGAGGCTTTAGGGAACCTTGGTAAGACTCATGTGGAGGAAATGAGATGAGAGCATCGTTTAGGAGGATTTTGGAATGTAAAGGATGAAATAATGGCTTGGTATTTATAGGGGAAGTGAGGGGACAAGGCATAAATGGCCAAGGGACACCTCATTGGTGGTATTGGAAAAACCATGGGCTTGCCTATGGTATTTGCATATGGTATTGGAAACTTGGGACACCTAATAACTTATAATACTATTCATAATTCAACCAAAATTTTTACATAATTATTACATCCTTAATGATGTCATTAAACACCCGAAACTCTAAACTGAAAATTCACTATTCACCGAAAATTCAACTTTTTCAGAAAAATCCCCAAAATTCACCTTAACATAATATCGATGCTATGAAATCAAAAAATAACTCCATTTTATAAAAATAATTTTCTAAATATTTTTAATTTAATTTTTAAATAAAAACACTATTCATCCAAAAAAACTAATACTTGACCAATAATTTTTGAAACAGTTATTTACCTATTTTATTGAATCACATTACTTAATAAAGGTGCCTAAATTATATTAATACTTTCCTTAAGAGAGATTACTAATCCATTTGGTCACATTACTAATCCTATGCGTAAGATCACTATTCATAATTTACTATTCGTTAAAAATTAAGTTGATCTTATTAGAATCTAAATTTCTTACTGAACACATTTGCAAAAGATCATTTTTTGAAAATCCTTAAACATCATTAATTATTTAAGGTTTACATAAATATTTTAAAATGTAATTTTCTTTTCAAAATTCATCCATAAGATAAATCCTATTTTTATCCGGACATCTGAAAATTCACAAACTTCCCCATAAGAAGAAATAACAAATTTTATTTAAATCAAAGGATTACAGAAGACAATTATGGTCTCGTTACATAGCCCCTTATAACACCAGTATAGGACCGAAGAATAAGGTGTTCTAGGGTGATAGAATCTTGGGGCGGCTCGGCCAACATTGCCCAAGTAGTGATTTCTATCAACTCGAACTTCTCGTGAAGGCGATTCCATTCTTGCTTCACACGATGAAGTTCGGCTTGGGTTTGGTCCAGAGCAAAGCTCAAAGGTACTACCTCCTTCGCGAGTTCTGTCAGATGGGATTTGATTGGCCCGAGACTACTAGAAGGGTCCATTGAAGCTTATTTCTATATTAATTAATCAAGATACCTTGTATTTATAGACAATAATTTCAACATCTAGTTTAACACCCCGGATCCGGGTGCCACGCAATGCGTGCCCCGAACCCGGTTCTCCACGTGACCTCAAGTGCATTTCCCCAAACGCCAGAGGCTTTCGACTAACAGTGAGGGCCCAGGTCTGATAGTGGGGAAACTATGCCCTCATTTTTCAAAGTGTAGCGGAGCAGAATGAAATAAACCATACAACAATAGTGGAAAACAACTATAGTATATATAACTGAAATGGATAACTGATAACAGAAAGGGAAAACCAGCAGTCATGTATGAAGATGCAGCATGTCACTATTCTATAAAACAGCTAGAACTTGTTACACTGCAATACAATACAACTGAAGTTCATATACAGAAAAGCAAAATAGAACAGCCCACGGCATCACGAGCCAATGCTCGGTCCCATGCTCTCTTACACCCCAGCAGCAATAAAGTACCTGTATAAGGGCCCTTGCCCTTATCTACACCTGCAAAAACGTAATTTGTTTGCACCAAAAAGCATGACCCAAACAGGGTGTGAGAAATAAATTCCCAGTAGGCACCCACCAAAGGCCCATGCCCAACTGTGTGAAAGCATGAAACAGTAGTGTGCAGTAGTAAAATTCAATAAACTAAGCAGTAATCAAAAGTAACTAACTTAACCAGTTATATTGACATTTTAATATCCATTTAATCAGTTAATTTAAAATATCACCACAGTGAATATTCTAAGTAAATAACCTATGTCCTCAGACACGTAAACTCCTACCCTCGGGTAAAGAGAGTCCAAACACAAGAATCTGCCCATAGGAATACAGATATTGCCCATGGGCGTAAGAAGTTTCGCCCACAGGCACAGAATCAACTGCCCACAGGCATGGAAGAATTTTCCCAAAGGCTATGTAGTACAATGCCCACAGGCTAATCACAACACTTCCCTTAGGCTAAACAGGTAACTGAGACATGCCCAACATGTAAATAAGAAGTACACAAGAAATTCCTCTCAATGCAATTCTATAATCATTACTTTAGAGGCATACCCTCGTGTATCCTGGCCAAACGACTAAACAGAGGAATGCACCCCCGGGGTGGTCCTGGATCCAAGCACTGATCCCAAACAACAATTTTACAATTTTATTTAATTACCTATACCATTATAGGTAGTTAAAATAGCCACGGCCTCAGCCACACG
Organism: Viscum album; assembly: GCA_963277665.1. Lineage (NCBI taxonomy): Eukaryota > Viridiplantae > Streptophyta > Magnoliopsida > Santalales > Viscaceae > Viscum > Viscum album. Next base: position 1,938,903,458 of record OY728140.1, on the reverse strand, counting down.
ACACCCCAACATGGTTTTGTGGTACTAAAATACACAAAACACATAGGAGTTGGAAAAATAAACACCAAGCCACATACCTACCACACCAACGAACGATATATGGGAACAACGCCTTCTATAATGTCCAAGAACATCGTAGATATGAGGTAAAATAATTCTCGCTTAAACGAAAATAACTCCCGTTAGGGAAAGAATTGGAAAGAACAATCTAAGAAGAGTGGAGGGCTTACCGGTGCAGTTCCAACGAGATCGTCTGAGGCGGAAACGGATTCCAGACGTGCACTCAACAGATCTCCAAATCCCCAACCTCCCTCTCCCGCTCTTTCTTCCCATTCTAAACCTTCCCTGTGAACAAGGGAGGCTACTGCCCATTTTAAGCGAAAAAAACAGAGTACCCGGCGTGTATTTCCAAGTACACGGTGTGTAATTCCCATTTTTAAACTGTTCCCCTAACGGCTTCCCGCCAGCGTGGCACTGTTCACCTGCCGACATGACTACACGAAGTGTCTTCATGAGTACATGGCGTGTGCTGCCCCACAGATGGACACCGCCTTACTATTCTCATGTCGACTGACTACACGGCGTGTAAAGGACCACTACACAGCATGTAGTCGGTTCCAACACCTTTCATCGCTGACATGGCCACACGGCCCATGTACTCATCCCACATGGCCATAAGTACACAGTGTGTGGAAAATTACATGGTGTGTACTTCCAAAATTTAGGATTTTTTGCCCCATTTACCTTATTTTCTCAAAAACACTTAAGGAAAAGAGAAAAGAAGAAACTCGTACCTCAAAAATAAGAACTGGGTTCTTACAAACTTCCCCCCTTATAGCAATTCATCCCTAAATTTCTCTTCCGAGGGTGATGAAGATAAAGCCATGAATAACTCCGGCCAATGAGCACGTACATCGGTCTCTCGCTCCCAGGTCTCGTCCTGCACTTGGCCATGCTTCTATAGCACCCGTATGAGAGGAACTGACCAGCCTCAGAGAACCCTCGTGCTCCTGTCAACGATATGAATCAGATGCTCCTCAAAGGATGCATCTACCTCAAGCTCTACCTCCTTGGGCTGAAAAACATGAGACGGGTCTGAATGATAGTGGCGCAACTGAGATACATGGAAGAAGTCTTGCATGGCCCAGTACCTCTGTGGTAACTGTAACCGGTAGGCAACCGGTCCGACTCCCTCCAGAATCTCAAATGGTCCCACATACCTCGGTGAAAGTTTACCCTGTCTCATGATCCGCATGTGTCCCAACTTCGGCGAAACACGTAGGAAAACCTGATCCCCGACCACGAACTCAAAATGTCATCTACGGTGATCAGCATAAGATTTATGACAAGACTGTGCGGTATCCATCTGCTTCTGAATCAACTGGACCTGCTCAGAAGTCTCATGCACGAGACGTGGTCCCAATAAAGCTATCTCACCTACCTCTAACCAGCACAAGGGTGATCGGCATGGCCAACCATATAAAGCCTCGTATGGTGTCATCTCGATAGTTTCTTGAAAGCTATTATTGTAGGAAAACTCAACTAGGGGTATATGCTTCTCCCAAGATCCCCCAAAGTATAGGACGCATGCACACAGCATGTCCTCAAGCACCTATATCGTACGCTCTGACTGGCCATCGGTCTGAGGGTGGTATGTTGTGCTCATAACCACCTATGTACCCAGTGCCCTCTGAAAACTCTGCCATAAACGAGACGTAAAATGGGTGTCCCTATCAGAAATGATAGAACGAGGGACCCCATGAAGACGTACAATCTCTCAGATATACAAATTCCTGAGCTCTTCCACTCCGAAGGTCTCCTTGATCAGCAAAAAGTGAGCTACCTTTGTGAGCCTGTCCACAACAACACTCATGGCATCATTGTCTCAAGGTGACCTCGGCAAACCAGTCACAAAATTCATCGCGACATCATCCCACTTCCACTCTGGAATGGGAAACTTCTGTAACAGTCCGGCTAGCCTCCGATGCTCCGGCTTCACCTGTTGACAGGTGGAACACCTCGTAACAAAACCAGCTATATCACTCTTTATACCCGGCCACCAGTACTGAAATCTCATGTCACGGTACATCTTGGTAACCATGGGATGAACTGCCCAAGCTGAAGCATGGAACTCCCGCATCAGCTCCTCACGTATATCCCCTGGAACCCACACTCGTCCATGGAAACACATAACCTCATCATCGCCTATCGTCCAACCAGGAGGAGGGTCCCCACTTTCCACCGAATCCCATAGAACTAGGCCTTCTGAATCTGGTAGCTGTCTTATCCTCACTCTATCCAGGAGGGTAGAAGTCACAGCTGAAGAGGAAAGATAAGTTTTCCCCTGACTATCGTGCACCTCCAAATGCATCTCAGAGAACAAAGCCATAAGCTTCCACTCACCACTGGCCTCCTGCAGTGCCTGTATTTGAGTCTTCCTACTCAGTGCATTAGCTACTACATTACCTTTACCAGGTGTATAGGAAAGCTCAAAATCTAAGGACTAAAGGTATTTGACCCACCTTCGATGCCTCAGATTCAAGTCACGCTGAGTAAATATATACTTGAAACTTTTGTGGTCAATGAAAACCACAAAATGTTCTCCCAAGAGATAATGTCTCCAACAGTGAAAATCATGTACAACTGCATCCAACTCAATATCATGCGTCGTGTAATTCCTCTCATGTGGCCTCAACTGTTGAGAACTGTATGCAACAACTCGATCACCCTGCATCAACACTGCTCCCAGACCAATACCTGATGCATCACAGTAAACTGTATAGCTCTTCCCCTGCTCTAGGAGTATCAGGATCGGTGCTGATGTCAACTTTCCTTTCAGGTCCTAAAAGGCTGCCTTGCAAGCTTCCGACCAAACAAACTTCACACCCTTCTTAGTCAAACCCTTCAATGGCACGGCTAAGCGGGAGAAGTCCTGGATGAAACATCTGTAGTAACCAGCCAGCCCTAAGAAACTTCGTATCTCAAATGCGTTCTTAGGATGCTCCCATGAAACAATTTCTCTCACCTTCTCTGGGTCTACTGAAACTCCTGCCTCTAAGATGATATGACCCAGGAAGTGAATCTGGTCCATCCAAAAGTTTCAATTTGAGAGCTTAGCATATATTAGATACTCTCTCAGTGTACTCAATATGATCACAAGATGGGTGGCATGGTCGTGTCAAGTGTGAGAGTACACCAAGATGTCATCCACGAATACTACCACAAAAGAATCAATATATGGATGGAACACACAATTCATCAGATCCATGAAAACTATTGGCGTGTTCGTGAGTCCAAACAGCATAACCAAGTACTCGTACAAACCACATCTGCTTTGAAAAGATGTAAACGGTATATCCGATGGTCTCACGCGTAGCTGATGATATCCTGGCCTCAATTCAATCTTTTAGAACACTCGTTCTCCATGAAGTTGATCAAAAAGATCATCAATCCTTGGCAAGGGGTAATGGTTCTTAACCGTCAACTGGTTCAGCTTTCGATAATCCACACAGATTCTAAGGGTATCGTCCGCCTTCTTCGCAAAGAGGATCGGCGAACCCCAAGGATAAGTATTGGGTCGGATAAAACCCTTTGCTTATAACTCCTCTAACTGCCTCTTGAGCTCCTGCAACTCAGGTGTATCCATCCTATAAGGACGAATGGACACTGGTGTTACTCCTGGAACAAGCTCAATAGATAAATCCACCTCTCACTCCGGAGGTAGACCTGAAAAGTCGTTCGGGAAAACATCCCTGAAACAATCAATCGCTGTAGGGAAATACGTCTGACAAGTCCCCTGATCATCCAGATATAATCTCGCAATATGGGATGTAACTCCACCTCGCCCATGATGCTTTGGTCCAGCTCGACTCGCCTGAACATCCCATTCACCCTTGTATAAAAACTCTCTGCCCTCTGGTGATGTGAAACACACCCTACGACGATAGCAGTCTACAAAGGCTCGAAAGGGAACCAACCAGTCCATCCCGAGAATGATGTCATAAGCTATCATCTCTAAGACATTGAGGTCCCAAAGGACATGACACCCACCAACCTCAACGGGGCACTCCTTGCATTGACACACACCAACTATTCTAGTCCCCAACGGAGTGTCTAGCGTCATGATATCAGAAGAAGTAGAAACACAAAGCCCAAGGCTCTCCACAATGGGTACAGATATGAAACTATGTGTAGAACCCATATAAAAAAGTACTGAAGAAAAGACAGAAGCTACTAGAATAGTACCTCTGATAGTAGAAGGTTCGGGATCCTCCTCCTGCAGGGTCTGTTGCACTGCATATGTCAGTCCAGTGTCGTGGCCCTACGACACAACCTGGCTACCCTGAGCTGTCCCGCCCTGCTGCCACTGAGATCCTAGTGTCTAGCTACCATGGCCACGACTACCATCTCTGCCTGCATGCCCTGATGTATTCCAGTTCCCTGACTGGTAAGAAGCTACTGGTCTTGCTACCGTACGCGGAGTCTGCACAGAACCCTTCTCACTAGCCACTGATGGAAACGCCCTGAAAAAGCGCTGCAGATGACCCATCTTGCCGCAAGCTCGGCACTCCACTGGGTCTCATGGACATTGTGGCCTCTTGTGTGCCTCTCTACCACACTGGTAGCACATGTCCTGGCCACCTGAAGCATTCTTCTGACTAGTACTACCACCCTGAGATAAGTCCATCTGTCTTTTCCTCTTGCCAGCAGAAATAGTACCAGTAACTGGTGTTGAACCGCCCTGGCCCACACCACCAGATTCTCGAAGGTTCCTCTCTGTAATCAGCACCTAGTTCACAATAGCATGTACTGAAGGCAACCTGAAAACATTCACCAGCGCTCGGATGCCATAACGAAGACCATCCTCAAAACATCTAGCTCTAAACGTCTCATCACCCACCAGCATGGGTGAAAAGCACTGAATCTCGGTGAAACGAGCAGAATAGTCCACCACCGACATAGCGCCCTACTGTAGATTCATGAACTCTCGAGCTCTATCTACCCTCAGCGTCTCTGGAAAGAATAATTCATAGAATACTGCCTAAAAATCTTTCCACGCCATGTCTCGGTGATGCTCTGACTGGGTGGTAACATCCCACCACCTCTTGTTAGAATCACGCAGAATTTATGTCACGAGTTTGACCCTCTGCCCTGGAGGTGTCTCTAGATGCTCGAAAATAGTCTGCAATGACCCCAGCCAAGACTCTGCAGCCTGTGGTCCACCATCCCCTGAGAAGGTAGGTGGATGCTGCTACTGAAAGATACATGTAAGCTCAGCCATAGATGTGGCAGCCGGCGATGCTCCCTGAAAGTTCTGCATGAACCGCATAAATCCTTCATGAAACTGTGCCTCCGCGCATGTTTCCGGTATAACAGATGGCGCCACATCTGGCTCTACTGGAGGATCCACTGGTAGCCCAAGGCCCACTATCTCCGGATTATAATCATTGCCACTCTCCTGGTGAACAACGTATGGTCGTCTCAGTGGCATGACTCTAAAATGTCAAAAGCACACCTTAAAACAAGATAAACAGTGACCGAAATGAAGAAACCCAAAAAGGGAATAGGAGGAAGAAGGCATTTAAAAATTTTCAAAACAAAACTACACGGCGTGTATACAGACTACACGGTGTGTACCTGACTTCTCTTCCCCTGCCCAGGTCTTTCTCCATGGCTAAGTCACATGGCTCTCATGGAACAAAACTACACGGCATGTATATAATATACACGGCATGTATGGTATAATTTTCCAACTACTCGTGTCGTTTGTGACACGGTCGACTACTCGTCTTGCTACTACACGGCGTGTGGCACCCACACACGGCATGTAAACCACCCTATCTTCTCAACCACACAGTCATGTTCACACGGTCTATCCTGGAAACAAGACTACATGGCATGTCCCACAGGTACACGGTGTGTACTAGACGAGCTCCGCCGACCCATGTTGTTAGTTACACGGTTGAATTCACGGCTCACAAAACACGTCGTGTTCGATATACACACGGCTTGTAATCGAAGGGATTACACTGACCAGTGTTAGTAGTTACACGGTCGGGTCCCTAGGTCAGACTACATGACGTGTTTCATAATGGACATAGCGTGTAAGTATTAAGATTTCCTCCGCCCTTGTTGTTAATTACACAGAGGATACCGGGTCAACACTACACGATGTGTACAAAATATACACGGTGTGTTTTCCCCAAGCATTTCCCTTCCCCATGTCCTTTCCCACACGGTCTCTGACATGGGAAGAGAATACACGGCGGGTACTTGGGGTACATGACATGTAATTAAAAAGTTCATTTTTCTTTCCAAACAGAAGATTATACACAGCGTGTTGTAGGTAATATATAGTGTGTATACTAGGTTTCTGGACAGTATATCTCAGAAACTTCTCTAAAACCCAGAAAACACTGAAAGCAACACCTAAGTGCCAAATTCTGATCCGTGAGGGCCCATACTCCCCGCGAATCAAAGTTTGGAATCTTATCTGTGTCATACAAAATAAATAGTCAATGATCCACCAAATTCTGGTCAATGAGGTCCCATACTCCCCAAAAACCAAAGTTCGGTGTCCATTCTATCAACAAGCTTATACAAAATACCCCATCACATAGCAGTTATTTATCAAGCAGCTATCACAATAGCATGCATTTCTAGCACAACAACTATCAAAACAACATACAATTTCTAATGCACCTACATGGCATAGAAACTATGAATGGCATGTGACTTCTAGCATGTGCCGAAATGATAAATGAGATGGCATACTCTCATCTCATTGGGTTGAAACTAACTAGAACCCAAGGATAAAATATAAATAGCACAATCACAAGTGCGTCACCCAATAGTGAAATCATACCAACTATAAATTATAAAATCAGTAAAATTGCAATACGAGGTAAATTGGATTTTCTCTGTACACGGGTAAGCTACACCCGGGCATAGCTTATTACTAATTACCGTTCCCGTCATATCCCTGAATAAGGATCCAAATAGTAATTAAAAGAAAAGAACACCCTCTGATACCAATTTGTAACATCCTGGATCTGGGTGCCATGCAACGGGTGCCCCGAACCCAGTTCGCCATAAGACCTCAAACGCATTTCCCCAAACGCCAGAGGCTGCCGACTAGCAGCGAGGGTCCAGGTCTGATAATGGGGAAACTATGACCTCATTTGTCAAAGTGTAGCATAGAAGAATGAAATAAACCATACAAAAACAACGGAAAACAACAACAGTATATATAACTGAAATGGATAAGTGATAACAGAAAGGGAAAACTAGCAGTCATGTATGAAGATGCAGCATGTCACTATTCTATAAAACAGCCAGAACATGTTACACTGAAATACAATACAAATGAAGTACAAGTACAGAAAAGCAAAACAGAACATCCCATAGCATCATGAGCCAATGCTCGGTCCCATGCTCTCCTACACCCCAGTAGCAATCAAGTACCTGTATAAGGGCCCTTTCCCTTATCTACACCTGTAGAAACATAATCTGTTTAGGCTGAAAAGAATGACCCAAACAGGGTGTGATAAATAAATTCCCATTAGGCACCCACCAAAGGTCTGTGCCTGACTGTGTGAAAGCATGCAACAATAGTCTGCAGTAGTAAAATGCAATAAACTAAGCAGTACTCAAAAGCAACTAACTTAACCAGTTATATTGTCATTTCAATATCCATTTAATCAGTTAATTTAAAATATCACCACAGTGAATATTATAAGTAAATAACCTATGTCCTAAAACACGTAAACTCCTAACCTTGGGTAAAGAGAGTCCAAACACAAGAATCTGCCCACAGGCATACGGATATTGCCCACGGGCATAAGAAGTGTCACCCACAGGCACAGAATCAACATCCCACAGGCACGGAAGAAGTTTCCCACAGGATAGGTAGAACATTGCCCACAAGATAATCACAACACTACCCTCAGTCTAAACAGGTTAATGGGCCATGCCCAATATGTAAATAAGCAGTACACAAGCAATTCCTCTCAAGTAAATTCTACAATCATTACTTTAGAGGCATACCCTCGGGTATCCTGGCCAAACAGCTAAACAGAGGAACGCACCCCCGGGGTGGTCCTGGATCTAAGAACTATTCCAAAAAACAATTTTACAATTTTATTTAATTACCTATACCATTATAGGTAGTTAAAAAAGCCACAGCCTCAGCCACACGACACCCCAACATGGGTTTGTGGTACTAAAATACACAAAACACACAGCTGTTGGAAAAATAAACACCAAGCCACCTACCTTCAACACCCACGAACAATATACACGAACGACGCCTTCTGTAATGTCCAAGAACGCCATAGATCTGAAGTAAAATAATTCTCACTTAAATACAAATAACTCTCGTTAGGGAAAGAATTGGCAAGAATGATTTAAGAAGAGTGGAGGGCTTACCCGCACGGTTCCAACGAGATCATCCGAGGCGGAAACGGATTACAAATATGCGCTCGGTAGATCTCCAAAGCCCCGACCTTCCTCTACCGCTCATTCTTCCCATTATAATCCTTCCCTATGAATAGGGGAGGCTACTACCCATTTTAAGCAAAAAAAACAAAGTACACGGCGTGTATTTCCAAGTACACGGCGTGTACTTCCCATTTTTAAACTGTTCCCCTGACGACTTCCCGCCAGCGCGACATTGTTCACCTACCGACATGACTACATGGTGTGTCTTCATGAGTACACGGTGTGTGCTGCCTGACAGCTAGACACCACCTTACTATTCACTTGCCGACTGACTACACGGCGTGTAAAGGACCACTACACGGGGTGTAGTCAGTTCCTACACCCTTCATCGTCGACATGACCACACACCCCGTGTACTCATCCCACACGGCCAGAAGTACACGGCGTGTGGAAAAGTACATGGCATGTACTTCCAAAATTTATGATTTTTTCCCCATTTTCCTTATTTTCTCAAAAACACTTAAGGAAGAGAGAAAAGAAGAAACCCATACCTCAAAAATAATAATCGGGTTCTTACATCTAGTTTCCAACAGTCTTATTGACCAACAATCATATAACAGTCAAAACCCAAAGGTCTTATTTTAATTATACTCATTTTATTAAATGAAATAGTTTATTTGAGTATAAAATAACACACAATTTTAGGAAACAAAAAAATTATTCAAAATTTCGGGTCGTTATATTTAGTGTTATCATATCCAAACTTTTTAAGTAAATCATTGATATACTTATGTTGATATATATAGGTTCCTTTGGGTTTTTGATAGATTTGAAAACCTAAAAACAATGTTAACTCACCCATCATACTCATTTCAAACTCAAATTTCATGAGATTCACACAAGAATTAGTTACAGATTGCTGAGCTATTATGAATATAGTGTCATCAACATTGATTTGAACAATCAAAATGTTTTTGTTTTCTATTTTTATGAAAAGAGTCGGATTTTCAGTACCTCTTGAAAAAACAATTTGTAAAATAAATCATGTTAGTCTATAATACCAAGATCTAGGGGATTATTTAAGTCCATACAAAGCTTTGGTAAGTTTGAAAACAAAATTAGGATGTTTTTATTCTACAAAACCAGGAGGTTGTTCATAAAACCTTTTTCTTGTACAAAAACATTAAGAAAAGAACATTTTACATCCCTTTGAAAAAGTATGAAGTTAAAGAATTATTCAAAGGCTAATAAAATTAGAATACATTCAATTATAGATACTAGAGGACAGGTTTCTTTATAGTCTATTCCCTCTTGTTGATTATAGACTTTAGCAATAAGTCTTTCTTTATTTCTTCAAATGACTCCATTTTTATCACATATGTTTTTGAAAACCCATTTTACTCCAATTATAGTTGTTTCTATAGGTATTTCAATCAAGGTCCAGACATGATTCCTTTTAAATTCATTTTTTCATCTTGCATTGCTTTAATCCAATATTCATCACCTAAGGCCTCATTTGAAGTTTTAGGTTCAAATTGAGATAGAAAATCACAATGTTATATTTCATTTCACAAGGAATTTCTATTCCTTATGGGATGATTTACATCACCAATGATATTATCATTGGGATGATTCCTAAGAAACAATTGATTTGGGTATCGTAAAACTTTTTCATCGACATATGGTAGAAAGTATTCTGGGGAAGAATCTTCAGAGACATTTTCTTGAGTATTTCCCTTTTTAGAAGAGTTTTTAATCGAATGATGATAATTAGTTTGTGAAAACCCATATATTGATGTAGGTAGGGGTTATTTGAAAACAAAAGGATCTATTTCATCAAATTTAACATGCACTGTTTCCTCAATAGTACAATAGTTTTTATTGAAAATTATATAAGCTTTAGAAGTAGTTGAATAACCTAGAAAGATCCCTTCATCTGATTTGGGTGAAAATTTATGTCGATTATATTTATTATACAATATGAATAATTTTCATCCAAATACTCTGATGTATGAAAAATTTTGTTGTCAGCTATTCCATAATTCATAATGTGTTTTATTAAGAAAAGGTATAATTAAAACTCTATTTATAGTATAGCGTGTAGTATATACGTCTTCATCCCAGAAGTGTTTCGTAATTTATTATTTACTCAAAATTATTCTTTTCATTTTTTGATGAATAAAATTTCTTCTTTCAATAACAACATTTTGTTGAGGGGTTCTTAGAGCTGCAAAGTTTTTAGCAATATCATTCTTACTACAAAAAGTTTCAAACTCCAAATCATGAAATTCTCCACCATGATCACTTTAAATAGTTATCAATGGTTGGTTTTTCTCATTTTTAACATGGGCTCTAAAAGATTTGAAATAGAAAAAGACATCATATTTCTTTTCTAGAAAATAAACCCATGTAAATCTAGTGTAGTCGTCAACTAAAAAAAATACATAGTAATTTCCTCGAGTACGTACAGTTTGTGTAGGACCAAAAAGATCCATGTGCACTAATTGTGTAATAGCCCGAACCCATAATACTCGGAGCCAGTGAATTAAAAAATGATTTGTAAGTTGTACAAAAATCATGCACTGATATTTAAACAACATGTCTTATACAGAGGATCGTTACAGTTCAGGTTCTGGGAAACCATCCACTTTTGACATGCTTCTTCGGCTAAAAACTGATACCTGAAAATTAATTTCAAATACATATAAAGAGCATACGAATTCCCAGTAAGGGGTTTTAAAATAACATAATATACAAATTATAACCTTCTGAAAACATTACTTTAAAATTTTCCATAAAACATTTTCTTAAGAAATGTTGTAACACATGTATCATAACATAATAATTGTCTAAGAATTAAAATAGCACAATTCAAAGCATACTAAAAAAATTACAAGGAAACATGTTTCAATTATAGGTATTCTCATTCAGAGTAATAAGTAAAATACATTCCAACTTCAATGGGTAAGACATGTGAAAAATAAATTACGAAATTTATAAAAGAGAATAATACATGATCAGATTTTCACATAATATTATTAACTAAAATTTCTTTCATTACTAATTTTAAGTTGTAAATGGATAATAAAATCTTTGAGTGCTTAATAAATGTCATTCTATAATCATTTACTTCTTCTGATACTCATAAGTATAGGCTCTTAACCATGGATATTCTACTAGTTGAATATCTTCTTGGTTAATTAATTATTATAAACATAACGAGGGAACGTATAATGCCAGACCCTGTCAAGACCTCGTTTCAAGACCTAAAATGTCAATAGCCTCGTTCCATGACCTGATTGTCTCATGAGAACTATCGTTGCACCGAGGGTCATTCATTAACAGGTCCCTAACCCGTTATACTGATTCCATTACATTCCTCATATGAAAAATAGGGTCGTATATTCAAAATGTCTCACACCACTTTAAATATTTAATTTCTCAATTCATATTATTCAAAGTGTTCCATACCACATTGAATTATTTAATACATAATCCAAAAACGTTCATAAGAATTTAATTTCATTCTTTAGAATTTATATATATTTAGGGAATCAGTCATATATGTGTTAATTAAAAAACTATCAACTGTGTGGCTCTGTCAGTAAATGGAAAGTATGTTAAGCAGATTATAGAATATGTGATGACAACTAATTCACAAAAGGAATACAAGCATTGTCACATAAAATGATAACCTTAAATTCTAAAACTTTATTAATCAATGCATATTGTAATTTCACCTGGATGCATAATTAATTAAAATAGAAAGAAAATATTTCATGTGGGGTATTAAACTCACAGATTCTCAAAAATTTATTACTGATATGCTTTGGTATAACACATCACAAGGGTATACATAATATTTAAAATAAAAACAATGAAACTCGACCATAACTAATACCATTTAATATATTTGAAAATAAGTGATTCATACACATGTATGTAAGAGTAGGAAACCACAAATATTATACTCATGAATTATCCATAGATACTAAATGAATCCAAATTATAATATTTGGTTTATTAAAAACGAGGGTTTAGTGTTGTGAAAATCTGTTTATACACAAGGGTGTATATAAAAAGTTGTGTATAAAAACCACTCATAATTCGAAAAAAAAAACATGTTTTATACCTTCATAAAAATCCTTGGAAATTTCTAAGTAAAATTAAGGATTCAACTTTACATGTATACACATATATTCATAAAACTTAAAATACAATATGTATTAAAGGGTTTAAACCAAAAATATAATAACAACCATATGACTTAAAAATATTGGACACATCAATTAACAAGAGTCCCTAAATTTTACCTCGTAATGTGAAATTTAAAAGGTTTATTTATCAAAAAAAAATTATATATATATGCTTATGTAAATATATATAAATTACATGTATAATGGAGTATACATAAAGGGTCTTACACCAAAATTAATAGCCACTTACATGTTTATAAAAAACATAAATTAATCATTGAAGTTCAATGTTGAAAGTCTTAAAACTGGTCCAATAGGTGAGTTATACAAACCATAGAATTATATATGATTGTGTATGTTTATATATGGGAATCCCAAACCATTGTTTAATGAAACTTACATGCTTTCAATCTATTAGGAATATTCATTAATCAAAGGTGTTTAAAATGAAAATCATGCCATTAATTATAAAATTTTGTTTATGAAATACTTCTATACATTTCTTATAAAACCATATATACAATTTTTCATATATATAATTATATATACTTATACACATATAGAACCTCGACATCACACATGCCCTTGCATGTCAAGGGGTTAAGATCATCATGTAGGGGAAAGGTATCACCATTAGAAGGAAATTGGTAGGTCACACTATTGACTTTATATACATATATACAAATAACCGTATATATAAAAGGTGCATAAATAAGTTTTTCATGGGTTATATAAACCCTCATGTTCATAATACTGCTAAAACCCAAAATCCAAGAGACTTAGAATCGGGCATAAGAGATAATTTTATCTAAACTATAAGGTTATATATAAATTTTTAGGAGTATAAATATATATGTATATACCTTCGATGCAACAAAATAGGACAACGTATTCCCTTACCTGGTCTGAGGAGGAGGAGAGTCTTGGGAATTCGTCGAAGTAGGCTTGCTAGAAGCATGATAGGAGGAATAACTGAGAGGTTATTGGGGTGCAACTAATTATTTATAAACTATATTATGCATAAAACAAAATGAATATTTAATGCTACTCCTGGAAAAACTGAGGCATATTCAGTTTACTAAATGACTAGGGGAAGTCTTTGTGTAAAAAAGGAGGGAAAGGGAGGTCTCCGATGGTAATGGGAGGTGTCACAGATGTGGAAAACGAAAAGGATCAAGTGGGAAGACCCACTAGTTTAGCGCAAGCGGAAGAAGAAGTAGACAGTGCAAGAGAAAAATCCAGAAAAGAATGAAAAACTAGGATTAAAGGGGACGTAGATCATATAGTTATGGGTGATACGATGATTTAAAAATAGATGGACAGTCATGATTAGATCTATGATAGATCAGATGGCTCAGATTCGATGTAGTGATTTAAAATTACTTGGATGGCTACGATTAGATCACACCCTAATTTGACGGTTTATAAAAAACGCGGAGGATACCCTTGGCTACTGAGGATCTAATACCGGATCGAAATAGATGGCACATATTTCACACGACTCGATCCAATGATCTGGATTTTATCATGGCCAATTTTCTTTGTCCCACATAGAAAAATAGGGAGCCCTCGCGGCTTCATTATAAGCCCGAGACTCTGGTCATAGGCTCAGAATACTCCCTCCTCCCTCCCGACACTACCCCATACTAGGTTTTGTAGGCATACTCTTATGCCCACCCACGCCACCATGTCACCCCGCATGGTGGTGCTCTTTGATCCCCTTGTGCATTCTCCTTTTCCCCCTTTGGGGTAGCTATGCCCCCTGCTCGCTAGACCTAGCATGAACCATGTGTGTGCACTACCCCTAGGATATTTCCAGGGTTAGAGGGTGGGAGGCCCATCAAGGCTTTGAGGGCCTTCCACAAGGTGGCCCTCAGCTAGGTGGGTACTCCTCTAAATTTAAACAAATTAAACTTTTATTTTTTTTGTTATAAAAATAGGTTTTACATATATATGTATATAGGTATCTTCACGGTATGATTTCTCTATTATAACTTAAAAATTTTCCATAGTTGTATAAATGATAATGCTTTAAAAACACAAAGTAATAAATTAATATTTAATACATCATTATGAAAATCTTATATTAGTATTATAAAAATAAAAGACATAGTTTTAATTAAAACCTCTTTTTAAACATTAAGAATGAAAACATTTGCAAGACAATTGAAAATTTCGAAAGATGTTTGAAATCCTCACCTCATTTTAAAATCACACTAAGTGTAGCTCAAAATATTAAACAATTGTCTTTTTAATGTTCATAATAAGAGGTTATATTATAATTTCAATTCATTACTTAAATATTTTGGAAAACTAAATTATACTTAGATATTTTTAATTAATCCACCAAAAAGGCCAATGGCTATAATTATAGCTATTAGAACTCAACTGTCACCCAAGGGGAAATGGTCGAGTTGATGCCTTATAAAACCACACGTTAGGGTGTTCCAAATTCAAGATAACTTGGTGAATAATGGTGTTTGTTATACCTCTAATTCTTAGTATACCTACTATGATTCTGGTTATAATGTTTTTCATTATGAACAACCTGAAAGATCTTCACTGCCTACTGGGTCAAGTTGTTATGTTAGGTGGCCTTCTTTTTCCTCTAATAGGTATTTTAGTATGTATTTTTGGTTATTATGGTTTCCTTTGGTCTTTCTATAATTTAAACACTTCAGTGTTAAATTAAATAAAATTTACTTTTGTTTATTTCATATGTTTTGTTCAGGTAGAAAAAAAATTAAACAAAACAAAACCATTATATTATTATTACATGAGGGATAATTTTTGGGGGCGTCACATTATTCCCCCTACAACGAATTATGTCCTCACAATTCATTTCATACATCCATGTAAAAATAGAGACAATATGACATTCTTCACCACAAGCTCCATCGGGGAGGATCCTCAGGTGCGGTTAGCTGAATACCCAAATTCGTGTTCAATTATTCCGCTTCCCTGGCCCAGACACACCTCAGACAGTAAGTGTTAAACTCATGCAGTGTACACTCAAGCTTCCAGATGGAGGCTCAAATGGTAGAGAGTTCATAGATTTCAGAATGGAAAAACTTTTTAAGAACTCGTCGGGCCATCTCTTTTCTATGAATGTCCATGTCGTAGACGTGGTCATACAAACTGAAGCTCATGATTTAGTGCATGTAAGCTAAGTGAATCTTCCCCTACAAGGAAGCCTCTTGAAACTTACCCTGGATATGAAGTTTTGGGATAGAGTGAATCATATTAAAATACCTTCATATTAATTTCCCCTTTGTCTATACTCGGCGAGTTGAGCAGTGGCTATGCGGTGGTAGATATAGGCATTCCCTTGGCAGGAGCAGAGAATGTCTAGACTGTTCGATATCCCCTAAAGATCTTTGCATGTTCTTCGTAGGTTTGAAAAGGGGAGGTATTCTTATGCACATATTCTGACCATAATGGCCTCTAGTACCTCAAGGGGAAGAGATAAGATATGGGGTTTTCCTTCCATATGAAAATAAAAAAATTTCAGTAAATTTCAATCCCTGAAACTCATCCAAGAGCACAAACTCTGAAAAGATAGAAGAAATAAGAAACAAAGAGATGTATTTTCATAAAATAACTGGTACAAAACACCCAAGACTAATGATTTCCCAATTTTCCAGTTACATGAATCTACAAAACAATTTCAAAACTCTTGATCCCCCTGAACCAAATGCAACCCGAGAAGTCTGGTTCAATCTCGTGTTTACACTTATGGTGTCTCCAGAGTGAGACATGAGGGGTGTAAAACTGAGAGACATAAGTATGTACTTGATTACTGTACATATAATATAAGTCTTCAATTTCAAGTATTTCAAAGTCCATTAATTAACCCGAATGGCTATAGGACAAGATTTGGCACATATATGTTGTGCAGAGGTCACCCACTGTCGTAGCTTCTTGGAAATCCATGAGGGATTAGATGCCTTATACTTTAGTGAATCATCTAAAAATTCCCTCGAAGTACTTTACCTGAATTTCATAGGATGAAAATTGGGATTGCATTATATAGAGGTAGTGAAAACCTGCTCCTCGGTGGAGTTGAAGTACATAGGGAGAGTTTAACATGTCGTAGAGGTGTTTGCATATCATACAAGTGTGTGCATAGATTACAAAGTATTCATGGATAGATATGGAAACTATGGTTTATAGGGCCTCAATAGGAAGATAATAAAGATTGGTATTTTCATTTTTCATTTTAAAATTAAGAAAACATCATACTTAGTAATGCTTAAGTAAATTTTTCTTTGTTCAGTTCTAGTTTTCCAGAGTTATCTAAACTGAATACTTTGATACCAACTTTAATATCCCGATCCTAGAATACCCAGATTCGGTGCATAAAAACATAATTTATAAGTTTTAGAAAAACCGTGAACTGATATTTTACACATCATGTCTCATGCAGAGGATCGTTACGGTTCAGGTTCTGGGAAACCAGCCTCTTCTGAAATGCTTCTTCGGCTAAAAACTGATACCTGAAAATTTTATTTCAAAAACATAGGGTGAGCATACGAATGCCCAGTAAGGGGTTTTAAAATAACATAATATACCAATCAGGCTTGACTCAGCCTCTCTGAATCTTTCAGGACCTTTAGTTTCAAGGATTTGTACAGAAGTTGACATCTCTCATGAGTTTTCATCGCGGTTTTGGATACAAAATGAAGATAACGGGTTTATACAAGATGTTGTCCTTGAAAATGTACCACCCTACTATAAAAAATGTTCCAGGATTGGTCATCTTATGAAATATTGTAAGATTAATGCTCCTCCCCTCCCACATTTCACACCAATTTGAGTGGAAAATGATGCTACAAGGAAGAACACTATTGTCTAGGCAGTTAAAGCTGTTGATAGCATCAATGTTTTAAAATCCACAGATGTTCCTATTTCTATTCCTAAGCCATCAATTATTGAAGACAATAACCTTATCATTAAGGGAAATGAGGTTTCTACTATTGAAGAGGGTGAACCCTATAATTCTATTTTCTCAATGATTTCTCAATATGTACCAGATTTATCTCAGGCTGATGAGAAAGCCATGAAAATTTAGGAAGATTTCTTAAAATCAAGCTCTCGAAAAGGGAAAAAAAGTGGTGGATTCTAATGGATTCATTAATCCCAATCCTAAAAAATGAAAAACAAATAGGGATTAATCTCACATTGAATGGAAAACTGTTTCAAGATCACTTGAGGCTTCTCGAAAGGACTTTACTTAAGTTACAACACCAATAGGTGGGTTGATTCAACCGTTACCATTTTTTATGCTTCCCAAACAATGGCTGCATATTTTCCTCTACAGACGGAGGATGATTCTTCTATTTCACATCCTGATGATAAATTGAATGAAGAATCTGACCCTGTTATGAAGGATAAATGAGATTAAATAGCTTATCAAAGGCTCAAAATGGTGAAATTTCAGTGGAGACTCACCTTGATATTAAACGTCGAATGTTTAATCAGAGGTTGATGCAGGAGTCCAACCAAACTCCCTGACTTTCTCAATCAGTGTTGTTATGTTTCCAGTCTTCTTTTAAAACATTTTTACTTCTTTTTTCTGAATTCATGGGCTATGTATAATGGGTCATCTCTTATTTTTGTTGCATCAAATCTTGCTTTCTCAGCCGATCATGTGCAGCAGGACCTGTTTTTGATGAGATACTACGGATCTTGAGGCTAGTTTTCTTTCTGGTTCTCTTTATGGCTATTGTATTGAAGCTACGTGATGTTTATTCCCTTGCAAGATGGCTTCTCATCATGTGTGAAGGATACAAGATACAGTCTAGCTACTTTTTTGTGTGTTTTTTCGATCTGTTACCCAATTTGGGAAGACCAAGACTCTTTCATCCCATCCGGCTACAAAAAAAGCCTCTTTGGCTTCTTATCATGGATGTTGATAAGATCCTTCTTTGCAAAATCTTGGTTTTCTCCTCTTTTGGTTGAACCAGGGATTGTTTATTCATCCTTTCAAGATGTGTTGGACCTATTTTTGAGTGGTTTTCTATTCATTTGATAGTGCTAGCACATTTATAGATTGATCTCACTTTGTTTTTTTTTCATTTTGAAGATTTTTTATTTCATTTCTCTTCTCTCTTGCCTCTTGATGACAGCATTTATTTTGTAATTGAAGCATGCTTGGAGTTGTTGTACCCTTGGTCTGATGTGTTTGCTTACTTGAAGGCATGAGGTTTTTTGCAGTTTGAGTGAGCTGTTGTTTTCCCCTTTTTGATCCTTCATCATGTACTGCTCTCAATTTTAGGTTGGTGTAAATTCAATACACATCAATCATGCATTGTAATAATTTTGTTTTAATAAATTTCCTTGTGGCATGAATTGGGTGAATAATTCATGTCTCCGTTTGTATAAAAAAAATATTTATCATAACATAACAATTGTCTAAGAACTAAAAGATCACAATTCAAATCATACTAATAGAATTATAAGGAAACATGTTTCAATTATTGGCATTCTCATTCAGAGTAATAAGTAAAAGATATTCCAACATTTATAGGCAGGACATGTAAAAATGCTAGTACAAAATTTATAAAAGATAATAATACATGACCATAGTTGCACATAATATTATTAACTTCAATTTCTTTCATTACTAATAGTAAGTTGTAACTGGATAATAAAATCTCTAAGTGCTTAATGAATTTCATGCCATAATCATTTACTTCTTATAATACTCATAAGTACAGGATCTTAACCATGGATAATCTACTAGTCAAAAATCCACTTGGTTAATTAATTATCATAAACAGAATGAGGGAATGTATAATTCCAGACCCTGTTAAAACCTAGTGTCAAGACCTGAAATGTCAATGGCCTCGTTTCATGCCCTAATTGTCACATGAGAACTATCGATGCACCGAAGGGTTTCATTTACCAGTCCCAAACCTGTTATACCAAGTCTATTACATTCCTTGTATGCCAAATAGGGTCCTATATTCAAAATATCCCATACCACTATGAATATTTAATTTCTCATTTCATATTATTTAAAGTTTCCCATACCACTTTGAATAATTTAATACTAAATCCACAAAAGGTCAAAAGAATTTAATTTTGTTCTTTAGAATTTACATATATTTAGTGAATCAGTCATATAAGTGTTAATTACAAAACTATCAACTGCATGGTTATGTCATTAAATGGATTGTATGTTAAGAAGATTATAGCATATGTGATGACAACTAATGCACAAAATCAATACAAGCCTTTTCACATAAAATGATAACCTTAAATTCTAAAACATTATTAATCAATACATATTGGAATTTCATCTGGATGCATAATTAATTAAAATATAATGAAAATATTTCATGTGGGGTATTAAAATCACATATGCTCAAACATTTATTACTAAAATGATTTGGTATAAAATATCACAAGGGTATACATAATGTTTAAAATGGAAAGCATGAAACTCAACCATAACTAATACCATTTAATATATATGAAAATAATTTATTTCTACACATGTATGTAAGAGTAGAAACGCCTAAATATTTTACCAATTAATTCTCTATATATACTAAATGCATCCAAATTATAATATTTGGATTATTTAAAACTAGGGTTTAGTGTTGTGAAAAAATTTTATACACAGGGGATTATATAAAGAGTTGTATATAAAAACCCCTCATACTTCAAAAACAACATGTTTTATTCCTTCATAGAAATACATGGAAAATTCTACATAAAATTGAGGATCAAAGTTTATATTTATACACATATATTCATAAAACCAAAAATACATTATGTATTAAAGGGTTTAAACCAAAAATCTAATAACTCCCATATGACTTAAATATATTAAACACATCAATTAATAAGAGTCCCTAAATTTTAACTCATAATTTGAAATTTAAAAAGGTTTATTTATTAAGAAAACTTATATATATATATATATATGCTTATGTAAACATATATAAAATACATTTATAACCAAGTATACATAGGGTTCTTACACCAAAATTAACTGACACTTACCTATTTATCAAAAAAATAAATTAATAATTGATGTTCAATGTTGAAAGTCTTAAAACTGGTCTAATAGGTGAGTTAAATAAACCATATAATTATATATTGTCATGTATGTGTATATAAGGGAATCCAAAACCATTGTTTAATGAATCTTTCATGATTTTAACCCATTAGAAATATTAGTTAATCAAAGGTGTATAAAAATAAAATCATGCCATTAATTATAAAAGTTAGTTTATGAAATAATTTTATACATTTCTTGGAAAAACGTATATTCAATTTTTCTTCTATAAAATTATATATACTTATACACATATAGAACCTCGAAATCACACGCACCCTTTAATGGTAAGGGGTTAAGATCATCATGTAAGGTAAAGGTCTCACCATTAGAAGGAAATGGGTAATTCACACTCTTAACCGTATATACATATATACAAATAACTGTATATATACAAGGTACATAAATAAGTTTTTCATGGGTAATATAAACCCTCATGTTCATAATACGTCTTAAACCCGAAATCCATGAGACCTATAATTGGACAAAAGAGATAATTTTATCTAAACTGTAAGGTCATATATACATTTATATGAGTATACATATATATATACACCTTCAATGCAATAAAACAAGAAAATGTATTCCCTTACTTGGTTTGAGGAGGAGAAGAGGCTTAGGAATTCCTTGAATAAGGCTTACTGGAAGCCTGAATGAAGGAAGAACCAAGGGGTTCTTGGGGTGTGACGGATTGTTTATAAACTATATTATTAATAAAACATAATGAATATTGTAATGCTACTACCGGAAAAACCAAGGCCTATTTGGTTTATTAAATGATCAGGGGAAGTCCTTGTGGAAAAAAAGAGGGCAAGTGAGGTCTATAATGGTTATGGGAGGTGTGACGTATGTGGAAAATGAAAATGAGCAAGTGGGAAGACCCATTGGTTCAGCACATGCAGGAGAAGAAGAAGACAGAGTGAGAGAAAAATCCAAAAAATAATGAATAGTTGGGATTAAAGGGGAAGTAGATCAGACATCCACAAGTGATGTGGTGATTTAAAAAGAGATGGACAGTCGTGATTAGATCCGCGATAGATCAGATGGCTCAGATTCGATGTGGTAATTTAAAATTACTCGGATGGCTGTGATTATATCTTTCCCAGATCTGATGGCATACAAAAAACATGGAGGATACTTGTGGGTGCTAAAGATAAAATGCCAGATTGAAATAGATGGCCAAGATCGCATGCGACATGATCCAAAGATCCAGATTCCATCCTGGACGATTTTCTTTATCCCACAACAAAGTGGAGGGAGCCCCTACGGCTTCTTTATAAGCTCGAGACTCTGGGCACAAGCTTAGAATACTCCCTCCCCCCTCCCAGATTTACCCCATACCATGTTCTATGGGTGCGCTCCTACGTCCACCCACGTTGTCCTGCCGCCCCGCATGGTGGTGCACTTTGATTCCCTTTCGCATGCTCCTATGCGCCCTTAGTGGTAGCTATGCCCCCTGATCGCTAGGACTAGCACACATCATGTGTGCACACTACCCCTATGCTATTTCTAGGGGTATAGGGTGAGAATCCCAAAAAGGCTTTGAGGGCCTGCCTCAAGGTGGCCCTTGGCAAGGTGGGTACTCCCCTAAATTTTAACAAAGTAAACATTTATTTTTTTGTTATAAAAATAGGTTTTACATATATATGTTTATAGGTATCTTTAAGGTATGATTTTTCTATTATAACCTAAATATTTTCCTTAGTTGTATAAATGCTAATGTTTTAAAATAACTAAGTAATAAATTAATGTTAAATATATAATTAATAAAATCATGTATTAGTATTATAAAAAATCAAAGACATAGTTTTAATTAAAACCTCTATTTAAACATTAATAATTATAACATTTACAAGAAATTTGAATAATTTGAAAGATGTTTGAAATCATCACCTCATTTTCAAATCACACTAAGTGTAGCTGAAAATATTAAATCATTTTCCTTTTAAAGTTCATAATAAGAGGTTATATTATAATTTCAATTCCTAATTTAATATTTTGGAGAATTAAATTATACTTAGATATTTTTAATTAATCCACCAAAAAGACCAACGACTATAATTATAGCTATTATAACTCAATGGTCACCCAAGGGGAAATGGTCGAGTTGATTCATTATAAAACCACGCATTAGGGTTTTCCAAATTCAAGACAACTTAGTGAATAATGGTTCTTGTTATACCTCTAATACTCAGTACAGTTGTTGTGATTCTGGCTATAATATTTTTCATTATGACCAACCTGAAAGATCATCACTACCTACTATGTGATGTTTTTGTGTTAGTTGGACTTCCTATGGCTCTGATAGGGATTTTAGTATGTATTTTTTGTTATTATGGTTTCCCTTTGGTCTTAATAAAATGTAAACACTTCGGTGTTTAATTAAATTAAATTCCTTGTGTTTATTTCATATGTTTTGTTCAGATAGGATAAAAATTAAACAAAATAAAACCATAATATTATTATTACATGATAGATAAGTTTTGGGGGTGATACAAACTGTAATGAATTAGAAGTTTAAACTTCATTAATTGATTTAAACCTAGTTTTATTATGTTTTCCATATTGACAAGGGTTAAAAAAATTGAAAATCATACCTGATATCTGTTATATCCTTGAAAAATATTTTCTTTGAGAGTTTAAAATTTTTTCTAAGGTTATAGTGTCCTAAACTTCTATTCCATGACCAATATTCGTCTTCCATTACACTTATGAAAGGTAATCCTTTGTTCATAATGTCTTCTAAGTTAAGTGTGTAAACATTCTCGTGCCTATGGGCAGTGAGAATGAATTTATCTATGAAATCGTGAATTAAACATTTATCATTCCTAAAATTTACAATGTATCCTTCTTCGTATAATTTACTTATACTTATAAGGATGTGCTTAATACCTTTAACAAACAAGACATTTGAAATTTTATCTTTTCCTAAAAAACAATATAAACTATGCCAATGATCTTTCCTTGAGAATTATCTCCAGAGGTCACTCTTTCACCTTTCATTTAAATGATCTTTTAAAATAAATCTATATTTCCAGTAATATTTCGAGAACAGCCACTTTCCATGTACCAAATAATCTTATTGTTGGTACACTTTTTGTTTTCCTGAAAAAAAACAATTAGTGTTTCGGAACCCAAACTTATTTGGATCTAGAAATGTTAGATAAAATAAATTTAGGAATCCACATTTGTTTTCAAAATGAGCTTTATGAAATCCCAGATATGATTTTTATTAAGAGAAAAATGTATTTCCCAATGTCCATCACATTGACACTTGGTTAATAAAGGAGAACTTTGGGGAAGAAAATAGTTATTACTAAACATTGGTTTTGAATGAGTATAACCAATTCTAGAACTGTTTCTAAGAGGATGAATTAGTGAATAAATTTTATTAAATTCTTTCCTTCCCATGGAAAATTTTGATAAAAGATTATTTTAAAAAACAATTTTAGGTTTTAGTCTGATGACTAAATTCTTATCCTCATTGTCAATTGTCTTAGAGTTTGAGTTAGCCTCTAAAACATTTCTCTTATAAATAACATTTTCAATATCCTTAAAAAGTTTATTCCTCTTAGAATTAACTTCCTAAAAGTTCTTAGAAACATTTTCAAAATCGTGAGTTTTTTTATCAGGATATTTAAAAAGATCTGATACTTGCTTTGTTAAAACAGAAATTCTAGAATTTCCCTTGTCAATATTTTTCTTGATTTTGGAATTTTCATTCCCAAGTAATTTGGAAAATCTGGATACTTCTTCAGAATAAGGTACATTATACTCTACTGAGGAAGATTCTTCATCTAAAGATTAATAATGTTTCTTATCTAGATAATTGGAATTTTAAGATACATTTGTAAGATATTCTGTATTGCGTACCTTAGCCATGAGATAATGATTTTCAAGAGGTAGTCTTGCTAAAAGTCCAATATTCTTATGATCAGAAGATTCGTTTAATGAATCACCACCAATTTCACTATAAATAACATTTTCATTCAAGTCATTCATAGTCTTTGAATTTTAATACTTTTTATTATTTATTTCATAATATTTTTCCTTCATATATTTTCTTTTAAGAAAATGGAAATATAGTCTAATGTGTTCAGACCTTTTGCATTCATAACAGGTTAACTAGTAATCTTTCTTTTCCTTTCTATATTTCTTTTGGAATTTTTACCGAAAATATTTCTTTCCTATAATCTTGTTCATCCTTTGAAAAATATTGGATAATTCATTATAAGATTGTTCACTATCACTTGATTCAGTTATAACAAAATCTTTATTAGCTTTTGATCTTATTACCCTTTTTTGTGTCTCAGCTTTAGATGTAGTAATAAACGATACACTTCCATTACCATTCTTCTTTTTATTAAAATTGGAATCTCTTTTCATTCTTGTCTCGTGTTGTAAGAGAGTACCTAATAATTAATCAAGTGTGATTTGAGTAACTTTCCTATACTCATCAATAGCTATCCTTTTTTATTCCCACTCATTTGGAACTATATCAATTATAATTCCTACAAGCACTTATCATCAAGACCCTTTTCTCCCATGGATTGAAAACTATTGAAAATGGTCATAAATATTTGTTACAGTTTACAAATAGGTTCTCCATAAAGAAAAAATAAAACCATTATATTCATCTCAGATCATGGCGCTTCTTGTTTCTATAACATTAGATGTACTGAAATTTGTGAATTCTAATTTATTCTAGATACAGTTGGCTTCTTCGCATAAAGATATCTGACTATATATATTCCTAGTCAAAGAACATAACAATGTATTTCATACCATGTAATTCGGTTTATATTCTTGTTTCTCCTTGTTGGTGAAGGTTTTGACTTCCTTGTCTGGTATTTTGTAATCTCCAGTAAGCATGAAAAAGTTTTCCACTCTAGTATTAATAAAGAAATTCCTTATTCGATCTCTTCAATTCTCATATTCATTCCCATAAAAATAGGTGGTCTGGTTGGTTTTAGATTGTCAATTGATCCAATTTTCATTACTACCATCTTATAAAACAATAATTTTCCACTCCACATGTTAGGGTTTAAAGTAATTATAAAACAAATTGTAATAGAAATAAAATTGTATCACAAAAATAAATAAAGCAAGTAATAAAAATAAGTAGAAACCTCCTCTAATACCAATTATTATATCATAATATAGACGTAAATGTATATGAGATGGCACAATACAATAGGGGGTGAATTTTAGGTTTAAAAACATTGAATTTAAACTCTTTAGAATGAAATTAGTTTAAGAGGTCTTAAACTAGTACAATTCACATCCAATAAAAATTACCATATGGGTCCTAGATTTGATGGATATGATATGATGTAATACTACAAGTAATAAAAAACAATTATATTTGAATTGAATACAATGATCAGAGTAAAACAAGTGTAAATTATTCTACCATACAGTGTATAGAATCTATTAATACAATATGTAATAAATGGATTATAATAGAAAAAATTACAATAGAAAAGAATATGAAAAGAAAGAGGAAACAAATTGATTCAATTTATTTTTTAAATTGTAGAAGAAATTTAAAGGTATTACAATAATTTTATCCCAAATATTAGGGTATCCTTTCACCTAGGATAAAAGGTTTGTCTTACCACCACCCTGGTAAGCCCTCGATATGATGATCAGCACGACTATCTTCATATCCCTAGAAGCCCTCGATTAAGAAGGTAATTGGAACCTTTGACTTTCAAACACTTGAAAGCCCTCGATAAAATGATCAGAAGCATGTCTTCCGATCCCTGGAATCCCTTGATCATTATCAAAATGATCGGTCACACAAATAAAAACAAATTACTTATAGAAATATAAGAACTTGGAACGAGTTTTACATGTCTTGTATCTTCAAGGCTTTCACACAAAGCAAGAGAGAGGTCAAACTCTCTCTCTATAACTTTATAGAAGAAAAATTTGTTTACTCTGGTTCTAATGACCTCTTATTTATAGGCCTCATGTTCCAATAGTCATATTTCCTCCAACGGTCATATCTCTCTAGAAAATTCAGAGGGACTTGGACACCTAGAATTACAATAGTCAAAACAAATAGAGCACACAACAACGTTTTGATTGGTATATAACCAAATCAACAACATCATTTTAGTATGAGAAACATGTATACTGTATTAGAGTAAGATATGAGATCAATGCATATTATGAGTATGATACATAACTTGGTTATACTTATCATGATTACGATGCATATTGTGATTACGATGCATCTTATGGTTACGATACGGTTACAATGATTAATATAGATAAGATACATATCATGGTTTTGATTCATATCATGGTTACAATTCATATCATAGTCAAAATACATTACATGGTTAAGATGCACAATCTGATCGCGATGTATATCCTAGTTACAATTCATTGTTACGATATACAATATAATTACGATACATATCCTGGTTATGATGCATGTGGTTACGATGCATGATTTTAATACAATACTTAACCTGGTTACGATGCATGTGATTATGATTCATAAGATGAATACGATACATGACCTGGTTACAATGCTTGTGGTTATAGTGCATAACATGAATACGATGTATGACCTGGCTAAAATTCATGTGGTTGCAATGCGTAACATGAAAATGATACAATACTTAACCTGGTTACAATGCATGATTACGATAAGATACAATATATGTAATTACGATTGAAAAATAAATGGCATACTATTACAATGTAAATCAACAACATGTGTGGTTACGATGGAAAACAAAATCTGTGATTACGATTGTATGTGATTATGATTTATGTAATTACGATGAGAATAAAACATATAAAAAAAGAAGTAATTTGTGATTTCCAAACCAAAAAGATCAATGGTAAAGTCGAAACATGTTTTGACTAAATAGTTATTACCATGATTATGATACCATTTTCTTATAATTATTTGTCAATGATTGATTTACTTAATTTTTTCCTTTCTCCTCTTCATTCATCATGTTCTTCATCGTTATCCTACAGGGTTATAGGTTGACTTTTCTGGGGCTAGTCTGACTGCGATCAAACCCCCAGATTTATTATGGTAAAATGAAATACACATGGATTGGAGTATTACTTATGGATCATGGTATTATGTGGAATATGGTAGATCCCATCATGGATCAGTAACTCGGTGAGGTAGAGGGAGGTTCCATGAGCGACGACCAGTGAGAGGGCTTCGTGTGGGAGGACTAAATCCTGATTTATGGACAATAGAGGGATTGGATCAATGTTCATAGGTTATTAACATTGTTTTTATGTGTTCATTGGGTGGATGTATTGAAAGCATATATGGATCAGGAATCCATATGGAGATGCATATTTTCTGGAAAAATCATGGCTATATGTCATGTAGTTTGGAAGAACACAGAGTGTGTTCTTAAAATTCCACGGTGTTAAAGTTTCTAGGTGTAGATAAGTATCACACATTATGTGGTCCCACCACATGATGTGTGAAACATTTTAGAACCGTAAATTTACACCATTAGTATGCTAAAATAGCTCAAAGGACACAGGCTTGACTAAAAACACATAGGCTGACCATGGGTGTCTGAGACACGCCATGTAGTTCCCTTACACACTGTGTAGTACTACATGGCTAGCAAGCCATGTTTCAGTGAGAAAATTCCTATGAAAAGAAGTGGGGCTTCACACCATGTCCACCCCTTACATTCCATATACTTCTTGAGAATAATCTACTTATCATGTCTCTTTCATTTTGACATTGATTTTGGCCCGTGAGTATCTTATCCTGTGTGTTTTTTCCTATAGAATATGATGGTGGACTTTTTATTGGATTTAAAGATATAATGTGAGTTGTTCTAAGATTTATTCTTCTTTAGGAAGTTCTCTAAGATGATAGATATTGGGAAGGATCATTAGAGAGAATATGGGGTTCACAATCTTCCATACTCCTCATACTGGTTTGAGTGGAACCCTCAAATTCTATTAGGGCTTTGTTCTTGTACATATTGAGTTTAACCCTCCTATCATATCAAGTAATGGGTCCTCTACCATTTGAGTGGAACCATTCTTTCTTATAAGGGCATGAGTCCTCTACCTATTGAGTAAAACCCTCATATCATATCAGGGCATTGGTCCTCTACCTATTGAGTGGAACCCTCCTATCATATTATGGAATGGGTACCCTGCCTATTTATTGGAACCCTCATGTTGTATTAGGGCATGGTTCATATAAACATTGAGTGGAAACCTCCTGTTATATTAGGGCATGGTTCCTATATCTATTGAGTGAAATCCTCCGATCATTCTAGGGTATGGGTATTCATCTTAATTATTAGAACCCTTTTATCTTACCATGTAATGGGTATTTTATCGATTGATTAGAACCCTCCTATCTTACCAGGGCATTGGTCCTCTCACTATTGAGTGAAACCCCCTTATTGTACCAGGGCATAACTCCTCTACCTGTTGAGTGACACTCCCCCATCATTCTAGGGAATGGTTCCTCTACCTATTGAGTGGAACCCCCATGTCATACCTGGGCATGGGACCTCTTCCTACTGAGCACTAACTCACTAAAAAACTAGGGTGTGGGTCCTCTATTTTGAGATTGTTCCCCTTAGATTGTGTGGAATGGTGTTGAGGAATTGGTTCTATACATGGTGATTTCTTCAGATAGACATACAAGATACTAAGAATTATTGATGGACCTTTATAAATTTAAGTAGGCTCTTCATCCTTGGTTACGAGCTATGGGATAGAGATCCTCTTCATCACTCATCTGGGTTCCATTGAGGATTATATATTGTTGTTGTTTGGTTTTTTTAACTATTGGTTTTGGTGAAGATGACTACTTCTATCATTTATCTGATTTCTATCATCTTTTTTTAGGGTGTCCTACTGGGTATGTATATAATCACCAATGAATGGGATTTTCTTACACATATTATTCCTTATTTAGATGATGGATTGGTCAATAATGTTTTTGAAGGATCATATGGATACCCATATATATTTTACCTTGTACAGTGGTCGGTTCTAGGATATTTAGAGCCACTATCTCTTAGAATTTATTAATATAGTGGTTGTTAAGTTAGGAAATTCATTCTAGTTGTGTGTGTATTTTTTCATTTACTTTCCAGATTCCTCCAGCACACCATTTTTTATTCCCTAGATATTTTCACATGGATGGTTTTTACTCTAGATGTTATAATCATTTATTATTATTCTTCATCACCTATACTTATAGATGGTTGGGTGTGTGCATACTGGTAATTTAGGAAAAGGCCTCCCATTTTAGGTATCCCTGTCGGCACTTGTTGCCACCCCCAAGAGTATGGAGGCAGCTTGGTGTAGTTGTGTCTTGGCCTTTGGCCGACCATACAAGCCGTGGTGGGTTGGGTCGTGAAAATTCATGTGAAAATATTTTTAAGGAATTTCTAGAATTAATGACATTGTAATTAGATATGATCTTGACGGTAAAATTGAAATTAATTCTTGGTTTGTAAATACTTAATAGAAATGAAGGTATTTTTCTAAATCAACTCAATTATTCTAAAGACTTAGTTATGAGATTTGGTTTACACTCTTATAAAATTAAAAATACTCCCATGAGTACTATATATAAATTATATTTAGATAAAACTATAAAATCCATAGATATTTAAAAAATTAGATAAATGATTGAAATTTTTTTATATATAACTGCTTCCAGACCTAATTTTTTGTTTTTTGTTTTCATTTGTGATTCATTTTAATAAGAACCTAAGGAAATCCACATCAATCCTGGTATGGTAATTTTTAGATATGTCAAAGGATCATTGAATCATAGATTATCTTATCCTTATAAAACTAATTTTGATTTTTCATTTTTTTACTAATTTTGGTGGATACAATATAGATAGAAAAATAACTTTATTTATGTATCATTTACATGGTAAATCATCACTTGTATAGGATTCAAAAAAATTTGTTTCTATTTCAAATTTAGAATCTAAATACATAGTTATTGTGTCTTGTGGTGATCTGTCACTATCAATTAAGAAAACAATTTTTGGTTTTGGTTTTGATATTGATAAGACTCCTAAATTCTGTGATAATAATTATTCTATTTCAATTTTCATAAATTCCTAAAAATCACTATGACTAACCACATCAATGTTAAATTTCATTTTTTAGGGTTCATGTTTAAAAAGGAAATATTCATATGGAATTTATTTCTACAGAAAATCATCTTTATGATATATTTAATAATCCCTTATACCTTACAAAGTTTGAGAATATAATGCTTGAACTTTTTATTATAGAAATTTACATTGCTTTTTCATGAATTTATTATAGGGAGTTTAAGTACATTCATATGTTGAAAATTTAATTTCTATCTAATATTTATTATAATATAAAATTATTTTTTTATTTTAAATGTTTTAATTTATGTAAAAAAATATTATATTGATGTTTTATTCTTTCTCATACATACTAGTTTTTGAATGACTTATCTTTATTTTGCAAAGACATCTTTTAAAATTTTCAAATTATATAGAACTCAATTTTCTACCTATGGAAGGATTCATAGTGACTTCTTGACACATATTGTGATTTTTTCATGTTTTGGAATGTTTTATATAATATTTATATTCATTTTTTATTTTTATTTATTAGTAAAAATATTATAGTAAAATAAAATGTTTTTTTATTTTCCAAACATGATTAAATTATGGTGGAGTTAATTTTTTACGATCAAACTATGGAAATGTGACATTATGTTAAATAAATAAGGGGTGAAACATTATGATTTCAAAGAGATAATTTTTCTATTAAAACATTATATTTTTATAATTTTGAATAGGGTGAGAAATTTTTAGAATATATATTTCTTTTCAATTATCAAAACGGAGAAGAATGTTTAATTCACTCCTTAGTAAAAAAAATTATTGGTTCTTTCGATAATTTTAATAATCATAATTTCGAATAAACTATAAGATTTTTCTGTTTTGAGTATCTATATTTTTTTAAATCATCATGTGACCTTATGATGTGACCATGTGTAAGTTACCTTTTTAATTTACCTTGTCATGCGACTTTGAGGAAGTGGCCTTGTGAACGGACCTTATCAAGTGAACTTGTGATGTGACTTTAAGGAAATGAACATGTTAAGTGAATTTGATGAAGCTAACTTGATTTAAGTGATTGTGAGTGAAAATTTGAAAATTTATAGAAGTGACCAAGAGTGAAAATATAAAAAATTATATAGGTGACTACATGAACAAAAAAAATGTGATAGCATGAACAAAAAAGAAGTGACCATATGGACAAAAATAAACTGATTTCTTGAACAAAAAACAATTGATCACATGAACTAAAGTAAATTCAACATAAAAAAAATAAATTGACCTAAATAATAATAAAAAAGTGACTAAAATTTTAAATTTTTAAAATATTGAACTTTCTTTATGACTGATAATCACTTAGTTTCATTGTCATGTTATGCTCTATTTTTTTAATACTTATATATTTCAAATTATTGTATGATATTTTCACATATTTATGTTGATTTAATTATTCCTTATATAATAATGAATTTTTTTAATAATAATAGTTTTTTTGGAAGAATTTTATATGGGATTAAATACTCATCAAGTGGGTTGAAGTTTCATATTGGTTTGTTGGAAAAATGTGACTTACAAATTAAATGTAGTTGGAATTTGAATAGTTTATCTTGCATATATAAATGGAGTTTATGAGGGACTTTAATGTTAATTATTTTAATTTTTATCACTAAACATCGTGTTTTAAATATTAAATATCATCAAAGTGACCCATAAGGGTTTTTTCATGCACATTCAATGAAGAATGTGCATGTTGCATTGGGAAAGATGAACTACAATGGGATTCATACTTTTGAGTCTAATATGTATAGAAGAACTCTATATAAAGAGTTTGATAGATAAGATCATATATTACATGGTAAAATATATTTTAGAACTGTATAATTCTGCATATTTTGGAGATCAATTTCTTCTCTCAACTAAAGTCTAATTGTTTGATCTTTGTTGACAGGGAGAACGTTGTTTTCCTGACACGTAGATCCTAAATTGTTCAACATGTCTCTATGGTGATTTAATTTTTTTTAATTTATTTTCCTATAGTGTGGGTGGGTTAAATTACCACTTCAAAATTTATATGTTTGTGGGTTATGACTTCCTAAAAATTTATTTTTGGTTGTGCCTCTAGGGTAAATGGCAAGATTATTCAATTTATGCCTCTAAGTTAAAAAAATGTAGGTTTTTCTTAGGTTTAACCCTCAATGGAAAATGATTTGTAATTTGGTTATGGCATCATGTCTATAAAATTCAGAGTAGGATTCCATTTTTTGTGTGTTCAATCTCTGTCTGATTTTATAAGGGGTGAAGAGTATGGTAGAATCAATTTTATATGAACTAATATAAAAATATTTTAGGTATGTTTACATTATTTCTTCTCCATTAACATTTAAATTAAAATATAATCATTAGATTTATTTAAAAAGGTCCAATTCACCACTCTTGGATATTTTTCTATCTTTCTTTTTTGATAAATAATAAAAAAAATATAGTCATGATTTATAACTGATGAAGAACTATGAGGGAGGTGAGTTGCATGCATTCAAAAATCATATCGTATGCCTTATCATACACTATGATAGAAGAAAATAGGTGCATCATATGGATCTATATGATATTACTATATCATAGCTTTTGATATCATTCCGTAAATATTGAAATCAGTGATATGGGTATATCATATGATATGATATACCCCTATTTAAGTGCATAATCAACAGTACATCCATTTACATCTAACTATTTCTAGGCAATTTTCTTGTTTTAGAATCTACTACTCTTCAACATGCATCACATGATTATATTTGGATGGTTTTTTAAACTAAATCTTCAATGTTTTAATCTAGGTACTCCAATAATATGTATTACTAATTAGACCACAAATTAATTTTTAAATATGATTAATTAAAACTAATTACATTATTAATTACTTATAGTTACATTATAAATTATTGTTAATTACATTATTATTAATTTAAACTACTTTCTTTATTACTAAAAATATTAATTATATTATTAAAATATTTAATTACTTTATTATTTTATTATTTTTCTTAAATATTAATTTATATTATTTCTTATAATATAAATTTTTGTTAACAATTAATAAAAATAATATTATTTTTTATTAATTATATTATTCATTGTTAATATTAATTAGTATATTAATATGTTTATAAATTATTATTACATAATTAATTTATTTAGAAATATCATCAAACCCAGTCAAACCACAAAAATTGTATATAGAATATTATGAAAATAAATCATATATAAGTCGATAATTAAGTAAATATGTATATTAAATAAAATTATCTCCAAATTTTCAATTATTGGAAATATTTTATTGTGGGAATGGAGCTCAAATCTTGATAAAAATATGTGAAAATTGTTAAATGAAAAATGAAAAAAAAAATAATCATAATCAAAGTTTAGATCACAAATTATTGATCTTAATTAATCTAATAATTTTATAAGATGGAACCTAGACAAAAAACTAACAAATTAATATTTTAATTAAACATAAAAAATTTATAGGAGGTGATTTTGTAATGAATACTTGAAGGAAAATACATAAAAAATGTTTTTTATGTTATGATGAAAATAAAATAAATTATTAAAAATCAATTTCATTTTATTCTAAAATATAAAACAATGTTTATATTAATGTTATATTTAACTATTAACATCAGTTATTTTAGTGTTATAAAGTTATATACTTGAATAAATATAGTTTTTTAGAATATAGGGAAATTACAGTATAATTTATGGAAAAAAATTATAAAATAATTACAAAAATAATAATTACTTTTTCTTTCAACTAGAATACATACATTTTGTTGAAATTATTAGCATCTTATTGCCAATTTTAAAAAAAATCAATGTCAAACAAACTCATAAAATGATATATTGTTATCGATGAACCCATCATTCTGGTTACTTTACCATGGATGGGTCACCAACACATGTAGATTAGGGAATGGAATCCTACTGTTGATTATCTCATATGGTAAGGATAATTAATTCCAGTAAAACTAACTTTCTAATTATTCTAAAAGGTGAGAATTGTTGAATTAAGTGGATATGGGGAGGCTATATTCAAAAAATATTATCCTCAAAAATAATTTATTGATAAAAGTTAAAAAATAAATGAAATAAATAAAATATCAGTCTTGTTTTTTAATCTAAAAGTGGCCTCATTGAAAAGGAACCACGGATAAGAAATCAATTCATTTTTTAGCACTAGTAAATTTTAAAACATGTATGAATAAGTATAATAAGAATAAAAAATTATGAAACCAATTCAACACAACCCATAAAATAAAGAAGACAAAAATTATTATTTATAAAATTAAATTTTTAAATAAATTAGTAATATAGAAAAATTTAACTACCACAAAAACAGAAAGATTTTATTGTCTATAAATTTTTTATACTTTCTTTTTATCCAATATTCAGAATATGAAATAATCACAGATTCCAAAATAATGAAAATTTATAAGCATAAAGAACCATGTCAATCGATTCAAATCAGTTAGCCTTAAAAAAAATTCACTATAGTTAAATACATTAGATTTTTTTAATATTTTTTAAATTGTTTTGAGAACATGGTATTTACCCTTGGGTTAATGTTTTTTAATTTTGAGAACTACTTGAATATGGTTAAATTTTAATATTAATTAACAAAATAAATATTAATTACATGAGATTAAGCATAATTATCACCTAAATGGGATCTCATAAAAAAAATAAAACTACAGTTGTGTTTGGAATGAGGTGTTATGTCTAGATGAGTTAGAAACATTGAGCTCGGGTGTCCATTCATAGAACAAAAAAATTTGTGTCTTTATTTTAAACCTAAAATATATTCCAATAAATATATATTAATATTTCAATTGGTACGGTAATGTTCGGATGGTGCACCGTGTAGGAAATAATTTGGCATGAAGAATTCTAGAATATCATTTTTTTGCAATATCATGCTCATTATAGGAGGGTTTCATTATTTTCATTAAGAGTGGGATTTATTATTTCAAGAGAGGAGTTAAAGGTGATTTTATGATGTGATTATGGGAAAAAATATTCCCCACTATATTAAAATTTTATCCCCCAATTTGAAAATAATTCTCTTTTGTCCCCCACAATTTTCATTGGTGGATAAAACCCTCTCGTGGATAGTCTTTTCATTACTCTCATAAACTCTCCCTCCCCCTCTATATAATAAGGAAAATGCCTTTTTTTCTTCATATTCTTCATGGTGGACGAAATAAGAATGATGGGATTATTCATATAGAGAAGAAAATCATACAATATTACATTGAAGACTATCGGTTAAAGGAGAAACTATTAGAGCATCAACTAATCACTAATGAGTTTTGATGTAAGGACCCATCCTTAAACAATGCGTAAATTGAATCTCTAGAAAACATTTATTTTCTTTCATTATAAAAGATCTTTTAGGTTTATATTTTTAGATAATTATCTCATAAAAATTTCAAAATAAACCCATATATTATAAGTTGAAAACATCCACATAGTATCCATTTTCATGCAATACAAAACTTTTAAAATGAAATTTTCTTTCTTTACATAAAAATTATTTACAATTTTTAAATTGAATTCTCTTTTTTCATACACATCCTAAGAACCTATTAAAAATATTTAAAAAATGTGATGAAAAAATTCTCATTAGGGGACATAAAAGAAATTAATCTTTTATTATAATAAAAACATGAAAACCCAAAAAAGATGTTTGCCTTTATCACAATAAATCATATCAATATAAAAACATTCACACTTTTTGTTCAAAGAAAAAATTTAAATATCATTGAAATAAAATTGTAAACCTTTTTGGAAACATATATAATCATATTCATAACACATTTTATACTCATGTAAAAAATAATTTTATCTTATTTAAATCCATAGGAGAAACCAACATGGTTAACTCCCTCCTTCATGCCTTTAAAGACACATAACATTTCCTAATGCATTATAGGGATATAATAGGGTTCATATATCATATAATATATATATATATATATATATATATAAAGTTCACTCTTTCATTATATATAATTATAATGTACCATAAAAAGAATAAAACATTTAATTTTTACACATATTAATCATAAAACCCATGAAAAAACTCTTTTAAACTCGTATGTAAAACACTTTGGAGTATCAAAGTATCCATCCCTTTAAAAAATAACATTTAAACAAACAAAAATACATATAAAAAATAAAATAGGTTATTTCATTAAATAAAACATGAAAACATGTAATGTAATCAAAATATCAAATAACTGATAAGGTGGTGGAAAACCCCATTGATGTCATATATGATAAAATAAAATATTACTTTTTTCTTTTTTGTTAAAACATTCCATAATAATATTCCCCTTTAGAAACCTTTGAAAGAATATAAAAAGGGGGAATAAAATGTCATTTACAATTCATTTAATTCTATATAAAAACATTTATAATTTTACAAAATATCTATATGGAAGAAAAATATTAAAAAAAATAAATCTTGTAAACATTTAAAACAAGGTTTTTAATGTAAAGTATCCATTACCTCAAGTATGACTCATCACGTACATTGCTAATCTTCTTTAATTATAAAAATATAGTAATTATTTAATTTCTTAAAAATATTTTTCATTTTTTTAATATTTTTATTTAATTTATTACCATTTTATATAAAATTTCTTAATCATTTAAATTCATGTAAGGATTTTTGATGATATTCATCTCATCTGTCCAAAATTCCCTCGGTAGGTTGAATATTGTCAGTGATATCATTATTAAATGTTATCTAGAATAATAATAATTATATTAATATAATTTTTATAAATGAATTATACTTTTAAAACCATCGATGAATTATGGTTATGAAAAATGATCTATGTTACAATCATGGAGATCGTAAGTTGTATGTACGCAGGAGTAACATTTCTGTTTTTCAATGATCATGATGGAATGAAGTTAATTAATATTTTATCTTTATATAATGATTATTACATAATAAATACCACTTATATATTTCATCCATATGATTTGGTGATGGAAAATTAATCACATCACATCAGGGAGGTGGTATGACACACGTACGCATGAATGATATTATCATTTTTGAATTGATATAAAGGTAAGACAGTAAATGATATATTATATTTTAATAATGTTAAATATAACGTAAATAAAATATATTAACATTAAATCCATAATTATAACCATCCATGATTTGTGGTGACGGAAAATGAATTACCTCGGTTCACGAGGGAGTAGTCCTCCTTACACATGAAAAATGATTTTCTTCATAGTTGATGGAAGAGGATATGGATATAGGGTATGAAATTAACTAAAAAACATATATTTATAAGGAAGATATTATATTTATTATTTCATAATGTTTTAATAATATTTTTATGAGTAATAATAATAAATAAACTAAAGCGTCTAGTTAAAATCTTAACCACTTCTTCAGCAAACCTCCATTGTGATACACCTTAATCCCACTAAGGTTGGTATTAATCCTGAAATAATACCACTAGAAATAAAAAGGGATTATAATAAGTTATTTGGGTAGGTATTGTCTGAGATACTGTTCTCAAAATGTGTTAGCAATAGAGGATAGAAGGTTCCCTTTTATAAGTAGTTGGAGCGGCATTCTTGGAATCTTTTAATATATTAAATTAATATAAATTAATTATAAAAGAAAAATTATTCCAAATTGATATAATTAGACTATATGATGATTATGGTTTGAAATAATATCATAATATAGAATTTGAACATGTTTATATGACGTCTTTACCCTTAACTGTTTGTTTTAACCCCTGTTAATCCTTTTGATGGTTACCATGATACCGAAGTTTTTTACACTAAAGGAGTCATGCACGTTATTGTAAAAGTAAAAGTGTCCAATAAAAGGAGAATTGTTGATATTTTAAACTATATGTAATTAAATTTAGATGAATATAATATTTTTTTAAATTTTATATAATTTAATAAATCATTATTAATTATAAAATATCACTAATGTGATTTTTTGAGCTATTTATTTAATTTGACTTTGAAACCAACATTATAGAAATGAAATTTGAATATAATCCTATCAAAAATCCCTAATTTAAAAAACCAAGATTTTATGAAATATTGTTTCTAAAATAAACTAAAATTTTTAGAAAACATTCATTATTCACAACGTCAATTTTAACTTGAGTTACACACAATAATGAGTTTTTTCAATAACATGTGTGACACACAACACCGTGATTTAGCAAACCATGAAATAATATTATTTAAAATATAAAAATTATATCCTAGAAATTAAATATGTGGTTATTAATAGAAATAACTAATTTTTAGATGTTATTTATAATGATTTTATATAAATAAAACATACTGGTAAAAATTACTAAATATTTATAACAGTCGTTGTATGTTTATAAAATAATATTTTCTCAAAAAAAAGATTTTATGTTTTTTTGTGAACAATAATATAATTAATTTCTAACTCTTTAATAAAATGAATTATATTTAATAAAATTCCTTTTTTAAATCATAATATCAAAATTATCTATGGAATAATTTTTGATAGTTTTCTAAAAGTATTAATATTTTGACGAATTGTTAAAAATATAGAATTTAAAATGAAAAATACATTTTCATATAAATTATTTATGAAGTTAAATTATTTTTTAAATTATTTTTTAACTAAAATTAATTCAATTATATATCTATTAATTCAATTTAGTTTATTTTAGCCAATTCAATATTGAAATTGGTTATAGAGACATTGTAAAAATTTGGACATTATCTTATTGAGAAGCCCCTTTCTCATCATGACTACGGGATTAATTATAAATTAATTTTTTCAAA
This sequence comes from Viscum album, assembly GCA_963277665.1. NCBI lineage: Eukaryota > Viridiplantae > Streptophyta > Magnoliopsida > Santalales > Viscaceae > Viscum > Viscum album. Next base: position 1,938,863,784 of record OY728140.1, on the reverse strand, counting down.
TTTATTGAATTAGATTTGGAAAAATTAATTCCATATTTGGAAAAAATATAATTTACATTATTTAATAATTTCAACTTATTTTTTTCCATAATGATTAGTGAATATAGTTAAAACATAATGACATTGATTATGGTTAAAATGGGGTTTTGCGCAAAACTTGTGTTTGTGATAAAATTAGTTTTAGAAAAATCAGATTTTTATTTGATAAATTGTATAAATTATCTAATAATACTATTTTAATTTTAGTATTAATGGTTAAATTACTTTGGTTAAATAAAATTATTTACCATTGGGAAAAATAGAATATTATAAGTGGGTAAAACATAAAGGCTAGGGAATTACATTTTTCAAACATTTGTTTTTTTCTTGGTGGATGTGTGGATCAGCCATATAATCCGTACAATCAAATATTTATCAACTTTTTAACCACATTAGGTGGTATTGGCCTCCCATTATTGAATATTGTTGGTCATTTACAAAAATTCCACTCCTCCTCACTTATAAAAGGGCACACACTCCCCTCACTTATTCACATCTCTTAAGCCATTCAGATCAACCGAACCTTGCCCAAATCACTTACTGAAATCCATAATCTCATAATATAGGACTTATTAGGGGAATAAATCCTACTTATGATTTATTTTGGTGAAAACCTAAGTAGTTTACCCAAGGAAGAGGTAACGTTCTTCAACGAGCGGTTCTATGTTATTTTTTCCTCCACCTTATTCAATTCATATTAAACCATGATCATATAAAAAACATAATATTAAATATACTTCGATGTTTTTATGTTAATTTAACGACCTAAATCCATATCCAATTTCATAAAATTGGTTAGGAAATCATCTTTCATGTGTACGGTGAACTACTTCTTTGAGAACCATTGTCAATCATTTTCCCATTACCATATCTCACGATTGGGTATAATTATGGTTCTAAAGTATAAATATAATATTTATAACAAAATTATACCTTTTGATTCATTATATTATATATATAAATATATATATATTAATTTCCTTTCTATTGAAGATATGTTAGCATCACTCATGCGTATGATAGACGACCGCATCCGGAAGTGATGTGATTAATTTTCACTAACTCTTTACATTCAAGATAATAGGGATACATATATGTTATATAAATGAAATAATTATTATATTAATGAAATATTTATCATTATTAAAATATAATATATCATTTTATTTCTTACCTATTCACTCACTGAAAGATGATAATGCCGTTCATGTATGTGCGGACTACCGCCTTCACAAAGCGATGTGACACTCTTTTCATCACAACACCACATGGATGATATGTATAAGTATCATTAATGAATTAATATGTTATTTTTGATATTATTATAATTATTTAATGATAATATATTACTTACCTTCTTTTCATAATTATCGTTGAATAATTGAAACATTACTAATGCATTAGTACGATCTACCGCCTCCCTGATCACAACATAATTCAATTATCAAAAAAATCATCATGATTGGTATTAAAAGTATAATTTATATATTATTATTATTATTATTTAATGATTATTATTTTTTATTCGACGGAACCCTGATCCAAGTAGTAGGACCAAAAATTAAAAATCAAAACATGCTCGAAAAACAATGCAGTTATTACTCGAAATGTGATATTAAAAAGAAATTATTAATTAAAAAGAAATAAAATATAAAAAGTAATTAATATAAATTATGATATATATAATAATTTTTATTTAAAATATATATAATAAAATTATATTTATAATTCATAGGTTCAAATGGGATAGAAAAAGTCAAGACTTATGGTAAGGGATTTCTAGTCTCTTTTTTCCATCTATGATACATGTAAAAATTCACCACCCATTTCTTTTGTGTGGTGTATATACTTCCCCTTTGACATGTTATATAATTAATAAAAATATTTTAATAATATTTAAATTTTTATTGGATTTTATTATTTATCTAGGATTGTAATTCAAAATAATACTAAAGTAGTGAGGGTTTTTTCCCTCAATTTGCCTTCTTTGAGACTTATGTCAAGTTATATAGATATCTTCCTTTATAAAGTGTATATAAAACCCTTTGGAAATTAAATATCATGAAATTATTTATGATAATAATATTATAAGTTTTATTTAATTTTATTATTTCATTATGATTGTGATTTAAAGTTACCAAAGTGGTAATGATTTTATATAACAATCTCATAATTTATCAGGATTACTCATGATTATGCTTACAATGATAAAATCATAATATATATCTCTAAAGAAACTCATGAATTTTATTATCCTATATTCATTTCTAGAAAATACATGTTCCCCTTCATTTTCCTCTCATTATGTACATAAATATTCAGAATAATGTTTGTAAGAAAAATCATCTTTATTTCCCTCTTCCATTGAAATCCATTTTTTCTTCCAAAACCATGTTTTCTAAAAAATAAATAATGTTTTTAAATTTTTTAAAATTTTCTATAAAATATATTTTAACCAATTTTTTACTTTTTAATTTTTTTTAAATTAATCTTTTTGTCTTTTTACAAATATTTCCTGTATGGATTTTACCAAAAATAATAATGGAATATTTCTTTTTAACATGGACAACATGAAAATTATTTTTCACTATCATGACCACTCAAATATTTAGATTTTCCCTTATAAGTTTTCATATTTATTTTCAAATATTTTTTCTTAATTTTTTGTAAATTTGAGATTTTAAGTAAATGATTTCAAAGTTAAAAAATGATTTTAAAAATGTTTTATAAATTTTTTTTTCCAATAAGAAAGGATATTTTTGTCAAAAAATGTTTTAAATGATTTAAAAGATTACTTTATAATTTTTAAAAGTTTGTTTCAAATGATAAGGATTTCCAAAATATTTTTTCATATTTTAGTTTTAAAAAAAATTAAAATAAATTTTATCTTCCCTAAGAAATTTTCCAAGTGATTAATCTTTCAAAATCATTATCCATCTATAATGACATTATGTTATGTAAATTATACTTTTTTGGGGATTTGAACCATAGATGAAATTATTATTATTTATATGAATTGTTTATGGTGATAGGATTCTTATGTAACCTATTTCTCTTCCATGGGTTGTACCATGATAAAATTCTTATAAAAATTTCTTCTTTTTCTATGAGTTATGTTGTAATGAAATGATGAAATTATTATGAAGCCTGTCTATTTCTCATAGGTTATGATATTATTAAATTATTATGAAACCCAATTCATTTCATGGGTTATTATATGATGAATGTTTTATAATCTTGTGGTATACATATGTATGATTTTCATCATGTGATGATTAGGACCAATATCTCCCTTCAATGCATTGGGTAATGAAAAATGTTCTATGAGCTCTAATGGTATACGAGTGATTATCCCAAGCCTTAAAAGGAGGGTACATGGGTGGTTATCCCAATCCCAAAAAATAGGGTACATTACTAGTTAGACCAATCCTGAAGTAGGTATATTTGTTGTTAACTCAAGCCAAACATGTTTTTAATTTCATGGTGGGTAACCATGACATACGATTTTATATGATTATTTATATTCCATATTTCTATGTCTTGTTCCAATTTTATGCAGTCATGGATTATGTAATTTTATTAAATTCAAATTCATGTCTTATGAAATACCAATCATTATTCCATGCCCTAAGATTATGATACGAATGGTATGGCTTTCAAATGTTATGCTAATGTTCTCATACCCTTATATTCATGTTATATTTACTAATCTCCCTTTATTACCATTACTGAGAATATGAGCTCACTATTTCTTTTATTTCCTTTCCCCATGTTATGAAGAAAGGTTTTATTAAGTTGGAGTAATAAATAGGAAGATCATTATAGGAGAAATTGAATATATTTCCTAAATTTAGAATATTATGTTCTATGATTCCAAAGGCCCTAAATGATTATAGTCCCCATTAATTTATTTTGATAATGTAAAGAATATTCATCTAAAAGGTTGTAATATCCATATATATGATTCATGGGTCACTATATTTGGTATCAGAGAAAATGTTTAGTCAACCTTTGGAAAATATGATAGGAAAACTTTATTGAGATCCCTAGGGACATTTTTAAGGGAATTTCTTGGGATGTCCCTAAGGATAAGTCTAAGGATGAACTAAAGTATAGGTAAATGTCCTGGAATTTTGGTAAATGATAGAGTTAGTGGTTTTTAATAAATTAAATCCTTGTCTAGATACTAAAAGTGGATTTAGCTCTAACAAAGAGGTACTTAGGGGTAATAACCACAAAATGGTGCAATGATATGGACTCGATCATCACCCAGTGTATGAAAACATGTATTTTTGAACAACTGTCTTGATACTCCAACTGGATATGATTTTTAAATTAAAAAATTATTTATGAACCATAATTAAGGATTTAAAGATATGATGAATATCAATGACATTAGATAAAGATAAGGTTCTGTTTTTTAAAAATAAGGTGTCATGATTTAGAAATTATATAAGTGGTGTTCATGATTATTTGGTTTCCCACAATGATTAGTTTTTCTCACACTATGATTTTTGGTTCCAGTTAATGACAGGAACCTGAAGAAACTAGATTAACATTGAATGTGAAAACAAATATGATATCCCAACTAGGATTATAATTTTATTGATATATATTTTTATTATTCCTAATTATTTATCATCATATATGATTAAAAATGTGAGACTTAACAAACTCTCACACTCACCAAAGGAGAGAAGGATAATTTTTTCTGAGAGTTCACGTAATGGATACCATGGAAAAATGTTGTTTAAATTCCCTATATTTTGAGAATATAGCAAGAAGAACTCTAGGGAATGCCTTAAATGAATGGGAAGATATTTTGAATTTGAAAAAGAAGGTTACAAACAATATAATTAAAGAGGTAAAAGTAAATGTTTATTTAACATAGTGGATGGGAATATTGGTCTCCCTAAAGTATTATCAATGAATCAACATTTTATATGTAGAAATTATGAGAATTATTCAAATCAATGTTCTAGGTGGGAAGACCATGAAGGAAATTTGAATGGTTTTATGTGCAATGGTTATATTACTGATGATGAAGAGAATATGAATGCCACATAAAAGGAAATAGGTATTAAGGAATAAGATTTTGAATTCTCATTAATGGTTTGAGAAGGATGTATAATGATTTAAGTATTTTTGTATTGTAATTAATGAATTTTTTAATATATAATGATTGTTCATTATATGTTTTTTATTAAGGATTTGAGTGAATATGTTTAATAATGTTTATGGCCTAGAAAAATTATTTAATGGAAATGTGATATTTATGGAAAACACATGATTAAAATAAATATAACATGTGCTATATTCTTGATGTTGAGATAATGATGTTGGGATTAGGAGGTGATTGATATAAATAATGTAAATTGGTTAGTATTGATGACTGTGTAACTGATTAAGGATTTGTGGATAGATTTGTTTATGTTACCATTAATGGAGTTCAAAAAATTATTAGATTTATGGAAAATATTTAGCAATCCTTAATTTTATTCAATTAATAAGGAAACATGTATGTTTTCAACAAGTCTTCATTATAATTTATTTTGTACCACGTTTCAGGAGAGGAATTTATGAAGGTATTCACATATTTGGTATGTAAAAATTGAGAGCTACATCGTGATAGTTGGGGGATTAATGTTAAGCTGATTTTGATAAATTTAGATATATTATTTATAAATTTTCAATTTTAGAAGGGTTATAAGGTTAACCATTTAAATAATGGTTTGAGTTTATTATTTGATGAGTTTTTAGTTTCTAATGTATTATTTCACAATATTGTGGTTTATGTATAACTTTTTCTAACATTTTATTTAGATAATAACCAAAGATCAAATGATTGAATTATCATTCTATTATATAACATACAATACATTAAAATTTAATTTTAATTCTTTATGATCAAAAATATATATTTTTGGATATTCATTTATTGGAGTAAGTTGTGAATATGAAATTGATCAATGTACATGAAGAAATTGTTCTTATGAAATAGAATCATATAACTTAAGTATATTTCCTTATATTTTTATATAGTAAAATAATTATTAAAATCTAAGAAAATGATGTTGAAAAAAATTATCATAAAACCTGTATTTTTTTGAATCGATGGTCTTTTAAATCATCTCATATTTATGGTTTTTAGTTCCTTAACCTTTCATCGGTCATTCACTTTTTTATCAATGATCACTATAACTCTCTATAATTATTTTTTCTTTTCTTATATGTCTAAAGCTTCACTTCCCGCTTATCTTTTACAATGTGGAAGAAAATTAAGAATAAATTTATGTAACATTTATGTTTCCCTCTATCTAATTTAAAGGAGGTTTTATTATTCATTTGTATGATGTAAGTTTCTATGAATGTGTTTTAAAATGTTAAACCTTTGATTACTAAGACAAATTTTGAGGGTGAAATTCATTTTATGGGGATAGAATATTACAAAAAAAGAGTTTATATAATATTTTTTAAAATAAATTCTAATTTTTTTATATCTTTCATTATATGAAAAATGAATTTTAGCTTTTGTTTCATGAAATAATGAGTTTCTTTAATAGCATTCATGAAACTCAACATCGAGCATTAGTGAACCATGAAATAATATTATTTTAAATATGACTATAATATACTCGTTGTTAAATAGATGGTTATGAATAGTAATAAATAATTTTTAAATATTTGGTATACTGGTTTTATATAAAGAAAACATATTGTTAAACATTGCTAAATTATTTTAAATGTCATTATATGTTTTGAAAATATTATTTTCTCAAAAAGATGTATTTATGACTTTTTGTGAAAAAAAATAATAATAATTATTGAATATTTTAGAAAATTAATTCGATAAAAAACTATATTTTGAAATTGGAATATCAAGATTATCTTAGTTTGAATCTTTGAGAAATATTTCAAAGAATTAAATTTTTGATGAATAGTGAAAAATACTGAATTTTAATTAAAAACTACCATTTCACTTAAATTATTTATAAAGTTAAATTATATATTAATTTTTCTAGGACATTATTATGGATTCCATATTGAATTTTTACATAAAAACTTTATAAAATTTTGGACAACATTTCTTTGAAAACAATCTTTCTTGTCATATCAACGTGATTAATTTTAAATTAAATTTTTTCATATATGTGAATTGTATTTGGAAAAATTAATTCCATTTTTGGAAACATAATAATTTATATTATTTAATAAGGTAATAATAATTTTTCACCATAATTATTAGTGAAAACAATTAAAAATTAATTCTCATGATTAAGGTTAAACAATGTTTTCCCCATTACATGCACTTGGGTTAAAATTAATTATCGAAGTATATAAGTTTTAATTGAAAAATTGGATTTAATATTTCTAATAATTAGTTACTAATTATATAATAATAATCATTTTATATTAGGGTTAAATGATAAATTTCCAAGGTTAAAAAAACTAGTTATCGTGGTGCAAATTAAAATCCTAAAAGTGAGTAAAACATAAAGGATAACGAATGACATGATTTTAACATGTATGTTTTGGAGTTCTAAATCTATAATATAATCCCTCTCCTCCTTTTTTTTACGAATGTTTTATCCACATGAGGTGAGAGTGACCTCCCATTATTGAATAATTACTGATATTTAAAAAATACCCCTCCTCCTTCATTATAAAATGGCACTCACTCCCCTTAGTTGATCACAATTATAAAGTCTTTTGGATTGACCACACCCTAACCAAATCACTTAATAACATACCTAAACTCATCCTAGAGGCATTATTTTAATCATAAATCCAACATATAATACATTATGGTTCAAACCTAAGAAGACTACCTGAAGAAGAGGTAATTTTATTCAACGAGCATTTTTAATTATTTCATCCTCCATGTCATTAATTTCTTATTCAAATTTATTATATAAAAAAATAACTATATTAAATATTCTTATATATTTTATTTTAATATAATGATATAAAAAATCTACACTTCCATCAAATGGTTTTTGAATTCATTGTTCTTGTGTACGGTGGACTACCACTTTGCGAACTGATGTCATTTGTTTTTACATTAACATCTCTTAAGGATGGGTATAATGATGGACCTAAAGTATATATATTATATTTATAAAATAATTATAACTCCTTAGTAATTAAATCATATATAAATTTTTTACTTTCCATTCCATTGGGGATATGATAACATCACTCATGGGTATGGTGGATGGCCTCCTTATGAAGCGGTGTGATTCATTTTCACAAATAATTTTTATGGAAAATAAGAGGGGTAAATATATGTGATATAGGTAAAATATTTATGATATTAATTAAATATTTAAAATTTTTAAAATATAATATATCATTATATTTATTACCTTTTCACTCACTACAATATAAAAATGTTGTTTGTCTGCATGTGGAATACTGCCTTCATGAAGCAATGTGAATCTCTTTTCATCACCACACCAAAAATATGATATGTATATGTATATTTAAATAATTAATAAGTTATTTATGATATTATTATAATTATTTAAATATAATATATTACTTAACTCATTTACATAATGATTTTTGAAGAATTGAAATGTTACTCACATGTACGTATAACCGACCATCTCTATCATTATAACGTACTTCATTTCTCAAAAAAAATATTTCATGGTTGGTAATAAAATAATAATTTATGTATTAATATGAAAATAATTTCAGGATTATTATTATTGTGACCATGGAAGCATTATCATGGTAAGATTTCTGAAAATAAAAAATCAAAACTTACATTAAAAACAAAGAAGTTATTTCCTAAAATGAGATTTTAACAAAGAACTGTTCAAAAATATGTAATAAAAGTTCATGAGTAAACCATATATGGTAAAGATATATAAAATTATGTTTATTTAATATATTTTTACTAAAATCATAATTATTATTTAGGATTTTTGAATGAGTATGAAGGAATTCAATATTTACAGTAATGGATTTCTGATCTCTCTTTTATTTTTGGGAGACATATGAAAATTCACCACTCAATTATTTATTGTGGAGTATATACTTACCATATGATATTTTATATCACAAATACCATTAATTTAATTATATTTAACATTTAATTTGATATTATTATTTATCTGGTATTACGATTCATTATATTTCTAAAGCAGTAAGGGATTTGTGTCTTAATTTTCATTCTTTGACACTTTTTTTATGTTAAGAACCTATCTTACTTTATGAGGTTTATATACAGGTCCTTTGAAATTTAATGTAAATAATATATTTATGATCATCATATTATTATTTTCATTTAACTCTATTCATTCATGGGTCATATGATTCAATGTTACCAAATTGGTAATGATTTTATTTTACAATCTCATCATTTTTCGGTATTCCTCATGATTATGCTTCCTATGATGAAATAATATCATCTTTATCTCAATAAAATATTGAATTTTATTTTCCTTTAGATATTTTTATAGAATATATATTTTCCATTAATTTATCTCTCATTATGTATTCACATTCCAAAAGAAATTTTTTAATAAGAATGTTCTTTATTTCTCTCTTTTATCGAAAGCCTTTTTTTCCAAAACTATGTTTTTCTAAAAATATTATCTAATTTTTTTTACATTTTTCATATGGTTTATTAAAGAAATTTTTTACCCTTATTTTAATTTTTTTTAAAAATCAAAGTATTCTTCATATTGTCTTTCAAATATAACCTATTTGGGTTTTATCAAAATTGAGAAAAAAAATTAGTTTTTATCATGAAGGGCATGAAAAATATTTTTCACTATCATGACCACTCAATTATTTAAATATTATCTTGAAATTTTTAAAATTTATTTCCAAATAAACCTTTTTACTTATTATTTTATAACTTTTTATATTTTAAATACAATATTTTAATGTAAAAAATAAATTTGGAAAATATTTTAAAAAAATTAAATTTTATTTTCAAATATGATTGGATATTTTTCTCAAAGATTGTTTTAAATGATTTTAAATATTAAATTAAAAGTTTTTAATTATTATTTTCAATGAATAGGATTTCCAAAATATTTATGAGATTTTAGTTTTATAAAAAAAATTTCTAAGAAATGTTATCTTCCCAAAGAAAAGTTCCAAGTGATTTATTTTTCAAAATCATTATTTGTCTATGATGAAATTCGTTGATGCAACATATACATTTTTGAGGATATAAACCAAGGATACCATTATTATTATTTATATAAATGGTTTATAATGAAAATATGTTTAGGTTCCTCATTTCCCTTCAGGAGGTTATACAATGATAAAATTATTATGAAACCAGCTTCTTTTTCCATGGGTTATGCTACAATAAAATGATGATATTATTTTTAATCCTATATCCTTTCTATAGGTTATGATGTTATGAAATGTTTATGAAACCCATTTAATTTCATGGGTTATTATAGGATGAATGTTTTATAATCTTTTAGAACACATATATATTGTTTTCATTATGTTAAGGGAGGAACTTATATCTCCCTCCAATTCATTGGGTAACGATAAATGTTTTACGAGCTCGTAGGGTTCATAGGTGGTTAATGAAATCCTTAAAAGGAGGGTGAAAATTTTGTTACCCCAACTAATAAAAATAGAGTACATGGGTTGTTAGCCCAATCTTCAAGTGGGTACATTGGTGTTTAGCCCAATACTTACATGTTATGAATGTCTTGTTGGGTGGTCCTTGATATAAGATTTCATATGATTATATATATGACACAATTCTATGTCTTATGCCAATGTTATTCTCTCATGGATCATGTTCTCTTATTACCTTATGATTAATGACTTATGAACTTCCAATGTTTATTCTATGACCCAAGATGATGATAAGTATTGTATGGTTTTAAAATTTTATATTCATGTTCTCATACCCTTATCTTCATGATATGCATATGTATCTTCCTTGTTTACCCTTAATGAGCATATGATCTCACCTTTTCTTATGTTTCCTGTAAAAAGGATATAAAGAATGGGTTTTTTAAGATGGAGTAATAAAGGGTAAAAATTTTATGTTTTTATAAGTAGGAGTATAAAAGGCGAAGATCATTATAGCATAAATTGAAGATCTTTCATGAATTAATAATGTTTTATTCTATGTTTCCAATGGAACTACACGATTACGGTCCTCATGCATGTTTTTGTGTAATATAGTGAATATATATCAAAAAAATATTTAATATACATTTACAAGAAGCTCAGTTTCTATTATTATCGTGTTATATTTAAAAAAAATCATGGGACACAATAATTTATTCTAATCATATAAATTTTATTATTTTTATAATAACATATTTTATTTTCTATTAATTTAATAAATTTTGTGTTGGCATTGTGTAAGGATTTAAGGTAATTATTTTTTCAATAACAATTAAAAATAATTTACCTTGATATAAGATAATGTTTTTTCAAATGACTATTAATAACCAAACCTATGTATTTTCTTAATAACATAATATTATAGATATTAAAATCATAAGAGTTACATTTGTGACTTTATGTTTACTAGAAATAATATAAACATTATAATTTAAGAAAAGGGGCATGAAATTTCTACATTTTAAAATCATTAATTCTAAAGGTAAAAAAATAATAAAATAAAAATAATACATGTGTTAGAGATAGTTGAAGTCTTTATCATATTATTTTTAAATACAATTACCCTATTTCCCCACACAAAGATGAAAAATATTTACTAAAATTACTATTCATAAGGGAAAAAATAAAAAGGGTACTTTTTATTAAATTTAGACCTCCTAATTCCAAATTTGTCAACTATTTTTCAAGATTCAATACATAGAAGTGGCAGAGTCTAATTTAGACTTAAAATCATATAATGTGAGGAAAGATATTTTTTTAAATAAATACCTTTTAAGTATAAAAATATTTTTATACCAAATTCATTTTTAAAATTAATTCCAAATAATGTAATTGGATAAAATTTAATATAAATTTATTAATTAATATTTGAAAATAATACAAAATATAATTTCACTTCATAAATACTTGAAATCAAAATACAATTTTCAATAAAAAATAATATTTTTCACTATTCATTGAAAATTTAATCCTATAAAAAAATACCATATTTCACACTAATATAATTTTTATATGATGATTTCAAAAATAAAGATAATTTTATCAAACAAATTTTCTAAAAGAACCAAAAATTAATTATAATATTCTTTTACACAATGTAATAAAAACATTTTTAGAGAGAACATGTTTTTGAAGAATAACATAGATAACAAAATTTACTCTTTATTTCTTAATAATTAATCAATGATTTTGTATCAATTTGTTCCTTTAAATAAATTTAATAAATTAGTTAATTATATTCATTCGTTCCAAATCAATTTCATCGTTATAATGATCATATTTAAATAATGGTATTCTATGGTAAGTTTTAGCTTGCTATTTCATGTTGTATACACTGTCAAACATAGTGTTCCATTAAAAAATATCCATGTGTTACATTCCCCCCACCTAAAAAATTTTATCCCCAAAATTTCAACTCATGATCTTTAAAAAAGGGTTTGAAATTTGAAAATAACGTTTTTAAAATTCCACATCAAAAATAGGGTTAATAAAACTTCTTATTGAAAATAGTCAAAGGGAAATAAGAAGGTCATCTTGAATAACACATAATAAAGTTTCCAAATTGGAAAAAATTTGTAGGAAGTTAAAATAAGGAAATATAGGAAAATCATAATATCCAAAAAATTAAGGATAGTGATAGATATCATTGATTATAATAAAGTGAATGATCATGAGAAAGTTAATAAACAAAAAATAATAAAACAATGAGGTCTGAAAAAGGCCATAAATTCATCAGAAAAAAAGGTAATATGAATAAGTTTATGTTTCAATATATTTTTCATAGAGTTATGTAATTATATTACCATTTAGACAAAGGATATGAGAAAATATACTTTCTCAAAAAGTAAAATTTCATCCTTTAATCAATTTCCACCATAATATCATCTTTTTCTCCAAATGATGAGTATTTAAGATTACTTTTTCATGCCCTAAGCACTAAAATATACTTCAAAAAGATCACATAATACTCAAAAGAATAAAAATATATTCAACCTTTATTTATACATTATCCAAAACAAAGACGGTTAACACAATATAATTCCCAAAATGAATAAACCTTTATATGAAGAATGATCATTAATCACCAAAATTGAATATGTAATACCAAAATTTAAAACTAGATCCTTCCATGAATAACTATCCTTAAAAAATTTCAAAGTATTGCTTACTAATACTGAATCCAATAGATTATAATGATTCGATAATGTATTATTCCATAATAAATTTAAAATTTATCTCCAAATAACAATAGTCACTCTTAAAGTATCATACCAAAAAAGGTATATTCCCTAAAATCCAAAATATTCTAATCATTTACATAAATAACATGAAACAACATAAATCTAAATTAAAATAATATATTCTTCCAAAATATAATTGAAACTTTATTCCTATAATAAAATAAAATGTTATCTGAAAGTTTTCTAGCTATATTCAAAATATTTAACTTCTTCTGAAATAACATTAATCACTTAATCACCAAGTCACTTTTCAATACCATGGTTATCTATACAAAAAAATATTTTCAAAAAAAACAAATTAATAATTATATGTCAATTACTTTAAGTAAAAAAATAATAATTTCATACTAATTAAGATATCATAAAGGCCAGTTCTAGGAATTTCACCCTTGTCACCCTTTGGTTTTGGGTTCAAGGACCATGATCTTGTTTGATGTGATAGGTGGTTATTTGTCCAGTAATTTATTGTTTTATAGAAACTATAGTAATATAATTCTTATAAAATTACAAAAAAATATATAATGAACATCCTCAAAAATAACCATAATAACTCAAACATAAAAAAATATTTTAACCACAAATGTTATCTCATACATTTTAGGTTATATACCCAAAACTTTAATGACATTCTTTTTTAATAATACTTTACACAAAACCTATGGGTTACATATAACACAACCAAATAAAAAATATCCCTAAATATCATTAATCATCCTAAAATACCATAACCTAAAACATAAATAACGGTGGTTTCTATTCTATGATCTTATGATCAATCTTAATCTTAAAAATATATGATTGTATCGATAACTCTTAAAACATCCAAATATCCATTATTATCTAAACCATTCCTCTAATACCAACTATAAAGACCTAACAATAAATAATTTGTAGATTTTATCTCTATAAAGGAATTATTTTCTTGCATTCTAGAATATATTTTAGTTTTAGAGTTTTATAGAATTAGTTCACAAATATTTCATGTTAAACCCATACATTACTATTTGTAAACTTCCTCTTAGTATCAATTGTCCCACAATAGAAACATTTAAAAATAAAAAAAAATATTTTCAAAAAAAATCTTTATTATTTTTAATTTGACTTATTATTTGTTCCTAATTATAGTTAAAATATATAAAAACATTTAAAATGTGGGAAAAGAAAAAAACTATTAGTGGTGGTCATAACATAATGAAATTTTTTAGTCTTGAGAAAAAAATGAAAACCCCTAAAATTTTTACCTTTATCACAATAAATCGTATTGATATGAAAATATAAACTTTTTGTTCAAATAAAACATTTAAATAAATTTGAAAGAAAATAGAAAACATTGTTGTAAATATATATATTCATATTAAAAATCCATGTTATACTTATGTCAAAAATAATCTAATTGTGGTTAAATCCGTAGGAGAAACCACCTCGCTTAACTCCCTAATTACCTTTGAAGATAAGAAATGTTACCCAATGAATTAAAGAGCTATAAAGGGGATATCCAATCATATAATCTATATCAGGCTCCAATTTTCATCCTATTTAATTATAAATTACCATATCATGAGTAAAACATTTTATTCATTCACCTTTTTATCATAAAACTATTGAAAAACACTTTTAATCCAGTATGGAAAACACATTCCGATATCAAAATACACATTACTTTTAAAACTCTTGATTAAAAAAATACCTAGAAAAAAAATTTAAAGAGTTTTTTTCTTTGAAGAAAATATTAAATATTTTAATGTAATGAAAACATCAAAAAATAATTATAGTGGAAGGAAAATTTTTCCCACCATATATGTTAAAATAATACATTATTTTTTTCCTTTTTGTCAAAACATTATCTAAAAATATCACATTCTAAAAACATTAAAAGAAATTAAAAAATTTAGATAAAATTTAATTTATAATTCATTTATTTCCATATAAAATCATTCATAATTTTAATAATATGGACATGGAAGAAATATATTTACAAAATATATCTTAAAAACATTTAAAATAAGGTTTTTAAAGTAAAATTTCCCTTACATAGTATCTAAATAGTCATATACAATAATTATATTCATGAATAATATAACTTTTAAAATTATTTACTTGTTTAATAACCTTTTTAAAGTTTATTATTCATTTATGTTAATTATTACTATGTTACATATAATTATTTAATAGTTTAAATTCATGTCGGGTGTTTTTATGATATCCATCTCATATATCCAAAATGACTTCGATAGGTTGAATATGATAAAATTTATAATTATTAAATCATCTATAGAATAATAAAAATGACATAATTATTATTTTTATACATCAATTATACATTCAAAACAATCTATTAAATGTGGTTATGAAAAATGAACTACATTATAATCATAGAGATGGTAAGTCTACACATATATGAGTAACATTTACATTTTTCAATGATCATGATAGAACAAAGGTAAGTATTTTTTATCATTATATAATGAATATTATATCATAAAATCAACTTATATATCATACATGTGATATGGTAATGCGAGACGGTTCACATCACTTCGTGGAGATGGTAGTCCACATGTACGCACGAACGACGTTATCATTTTTTAATGGATAGAAAGGTAAGATAGTATATTAAATGTTATCTATTCATAATGAAAAATCTTTCATTAATATAATATATAAATATTAAATCCATAATTATAACCATATATGATAGGTGGTGATGGAAATAAAATTACATAGGTTCGCAATGCGGTTGTCTACCGTACAAATAAACAATGGTTTTGTTTACCATTTGATGGAATATGATAAGGATATATGGTATTATATTAAATTAATAAAATAAAGGTGTACTTAAGATATTTTTTTTATTATTTCATTATTTTTAAAGAGTATTTGAAGGTGGTATAAGGAGAAATAAAACTAAAACATTTGGTTAAAAGTTATACTTATTCTTTGAGAAATCTTCTTTTTTACACCTTAATCCATATAAGGTTGGTATTATGTTCAAAATAATACCTCTATAAAAAGTTTAGGTATTCTAGTAAAGGATTTTGGAATATATATTCTAAGATAAAGTTCTCAAAATGCGTGAGGAAAATAGAAGAGGTGGTTCCCTTTTATAAGTGATGGGAAGGGCATTCTTGGAATTTCATGAATTATTAAATTAATATAAATTAATTATCATGGAAAATGGTTCTAAATTGTAATAATTAAAATATTATATTATTATTGGTACAAATAACCTTATAAAATAATGTTTGGACATGTTTATATGATTTTTTTACCCGCATATCTTTGTTTTTACCCCCATTAACCCTTTTAAGAATTATTGTGATATCAAATTTTTTACACCAATAGAGTCAATAAAGTTACTATAAAATTAAAAGTATACAAGAAATGAAACGTGGTTGATATTTGAAACCATATCAAATTCAATTAACCAAATTTAATATTTTTTAGATTTCTAAGTCATTTAATAAAACATTATTTATTATAAAATATCATTAATATGATTTTTTGAACTATTACATTAATTTTCATTGGAAACGACATGAAAAAAAATAAAAATATGAATATAATCATTTCACACTTTCCAAACGTGAGATATTTATCTAAAAAATCATGTAACATAATAATTAATTCAAATAATATTACTTTTTATTTTGTAAAATGTTTTAATTTAATTCTTATATTATTAGAATAAATATTATGTGGGAATTGTGAAAGGATTAAGGTATTTATTAAATCATTAAAAATTAAAAATAAATTAAAATTATAAATAAACATTTATATTTTAAATTAACCTTTAGAACTGAACATAAGTTATTTTTATCACTGTCAAAAAATGTTATAGATATTAAAATGAAGAGAGAGGCATTTTTTACTTTATATTTTCTTAATATAATATAAAATCTATAATCAAAGGCATGGGGCAAAAAATTTCCATATATTAATATATTTTCTTTTCAAGGTAGAAAAATACTTTTAAAATAAAATTAATACATGTGCTAGGGATATTTTTTCCCTTATCACATTATTTATAACCATAATTTCTTGATTTACCCTTACTGAGGTGAAAAATATTTACTACTATCACTATTCAAAATGACCAAAACTATAAGGGGAATATTTAAAAAATTAGAAAAACTAATTGAAAATATGGAATCCATTTTTTTATATTGAATTCAAAGAATTGTTATATTTTAATTAAAATTTAATCTCATAAAACACGATAAAAAACGATTTGTCAAAAAAATGATTTTTAAGGATAAAAATATTTTTATACGAAATAAATTTATAAAATTCATTCCAAAGACCATAATTTTATTATTTTTAATAAAAATATATAAATTAAATTTTAAAATTAATCCAAAATATTTTTTTACATTATAAATACTTTAATAAAAAATATAGTTTTTAATAAAAATAAATATTTTCACTATTCATTGAAAAATCAATATTTGAATAAAAATTAAAAAATTCAACCTAATATAATTCTGATATTATTATTTAAAAATTAAGTTAATTTTACAAAATAAATTTTCTAAAATTTTCAAATATCAGTTATACAATTCGTTTATGAAAAAATAAATCAAACATATTTATAAAGAAAACATATTGTTGTGGAATAAAATGACTACTAAAAATTGAGTGATTATTTCCTATGAATAAATCAATGCATTTATATTGAGTATATCCTTTCTATATATTTCTTAAATTTTGTTAATCAAATTCATACCCACCAATTAAACATCTATATTATAATTATCATATTTAGATAATAACATTTATTGTTTGTTTAATTTTAGTGTTTTATTTTGAATACACTATCTATTATAGCATTCCTTTAAAAAATACCAGTGTGTTACATTTGACACCATATTATTTTAAATTTTTATCATTCTTCATTACTTAAATTTCCCACTCTAAGAATAATTTTTTTAAATTATTCTGAGTGTCCACATGGAAAAAAAATTAAATAATGATTAAATAAAATATTTAGTAGACATTATATTATGGTAAAAATGATGAATAATTTAAAAAATTATTACTAACATATTTTTTGTTTTCTTATTTGATAAAAAATGTAACATGTATTAATGACTATTTTTCATGGAACATGTTTTGATTAAAATAATATTTGATGGTAATTTCATTGAGAATTATTTTCCAAAATCATGGAATAAATTATAAAACATGGAAATTGATTTAAAGTATTTATTTTGAGAGTGATTTTGTATAACCAAATGAAATTATTATTATTTTGAAATTCAAAATCATCAATAGATTTTATTCAATATGATTAAAAAATTTAAGGTGGTATTTTCTTTATTATTATCAAAAGGGAATGTTTTTTAAAATATATTACTATTCATTAAAAATAATTTGATCTATGGTTGAAAATTTGATTGAATTTATAAAATTCAATTAAATACATTGAATAAATTCAAATTTATTTGTTAAAAAATTTTAATGACAACATGGGATGAGTTTTTATGTGGTGGGGTTGAATATTTTTATGTAATGAAATATTTGATCAAGTTATAAAAATTAGATAATTTTCTTACCATGTGAACAATTTATATTAAACTTCAATTATTTTATTTTGATTTTTTAGAGTTATTAATTAATTAATAATTAATTATAACATTTTATTAACATGGGGATGAGTCCTCCAGTTTAATTAGGGATTTTACTTTGAGAATTTTCCAAGGATTATTTATCTAACACCAATTTTTCATGTCGTTGAATATTTATCCATTCATGGTAAATTAAATTTTGATTAACATAATTATTATCATTAATCCCTCATAAACCACTATTCATTAATCATGGAATAAATTTATTTCCCACATTTCATTCTTCATTCCTCATTGAATAAAACCACGAACCCATTTTTGTGTGGTTGGGTGCACCGTTGAAAACCAAAATTAATAATCTTTGTATCCATCCTCACATGATGATTCATTCATGGTTTTAGGAACCATAATGATTAATGGTTGTTTATTTATGTTCACTAAATGTTTAAAAGACATCATTATTAACCAATATTAAAGGAAGAACTAGTGAAAAAGGTGAAGACAATAGCGTTTGAAACATGTAAATAATGATTATGAAATTATGGTGTTTTTAACTACACAATGTGTAGTCCCTAGTCACATATCATGTATTTTTTCAAAAATTATTTATATTTTCTCTTTAACTCTAAAAATATGATACTCCCTTGAAACTAATTATATTTAACACATACTTAGTGAAGGTAGGGATATATGATATTTTATGTACTACATGTCGTGTGATTCTAGGTCACATATCATGTATCATTGGACTATGTTCAATGTTGTGTAATTCATGTACATGCTCAGTCACTATTTTGGACCCAAATACCATGTTCCATGTCACACATGTTATGTAATTTGGGAATGTGGGATCAATATTTATTGTATATGCACACTAAGTATTTGTGTGATCCTATACTCCATATACCCCATAGAGAATCCTTGTATAGATGGTGAGGTTGGACATCATGTATCTAGAACACATGTCGTTGATCCCAAATACCCATGAATTACATATATCATATAGTACACACCAAAAATATTTCACTCTTATGGATTATGAGGCTCTAATACATGACTCTCTCTGCATGAGGGATCAACCTTGTGTGTATTGGTCAATTTCTAGTATTCTTTGTATCTTTATTCTTGTGTGTTTTTTTCAATATATGTGTAGTCCATTTTTATAAAAAAATACAACATGATAGTCCAAATACATTATTTATATGATTAATATATTCATGTTATTTGATAATTTATTTTTCATGGCTTTATAGTGGTGACGACATGTGTGGGTAGACAATTAGATATTCCATGGGGATTGTGACCTATGCTAATCATTTTTATTATTTTCAAAAGTCGGTTTCTGGGTTTCTAGATCCCAAGTTTACAATCAAAAACTCAAATAAAGAGAAACACAGAATCAGAGAGCACAACAAACACAGACTTACATATCATAATAACCATACTCCTCTCTACATCCAATGCATGATTCATTTTCACGGGTAGTCATAGCTGATTCCCATTCTGGAGATCTCCAGTAGCTTTCACTTTGAACCCGACTCCTAAGCTGATCAAGCATTGGTTGTTCTGAAGATGTCCTTTTGACCACTCTACCCTTATTAAAAGCCACGGTCACCTCACTATTCCTCTTAGAGGCAGATCTAGTCCGCATCGGCCATTGAAGGTATGAATAATCTCTCCTTGGTCGTCTTCTTGGATTAGCAGATAAAGGCCCCTCAGCTGGAGCCAATTTATGCTTCCCACTTTGAACAACATCACTGAAGGAGCGGCCAATAGGGCCACTCAAATTATCCTTCCCACCCTCATACATCTCCCTTCCTTTACCAATTTTCTCCCCTAGACTCAAACCAAGACTCCCTGCATTGTTTTCCCTTCGTTGGTCTGGAGTTTTATTCTCCATTAAAGGTGGACGTTCATCCTCTGTGGTCAGCCTCCCCGCAGCTACGGCATGCACCTCCTTCATGCTACCACCATCCTGAAGATCTTCCATCATCAAGGTGGAATTCTTGGTCACATTGCGGCTGTCTTCCACTGACAAAACAACTATAACTTGCCCCATATCAGCCACATGTTGGTCCTCCACAGCCTCCGCTCCAACCATAGCAGTTATGTTATCCAAGCCTTCAATCGGCTTCCTATCAAGGACCTCCTCACCATCATCCCATCCTCCAAGATCAGCCTCCTGCAGCTCCGCGGCCAATATACCATCAGATAATCCGTCAAACCTATTACTCAGTGAAAGAAAGGGAGCATTCAATGGATCCAAACCTCTATATTCCTTATCACCCACCGGGGCAGCAACATCCACTACATTCAAATCCCTTCCATCCCCAACCTTTACAGCACTCACACTACCTAGTGAGTCTGTATTATTCTTATTTCTCTTACCATCCGATGCTCCAGAATCCCTTATGCTCTCAGAGGAAACCTTACGAGACCCATCATTTTTACCTTCCAAATCTGGACTATCCTCCTCAGAACACCTCCCTCCGAGAGCAGGTCATGTCAACCTCTGGTCCCTACTCAACTCCAAGTCTTCTTCCAAACAATTACCATTAGTAGTGCTCACAGGGGTAGGCTTCTCAATGTGATTGGTCCCCCTCAATCATGGATAAAGTCCCCTATGACATACCTCCGCCGAATGGCCCAGCCTCTTACAAGAACCACAGAACTCGGTCCAATATTCATACACAACTTGCTTCTTGCATTGATATTCTTCTTCAATTGTTATCCAAACAAAGTCAAAAGGAGTGCGAGACACATCAATTTCAATATAGACCCGGGGGTTCACCGGATGGAAAACCACCTCGGTTTGACTATCAGCACAAAGGAATTTACCTACCACGTTTCCCAGCATGAGAATAATTGAGGGGTTTTGAAAGTGAAAAGGGAGTTTAGGGAAACTTACCCAAACCGCAATACAAGGTGAATCACAGTTCATATGAAGGTCGAAAGACCAGTGTAGAAGAATAAAATGATAACCCTTGAAGTATTGGGGAGCCCTCGACCATGCTTGGATGAGGTCTGCATCCATCTCGAATTGAATCATAATTTGTTTATTGTCAATCAATCCAACCACCGCTCACTCCTAGAGATCCCAAGAACCGAAGACAAAACGATCAAAGTCATCCACTGAAGGCCTCTTGTGCTTGAACCGAGCCACAAGGGTGAGATTAAACAAGCTGTAAGATTCCATAAACTCCAATGAAGATAGGTAAAGATTCGGTGCCCCATCGACCAGATCTGGGACCTTAGGGTTTAAAGCAGCTCTCGAAAACAGAGGAAGAAACTCAGGATTGGAGAAAGGTAGGAATCCCATAGCCCTCCTATGAGATGGAGATTCTCCCTCTCCCACCAAGAGGGAAATATTTTGAGTTAACATTATTTTTATAGTGCTTTTGATAATCCATATTTCTTTCCATTTTTTGGAATATATAGATCTGCATTGTGGAATTCAATAGAGTTTACTTTAATAAGGTTAAATCTCACTCTATTACTCTAGGGTGGTGAAAAGTGGATTTTATGTAATTTATTATTAAGATGAAGTTGATTCTATGATATTCTAAATTCATCTATGCTCATTAGAAATTTGGAGATGAACTTTGGTGGTTAGAGGATTTTTCCTACTACCCTTGATAACCATTGAGGTGTAACCTACAACTAGGTTGTGGATTTTGGAAATTGATGGTTCTTTACTGACCATATAATCCTTGGATACATGTTTCATGTGATTCCAGATTGAGCTAATATGGTCTATGGTGATAATATACATCCCTATGTTCGTTTCTTTCTTTCCCATAACATATATGTTTGTTTCCCTTTTTGTTTATTCCCTTGTAATGGATATATTATTAACTAACTATTTATTTCATCATTTTTTTATTTCAAGGAATCCTACTTGGTATATTTATAATCATCCATAGATGGTACTTATTCCCATATATGATCTGTCTGTGAAGATGATGCATAATTCAGATATGGGATTAGTGATCATAGAGTTGGAACTCTTTATGCAGAGTAGGTTCTTAGTGAAAGATGTTCATATTTTATAGTGTATGTTTCCATTTATTTACCCCCCCCCCAAGAGTTCTTGGTGCATGGTGGTATTTTTTGGATCTTATTTTGAGTCTCTAATTTGAGGATATGAAATTCTATTTTTATATTATAGTTGTATAGTGGTGTATTATAATGTGAATTTATCATATTCTAGAGTTGTCCGGAGGTGTAGTGTTGTATAATTATTGTTCATAAATCCATTATTGCAAAATTAAATTATTTATTTGTATTTATATAGGTTTCCTATTATATTATTCATTTTATATTGTATATTTATTATATGTTTATCTAGTATAGGGTATCCCAAATATATATTCATTCATTCTGGAAATAAGTCATCATCTCTTGAATTATTTTAGTTAGGCTTGGGATGGAACACTCAACTTGTTTTTTACCTATGTGGGTTTATGTCATAATGATATAAAAGATGTATGAGTCTAAGGGAAATTTTGGTTTTGGTATTCTTGTAAGGTTTTCTTTTAGAAATATAATAATGGTGTTGTAGAGTATTTAGTTTTATTAACTGGCCATAAAACCCAATATTATTTTTGCGTATGATGTATCAATTCAAAAAGACTATAATAATATCTTGATTGAATTAGAATGCCAAGTATTTATCTACAGGGTTTTGTTAGGATGGTCCATGTATCAAATATAGGATAGTCATGGTATTGGTGTCCTTCATGTGTTAGATCACCCAAATATTCTTTGATCAACATTGTTTCATCCTATTGAAAGAAGGATATCACACATTCATAGCGAGCTATTATATATAGACGCGTGGTTTTGAGATAATTTTCTAATGATTAGGAATCTCATCACTAATAATTATAGATATGAGATATTGATTCATAAACTCAATTGAGTGATATCGTTTCCCCATGCGCATTGGTGGATTCTTTTCCATTTATTTCTAGTGTATACCTTCTTTTAGAGTAGTTGGTATACCCTTTTATATTAGATGATATTACTCATAGGTAGACTAAGTTATGGGAGTTATATGATAAGAGGTTTTACAGACTCTGACACAACCCTAATCCTTCTCTAGTAGTGGGTTTGTTGAATTCTATGACTCGTGGATTCTCTTTAGTTCAAATACATGTTGACTCGATGAAGATTATTTCTTGAGTCCCTTGCATGGAATAATGAGCCGATAAAGGGTGATTCTTCTCTAAAAATCATTACTATTCCATTTTATGAGTTTGATACCTTATTTAGGATATGGTTCCATCTAGTGACTTTTGATTATTTGAGTTCTGGAGATAATGGAAACTTCATCAAGCACCAAGACCCTATCTAAGACTTCATTGAGGGTTGTAGACATCATGAGCTAATCTCGAAATATGAATCATAAAACATTTTCTCATGAATTAGAATAATTAGGGATTTTAGATAGATGACATAGCTTGGGTTTTAAATCCCATGCATCCTTACCAACATTGGAGTCCTTGATAAAGCATTGGTATTTGGGATTTTATTTAAATAGATCCACTCTAGTTTTGAGAATATGATATATTTCTACTTGGAGATAGCATGAGTAGTTCCGTGGATAAAATCCCCATGTTGATAATAGTGTTGAGATTGGGGAACCTCATATTTTAGATAAATTATACTAAGAGCTATGTGGTTTCTATTGAGTATCTAGTGGTTCCAAAGAAACTAGTGGTGGAATAATCTTTATTCCACCCACACCAATACCACCCCTATATGATTCTTATCATATTAAAAGTTATGAAAATCATGTTTTTTAGTTGTTTCATGTAATGTATGGACATAATTAGATGAAATTTAGAATGATATTTGGTATGATTCATGACTTCTCTATACAAACCCTTGTCCTTATTGTGGTACACACGAGATACTTATCTCATACTGTTTATTCCAGAGTTATAGATTCATGTCGATCTCCTTTATTAACCCATATAATTTTGAGAATCTCTATTGATAGAGATCATATGTCACTCAAAACTTATGATGAGGTGAGTTCAACCATGAAGGAGGAGGAATCCAAGTGGGGGATCCCTAATGGTAGTGATGAGAACCAATGGTATCATCATTAACAAGTACTAAATGATGATTCCTAATAATGTAAGGGGATTAACAGTTGATTGTATGAGGAGATATTCATCCTAGTGGTGAATTAGATCACATATTATATAGATAACATCTAAACCTCAAGATTTTTTGTTAAACTACCCCTTTTATAGTATTTTGGAATATTTTTGTTGGAGTTGTATCATATGATTCATATTTTTTGATTTATAGGAGCGCATGAAATCTTTGATGAAAGAGACCCATGGTTGTTCCTTGATGGGGGAACAAATTTTTCAAAAACCTATAGATCAAGGGTATTGACTAATTTTTCTTGCACTAATAGATACTTCTATATGATGAAGCTAAATATTTTTCCCCAAATCTGTGAAGCAAACCATCCATCCCCCCAATGGATAGTGGTTTTCCCTTGGAATCCATTTTAGGAGTATTGATGGGTGTTTGAGTAAGGATGTTTCCCAATTTTTTATAGTCCTTTATAGAGTGATTCCTATACATTATTGTGTTATTTTTAACATTCATATTTTCTATAAATGTGATGGAAGATTTTTCCCCAAATATTGTTGGTTTAGATTCTAGATTTTTTCAAGAGTTATCCTGCTATCTAGAGAAAACAGATAATTTTTATCTAAATGGTTCATATAACCTACTTTGGATTGTGTAAAAATGTTTCACCTATGAAAATTTACTTATAGCTCGTTATATTTAGGATTTTTTTTCAATGTTAAGTTTAATATCTTTCAAAAAAAATAGTGAAAAAAAAACACAATTCCATTGATTTGGAAGTGCATAAAATCATTTTTAGGATTGAGCATATGAATGAGGCATTTTTTATGATGAGTGATAAGTTTGTGTAGCCCTTGTATCATGTTCATGTATCTTTAGAGCATATACCATTTTGTTTTGATATGATTCAAATTTTATGTAAAACCTATAGAACATGATACCTAGTTATTCTCTAGGATTCATTACAAAATCTCCATGTTGAGTTTGATTAGAGAATTCGACATGGACAAACCATTTCAATGTAATATATATCCATAATGATCTTAATATTATGGAGAATAATTTTATATCATGATATATCATAGGAGATGAACCATTTCAAGGTGTATGTTAGTGTTTCTTCATTTTTTTTTGTTCCTTATAATTGGCAAAAATTTGTGTGAGGAGAGTTTATGGCTATTAAGGTTTGAAAAGATTCATATGAAGCAATTGTATGATTCTGCTAAGGTGATTATTCAGGACATAACTTAATTAATGACTCATATAATGTAGTTTTAATTTAGTCAAGATAGTTTCATGTGTGTGTGTGTGGTTAATGTGTATGTTCCTTCCCTATATGGTTGTACCTGAATTAGCTTAGAGCCTAGACCACTAGATGTAGATTAATTATATGTGTTTATGGGTTGTTTTCTATATAACATAGTTTTAGGAGATTCTCTACTTTAAAATAAATTTTTTACACTCTGATTAGAAAAAATATTTCTAGGTGGTGAGGATATAGTGACCTAGATTTTTTTCTAGCTGTGGCTTAGCTCATTTTGGATTTAGAAGTCCTAAGTCACTAAAATGTGTACAATGGTAATTTCACCATAATAAATGACCTCAAAACGTTTTTATAATTAATCCATTGATCTCAAAACACAATTTTTATTATTTTGATGTATATTAAAAAAAATAACTACTTGAATGTTTTGGAATAATTAAAAAAATTAAACAAATAAATAACAATTTTATTAGCATAAGCATTAATTTCTCCCAAATATGAGCTCAGATGAAAATTCAAATATCATAGTTTTTTTAAAACACGGTGTTTCTTCTAGGTTTTTTATAGACTATTCACCTAGTGGTCAATACACAAAACAATAATTTTTGGGTATTTATTTTAAATCAGTGATATATTAAAATAAAAATATATTAGTATTTTTATTAAAATGGTGATATGGACACATTGTGCCTTAGTGGGAATAATTTGGCTTGGAGGATTCTAGAATCTAATTTTTTGGTATGCCATGGTTATTAGGAAAAGATATAATTATTGTCATTGTGAGTGGTATTTATTATTATATAAATAATTGAATTAATTTTGTATTTTTTATGATATTATGTAAAGAAATTAATTCTATATTATGTTACATTTTTCTTACCCTGTGGGAAAATAAATCCCTCTTAACCCCCTTCTTTTTCATTGGTGTAAGAATCCCTACCTAGGATAATCTCACTCTCTCTATCTCACCCCCCCCCCCACATATCTAAATAATAAATATTGGCTCCTCTTCTTATTTACATTTTTCCAGAGGTTACAAGAATGAAAGTAGTATTTACATGGTGAAAAGATCTACACATTATGAAATCAAAAAATGTAGATCAGAAGGAAATATCTTGGAGTGTTGACTACTTTCCAATGAGGTAGGACATCTTGTTATTTCAACTTTTCCATGTTCTCTTTGAATTTTATCCCCCTATCTAGGAATGAATTTTCTAAATTCTTCTTTATGTAATCATGGAAATGGAATTTAATAATTTGATAATATAATATATGGTAATCAATCAGTTTTGGTATAAATGTTTTATAATTTAAAAAATGATTATTCTTATATTTTTTAGTTTATTTATTTAATAAATAATTTAACTTGGAATAAGAAATAATTACCATGGAAAATTTTTCCTTGAAAATAATATTTAATGGTAATTTTATTCGAGAAATGTTATTAATAAAAAATTCATTGTAATTTTTTTAGAAAAGATGGATATTTATTTTAAATATTTCCTTCGACAAAGATTTTGTATAATTAAATAAAATTAATCTCTTTTTAAATTCATTATCATAAAAATAATTTTTTAAATATCTTTAATGAATTAAAGGTGGTATTGATTTTATTATTTAAGATTAATAGTATTTAGAAAATATGTTATGATTATTTAAAAGTAATTTTATATATTCTCTCCAAATTAATTTAACTTCTAAAATTAAATTCATTATAATGTAAAGATTTAAATATTTACGATAAATTTTGTTATGAAAAAAATGGATGGGTTTTTATGAATAGTTATTGAATATTTATAGGAAAAAATTTCAATTGGGTTATAAAAATTGGATTATTTTTATATTTTGTAAAGAGTTGATATTAAAATTAAGTTATTAAATTTTGATAATTTCGGATTTATTAATTAATTATTAATTAATTAATTCATGTGAATAATATGGGGATGAAGCATCTATATAAATCAAGGATTTCACATTGAGAATTTAACATGGATTATTTTTCTAACCCATTTATTTAGGTTGGTGAATATTTATCCATTATTGGTAAATTAGTTTTTTATTAATAAGATTATTATATTTAATCACTATATGAACCTCTGTTTTATAATTTAATAATAAGATTATTTTCCTCCTTATGTTCTTTGTTCCTTTTTGAATAAATTCACAAACGTATTTTAGGTTGGTTTGATATGCCACCGGCCACCAAACTCGACAATCATTGCCTCTATACTTAAATGATGACTCGTTTACATTTTAATGCACGACAATGATTAATGAATTTCATTTCAAACCCATACTAGGTTGTGAAGGCTCTGGGTTTGTCCCATAGTGGTTTCATAAAAGATAATAAAGGCAATAGTGGTGCTTTCATCATGAAAATGAAGATTCTAGAATTCTATATTTTCTATAAATACATGGAATGTAGTCTCTAGTCACACACTATATTGTTTTCCAGTTATTATTTCTATTTTTTATTTAATATGAAATGACTTGTAACATGATCAAAACTCTCCCCATGTAACTTATACTCTATAGTTATAGGTTGAGATGATATTTTATGGAACACAAGTCATGTGACTTAAAAGTCACACACCTTGTATCGTGAGGTCAAGTAGCTCAATATGTGATATGATTATATTCTATATCACTATGTTTCACCCATATTTTGTGTTCCATGGCACAAACATAGTGTGCTTCTTGAAATGTGTCTTGACATGTATAAGATTTATATACCTTGTTTTTATGTAGTCCTAAAAACTATCTACCATACATAGAATTCGTGTATATATGGTGAGGCTGGTCAATGTTTATCCATAATACATATCATCCACCATGAGTTCCCACACACACCATGCACTCTATATAAACTAATATATATATATATATATCAAGTTCACATGGATTAAGAAGAGGCAGTACATGATTATCTTTTCCAAAGTGACCTACATGTCGTATACCATATATGAACACACTGTATACTAAGAAGTTTTATTATTATTCATATATTTACACATCGGTTTAAATTTTAGATGTAATAGTAATTTGGTCAGAGTTATTTTCCTCATAGTATATTGTTGTTTATATAAAATCTTCCTATGTGTTTTACATTATAAGAGTTTAAGTAGTTATATCTCATAGCTTCATAATAACGATTACATGGGTGGGTGGATTATTAAAGAAACCAAAGGGTCAGTAACCCTCGTCGAATACATCAATTTCTATGACATGGTCCATCTCTCTCTCTATATATATATATATTTATATATTTGAGTGGGTGATCCTCTCGATTGAAGTGTATTCCAGTGCGGTATGGTTCCTCCACTCATAGAGTTGGTAACAATGTCAAACAGTATACATTGCACATGGTAGGGAATGATTCCTTCATTCATGGGGTTATAAACACTCTTCGCTGATGTGCATTACATGCGTTTGGTTATCGGTTATCCATGGGGGTTGATATCCCTCCCATCCAAGGTGTCCTTCAACTAATCATGAGTCCCTAATTTCTACTACCACTAATTAATGTTGTATGGGTAATAGGTGTGAGTTATTTTGGGTGCACTAGTTTTTTTAGTTTCACATATACTCTAGATTTATTTCCATTGTTTTACATCTGTAGAGATGAGATTTGGAATTCGGTCTACTTTTAAATGATAAGGAGTAGTCTCACTTATTTATTTTGGGGTTCTCACACATATATTTTGTTTTACTATTTTTTGATGAAGTGAATTATTCAATGTTATTCATTATTCTCAACACATGAGCAAGTAACAGATGAATTCCAATGGTTTAAGGATTTTTCAAACAACCCTTGATCACCAATAAGGTTTTACTTATAACTAGGTTATAGATATGGTACACTTCAGGTCTAACGATGAACTAAAAATCCTTGGATACTTTTACAATGCGGTTCAATATTGATTTTATCTAGGATATGGTGATATGAGACTTCTATATATTCCAATGTTCTTTTCCTAACACTCTTATCTAGGTTTCTTTTTTTTATTCTCTTATACTGAGGGGTGGGGGTTATAATATGATAGGTCATTTTAATTTTTTATTTTATGGTGTCATAATAGATATATTAATACTCACTCATGAATGGGCCTTGTTCCCACACATGTTGTACATATAGAGAATATTCATGGTTAAAATATTTCTTTAGTTATCATGGAGTTGTATCTCTTTACATGAATTTGGTACATGTTGGAAGATGATGGTCTTCATCAGTGACATTCATTGTTCCCCAATCCTCCCCAAGATTTCTTACTACATGCTGGTGCATGGTAGTTCTTCTATGGATTCTCTAAAGTGAATATATGGCATTCCTTTTATATATATATATATATATATATATATATATATATATATATATCATTTGTACATTATAGTTTTTTTATATGTAGTGATCATCTATTATAGTTTCTATATGGTGTAGTGTCCTATAAATATTATTTATGAATCCATTTTTATATAGTTCCATTATTAATTTTTCTTTATTTTATTTGATGATTTTTCATTTTTTTATATTTCATATATGTTTTTAGTTGATATAATATTATGCCTCCCATATTTTATTATGCATTCCATGTTCTAGTCATTACTCCCTACCTTATAATGGAGAGTATGGAGTAGTGCACATGGCTCTATACTAGTCATGTTATGATCATGTTGGGTTGGGTCATGTCAATAATAAAATTTCAATTTCAATGTATCATACTAAATTGAACGAATAATTAAAATTGAAAACATACGGAAAAAATATCAAATTTGAATAATTTGAAAATACGTGTAAAAAGTATTTGTTTTCTATATAAAAAATATATTTTCTAGAACCCAATTAGATATTTTATGAATTGGTCTAATTTCAGTGTAGGTTATTTGAATATCAATTGAGTAATATTTTATTATACTAATGAAATTATTTTGAGGAAATTCTTGAATAATAGATAATTCAATTTTTAAAACATCAATATACTGATCAGCATGAAATATATCGATGAATGAGATATGTGAGGAAAAAATAAATACATGAAACATTATAAAGTTCTAGTTTCCTGAAAAAACAAGGAGGGAAAAAAATCCAGACTGTTCAAGGACCACATACATTAAATTTTTTTCAAACATGGTTTACTTAAAAAAAATGGATCACAAGTGTCACATTTATAATTTTAGCAACTACTAATGTATAAAATTTATAAAAATAAAAACAATTAAAATAAACACATTAATATAATGTTAATTTGAAACAAAATAAAAATAAACATGGACTACATATACCATTATCCTGAATGGCCTGAAATCCTTCATTTTTATTGATTTTTGATAACCCCCTTCTAAGGGATGAGGGGGAACCCTTACATGGCCCGTAGGCTTAGAGATTACATGCCCTATAGGCTTAACAGATTATATAACCTGAAGGTCTTAGAAAATTCAACCAGAATATCTACAAGGAACTGCCCCTCCCCAGTATCTGCATCCTAATAGTAGCTCTCTACATTTTCATGACTGTATGGCTAGGATTCCCGTGAAAGCACAAGCTGGTACTGATCTCATAGCCATACCCTCTCATTCTGACAATCCATTTGGCTCTACTCTGGTGAGTGCACCTACTCTGAATCCTCTTCTGGGGCTGCTCCTTTTTTGTAGTGTGTCTGGGGCCTGCATTCATGTGGCTCGAAGACCTTTGGGTGTCCCTAAGGCCTTAAAGTGGCCCGAAGGCCTTTAGAATCAACTGGCCTGAAGGCCTTGGGTGGCCCGAAATCCTTGCAGGACCCGAGGACCAAACCAGTGGCCCGAAGGCCCAGATGGATGAATAGTTCTGGCTATTACAGTACCGAACAGTGCCTGCTATAGTACTTCTATAGTAACCTGGAAATATGCCTCTACCCGGATTTGATCTCGGGTCTCTTGGATGCACCTAGCGAGTCCTCACCAACTTGGATTAGGATCATGTGCACTACATATACCATTACTTTTCAACATTTTTGAAATATTTTATGACACTATAATCAAAAGTAAGAATAATTTCTACTCACTTACTCTTATCCTTTTTTGATTGAATCCCCCCCCCCCCACATCTTATCAAGAGATACTTGAAAATATCCTAGTGAATTATCATACAGTGATGATTGAAATGAAAAATATTGATAAAAAAATGAAATAATATATAAATAATGATTTATTTCTTTTTTCAGGTAAGTAAAAAACTAAAAAAGTAATCAAACTACAAAAAAAATATTCCAAATAAAGGAACTTTCCCTATGAATATATTGAGTGGAAACATGGACCTCATCCATGATTAACCAAGGGTATAAAAAATTATATTACTAACTACTATGTTTAAAGGGAAAAAATATTGATATTGGTATTTAAATTTGGTTTATCTCTCCATGGATCTAGAATAATTTTTATACTATACTTCCCTAGAGTAGAGAAACATACTAAGAAAACCTGAAGAAGAAGATTTATCACCCTTGAAAATAAGATACCTGAGAAATATCAATTACATGAAAGGAAAACATATTGAGAATCCAATCACCTACTATTTGAGGAATAAATTGCTAGAAGGGAACTACTTTTATGTCGAAGGAAAAAATATAGCCTATGGAAAAATATTTAAATAATATTAATAGAAGAAGATAACCAGGGGAGATAACTCTGGAAAAGAGATCAATCATTGATGATCTCAGGGAGGAAAAAAGAGAAGTGGAATAGAAATAGATTGCTCTAATAGAATAAATTGAAGTAGTATGGGAACACCTATGTGGTTTGAGAAGAAACCCAAGGCACCACCATTTGAGGAAGAAACTCATAAGGTGAATAACTACCATTATATGGTGAATGGATGCATAGGAATTAGATATCTAAGGTAAAATTCTCAGGAAAGGAACTAATTTCAAGTTAAGGGGGGAGTGATCATCATAGGAACTATAATAAAAAACCTAATATTGAATAAAATTTCCAAATGAGACATCAGTGGAAGATCGATTAGTCGTCAATTATTTCCTATGGGAAAATAGAAGACCTATAAATGAGAGGAGTAGTGGTAGATAACCACCAGAAGATAGCTTCAAAAAAAAGTTTAGTGATAGAGGATTACAATTCTAATGTTGTTGGATAATAAAACTAAGTCATGATGCTCCTAAGAGTATGGTGGGAAATGAAGTGGGGAACGGTATAAAATACAGGTAAGTAATTGTAGGTAAAATATGGATGGAGAGAGAGACATGTAATATATAGGATTTACCAAAAGAAAATAATTATATATTTATAAAAATTTATAAAAAAATAAAATTACACATACACATTTGAAGAAAACAAAAACAAAAACAGAAAACAATTTATTGATGAAGACACAAATCAAAAAACTGAATTCTTCAAAAAAATTATAAATAATGTTTTTTAAGAAGGTATATTTTCTGAAAAAATTGGAAATTAGGTGTTGGGTATAAAAAATATTTTTTTCATTTTTTTAAAACAAAATTACAAGAAGAAAATTTGGACAGGACCATTCTTTTTTCCGTGATCTGTATTAACAATGATTATAGGGTCCTATTAGAAAAATTAATGTTAACCATGGTTATAAGATTTATATAATTATCTTATGGATATGTTTAATTTTGGTTGTGGCTATAGGGTGGACATAAAACCATGTTCACAGTCGATATTTGGTATAAGACCATAATAGCCACAATTAAATCCAATCATAGTCATGGGTTTCATTTTTTTAAATATATAATAATGATTATTATTATTATTATTATTATTATTATTATTATTATTATTATTGTTAGTATAGTTATTAGTAATTAATAATTACTAAAATATTTAAGAATTAATTAATTACTAAATTCAAAAAAATGATTAATTAATTAATTTATTTATTTATAAATATTATTAAATTATTATTTTTTAATGAGAAATTATTTATTAAAATTAAATTATTTATTAAATATTAATTATCAATTTAGAATTAAAATATAAGACTATTTAATTTAAAAGTATTTATTAATTATTATTTAGCAATTCTGATTTTCTATCAATTTATATTTAATTTATTATTAATTATTATTTAATATTTAGTATTTATTAAAAATTAATTACCGATAATAATTATTCATTATTATGAAATTATAATTTATTTTTCATTAAAATTTAATTAACAAATATTCATTAATTAATATAAATAATTTATAATTAATAAATAATTATTAATTATTAATTATTAATTATTAATTTAAAAAAATTATATTATATAGTAATAATTGATAATTGATCAATCAAAATTAAATATTAATAATTCATTAATAATAATATATTACTATTATATAATTATTCATTAGTATTTATTAATCATTAATTAGGAAAAATAGTTATTAATTATTCTGTATTTATAAATTATAATTAATTAATAATGAAAACAAGAAACAACCTGGTTGGTTGTGAATTTCTCTTTGCATAGAAGCAGTTGGGGTCCAAACCCCAATCACCACACCTTGATCACTTCCATTTAAATGGGGGTAGTGATTTGTTTCTTGGGTTGGGAGTATGTAGATATAAAACACAGGAGGGTAGGCCATGACATGTGGTGACCATGATGCAAGAGGTGATCTGTTGAGTGCTACGATGCAAGAGAGTGGGTCATGGTGCAAAGGAGGCATGACTTGAAAGGCATTATAGTGAAGGAGGTGTGACATCTGGGTGATACGGTGCAAAGGGGTGGGCCATGATGAATAGGGAATGACTTGTATGGAGTTACTGTAACATCCCCACCCCGGTTTACTAAGAACAGTTACCGAAATTGTTCACCTCGGGGACTCAGGTTCATCTCCCAATATGCTAGAGTATTCCAAGTAATTATAGAGGTTCATGGTTGTATCGTTGGTAGAATATATCCCCAAATCATTATGCATAGTAAAAGGAAAATAATCCAAATATCAACATCACAATAAGAAACATCCATTAGAGTATGCAAAAAAATAAATATATCTATCAATAAAAAAATGACTGTGGAAGAATAAAAATAGTCATATAGACTCAATGACTTCCCATTGGGCTAAAAACAAGTAATAAATGAGTAAAATAGTGAATTACATGATGGATCCACTATATCCTCAATACTTTCCTCAATCCCAGGCTCAAATCTCTTCTGATTTTTCCCACTCGATCATTTAACTCTAGACCTTTTCCAAACATGATCCTGCAACTATTGTAGTCTACTCAGGTATAGATGTTTTGCAACTACCTAATAAGGGTGTGAGTACAACTTAGTATAGAACCACCAACATGGTCTCATACATAACCATAAAATGTTTTCTATAAATTTCTTATACTAAAATTTAATAAATAATGTGTAGAAGCATAAATAAATAACCGTTATCGATCCTCAGGTCATGAAAAACACTTAGGATAGAACCAAAACTACTTAATCCAGTGTTGGGGTGTCTCTGTTCATGTCATAAAGTCATTTATATCAACAACCTACCCAAATTTTAATTCCTTGGAGAAAGAAATATGAAATCTAGTGCGTAATAGGTATAAATGCATTCCTACATATTCTAGAAAATCTCTTGGCTTTAGGATCTATGGTTGATTCCTAGTTGTTTTATGAAATCAAGTGTGTGAGTATTAGGATCAAATAGTCGATGACCAAGTGTCTAGAGAAGTCTCATATATTATGTCTCATGTATGATTCCTATGATTCAAAGGAAATCAAGTTCATGTGAATATATAGCTCAATATCCAATTCCCTATCATATAGGGAAATCAGTTATCAGATATACTTCTAATTCCCAAGTGTTGAAGGAAATCTATTGCGTTTGATTATTAGGTTCAATAGACAATTTACTAGCATTTGGGGAAATTAAGTATCAGGAATACCAAAGATTCCTAAAAATCTTAGGAAAGAAAACATACATGTATGTTAGGATCAACAGTCTATTCCTATAATCCTAGGAAATCAAGTGTCATAGGGTTTCCGACTAACTCATAGGCTTCATATGCAATCATGTTCATGAGTATCCATCTCAACATTTGATTTCCTTACATCCACGGAATCCGATATCTTAGGCCTCATGTCCAATTCCTATGAATCTTGGGAAATCATGTGTATGTATATCAGGAATAGCATCTTTATTGAATTTCACATTTGGAATTCATGATACCTTTAGATCAAAGGCTAATTTATAGTAAATAATCATAGTCAATCCCATAAGAAGTTTCAACCACTGATTCATTCTATATGATGATACCCACAATCTTCTCAAACCATTCCTATAAATACTCTCTCTATGGTCAATATATCAGTCAATATCCCAATAGGGTTCTCTAGGTCTCATTGATGCCCCCTAAACTCCAAGGCATGTCTCATGAGGGAGATGGACTCAAGGCCATACCCTTTCCAATTCATCTCTTAGTCAGCCCTCTCACTCAACCTATCCACCAAATTCTAGACTAGGTGTACCCACCTAGGTACTTGCATCACAACGGGGGAGAAACACTCTCTTCATGGTCATCCTGCCCATCATAAGTTACTAAGGCATCTCAAGGTTCCCATATGGTCAACCCTAGGCCATCCATATCAACTTTTCACTAAACACTATAAATTATTTTATAGGGATCCTATAAAATTGTCATTATATTACATTATATTAATTCAATTTATTTAACACCCCTAAGGGTTCATACATGTCAAGTCACACCATTTAATCAAGGGATTAGCCATTAACGACCAAGGAAATAAAGCCAGTGCCCAAGGACCCATTTTTTACTTTACACTGTATTCAGTTCATCCATTGTATTATATTTAAAATAAAATAATTTATTTGATAGTGGTATTCACCCTCAGTGGTGAGAAAAAATACTGTATTCCATAAAAATAAATAAATTATCATATGGTATGTACATGGGACCACCTACCTCAACTGAATTCATTTCCCCTATTAAGTGAAACCAATGAATCTCATCTAAACTATTCCAAAATCATTAAGCCACCTCCAATAACTGTGAATCCCTAACCCATTACAAATCATCCACCTTAATTAATTATAATTAATTTATAATTAATTAACAATTTACAATTATATTTCTAGATTAATAAAATTAGGAATAAAACCAAAAATCTCACTACATACTCTAGTCACACAAAAACCACAATAGAACACACACATATGGTCCGAGGAACATTCCCAATAGAATATCATGTAAAATTACTTATGTAAAACAATTATTAAATCCTAAAAAAATTGAATTTAACCTAAAACCCATTGAAAAGTCACAATAGTGACATACCATATTAAAATGATGTGTGAATGAGAGTGAACATCATCTTGAGATGTCTTCTCACTGGTATGTATAATATCCCCATAAAAATGGAATATTTCACCATGATTAGATGTAATTGGAATTAAAATCCTAAACCACAGAAATCAAAAACATTGTAAATAAGAGAAAACAAATTAAATGGAAGGGGAGGAGGAACTCACCCGAAACCACTAAAAATCCCAAACAAATCCCAAACAAATCCTAAGATCAAGGAAAACCAAGAGAGGATGTCGAGGAGGGTCTGAGAAAAAATGACACCTCCTAACTCCCATGTTCTCTTAAAATTATGGGGGACATCCCAGGAAGAATTTGGATTTACCTTTGACTTGAAAAACACCCCCAACACACTACCATGGCATGAACAAAGTGTTCACGCCCAAGAATTTTGGGTAGTGAAACATACTCATTATCCATCCATTATTCACACCCTGAAAACAACCCCTAAAATTATAACAACCCAATATTTTATATGTATTTCCCTTGAAATAAATTTTCATATATTCGATGGATCTCCTTACACACAACCCTGATCCTTGTGAACTGGGACATAGTAAACTGTTATAACCACACCGTTAATTAGGTATTAAGGAATATTATTAAGAACTTAATAGAAAATATGTATAAATATTTTTAATAATTTAAGTTTACTAATTAATTCATAATGAATACATACTCAGTTTTTTGTAAATTTACTTCGAAAATATGTTTTCTTAAAAAATGGATTTTATTTCAATTTTAGATGATAAATTTATAATTAAATTATATCATTTTTAGAAATTTTATTTTTTAAAATGAATATAATTTTTGGAATCATCATGTAAATTTTATCTTATGATTAATTTTTAGTATTTTTCTAAAACAATATTTTTCAATGAATAGTGAAAAATATCACTTTTTGTAAAAAAAAGTCATACACTTTAAAGTAAACTTCCTATTTATAAATAGTTATCAATTAAATTTAAGTATAATTTAATTATTAATAATCTAATTGATTACATATGAATAATAATTATACATAATTTTGATACAATTTCATTTTTGGGCTTAAAAACCCATTTATCTAAAAACTGCATTTATGCATGTAATGTGTTTTTATCTTAATAAATTAATTTAATATATATTTATTAATTTTTTAAATAAATTTTAAGATTATATATTAATTAAAATATTGTAACATTCATGTTTTTCGTTTTTACAATGAAATTAATGTATCTAAATTCTGTTTTATGCTTAAATATTCATTTTTCAAAAATGGGTTTTTATTGCAGGTTGTGTCATTATTTAAAATTAAATTTATGCACATAGATAAATTGAATAAAGTAAAATTGATTTCATATTTTTAATAATTATTATTATAATATAATTATATCAACTTAATTTTTGTTCACAGTGAATTGTAAAAACAGTAAAAAAAATTCACAGTAATGGTTAAAGTGTGTTTACCCAAAGTTAAATGAATAGATAAGTTTAGTATTTCCACCAATAGATTTTTAATTATTATTAGATGAAGATATTTAAACATTAATTTATAATAATGTTCAAAACTTTCCATTTTTATCCAGTTTCTATTTAATGTGACCCTATATTATTGAAATATTTTAAGAAATTCCTTGTGTGTCCCTCCCCTCACTTATAAAGGAAACCACTTTGCCTCCCTTATTCACACCATTTGAGAGTATATATTAGAAAATACCTACTCAAACCATTCCTATTATCATTAATTTAATCTTAGAACTTATGGTCTTCTCCTAAGACCAGCCCTTCAGGGATTAAGATGTAAGACAAAGGAGGTCTCTCAAATAAGAGGTATAGATCATAACTAAAGCCTTTTGAGTTTATTTCTTATTATAATCACTATAAAAATAATATATCCATAAAATAAGGTTTAAATAATAAATATAATTATATTTTATTGTAGTAATTTAATAACCATTTTCCCCCTCTTCACAATTAAATGGGAGATGAATGTCTTACTCGTGTGTATGTGTAAACTACTGCCTCCGCATAGCAATGTGATTCATTTTCCACTACCATCATTCATGGTTGGTTATTAAGATATATTTAATATTTATATATGATATTTATGTTATAATTACTATTATGTAATGATGAATTAATCTTTACCTTTATTTTGTTCCTTCCTTCAGAAAATGGAAACATCACCCAAGTGTACATATGGACTACCGTCTCTATGTAGTCATACAGTTCATTTTTCATCACTAATTTATATGAATTATTGTAATATGTATATAATAAATATATATATAACACTCGTATCATAATTAAAATTATTTATATTAATGTACCATGATTGAACATCATGGGCCATAACAGCCGAACAAAAACATACATGAAAAGCGAAGCAGTTGACACTCAAAATGTTGATTATAATAAAAGATTTTTAATGAACGGGTGATAAAATGTTATAAGTAAACCATGAATGGTATTGTAGATATCATTATGGTTTTTTTGATATAATAATAATAAAATTTAAATCTATTATATATGAGGTTAGAGTTCTTTTGAAGGAATATGTACTTGAGGTAAAGGTCTTATGTTACAATCTTATTTTTACTAGGATTTTTTAAAAATTTTCCAATGATGAAATTGTATGATATATATCTCCAAAATATTTTTTATTTTATTCTCATATTATTATTTAAATATATTTCATGCTTTCATTTCATTTTTATCTATTTAATTACTTAAGATATTGAAAGAGCGTTTTTAAGAAAAATCAACCTTGTTTTTTCCATCAGCTGATAATCTTTTCATCCAAGTCCATATTTTCATTAAATTCTATTCGTGAATGTTTTTAATATTATAAAAATATTTAATTTTTAATTATATTTTATTTTCCTTATCACGTATAAAAATGAAACTTCTTATTATTTTCCAAATGTGGTACTTTTTACTATTTATAGAAAATGTAAAAGGAATATTTATTTTAACATGCACTGCATGAACATATTTCCCTAAAATAATGAGTTCTTTTCTTCATTAACTAATAATTCATAAGGTTCCTTTTTATTTACAAAGAAAATTTTTTCCTTAATATTTTTTAAATTTTTAGATTCTAAATAATTTATTTTCTAATAAAAGGGTATTTTTCTCAAAAAATGTTCTAGTGATATTTTAAAGGTATTTTATCTATAACAACATCCTTTGAGGTTTCTTTTTATTTACTAGGGAAATTATTCAATATTACCATATTTATTTTATGATTATGATGATGATATTTTTATGACACCTATATCCTTTCCATGTTTTGTGACTTGATGATAAGATGAATGTTTTATGATATTATGGAACACAAATGTATGGTTTTCAATATGAGACGAGTGGGTCCCAAATTATATAGCTCTCTAATGCATCGGGAAAAGAGGGATAACTCATGAGATAATAAGGACTAGAATGGGGAGTGAAAATAGTTCATTAAAGTACTTTTTCCAATAATATAGTCTTGGGACTGAACCTTATCTATGAAATGATAGAATGGAGAGTGAACCCAATACACTATGATAGTCTTGGTGGTGATCATTGACAAATTAAATAATTTTCTATGCTTATGTGTAAGCCCCAACCTTATATCATATGATTATGATATGTATTCATGGTTTCTTATTGATTATTGGTGATTTTACATACTTATGTATTATTTATTATGCCTTTTTATTGATATAAATTTATGTCATGTTCCATGATTATGATCTATGAATTGAAGGGTATGATTTTATAATGTAATGATCATGTTCCCATTCCCTTATGCTTATCATAATTTCAATTATAATTATTTATTAGTATATCTTATATTTACCCTTACTAAGAATCTAACCTCACCCTTTCTTATGTTTCCCTTCACCCAAGTCATGGAGAATTTTTTTCATTATGTTATTTCTAATAAGGGTGTTGGTCATGAAAAACTTAATGGGAAATGATGAAGCTCATTAATGTACTAGTTGTTTATGTATCCATATTTCCAAAGACATTAAAACATTCAAGTTTTGGAATGGATCTTATTGATATGTAATGGATATTTCCACTAATAAAGTGCATTATTTTTTATAAAATTTATGGGTCTCTATAGAAATCCTTTAATTTTGTGAATTCCCATCCACATCATGAATGGTATTCTGCTACTATTTTCATCAGCCCGACCTCTTTATCCCTTATCTAACATCCAGACAAAAAGACTCTAGGTTCCTATTTAATCTCAAACCATGTACAAAAAAAAATTATTCAATATGTATTAACTCTTTAAATAACATTCCATGTCTCATTTATATAAACAAATCATCCACCTAAACAAAGATTAATATTCCTTCTTAATTTCATAACCCATCCGGACATGCAATATTAGAATCTCCGCACCATATAATTTTTTGTTCCTGAGAAGTCTCCTAA
Organism: Viscum album; assembly: GCA_963277665.1. Taxonomy (NCBI): domain Eukaryota; kingdom Viridiplantae; phylum Streptophyta; class Magnoliopsida; order Santalales; family Viscaceae; genus Viscum; species Viscum album. Next base: position 1,938,821,713 of record OY728140.1, on the reverse strand, counting down.
AAAATATATCAATAAAACCAACCTAGTAAGTTTATTTATCAATGATTAATTCCCAATGTTCTACATTGGAATACATAAAAAGATTCTATTGTGAGTCTCTAAACAATAAGTGAAATAACAATAAAAAATTGAGTCAATTTTCATCACCATCACCAAAATATTGATACAGTTCTCCACAAAACAAGTTTATTTTTAGACACCATGGTTTCATCAATCATATCCTCATGGGATCATGGTGCTCCCTATTATAATTTTCTTCTCATTACATATAATTCTGATCCACAATGCTCTACTTCAACATAAACACATACTAAAACTTGTTCATAGTGGTCCATAAAACTGCTTAATATAGTTCCCATGTCACCACATCCAACCTCATGTAAAATATAGGTTGAACTATGGTAATACCTATATTTTATGATTCTAAACCAATATAAACAAGCATCCATTTCCCATTAATAGGTCATGAACATGTTAACCATCCTTGAAAGGTCCTGAATAAACCTCACAATACACTCATATTCCATATATGATTCGCCACAAACAATGATTCCATATTTCCATTATTCCCAAGTAATATCATCCAAAAATAACACCACCACCATACATTTTCATATTATTCACACAATGAATAATATGATGAATTGAGTTCACCCTTAAAACATGTGAAATATTGGGGATCTCCCCTACAAACATGTGATGAATCATGATTCACCACCTGAATCACATCATGAACCACAATTCACCTCATGATCCACCTTCGAATCTTTAGGAAACACTCTCAATTCTAATTATAACACACAAAATATTCCAATATCTCATCAAAATATCAAATTGGGTATTTACACAAGATTGGATAAATCAAATTTACAACCCACCAATGTCCTACTAAGGCCTTAACCATCCAAAAAACGATCATATCACAACCATAACCCCACAATAATAATTTGTATGTCTATGGATCACACTCCATACATTACTATACATAATGAATGGATGTTAATATCATTATCATACCTATGAAAAACATATAATATCAATTTCCTATCATTCCTAACTCATAAAAACATCATCCTATATACCCTCTGAATATCCAATCATAACAAGGGTCATTCCCTCAAAAGTAAAATAGTGTTATCCCCACTATATTTTTTACCTTATACCACTCCTTAATCTCCATCTTAAGAGGTTCCATCATCAAAATAATGTCGCTCCTCTAGATATTTGCTCATCCATTATCAACCTATGAAATTATGCCACCCTAATGATACATGTCAAGTCCCACACTTAAGTCAACTATTATATGAAACTAGGTTCAACTCCAACATTTCCTCTACCATGGAGGGACATTTCTCACTTCTATAAAAACACTAGGCAACCAATCTAAAAATAATATCATTTATTTCTTTGAAAATTAGCTCATGCATGGATTCTCACTAATCCATATCAAATCAAGAGGACAACACGTAATGAGATCGTTCTTTTTTATTTCATAAAAACCAATGGGTGTAAACTATAGTAAAATACAATCACAATCCAACACAAAATCCTCTAAGTATCACATAATCAAAACTATACTCATGAGACAAGTTAAATTATGATCCACGACTCCATTCATGTCAACCTAACAAAACAAAGTACCTTTTTTCTCTTTTCCAACAAGCCCAACATCCATCACATGTCAAGGAAAATCGCACAATAACCTGTTAACCAGCATTATTCCAAAACTACAATATTTCATCTAGGATCTGAACATGAAGCTAGAAGTTCATCAAAAATAATCATGGTTGGGTATCCTACTAGATTTTTCCTCTAAAACCAACCTTGATACCAAATCACTATAACTCAGAGTTACATCCTCTTTAAAACCCATGGAATAATCATACCTTGTCAATATATGGAATCACCTCATGTACACTGATCAAAGGGAAGGCACATCCCATACCTTTCACATTTATGATACCAAAGGCATCACCATGCCCATATCTCATATCTAACAGCACCTGACATGCACTGATCACATAATTGAATTGCATACTTAAGCTTCCATTGTCTATGGGAACTCACAAGCCCAAGTCATACTCTCTCATGGGTTATGTAAGGACATAATGATAAAACCAACAACGTTTTATTATACTAATTTGAGAATTAAATTTAAAGAATAAATAATTCCATAATAATTGAATATTTTATAATGGGAAAATATAAAATAATTTAAAAATAATAGGAAAATTTGGATATATTGGATCCCCCTGAATAATTTCACTCATGAAAAACATGGTAGAAATGAAGAAGTATATTAGAAGTGAAATATGAATTTTGAAAATCAAAAATATATTTATAACCTTGATGGAAAATTTAATTTAATGAAGAAAGAATAAAATATGATTTAGTTATATAAATTTTAGATCTCATAAAACCATTACAAATCTGGTTTTTGGAATAGTAATCTGACCGTTAGGAATAAAATATGGTCATTTGGAATAGTAATTTAACAGTTATAATGGTATCTTCACTTATAGAAGTGTAAAACAAAATCTATGTATATTATAAAATCAAATATGATATATCTATACCATGGTATGAATAAATAAGTGTTTTAAAAATAATAAATTAACAATTTTTATTTTTGTAAAACATAATTATTTTAATTACATAAGTATTATAAATATGATGATTTAAAAAAAATATTATTTTCAAAAAATGGATTCATAAATTGTTATCAAGTTATATAATAATTATGAGATAATTTTATGTGACCATAAATAATTTTTTAAAGGGTCTTAAAATTGATCCTAATATTAAAATTGATATTTTTAAAATAAATGTGGATTTTATTTAAAAATTATATTTCACATATTCATAAAATTATATTTAAAAAATGGATTTCATTTTTATAATCCATATGTCAAAAAATAGTTAGGGTAAAAAAATTTATTTTTAAAAAATAGATAGCTTTTATGAATAATGAAGTACGGTATTTAACATTATAAGTTAAATGCATCAATTTAGAGTCATGTATGATATAAGAACCCATTATCTCAAAATCACATGAAATAATTGTTTCATATGGTCACAATAATCAGTAATATTGGTAGTATTGATCAAAAATTATAAACTAATGAATATAATATTCAAAATACCACTCTCATTGCCTTATAAATAGCATCGTTCAGCACCCCTTATCCTCAAAAATTATAGGCCTTTTAGTTTGAAAATTTTCAAAAATAAATCCTTAAAAATAGTCTCCCTCATGTCCTAGTTCTTCTAGTATCACCAAGACCCGTTTTATGTATACTTAAGGGGTAGCTAAGGGGAGATATCCAATGTAAGTGGTAAGATTATTGACTAATCTCATTCAGTTTTATTTTTCTTCTACCACACCCATATGATCCATATAAACATAAAAATTGTAACATTAGTATCCTATATATACTGATATACTATTATTATGGTTCCATATTCATCTTTCACCCTCCCTTATTTCATTTCTAATAGGAAAATTTTATTTATAATGTAGTTTGTTCAACACCTCCATGAACAACGTACTTAGTTTTTCTTTATCATCTTTAATGTTGGTCATAAAAATATTATTATTGATAAATAAGATAATAATAAGTACAGTATAACTTATTTCATTTACTAGAATAAATATATATAAATAATATTAAATAATATTAATCAAGTTTGTGATGGTCGGTAAAACCACCTAAATGAACTACCCGCATAACATTAACATTTTTACTAAGTGAATCATCCTTATTTCAGAACAAAAAAGGATATAAGGGACCATTATAAAATTTAATTACATATGATTTCATTTCAATTATTTTTTTTTATTCCTATTTCACAAGAAAATCCATCATTATACACAAGTGATCCAACCAAGGAACTATGAAACAAACACTCTAATAAAAGTGATATTAAACATTATATCTCATTGGAATGGTTATAAATGAACATAATAAAATTAAAATAAAAAATATATATATAAAAGGTTCATAATTAATTAATTAATTAATTTGATTATCCATTACATTAAGTGCAATTTTAAAATTATTCTGCAATAGAAGGTAAGAGATCTCTCTGAACCACCCTTTTTCCTTTAGTAATGACCATTATATATCTAAATCACTTTCTCTATCTATTTGATGTTATGAAATGATTATAAATTTTATATACATATATGTATATAACATATATTTCTAGCTTATTATCCCTTCCTTTTATGGTGTAATACATTCCTTAAGTCCATTTATCAAATTCATTATGTTTATGCCTTATGACTGATTCCCTTTTGTGTAACACATAAACATGTACATGTTATGATGGGTGTTCTAAAATATAACTTTAATGAATTGGGATTTTTTTTGGTGATTAGATAATATTTATGGGATTATGGAGTAAATCTAATCCATTATGGGATAATTTCTACCATGATATATTGTATTGTTAGTTTGACTTCAGTTATTCTTATATCAAATTTTATTACTACCACTTTCTTATTTTTCCATGATTTATTATACCGTGTTCTTTAAATGAATATATCATGTGGTTATTTATGATTTGCCTATTTTAGAATATCCTTTTACATTTTTTGAGTCAAATTTAATTCTTTGTTATCATGTATATTCCTTTAAACAGTTTTATAGATCACCCCATTTTTTAATATATTCTCCTGATTATCTTATGTAGTTTTACGAGCTCATTATGGAGTTTAAAATCAATATGTTATGTCTTAGTTTATTTTTTATGTGTTATAAACATAGTATTCCCAAGATTCTTGGCCTAACAATATTTGGGTTGTGTTTTTTGGATGTTTATTTTAAAAAAACATGTAATACTATATTTCAATGTCTTGGGTTACTATAATTGGTATCAAAGAAAGGTCTAGTTATTTTTGGGGATGAGGAGTAGAATAATTTAGTAATGACACTAGAGATAATTCCAAGTATAAGAAAATATATTGAAATTTTTGTGAAGTATATAGAAAGTGGTTTCCAATAAATTGAATATTTGCATAAATACTATAGGTGGATGTTTCTTAGGCACAGTTGTACCTAGGGGTAATTACCCCCAAAAGGGTAAATTGGGTATTAACTTGATCATCACTTGGTGCCTGAAAATAAACCTTGCTACACACCTAGTTTGATAATCCTATGGATATTATTTGATAGATTCACAAACTCTTTACAAACCATTATGAAGGTATTTAAAATATTATTAGGTTAGAAAACCTAATATGAATAATTTCAATGGATAACCACGAATGAAAACTTGAGACTCAAAAGTTAGGATATGATTTTAATTTACAATTTTTTTGTTCTATATGCATTGTTTCCCCTTTTACATAAATTTTTGTTTGAGTATTCTCATCTTGTTTTTTTAATGGTGGGAAATAGGGGGAACCATTCCTACAACCAATGAAAAACGCAATGTGATTATTACCATAATGATATGCCAACTATATAAGAGTGGGAGTTAACAACTTCCTTATAGTACTACCTTAGTTAACTCCTGTTATGAATAATAACATTAATCATGTGGAGCACCCTCCTTCACCAAATAAAGAAAAAAATAGTCAAATCCTTTATGTGAAAAAGGTATCCTACCTTTAGTGGATCTCATAGTCCCCTCATCACAGAACAATTGATTAACTCCATTTAATATATATTCTCTATCCTGTAATTCTTAGAACAATAAAAAGTCATATTGGCTATCTATAATCTTTAAGGGGATTCTAGTATGTTGTGAACACTAATCATGAAAACGAAGTCTGAATAGAAAATGGATTTCATGAAATGGTAAGGATTGAAGAAAATATTTTTCAATTAATATTTTCTCTAAATGATCTATATTAAAATAGAGCAGGAGGTATATGGAATAATGAAAAAGAAATCATATTCTATTCAATAATATTAGGAAAACATCACAAGTAATTCATGTTATGCCTCCAACTTCATCATAAAAAATGAATTTAAGGTAGATCACTTCTTCAGTGGATTAAAGATCATCCTGTAGAAACATTTATCATTTAAAGACTTTTATAGATATGGAGATATTTTTTTTGTTTTTATGGATGATATAGAGATTAGTGACACTCATTGATCACATAGGGATGAATATAAAAAATGTAAAATATATTTTTCTTTGTGAGGATAAAGTGATAAATATCATGGAGTAAAGTAAACCCAACATATCACGTGTTATAAATGTGGGAAGAAGCATCCCGGAAAATTTCCCAAGGAATCTAGCAGAGTCTTTAGATATGGATAAAAAGGGAATCATTATAATCAATTATGAATAGAGATGAATAAACCCAATAATGAAATAGAATAAAATAAGGTTCAAATAAACACTTGACTTATATTCTAGTGTTTAAACATCAAAGAATAAAGGAATTGTGTGAACCAATTCCCTAAGAAAAGGGTTGTAAGAGATAATCAACAAAAACAAACTCTAAAGTCTAGAGATAATGGAAGGGTGTATGTTATCACTAATAATGAGGTGGATCTTTACAATTATGTGGTCATAGGTATTATAGTTATTCATTCACAAATATATAATATACTTTTTTATTATGGTTAAAAACATTCATTCACATCTCAAAGATTTATTATTACTATTCAAAAACCACCTCAAAACTAAGGGGTTGACTTATATATAAGAATAAAAAATGGAGAAATTATTTCATCCCAAGTATATAACTCCTCCATGACCAATGTTTGTTGATTGAACCTCTCAGTATATATATTCATACTTCCTTTAGTGGATTTTGATTTTATATTGGGAATGGATTGGATGTACTTATATAAATCTAACATCAACTATTAGGAGAGGTGGATCAATCTTCACATCAAGAGTCATCTAGTGATTATGTACAAGTGTAAGGAGGAAGATTAATCTCCTTTGGAATCTTATTCTCATGTGTGGATATTATTTCCCTATTGAAATTATATCTATCCCAAATGATTGAGATAGAGGGAATCATTCTTGATGAAGTGAAAATTGTGAGGGATTATACCGATGTATTCCTTGATGAGTTACATGGTCTTCCTCCTTATTGGTATGTTGATTTAACAATTGAACTTATACTTAAATATTTTCCCTTATCCAAGACTCCATATAGAATGGAAACCACTATGTTGGAAGAATTGAAGAATAAGTTATCAGAGAATTTGGGAAGGGGTTTTATATGCCTAAGTGCTTCACTGTGGGGAGAACTAGTCCTCTTGGTCAAGAAGAATGGTATGTTAATACACCTATACATTTATTGTTATAAACTAATAAAAATAAAAATAAATAAAAAGTATCCACTTACATGGATATATGTAATGCTCGGTCAACTATTTGGGGCCCATAATTTCTATAAGGAAGATCTTCGATCATGGCATCACTAATAAAAGGTGTGAAAGAATATATTCCCAGTAATTGTTTTAGATAAATGTATGGAAACTAATTACACCCTTTGGACTCACTAATTCTCCAACAATATTTATAGACTTAATGAATAGATAATTTTGAGATTACATTGATAAATTAGTGGTATTATTTATAGATGATATTATGCTATACTACAAAAGAATGTAAGAGCATGATGATCATTTGAATACTATTCAATATATATTTTGAAAGGATAATCTATATATAAAGTATAGTAAATGTGGGATTTGGATAGAGGTAGTAACATTATTAGGCCATGTTATTTCTTGAAAATTAATATTTGTAGACCCTTAAAAGTAAATGGAAACTGGGGAGTGATCTAAGACAACATCTATAATGGAGAAACATAGTTTACTTAGACTATATAGGAATTACTAAATATTTTTGAGAAACTTATCATTGTTTTAAAAACCACCAACTAAGTTGAATCAGAAGGGAGTAAAAAAAATTAAACTGCCGAATGTGAATACTACTAAAATTTAATTGAAAAATAGTATTATAATAGAACCATTACTCAAGCTTCCATCAAGTGGGGTACTTTTTGTATAATATAGTGATTATTAAATGAAGAAAATGAGTTTTGTACTAATGAATAATGATAAATTTATAGCCTAAACCTTAAGAGTTTTGAAAGTATATGAGTATAACTACCCAATGCATGATCTGGAGTCTGCAATCACAATCTTCACATTTAAAATCTAACGAAATTGTCTTTATGGGGAGAATTGTGAGATATATATAGATCATAAGAGCCTCAAATATAAATTCACATATAATGAGATTAATATTAACCAGTGAATATAGTTATAATTAATCAAGGAATATAACTACTGAATCCACTACCATTCTGGGAAGGTGAATAAATTGGAAGATTCCCTAAGTAGAAAGGATCCTATAACCTTTTCAATGATGAGAATTAAGAAGGATCCAATTTTCATTGAATTGAAAAGTATGGACACATAAATATTAAAGGAATGAATGTCACCAATACATTCTCAAATAATTTAACAACAATCCCTTCAGGAGAAGATAAAGGATTATTAAATAGATGGTGTGGAAATACAGAAGAATATGGAAGCTATAAAGAAATAAAATCCTCAGAGTTCAAAATTGATGAAGGAGTTGTAGGATTTGGGTCACAACTGTATATAACATCAAATCATAAGATAAAGTATTTTTTTAATGATGCATATAACTCAACATACCAAAGGAGAATTTAGATGTATCGAGATCTGAAACAGAACTTTTGGTGGAACAATATGAAGAAGTAGATCATGGGATACACATAAAAAATCCAGGTATGTTAGTAGGTTAAGGATAAAAGGAAAAATTCCAAGGGGATGGTGTAACCATTACCCATACCTACATGGTAATGAGAAAAAATATCCATATACTTTTTCACTGGGCTTATAAATAAATAAAGATGAAATAATGTTATATGGGTTGTGGTGGATCATCTTACAAAGAATTCTCACTTAATTATAATTCGAGAGTATTTTTTTCTTGATCAAGTTGCAAGGATAAATTTTAGATAAATGGTGAGCCTATAAATAATGCCACTATATTTTGTATATGACATAGATATGATACTTACATATATGTTTTGTAAGAGTATTCAACATGATCTAAATAATTAATTGAAATTTTGTATGACTTATCAGCCCTAAAATAATAGGTAATGTATGTATACTATTCATAAACTTGATAATTTGTGGAGAGAATTCTCAATGGACTTAAAAGGATGATAAGATCAACATCTACCTCTGGTTGGGTTTATATACAATAATAATTTCCACTCAAGATTCCAAATGGATCCATATGATATCCTTTATGGGAAGAGATGTAGAACACCTATGTGCTATGATAAATCTAGTGAATGAAAGTTTCTAGATCTGAAAATGGTTGAGGAAATTATAGAAAAGGTCAAGACCATTCTACAGAACATTAGGGAGGTTCAAACATAATAGAAGATCTATGATGGAAATCATTGATGTGGCCTATATTTTTAGGTTATAGATAATTTGTTCCTCTATATATCTATATGGAAGATATTTAATAGATTTTGGAAGAAGGGTAAGATATGTCCCAAGTACACCAACTCCTTTGTAAATCTTGATTGCATCAGAGATATGGCTTACCGACTAACTCTCCCACCATCACTTTCTCAAGTACATGATGTATTATATGAATCCCTATTGAGAAACTACATACTAGATCCCTCGCACATAATAATTTAGATGTGGTATAAATGGAATATGATTTCTTTTAAGAGTATAATCCAGTAAAGATCTTGGACTATAGAAATAAAGTGTTTCATAATAAGAAAAATCACCTAGTTAAGGTACTATTGAAATACCATAAGTAAGGGGAGGAAACCTGGGAAATAGGGGAAGTCAAAAAGTAGATGTACCCTCATATTTTTAACCTTAGTAAAACTAAATTTTGAGGGGAAATTTTCTTAGGGGTGGAATAATATAATGTTATAGAATTTTAACAATGGAATTTCGATTCTTATAATTGTGTCATATTTTGTTATGTAGTATAAAGTACATGGACCACATGATGAAACCAAAAATATTTTAATATATTAATTTGAACATTGAATTTATAGAATAAAAATAGCCATAATAATTGAAAGAGTTGCAATGGGGAAATATAAAAAATAAGATAAAAAAATAAAAAAAAATTTGATCTGATTGATCCCCCAAAATAATCGCACTCACGAACAAAACTTCAGAGATAAAGCAAAATATTAGCAATGAAATATGAATTTCCAAAATGATAATATATATTACCTTGAGAGAAAATGTAATTAAATGAATAATAGATGAAATATGTGGTTTTTATTTAAAATATAGATCCCATATTACCATTAAAAATATGAATTTTGGAAGAGTAATCTGATCATTGGAATAGTAATCTTACAATTAGGAATAGTAATCAGACTATTAGGAAAAGTAACATGATTGTTAGAACATTATCCTCACCTATAGAGGTGTAAAATAATATTTAGGTAGATTATAAAATGAATAATGATATATTTATTCCGTTTTACAAGAAAATAAATGTCTTATCAATGATAAATTAAGAGTTTTTTTGTGAAACATAAATGTTTTAATAGAAATTTTATAAAAAATATATTGTTTTAAAAAATTATTTTCATAAAATTTATTTAAAAATTTATATTATGTTTTATTTTCATTATTATATAATTTTATGAGACCGTTATTAATTTTTCAAATGGTCAGAAAAATGACCATAATATTAAAATTGATAATTTTCAAATAAATAAGGAATATAATTAAAAATCAAATTCTACATATATATAAAATTAGTTTCCTAAAATCAATTTTATTTTTAGAATCTAAACATAAAAATGGTTTGGACAAATTTTTCGTATTTCTCTAAAATATTTGAATTTATAGTGACTAGTGAAATATGGTAAAATAAAATATTTAACATTGTAAAAAAATACATGATTTTTTTAGGAATGTATGATGTAAGTTCTCGTTAGTTTGGAATCACATAAAATAGTAACTATATATATTCAAAATAATCAATACTATTGGTAGTAATGTTCCAAAATAGAAAACTAATGAATATAATATTCAAAAACACCCCTCCATTTATCTTATAAACACATCCCCTCAACACCATTTATCCTCACAACATATAATACTTGAATATCAGAAAATTTATACCCCATTAAAATACCATTTCAAGGATCCTTAAGGGGTATCCTAATAAAAGATATACAAAGGAATTGGAAATATTCTTCATAAATCTCTTTTAATTTTATTCTTCTTCTACCCCCCCCCATACAATCCAAATACACATAAATATAATATATTGAATATTCTAAATATATAGATATGTAATTATTATGGTGTAATATCAAACTTAAACCATGTATTATTTCTTTCCTAAAATGGAAATTTTGTTAAAAATATGGTTTGTTTATTACCTCCATGAACAACATATTTCATTTTTTTACCAACTTCAAGATTGGTCATAAATTTATTTTTATGGTTAAATAATATAGTAATAATTATATTATAATTTATTTCATATTCTGATATTAATATATATACATAATATTAAAAGATATGAAACTATTTTTTAATGGTTGGTAAAACTGCATAAATGAACTAACCATGTAACATTAACATTTTTGAAAAGTAAATCTTTCGTATTTTGGAACACAAAAGGATATTTGGAACCATTAAATTTTTTTTAGGGAAATTAATATCATTTCATTTTACATATAGAGATTAATTTCCATTTTAAAATAACTTCTATACTTATACAATACTGATCAAACCATTGAACCATGAAACAAATGCTCTCTGAAAAAGTAAAATTAAACTTTATATCCCATTAAATTCATTATAAATGAAAATAATAAAATTATAATAAATAAAACTTCTATGTAAAAGTTTATTAATTAGTTGATTAATGAATTTTATTTTATTTTCCATGACATTAAGTGAACGTGTATAACAATTCTGGAACATAAGGTAAGGGATCTCTTTAAACCAACATTTTTCTTTGAGTTATGACCTTTTTATCACTAACTCACTTTATCTCCCTATTAAATGTTATAAAATGATTCTGAATTATATATATATTTCTATTACATATATTCCTAACGTATTCTCCCTTCTACTTATGGGGTAATATGTTCCTTAAGTTCATTTCCCAAATGCCTAATTTTTATGGATTATTACTGATTCTCTTTTGTGGAACACGTAACAATGTACTTATTATGATGGGTTCTCCTAGATACATATCCAATGCATTGGGTAATATATTTTCTTTATGAAATGTTATGCATGGTATTAGGGATTAATCCTAATCTATGATGGGTCTTTGTTCATGATGTGATGTTTCCTTGGTGATTAACCTTAACTTAAGCTTATGTCATGTTTTATGATGTTGTCACTTTCTATATTGTCATGATCTTATGAAACCATGTTATTTTTATTATACTCCCACATGACTATTCTAGGGAATTCTCTTTTATGATATAATTTTACTCCATTTGACTCGCATTTCATGATCTATTCTCATGTTTATTCCTTTATAGGGCTTTATAGATCACCATTTTCTTTTATGTATTTCCTAGTTTATCCTATGTAGTTTTTCGAGATCAAAGTAATTTAATAGATCATTTTGAATATCAAAATAAATATGTTGTGTATTAGTTTAATTTTGATTTATTATGAACCTACTCATCCAAACACACTAGGCCTTATGATATTTTGATTGTGTTTGTTGGATGTTTATGTTAAAAGAATTAATAATGTTTGTAAAATTCTTGGGTCACTATAAGTTAACCTTGTATAACACAACTCATTTCATCCATGATTCTTGGCTCACCAACTTCTTAATCTATATCTCAAAGTACTATGGTCTGAGATTTAACCCATAGTTCATTACTCATTAGATCGTAACTCATAGAAAACATCTATATGTTTGCATCTTAACCATCACACATTGAATCATGTGAAAATTACCCATATTAAGGTCTCATATACATATATCTATACCCATTATCACATTAAACTCATCAACCTAATAGATAATTTATTCTCACTAGGCATCTGTATATAAGACTACCCCCATGGGAATCTATAATATCAGGATAATACTCATCCGGCCTCAATATAATAAAGTAACCTCCTCAAGGATCATATTCTCATCCATAAGCATATATGTATATAACAACATGTCTCTACCATGATATATGTTAATAATAAGATATTTATAAGGTTTGTTTAAGTAGAATTATACCAATAAGTTATATGGGAAAACACCATACATGTTATTGTTGAAACATTAAATAACCAGGACCATTCATTTAAAATGAGTATTATAATCTAATGCAAGGGGTCCATCACTAAGGTATCATGTACCTATACTAAACTACTTGGGTTCTCTATTCATATCATCCATGAGGGATTTCATATCCAACATCATCATTGAGAATCTCACTATTGACCCACCTAAATTGTCATCAGAATAAATATATTATAGTTTATTTGAGTATATTCCATCAACAAGATATATGGGAAAACACCATATAGTTTTTTATAGACACTTTACATAGATAAATCATACCATTGGTTATATCAATCACACACCGTTATATGAATGTAATTTGAATCCTATGTCTTGATCATGATGCATATACACTGGCATCTTTAAAACAGGCCAAGAGCTAATACCACAATAGATGATGAATCATAAATCCAAAACTCTATGTGCATCACACAAGGTGAAAATCAAAAAACTATAAAACTAAAATCCAATAAAAAGAATCACATTCCCTTTATAACCTTTATATCTTACAAAAAACGTTTTCTCAAGGCTCTATTCTAATATCCATCACATGATCTGACACAAACTTATTTCATTTGTCTAAAATCACCCCAAATGGTAAGACAACATAAAATTTGATATACTTTGTGATATCAGTCACATAAAGGCTCGAAAACCACTTCCTAATATCACTACCCAGGTTCACTCTGAGCAATAACTAGATCAGGTCGTCATGGTGCCTCAACCACACCTCCCTATAAGCCTGATGTTATCGACTAGAATCATGTGTTTATGGTAGTACATTGGGTATAATATACCCACATATCATATTTCAAAGTAATATAAAAATAAACCAAACATCAAAATCATAAAAATAAACATCCATCAGAGTACAGAAAAGTAATAAATATTTCTATAAATAAAAAATGAATGCATGATCATACAGAGATTCATACAAACATACTGTCCACCCACTCGGATGACCACATAAAAAATAAATAAATGAATAAAATAAATTGTGGCTCCACTACATTCATGATCCATACCAGAATACTATACTCCTATCCCATTAGTGAAATCCCACTCAATCATGCAACTTGAGGCCTTTAGATAACCCAAACTTGAAACCATTGAGGTCTTTTCAGGTTCCCAAGTTCCATGTCCCCTCGATCAGGGTGTGATTATAACTTAGTATTTCACCCCCAACACGGTAAAAAATATAACTAGTAAATGAAGTGTACACATGTGATATGCTCTAAATAAATAAATACATTGTGGAAGCATAAATTAATAACCACTTTTGATACTCAATTCATGTGTAACACCCATGATCGACCAAAAACTACATAAACCAATGTTGGGGAGTCTCTGATCATGTCATACAACCATTCCTACTAATAAAAATCCTAATGGTTAATTCCTCAGAGAACGTCTGAGGAAATTAGGTTCATAGCAGGTATAAACCATTTCCTAGTCTTCCGGATCAATCTAGGGGTGTCAAGATATATTGTTGATTACCAAGAATCCTAGGAAATTTAGTGTATGAGTACCAATATAAAATTTTTATTCCCTATGTTATAAACCCCTCCCCTAAAGTAACCACTCCACATCACCAGAAATCCTTGGGAAACCACAAATTAAAGGATAGGATAGTAGGGACCATTACAAAACATACCTCTAAAACAATTATCTCCCTTAATAATTTAAAAATGAACCCATATAGAAGAGAAAGAAAATTTCATCCAAACAATCACACTATGAGATACCTATCAAGTGTCTCTCCATCAAAGGAGAACAACCACCTCTCTTAGAGGAAAAATTCACAAAACTATCCAAAATTATCCAAGGCATATACCTTTTAAATAAGAGAACAGCCAAAAACAAGGAATCAAGGAAGATATAACTATATCATGAGCCAAAAAATGGTAAAAACATCATCAAAATACTTTTTCAATATAATAAATATGCATCAAATAACTTAGGATACTGATGTGTATCTACGGCTCACATTCAAAGGTTATCTCCTCTACAACACCATGTTTTCAAAGGATACAGACCAAGGGAATAGAAAACCCATGAAACACCTTCTCTTAGAAGTCTTTTATTTCCACAAGGCTGTTTTTCTAGCTTACATCATCATAAATTTCAGTCACGTCCCAATCAATGTTGTGATAATATTTTGGAAGATAGAATCAAAACTACGAAACATGAAAGATTTCATGAATCTGGAAAATCTATGAGGGAAGTGTTATATGATATGTGATAGCTCCAAAATTAGCCAACTCCTTGAAATTCCTTACAAAAAAAGAGAAAAATTACTCCCATGACCAAACCTTCACTTATCAAAAATGAGGATTCACCTTCAACAACAAATGATCTCCAATGTTTACCTATAAAGGTATCATCATATGGTCTTCATATGACTTCTAATGATCATGCACTTCCTTCATCGCATTTTGAATAACATGAACCATTTCTATGATGCTTTTCACTAGTTCTTTTCTATGAATTGTTGACTCTCCAACCCTAGTCTAGTATAACGGAGATTTGAAATGGCAGACATTCAAATCATCATACTGTGTCATACCAATGGTGGAGGAGAAAACATTGCAATAATAAAACATGACCAAGGATAGGTTCCTCAGATATGAATCTCCAAAATACAAGATCAATTATGTAATAAGTCTTTAAGGGTCTGGATGGTTGGCTCCTCCCGACTATCATTCTGTGGAAGAAAAGTAGTTTTAAGGTGCAATTAAGAAAAAAAAAGAATTTTGAGGCCTCTACATTCCCTATAGGAGAAATGAGGATTTAAATTAAATGAGATCATTATAGGGATTCCATAAATCCTCACCACCTCTACTAGATAATACCTTGAAAACACCTCCACTAGTTGAGACTCATTGATTTCTAATAAGTGGGTTTTTTCAAAAATTCCACTATCACTGGGATAGTATCATATCTGCCCTGATATCAAGGTAAATTAGAAATGGAGTCTATTAATATGTACTCAAACTTAATATGAGGAATATCTAATGATTGTATAAACCCACTAGCAACCTAATGTTCAACCTTCACCTTCTAGAAGAACAAACATCAAGAAAAAAACTCTACAATAGAATGATTTAACCCGAGCCACCAAAACGGGCCTCTTAGAGCCCATTAAATATTTATCATAATTGGAAGTACTATTAATGTTATTTTTTGGACTCATGGAGAGAAAATATTTACATCACCAAAGAAAAAAAAATACTCCCTTCATATAACACCTAGCATCGATCATCCTCATACCATCCATTAGGGGAATCACTATAGATGACTTGATACCTCAAAACGTATACCTCATAATCCTCCATCTAGAAATCATCCACCTATTATAATAATAAATGATACACCATTATCCAAAAAAATTCATCATCTTCTTCCAACCTCTCCCATATAAATATTCTTCATGTAGATCTCTTTTATCAATCTCCAATAATCTCTAGACTCATGCATAGAATCACTATGTGGATCCCTACTTATAATATCAACAACAATATTACCCTTTCCTGGTGTATAATACATCTAAAATTCATAGTCCTACATTATTTTCGTCCACTCTAATTGTCACAAGTTTAGGTTACATCGGAAGAAGATATACTGCATGGTCTTATGATCTGTGAAAACCACAAAGTGTTTGCTGATAAGTTAGTTTTTCCACAACTTCAAGGGAAACATGGTCAATTATAACTCAAGATCATGGTTGGAATATTTACATTCATGAGTCCAAAATTTCCGAGACCCATAAGAAAAAAACTCTATATCACACCAAGATACTTCACAATCTAAAACACAAAGAAACATAGAAAAACACAAATTGAAATCCCTCAACTCAAAAAATAAGAATTGTGGAACCGACCATATTCTACTTAAGATAATAGAAAGTATCTTGACATTGATCTTCCCACAATATTTTCTAGTCATTCTTATTTAAATGTATTATATAAGTTTCAATCTATTATAATTTTTTAATGAATATCATATAATAGCCCATACAAATGAGCAAAATCCACACCTCTACAATCGTCTTGGGGATTCTCAAGAAACAAAATTCTCAATCTTCATACGAACTCAAACTAATCCATGTTGGGACATTCTATTTCACAATAAAATAACTTCAAAATAGAAGAAATAACACTTAAATAGATTTCTAAACAAAAAAATTTGATGAATAAAACTCAAAACAACCCATATGTGCTCAATATGATCCACCTCATACGTAGAGTACACAATGATTTCAAAGGTGAAAAATACCATGATTCTATCCCGAAACTCTCAGAACACTAAATTCATCAATTCCATGAATACTGATATAGTGTTTGTCATACCTAAAGAAATTATAATGAACTCATAATTCCCTTAATGGAATCAAGAAGAGATATTTAGTATATCTTAATCCAGCACCCGCATCTGATGATATCCTAATAATAGATCGATCTTTGAGAACCAAATATATCAGTTCATGTTAACTAATAAATCATTAATCCATGGAATAGGGTAGATATTCTTCACTAACATATTACTCATTTTATTATAATTGATACAAAGAAACAGACTTTCATTGGACTTCATTACAAACAAAACTGGGGCACCCCAAGACGACATGATCATCCGAATAAAAATCTCATTGCATATGATCATTGATTTGAATATGCATCTCCCACAACCCAAAAGGAATAATCTTATATGGATACATAAATATTAGAGAAGATACATATTGTATATCTATCCCAAAATTGATCTTCCATCAAGGGGTAATTCCATAACCTCTTTAAGAAATACATCAGGGTACTCTTCCACAACCATAGAAAACACTATTGGATGAACCCTTAACAAACTAAGAATCAACTCAACCATTAAATAATACAAGGACTGAACATTTATCTGATCCATCTAAGGGTTAAAATTGACAAATAACATTATATATTTTCCTTCAATATTATAGAACATGATATTAATATTTAAGCAATATACTATATCCTTCATCGAATACCACCAATTCATACCATGGATGATGTTATATAGTTGTATCTATTTACATTGGAAGTCTTGACAAGATAATTTCTTCCATATAACTAGATAATAGTCTCTAAATACTTCAAAAAAATAAGCTCTGCCTCATACTGGAATAGTCTATTGCAAGGGAATTAAAAGCCACTCTCCCTCAATTCCCAATGTATGGACTACAGTATGGGATATGAAGGAGTGTGTAGCTATTGAATCAAACAAAGTGTGCACTTAAGTATAAAAAAAGGGTACCTTGAATGATGTTCATCTCACCTAGTTCTAGAAACTCTAGATCACTCAGTTTTCCAAGTCATACTCAGTGGCCTTTCTGATACTGGTGCATACCATATCCATGGTTACACTCTGATCAATGCTGATGAGGTGTGTCATAGGGTAAATATTTTTATGCCGCATCTACCCATTACTGATCATAGCCTAGATCACCTTATGGTTTTTTCCTAAACCAGAACTGCTACAATGGGAGAACGTGACGTGGAACACTACTCACACACTACCTTCTTAGAATGGTTGGGTAGTCTTGCTACTAATAACCATGGACTCTATAAGAAAAATTAATTTTTGATCCCCTGTAAAGTTCCTAAGATCCATTACCCCTGGAAAAGTGAGATGAAAAGGGATGGTAACTACATTGAGTCTCTGAAATCCCCTATTTCCAGTAACATTTTAACCCCATACCATAACTCTATTATATATAGAATCCTAATGAATCCCCTCTCATTACAATTTTTTCCTAGAAAACATCCTCTCAGCAACCTCTACTCTCACTAGAACATCAAGATATGTTAGTAACATAAAATGATTAACCTGGTGGTGGATCTATAGATAAAAAAATTATTACCCCTGATTTCTAGTATATAACCCTTAACTAATGATTTTCACGGTTATAAAGTATAAGGGTGAAGGATGGGAGATTTGGGTGAACTCTAAATAAGTTTTTATAGCTAAAGTATATGTGCAAGGGTTGTACACAGGTTTTCTAAACCATGATAATATCCTAGGAGAATCCATGTGAAATTATAGTTTTTTGGTAGAGAGATTCGGCATGGTGTGTGCATAGTTAAGGAGACCATGTAGGGAGGTTGTGCAGGGATATTCTAGAGGAAGTACCTAACGCATGTTTAGCACACAGTTTGTCTAACAATGCAAACTAACCATGCATGGGGTTAAAACAAGATCCTAAAAATATTTGATCTAGGTTGTCCTTGCCTTTAATCCACTCTTTTTTCCCCAAACCAGCTCTAACTCTAGATTTACCTTATCCTAAGGTCAAGAATGATATTGATTTGGAGGTAATATAAAGGCTTCCCTTGGTGATTCAAAGCCGTATTCTTGAGGTATGTGATTGTTCTTCATCGTTCTTGATCGTTTTCTTATATATACTTTGATCTACTTCCCCAATCTTCTCAGTTTCATATATCTATGCCCATTATGGGTAGATCTATGATTTTGGATGCCAAAATTTTTGAGATTTAGCCTTTATCATGATAGGAGAATATATATAAGGTGCTTTGTGGAGAATGAAACTGGTTTCTTGTGCATTCTTCATCCGTTTTCGGTTTTCTTCAAAACCTTTGAGGTAGGTGGATTCTCTCTCAACTCCAATTTCTAGAATTTACTGTCTTAGTGGTAGATTGGTTTATTTTAATGGAATTGATTGTGAAAATCAAGGAATAAATCTTCTCTAGTGATGATTTATGGTTTTGGGTTAAATTCTATGATCTTGGTGAATTGTTGTTCAAATTGATTTAGTTTCTTGATTTAAAAATGGTAATTTTAAATTATAGATTTTCTATAATATATAAATGATTTATTGGGATTGGGGTTTTCAATAAAAAGGTTTTTTTATTGAAATGGTTTGTCTTATAAATGGTTTTTATTGAAAAATGGTTTTCCATAAAAAGTTGACTTTATTGAAAAGGTGTTTTGGCATGATCCTTGGGAATATTGGTGTGTGATTTAATATTTCATATATGGGGCTTGGTTGAAATATGACATTATGATTGGGGATAAAGGTTTAATGGAAGATGGGTTATAATTACCTTGTGATGACTTTGTAGATTAATGATAAACTGCTCATGATTATAGAACTATCATCACGTAGCTTTCATGGTTGGTTGTGTGGATGTGTGGAATGGATTGGGCATTCCAAAGGAATATTGAGAAATGGTTTTAAAGATAATTTTAGTTTTCTTTTGGAAAAATAAATTTCTATAAAATTTGATTCAATTTCACTTGCATGATCTTAGTTATAAATTCATTTGGAAACTTCTTTATATATAGTTATAAAATTTTGAGAACTTATTTTATATAAACTATTTTATATAAATGTTTCTAACTCTTCTATACCAGTGGTGTGAGTAGGTAAGTCTTTGGGGAAAACCTACTGAGTGTTATAATCACCCCTTCTTTGTTACTTTGTTACTTTTGTAGATTCTATATTCTGGGACATGGGAAAAGGTAAAGTATCACAGGTTTTTAGCACCACCCCATGATATGTGGGTTTTTCGGTGGTTTTGGAGCTTGGAGCTTATGGAGTATGGAGTCTTGTGGACTTTTGGGAGTCTTTATTTATTATTCTTCTATTTACTTTAATAATTGTTTGGTCTTCTTCTCTTTCACACTTTGGATCAGTTTTGATACGAATAAATTAGTTGTGTTGCCTTGCTTTTTTTTATGAATCATTTAGTGAAAATTTTGTTTATGGTTTGTTGGTTTAATGGTTTATTTATTAAAGGGTAAATCATGACATACTTGTATTTTAAATCCTTCATGATTTATTTCCATCCTTTGGCATCTTGTGGATGTCTCTTAAGGCCTGATAATGATTTGTTGTATTCTCAATTCAATGGGAATAAGTGGGTCATTAAAAATGGTATCATCTTGTCCAATACTTTCCTAACAAGTATCTTTTAGCTTCTTGGTCTTGGAGTTGATTCATTGGTATAAATTCCTTTTGTTGTGATTTTATAAAGGAGTAAGATTTTAAAAACTTGAAATGCATAGCATAAAAATATGTATCTAACCCATTTATGCTGAAATTGAAGTTATCAGGGTGTTAGGTACCTAAGTGTTTTGAAAACACTTATAGGATACCATAATCTCATTGTCATGGGTTTAGCTAATGAGACGAGCATATCATGTATTGTAGAGGAATGATATTCCACTAAGATTTCATATTTCATTTGGAGTAATGATTTATGATTTGTGAAATGTATAAATTTTTAAAAAATGAATATAGTATTTTCAAATGAAAGACTTTTTAAAAATGGAATGATTCAAGTATTTTGAAAATGGGTTCATTTTTAAAAGAAAGAATGGTTTTTCAAAAATGGTTGAACATGGAAAAGGTTGTGTTTTGAAAACAACAATGTGATAGTTGATATGATAGAATTTGAAATTATAAGATATCATTTGCTATGGAGTGAGACTTATTGATTTGTTGTTTGTTTATAAAATGAAACCTGGTAGGCATCATAGAAACCAACTTGAACAAGTAGTGGAGAATGTGGTTTCACCTGATCCACATGTGAACCATGAATTAGTTCAGGGTATCATTAAATAGTTTCCAGTTATGGATACGAGGAACCGGAGGGATGAACCAATGCATGTTGATCATCCCATCCAGTTCATGAAGTATAATCCACCAATCTTCCGGGGTGATTCTGGACCTGAAAAAGTAGAGGTATGGCTAAACAGGATGAATCATATCTTTGAATTCATCGAAACACTGACGGAGCTCACAGTCAAATTGGCCACATATCTGCTCGAGGATCTTGAATGCTAGTGTTGTGAACTATTTCTGCATGCTAATGTAGCTTAAGGATATATATGGGAGTATTTTGAGGAATTTTTTAATAAAAAATTCCATCCTCATACATTCAAGATCTAGAGGATGACTGACTTCTTTAGCCTGAAGAAAGAGAATCTCTATGTCATGGAATATGCAGATAAATTCATGCATTTAGTACACTTTTCTCTTGAAGTTTCAGCGAGTGAATCCTTGATGAAATGCATCTTTGAATCAGGGATAAGGCAAGAAATTAGATCAAAAGATTGTAGTGATCTATATTATGGATTATAAATAGAAGGTTAACAAAGAAACAGTGGTTGAATAGGACATCTTAGGAGATATGGAAGGAGGAAGTATGATGATGCCTATATGAAATGGTGGTAACTCAAATGCTGGGAGAAAGTGAAAGAGGGACACCTATTTTCAAGGTGGTAGTAGAACTTAGAATCAGATAGTTAGATCAGTAAATCTTATTCCATGACTAAAATCCCAAGAAGGATTATACCAATGTGGTTCCATTGAACACATGAAGCAAGAATGTAAAGAACCACCATGATTATACCATAACTACAATATGATGAGACATCTTAAGAACTTTTTAGCAGTGCACTGAGGTCAGGTGCTTGATACACTTCTCAATTATCACAATCATTGTATGCTTCGATAGGACGTGGTCAATATAATCAGTGTCATCATCATAGAAGAGCTGGTCGTGGTGATTCTCAGAAAACCATGACTACTTAGTAAGGGAAATATTAGCAAGGAAACAAGGATAAGAGTACAGTGATGAGGAAATTGTATGGATCTGAGAAGATGATTGTGGATGATCAAGAGGGACTATATAAGTTAATAGGTATGATTATTTTGAATTCTACCCTTATGCAAGTGTTTTTTCATACCGGTGCATCACATTCCTTCATTGGATCTCATGTTGTTGACTTTTTTATGCTTAGAATTGGAGATGATGCATTCTTTGATAACACTCCAAACTCCTCTTGGGGAAATAGAATGTCTAACCATCATTTGTAGAGATTGTTCTATAACTATTTATAGAGTTGAGCTGAAGTGGGACTTTATAGTGTTTGAGAAGGATTTCTATGATGTAGTCTTGTGTATGAATTGTATGATAATGTTCAATGCTCACATAAACTATTATATTGAGACACTTAGTTTCATGATTGAAGATGGCATTGAGCATCTCTTCATAGAAGAGAAGGTTTTAAATAAAGGTGCAATGGTCTTGTTGGCACCAACGGTGGGAATGATCTCTTATCAGTTGGCAGTGTTGACCTTGGAATCAATGGAATAGATTGAGGAAGATAGTTTTCAAATATTTTTTGATCAATTCCCAAATTAATTTCCTAGAAACTTCTCAGGGTTACCACCTCTAAGGGAAGTGGAGTTTACAATTGACCTTCTTTCTGGGGACCAATCCTATTCCCCTTCCGACTTATATAATGGAACCAACTGAATTACGAGAATTAAAAGTTCAATTAGAGAAATTATAAAGAAAAGGTTCCATTCATCCAACTAGGTCTCTATGGGTAGCACTAGTCTTGTTTGTGAAGAAATAAGATGGAACTCTAAGGTTGTGTGGGGATTATCATAAGCTTAACCAAGTTACAATAAAGAATCAGTATTCACTTCCATGCATTGATGATCTGTTTGATCAATTGAGGGGAGCTCAGTGGTTCTCTAAAATTAACTTGCGATCAGGATATCATCAATTGTGAGTTTGTAAGGAAGATATTCCAAAGACATCTTTCAGAAGCATATATAGACACTACACATATTTAGTCACACCTTTGGGTCTTACGAATTCACCAGGAATATTTATATCATTAACAAATTGGATATTTTAGATATATTGGTATTATTTTTTGTGGTGTTTATATACAAAATATTTCTGTATTAAAGGATAAGGGATGAGCATGAGTAATACTTGGTGACAGTGTTGGGAATATTGAGAGACCATTTTTTGTATTCCAAATTGTCAAAGTGTGTTTTTTGGATACAAGAGGTACACTTTATGGGCCATGTACTTTCTAAAAAGGGAGTTTCAGTAGATCCATGGAAGAGATAGGTTGTTATATCATGGAAACCACCAAATAATGTCTTTAAGATATGAATTTTTCTTGGAATATCTTGCTATTACTGATGATTTTTGTGTAACTTCTCATGACTAGGTTCACCAATGAAAGATCTAATAAAGAAGAATGCTCTATTCCAATGTACTGTGGAATTACAAAAGTTTTTCCAAGAGATGAAAGTTCGAATTATATCATCACCCATCTTGATTTTTCCATAATCAAGGTGGGGGTATGTTGTGTATTGTAATGCTTTAGGATCGGGGTTGGGATGTATTCTCATGAAAGGATCCCATTTTATTGCTTATGGTTTAAGGAATTTGAGAGTGTGTGAGTATAATTACCCAAAAAACAACTTGGAATTAGATTTTGTTGTACATGATTTGAATAATTGGTGTCACTATCTCTTTGGTAAAAAATTATTTATGTTGGTGGATCATAAAATATTGAGACACATTTTCTCACAATGAGATTTGAATCTGAGGCTATGGATATGGATGGAGTACCTCCAGATGTTTGACTTTGACTTGATGTGTACAATAGGGAAAGTGAATTCAGTGGTAGATGCATTATGCAGAAAGTCATATGCTTAGTTGGAAAAAGAAACTTTAGATGAATGGCTGTTGATATTGGTCCTAGACAACATGCATGTGTAATATGAAGACTAAGGTTATGTGGTAGTTTTCTTTTTGGTTTAATTGGTTCCTGATTTGGTAAATATGGTTAAAGTGGTACAAACATCCGATTTTGAATGTCTGTTTATGAGTTTAAAACTCAATGGTGGGGAGACAATTGAGGGCTAGAAACTTGATGGTAGTTGGGTTTTGTGGTTTAGATATCGGATGGTTTTACCTATGTCTTGTTAGTAAAAAATTATTCATGCTTACCACCATTCAATATGGGATATAAATATAGGAACAAAGAAGATGTATATGTCATTGAAAGTGAAATTTTGGTGGAGTGGCATGAAAAGGAAAGTGGCTGAGGGAATTTCAAAGAGCTTAACTTATCAACAAGTTAAGCCAGAGCATCAGTGACCAGATTGTATGTTGTATTCTATACCAATCCTAATGTGGAAATGGGATCAGATATCAATGTATTTTGTTATAGGTCTCCCAATAATGGTTCTGAACCATGATTCCATGTGGGTATTAGTGTATTGGCTTACCAAGTTGGCTCATTTCCTTCCAATTTGTGAGACCCATGCGGTGGAGGATCTATCTAAAACCTATATCCTATAAGTGGTAAATTTTCATGGTATAATAGTTTTGATCATGTCAGATAGAGATCTGAGGTTCACATGTTGTTTCTTTAAATCCTTACAAAAATCCCTAGGGACTCAGTTGACTATGAGTACATCATATCATCCTCAGACAGACGGACAATCTAAATGGACGATAAGGACATTGAAAGGCATTTTGCGGGCTTGTGTAATGTATTTTGGTGGCTCATAAGAAGAGAACATACCACTAGTGGAGTTATCGTATAATAACACCTATTAGGCCTCGATACATGTGACTCTGTTTGAAGCATTGTATGATCATCCTTATCATTCTCCACTGTGTTGGGTGGAAATAGGGGATACTTCACTAGTTGGGCCTAGTATTGTCTAAGAAACAATGGATAAGATTCAGTTGATAAACAAGAGGATGGATATGGCTCATAGTCATCAGAAATATTATGTGTATCATTGTCAAAGACTGATTTCATTCACGATGAGAGATCATGTGTTCTTGAGGATATCTCCAAGACTTAGGCATCGTTATTTTCGAAAATAATGAAATTTATCTCCGTTATACATTGGCCCTTTCAAGATACTGGAATGGGTTGGAGAGGAGGGATATTGGTTGGTATTTTCCCCATGGTTTAGTATGGTAAATAATGTCTTCCATGTATCTCAATTTAAGAAGTATCAGCCTAATCCTAACCATGTGATTAGATGAGATCACATTGACTTTAAGATAGATGCTTCGTTGGTACATATCCTGGTGCAGATTATGGACATTCAGAATAATGTATTGCATAGAAAAATCATTGGTCTAGTGTGGGTTTTATTTTGATATGGTCATATTCTATAAGAGACTTCATAATTCAATAAAAAAATGAAATAGCAATTGTTGTAACTCTCTTTGGAAAAAAATGGTTTTCTACTTTTTGAGGATGGAAAGACCATTGGTGAGGAGAATGTAGTACCCAAAATTTCTATTATTTAACCCTTACTTGATGATTTTTATGGTTATATATTATAAGGGTGAAGGATTGTAGATTTAGGTGAACACTAAATAGGTTTTCGGTGATAAAGTAGATGTCCATGGGCTACGCACGGTTTTTCTAATCTTTGAAGATATCCAAGGAAAAATCATGTAAAGTTATAGTTTTGAGGTAGAAAGCTTCATTATGATGTGTGCATATATAAGTAGATCATGTGATGAGGCTATGGAAGGTTGTTCTGGAGTTTGTAGATAACACACAGTTAGTGCACGGTTTTTCTAACCATGAAAACAAATTGTGTGCGGGTTTAAAACAAGATCCTAAAAAAGTGGATCTAGGTCGGTCTTTCCTTTAATCCACTCATTTTTTCCAAACCAGCTCTAACATGGTATTTTCCTTATCATGAGGCCAAAGATGATTCTCCCATCAATCCTGAGGCAATCTGAAGTCTTTCCTTTGTTATTTGAAGCTATGTTCTTAAGGTATGTGATTGTTCTTCATCGTTCTTGATCGGTTTTTTAGATCTACTTAGATATAATTCTCTTATATTCTCAGTTTCTTATATCTACACCTATTATGGGTATATCTAAAATTTTGGATGCCAAATATGTTTATATTTGGTCTTGATCATGATAGGAGAAGATATCTAAGGCAGTTTTGTAGAGAATCAACCTGGTTTCTTGTGTGTTTTTCTTCTATTGTCAGTTTTCATTAAAACCTTCAAGGTAGGTGGATTCTCTCTCAAAAAATCCTACTATAATTTATTGTATTAGTTTCAAATTGGTTTATTTTAATGGAATTGATTGTAAAAATCATGTAATAAATCTTTTCTAGTGATGATTTATGGTTTTGGGTGAAATTTTGTGATCTTGGTGAATTATTGTGTAAAGTTATTTAGTTTCTGGAAATTAAAATAGTGATTTTAATTTATGTATTTTCTGAAATATCTAAATGGTTTTTTGGTAATGGGGTTTTCAATAAAAGGGAATTTTATAGAAATTTTTTGGATTAGAAATGGTTTTGATGGAAAAAATGGTTTTCAATAAAAGGTGGTTTTATTGAAAAGGTGTTTTCTCATTATCCTTAGGCATATTTGTACATGAGTTCATATTTCATATACGTGGATTGGTTTAAATAAAAACTTGATCTCAATGCCAATGGTTTAATGGCACATACAATATAATTATCTTGTGATGACTTGGTAGATCAACGATAAAATGCTCATGAGTATGGAACTTTCCTCGCGTAGCATGCATGGTTGGTTGTGTGTATGTGTGGAATGGATTGATTATGCCAAAGGAATATTGAGAAATGGTTTTAAATATTATTTAGTTATTTTTTGGAAAAATAACTTGCTAGAAAATAGGTTTCAATTTCACTTGTATGCTCTTTGTTATAAATGGTTTTGGAGACTTGTTTATATGTAGTTATAAACTGTTTTGAGAAATTATTTTATATAAACTATTTTATATAAATGTTTCTGACTTTTATATCCTAGTAGTGTGAGTAGGTAATTCATTAGGGAAAACTAACTAAGTATTATACTCACCCCTTCTTTGCCACTTTGGTTATTTGGCAGATTCTATCTTCCAGAACTTGGGAAAAGGTAAAGTACCACATGTTTTTAGAACCACCTCATTATAATTGGATTGTTTGGTGAGTTTGGATCTTAGAGCTTGTGGATTATGAAGTCTTTTGGTATTTTGGGAGTTTTTAGTTGTTGTTTTGTTTCTTAATTTGATAATTGTTTGGTATTTTGTTATTGAACACTTTGGAGTGGTTTTGATATGAATAAAGTAGTTGTGTTGTCTTGCTTTGGTTCATGCATCATTTAGTGAATGGTTTGGTTGTGGTTTTTCGGTTTAGTAGTTTATTTATTAGAGGGAAAATAATCCCCCACTTTTATTTGAAACCCTTTATCATTTATTGTCAGCCTTTGGCATCTTGGGGATGTCACTTAAGGCCTAGAAATGATTTTTTGTATTCTCAAGCAATGGGAATAAGTGGGTCATTAAAAAAATCCTCATTTAAATGTCTCATTATAGACACCTAATATAGTTACAAGTATAAAAAATATTATAGAAGGATTCAAAAATAGATTCTAAACTCCATCATGTTGGAGATTCCCCATCGAAGGGTAAACATCTCCCAATGACTAGATTCCCTTGCAGTCAAAGAAAGAAATTCAACTCAGAATGGATCTCGTAACTTCTCCAATGATACATACAAATGTTTATAATCCCAAAGGAATAAAAAACACCATTTCTTGGATACCCCACATATAATCATCAACACCAATAAAACCCAGTACTCCGTTTAATCCTAGATCGAACTAAAGGCTATCTAAACCTCCTCTAACTAGACCACTATCACTAGATTTAAATATATCAATTAGACATATATAATGTTTTCCACTAAAACTCTCAAGATATCCTCCTCTAAATTTTATTATCATCAAACTCAACATTGTGTCTATATGCTGACACATCCTTCTGAATATCTTCATCTTGAACCCGATGATGATGTAGGCCTAAAACCATACCAATAATATAAAAATGGTTAGGGACTCCTAAAACAATAATATGGAATATTTAAATTTAATTATTTAATTAATGTTCAAACTAATCCCATGCTCTTCTCATTTTAAACACAAACACAAAAAATAATGATGCATTGTCCTTTCCTATATCTCTACCCCACAATCAATATCGCATCACTTAATAGGACCATTAAATTTAATGCTTCTTCTATTGGATCATAGGGGTTATTAGATACATATATCCTATCTAATATCCCTTTTTACACCATATACTAAGCTTACATGACACCATTTCTATACTAGATCATGTTCTTCACACCAATGTTTACCTCTAAACGGTATCTTATCCCTCAACATGAACTATTGATTCCACATTGTAATGATCCCATCACTCAAAACGTACCCTTCCTGGGCTCCACCAATCCTCATGAATCCCCAATTTAAAGGACATAAAGGTCTAGGCCATTACACCATGGAATCAAAGGCAATCCCATATCTTAGTTTTCATGGTTGATTCCTATGTGTCCTAGGAAATCAAGTGATGCATGTCTGGCTCAATAATTAATTTTGAAGTGTCTAGAGAAATCAATCATAAAACATCCCATAAATTCCATGGAAACCTAGTAAGTCCTCAGTGTGTGAGTATTAGGGTTAATAAATTATTACTTAATTTACAAGGTAATTTTGTATCAGGAATATTTTTAATTCCCAACCATCTTGGGTAATTCATCATATGTTGAAGTTGGTTCTCTAGAACCAAGTAATTTTCCCTTAGATTACATATAGTTTTAAAGAAGTTAATATTAATTTAAATAATTTATAACATATTGATTTATATTTTTCATAAAATTAATTTAATAATGTCCTATAGTATTTGTCACATTTAAAATATCATAGCGGTTCCCCGCTGTGATGAAAACTTTAAACTCTCATGAAGATATTCTTAATCCTAGTTATAAGGTCAGAAGGCATTATATGATGGAGAATATAGTATGTTGACTATCATGTGAATGTAATTTTAAGAAAATGATACTTATTCTCATGAATATCTCACTTATTAATATCGAAGACAAAATATTAATAGAATAGGCCCACTAGAAATAATTCTTTGTGTTTATGTGTCATCGAATATTTGTATATGTGACTGTGTATAATAGTACTCAAACTTTAAGATTATTATTAGTGCATGTCATGAATCATGCACTTGTATTTACTAATCAAATCTATGACTCCATGTGTTTGGTAAGTAGGGTACTTTGGGCACATCATGAATGACATGTTATTAAATAATAAGTTGAGGAAGGATTTTTCCCATCCATATTTATGAAAGTAGATATCTTGACCCTTTCATTGAAAGGAAATGACATATTAAATTTCATTGCCATAGTGTAATGTTGAGTTTATTTTAGATATTAAAATAAAGACATATCAATTATATAGGATGATGAAATGAGTGTGAAACTTGTTAGATAAGATATTGTGATAAATGGATTATATTACACGGTGAGAGATAATATGTGCATACTGATGTTGTGACATTAACTTCTTTCTCTTAGGTGCCTTGACTCATTGTTAGATAGTAATCTTTGACTTTATAAAATCCTAGGTAATGTCAATGAGAAATAATACTAGATGGTCACAAAGTACATGTTTTTTATCTCAATTAAATTCTATTTGAATCTAATAATTGGAATAAATATTATTCTCATAATAAAGGAAAAATTTTGTTTAGGATCTATTGATCACAAATATTAAATAAATATTTATTCACAAGGTAATTATTTATTATAAAAATATATTATATTTATTTATTAATTATTATTTAAAAGGTAATAAATAATTATTTATTCATTAAAAAATAATTTATTTAATTATGTAATGATTTAATAAATATTTATTCTCTATAATATGAATAAAATATGTATTTTATTTATTAAATGTTTAATAAATAACTATTTTTTAGACTGTGAATACAATATTCATTTTATTTATGAATAAATATTTAATTAAATATTTAGCTAGATATTTTATAAATACGGTAGAGGATGAGTGGATCAAGAATATGTGTGGTTATAAATATTAATTTGTAAGATGGTAAAAAATATTTTTATCATTTCACCTTTTTGTACACACCATATAAAAAATAATATTATTATTATTATTACATTTCATGGGGTCGGATGAGTTCTAATATATTATTTAAGGGACATTATGAAATTAAAAATTATTATAATCATAACCCTATATTTATAAATATATGATTATTTCTATTGTGTATAATTTGATTGAGATTGATCAAAACTAATAATTATTGTGAAAAATAGAATCTAGAACTCTCTCTCATAACTAAAGAATGCTCTATATATTCATCTACCTCCTATGTCCTCTCAAGAATGAGAGTGAATGTAAAATTCTTCAAGCCTGAAGGAACTATCACTGTGATCCATACAAACACATCAAGACAAAAAATCTAGCACACTAGCACCCATCAATTCATTAGTGTTTTTTAGAGATCAAAGGAGCATGTGTGGATAATTCCCAAATGGATTCTATACTTAGATGTTAAAAATGAAATAATGGTATAATAAAAGGGTTTTTAAGTGATCAACACCATCATTAAAGAATTATATCAAGACCAAGGTATTATTTATTCTTATTTATTTAAATAAATTATCAATTTAGCATGTAAAGAAATTATAATGGTTTTAGAAACCTTTCTTCTCTATATTGCCTGAAAATTTTCATTGGTCATGAGGTTTGCATCTTGTATAATATGATAATGATCAATTGAATCCAATAGTTGTTGATTCTATATCATCCTTTATAAGAGATTTCATTGTGTTTAGAACCATCAACAAATAAGTAAGTCTTTCTATATAGTTTATTTCTAGAATCCCATGAAATCAATTGTATAATGCATAATGACTGACTCTAAGGAATCCAGGGAAATCATGTGTGTGAGTATTATGGTTAATAGTCAATTCACTAAAATATGGGTTAATCCTATATCTTAGGACACATATATAATTCCCAAGAATCTAGGTAAATCAATTGTTTTTATATGATGATCTATGGTCATAACCTAGGTGTCACTTGGAATTTATGATGTATTTTGATCAAATTTTTATTCTTAGGAAACTACCCTAGGAAATCATATAATTAGACTCAACCGACGATTTTGGTTATAAGGTGACACCCACAATCTTCTCTATATATTATTTCACATACCCTCTCTAGGGTAAATATATCATTAGGGGACCCACCAGGGTTCCCTGGGTCTCATCAAGTACTCTCTGGCCTCATAGGAAAGTCTCACAAGGGATATGGCCTCAAACATATTCCCTTTCTAATTCATCATCAGGTTGGTCTATGCACCCATCCTATCCACAAAATTCTTCCAAGTTTACACCCACCTTTGTAATAACATTTTAATCAGGAAGGAACACTCTTCCCATAGTGATCCCACCTAGCTCATTGATGTAAGGAATATGAAGGTTCTTATGTGGCTAACCCTAGGACACCCTTATCAATTTACCAGTCACCTATATATATGGGTCTCTGAGGCTCCTATACTGGGGACACTAAATTAAATTCATTCAAGTCATTTATCACCCCTTAGGGTCCCTGCATCTCAAGTCACGTGATTTAATGAAAGCCTTTTCCATTAGAACCCAGGGCAATAAAGCTAGTACACAGAACCCTTAAGGAACATGGAATATTGTTTAATTTATCCATGTAAATTCATTAAAAATAAAATAATTTATTTCAAAAAAGGTCAACTCACTAGGTGGAGAAACCACATATCACATGCCATAAAAATAATCATAATATCATTGGAAATGTACGATAGACCACCTACCTCAAATGAAGTTGTTTCCCCTTATAGGTGCATCCTAGAAAATCTCTCCCAAGATTTTCCAAGTCCAATTAGAAACCTCCCATCACTGTGAGGCCCTAACCTAGGCCAAATAATCCAATTTATTTAATTATTATCAATTTATAAATAAATAAAGTTTTATAATTAAATTTCCAATTTAAATAATTTTGGATTAAAGAGTAAAATATAATTTGGTGGTCTAGTCACACTCGAATGGAAACTGAACATGCATGGAAGGTCTGTGGTGCACTCCCAACACCATCCAAGGTGAAATCTATAATACTACAAAATGATTCAATCTGTAAATAAATTTAATTTAACAAAAAAATCTTTGACAAATATCTATGGTGACATAACTCATCAAAACAATGTGTGCTGATATAAAGACATTGTCTCGTGATGTCCTCTCACTTGAATTCACAAAATACACATAAAAAATACCACCATTCTCCTATGTAATTGATTTTGAAACCCTAAACTGGGGAATCTAAAAAATATCTAAGAATAAGGGAAAAAATAAAGGAATATGAAGGATAAACTAACATGAAAAAATCATTAAATCACCAAAAAAATCCCTAGATAAATGGGGAACTAATAAAAGAGGATAAATGAGATTAGTTGGAAAAATACGGTCCCTCCAAACTCCCATGTTCACCTAAAATGAAGGGGGAATGATCTAGGAAAAATATGTGGTTTACCCTGACTAAAAAACACTCCCAGAACACTTCCATGTTGTGAACATAGTTTTAAAATATTGTATTTTTTAGTAGTGACCCTTCCTCTTTGTCCATACCTATTTCATGCCCTAAAAATGCCCCCGAAAACCTTTTTATGGTGTGAATCCCCATCCACACCGTGAATGGTCTTCAGCTACTATTTTTTCATCCTGATCACTCCATCCTTTCTCCAACTTCCACCCAAACACCTCGAGCACCAACCAAAGATAAAACCATGTCCAAAATAATTTATTTAATATTCAAAAACTCTCATAATACCTTCTTGAGTCTCATTTATCAAAATTAACAATCCACCAAAAAAAATTTAAATTACTTCTGAATTTCATCATTCTCCCTAAAAATGGGGCATTATAGCTATGGTGCAATATTGGTGGCCATGACATGGGAAATGGGTATACTGGGCTTTTGGGAATTAATTGTTTAAAGTGGGGACTTAGTCATAAAATTCACACCTTCATTCCTCTAATCCAATGGGTCGTGCAATGGGTTCACACTCAACCTAGTTAAAAGAATGTTTTCTTTCATTCATAAAAGGTATTGACCCGAGATTGTTTCGAACTAATTAATAATTTTTAAATAAAATTATTAAGTATTAATTTGTAATTATAAATATTTATGACATTATTAATTATTATTCATTTATTATTAATTAATTATTATTTTGTATTAATTATAAATTATGAAAAATGAATTATTATTTAACAATTTTTTATTATTAATTTTGATATTTTTCATCCAAACATGATTCAAATAATATCAACCTCCTTTTGTGGGAATTTATAGACTATTTATTGCAATAATTTATGGATGTAGTAGTAGTAGGGCGATGGTGTAGTGCAGCGTAGGTGGTATGGTGAACATTTTGAATCATAAGTGATGTAAATAATCACTATAGGGGTTGATTAGTCATTTTAAAATTTAAAGACAAAAAATTAGTGTTTTTTTAATTAGATAATCTTTAGTGAGTGTTGTGTTCAAGATATGTAGTGCAATAAAAATAAAAAATACCAAAATTTTATTGTGTTTTGGATCACTAAGATCCAATTCTAGTCCTTAAATTTTTCTACTCGATGAGAATATTTTTACCTTCTAAGAAACTAACTTTTAAATGTGTGATAAATTGTTATAGACTCTTACTTTTACAAATACCCAAAGGAATAACCCATACTTTTAATATGAGTCTTAAACCTAGTTGTGAGCTAAATTTTGTTTGGGTGTCATACCTCATAACTTCCTTTTCAGTAGTGGAATAACCAAAAACAAATAGGACCTTCATTTTATTTGGAAAATCATAAACTAGACATGAAAATTTATGAATAGAATAATGAAAAGATAAAATAAAAAACAATTAAACCCAATGGAATGATCTGATGATGAGGATGATGAAATTTTATGATCTTGATCACTATAGTAATATAGGTTGTTATAATAGAAGTCACTTTATTATCTTATAAAAGAATAATAAGTCAAATAAGTTCTTGATGGAATGTAAAATAATAAAGTTTGTCATTAGTAAGCTGTAAAAGTTTTATTCTTTAATAACATCTCTACTAGATTAATCTAGCTTTATCAAATCAAAAAATATTCTTAGATCATTATAATGACTAATAACTACATTCCAGAGTTAGTGCATAACAAAATATAATGTTTCGGTAACCTTTTTTGGAAAACCCTTGTTGAATATAAAATAAGTTACACACTCTGTTATTTCTACATGAAATAACAATACAAAACTTCCAACATGATCATTAGAAAAAATATATATAATAAAAATTTATAAAAAAAGTATAATTATATGAATAAATTTATAATTTATTAAAATATTTCATGTTTCATAAAATGAAGCATCGTATACTACATGTGTCAAACATATTGTATGTGATAAAAATAATATATTCGCAAAATTATTATTACACAACATTTAATTATATTTTTAAAAATATATAATAAATTATTTATTTAAATATTTATTTAAATTACCACATTTTAAATAAAAAAAATTATAAATTTAAAAAAAGTGAACTAGTGGTAGATAGAAATACTTAGTGGTAGCATGGTGTTGCTACCGTTGAGTGAGCTATCATCGCACACTGTGGCTAACAGTGCTACTATTACTATGGAGTCAAGGATATACCATCATTTTCTTGAATGGTATATGAAACTACAATTTGTTCATGTACATTCTACCACCTAAAATCATAATGGTGAGCCACTATTGAGTATAGACAGGGTAGTTCTACAATCGAATGAACAGTACCAAATGGTGATATCATTGGAGGGTTATGCTGCTGTCGTCAGTTTCCAATAAACAATGATATCATGAGGAAGTTGATATAACATTGGAGTAAGATATACCATGAAGAGAATATGTATTTTCCAAAGTGGTTTCTTTTAATATCCACTATAATGATTTGCATACCATTGAAGGAGGTCAAACGGTCGACTGTTGGTTCTACGGTCGAACAAAGGCTGGAAGTACTTCCATCATGTGGTTGAATCTACCTTGAAGTGATCTAATGGGGGTGATTCCATGACAAAGTGATGGAAATATCATTTTTCAATGATACATTGTTTGAGTCAGGTTTGGTGAAACCATCAATGAATTTGAATAATGTTGTTCACACACTAGAGAACAAGTGTTACTATGGATGAATAGTCTTGGAACAACTCAGTTATCCTTAACTGAATTATCTTCTTTATATTACCATATTCATAAAATAAGTAAAATCATATATGATTCCAAGACCATTACGAAAGAAGTGTATAATCTTGACATGATCTTTGTATCTCAGTTGGATTTATCAGAGTTTCCTTTTCAACTCTAACATTATTGTTGTAGCGACTCGATTTTTATCCCTTCAAACTTTGGAATATTTCTAAGAATTATTCCAGATCTAGGGGTGAATACGGCGTGCGATTCTGAGGCCCGGTGTGCCCGAAATTAATTTTATAAAAATATTAAGTATTTTCTTATACTATGCACGTGGTGGGGGTCTGATATCTCCTAAACCGTAGCTCATAATGGGAATATGAGGGAACGGTTGTGTCCGGAACATGTCGTTTACCCTAGATGAATTGTAAACATTGTGGCCGCCGCCCTGCTGTGGAAAACGCCACAAGGGGTGTTTCCGTAAATAAGTGGAAAAGTTTAATTATGAGCGTCGGCTCGAATAACTTCTGAATGGAGTCTCAGATTGAAAATCTGAGTCCGTTGTTGCATTCAGAAAGGCACGTTTATCCTAGGGGTGACCTAATTTCCTTCGCGCCTGGAGGTCTGGTCGGGGGCGTTGATTTAAATGAAGGTTTTTAAATAAAAGAAAAAAAGAAAAACCAATTTC
Source organism: Viscum album (assembly GCA_963277665.1). Lineage (NCBI taxonomy): Eukaryota > Viridiplantae > Streptophyta > Magnoliopsida > Santalales > Viscaceae > Viscum > Viscum album. The sequence goes on along the minus strand of OY728140.1, from coordinate 1,938,784,801 downwards.
ATCTCCCCCTCCCACCTCCTACACGCAGCGAATGGAAACCCCCTCCCTTATCTGTTTTGTTGCCAAATCGCACCAGAATCGTCCATTTTCAGCACTGATCGTCAGCAGATCACGCTTCAGGGCGTCGTCGGTGTCGTTCTGTACCCGAAGCTTCAGCGTTTCGCCCGCGAGGTAGGCGGTTTGAGTTTTAATCCCCGATACCATTTTTGCTGCGAATTTCTTCGTTTTGATGTTGTAGAAGGGAATATTGCATCCCAAGGGTCGCACCGGTACCTTCGGATCGCAAAACAGACCACTGGGGTGCCCCCGACGGTCCGTGGAAGCTCCGTCGGCGTCGGCGGAACCGCGGCGATCCGTGGTGGCGCATGGAGGTCCGTGGCGGCGCGCGGCGTTCCGCGGCGGCGCGCCGGCCCAGCCACCGGAGTATGGTGGCTCTGGGCACTACGTGGCGGAGGGCCACCGGCTAGGTTGGGCCGGCGGCGGTGGGCCAGTCCCTGCCGGCCGGACCGGCCGGTTCAGGCCGGTCCGGCCCCTTTTCTTTTACATGGGAGTTTTAAACCCCCGTTTCTTGCAATCCGGGAGTCGGATTCGTGTGCCGTCTGCGGCGACACAACCTTGGCGATGAGACGAACCTTTCGATGTGGGTTTGGGAATTTTTAGGTTTGGGATCATGGCGCGGGAGCTTGAAACGTCGAACAAAATAATGATATTTTTTTATTATTCGACTTCGGGTCGTTGTATCTTCTACGCAGAGCATCCGATTGATGTGTCGTTAGTGGAGTTGAGACCCTGATGATACGAAGGAATCTTCTTGATGGTTTTCGGGTGTTGGGACCGAGATTGGGGTGCGGGCCCCATGAGGCTGGGTTTTGGCATTTGCGGAGAAACACAACATTCTCACCATGAGTCTGATTTTGGCGGATGAATAGTCGATCCTATGTGTTTCTTCGAGAGGATCGCAATGGTGTGATCAGTTCGCTAAAATTCGGGATTGATGTGTGGGCCCCGCTTGAGCCGGCTTCAGTGAGTAGTGCCTTTTTCACCAGGTGTCCATTTCAGAAAAGCGAGTAGTGGATCCTGTGTGTTTTTTCAAGGGGATTGTCATGGTATGATCTGCTTGATGAGTTTTGGGATCGTTGTGTGGGCCCCGCACGGGCTGGCTACGATGAATAGTGCCTTTTTCACCGGTTGTCTGTTTCGGGCAAGTAAAAAGCCTATCCTGCATGTTTTTTCATGTGGATCATGATGGTGGCCTCGGTATCGGCCTTGCAGGTGCGCAGGGTGGCGTTGTGGTGGGCCTCTCAGGTTAGCGATGTTGGGACCAGCAGTGGTTGAGGGTACTCCCTTGGTTCGTTCCCACAAGGGTTTGTGTGGAATCACAACCCTAGTCTAGGCTTGTGATCCTCTCTATGGGATGTTTAATCTGTTAGAGTTGTATCATCCCTCCGATGGGCTTGGAGTGGGATCCTCTAGCATCGTTAACCTATATTGGGTTCTTGGTATCGATGTGACCGCTTATCCACGAGCGGTGATCCACTATCTAGTGGGTTAACCCTGTAGGGTTTGTGGTGTCATCGGGAATATAATCCCCTATGTGGTGGGTCGTGCTCAGTAGGGTTGTGGCATCGTCGGGAATACGATCCCCTACTCAGCATGAGGATTATAGAAGGGTTGCAGTATCATTGGTTATGCAATCCCCTACTCAGTGCGTGGTTTCTCAAGGGTTGTGGAATCGTCAGTTCGATCCCCTACATCGCGAGTTATACCAGATAGGGTTTTGGTATCGTATTGAACACCTTTATATGGGTGACGATACTCTATCTGAGTGACGTGCTTCTGTCGAGCACCAGATCGGGTTGTGATATTCCCCAGCGGATCCTGAGTGTGATCCCCTATCTATGAGACCTACGAATGCCAGATCGGGTTGTGGTATCCCCCAGGGGACCCTGGGAGTGATCCCCTGTCACGTACATGACATATTTTAAAGGTAGTTTTCATTTAATTTATATCCTTTATTTTTTTTGGGGGTTTTCCATGCATTTTTGAAGGAAATGGTGGGTTTCCAAAATTTGGTCCAACCAGAGAGCCCATTTCTAGTTTTGAAAGTAAATTTTGTTCCTTAATAACTCCTTCGTTTTTTAACCTTTTTCTCCCATTAAACTTCCAAAATGACCTTAATTTAACTTTTAAAACCACCAAATAAATTTGGGCCCCTTAAAAATTCATTAGCATCTTGGATTTGGGTGATCAAATTAGGTATTTGGCCAACCTGAAAGCTCATTTCCAGTTTTAAAATGTTTTTTAATTCTTTCATAAAATATTAATTTTTTATCTTTTTTTGGTGATTCCACCTCTCACCTAATCCCATTGTACCTAGACACACCCCCAACTTCGTTTCCCAATATTTGGAGATCGTATCAGTCGGTAATTAGGGCCGAACTCCTCAGGTTACTAAAATCATCCAGATTTCTCAAGTAAGTGACTATCCTTCGAAGTTCCTTCCTTTTCCTTAAGCTTTCACCCTTTTTATTGAATCACCAAATGTCCAGAATCTAGGTCTTTGTACCTAGGGTTTAATGTTGAGATTTTTGGTCCAATCCTCTGGTTTTAGGTTTGATCTCACTCTCTTGTGGTGCGGTGGTGGTGCGGTTGAAGTTCTGCACTAAGATTTGTGGTTCTTGACTCTTTTGGTAAGTGATTCCATTGTGCATGCAATTTTTGTGACTTATCTTGTTGTGTTCATGGTATTTTTATATTTATTTCATTTGAATGTTTCTGCAAAAATTGTTTTTAGTTGCATTTATAAAGAAAATGAATTTTAAGTTCCAATTTTTGGTGAAATTGGGTGGTTTTCATACAAATCTTTTATTGGTTCATTTGGGGAGGACCAATAATTACTTATTTAATTTTATTGAAATGTATTAGGAATGTAAATCATGTTTTGTAAGTTTATTCTTTTTGTTTGTTTTTGAGAAATTTTGTTTAAATGGTGTTTGGGAAGCAAATGGGCTTTAAGTGCAACGTTTGTGTGAAAATGGGGGTTTTTAAAAGATATAACTTCTTGGTTCACATGGGGCTACCCCAAAACTGAATTTTTGGTTTCATTAAAGTTTATGGAACTTCCATTTTATTTTTGTGACTTAAAAGTGTGCACATAGTGTGGAAATTGGATATTTTGAAGAGATTTGTGTGCAAAACAATGTGATATTTTGAGAGGTTGTTTTACTAAAAATCAAAATGTTTTGTTGTATGTTTTAAATGGTATAAAGTATGTATATCTACTGTATTGTTTGTTTGTGACCAGTAGTGGTGTTTTATATGCAAAAGGGTGTGTGTTATTTTCTGAAATTGTTTGAGCACAAAAAGTGGAATCCTGGGTACTTAGGTGGGTGGATATGTACTAGTACGGCTAGTGAACCGGATGGGTTGTGTCCCTGTTTCACTGAGAAAATGGATAACGACAACTCTAAATAAACTATGTGGATGATATTTGGGGACCACTAGGTTATGGATATGTTTCCTACTAGTGGATCGTGCATGGTAAAGTATTGTGACTTGGATACTTTACACCGAAGTACGAGGTACATAGGGCATGAGACTATCTAATTTCCTAGGGGTGTTCCCAGTTTTGGTGTTCATTGTATTTGTGGTATTTACCATTGTATTGGGGTGTTTTCGCAGTACTTTACATTATCTCACAATTCTATTTAAATGTGTGAACATTCTGAAAATTTTATCTTGAAAATTGTTATCAATTGAAAGTTTCTTTTCTTGGATTTTATAACTGCTTTTCTTTGCGTATTAAAACTGCTTGATTTTTCACATTGTATTGAATTCTATTTGGAATCATTGGGTGGTATCATATTGGGTTTTGGATCACACCCTACTCAAACCCCTTGGTTGTAAGTAGAATTGGTTATGTTTGACTCAGGTAAAGGAAAGGATAAGGGTGATGGCGGTTCAGGGTGTTAGTCCCCATCCTTGGGATAGAGTTGTGGAGACTCCTTGGGGTGATGACCCCTTGTCATGTGGAGTCCATGGGGATGTTTTGTTTCTGTTTAATTGTGTCTTTGGACCTTTTTTACTTCATTTTAACTTATGTATTCGGTTCTATATTTTTGTATAAACCTTGCTGATATGAATTTTTCAGATTCATTTTATCAAATATTTTTGATGTTTTATGTATACATATTCGGGTAAATTGTTCCCAAACCAAGATAAATGATACCCAGGTACTTGTGCTAGCCCGTGGGGATAGGGAACACCCTTAGGGCCTTGCCATGGTCCGGGTTTGGTGTCGTTAATGGTGGCAACCAGATTTGGTTCGTGACAAAATGGTATCAGAGGAGGTTAAAGATTTTGGGTTATATTTCTATTTTGGGATGAGTCGGGATAGACAGGAGCTTGGACTTTCAGGGCTCAGGGTGTTGGTTGTGAGTAGGGTTCCTGGCCTACACCTCTCATGGTAGACCATGATTCACCAGGGGATGTTGGAATTTATGGATTGACTTCACTTCCAGGTGAGATGTGTGGGCTGCAGACCACATGTGGACATCAGGCGGATGTGGAGTAGTTGTTTATTTTATTACTAAAATGTGTTTAGTTTATTTATATTTGATGTATTTGATTAAAATTTTCAGACTTGTGGTATTGACTATTATTTTGTGACTGTTGCATTTTGTAGCAACATGCCTCCCCAGAAAGCTCCCACCCACCCACATGAGGAAGCTGGAGAGAGTTCTCCCACACTGATTGATCAGAGGCTCATGGAGGCTGTGGGTTGGGCTATCCAAGCTTTGGGAGAGGGACTATCTCCTACTCCTATTCCTATTAGGGAATAAGAGACATGTCCTAGAAAAGATAAAGCACAAGAGTTTCTGAAAAACAAGCCTCCTACCTTCCGAGGTAGCTCAGAACCCCAGGAAGCAGAAGAATGGATCGAGAAGATCGAGCATATGTTTGAGTTCTTGGAAACACCCGAGGATCTCAGGGTGAAGTGTGCCTTATTTCTGTTGGAGGGTCCCAGTCGTAAGTGGTGGGAGTCAGTACTTCAGTTTGGGAAGAATGAGCAGATGCACTGGGGAGATTTCAAGGCTGTCTTCAATGAACAGTACTGCCCTGAGGTGTTGGATTATGTTATGTCTAGAGAGTTCATGGAACTTGTTCAGGGGAATCTATCTGTGATGGAGTATGCCAACCATTTCACTGAGTTGGTTCGGTATGCTACAGAAATTTTCTCTAATGAGCAAGCAAATTCCGAGAGGTTTGATAAAGGCTTGCAACCGGAGATATACTCACAGGTGTTCTTGGTTAAGCTGAGGACCTATGCTGAGGTCGTTGATCGAGCGTGCATAGTGAAGATTGATAAGAAAGGCAGTGCTGGTTTCAATGGTTTAGTATCAGCAGTGGTAAGTGGAAGCTCCTCAGAGAAGAAAAGGAAGCAGGATGATCTTGTGAAGAAAGGAGGTGGCAGTTCAGCTCACTCTTCCAGGCAGTTTTCTTCTGTGGCTTCTAATGCGAGATCGGTCATGTGCCACCAGTGTGGGAAGCCTGGGCACATATGACCATCATTTCCACTTCCTCTGAATCCTTGTTACCAGTCTGAAGGTATGGTGCATTTGCAGTGTTTCTGTGGTGTGGTACGTCCACTTCTAAGTGGGGCTGGGTCAGTGGCTTCAAAAGGAGTACCAGCACAGTCTGAGCCATCGAGGACTGGGAGATCTCGATTTGGAAGCTGTGGTGGTAGGGTTGGGTTGTCTTCTGGGAAGAGCCAGATCAGGGCACAACCACACACTAGCGGTCATCTTCAGGCAGAGACCAGACATCTCCATGCAGTGGATCGGGCACCAGCAGGATCAGAGGTGGGACCGTTGACAGTTCGAGGTACCGTTTTGATCGCATCATCAATAGCTGCTGCACTTTTTGATACTGGTGCCTCTATTTCATTCATTTCTACCCATTTTGTGGACATGCTGAATTTTCCAACTTATTTGATGTCTTTCATGATGGAGTTGGTGACACCGCTGGGAAAGAAGGAGTAGGGTCTCAGGTGCCCATTGTGTGTGCTTTCTATGTCAGGGGTCAAGATGGAGTGGGACCTCTTAGTCTTAGATATGGACCTTTTTGATGTCATAATCAGGATGGATTGGCTAGTACACTTCCAGGAACACATCAATTACTACATACAGTGTGTGAGTTTCACAACACCTGATGGGAGTCGTCTAGTTTTTCATGGAGAATGGAATCCTCGGTCAGGTCGCGTAGGGCCTCCACTCCCAGAGTTGGGAAGTGTTATCTTCCAGTTATCATCACTCATTCTAGAGTATGGTATTTCCCCTAAAGTTACACTACCTCATGTAGTGAATGAGTTTACAGAGGTATTCCTGGATGATTTTTCAGGTTTTCCCTCGGAGCGGGATGTGGAGTTTTCTATTGATCTAGCACCGGGAACATAGCTGATATCTCTTCCCTCTTATTGCATGGCCCCCACCGAGCTGAGGGAATTAAAGATACAGTTGGACGACTTAGAATCCAAAGGATTCATTCGCCCGAACATCACTCCTTGGGCCGATCCTGTGTTGTTCGCCAAAAAGGTCGATGGATCCCTCCGGTTGTGCATCGACTACCGGAATCTGAATAAGTAACAATTAAGAATAAATACACTTCTCCCAGAATAGTTGATTTGTTTGATCAGTTGAAGGGGTAAAAGTGGTTCTCAAAGATAGACCTGTGTTCGGGGTATCATCAACTTCGGGTGAAAGAGTTAGATATTCCAAAGACAACCTTTCGAAGCAGGTACGGCCACTTTGAGTATTTGGTCAGGCCCTTCAAATTGACCAATGATCTAGCAGGCTTATTACAATCATGAACAGGGTGTTTCATCAGTATCTTGATTCCTTTGTTGTGGTGTTCATGGATGACATTCCGATATACTCTAGCTCTGAGTAGGAACACAAACATCACTTGAGGATCGTTTTGGGTACATTACGGGATCACCGCCTCTATGAAAAGTTGTCAAAGTGCACTTTATGGATTAGGGAGGTTAGATTTCTAGGGAATTTGATCTCAGAGAATGGAGTTTCAGTGGAATCTGAGAAAATTAGTGCGGTCATGTCGTGGGAGAAACCAAAGAATTTGTTTGAGATCAGGTGTTTTCTTGGCTAGGCTGGTTATTATAGGCGATTCGTTCGGTATTTCTCTCAGCTTGCTTCACTGATGACTACCCTCACACGGAAAGGGGTGAAGTTTTTATGGGGTCCACAATGCCCGGTGTTGTTCGAGGAACTAAAGAGGCAGCTGACTACCGCCCCCGTTCTGATTTATCCAGAGGCTGGAAAGGGATATATGGTCTATTGTGATGATTCATGTATGGGTCTTGGGGGCGTTCTTATGTAGGATGATCAAATGGTCGCGTATGGATCTCGCCAACTTTGACCACACAAAAATCACTACTCAACCCATGACTTGTAGTTGGCAGCGGTGATGCATGCTTTGAAGACATGGCGTCACTACCTCTTTGGGGAGAAGTTTTTGGTCTACTTTGATCACAAAATCTTGGATTATATCTTCTCGTAGAAGGACCTCAACTTGAGGAAGTGTCGCTAGATCGAGTACTTACAGGGGTTTGACTTTGACATTATCTATACCCCAGGAAAGGGTAATGTAGTGGTCGACGCCTTGAGCAGAAGGGTTCTAGTGCAGGCTTTGAGGAAGTCCAGTGATGAGTGGACATTGATGAGGCTCTTTTCTCAGATGCATGTGGAGACCAGGGAACACTGTGGAGGGGAATTCTTGGCGAGCGTCCAGTTGACTCCTTCTCTGTTCGAGTTGATTCAGTGGGAATAGTCCAGTGATGAGCTTTTTCAGCGGTCTAAGAAATTTCTTCATTGTGGGGAGGCATCCTCTGATTGATCGTCATCTCCTAAGGGAATCTTGTGCTTCAAGGGCCGTTCAGTAGTGTCGTTATCTCTGCGGAAGGCGGTGATGCAGGATATCCACCAGTCTCAGTGGGATATCAATCCAGGTGCCACTAAGAGGTATTATGATGTCTGTCGGCAGTTTTGGTGGCCTGGTTTGAGACGAGACATAGAAAACTTTGTTTCGAGATGCTACACATGCTAGCAGGTGAAAGCAGAGCACCAAAGGCCTTCCGGTTTTCTCCAACAACTACCCATTCCTACCAGGAAGTGGGATGAGGTCACCCTATACTTCATTGTTGTCTTACCTCATACACCTCGGGGTAATAATACCATTTGGGTGGTGATTGATTGTCTGGACAAATTAGCCCACTTCATTCCGATTAAAGATACAACTAAAGTGGATGAGTTGGTCCATTTGTATCTTCAGGAAGTGGTGAGACTCCATGGTGTACCATCAGTAGTTGTCTCAGATAGATACCCCCGCTTCACTTCTCAATTTTTAGAACGCCTTCAGAAGGCCTTGGGGTTTCTGATTAAGATGAGCATGGCATACCACCCTCAGACGGATGGTCAGACAGAGCGGGCAAATCAGATTTTGGAGTACATACTTAATGCATGTGTTTTGGACTTTGGAGGTTCTTGGGATAGCCATTTGGGATTGGTTGAGTTTTCTTATAATAACAGTTACCAATCCTTGATTCAAATGGCCCCTTTTGAGGTGCCCTATGGTCGGTCATGTCGGTCCCCCCTATGTTGGGCTGAGGTAGGAGAGACTTCACTGTTGGGGCCGAGCCTTGTGTAGGAGACTTCTGAGAAGGTCAAGTTGATCAGGAAGCGCTTATTGATAGCTCAGAGTCGTCATAAATCTTATGCTGACTAGAGGCGTCGAGACCTAGAGTTTTCTATGGGTGATAGGGTATTCTTGAAATTGGCCCCTCATCTGGGCCATCGTCGATTTGGGAAGCAAGGTAAGCAGATGTCGTGGTATGTCAGGCCCTTTGAGATCACCGATCATATTGGAAAGGTGGCATATAGTTTGTCCTTACCTTCTCATCTGACTTCCATCCATGATGTCTTCCACGTCTCTTAGTTGAAGAAATACAACCTAGATCTGTCCCATGTGTTGAGTTGGGAAGAACTGGAGATAGATCCTGACTTATTTGTTGTTGAGAAGCCGGTGAAAATAGTGGACTCCCAAGAGAAGATACTTTGAGGGAAGTCTATTAAATTAGTTTGAGTTCTATGGCAGAATGGGAATGATACAAATGAGACATGGGAGCGAAAGTCATGGGTCGAGGAAGAGTACCCGTTCTTGTTTTCCAATCAAGCTTCATGTTGACTTTCTGGGGAGGAAAGTCTTTCATGGTGGGAAGAATTTTCACATACATGACATATTTTAAAGTTATTTTTCATTTAATTTACATCCTTGCTTTTTTAGGGGTTTTCCATGCATTTTTGAAGGAAATGGTGGGTTTCCAAAATTTGGGCCAACCCGAGAGCCCATTTCCATTTTTGAAAGTAAATTTTGTTTCTTTAATAACTCCTTATTTTTTCAACCTTTTTCACCCATTGAAATACCAAAATGACCTTCATTTAACTATTAAAACCACCAAAGAAATTCGGTCCCCTTAAAAATTCATTAGCATCTTGAATTTGGGTGATAAAATTAGGTATTGGGCCAACCCTAAAGCTTGTTTCCAGTTTTAAAGTTTGTTTAATTCTCTCATAAAATATTCATTTTTTATCCTTTTTAGGTGATTACACCTCTCAACTGCTCCCACTGTACCTATAAACACCCCCATATTCTTTTCCCCCTCTTTGGAGATTGTATCAGTCGGGAATTATGTCCAAACTTCTCAGGTTTCTAAAATCGTCCAGATTTCACAAGTAAGTGATTATCCTTCTAAGTTCCTTCCTTTTACTTAAGCTTTCTCCCTTTTTTCTTGACTACCCAAATGTCCAGAAGCTAGGGATTCGTAACTAGGGTTTCATTATTAGTTTTTTGGTCCAATCATCTTGTTTTAGGTTTGATCTCACTCTCTTGTGGTGTGGTGGTGGTGCGGTTGAAGTTTCCTCACTAGGATTTTCGGTTCTTGACTCTTTTGGTAGGTGATTCCATTGTGCATGAAATTTTTTTGACTTAGATTTTTGTTTTCATGATATTTTTATATTTATTTCATTTTAATTTTTCTTAAAAAAATTGTTTTTAGTTTCATTTATAAAGAAAATGAATTTTAAGTTCCAATTTTTGGTGAAATTGGGCGGTTTTCATACAAATCTTTTATTGGTTCATTTGGGGATGACCAATAATTACTTAGTTAATTTTATTGAAATTTATTAGGACTAGAAATAATGTTTTGAATGTTTATTCTTTTTGTTTGTTTCTACGAAAGTTTTTTTAAATGGTATTTGGGAAGAAAATGGGCTTTAAGTGCCATGTTTGTGTGAAAATGGGGGTTTTTAAAAGATATAAATTCTTGGTTCATATGGGGCTACCCAAAAACTGAATTGTTGGTTTCATTAAAGTTTATTGAACTGTAATTTTGTTTTGGTGACTTAAAAGTGTGCACATAGTGTGCAAAGTGGATATTTCGAAGAGCTTTGGGTGCAAAACAATGTGATATTTTGAGAGGTTGTTTTATTGAAAATCAAAATGTTTTGTTGTGTGTTTTAAATGGTATAAAGTGTGTATAGATACTATATTTTTTTTGTGACCAGTAGTGGTGTTTTATATGAAAAATTATGTGTGTTGTTTTTCTGAAATTTTTTGAGCATAAAAAGGGGAATCATCGGTACTTAAGTGGGCGGAAATGTACTAGTACTGCTAGTGAACCAGATGGGTTGTGTCCATGTTTCACTGAGAAAATGGATAACGACAACTCTAAATAAACTATGTGGATGATATTTGGGGACCACTAAGTTATGGTTATGTTCCCTACTAGTGGATCGTGCGTGAGAAAGGATTGTGACTTGGATACTTTACACTGAGGTACAAGTCACATAGGGCCCGAGACTATCTAGTTGCCCAGGGGTGTTCCCAATTTTGGTGCTCATTGGATTTGTGGTATTTAACCTTGTATTGGGGTGTTTTTGGCAGTACTTTATATTAGATCACATGTATATTTAAATGTGGGAACATTCTGAAAATTGTATCTTGAAAACTGTTATCAATTAAAAGTTGCATTTCTTGGATTTTATCACTGCTTTTCTTTGCGTATTAAAACTTCTTGATTTTTCACATTGTATTGAATTATATTTGAAATAATTGGGTGTTATCCTATTGGGATTAGGCTCACACCCTACTTACAACCCTTGGGTGTAAGTATACTTGGTTATGTTTGACTCGGGTAAAGGAAAGGCTAAGGGTGGTGGCGGTTTAGGGTGTTAGTCCCCATCCTTGGGACGGAGTTGTGGAGACGGCTTGGGGGTGATGACCCCTTGTCATGTAGAGTCCATGGGGATATTTTGTTGTTGTTTCATTGTGTCTTTGGACCTTTTGTACTTAATTTGAACTTATGTATTCAGTTATAGAATTTTGTATAAACCTTGTTGGTATGAATTTTTCAGATTCATTTTATCAAATATTTTTGATGTTTTATGTATACATATTCATGTAAATCATTCCCAAACAAAGATAAATGATACCCGGGAACTTGTTCCATCCCGTGGGGATAGGGAACACCCTTTGGGCCTTGCCATGGGCCAGGTTTGGTGTCGTTAATGGTGGCGACTAGATTTGGTTCATGACATCCCATATCTATGAGATCTCAGTATACCGGTGTGGGTTCTGGTATCCCCTAGAAGACCCTAGGATCGATCCCCTATCTGAGGAGTTTGGGGTTTATGTTGTTTCAGCGAGGTTTCCTCAATGACGCTCTCCGATGAGAGTGATCTCTCGGGTGAGCGTCTGAGAGTTTTGTGAGAAACCCGATGGAGTGTATCTCTCGGACGAGTGTCATCTAGGATGATAGTGATTGTGGAGTATGCTCTCCTGGTTGTGAATCGTTTCTGGTGATGAGGTTGGTACCTCATGTGGATGGGTGTGTGATCTGGGTATATCTGTATTGTTCGTGGTGTATGTATGGGCATACACCTGAGCTGAGCTGACTAGTTTTTTTTAGCCTAGGATGGTCACGAGATGGAGTTTATCTCTCATCTGGGTTCCCTGGCTGGGATGCATGGACTGTTGCCTTTCAGTTTCTCTCTTTTGTTTTGGTTTTTTGGGGTACCTACTGAGTATTGTTATACTCACCCATGAACAGGATTTGCCCGCACATGTTTGTGTCTTGTGCAGACCATTGGCCTTTCGACGGAGTCCCGGGAGGACCCGGAGCAGGCGGAGCTTAGTGAGTGGGTTTGACCGGGGTGTTTACCAGAGTTGTGCTGAGGAGATTACCGGCAGGTGTTTTTGCAGTGTTTTACCTCCTTCTGAGCAGGTTTGATACTTTTTCAGTTTTCTTTTGGTGGGCCCTATTTTTCCCTTTTTGTACTTTTGTTGTTGCACTCTGGTTTGGGATAGTTGTATGCATGCATTTTCTTTTCCGTTTTATATATTTCTACACTGTTTCATGGAGGTGTATGTGGGTGAGTGTGTACAGGTACCTTAGGATAATTCCTCCCATGTGTGTGATAGCCTACTCGGCGCTAGATGTCAGCCCCTGGCCTATTGTAGGTCGGCTTGGGGAGTCGTGGCTCGATCCTCATTGGGTCGGGTCATGATAGAGTGGTATCAGAGGAGGTTACACCTTTGGGATCTCAGAGCATAGCTGGTATAGCTATGAGTTTGGTTTTTGTTGCATAGAGATAGTGTTATGATGTTTCAAGCTTAGCTTTTAGGATAGGGACTCTAGTGTTGGTGCAGTGGCCGACGTATCCATACATCATGACTCTAATAACCTACCTTTCTACTTGGGACATTCGTACACTGGTCGAAGGGAAAAATGGTACATTCATCATATAGGAGTGGTTTTGGGTTTTCCCTTGTTCTTCTTGAGTCATCTCTCTATATATACTCTTTGACTATAGAGTGACTTGATTATATTTCAGGATGCCTCCATGACAACAGCCATAGAGGGTTCCACAGTAGAGTTATGCTGACGATCTGCCCCATGTAGAGGCTGTGGACCAGGGTGCAGGTTCTGAGGCTGCACCTCCAAGTGGTCTGCCAATTGAGCCACCACCTGTCGAGCATCTGGTTGTGCCAGGAGTGCGGTATGAGGTTGCGCACAGGCTGAGTGCGCTATACGAGTTCTAGAGGAAGTGACCTATGAGGTTCTGGGGTGATCCAGACCCTCAGGCAGCTGATGACTGGATCAAAGCAGTCACTCGTGTTTTCCGCCTAGTGAGGACACCTCTAGATCAGATGGGGGTCCTAGCGGTGAGCCTTCTGCATGGTTCGGCTTGGAGATGGTGGAGCCTAGTGACGTAGCCCCATGACGAAGAGACGCTCATGTGGGAAGAGTTTGAGCAGCTCTTTAGGGAAGAGTTCAATCTAGTGACGCTGAGGTCAGTGCGGATTCAAGAGCTTCTGCAGATTCGGTAGGAGTGCATAACCGTGTCGGAGTACTCCGCAAGGTTTACAGACTTTTCGTGTTACTCCCTGGATATGGTTTGAGACCTGTTCTTTAGGGATCATACCTTCGATCAGGGCCTACGTAGAGACATCCAGGCAGGTCTGGTTTCTTTGTGTCTTCCCACCTATGTTGGAGTGATGGAGCAAGAATTTGTGGTGGAGAGATTTATGGCTAAGAAGATCCCCCATGTTAGTGATGGGCATGCGAGAGCGGAGATGTCAGCATCTGGTAGCCGACGGCAGACGCAGGGGACTGGGTGTGGGTGACGTTTTAGGAGGCAACCCCTGGATGGAGGATCTTAGGATCAGGGCTCGCAGGCCAGTTTTGGTCAACCGCAGGAGAGGCAGTGTTACTCTTGAAATGGTCAAGGAAATCTTTCTAGAGATTGTCAAACCCGACGTGTTGCTGAGAGGGAGTCGGTCGATGGACCGCCTTGGCAGAGGCAGCATCTCGAGCAAGGAGTTATGCAGGGCGGTGGACGTCGCGACAAAGCTGGTGCAGCAGTAGGGGTGGTATGTGGTATTAGTTACCACCACCCCGACCCCCAGGAGGTCCACGCCAAGCTCAGGGAGCTGGTGGTCAAGGGCGAGGACAGCTACATGCCCTAGGGGTTGTTGACCTAGAGGCTCCGTGGATGGATAGAGGTTTGCCTAGTGTCCTTTATACTTACTGCAGTAGTTTATTAGACACTGTTTAGCGGTACTCTTTCCTTTTCATTTCTTTATTGAGTTTTGTCTAGGGCATTGGTAAGACCCTGTGTGTTCGGCGTGCTTCGAATGCGTGAGGAAGATGGATCCTTCCCCCACCGAGACACGTTTTTGTAACATGATTAAAAACATGTGGTTGATTCAGTGTCTCCCAAAGTGGATAGTGTTGAGGTGTGGTGGATGAGTCCCTCTGACTTATGTGTTCGGGCATGGGTGTTTGTTGGAGAACTCGCTGGCATGGGAGACCCAGTTGAGAGTCCAGTTGCTTTCATTATACTTATGTCATTTCAGGGACAAAAAGTTCTAAGGGGAGGAGTATGTAGTGACTTGGGTTTTAGCTCTGTCAGACTTTGGAATATTTTTATGAATAATTCCAGAGCTAGGGGCGAAGAGGACATGTGATTCCGAGGCCTGGTGTGCCTGAAATTAATTTTACAAAAATATTAAGTAGTTTTTATACTATTCACGTGGCGGGGGTGCGATATCTCCTAAACTTTAGCTCAGAATGGGAATATGAGGTCATGGTTTCATCCTGAACATGCCGTTTACCCTTGGCAAGGTGTAAACATTGTGGGCGCGGGCCTGCTGTGGAAAACGCCACCAAGGGCATTTCCATAAATAAGCAGAAAAGTTTAATTATGATCGTTATCTTGAATAAATTCTCAACTGAGTCTTGGATCGCAAATCTGAGTCTTCTGTTGCATTCAGAATGACGCATTTACCCTAGGGGCGACCTAATTTCCTCCGCGCCGGGAGGTCTGGTCGGGGGCGTTGATTTAAATGAAGGTTTTTAAATAAAAAAGAATGAAAAACCAATTACATCTCCCCCTCCCACCTCTTACGTGTAGCAGACGATAACCCCCCTCCCTCCTCCATTTCGTCACCAAATTGCGCCAGAATCATCTGTTGTCAGCACCGATCTCCAGCAGATTGCGCTTCAGGGCGTCGCCGGTGTCGTTCTGCACCCGAAGCTTCGGGGTTTCGCCTGCGAGGTAGGTGGTTTGAGTTTTAATCCCCCTATCCCATTTTTCCTGTGAATCTCTTCGTTTTGATGTTGTAGCAGGGAAGATCGCGTCCGGAGGGTCGCGTCGGTACCTTTGGATCGCAAAACGGACCTCCGGGGTGCCCCCGACGGTCCGCAGAAGCTCTGTCGGCGCGGCGGCACCGGCGCCGGAGGACATGTGGCGGCGCTGGGCGCCGCGCGGCGGAGGGCCGCCAGCTAGGGCAGGCTGGCGGCGCCGGGCCGGTCCAGGTCGGCCGGACTAGCTGGTTCAGGCCAGTCCGGCCCCTTTTTTTACACGGGGGTTTTAAACCCTCGTTTCTTGCAATCTGGGAGTCGGATTCGTGTGTTGTCTGCGGATACGCGGACCTGGTGACGAGGCGAACCTTTCAGTGTTGGTTTGAGAATTTTAAGGTTTGGGATCGTGGCCTAGGAGCTTGAAACGTTGAATAAAATAATGATATTTTATTATTATTCGACTTCGGGTCGTTGTATCTTTAACCCGTAGCGTCCAATTGATGTGTCATCAGTGGCGTTGAGAACCTGATGATACGGCAGACTTTTCTTGAGGGTTTCCGGGTGTTGGCACTAAGTTTGGGGTGCGGGCCCCACGAGGCCGGGTTTTGGCGTTTGCGGAGAAACGCAACTTTCGTACCAGGAGTCCGATTTTGGCGGATTAATAGTCGATCATGTTTGTTTTTCTGAGAGAATCGCAATGGTGTGATCTGTTTGATGAGTTTCAGGATCGGGGTGTCAGCCCCACTTGAGCTGGCTTCGGTGAATAGTGCCTTTTTCACCGGGTGTCCATTTCAGATGAGTGAGTAGTGGATCCTATGTGTTTTTTTGAGGGTATCGTTGTGGTATGATCCGCTTGATGAGTTTTGGGATCGTTGTGTGGGCCCTGTACGGGCTGGCTACATTGAATAGTGCCTTTTTCACCGGTTGTCCATTTCAGGCAAGTAAACAGTCTATCCTGTGTGTTTCTCCACGTGGATCGCGATGGTGGCCTTGGTATCGGCCTTGGAGGTGTGCGGGGTGGCATTGTGGTGGGTCTCTCGGGTTAGCGACGTTGGGACCAACAGTGGTTGAGGGTACTCCCTTGGTTCATTCCAACAAGGGTTTGCGCGACATCACAACCCTAGTCTAGGCTAGTGATCCTCTCAATGTGATGTTTAATCTGTTAGTGTTGTGGAATATCTCTAATGGGCCCGGAGCGGGATCATCTAGCATCGTTACCCTAGATTGGGTTCTTTGTATCGCTGTGACCGCTTATCCACGGGTGGCAATCCCCTATCTAGCAGGTTAACCCCGTAGGGTTTGTGGAAACATCAGAAATATGATCCCCTATGCGGTGGTCCATGCTCAGTAGGTTTGTGGCATCATTGGGAATACGATCCCCTACTTAGCATGAGGATTATAGTAGGGTTGTGGTATCGTTAGTTATGTGATCTCCTACTCAGCGCGTGGTTTCTGTAGGGTTGTGGCATCATCAGTTCGATCCCCTACATCGTGAGTTATACCAGATAGGGTTTCAGTATCGTTTTAACCAACTTTATATGGGTGATTATCCTCTATCTGAGTGAAGTTCTTCTATCGAGTGCCAGATCGGGTTGTGGTATTCCCCAGCGGATCCTGGGTGTGATCCCTTATCTGTGAGATCTACGAATGCCAGATCAGGTTGTGGTATCCCCCAGCGGAACCTAGGAGTGATCCCCTATCTGTGAGATCTTCGTATACCGATGTGGGTTCTGGTATCCCTTAGTGGACCCTAGGAGTGATCCTCTATCTAAGGAGTTTGGTGTTTATGTTGTTTCAGCGAGGTTTCCTCAGTGACGCTATCTGATGAGCGTGATCTCTCGGGTGAGCGTCTAAGAGGTTTGTGAGAAACACGATGGAGTGTATCTCTCTAATGAGTGTCATTTGGGATGACAGTGATTTTGGAGTGTGCTCTCCTGGTTTTGAATCGTTGCCGGTGAAGAGGTCGGTACCTCATGGGGCTTGGTGTGTGAGCTGCGTATATATGGATTATTCATGGTGTATGTATGGGAATACAACTGAGCTAAGATGACTAGTTGTGTTTAGCCGAGGATGGTCACGAGATGGAGTTTCTCTCTCGTCTGGGTTCCCTGGCTAGGATGAGCGGACTGTTTCCTTTCAGTTTCTCTCTTTTGTTTTGGGTTTTTAGGGTGCCTACTGAGTATTGTTATACTCACCCCTACATGGGCTTTTCCCGCACGTGTTTGTGTCTTGTGTAGACCACAAGCCTTTCAACAGAGTCCTAGGAGGACCCGGAGCAGGCAGAGCTTAGTGAGCGGGTTGGACTGGGGTGTTTACCAGAGTTGTGCTGAGGAGATTACCGGAAGGTGTTTTGGTAGTGTTTTCCCTCCTTCTGAGCAGGTTGGACACTTTTGTAGTTTTCTTTTGGTGGGCCCTGTTTTTCCCTTTTTGTACTTTTGCTGTTTCACTCTGGTTTGGGATAGTTGTATGCGTGCATTTTCTTTTTAGTTTTATGTATCTCTGCACTGTTTCATGGAGGTGTATGTGGGTGTGTGTGTACAGGTACATTAGGCTAATGCATCCCATTTGTGTGATAGACTACTCGGCACTAGACGCCAGCCCCTGGTCTATTGGAGGCGGGCTTGGGGAGTCGCGGCTCAAGCCCCATTGGGTTAGGTCGTGACAATTGTGATCTCAGATGAAACATGAAAAGGATGGAGGAAAAAGAAAAAAATATGGTTGATTAGACAGCTATCAAAAATCTGATTCGTTGGCCCATGAAATGTCTATAAGTTTAAAGGGTATAAGAATAGTGTAGTATGACCCTAAGTCCCACATAGAAGAGCACTGCAATTGATCAACCACTATATCATACAATATGTTATTGTTTTTCATTCATGCCAGAACTGGGTTCAACACTCGAAACACTTACACACACAATATGGGTCAGGCAGGGTCATTTCCCCCCCTACATTCCACTGTGCGCACCTTTGAAGTGCCATAGGCACTCAAAGTACTTCAACATGCCATATACAGAATCTCGACCTCAACATTCCACAATGGTTGGGTCCCTTTAGGATGGATCTCCCATGGGATTGACCACCAGTTCCATATGTGGTATAAGGGCTAGCACATTGGGCTATCTATAGTTGTACATTATTTTTAATTAAATCCACCAACAAAAATAATTAGAAAAATAAAATAAGTAATATTTTTACTTAATTTTTTTGAAGAAATTATTAACAAAATTATTTTAAAATTAAATTTATAAATAAACTTTAAACATTAATACATGAAAAATAAAAAAAATGATTACCTTTATTTAAAATGAATTAGAATTTAATTAAATGTGAGGAAATATTAATTTATCAAAACAAAACTATTAAATAATTAATACACATATTCAAACTCTAAAAATCTCCCCCTTTTTTCAATTAAAAAAATAAACATTTCCTAGAATTTCAATAAAAAGTCCCCTTTTTGAAATTTATCAAAAATTACATTTAAAATTAAATAATTAAAAAAAATATCTCACTTAAATAGTGTCAACTACTTAGAATTTGAAGATTAGAGTTCTCTCAAAAAAATTAGTGACAGTGAACATATAAAAGGAATAGAGATCAGTTTTATCAATACAGTTATTATTCAAAAAAGAAATATTAATCTTCTAACATACCTAGTTCAAACATTATTTTCAAAAATTAAAATAAAATAATGGTTTAATGAATATTAAATCCAATTTTTTCAGTATGAAAATTTTCTAAATAAATGTCACCTTTATTTAAATGAACCCTCAAAAAATGAAATCTGACATCTCTTTATTTGGTTCATGTGTGTTGTATAGGGTTTCTAAAATTTCAAATTACATTGGAGTTATCACAAAATAATTCAGTTTTATAAAAAAAATATCAAAACCACATAATTTTTTTAATCCATATACCTTGTGAGAAATATCTAGAAGTAGCAACATGTTCACCCCCAATAGTAGAAAGTGCTATTGATATTTTTTTCTTAGAACACCATGAAATTAAACATTTATTTAGAAAATGACACATTCTATTATTTTTTTCCAATCAAGACTATGACATAAAAAATCATAATCAAGGTAAGATAGTAATTCAGAATAATTATAATTTCAATAAAACAAACTAGTGCTTATAGTTCTCTTGATTTATCAAATTACTCTTTTTAATTTCTTTAAGATGAATTTCCTTAGGGTTATACTAAAATATAGCACATAAACAGACTATTAACATTCTGTTTAGTCAATATTTATTGAGATACAATAAACTATCTATCATACCTCTATATGATTTAATATCATCTTTCTTTCCACATTCATCTAAGTCCAATTTTGAATTATAACTCATTGGTGTTTTTATATTCTTACTAGAATCATCCCAAACCATTTTAACAAGTTCTTTATAATACATATCCCGATTTAATAAAATACCATACTTTATTTTATTAACATGTAATCTATGAAAAAAATTAGTTCTCACATTAAACTCATGTTAAATTAACTTGGAATTAGTTTTGAAAAATCATTACACAGTGATTCATTTATTGAACAAAATATTTTATCATCAACCTAAATATGCATAATAATTATATCATTTGAAACTCTTTTTATAAATAAATTTTGATCAACCTAACCATTAACAAAATCATTTTGTAATAGAAATTAGGTTAGTATTTATTACCAAGTTCTAGGAGTATTCTTAATACCATATAAATCTTTATTAATTATAAAAATATGATTTGGATATTTTTCAGTTTCAAATATAGGTATTTTTTTAAAATAAACTTCCGCAAAAATTAGTCTATTTAAAAATTCATTTTTTCATCTATATTAAATTATTATATATTAGGAAAACATGAAAAATATAATAATATTATTATTTCTTCTATCCTAGAAATAGGAGTAAAAAATATTTAATGTCAATTATCTATTACTAAGAATAACCTTAGGCAACTAATCATGATTTATTTTTAACTATGTTTCCATCTTCACCAAGATTATAACCAAAAATCCATTTAGTTACTATTGTAGGTTTATCTTTTGGTAATTCAACCAAATTCGACACATTATTTCATTTAAATTGATTTAATTCATCATGCATAGAATTTATCCAATTTTAATCAATTAAATAATTATCAATATTGATAGGAATAGAATTAGTATGAAAAAAATAGAATTTTCAAAGTAAAGTAAAATAAATTTTCTACTTTATATACCATATTCTACATTACCAATTATGATTTCAATTAGATGGTATTTATGTGTTTTTCCATTCTTTAGGATCAATTTTATAATATATATTCTCACCCTCAATTTTATAATATATATTCTCACCCTCAACTGATACATCATCATTTTATTAGTTATTATATTCACCAAAATTAAATTACTTAAATTTATTATCATCTTTTTTTAAATTATAATTATTATTATTATTGTTATTTTCATTAAACATAACATTTATAGACTCTTTTACAACTAAAGTGTTCTTATTGAAACCCTTGTATTCATTTATAGTATTTGAATACCCTAAAATTATTCCTTCATAACTTTTATAATATAATTTTTCTAAATTATTTTTTTATTTAAGATAAATAATTTACAGACAAATACCCTAAAATATTCATCTTTAGGTTTAAACCCTTTAAGAAATTTGTAAGGATTCTTACTTAAAAATGTTTTAATAGATACTCTATTTAAAATATGAAAAAATATATTTACAGCTTCTTCCCAAAAATATTTGGTCATGTTAAATTTCTTAAGCATCGATCTAGAAACTTCTTGTGTAGATATTTTATTTATTTGAACCACATTATTTTGTTTTGGTGTGCTAGGGGATAAAAATAATGTTTATATCCATTTTTTGTCACAAAATTTATCAAATTAGAAAATTAAAAATCCAACTCCTCTATAACATATGACAGAGATTAATGACATATTTTTTATTTTTTAATTAATTTATAAAATGCACATAATTTATTTAAGGTTTAATTTTTTATGTGATAAGAAATAAATCTTGATAAATCTACTTTAATCATATATAATTTTAATAAAAAACTTCTAACCACAAAAAATATAGGATTTATTGGTCCAAATAAGTCAAAATGTAATATTAATAAGAATCTAGTAGTACTAAAATCATTTGATGATGTAAACCTTTATTTTTGATGCTTACCCATTAATATGAATCATGCTTAAAGTACCTAATTGTATACAATTTTGGAAATTGTAGAACTTGTTCATGCTATGATACCATGTGAAACATTATGAAGTTTTCATGCCCAAGCCTCTTATTCCATATAATTTCATATACTTCTAATTAATTTAAAAACCTAAACTTTTTTTTAAATCATAGATATCAATAGTATAAACATTCCCTTTCTTATTTCCTGAAAATAAAATATATTTCTTTTTCAAAATTGTACTTTTATCATTTTCAAAAATAAAATTTAATCCATCATCAAAAAGTTGTTATATAATTATAATATTTTGAGTTAATCCATCAATAAATAATACTTTTGAAATAATAATTGTTTTATAAAAACAAACTACCATAATACCTCTAATATTACCTTTACAG
Organism: Viscum album; assembly: GCA_963277665.1. NCBI lineage: Eukaryota > Viridiplantae > Streptophyta > Magnoliopsida > Santalales > Viscaceae > Viscum > Viscum album. The sequence continues at coordinate 1,938,763,003 of OY728140.1, read as the reverse complement.
TTGTCTCTATATTTTAATATGAAACCATCACATGAATTAAATGATTGAAATTTTGAAATATCACATATCATGTTCCTAGAGTATCCAATGTATAATTACTATGATTCTTTAAGACTTCAATGGAAATTTTCATTAATTAAACAATCAAAAATAAAGTTTTTGTTCCCACACTAACATGGGTCAAATGGGATTAGTACTAGAAATTTTTGGAACCTAAATAGATTTAGAACATTTATTAGTGTGCTGTTTGGAAAAAAAATAACTAAAATGAAATTTCTAGATTTCCCAAATTATTTTTTAAATATTATTGAACATTTATTAGCATAATTCATTTTCATTCTATTCTTAAAATATATTAAACTGGAAATATTTCATTTTGAACTTTTAACAAAGTTAATCTTATTTATTCTTGGAGATAGACAATAATCAAGAAAACCATTATTATTAGTTTTTAGTTTCATCAATGAAATCATTTTATAATATTTTTCTTTAACTTTAACAAAATTAGATCAATTGTCTTTAATATTTAAAAATTACATTGTCAGATTCATGTTATCTTTTTTAATTTCTTTTAAATCAATGTAAACATTCACATTAAAGCCAAATTTTGTTTTTCTTTGTTTCATATTTTCTTACTTAGGTATATTAAATTCATTTTCAACAAGAATTAAATCATATATAACTAAGTTAAATTTCATTTCATGAGATTTATCATTCACTTCCAGAAAGTTTTTAAGTCTTTAATTTTGTTCTTTTAGTTTTAACATTTCAGAATCATAAAACTCTTTATATTTTTCATCCTAAAAAATAGATATATAAATAAAAACAATATCATTTCATTTTATCATTCACCTTTACAACTTCTTAATTTAAATTTTTATATCATTTTATTTTTCAATTATCATGATTCCATTCTTCCTTAATTCTCATTTTCTTTAAGTAGTTGTTTAACTTTGGAATAAATAGAATTGGAATTAGAACATGAACCATAATCAGTAACCTTTTCATTTTCAGAAATTGTATTATGATATAATTTAGTAGTATTAATTAATTGAGTTAAAGTTGAATCAGTTACCTCACATTTTATACCCATCAAATTAAGGTTTCATGCCTCCTAGTCACTTTAAGAATCACTTATAGAATCTAAAAAGTATGTGTAGTTCAGACCTTCAAATAAATATTTCTTTTCATTTATCCTATTATTTTTGTCTTTATTTGAATATTAGAGGTTAGGGTAGTATTTTTTAATGTAATTTTTCGTACAAAAATCATAACATGTTAATTATAAAACATTATTAATACTATTAGTATTACATTTCATGTAATAATTTTTAAGCTTTCGTATGAACTATCTCTGACCACGTTTCTTTTTCATGAACTTGAAAAAACTTCTTAAAAAATTGAGCCATATATTTATCACTTTACTATAACTCCAATTAATATTTTTTAGATATTTTTTTAACATTAGAGTTAAAAGATATACCTTTTCTCATTGTAGTCTCTTCATTAGTAATGTTTTTCAACTCTAACTCATTCTGCGACAATTAGTGTATTAGTTCTTCTAAATCATACCATTTAACATTATTACTCTCATATATAGACACATTATTTGCATGTAACCTCTTTGAATGATCTCTTAGTACTATATCATCTTGATCTGTGTTATCCAGTACTTCACAAACAACACTTATACCATTTGTAATAATTGTAAACCGATGGAAAATCTAGTTCACTGAATCTTTATCTCTAATCATTAAGTCTTGGCATTCTACTCATATTATTTCAAAATTGTTTATTTCAAGATTTTTAGACCCATATTGAGTCACATGATGTATTCTATATATATCTTGGTCTACCTTTCAAGCTAAAACAAAACTATAGAGAATTATACTTACAACACAATACAAAATATTTTTAACTTCATAATTGAAAACATAACTAGTCATATCATTACACATAAGTTTATTTGGATCATAGTTGGATAGCGCATATGATTCACCATTATATTCAAATTATAGAAACTTAACTATTTTAGGTAGTCTTTCATCCTATCTTTTTAGTATCCATAGTATCTTCCATCAAAGAATGGGGGTTTTGTGGAATCCATCCATCATTGGCATTGACTCCTTCCATATTACAGGAAAAAATATTTAATTCTTTACATTGTTGGTTCTAGGTTGATTATTTTATCACATATTTAAAATTAAATAAAATAATTATATCTAAATTAATTGAAATAACCTAATATTCTAACTATCATAGAAATATAACTATTATCCTAACTCTAATAAAAATTATTTGGTATTGTATTTGAATAATTATAGAGGCTAAACTATCAGAAAAAAGTCACTAATAAAAGTATTTGGATCATAAATTATGGAAATAAATACTAGATGGGGTGAATAGTCCTTTAAAATTTTAAAGACAAAACAATCAGAGTTTTATTAATTGAATAATATTTAATTGAGTGTCGTACTCAAGATATATAGTGAAATGGAAATAAAAATAAAAAATATAGAGATTCTATAGTTTTTTAGAACAAAAAAATCCCATTACACACCTTAAACTTCTTTACTCAAGGAGAATATTGGTACCCACTAAGAAACTCATTTTTGACTGTAGGATAACCTATTACAGTCTCTGAATTTTAAAAATACTCGGAGGCACAACATATACTTTTAACAGGAGTCTTAAACCTAGTATGTGACCTAAATTTTGTTTAGGATTCACAACCCAGATCTTCCTTTTGGAAGTTTGAATAAAAATACAAATAAGACCAAATTTTTATTGTGAAAATCACAAACAAGACTGAAAAAATACAAACAGATTAAGGAAAAAATAAAATGAAGAGAAAAAATACAATAAAACCCAAAAGAAAGATCTGATGATAAGGATGAAGAGGTTTGATTATATTGATTGCTACATTAGTAGGGGTTGGTACAATTTAATTTTTTTCATGATAATATCAATGAATAATAATTAAAAGAAGTTATTTATGGTTTATATAGTAAGAAAGTATGTCGCCAATAAGTTGAAAATTTTGTATTCCTTGATAACATCTCTAAGAGATTAATCCAACGTCATTAAATCAAAAAATATTCTTATATAATCATAATTACCAATAAATACATGCCACAAGTTAGTGCATACCAAAATATAATTTTACTGTTAACTTTTTTTGGAAAAACAAGCTAAATATAAAAAAAGTTTCATGCTCTTTTATTTCATTATGAAATAACAATAAAAAACTTCTAAGATGATCATTATAGAAAAATTTAAAATACACATTTATAAAACAATTTAAATAATATGAATACATTTTTAGTTTATTAAAATATTAAAAGTTTCATAAATCATTGCATCATATACTACATATGAAAAATAGATTTCATGTGTGAAAAATAAATAATATGTGTTCAAAATTATTTTTACACAACATTTAGTTATATTTTTTTAGTAAAATATAATAAAATAGTTATTAAAATATTTATTTCAATTACCAAAATTAAAATAATTTGAATTATAATTTTAGAAAAAATAATGAACTAAGGTTTTATAGAAATACATAGCAGTATCTTGGTGTTTCAACTACTGACAAGCTACCATTGAGTAAGATACCATCGCACACTATGGACAAAAGTACTACCATTTATGTATAAAAATAGGATCCATTGTCACTATGTCAACCATTAGAAGAAACTACCATTGGTTCATGGAGGTACTACTACTTGAAGGCATAGTGGTGATTTTTCATTGAGCATAGACAGTTCTAATGATGTCGTCTGATGAACAGTACTGAGAGGTGTTACTATTAGAGTTTTATTCTACTACCATCGATGTCTAGTGAACATTATTATCATGAGGAAGATTATTTACCACTAGAGTAGTATATAATATATGGATAATCTAGAGCTTCCATTATGGTTTCTTGCTTTATCCACTTAGAAAATGGTATGTTGTCGAAGGAGGTCGAATGTTCGACTGTTTATACTACTATCAAACATAATATAGTGGTGATTATATCTTGTGATTGTAGCTACCATCATGGTTTATACTGGTAGTTATTTCGTGAATATTTGTGAGAGCTTCCATCATCCAATGATCTACTATTCAAGGCAGGTCGGGTGGAACTTCTATTGAAGTTTAAGTGTGCTACCACCACACTAGAGAATAGGTGCTACCATGGATAAATAGTACCTATGAAACTTGATTATCCTCAACCTAATTAGCTTCTTAATATTACCTTATGTTTGTAAGAATTAATATAATGTATGTTTTTAGACCAGTATGAAAAAAACCCACGATCTTGGAATGACTTTAGTAACTTAGTTTGATCCATCAAATTTTTTGTGTTAATTGTTGGGCAAGAATCCCTCAAGGCATCATTAAAGCATTTTTGAGGTGATTGTGTTTGTTGAAAAAGTGGACATATATGTTGTGATTGTTGACAAAGAAAACCATGACGTAAAAATTTGTTGAAAAAGGGGATTTCATGGTGGCATGTCGAGTTCAAGGGTTGTGGTTAACGATCCATGTTTGATTCAAGAATGTCGACAAAGGAATGGATGATTTGGAGGTGGTAAAAAGGAGAGGATACAAGGTGGCACCATTTTCCAGTGTTTGCCAAATTTTTGGGCCTGAAAATAAACAAATAGAGAAAAGTGGTTTTCGCAAAGGGACTTGTGTGCCATTTTCTTGAAGGAGATTAAACTTGCACGCAATATGTTTTTCAAGATCTTAAGATCAAAATATGGCAAAGGGAAAAGGGGCTCCAAAGTTTTAGGGTTGGTCGTGCAAGTGATTTACGCAGCAGAGACTAGGGCGACGAGACTTGCATGTCTAGGGGAGACTTTCATGCTGTCGCGCAGGGTGTCCAAATGCCTATAAATAAAGTTGGAACCCTTATTATTATGTGTTATTTCAACACTTAGAGAAAATCAGAGCTCTTGTCGCGTAGGTGTGGTGGTCACGCAAGTGTTGGTGGGTCGCGCAAATAGAAGTTTCACGCCAGTTGTTTGTTTCACGCCCAAGGTGGTTTGGGCGAAAAAGGAAGGGAGTCGCCCAAGTTTTGAATTGAAGAAGTGGGTGTCGCGCAAGTGGTTTGGTGACACTTGCACGCCAAGTTTTGAAGAAGCGCGATAGTTGGTGGTTGTGTGCCAATATTGGTTTGGGCGTAAAAGGGTGTGAGTCGCGCAAGTTTGGAGTTATAGAAGCTTGTGTCGCGCAAGTGGTTGAGGTGGAATTAAATGCTAGTTGTAACTTGCACATCGAGACTTGAGCACTAGCTTGGAGAAGGGTGCCAGGTAAGGTTGAAGCACGACAGTGATTTAGGGCTATGTGGAAGCTAAAATATTTCCCAATACCTTTAGTGAAAAATGAGATTCATCTACAGGTGAAAGTTGGACTTCAACAGAGCATCTACATACAATAGAGGATGTATTCATTACTAATAATGAAGAGACCTACATGTCTATAAACTGTGAGTGGATCCTTTCCAGAGTAGTGAGAAAAAGAAGAGGAAGAAGGTGATCCTCTCCACCGGCAGTGATCCAGAGAGAGAGAAATAGGGAGTGACCCTTGGGAAAGCAGTGAGCTGACCCTAAACTTTGTAAAGGAAGTGAGCCTAGGAATAGATGTGATCTATCCCAAACCTTGTAAATAGCAATGTGCTTATAGTGGATTTGGTACATCGGCACATTGTCAGTGTATCCTCCTTGGACGTAGCCGAGTGAGAGTGAACAAAGTAAAAACCATTGTGTCATGTGTATTTTTTAGTTTCTGTTTATACTTTGCTGCAGGAAGGAGAGAGAAGAGATTCTTTCTTATCAGCGAGACAAGATCAAAAGGGGCAGTTGTTTTAATCTGTCATACCCTGATTCACCCCCCTCTCAGGGTATCTAACCTAGTGGACCAAACAATTAGTATCATAGCAAAAGGTTTATATCTGTAATTCTATCTCAAATAGAGGTCACTAATCATAAAGGGATTCTGATCTTCAATGGAAAAAAATTTCAGCTATGGAAGAATTAGATGCAACACTACTTCCGATCTTTGGGAATGGATGTGTTCACAGCATCAATGCATGGTATAACAGCTAACATCAATAGTGGGGCATTATCGGAAGTCGAGCGAAGAGAATTGGATTCTAACGCCAAGGGAATAAATGCTTTAGGGGGAGCCCTATACAATGCTATCTATACGAAGGTGATCTCATGAAAAACATCACATACCATGTGGGAATATATTTTGAATATATATGAAGGAGATGCAAAGGTTAGAGAGGAAAAGATTCAAGTACTATGGAATAAGTTTGAAGATCTGAAAATGAACCCTAATAGTCTGTTGATTCATTCTTTGATAGGGTAAATATTGTTGTGGAAGCAATGCGAGGTCTTAGAGAATTCATTGAAGACATAAAGATCATAAAGTGCATATTGAGGATACTTCCACCTCGGTTCAATCCGAAAGTTTTAGTACTAGAAGATAAATATCCAAAAGAGCTGACACTGGACAATTTGAATAGTACCTTGGTTGCATAGGAAATGAGGAACGATGATAATAAGTCTATGGAAAAGGGGAAATCCAAAGAGGTCACATTTAAGGCCATGAAGAAGCTCACCATTGAATATTATTAGGAATAAGAAGATACATATGAGGTAATTTCATTCCTCTCCTCAAATATTCAAAGAGGGAAAGGAATGTTCAAAGGGAAACTTCCACTTTCTTGCTTTAGATGTGGAAAAGTTGGTCATCTTGCTACAAGGTGCCCCAAAAAGTTTCAAGAAGAAAATTATGAAGATGATGTTTAAATTCCAAAGAAGAAATATTCAGCCTATATTAAAGGGAATAAGTAGTTCAAGAGAAATTTATTCAAGAAGAAGAATATTCTTTCACAATGAATAGATAGTTTAGATGAGTCTAAGGTTGAAGAGGTTGAGGAGATTGAAAATTGCAAAGATCGTGGAGAAAATGAAAAGGTGGTTGTAGTCGGTAGTGCTCAAGAAAAGAATGAAACTGACACTGATGAAGAAGAATAATAAATTGAAGGGAGAGTTGACATGGAAGCTGAATTAGAAGCAAATCTTGAAGAGATAGATGTTTGGAGAGAAAAAACAAAGAAAGCCAATAAGGGGGTACATGATGCCAAACTCTCCATGCAACAATAGGAAGAAGAGAAGTCTGAGCTAGTGAAAGAAATAGAAAACCTTAAATCTTCTATGCCAGAGAGCTCAGAAAAGGTTGATGAGCATAAGTTCAAGATTGAATAACAGAAAAGGGAGATTGATGGCTTGAATAGAAGAGTGAAAGATAAATTCAAGTGTATCGAAGAACTTCAAGAAGAAGTGGTCAGTCTGCGATGAAGAATGAAGGATCAAGAAAAACTCTTGACCCCTAATGTGATATCAAGAAAGAAGGTCATTAAAATGACATAAAAGATGGAAGAGGAGGCTAGTCGTTCAGTAGGAAAGAAGAAGCAATTGAGCTTAAACGTTAAGTCTGATTTAGGGCTTGATCAGAAACAAAAATCTGTGAAAATTGAAGTCATACCACAAGCACCCATCCCGAGATTGAAGGTTGATTTGGTCACAAAGCAGAATCATAATATTCAGAGATCTCAAGGGGGAACTCAAAGTGAAGAAGTAACATGAAGGAATTCACCCTATATCAAGTGTTATTGTTGTGGAAAGATGGGACATTCAAAGTATGTGTGTTCCATATCCAAGAGATATCGAAGGGAACAAGAACAAAGGAGGTAGCCAAATAGAGAATGGTTCTCCAAAACATATTTCAATGGACACTTTTTTTGGTGTGGAGGATTTGGGCACATGGCTAGGTACTGCACTTCGACCATATAGAGGAATGTGCCAAAGAAGAATCAAAACGTTCACAAGTAGAAGAGAAATAAACAAACAGGTGAGTTAAAAATGCAGAATAGATTTGCAGCTTTGCAAGATGAAGTTGGTCCATCATACTTTGAGAAAGAACAGAAATCTCAATCCATGTTAAGTGTGAAGGAAAAAATATGGACCAAGAAAGAAGAAGAATGAGAAGGATGTGGTGGCAGAAATTTCCCTTAAAGCATCAGACTGTTCTGGTGTGTGGATCCTTAAAAGTTGTTTCACATCTCTCATGACAGGTAATAAGGATCTTGTTACAGGCATACAATATGACAAAGAAGGAGTTGTAAAATTTGGAAACGATGAAGGCCTGAATATTGTTGGCTCTGGAAAGGCCAAGTTTGGGGGCAAAGAGATGAGGCGTGCTGATGTCTTAGTAGTAGAAGGCCTCAGTCGCAATTTGCTAAGCGTCAGTCAAATATGTGACTCGGGACATTCTATAAGGTTTACTAAGAAGGTGTGTATTGTCAAGGGAAGATATGGGGCAGTGATTATACAGGGAAAAATAACAAAGGGAAATCCCTACCTTGTAAGTGGATAAGATGATATGTGCTTTTTATCCAGAGATGAAGAAAAAAATGAGGCATAAATGACTTAGTCATCTATGTCAACCATCTCGAGATGATCTGGTAAAGTGTGAAGTAGCAAGAGACCTCCCTAAGCTATCATGTGATCGTACACATATGTGTGACGCCTTCCAACAAGGGAAGATCATTAGAAAGACGTACAGGGAAAAGGAAAAGGAGTCGACAAGAGTGCTTGAATTGGTGCATGCTGATGTCTGTGGACTTATTTCACCAAGATCCATTGACGGGAAGAGGTATTACATTATTTTCAGTGGTGATTATAGTAGAATGGCATGGGTATTTGTTATTTCCCATAAGTCCGATGTGTTCAGCTGCCTAAAATAGTACCGAAGGGGATCTCAAAGGATGATTGGGAAGAAAATTCTGAATTTTCATACAAACAATGGTACAGAATTCATAAATAGTTAGGTGGAAGAATATCTTGAGAAACATGGGATAAGGAATCAAGTTTCTTTAGTAATAAATCTCCAATATAATGGAGTGGTTGAAAGGAGAAATCGGATCATCAACAATATGGCCAGAACAATGCTTATAGAAAAAGACCTACCAGAGAAGTTTTGGAAGGAAGCAGTATTGACATCAGTCTACATTTCTAATAGGGCTCTGTTGTGTCTAAAGGAAGGAAAGACTCTGTATAAAATGTGGTATGGAAAGAATCCAATAGTGAAATAATTTCGAATATATGGAAGTAAGTGCTTCATTATCAACAAAGAAAAGCATAGGAAGTTTTAATCATGTAGAGATGAGGGAATATTCCTTGGCTACTCAGGAAAAAGAAAAGCATACAAATGCTTTAACAAGAGGTTGGGAAAATTAATTGAGAGAAATAATGTCACTAATGTGGAAAATGAAGAGAATATTAAACAGCACAGTAAGCAGTTTCATGATGAAAGTGATGAATAGGAAAATAACACAGGAGGAGCAGAAGTGGCAAATGCTGACTCAGAAGAAGACACTGATGATGAACAAGAAATTGTCAAGTCTGTATCTGCAAGGAAGCCAAAGAGTCGAGTTGAAATTGATAGGCAGAATATCATTGGTGATCAGTCAGCTCCAGTTCAGAAAAGAAGAATGAAATCACTAGAGCAGACATCTTTCCTATATCAGGTAGAGCCGAAGTGCTTTGCTGATGCAACTGAAGATGAAAACTGGGTTCAGGCTATGAATGAAGATATTGATCAGATTGAGAAGAACCAAACGTGGAAGATTGTTTCAAGACCAGCAGATAAGAATGTCATCAGGAGTAAATGGGTCTATCACAATAAGATGAATGGAGATGGTGCAGTGGTTCGAAAAAAATCACGACTAGTGTGAAAAGGATACTCCCAGATAGAGGGAATAGATGTTCATGAGACATATTCACCGGTTTCAAGGCTGGAGACAATCAGATTATTCCTAGCCATTGTAGTGCAATGGAAGTTCAAAGTGTTCCAGATGGATGTCGAATCTGCATTCTTGAATGGGGTTCTGGAGGAGGAAGTATATATTGAGAAGCCATATGGTTTTCTCATTCATGAGGATGAGAACAAAGTTTTTAGACTAAAGAAGGCATTGTATAGGCTAAAACAAGCACCAAGAGCATGCTACTCAAGGCTTGATCATTACTTGAAGAAGCTTGGTTTCCAGCATGGGAAAGTTGATTACAATCTCTATTTCAGCAATGACAGTAATCAAAGGATGATGGTGTTGGTTTATGTCAATGACATAATATTTTGTGGATCAGATGAAGCTCAGTGTAGACAGTTTTTCAAATTCATGAAAAGCGAGTTTGAAATGTCAATGATTGGAGAGCTAACGTTTTTCCTTGGTCTACATGTGACACAAGGAAGGAATGGAACATTCATTTCTCAATCCAAATATTCCAAGGAGGTTTTGAAAAGGTTTGGAATGGGAAATTATAAGGAGATGAAGACTCCAGTTGCTACCTAGACGAAACTGCCCAAATATGAGGATGGAAAGGCAGTTAATATCACAGAATACAGTCAAATTATTGGAAGTTTATTGTACTTGACTGTAACAAGTCCTGATATTGTTTTCTCCACATGCCAAGTAGTGAGATATCAGAGTAATCCCAAGGAAATCCACATGATTATAGTGAAAATAATATTTCGGTATATCAAGGGCACGGTGTACTTCATCTTGACATATAATGACAAACCTCAGACAGAGTTATTGGGATATACTGATGCTGATTGGGCCAGTTTAGCGGATGACAGGAAATCAACATCTGGAGGTGAATTCTATCTTGGTGGACTATGTATTTCTTGGTTAATCAAGAAGCAATATTTCATTTTAATAAGCAACACAGAAGATGAGTATATTTCTGCCACTCAAGCTTGCACACAGTTATTATAGATGAAGCAGCAGCTTGGAGATATTGGAGTTGAAGTGAAGTCTCCGATCAGAATCTAGTGCGATAACTCAAGTTCTATCAATATTAGAAAAAATCTTGTCCATCATTCAAGGACAAATCACATTGATATAAATTGTCATTTTATCAAGGAGAAGGTTGAGCAGGGAATCGTGAAGTTGGAGTATGTGCCTACAGAGCTACAGGTTGCAGACATTCTGACAAAGTCCTTACCCAAGGAAGCTTTTGAGTGACATCGACTGGCTTTGGGAGTTCATTCGACTCCCCACACTTGAAAGAGTGTGGATGTGGAAACCCCCTCTCCCCAAGGTATGATGTGTTTTCCCTTATGTACTGATATGTATTATCTACTCTGTTACAGACTACAAAGGAGTGACCTTTGGGTTTGTTGACAAAGGGGGAGAAAATAGGGATTGTTCAGGGGGGAGACGGTGTGGCAATTTGATAAATCATGATTTCTATGGGAAGAAGCTGACAGGTGGAACAGCAAAATAGGGGGAGAGCAATGAGATAGGGGGAGCGTTCTAAATCTGAAGATTCTAGAAGTGATCGATCAAATAATAGATATCACGATAGATAAGGATCGTGATAAAAGCAGAAGGGTGGTGTTGGAATGTGGTAAGAATATTTCCAAAAATTGGTATCAGTTTTGTGTCAATAGTGGGTGTCAAAGTTGAAGTGATTCACTGATGAACGTTTCATTTACTCTTGTTTCTCATGCTGAGAATTGTTCATGTGGGCTTAGAGTATGTCTTGAGTAAATACTTGATAGTTATCAGAATCGTAATAGGCGAATGGTTACTGAAGAATTAACAATGCATCTTTTTATGGAGGAGTTTTCAACAAACCCAAAGGAGGATATTGTTGGGAAAAAATCCCTCAAGGCATCATTAAAGCATTTTTGAGGTGATTGTGTTTGTTGACAAAGTGGACATTTGTGTTGTGATTGTTGACAAACCAAACCATGACGTAAAAATTTGTTGACAAAGGGTATTTCATCGTGTAATGTCAAGTTCAAAGGCTGTGGTTAATGATCCATGTTTGATTCAAGAACGTCAACAAAGGAATGGATGATCTGGAGGCGGTAAAAAAAGAGCAGATACAAGGTGGCACGGTTTTCGAGTATCTACCAAATTTTTGGGCCTGAAAATCGACAAATGGAGAAAGGTGGTTTTGGCAAAGGGACTTGCGCACCATTGTCTTGAAGGAGAAGAAACTTGCACGCCATATGTTTTTCAAGATCAAAAGATCAAAATATGTGTCAAAGGTAAAAGGGGCGCCCATGTTTTAGGTTTGGTCGTGTAAGTGATTTGTGCGGAAGAGACTAGGGTGGCGAGACTTACTTGTTGAGGGGAGACTTGTGTGTCATCGCGCAGGGTGTCCAAATGACTATAAATAATGGTCGACCCCTCCTCATTCTATGTGATTTCAATAATTAGAGAAAATCAGAGCTCCCATCGCATAGGTGTGGTGGTCGCGCAAGTGGTGGTGGGTCACACAAGTAGAAGTTGTGTGCCAGTTATTTGTTGCACGCCCAAGTGGTTTGGGCGAGAAAGGAAGGGAGTCGTCCAAGTTTTGAGTTGAAGAAGGGGGTGTCGCACAAGTAGTTTGGTGACACTTGCGCGCCAAGTTTTGAAGAAGCACGATAGTTGGTGGTTGCACGCCAATATTGGTTTGGGAATAAAAGGGTGTGAGTCGTGCAAGTTTGGAGTTTCAGAAGCTTGTGTCGCGCAAGTGGTTGAGGTGGACTTACGCGCCAGTTGTAACTTGTGTGCCAAGACTTGCACGCCGGCTTGGAGAAGGGTGCCAGGTAAGGTTGAAGAACGGTAGTGATTCAGGGCTTCATGGAAGCTGGAAGATTGCCCGATACCTTCGGTGCAAAGTGAGATTCATCTACGGGTGAAAGTTGGACTTCAACAAATCATATACATACAACAGAGGATGTATTCATTAGTGATAATAAAGAGACCTAAAAGTCTATAAAATGTGAGTGGATCCTTTCTGGAGCAATGAGAAATGGAAGAGGAAGAAGGTGATCCTCTCCACCGGCAGTGAGCAAGAGAGAGAGAAATAGGGAGTGACCCTTGGGAAAGTAGTGAGCTGACCCTAAACTTTGTAAAGGCAGTGACCCTTGGACATCACTGTGAACACTTAGTAGATTCCATTCATGCCTGAAGTCCTTTATCTTGCCCTGTGCAAGCACTTGGCCTCACCCAAGCCACCATGGTTGGGTCCTTTGAGGTTGTCTCTCCCATGGGGTTAACAACTAGGACCATACGTGGTGGAAGGTATAGCTCTTCATTCTAGAAATGATTTTCCATTTTTTAACATAATCTAGACAAAAAATACATATAAAAATCATATAAATATTATATATACTTAATTTATTTAAAGAAATGACTAACAAAGTAAATATACGACTAAAATTATAAAGGATCATTAAACATTAATATATGAAAAATGAAAAATGATTAACATTATTTAAAAAATATTAATTAAATTAATTGTGAGGAAATATTAATTTATAAAAACAAAATTATTAAAGAATTAATATTGATATTCAAACTCCAATAGAGCATGCAATAAGGGACTTTTATCCATAATGAAGGGGGACTCAGGCCATCACATGTGGGGTCTTCAAGCTATAAAATTTGTAATTATTAAGATATGAAGTGATTCAACCCAAAGAGGAGGTTTGGCCTGTCCTTATTGGTTTAGGAGTGTGTGTTTGTTGATTCCTTTGCTTTTAACCTTCATAACTTTAAGAAATTATTAATTGTTGATTATTATTGAATAATTATTATTAATTAATCATCAATTATTAATTATAAATTAATATTTTATTCATTATTTTGAATTTAATTAATTCTTAAATATTAATTAATTTTTAATTGATAATTATTATTAATTATTTTTTATTAATAATTACTATTATTTTTTATTATCAATTATTAAATAAAAAATATCATTTATTATTCAATAATTATTTTATATTTATTATTTCATATATAAAATCACCCATTACATATAAATGTCCCATTAAAATTTAGTGTCTTGAAGACTCAAGGGCTTGAAAGCCATTACATAGCTTGAAGGCTCTTTCACTCAGGCCTAAAGTCCCCCTACCTATGTCTTGGGTGGTAGTAGTGTAGGTAAGGGTGACTTATTGGGTATTAGTTGTTTCATATAAAAAAAGTAAAAAACAAATATATAATAAATCTTAAGAAATAATAATGTTCATAACTAATAATTAATAAATTAAAATAATTTATTTATATCAAAAAAAAATTATAACCACTTAAGGCCATGTTAAATGACCGTAGTCATATCCCAATTTTTCATGGTGATGACACGTGGTCTCTAATGTTTCCCTATTATCCCTAAATGTGGGTCACATGAATGATCATCATATAGATCCCTGTAATGGGAGACTTCCATCCATACCACTGTATTTGATTCTTCTTATAATACAATAATGGTAAGTTTCCTTGTTATAATCTCTATGGATATCATGCTCGGGGAGAGAGGGTAGGGGTAAAATGACCCATATACCAAAACAATTGTATGTATGCATTTAGGATAACTACTTCCCAAAGTAGGTTGTTTTTTATAGCGAAGGATGGGTGCTTTCGGTAAGGGTTCCATCTTTGAAAAATTATCAATAAAATAATTTTTCCTAAAGTTCCCTCTTTGACCCATTTTTGAAGAAGACACCTTCTAAGAATTAACATTCTATAAAAAATTATCAAAGGGTTCTTTCTCACTAAGCACCCTCAATGAAAATTTTTAATAGATGGAACCATTTGGTCGATGACTTCTATATTTCTATTTTAAAAAATATTTTTTTTCTACTGTTATATATATAATGAAAATTAAAACATTATTTAACTATTTTTTATTCATCATTACATTGAATAAAGTATTCTGAAAATATTATACCCTTTAAACTGCCACATTATGCTCACTTTTATATGAGATTATTCTCTTCCATCCCAATATGGTTTTCAATTTGCGATTTAGGTTCTACCATTTCATCAAATTAAAGTAACAATACAATATTATTAAAATAATATAATAAACATCCATAATAATTTAATAAACAATTTTAATAATTAACATTGTTAATAAATAGTAATTAATATTTTTTATTGATTATTTATAATAATTTATAATTAAATAATATAATATTATAATTTATAAATAATATAATTAATAATAATTATAATAATTAATATAAATAATATAATTAAAATTTAATATTAAATAAGTAATCAAAAATGGAACCAACCATGGGTTTGGAGACCCCAAACCCATGGATCCAATAAATTTGTGAAAATAAACACACACAAAATATATGGTGTTACAGAAAAAATCAAGTGGGACACAACCACCAAAATAGAACAAAAAATGACACCATTATCCCCACTAAGAACCATTGAACATGAAATCATAGAGATCAATAAAGTATCATCTCTGGTTTCCATCCTGCATCTCCCAATAAAATCAGGTGGAATGTATCTTTCACCATTCTTTATGTTGACTTCCCCTTCTCTGATGGCCACCCCAACTTGATATATGTTGTTCTCTTCCCCATTCATTATTAAAGATCACATGATAATCAATTATAACTTTTATTAGCACTAAAAAATTTTGATGGGGGGATTTTATCAATTTTAGCTAAAATCCCAGATAAAAGTGCAACTTTATCTTATCTTTTCTTTTCATAGTGAATAATTTAATTTATATATGAATACTAATTTTTTTTAAGGTTGAGCATGGAACTTGTAAAAAAAAGGTCCTACCCCTATTATTAAAAATGAAAACTATATGGTAGAGTGTATGGTGATTTAAATTCCAACAATCATCCATCTAATGAAAAAAAATTACAAGAACTAACTAAAATGAAAATAAAAAATGAACCACATCCTAAATAGGGGAAATATTTTAGTGGAAATCATCATCATCATACCTAAAACTTCTTGAACCTCCATCAATAGTCACAAAGAAAAATACAGTATTGCTTGGGGGACATCGGTTTAGTCATCAAGACTATGAAAATATGAAATCTATCAATGAGTTATCTTCCATGAAAAAGTGATAAAGTTCCCATATTATGAATAGGACCTCTAACTCCATGACAATGAGGATGTCAGCCTACCCTCTAAGTTTTGGTAGGTATCTATAGGTGTTCCAAATCATCTAAGTATTTATCCTAAAATAAATCATCATTGTTATAATACAAAACCACTATGTTAGAAGGATTTCTTCCTCATTAATAAGATTTCTAAAATTTAATGGTTGAGAATGATTAGTATAACTATCCATTAGATCAAGAAAATAAATTTTTTTGTTAATGGATACCTGGATCATCACATTAAAATATTAAGAAAGGTATAACATATATTTTAATGATATAGAAGAATCTAAACCCAGGGTTTCATTATAATTTACCTTAGAATTATTTGGTTTCAAATTAGAAGAGTTAGATGATCCATAAAAACCAGTTATAGTCTATAATTATACTTTATCTATAGTTATGCACATAGTTTGGTTAGCGGATTTTCCATGAGACGTGATATCAACCTCCTCTTTATCATATTTTCCATTCCTCCTCTTAGAGTGATAATAATTCCTTTTATTTGTTTCTTCTTCCTTAATTTATTCCCCTACTGACTACCAATATTTTTTGGATTCATCAAGAGTGACCACTTTCATTCTATCAATTGAGGTTTGAGTGTTGGAAAAAACGCTTCTTTCTAGTGTCAGTTTCTTTTGAACATCAGAGAAAAACAACCTTCATAGAATGGGATGAAACACCCCTGAATATTACAATGGAATCATTTTTAATTCTATAATCAATACCATAGGGTCACTATTACATTATTTAAGGTTGAATATTGACTCTTTATAGCGGGGGATGATCCCTTCATTGATTTTACCTTCTTAGAGGAAGAAACAAAGATTTTAATTTTCCACTTACTCCCCTTTGAGGCCAGTTTATGATCCTACCATAATTTTTGGTCATCTTCTTCTTGTTCTTATTATTAATATTAAGTCTAATTATAATCTTTTATATCCTAAATATTTTCTACCTCAAAGTGCCATACAAGGGAATCCTTAAAAGTTGAACCTTTCAAAAATGATTGGTTCTCATCTATAAGGTCAACCCAAGAACCTATGTTTTTTCCATAGTAGGATTAGATTTAATATGGTCCTTCATAGTATGTGTATGTGTATGTGTATGTGTATATGTATGTGTATGTGTATGTGTATGTGTATGTGTATGTGTATGTGTATGTGTATGTGTATGTGTATGTGTATGTGTATGTGTATGTGTATGTGTATGTGTATGTGTATGTGTATGTGTATGTGTATGTGTATGTGTATGTTTATGTGTATGTGTATGTGTATGTGTATGTGTTTGTGTATGTGTATGTGTACATGTATGTGTATGTGTATGTGTATGTGTGTGTTTGTGGATGTGTATGTGTATGTGTACGTGTAGGTGGATGTGTATGTGTATGTGTACGTGTAGGTGTATGTGTATGTTTATGTGTATGTGTACCTGTATGTGTATGTGTATGTGTATGTGTATGTGTATGTGTATGTGTATGTGTATGTGTATGTGTATGTGTATGTGTATGTGTATGTGTATGTGTATGTGTATGTGTATGTGTATGTGTATGTGTATGTGTATGTGTATGTGTATGTGTATGTGTATGTGTATGTGTATGTGTATGTGTATGTGTATGTGTATGTGTATGTGTATGTGTACGTGTACCTGTATGTGTATGTGTATGTGTATGTGTATGTGTATGTGTATTTGTATGTGTATTTGTATGTGTATGTGTATGTGTATGTGTATGTGTATGTGTATGTGTATGTGTATGTGTAGGTGTATGTCTATGTGTATGTGTATGTGTATGTGTATGTGTATGTGTATGTGTATGTGTATGTGTATGTGTATGTGTATGTGTATGTGTATGTGTATGTGTATGTGTATGTGTATGTGTATGTGTATGTGTATGTGTATGTGTATGTGTATGTGTATGTGTATGTGTATGTGTATGTGTATGTGTATGTGTATGTGTATGTGAATGTGTATGTGTATGTGTATGTGTATGTGTATGTGTATGTGTATGTGTATGTGTACGTGTATGTGTATGTGTATGTGTATGTGTATGTGTATGTGTATGTGTATGTGTATGTGTATGTGTATGTGTACGTGTACGTGTATGTGTATGTGTATGTGTATGTGTATGTGTATGTGTATGTGTATGTGTATGTGTATGTGTATGTGTATGTGTATGTGTATGTGTATGTGTATGTGTATGTGTATGTGTATGTGTATGTGTATGTGTATGTTTATGTGTATGTGTATGTGTATGTGTATGTGTATGTGGATGTGTATGTGTATGTGTATGTGTATGTGTATGTGTATCCGTATGTGTATGTGTATGTGTATGTGTATGTTTATGTGTATGTGTATGTGTATGTGTATGTGTATGTGTATGTGTATGTGTATGTCTATGTGGATGTGTATGTGTATGTGTATGTGTATGTGTATGTGTATGTGCATGTGTATGTGTATGTGTATGTGTATGTGTATGTGTATCTGTATCTGTATCTATATCTGTATGTGTATGTGTATGTGTGCTTGTATGTGTATGTGTTTGTGTATGGGTTTGTGTATGTGTCTGTGTATGTGTGCTTGTATGTGTATGTGTATGTGTATAGGTATGTGTATGTGTTTGTGTTTTGTTTGTGTGTGTGTCTGTGTGTTTGTGTATGTGTG
The DNA here is from genome assembly GCA_963277665.1 of Viscum album. Lineage (NCBI taxonomy): Eukaryota > Viridiplantae > Streptophyta > Magnoliopsida > Santalales > Viscaceae > Viscum > Viscum album. The sequence goes on along the minus strand of OY728140.1, from coordinate 1,938,744,352 downwards.
TGTGTCTGTGTGTGTGTGTGTGTGTTTACGTGTGTGTGTGTGTGTGTGTGTGTGTGTGTGTGTGTGTGTGTACATATATATGTCTACATGTGTGTGTGTGTGTGTGGTTGTGTGTGTGTGTTTGTGTGTATGTGTACGTGTACATGTATGTGTATGTGTCTGTGTATATGTATGTGTATGTGTATGTGTGTGTGTGTGTGTGTGTTTTTGTTTGTGTGTGTGTGTCTCTCTGTGTGTGTGTGTGTGTGTGTGTGTTTGTTTGTGTGTGTGTGTGTGTGTTTGTGTCTCTGTGTGTGTGTGTCTGTCTGTATGTCTGTCTGTCTATGTATGTGTATGTGTATGTGTATGTGTATGTGTATGTGTATGTGTATGTGTATGTGTATGTGTATGTGTATGTGTATGTGTATGTGTATGTGTATGTGTATGTGTATGTGTATGTGTATGTGTATGTGTATGTGTATGTGTATGTGTATGTGTATGTGTATGTGTATGTGTATGTGTATGTGTATGTGTATGTGTATGTGTATGTGTATGTGTATGTGTATGTGTATGTGTATGTGTATGTGTATGTGTATGTGTATGTGTATGTGTATGTGTATGTGTATGTGTATGTGTATGTGTATGTGTATGTGTATGTGTATGTGTATGTGTATGTGTATGTGTATGTGTATGTGTATGTGTATGTGTATGTGTATGTGTATGTGTATGTGTATGTGTTTGTGTTTGTGTTTGTGTTTGTGTATCTGTATGTTTATGTATATGTGTATTTTTATGTGAATGTGTATGTGTGTGTCTGTGTGTGTCTATGTGTGTGTTTGTGTGTGTGTCTGTGTCTGTGTCTGTGTCTGTGCTTGTATATGTGTCTGTGTATGTGTATATGTATGTGTATACGCGTCTGTGTATGTTTATGTATGTTTTCTTGTATATCTATACGTGTGTGTGCGTGTGTGTGTCTATATAGCATGTATATTTATGCATATGTATGTGTATGTATGTGCATGCACATATATGTAATTGTTGGTATGTGTATGTGTATACATATGTGTATATGTATGTATACATATGTATGTGCATGCACGTGTTTGTAATTGTATGTATGTGTATGTGTATGTGTATGTGTATGTGTATGTGTTTGTGAATGTGAATGTGCATGTGCAGGTGCATGTGCATGTGCATTTGCATGCGTATGTTTATGTGTACGTGTATGTGTAAGTGTATGTGTATGTGCATGTGTGTGTGTGTGTGTTTATGCATATGTGTGTTTACGTTTATGTGTATGAGTATGTGTATGTGTATGTGTTTGTGTATAGGTGTGTGCATATGTGTGTGAATGTGTACATGTATGTCTTTTCATGTGTGTGTGTGTGTGTGTTTATATAGTATGTGTATGGATGCGTATGTACGTGTATGTGTGTGCATGCACGTATATATGACTGTATGTAAAGGTTAATAATTAATCATATTTTTATATACAATCAGTACAATAGAATACCTACAACATTAATTAGAAATAATATTATTATTTATTCATTCATTTTTTATGTTCTTGTATTTCATGTAATCAATGTCATGAATTCACTTTAAAAAAATATTTTTTTTATTTTATTCAATTTTTATTCATTTTTAATATTTTTTCATTTAATATATTTTTCTTCAATTTTGATATTTATTATTATTTATTTTTTTGGAATTTATTTATTTTCTAAAATTTATACATATTTATTTACTTAGTTTTAATATTTTCAAACTGTTTGTAATTTAAATGATTAATATTTAAACATTTTAATTTATTAAGTTTTAATATTTTTAATATGTTTGAAATTTCTATAATTGATCTCTATAAATTCATTTTAATTTTAATATTTCTGTAGAGTCAATATGTTTCATTTTTAATAATTTTTTTATTTATATAATTGATATTATAAATTTATTCATTTTTATTCATTTTTATGTGTCTTTAATTCATGTAATTAATTTTTCTAATTCGGTTTTTATTTTTATTTTTCAATTTATTTGATTTTATTTATTTATTTTTAATCTTCTATCATTTAATATTATTTATTCATTTTTTATATTTATTAATTTTCAATTTATTTAATATATTCATTTTAATATATATTTATACATAATTATTTACTATGTTTTGATATTTTCAATATGTTTGTAATTTATATGTTTAATATTTATTCAATTTTATTTATTAAGTTGTAATATTTTTAAAATGATTGAAATATATATAATTAATTTATATAAATGTTATTTATATTTTCTAAAAATTTTAAATAGTTATTATACTTGTTTTTTAATAATGCTATTATTTAAATGATTTATTTATTCATTCATTTTTATTCATTTTTGTACGTGTTTACAATTCATGTAATTAATCTTATGAATGCATTTTTTAAAATAGTTTTTTAATATATTAAATTTTATTTCATCTTTTTTAATATTATTTATTTATTTTGAAATTTTATTAAATTTTATATTCTTTGGAATTTAGTCATTTTTAAGTATTTATATTTATTTACTTATTTATTTATTCACCATCTTTTTAATAATTTTAATATGTTTTGTAATTTATATAAATTATATTTCTTAATTTTTATTTATTAAGTTTCAAAATTATTAATATGTTTCAAATTTATGTAACTAATTTATTTTAATGAAATATTTAATAATTTTGTTAAACAATTAATATTATTGATTTTTATTAATTTTGTTATTTTTATAATTAATATAATTTATTTATTAGTGTTAATAATTTTTTATCTGTTTGTAATATATGTAATCAATGTTATGAATTCCCTTTTTTTTAATATTTTTTATAACTTATTCAAATTTATTTATTCATTATCAATATTCATTCATTCAATATTATTTGTTAATCTGTAATCCTTTTGGAATTTCATCTTTTTTTAATATTTATTTATATAATATTTTTTATTGAGCATTAATTTATTCAATGTGTTTGTAATTTATATAATTAATTCATTTAAATTCATTTTTTTAAAAAAATTTAATTTTAAAAGTTAGAATATTTCATTTTAATTAATTGTATCATTTATATAATTAATATTCATTATTTATTCATTATTTTACATTTTTTTTCACACAAATTTAATTGAAGGTAAAAGTGTATTTTATCATCAATAAATCATAAACGCTGAGAAATACTACTTCTATCAGCGCTTTTTTAGCACTGATAGAAGTGATGATTTATCAGCACTAAAAAACACTTAAAAGTAGTATTTATGAGTGCTTAAGTTTTTAGTGCTAATAAAATTAACTTTTATCACCGTTTTTTTGTAAACACTAATAAAACCATTCACACCATTAATAAAAGAACCCTAGTGCATCGCATCTTTCTCACACCACATTCAAGCTTCTATGGAACCGAACGTCATCTGCAGCTGAGGTCGATTTTTTTTTAAAAATCGAACCTCAAAACTGAAGGTATGAAATTTCGAACATGTTTTTAAGAAATATAAGTTAGTCATTCATGTGATTTGTATGATTTTTTCTGATTATATCTTCCCTTGATCATATCTGTAATATCCAAAATCATTCTTTTTGAAAATTTCAAGTGAGACTGAAATGGAGAACATTGTTGATGTTCTTTCCAATACAAACGATATTTAAGGAAACTTTTGAAATGCATGAAGGAACTTACTATTTTTTTGTCTTTTAATGTTGATTGAAAATATTCATCATCTTTATATTATTTTAACAGATTTGATGTAATAACTATTTTGTTCCTCATGAATAATATGATATTTACCCTATTAATTTATTCCGCAAGAACATTTTCCCAATTTAAAATTGAACATCGTTTAGATGTACATTGATTGGTATGCCTTGGAAAACTAAGCCATGAGTTACAAAACATTTTCACCACTGAAATATGTTGTTTCTTATCTAACTTACGTTTGTGTATTTATCCTAAAACAATTCAATATATCAACATCCATTTCAAATAATTTAAGAATTATAATCAATTGATATTCGAATAGTCATTGAATTTAATATTGTGACAAAATACTTCCACTTAATGGTTTTGAAATTTGAAATTTTAGGCCAGTTTTCCCTTTCTACTTGCTATCTTAACTATTTTCAAAATCTCATGTAATATTAAAGTTGTTGTTTTGATTGTTACCAAACAAATAATTTGAATATGATATCATTCATAAATTTTTCAAATGTAATAACCACAATCGATGTGATTACTTTGATCTGAACAATATGAAAACATTGTTAAAAATAAGTAATTTGTCTTGATATATGTTTTGATAAAGAAATCCTATTATATATATCCAAATACCTATCCAGTTGTAGATATCAAAAGGTTTCTTGGGAACATTGACAGTCACAAGGAGTGAATTATCTCCATTTATGAATCCATTTAAAAAAATGATGGTTTATTATATGAGACTTATTGCAATAAAAAAATAAGTGTTATGATACTGTAAATTCATATAATTCTTGGTCATTGTATGTTCTAACAAGTTTCTATTACAATGAAAATTTATATCAAATGTGATGACTATATGTGTGTGTGTGTGTGTGTGTGTATAAAGAATATCCTTTTAGGGTTCTAAGCTCATACCTTCTATGTATTAATTTATTTTGATAAATTTGAATATTACTGAATCAACTAGGTGAATACAAATAAAAAATGGATGGATGCCAATAGTATAATAAATGAATATGAGGATATGCTGAAATAGATCCTCATGTTTGAAAAAGTTCATGCATATGACCCGTCTCAAATCCTTTGTTTGTGTTAAAGTTGTTGTTATTCAAGACTAATTAGTCTAGAGGTGTTGGAAGAATGCTTAAGCTTTCATGGAACAGATCCAAGTTATAAATATCGGACTAAATATAGGGAAGAACTGAATGTATCTAGTGAATGGGATAACATATTGTGTTATGGATCATCTAATATGACTACAAGTGTGTATAATGATGAAGACTGTATTGATGATATTATTATAGGTGTGAATGATTCTAGAGATTGTATTGAGGAAATGATAATGAGAGTTGAAAATGAACTTCATGATTGTCAAAAATTATTTCATAAGTTAAATAGTTGTGTAAAGACACCATTTTATATTGGTATTGATAAATATAAAAAATTTCTGATCATACTTAAGCTATATAATGTAAAAGTTATCAATAGATGAAGTGACACCATCTTTACTGAACTACTTGTTCTCTTGAATTATATGATACAAGAAGATAATGAGCTTCCTTACTGAATATATGATGTTAAAAGAATGTATCATTCAATGGTTGTGATCTATGAAAGAATACATACATATTTAAATGACTGTATACAGTTTCGCAAGGACCACAAATCACTCAACGAATTCCCAATGTGTGGTGGATCTCAATACAAGAAAGTTGAATCAAGTCCTTTAGATTTTGTATGGAACTTTCCAATAATTATAAGGTTTAAGTTCCAATATGGAGGTGAGGATACTGTAAATAAATTAACATGGAAAAAACATACAATAAATCAAGATGGGAAATTTTTTCACCTATAAGACTCTCCTCAGTGGGTGAAAATTGATCACAAGTATCCCGAAATTAGAAACGAGCTGATAAACAATCATATTACTCTATCTACAGATAGAGTGAATCCTTTTGTTTTAAAAATAAACACTCATAGTACATGAACAGTTATATTGGTAAATTATAACTTTCCATTGTGGTTGGGCATGAAGAGAAAATAAATTATGTTACTCTACTTATATCAAAACCAAAACAACTGGGTAATGATATTGATGTTTATTTGTATCCATTGATTAAATATTTTCAATTAATAGGGATTCATGTATTAAATTTTATTATGCTTATAGAAATTAATATTTCATGCTTAGATCAATTTTTATACATGATGATAAATAAGTTTTCTATGTGAGTTTGTTAGGATATAGTATTTAAGGAACTCAATGGTGTCCCATTTGGGAACAAGTTACATAGTCAGTTAGGTTGAAACATTCATCAAATACTGTGTTTCTTTGACATAATAGATTTCTACCCTAATTACATAAATATTTATTTTTTATGACATCATTCAAAGTGGATTCAGAAGAAGGTTCAACTCCATCTCCAGTAATAGGTGACTGATATCAATTTTATTTGAATTTCCATTCTAGAATTTGTTGTACATTAGACGCTTTCTTGATATCATGCATGTGGAAAATTGTATATGATAGTCTCGTTGTAACATTACTAAATACACTTAGTAAAACAAAGGATAACATTAGGGATAGGTTGGACATGATTAACATGGAAATATGGGAGGATTTATAAATAATGAAGGGAGAAAGGAATAATTTTCTTCATGTAGATACTTACCCTCTTTATAGGAAATGGAGACATAAAATTTTCAACTTCTTGACGGATCATTTATCAAATATAAAGAATTTTTTAATGATTTATTTGATGTTAATGTCCTGAAATCACATGACTAGCATGTTTTAATGTAAGATATAATTCCTATAGATTTACATTTCATTTTTTCTAAGAATTTAAAAGGTTGGGTACAACTGCGAAAGCGGCACACACACAAAGAAAGAAAATATAGGTAAATTTGTCGTCCCGGGGACTCGACCCAGTGACCTCGTCCCAAGGCCCTCCCCTCCCGCACCACCCCAGCCGAGCGTGGGGGGGTTAAGAATTTATGTTATAAATTAAACAATATTTGTTCCTCTTTAAAATATATATACAGAAAATCTATATAACCAGTGAAATTTCCAATGATGGAAAAGGAAATTATTTTCATATTATGTAAATCAGAGACGTTCTTCCCACCTCCACTCTTTGAAATGATGGTTCACTTAGTTAGAGAGATCCATATATGTGATCATATACATTATATATGGATATAATACATTGAATAATATATAATGATTATGAATGGGTATATAAAAAATAAAATTTGGATAGATTTTTGTTTTAAATAGTGATATATTGTTAAGGAATCCATTGAATTTAGTACTGATTACCAGTCTGGTGTGGAAAGCATTGGTATAACAAAATATCATCACACCAAGTGACTTGTGGGTGATGGAATTTATAGAATAGATGTTCTCACAATAACTATTATAGAGTGGGAGTAGGCTCGGCATTATTCTTTACATAACAATTTAGAGGTTTCACCTTTTGTTGAATCCCATTAAGTAATTCTTAGGCATTTCAATCCTTCATGGGATAAAATATTGATATCAAATACACATAATCAAAAGTTTATAGGCTGGTTTCAAGGCCATATTTTTAAGGAGTTAAATAAAAATATGAATTCAATTTTAGTATTAATTTTATGGCTATCTAGAGGACCAAGTGTGCACATATTTTCTTATAATGGTTATGTAATTAATGGTTATATGTTTGATACAAAGAACATGATGAACACGGTACCATGAAAAATATTGGAGTTACACTTGTGGATGAAGCGATACATATATTTGATACCAAGGAAATAAATCCAATTTATGTGAATATTTTATACATTTCCATCATCAAAAAAATATTGTAGTTGGGTAATATAATATTCAAAGTTTTGATTTTTCAATGAAAGTATGTAGATAATAGGAGTAAAATTAAAATCGATGAATTGTGATTCATGAAATAAAATTTTAGTAAGGAAGGTTATAAGGACAAAACATTCCTAATGATATTGTAGACAATACCAATATTTTATTCCCTAAGTCTTGAAAATTGAAAGTGGTCAATCTTCTATTATCATCCAATACCAATGAAGTGTTAGTTATAAATTCAATTAAGTATGAGTCTTTTATTGGGATTTCGCAATAATATCATGGAATTCCCAATATAGAAATATTATTTTATGTTAGAGGAGAATATAATGAGGGAATTTAGATACTTGATAGAGGGTTCAAATCCCTTCAACCTTTAAATAATAAAAAGAGATCTCAAAAATCAGGTTAAATTTTTTATACTATAAATTTTGTTACCTAATATTATTGTATTTTCACTAATTCTTGTATATATTCTAAATTAAATTTTCAATCACTCCTGTATATAATGAGTTTATTATATGTTTATGCTTCTAATTCGAAGGAATAATAGGTTTCTCAACATGCAGATGATCTCAAAATTGAGGAACAAAACGTTTCTTCACATGTCAATGCTACCAATCCTGAGTAACAACGTATTGGCAATGTTGAAGAAATGGTCGAAGTTGAACAACCTATATCCCAAAAAATATACAATCATTGTATAATGAAGGTGTTAGAAAAATTATTAAGGTGTGAAAGGAGAGGCATCAAATTTTAGGTTTCATTGAATACACATGCCCAACATGTTATGCCCAACAAGTCTATTTTAATTAACTTCATTGGGGTCACCACTCAAATTCACCTGATGATTGATATAGATACATGGCCAAATGTTATTCCCATGGTTAAGTAAATAATTTGGGATGATATTAGAGTGAAATTATGATATACTTTCTTTATTTTTCTAAAAAATAAAATAACAAAATGTTTATTTACTCTTTATTATTTCTTATATAGTGCATTCCTACTAGATGAATTCTCGATGAAATTTGTATTAACTATCTCTATAAAAGATCATAAAGTATTTAGGAAAATTCTTAGAAATAATCGTCTTAGGTATACTGAAGGGGGAGTAAACATATACTCACTATAGATGTTTGAATAATAATAACCTAAGAAAAGTGGATTCAATTTATTTGTCATCCTTAGGAGGCATATTTTTAGGTACATTGTGATTGATAATACATTACATGAAAATACCCATATTAATTAATTGGTTTAAGAATTTTTATTTTGTGAAATAGATATTGAGTGTGGTAAATAATAATTGTGCATCAAAATCAACACACCCCTATGGTGAAGAATGGGTGAGGCACTCATCACTTGAAAAAATTGTATGTATTTTAAATCTATAGTAATAAATGTATGTGGAAAATAAAAAAAATAATTATGATTCTTTTTTTACATGAATAATGATGACTAAAAATCTAAATCTTCTTCCATCCCATGTCATGTGAAACAAAAGGGGGATTATGTAATAATGACATAATGCTAATAGATGAAAACTCAAAAAAATATGGTAAGAATGTGTAAGTATGACAAAATAATTTTATTCTGATTTATGTATTTTTACATAGAAAATATCACTTATTTTCCTATATAATTTATCTGATTTAGTCACAAGAATCATCATTGGATGTACCCAATGAATGACTACATTCAATTTTCTTAAAGTGGTCAGAACAATAGTTTTTTATTTTAGGTGTGGGTTTTATAGTGTATCCCATAAAATATTTTGAGAAAAGAAATGAACAAGGGTATAAAGATAATAAAATTAAGTATATATATATAGTAATAACAAATCTATAATAAAAAAATTACTAAAAATATGAGTTCATAGAGAATTATATAGGAATAAATAAAATAGAAGAAGCAATATAACAACAGCCACCACATGAAGACCCCCCCCCCCAACATTGAGGTAATCCATTTACCTCAAAGTTCAACCTTACCAAAGGTAATAGATTTTTTCATAATTAATTATAAAAAATGTGGATCAGGAAGTCATTGATACCTTTCTTGTAAAAATATTATAAAGGATGAAATTGAAAATGAATTATATTTATAAACATTCACCCATCTCTGTATTGAGTGGGGTAAAGTTTAAAATATCCCAGGAGATATTCTACTCTATAAAAAATTCCAAAAGGTCATGTGAGAGTGCGGATCCACATAGATCATGAGCTTATCATCAAGATACCTATTCCCCTTAAATATATGGTTGTTCACAAGTTCAAAATTATATTAAAATATTCATAGAATGGTTATTTCATCTTATTAAATTACGTTTTGATAATGAAGTATTCCTTTAAGAATTATTTTTTAAGTAAAAAAATTTACAATTAAAGAAAAAAGAATGAACCAAGGAGTATTATTATAGATGAAGAAAGGAGGGATAAATGGAAGGTAAAATCGAAACAATCTAAAGGATCAACCAATCGATCAAAAATACCTTTATAAAGTACATTTACCACACGTTTTCTACATTAGTATTTACTAATATTACAAGTTCATGTGGATACAATGATCAAATATAGTGATACAAACATAATTGATTTTTAAGAAAAAAATTATGGAGAGGACATCACAGGATTTATTGGACTTATAAATGTAGATGAAATCCTCAATAATTGATGGATAGGTGTAGAGACCCCAAACTTGGAATACATGGACATAAAATTACCTTTTTTTAATACTTAATACATAACAAAAACAGACACATAAGGAACATAATAGTTTAGTGTATTTGGAAACTCGGAATATAATCTTCTAATCATGGTGAAAGACCTTAAACATATCCCATAAAGATCTTCCCCTTTTTTTTCATACCTAAAACCTTTATTTATATCCTAGGTAAAATAAAACATAAAAAGGTTGATCTCAAATGCTCAGTAACAGTAAACATAGAGAACATAAAACAATCCACAAACATTCGAATGTAAAAACATGAGCATAAAATCTAAACATCAAAATCTTGAGTGATGACATAAAACATTACAGTACATAAGGCATAGATTATAAAGGAACATTAATCATGATAAACTAGCATGGGAATAAAAAATGTAATTATGGCATCCATTAATCACATGTTATGATTTCCATAGTATCCAAGTCATTGCTGCCAAGACTATCTTAGTAGACAAAGTCCCTTACTGAATCGAGTTCACTCCGCGTTCCAGTCCTGTATCACTGAACCAGATTAACATTCCATTCCATCCATGTCTATATAATGAGATATAAATCTTTACCCAATGAATTGTAGGGAGATATAGGTCCCACCCATCTCATTATGAAATCATTCTTAAGTGTGCCACAACATAAACATAAATCATTCATCATAACCCAAAGAATAAAATGGGTTTCATAAACATCATCCCATAATAATATAATCCATATAAAACAAATGGATATAATTTCATCATAATAAAAGTGAAACCATGTAAATCATAGAGACATTATACTTGAAACATACACATATGAAATAATTTCATCTTAGATGGAAAATGGTTTTGATAAAACACTTGAAATGAATTCTTGAAAAAAATATCCTTTCATCTTCAAAATAATTTTATTTTCACAAAATTCAATGAAATTTTAATATAAAAGTATTTTTTTGATAATATTCATGAAATCTTATGGAGTAAGCTTCATGAAAATAAGGCTTTTTGAAACTGTAAAAATCCATTCATGCCGTATAAGTTAAAAAAACATTCTTCTCGTACTTTTTTCAGAAAAGTCAAAAAGTACCTTGTATGCAAAACAAAATAAATATTCCGTACATACCATGTAGTAAAAGTCATAATGGGTAAAAAGGACTTTAAACATACATGAAATAATTTTTAGAAAATAGGGACATGCATGATGAAAATAACCCCAGTAAATACTTATGAATAAACAATCTTGGATAAAAACGAGATTGGAAAAGTTATCCCTTACCTTTTGTCTGATATGCTTTGTATGTATCCGAACCTCCTGTATAATGATTTAAATAAGGTCATTGACTTATTACATAATCATATTAATTATTATGATATCATATACGGTTCACTTATGAATTTATATTACCCGTTCTTTTGTAAATTCCATGTTAAAGCAGTGTTTTGGGTAAAATCGTTTCATTTATCGTAGGTGTTTTGACTTGTTGTTCTTGATATTATTACTTATATCCTGATTTAATTAATTCAAGAATGTAAAACATGATTTATATATAATATATATTCATCATATAAATATATATGATAGATCAATAAAGGGAATGAAATACACCATTCATGGAGATGGTAGGTCGTACGTACGCATAAACGCTGTTTTCATTTCATTATTGAATTGAATGGAATTAAGTAAATGAAACATAGATGTAAATAAATAAAATATCATTATTATGTAATATATTTTATGATTATTTATTATATATACTTTATAATCATACTTGAATGGTTAATCATGGAAAATGAATCTCATCGCGTTCGTGGAGATGGTAATCCGTACGTACGCATGAGCGATGATATTGTTCCCATAATTAATGAATGGAATTGGAGTGGATGATATAACATCTCATAATCAGTATGATTTTATAATAACCATATATAGTTATTCTTTACACCATTATACCCATCCAAGTAAGGTGTTGGTAGAAAAACAGATTACACCACGGCATGGAGACGGTATTCCGTACGTATGCACGCGTGGTGATTTCATTTTCCGTAGGATGGATAGAAGGTGAAATGAGGTTGTTTTATATTTATAATAACATATCAGTATATTAGTGATACTAATTTTATTACTTTATAAGTAAAAAACTAAAGAAGAAGAAGTTGAAGAAGAACAAAACTTGAAAGAATCAGTAGAAGAGATTACCTCTTCTTCGACGTGCCTCCTTTAAACTTCCTCTTAAGGGACTATAGTTGGTCTTTTGAGAAGACCAGAACCTCCAGAATATTAATATGGAAGTTTATAAGAGTAATGGGCAAGGTTTTTCCGAGCTTGAAGGCACGAAATTGAGTTAAGAGTAGAGGGAAGGAGGTGCCCTTATATAAGGGAAGAGAGTGCCACTTTTGGAAACCTCAAAAATATTAATTTATAATAAAGTCAAAACCCACCTAAAAACTTCCAAAGTGACTCAAATTCGGATATGAGGTAATATAGAGTTGTAATATCATCAACCAATAAAATTTATACATGTTGAGAAATTATTTTAAACCTTATCAATTTTATTTATCCTTATTTAATTTATTTAATATTATTTGTGGTAATAATATTCTAAATTTTAAATTGTTATAAATAATTACTTATGTGTTTTTAATTATCTATAATTGGGTAATTTATGACATTTTAGACCATATAAATTTCAATTTATAATTTTTAAATATTTATGTGATTTTTAAACAATTTAATAATATGTTGTTTTTATAAAATAACAATAATGTTAATTTTGACACTATTCATTTATTTGAATTTAAATAAAATCCACACAGAGGATATATTCAAATAAAAATGTTTAATATATTACTAACATGTCATATTCATCTAGAAAATTTGTGGAGAACATTAATTAGTTCATATAATGTTTATTTTAATATTTATAAAAACATTATTTGATATTACTCTTAATAAAACAATTACTACATCATTTTTGTATAATCATTTAATATACTTATTTGTTGTAAAAAAATTAAAAATAAAATCCTATGATGAAGATAAATATAATACCTTTCAAAATAATATTCTTACTCGAATTTATCTTCTTAAACCACAACATTTAAATTATTATATTTATTAAATTATGAAGGTGACATCTTTGACATAATTTAAAATAAAATAATTTAAATGTTCTAATCTATTTTATAAGGCTCCAAATGGTCCCAAAATCTAACCTTGTATGATTAGGGTATATATATACTCTACAAATAAGTTTTGGTCAAGTTTGTGGTCCTTTTTATAGGTATTATTATTTTAAAAAAAACTATATTGTTGATTTTTCACTAAATAAATAATTTCTACATCATTAATGTATAAGATATTAAGGCAATTAAATATTTATTAAAAAATAAAAATAAATTACCATGATAAAGAAAAAAAAATTAGATTTCAAAATTATTATTTATAATCAAAGTTATATTCTGTATAACCGTATATTAAAAATAATCTAATTATTAAATTTTGAGTGAGACATATTTCACTTTCTTTAAAATAAAATAAATTAAAGGTCTTAATCACATTCAAGAGGGTTCTAATGGATTCCATTTCGACCCAAATATGCCTTAGAGCGAAATATAATCATCCAATTATATTAGGACAAGTGTTAGGGTAATTTTATAATATTATTTTTACCCTTATTTACCTAATTTACATTTAACTGTGGTAAATAAAATTAACCGTAGTTACTATTCATAATGCCCAAAAATAAAAAATTAGCCTATTAACATAATTTGGACCTAATTATTCCAAATATATAATCCAATTTTCCAAATTCAAAAAACAGAAGATGCAGTAATTAATTTAAAATTAATTCTGTTGTCGAAAAAAAACGGGTTTTTGTTTAAAACATTGCAAAAGATTGAATTGATTTAACCTACAAATTTAATGTAAAATCAATTTTAATGACATACATTATATTAAATGGTAAAAATATATTATATTTATAATTTAAAACAATTTACTATTATAATTTAAACATATAAATTATCTCGATGAAAAAAGTTGTTTTAAGTAAAATTTAGCGTGTTTTTACTATTCATCAAAATAAGAACGTTGTCAGAAAAATATCAAAACTTTATCCAATGTAAATTTTTATATCCTGATTCAAAAAAATAAGTTTATTTTATAAATTTTAACTTATAAACATGTAAAAACCTAAATTTAAAGTGTTTGCTTTATCAAAAGGCGGCAAAACTGCATTTTTTGAAAAATACTTATTTTACCTGAAAATTTTATTTTGTTCCCATACCGTGTTCTATAAAATGTGTAAGATGAATTGTAATGTCATAAAATTCAAAATGTAGTTACTAATATTCATAACGGCTAGTTTATAATAATATTATAACAATATATCATTGTTTAGTGAAACTCAGTATTGCGTACAATACATGCTATTGAGGAAGGTTGCTCTTGCGTGCAACACAAGCCATGAATAGTGTTTGCGTATAATATAAGCTAATACGGTGTTGAGTATAGAACAAGATAATTTTGGTGTAGCGTACAATACAAGACATCAATGAAATTTAAAGAATATTTTTCATAAAATCTCGGGGTGTTACATTCTACCCCCCTTAAAATGAATTTCGCCCTCAAAATTCTTCGGAGTTATAAATGGTTTATTACTTGAGAGTTTCTTTCATAGAAACCCACATTGTAAAAGGAATACTAAAACGTAATTTTAAAGAATTTAACGTTAGAAACAAAATAGATACCCAAAGTAACTAATCATTTGGGTTCCCACATAGGAGAACATAGGTGAAAATATGGATATGGAAGAGAAATCCAACCATCAAGTTCTGATGGAGAGTGGTAGAGAACATGACTATGAAAAATCCAACAATCACAAAGACATAAATTTGTGATGATATAAGGTACCATATGATTCATCATATATGAGGCAAATAGGACAACATTTTTGGTTTTCAAGATCATTTCCCTAAAGTTGAAAAAATTGGAATTAGAAGAAATACTTTCTTGATTTTGGTAAAATCTCACTGTTGGTCGTTCCTTGAACAATTTCCACTTTATCTCTTAAATAAATGAGGTTGAATTTGTCATTCATGAAGTGTTAGAAGATCATGTGATAGAATCATAGGTCATTCCATCTGTCACAAAAAAAATGTTTGCAAAAGTTATTAAATATACATAAGTCCATCTATAGTGAGATTAATCGTATATGGTTCCTAAAATGGACTTATACTTCATATATCATACCACTTAATAAATTAAAACTAATTTATAATAACTATGGACTTCCTGTAGGCCAGTGGTATGAGATAAAGGCTTGTCGCACTTCGGTTGTGGGATCGAGTCCCACAGCCTTATCCGATGCGACGGGTTGTCGCTCATCCTATGAGTTGTCCTTTTTCAAAAACTATACTATTATAAAATTCTAGAAATAATATCGAATAACAAGTTATGTCCTTAAATAATACTATCTGATGTCCAATATAATCTATTTCAATCTTTAGGATTATCCAAAATATGTCTGTCCAATCTCATAGTATAAAGAAAACGATTACTTGAAAGGTTACATAACAAGCACATGAATACCATCATTTATCCCCCATATATCATAAGATATATCTTGTTGATCGCATTTCAAACATGTGAATACCTTAATCATGTATTCTCTTGAAACATGTATAACCATATAATCTTTGTGAAAACATGAATGATCCCAGAATTTATATATACTCAAACCATGATATCACTTTGTCCTTATATCAGTCATGAGCTCATTAATATTATCAAACATTTAATTATCTCCATATCCCTTCATTATGCGCATATCATCTGCTTTCCAAAAATATATGAATAACCTTTCAGGGTTACCAGTACCATTCAACATATTTTTTCAAAAAACTTAAGTAAAAACAATAGTGTAAGAATCCTTAGATGTTTCTTTATTCCAGAGTGCTATGAAATTAATTATACAACATTACTCTTGATAAACATGCAATCATTCCACTACCTTCTTAAACCATTGATCGAGCTTCTTCATCTTATTCCTCAACACTAATTTTATCTCATATATCATTTTCAGTCTCTTCATCATCATTAACATAAATACTACCCATATGACCATGCTGATTCTCTTCATGAGATTTTCCCTTAGGGCATTGGTTTGTATAATGCCCGTACGTTCCACATTTAAAACCTTTAACTGTTGTTAATGTCTTAACAATACCATTATCCCTATCCATGGTGTTAACTGGACCTTTTCCTTTATAATTAATGGCTTTGTGTACTTCTTTTCCACACCCAAATCATCTTCCAGTTCCTTTGAAACATTCTCCCTGATATCTCTTCCCACATGATTTACATGAGGTAAATTTAACTTTCTTTCCTTTATGATCATCATGAAACTCCATCTTTCTATTATTAGCTTAGTCGGGAAACTTACCAAAGTTTAGATTTTTTATCATATTATGAGATTTCTGATTAGGCATAATAACTATATGTGGACTTCCAGATCCAACTTCATTTGGTTGCTCATGAAGAATATCATTCCATTGTCCATCATATCCTCCATTATCGTGAATCTTCTTGTTTCCAGCCATTTTCTAAAACCCAAAAAGAATAGTGTGAGAAGAAAAAATAATAATCAAGTGGGATTACCTTCAATATCTAACATCTTAGGTTAAATTCAAAGATCTTTACCATAATTCTAGGAATATAACCTATACTTATACGTAACCTTAGGGACATCCCTAGACATACCTTAGAAATATCTTCTAGGGATCTCAATAAAGTTTTCGCATCCTAGTTTCCAAAGGTTAACTAAACCTTTCCTCTGATACCAACTGTAGAGACCCCAAACTTGGCATACATGGATATTACATTACTTTTTCTGAATAATTAATACATAACAAAAACAGACACATAAGGACCGTAATAGTTTAGTGTCTTTGGAAACTCGGAATATAATCTTCTAATCATGGTGAAAGATCTTCAACATCTCCCATAAAGATCTTCACCTTTTTTTTCTTACCTAAAACCTTTATTTATATCCTAGGTAAAAGAAAACATAAAAAGGGTGAGCTCAAATGCTCAGCAATGGTAAACACAGAGAACATAAAACAATCCATAAACATTCGAATGTAAAAACATGAGCATAAAATCTAAACATCAAAATCTTGAGTAATGACATAAAACATTGCAGTACATAAGGCATAGATCATAAAGGAACATTAATCATGATAAAATAGCATGGGAATAAAACATGTAATTTTGGCATCAATTAAGCACATGTTATGATTTCCATAGTAGCCAAGGCATTGCTACTAAGACTATCTTAGTGGACAAAGTCTCTTACTGAATCGAGTTCACTACTCATTCCAGTCCTGTATCACTGAACCAGATTAACTTTCCATTCCAGCCATGTCTATCTCATGAGATATAAATCTTTACCCAATGCATTGGAGGGAGATATAGGTCCCACCCATCTGATAATGAAATCATTCTTACGTGTGCCACAACATAAACATAAATCATTCATCATAACCCAAAGAATAAAATGGATTTCATAAACATCATCCCATCATAACATAATCCATATAAAACAAATGGATATCATTTCATCATAAGAAAAGTGAAACCATGTAAATCATAGAGACATTATACTTGAAACATACACATATGAAATAATTTCATCTTATATGGAAAATGGTTTTGATAAAACACTTTAAATGAATACTTGAGGAAAATATCCTTTCTTCTTCAAAATCATTTTCTTTTCACAAAATACCATGCAATTTTAATATAAAAGGATTTTTTTTAAAATAGTCATGAAATCTTGTGGAGTAATCTTTATGAAAATAAGTATTTTTGAAACTGTAAAAATTCGTTCATACCTTATAAGTTTAAAAACATTCTTCTCGTACTTTTTCTGGAAAAGTAAAAAAGTACCTTGTATGTTAAACAAAAGAAAGATTCCTTACATACCATGTAGTAAAAGTAAAAATTGGGTAAAAATAATTTTAAACATACATGAAACCATTTCTAGAAAATAGGAACATGGATGATAAATATAACCCTAGTAAATACTTACTAATAAACAATCTCGGATAAAAATGAGATTGGAAAAGTTATACCTTACCTTATGTCTTATATGCTTTGTATGTATCTGAACCTCCTGTATAATGATTTAAATAATGTCATTGAATTATTATAGAATCATATTAATTGTTATGATGTCATATATGGTTCACTTATGACTTTATATTACCCATTCTTTTGTAAATTCCATGTTAAAGCAGCATTTTGGGTAAAATCGTCTCATTTATCATACGGGTTTCGACTTGTTTTTCTTGATATTATTACTTATATCCTGATTTACTTAATTACAGAATGTAAAACATTATTCATATATAATATATATTCAGCATATAAATATATATGATAGATCGATAAATGGAATGAAATACACCATTTATGGAGACGATAGGCCGTACGTACGCATGAACGCTATTTTTGTTTCCTTATTGAATTGAATGGAATTAAGTAAATGAAACATATATGTACATAAATACAGTATAATTATTATGTAATATATTTAATGATTATTTATTATATATACTTTATAATCATACTTGAATGGTTAATCATGGAAAATGAATCTCATCGCGTTCATGGAGACGGTAATTTGTACGTACGCACGAGTGATGATATCGTTCCCATAATTAATGAATGGAATTGGAGTGGATGATATAATATCTCAGAATCAGTATGATGTTATAATAACAATATATAGTTATTCTTTACACCATTATACCCATCCAATTAAGGTGGTTGTGGAAAAACAGATTACACCACAATGTGGAGACGGTATTCCGTACGTACGCACGCGTGGTGATTTCGTTTTCCATAGGATGGATAGAAGGTGAAATTGGTTTGTTTCATATTTATAATAACATATCAATATATTATTGATACTGATGTTATTACTTTATAATGAAACAACTAAATAAGAAGAATTTAAGAAAAAAGAAACTTGAAAGAATCGGTAGAAGAGATTACATCTTCTTCGATGTGCCTCCTTTAAACTTTCTCTTAAGGGACTAGAGTTGGTCTTTTGAGAAGAACAGAACCTCCAGAATATTACTAGGGAAGTTTAGAATAGTAATGGTTAGGGGTTTTCCGAGATTGAAGCCTCAAAATTGAGTGAATAGGAGAGGGAAGGAGGTGCCCTTATATAAGGGAAGAGATGGCCACTTTTAGAAACCTCAAAAATATTAATTTATAATAAACTAAAACCCCACCTTAAAACTTCCAAAGTGACTAAAATTTAGATATGAGGTAATATAGGGTTGTAATATCATAAAACAATCAAATTTATACATGTTGTAAAATTATTTTAAACCTTATCAATTTGATTTATCCTTATTTAATTTATTTAATCTTATTTGTGGTAATAATATTCTAAATTTTAAATTGTTATAAATAATTACTTATGTGTTATGAATTATCCATAATTGGGTAATTTATTAAATTTTAGACCATATAAATTTCAATTTACAATTTTTAAATATTTATGTGATTTTTAAACAATTTAATAATATGTTATTTTTATAAAATAACAATAGTGTTAATTTTGACACTATTCATTTATTTGAATTTAAATAAAATCCACACAGAGGATATTTTCAAAAAAAATGTTTAATAGATTCCTAACATGTCATATTCATCTATAAATTTTTTTTTTAACATTAATTAGTTCATATAATGTTTATTGTAATATTTATAAAACCATTTATTTGATATTTCTCTTAATAAAACAATTACTACATTATTTTTGTATAATCATTTAATATACATATTTGTTGCATAAAAATTAAAACTAAAATCCTATTATGAAGATAAATATAATAAATTTCATAATAATATTTTTACTCGAATTTATAATCTTAAAAACACAACATTTAAATTATTATATTTATTAAATTATGATGGTGACATCTTTGACATCATTTAAAATAAAATAATATAAATGTCCTAATCTGTTTTATAAGGATCCAAATGGTCCAAAAATAGACCCTTGTATTATTAGGGTATATATATACTCTAACAATAAGGTTTTGTCAAGTTTCCAATCCTTTTGATAGGTATTATTATTTTAATAAAAACTATATTATTGATTTTCCACTAAATAAATAATTTCTACATCATTAATGTATAAGCTATTAAGGTAATTAAATATTTATTAAAAAATAAAAATAAATTAACAAGATAAATAAAAACATTTTAGATTTAAAATTAGTATTTATAATCGAAATTATATTTTGTATAACCTTATATTAAAAATAATCTAATTATTAAAGTTTGAGTGAGACATATTTAACTTTCTTTAAAATAAAATAAATTTAAGGTCTTAATCACATCCAAGTGGGTTAAAATGTATTCTATTTCGATCCAAATATTCCTTAGGAAGAAATATAATCATCCAATTATATTAAGACAAGTGTTACGGTAATTTTATAATATTATTTTTACCCTTAATTACTTAATTTACCTTTAACTGTGGTAAATAAAATTAACCGTAGTTATTATTCATAATGCCCAAAAATAAAAAGTATCCTATTAACATAATTTATACCTAATGATTCCAAATATTGAATCCAATTTTACAAATTCAAAACATAGAAGTTGCAGTAATTAATTTAAAATTAATCTCGTTGTCGAAAAAAATAGGTTTTTGTTTAAAGCATTGCAAAAGATTGAATTGATTTAACCTACAACTTCAATGTAAAATAAATACTAATGACATAAATTATATTAAATGGTAAAAATATATTCTATTTATACTTTAAAATAATTTACTATTATAATTTAACCATATAAATTATCTTGATGAAAAAAGTTGTTTTTAAGTAAAATTTAGCGTGTTTTTACTATTCATAAAAATAAGAACGTTCTCAGAAAATATCAAAACTTTATCCAATGTAAATTTTTATATCCTTATTCAAAAGAAGAAGTATATTTTGTAAAATTTAACTTATAAAAATTTCAAAAACTATATTTAATGTGGGTGCGCCATCAAAAGGTGGAAAAACTGCATTTTTTGAAAAATACTTATTTTACCTGAAAAATGTATTTTGTTCTCATACCGTTTTCTATAAAATGTGTAAGATGAATTATAATTTCATAAAATTAAAAATTTATTTACTAATATTTATAACAGCTATTTAATAATAATATTATAACAATATATCATTGTTTAGTGAAACTCAGTATTGCGTACAACACACGCTATTGAGGAAGGTTGCTCTTGCGTGCAACACAAGCCAAGAATAGTTTTTGTGTATAATATAAGCTAATATGGTGTTGCATATAGAACAATCTAATTTTGGTGTAGCATGAAACACAAGACATCAATTAAATTAAAATAATATTTTTCATAAAATCTCAGGGTGTTACACTAGGTGTCTCCATTGTAAATGTATACACACGATGTTTTTTCATAATTTTTTTTACAATGGATTATCTTCTATATTAATTAAAATTAAATAGTATTCATTTTTTTATATACATATATATTAGTACTATTTTAAGAGAAACCCACATGAAAAAATATTAGACTTACTATTAAATACATCACCTAAGCATAAAAAGCTCATTGGTAGAAGAGGAATATTCAATAATAGTGGAAAAACTGGATGCAATGTTTGAAAAAAAACTTATAGATAACAAAATATTATTAATACCCACAATACAAGGGTAAAACTCTCTAATTTAATCAAATCAATTAATTTTTCATTCCTTTCATTACTTATTCCTTTTTATTTTTTAGGTAGAATTGGTTTCATATTAAAATCAATTTGTATACTTTAAAATTTTATTTTTTGGGTTCAATGTAAGGATACCCAAAGAAAATTGACCACACATGATGAAATTTATCAATATTTGATAAACTACATGAAATATTTTACAAATAAACATAAATTTATACATTGTATATTATTTTATAATAAAAAAATTATTATGATAGGGAAGTGTTTACATATTTTAATAATAATTGAATGTGGATAGTCAATGAGCACAAGAGTCCAATTGAATTCTAAAACTGGACAAGTATTAGGGTATATATAATAATATTTCACTATGAAAACATATATAAATACAAATTAATTATATTTCTCAATGTTTTTATAGTTTCTGAAACAAACTATTGAAAATATTGTGGTTCTTACACATTAAAATTTATGAAAGATATTGTATTCTATAAATAAAAGAGCATCTTCAAAGAGGTATTCCGAATTTTAATTATGATTTCATTTAAAATATTTACTAATATTTTGATTTTTATTATTTTTCTAGTACTACCAAGGCTATCAATAGTCCAAATATTCAAAAGAATAAATTGATTTTTTAGAAATAAATGGGTAGAATATATGGTGTCGGGATGTGTATATAAATCCTGAAGAGGTAACTTCATACTACTTATTTAGTTAATTTTATCATCATTTTACATACTTATTTTTTAGTAAATTTTATGTCATTTTTATCCAATACTTATTTGATTAATGTTCATAAATATCATGAAGAGGTGAATTTGTTGAGAATTGATTCTTCAATAAACATTTTTTCTCTATAAAGACCACAAAATGCTTAGAGAAAAATCAATTCCTGAAAAGGCATTTAAAAAGAATAATAGAATTAAATATTATTTTTTGTATTTATAGATTTAATAATTCTTTACTTGAACTTTTTATGTCCAAAGGCTTGTGTTTTTAGTTTACAAATAACTCAAAGTTCATGTATTCAGTTTAAAATTAAATTTTAGTTAGAAAGGCACATGACATACTCAAAACCGATAAAACACATTTATATTGTTTTGAGACTTTAGAAAAAAGATCCTTAAGTAATTTTTGACAAGTAAGAATCATTCATTCCTTAATCTGATACATGGTATGGCCGATATTACTTGAAATGAGTTTTTTTTGTTTAAAAATTAAATTTTGGTTAAAAACATGTGTCACTCACTAAAAATTGTAAAAAAACTCTCAAATTATATTTATATTTTGGGAAATTGGTCCATAAGTCATTTGTGATGTATAGGAATCAGTTTCATGTCAAGTCGACACACGATATGATCATTATAACTCAAAGTGAGTGTTTCGGTTTAGAATTAAATTTTAGTTAAAAAGAAACATGGCATACTCCAAACCAATAAAAATATAAGATACCATCTTTTTTAGGTATGTATCTCTTTGAGTTTTTTATTTGAGCCTTAGTGGTCATGTTTTGTTTAGAGATAGAGATCCTCTGCTGGAGAAAATGAACTAATGTTCGTGGATGTATGATCATTTTAATTAATGGAGTCTGGGTATAAATGGGTTAAGTTTTAATGTAGGTTCTTGGTATTTGATAATATTTAATGTGGGTTCATGTTATTTAAAAGGAAATGGAATGAAAAATAAACTGCAAAACATCTACACATTGGGTAAAGGGATTACATGTTGTGTATTTTTTCATGGGTTTTAATAAAATAAATCTGAGGAGACAGTTTTTTGGAATTTTCCATTAAAAAAATTACATGACATGTAACCTTATTACACACCATGTAATTGCCCAGCCTGTAGTTTTCAACATGCAATGTGGCTAAAATTCATTCTATTTCACTATAGCTTCTCTCCTCTCAACCCTAAGGTATTCTCCAAAAAAATTTGGAGTGCCAAACTGCCTTTTGGATGTTCTGTTTTCATCTTTAGTCTCTAGAAACTTTCTTTGGTTAATTTTATTCTTTTTCACCCTTCTTCTTCAACAATTACGGTGAAATCCTTTGGACGATTGAATTATTGGTATTGATCTTGATCGGTTTTGATCTAGGAACCACTTGGAAATCATCTATGTTTTCTTCCTTTTGGTTGTTGTCCATTGGAAGCGTTATTGTATCGTCAGTTAAGGGAAGGGGGTATAAATATTAACCCTACAGTTTGATAATTACCAATTTTATGAAATATTGTGATTGTGCCAACAAAATGTGTGCCCAAATTGAATAAGTATTAAATGGGATGATTCCATGAATTCCATTGTTTTCAGTTGGATTATGACATGGCTTATGGCTACCCGTTGGGTGAAAAAACCATGAATATTCGAATTGGCTAATGGATTAAAGTATGATTAGCATGACATGTGACCTAGGGTGATTTATTGTTATAGAATCTCTAAATTGTGACATTTTCTTATTGAAATAATTTTTAATCAATTGTGAATTAAATTGAAAATGGCATATGAAAGAAGAATGGTAATTCACATAATTAACCATTGATAATGGGGATTTGATATTGTGATATCCATGATAAATGAAAGGAATTATGTTCCATGTTGTAATTCTTATATATTGGGCTCGACCATGGAACATGAACATTTATATGATATAATACTGATATTGAGTAGTTTCAACCCAATATATTTAGTAATTCTTATAGAGAGTGGGCTATACCAAGTCCCATAATGTAATTCTTATAGGGATTTGGCCTGGAAATGTTGTAATTCTTATCGGGTTTGACCCAGATTATTGTGACTATGACATGGTTATATGGTGGTGATTGGAATTTTTATAGGACATGCTAATAGATATTCTATCATGGTTTGAAAGTAGAATATTTTTCCTTGGTTATATGATTGTGGTTGGCAGAGTTTTACGACATGGAGTGGAGTAAAAGTAGGTTGTTTTGTTTATTTCATTGTCGAATTAATTAATACACATGTCTATCACATTATTCTATACACTTATTATCAGATTGTTTTTGTTTAAACATGGTGATGTTGACCTAATCAGTTATAATCGCACCCTATTTGGACCATTATTTGGAACCCGAGATGATTATGTAGATGCAGGTTCGAATAAGGGAAAAGGATATTACTATTGATTTCTTGTCTATTGATGGGCAGGATTTTGGAGATGTGACCGGCATGGGGACCGATACTTTGAGTCATTTATTTGAGTCTTCTATTATCCTCTTGTATTGTTCTAGCATTTCATTGAGTTTCATTCTAACATGTCGTTACATTGTTCCTTATTTATTTATTGTATTATTTATTTGGGTTTTATTATTTTATTCTTAAGTGTCATTACTCTAATTATTTCTGTTTATTTATGGTTTTTTAAACATCTATGGAACTTCATACAAGGGGTTAGAGTCTCCCTGCTATACTATTAACACTCGCACTACTAGTTGGTAGCCTCCGGCGTATGGGGAGGCACGCTTGAAGTCTCATAACCAAACCTTTCCATAAATGTGAGATAGTGAGAGATTGGGGGATTTTATAAAGTGTTATTAGAGAAGAAGGTTTTCTTTTCTTATTATTTAATTTTTGGGTAAAGGTATAAATGATACAATGTTGTGTCGGGAGTTTGTAATGAGATTTTTCATGGGAGTTTCTAACCCATATACAAGTGAAAATATGAGTACCTAGGTATGGTATTTCTTTTTGTGTTATGTTCTTGTTACAGTTGATTATATTTCACCTTAGTTGATTCACATGTCATGTGAGGATATTGTTTTATGATCTTACTATTTCATGAGATTTGTAACCATGGCCCAGTATGGCGTGAGATGAGAATACATGAATCATAATAGGCGCATAGGGATATATTGACATTCATTATTTAGGATATGGACATATCTATTTTTTCATGTGATGTATACTTTCCTGTTAAACTGTAATATGAGAGATCTGTTTCATAGGAAAAATGAAATGAGTTTTCAAGTCATACTAAAATAATTTTAAGCCATATCTAGAGAGGCCAAGAGTTAGTGGTTCTCTATTACAATCACCTTTTGGGTTGACCTTGTTTCTAGCCAATTCTCTAAGGTGTATGTTTGTCTTGTAGAGAAAATTCATCCTCATCATCTTTGACTCAAGTTGCTGGATAGTGGAAATAAACATCTTCCTAAAACAGCTTAACTGAAACTTCCTATAGTTCTTGAGGAGAAGATAGATGTTATTATTCACAACAACTTCCTAAGGTTCATGTGATCCATGAAAAGGGGTATTGTTCATACTGTTCCCTCAATGTTTGAGATGAAAAGAGGGTTTTAGATTCAGCATCGACCTATATTTACAGGGCAATGTGGACCCCAGGATGATGAGTTTTTTATCAAGTCAGTCTAGAAAATCTCCAAGCATCTCGAGACACCCATGGATAGGCGGGTGAATCTTTTTATGTATATGATTTGTGTAGCTACCAAGCATTGGTGGGATATTATGGAGGAATCTAGTTAGTAGGAAAAGTTATCTAGGAATTACATTGATACAAAGTTCCTGATCCATTTCTATCCTAAAACCTTGAGGGATGAAAAATATTGTGATTTTATGTATCTAATTCAAAGAGGGTTTTTTAGTGTTGGGCAATGTTGGATTTTTTACCGACCTACCGTGATTTGAGCCATCCTCGGCAGCTGATGTGATTTTTTGGGTGAAAAGTTTCCAGGATAGTCTTCATTATGAAATCAGGTCATAGTTAAATGTTTTCTATTTAAGAATCTTTGAATATGTGATGAATCATACACTCATCGTGGAAGGAAATATGAGAGAGGCCCTGAGTAGTTGTTATGCTATTTTAGCAGGGCGATCTAGAAGTTCTTTTTTGATTGGTATGAATTATTGTTACGATAGTTTCCACCAAGTTAATAGTTGTTAGAGTAGTTGGGGAAGTTAACTACCATATCAACACCATGTTTTGTTCCAGCATATCAATGTGGCATTTTTGGTCACAAGAGCCTATAGTGTCCTTACCCCAGAGTTGAGTGTCATATATATGGAATATTGGGTCATCTTTATAGGATATATGTTAAATTTATATATAATACCAGTGGTAGTGGATCAAGACAATCACTAGAGTTAGGAGGAGGCTCAACTACCCATCAGTAGGCTGGTAGTTACAGTTCCACAAGCCGTTTAGGATGAGTTAGGGGATGTGGCACCCTAGTTCTTGATAAATAGTACTAATAAATGGATGTAGATCTTGTTATTTAGACTTGATCCTAGGGTAGAAGTCAGTTTCACATTATGTAGACTACTCCAGCTAATTTGGATACAAGATCGCCTACCATTAGAGGTACGATTCTTGCATCATATACCTTAGCTTGTGTTTTTTATACAGTAGAATCACATTATTTTCTATATGAAATTTTTTCAAATGGTTTTGTATTGGATGTGGAAATATTATGTGGTGACATAACCATTGACACAATGTTGGAAGTGTGGTCATAGAATATAAAACATTTCAAGGAACATTATCTAGAGATTGGTGGTTAGAACTTCTTTTGGGAATGATTCATGATGTAAATGGTAGGAATTGAATTGATTATTAGTATAGATTGGTTATTAATATACCATGAACGTATCAACTATTAAAAAGGAGAGTTACTTTTCTATCTCCATAAGGAAGAAACTATTCTCACCAAAGTGATTGGGATCTTCAGGCGAGTTGTGCGAGACCAATTCATCCCATATTGGACTATCTCATGGCTCAAATCGCCAGTCTTGCTCTAGATAATTGTGGAATGTAATAGTATTGTTTTCCTATAGTGGTATACCATTTTCAAGTGGTTTTCCTTGATGAGTTATATGGATTAACACTTAATCCATAGATCTATTTCATGATTGAGTTGGTGCTAAGAGTAGAGTGAGTTTCCATCCCACCTTACCGAATGGGTCGAGAAGAGCTTCAGTAGTTTAAGGTTTATTTGGAAGATCTAGAATCTAGAGGCTTTATACAGCTGAGAATGTCTCCTTGGGGTTCTCCAGTTCTCCCCACCAAGAAGTTTTATGGATATTTGTGTTTATGTGTTGATTATCAAAGGTTGAACTAGATGTTGATGATCAAGAATTAGTATCCTCTTCCATGCATTGATGACATTTTTGATCAATTGAGAGTTTCTAAGATCATATACAAGATTAAATTGAGATCATGATATCATCAGTTAAGGGTGAGAATATTAGACATACCTCAAAATTATTTTTGGAGTAGGTATGGCATGTGTGAATTCATAGTGATGTTGTTTGTGTTAAATAATGTGCATGTGGTATTCATGGCCTTAATGAATAGGATCATGTATCCTTTTATGGATCAATTTTTGGTTGTTTTCATTGATAATATCTTACAGTAATCCCAAAAATAATATGATAATTACAAACATATTAACATTGTCTTGTGTACATTGAGAGATTATAGACTTTGCACCAAGATAACTAAAGGATTTTTCTGTATAAATGAAGTGAACTTTTTAGGCCATGTCATCTCAGAGGTAGAAGTGTCAATGGACGCAGAAAAAATATCAACCATGGTATATTAGAAAAAACCCAAGAATGTCTTCAGTATTCATAGATTTTGAGGTTTATCAGGCAACTAATGATGTTTTATCCAATATTTATTCAATTTCAAATCATCAATGTCTATGTTGACCAAGAAATGGCTAAAGTCTATTTGGTCTTATTTTTGTGAGAGAAATTTTCAGGAGCTAAAATGCATGATCACATCAACACATATCCTCACTTTATGTATTTTGGGAAAATCATATACCATGTACTATGATGCATCTATAGTTGGACTTGTAGCATTTCTAATGTAAGAGAAACATGAGATTTCTTATGGTTCCACGCCGCTGAGACCGCATGAGAGGAATTACCCTACTCATGTTTTGGATTTAGCAGCAGTGGTATATTCCCTAAGATATTGGATACATTATCTCATGGGTGAGAGTTTTTTGGTATACATGGATCTCAAGAGCCACAAATATATGTTCTCTCAGTAAGACCTTATCCTTGGACAGAGGAGGTGGGTTGAGTATCTACAGTATTTCAACTTTTAATTGTCTTATACACAAAGAAAGGGAAATATCATTTATAATTATTTGAGTCAAAAGACATAGATAGAGGAAGTATGAGAGTCTTGTGATGAGTGGATGATAATGGACCTTTTTAAAAACATGTATTTGGATGTTTAGGAATATCAGGGGTGAGTAGTTCTAACTTTGACATCAGTTATACTGGTTCTTTTGGTCTACATTAAGACTGGGAATTTTTTTTATCTGATGTACATAGTTCTGAAGAACAAATTATATGGTGGGGAGATGCCGTCAAGATGGTCTCTTGGTAATGTAGATTCGATTATTTTTTTATGGTTGGGTATGGGTTCCTATGGGCTTACACGAGGAGCTGATGATGGATTTTCATGCTTCAAGATGGGTGGTACATCTTGGTTTAACAAAGATATATCATGATCTCTATAGACAATATTGATGGTCTAGAATGAAGAAGGAGTTGTAATTATTCATGGCTAGATTCATCACTTTTCAAGAGGTGAAAGTTGAGCATCAGAGGTCAGCTGATAATTTTTAGCCTTTACCAATCCCGAAGTTGAAATGGGATGATTCCACAACTGATTTTTGTGATAGGATGACCCATAATAATGATGTTTTATGGGTCATCGTGGATCGAATATCTAATGTATCCCATTTATTATCCATTTGGTAAACAATCATAGTTGAAGATATAGGAAACCTTTGCATGTGTGAGGTGGTTCGGTTGCACAGTCTTCTGAAGAATATTATTTCATACACAGATCCTCATTTCACATCACATTTTTGGAAGGGTCTTAAAAAATACATGGGATCATGAGTTATTTTAAGAACATCCTATCATCAATAGACTGATGGTCAATCTGATTAGACTATTCAGGTTCTAGAGAATTTGTTATGATCATGTGTTTTGGATTTTGGTGGTTTATTGGAGAAACATATGACACCAATGATGTTATCATATACTAATAGATTCCAAGAATCGATCCAAATGGAACCTTTTAAGGGTTTTTATGGAAGTCCATGTCATTTGCCTCTTTTCTTGGCTGGAGGTAGGTGGGTCAGCACTTCTTGGGCCTAGTCATGTGCAGGAGATGTCTGAACATGTTCAGTTGATCAGACAGTGGTAGGTGACCATGCAGAGGAGGAAAAAATCATATGTTGGCCATCATAAATTAAATATGGAATTTGAGGATGGTAAAAATATTTTCATTTAGGTGTTTCCTAGGTTAGGGTAGCTCTATGTTAGTTAATAGGGTAAGCTAGCACCCAGGTTTGTTGGGCTATTTGAAATAGTGGCAATGGTTAGTCCAGTGGCATACCGTTTATCCCTTCCACAGTTCTACAGTTCCATTCAAAACATGTCCCATGTGTCGCAACTATGAAGATATCATCCAAAACCTTCCCATTTGATAGGCGTAGAATATATAAATATTTTTATTAATGCATCATTTGATGAGAATCTGATACAGGTTGTGTATTGTAGTGAGAAATATTCTCAGGGTCAGACTATACCGTTGGTTCGAGTGCAGTTCCAGCATGGGAGAGTTTAGGATGAGATATATGAGAGGGATTATGATATGATAACAAATTGGTTGAACTAGTTCATTGATACCTCATAATAATTCTTAGAGATACTTAGGGATGAGCTATTATAAGGTGGGGAGGTTTTAAGATCTCTCCTTTTTCCAATTTTGTCTCTCTCAGAGTTTTTCATTTGAGCCTTGGTGGTTGTGTCTTGTTCAGATATGGAAATCATTTTTTGTAGAAAATGAACTAAAGTTCAAGGATTTATGCTCATTTTAATTAATTGAGTATGGGTATAAATGGGTTAAGTGTTAATATGGGTTCTTGGTAAGTTGGGAAGCTTTAAAGGGGGTTTGAGTTTAAAAAAATGGGCTGAAAAAACAACTGAATAACATTTACACATCATGTAAAGGGATTAAACGTCATGTAATTATTTTTGGGTTTTAATAAATTAAATCTATGGTGATGGGTTTTTGGGTGTATTCAATTAAAAACATTTACACAACATATAACCACATTACACATCCTATTAATGCCCAACCTAAAATTTTAAACAATATATGTGGCTAAAATTCATTATATTTAACTACAGCTCCTATTTTCTCGACCCTAGGGAATTATCCATGTGATTATGGTGTTCCAAACACCCTTTTGTACATTTTGTATGCATATTCAATCCTTTTAAGTATATTTGGTTAGGTTTCTTCTTTCTCTTCCTTCTTCTCCAAATGTTGAGGTGAAATCATTTGGTTGATTGTATTGTTGGTTTTGATCTTGATCAGTTTTGATCTAGGATCCTCTTTGAAATCACCCTCACCATCTTCCTCATGAGATTTTTCCATTGGAATCATTTTTGGATCATCTATTAAAGGTATGGGGTCCAAATCATAACCCTATGGTTTAATAATTTCTAAGTTTATGCAATATTGTGATTGCACCAATGAAATGTATGCCCAAATTGAATAACTAACAAATGCGATTTTTTCTTGAATTCCTTTGTTTTCAATTGGGTTATAACCTAGATTTTGGCTACACGTTGGTTAAGAAACCCATAAATATTTTAATTGGAAAATGTCTTAAAGTGTGTTTAGCATTCCATGTGACCTAGGGTGATTTTTTGTTATAGAATCCCAAATTGGTGACTTCTTGTTATTAATTTAATTGTTAATAAATTTTGAATTAGATTACAAGTGGAATATTAAATAA
Organism: Viscum album; assembly: GCA_963277665.1. Classification (NCBI taxonomy): domain Eukaryota; kingdom Viridiplantae; phylum Streptophyta; class Magnoliopsida; order Santalales; family Viscaceae; genus Viscum; species Viscum album. The sequence goes on along the minus strand of OY728140.1, from coordinate 1,938,712,527 downwards.
TATTGGTAATTCAAATAATTAACCACTGAGAATTGTGATGTGATATTGTGATATCCATTCTATATGGAAGGAATTTTGTTCCATGTTGTAATGCTTATATATCAGGCTTATCCCTATCACTTGCACACTTATATGTTGAAATGATAATATTGATAAGGCTCAGCCTAGTCCATGATATAATTCTTATAGATAGGGGTCGATTCCCGGTCCAATGTTGTAATGCTTATAGGGATTTGACCCATAAATGTTGTAATTAATATAGGGCTTTGACCCTAATTTTTGTGACTACAGTATGGTTATATGGTAGTGGTTTACATGGTCGTAGGATATGCTCTGAGATATTATAGAATGGTTCTAGAGAAGGTAATTTTACCTTAGTTATATGATTATGGTGCGCATTGTTTGAAGACATGCTCAAAGATATTCCGGCATGGAGCCAAAATAAATTGTTATATTTGTTTAATTATTGAATTAATTAATACAAACGTTTATCACTTTATTGCATACATGTATTATCATATTGGTTTTTTTAGAAATGGTGGTGTAGAACTACTGAGTTATAATCACACCCTATTTGGGCCTCCATTTGGAAACCAAAAAGATTATGTGGATATAGGTTTGGACCAGGGAAAAGGACCTTGTTGTTGATTTCTTGTTTTCTATTAGGATATAGTTTGAAGATGAGGCTAACATGGAATTTTTCCCCTAGGAATTTTGAGTCATTTATTTGAGACATCTATTCTTTTCTGTAATTCCATTAATTTACATTACATCATGTCATTACATTGATCCATATCTATTTATTGGATTATTTAGTTGGATTTTATTATTGTCTTATGAAATTCCTTTACTCGGATTATTTCAATTTCTTTATGGTTTTTTCTACTACTAGGACACTTTATACTAGGGGGTATAGTCTCCCCACTATTCTATTCACACCCCCACTGCTAGTTAGCAACCTCTGTTGTATAGGGAGGCACGCTTCAAGTATCATCACCAACCCTTTCTAGCCATGTGAGGAAGTGAATGATTGGGGGATGTTACAAAAACATATATATATATTTATTTGACACTTTAGGAAAAAATCAATAAGTAATTTTTGATGTATAATAATCAACCAAATTTTAATATGACACACAGTGTGAGTAGTATGAATTGAAGTGTGTGTTTTTATTTAAAAATACAATTTTTATTAAAAAGAAAAGTGACATTCCAAAAAATGATAAAAATCATTTTTATTATTTTAATACTTTAGTAAAATTATCATTAATTCATTTTTGATGTGTATGAATCATAATCACTTTAATCTAATACACAATGTGACCAATATGACTCAAAATGTGTGGTTTCACATTAAAAATAACTTTTTATTTAAAAACATGTGTTTCTCATTTAAAAACAATAAAATGTGCTCTGATTTTCCTAATACATTAAGATAATTATATATGTTATTTTTTGTGTATGAGTTAGTTTCATTTCAATCTGACACATGATGTTACCGATATGACTCGAATTGCATGATTTCTATTTAAAAATGAATTTTTAGTTAAAAACATGTTTCACTCATTGAAAACCTATAAAACATGATCATATTATCATGATACTTTAGATATATATACATATATATATATATAACTCAGCTTTTATGTGTATGAATCAATCTTATGTCAACATGAGGCATGTTGTGATCGGTATGACTCAAAGTGTGTGATTTTATTAAGTATTGGAATTTTAGTTTAAAACATGCATCATATTCTAAAAAATGAGAATCCACTTTTATATTTTTTTGATACTTTAGTAAAATGATCCATAAGTCATTTTTGATTTGTAGGAATCATATGTACATCAATCAGATACACAGTGTTCCCAAAATGACTTGAAATGAGTTTTTTTAGTTTAAAATTAAAATTTCAATTTCAAAGATGCATGACATACACAAAACCAATAAAACACATTACTTTTATTTTAATAATTTATTATAACAATCCATAAGTCATTTTTTAGGAATTATTTGTACCTAAATCCAATACACGGTGTGACCAGTATGACTTCAAATAGGTGTTTTCATTTTTAAAAAGAAAATTTCAGAAAAAAATGTGTGACACTCACTAAAAACCAAGAAAAAATTATCAAGATATATTGATACTCTAGGATAAAAATCCATAAGTCTTTTTTTATTCATATATGGAATTTACATGTCAATATGATACATGGTGTGACCAGTATGACTCAATGTGTGTTTTTTAATTTAAAAATGATATTTCATTTAAAAACATTTGTCACTCATAGAAAATCTATAAAACAAACTTGAATTATCTTGATACTTCAACAAAATTATCTTTAAATAATTTTTGATGTATAGGAATCAGGTGCATGTTAATCCAACACATTGTGTGACTAATATTACTCAAAGTGGTTGATTTTCTTTAAAATTTAAATTTTAGTAAAAAATATATTTGACATACTCAAAACTGATAAAACTATTTAATATTATTTTGTTACTTTGGGGAAATGATTCATAAGTCGTTTCTGACATGTTTGAATTATCCACACCTAAATCTGATACACTATGTGACATGTATAACAAAAAATTTGTGGATTTTGTTTAAAAATAATATTTTAGTTAAAAAGATGTGTGACATACTCAAAACTAAACAAACACATTCATATTGTTTTTATATATTAGGAAAATAATCCTTATGTCATTTTGAATGTGAAGGAATCCACCTTGCCTTAATATGATACACGATGTGACCTGTATGACTCAAAATATGTATTTTCTCTTTTAAAATGACATTTTACTTAAAAACATGTGTCATTCACTCAAAACTAAGAAATTCACTGATTTCATCTTGATAGTTTAGGAAAATTATCCATAGGTTATTTTTATATATGTAATAATCAGTCACACGTCAATCAAACACATGGTGTGGTTGGTATGACTCAAAGTGCATGTTATTGGTTTAAAATTTTCATATTAGTTAAAAATGGATATCACAAAATAAAATCCTAGAAAAAACACTTTTATTATATTGATATATTAGGAAAAATATTTGTAATTCATTTTTGACATGTAGGAATCACTGAATGTTAATTTTACATAATGTGTGACATGTAAAACTCAAAGTGTGTGTTTTTATTTAAAAGGTACATGTTAGTTTAAAAGACACGTGACATAATCAAAACTGATAAAACAAATTTAGTTTTTTTAATAATTTAATACAATAATCCATATGTCATTTTTTTATATTGGAATTAGACACACCTAAATTTTAAGCATGGGGTGACTGAAATGACTTAAAATGTGTGGTTTTAGTTTAAAAATTACATTTTAGTTTAAAATAAAGATTACATTCTTAAAACAAAGAAAACACATTCATATTATTTTGATACTTTAGTATAATAATCCATAAGTCATTTTCTATTTGTAGGAATCGGTTTTACCACAATCTGATACATGATGTGACCATTATAACTGAAAATGCTCTTTCAGTTTAAAAATTATATTTTAGTTAAAAAGGATCTTCACCCACTAAAAATGAGGAAACATTCTCATATTATCTTGATACTTTTGGAAAATGATCCATAATTCATTTTAGAAGTGTAGGAATCATCCACACTTGAATCTAACACATTTTTTGAATGGTATGACTCAAAATACATGTTTTTAGTTTAAAAATATTATTTTAGTTAAAAACTTATATCTCTCACTAAAAACCTTTAAAACACACTCAAATTTAATTAATACTTTAGGAAAATAAACCTTAAGTGATTTTTGATGTGTTGGAATAAATCTTGTATCAATTTGACACATGGTGTGACCGATATGATTCAAAGTGTATGTTTTTATTTAAAATTGACATTTCAGTTCAAACAAACATCATGTACTTTAAACTGAATAAATGCACTCAAATTTCCTTGATGCTTTTGGCAAACCATCCCAAAAATCATTTTTGATATGTATTAATCAATCACATATAAATTTGACACACGATGTGCTTTTATGATTTGAAGTGTTTGTTTTTATTTAAAAATTTACACTATAGTTGAAAACATATGTCACATACATAAGTTTAAGAAAATATTCTCATATTATCTTGATAATTTAGAAAAATTATATATAAATCATTAGTGACATGTAAAAATTAACAACACATAAATCTAATACATGGTGTGTCGAGTATGACTCAAAGTGTTTGTTTTAATTTTAAAATTGGAATTGTATTGATGTATTGTAACTTATTTTTGTTTAATGTATTTATTTATAGTAATACTAACATAAGAATTTTTTTATATAGTTTCAATCTTTTCCTCAATTTTTTGCTGTCTTTTTCAAAAACTGGTAGAACGGTCGAGCTCTTCTGAGATGGTTTGGGGTTTAAAGGTAATAGAACATTAATGTTTTTGAATTTTTTGATGTCTGTGATAAATATTATGTAGTAATGTAATCATAAAAACTAATTTTATAAATGTTTGTAATATAGTTATTTTTTCTTGTATTTGTGAGGTAAATTTAGATAAAATTAAATTTTTTATTTTCTACTCCAGTGTGTTTTAATTTTAGTAGCACACTGTCGTAACAAAGATATTATCAACACTAGGAATAGAACTAATAAAAGTCACTTTATCAGCACTAGAAATGCACTGATAATGATTCCCCTTTATCAACACTACATCAAACACTAATAAAGATCTCCCTTTATCAGTTCTAAACTAGCATCGATAAAGAACAATTGTTATTAGTGCTTTTTTATCACTAATGTAGGGCCCTTTTATTAGCTTTTATTTTTAGTGATAATAAGAGTCTTCGCAACATCATCACCTTTTTAGCACTGATGGAGGATATTTCTGGAACTGTTAAAGCCCATATCTATAGTAGTAGTCCCTTAGGATTATTCTATAGAGTGGCATGTTCATTCATATCCAATGAGTCATATTTCACAGGGGAAATAAGTCCCAACTATTTTTTATATTTAACAAGTGATAATTGGATTAATTATTCTATCCATCTATCAAGTTATAGTTCACAAAATTATCCTTATGGAATGTAGCTCCAGGATTTGGTGTATGTTCTTCCCTCAAAAAAAATCTCTATAATGGTAGACTTTCATTCATGTTAGTTAAGGGAACATATTCATAGTGTCCTTTAACATAATCTTTATTCTCACCAAATGGTGAGGATGGGATTTCATCATATCTATGCTCATAGGATTTGTAGACTATGTGTGGATAGCCCTAAGGTAATCATGCATAGAATTATTTTTTTTATTGTATTATCATGTTTCTTAGCTAGTCCTGTGAGATTAATTCCAATTTTATCAATAAGAGGAGAAGTCCTCCTATTGTTGTTTTAGCTAGCCATATAATTACCCAGAAGATATAATAGATCAAATCTAGGTGTGTTAATGGAGTTTAACGTAAAGAAGAAGATGAAGTGAGGAGAAGCCACAAAATTTCACTTCCCCATTTTCATTTCTATGGATTTGGTGACTTCTTAAGAAATACCCATATTTTTGGTAATGCCTAAAGCATTTTTGTGACTTCCCAGATTAGAAGTTGGGGGCTCAGATTCTCTAGGCGTGGCCTCATTTGGTAGAAAGACATAATATTCTTGTGGTCTAGCATGAACAAGAAGTTCCCTAGATTTCATTAAATTGTCTTGTTCAACCGCCCATGTCATTGCCTAAGTACATCCTTCCTTAAAAACATTATTATAAACCGATATAAATAATAATTAATATAAAATAATAATAATAATTAATAATAAATAAATATATAATATAATTAATAATTAACAATTAACAATTAATATAGTTAATAATAATTAATAATATTAAATAATAAATAATATAAATATACCAGAAATTGATATTTTATTATAATTATTAATTAAGAAAAAAATATATTTCTTAATATAATTAACATAATTAACAAAAAATAATGATATAATTAATAATTAATATAAATAATAATAAATAAATAATCAGAATATATTAATAATAAATAACAATATAATGTTCAATTAATAATAATAATATTATAATAATTAATAATATATTTTAATAAATAATTAATAATAATTGGTAATATTTATAATATATTAATTATTATTATTTATAATTAAGAACTAATAATAAAATAATAATTAATTAATATAATAAATAATTAAAGATACTATTTTTAGAATAGGTCAAGTGTAGAGATATAAGGCCCTAACCTCTTTTGTTAAAGAGAAAAAAGAGAACATAAGGATGTGGTTGGGGCAAACAGGACAAAAAAAGTCTCATCAATGAACAAACCAACCACGAAAATTAAATTCCTGTAAGTCCCTCTAGATCTTAAATATATAGGATATTGAAATTTACCCCTTGGATTTCGATATATTTATCATGTCTTGACCTTTTTAGGAGGCCCATGCTCTTCTTTCAATGTTGAGTCATCTGATGATGAATCATAGGATTCCTCCAGAATGGTGTAGATCCTATATTTCCAAGCTATGTCCTGATAATCCATCTCTGAATTGGATTGGGATATCTCTTTAATGATAATTGATAATAATTTTAGGACTACAAGGTATTACCTATTTTTAAAGACATCTGTTTCCATTTTGGAAAAAAATTAATTCAACATGTGAGTTGAACCAATCTTACATGTCCTCCCTATGACCCCAGGGAGGTCTTTCACCTTCATGGTCTTGTGGAGGAGTTTTAAAAATATTTTTTATGATCCTTGTATTATCACAATTCTTGTATGTGACCTTTCCAAAAATATTATATATATTTTTCATTAAATATGAAAAATGAGATAGATAAGATCAACCCACATTCTCACATACTTCAACATTTATCATATGAGAAGGGGTGTTTGATGGATGCTCTACCTGAAGGGGGGAACATGTAATTCCAATTCACCTGGGGGATCTTACTCCAACCTTTCATGAAGATCATTAATGAGTAACTGGTCCTACTCATTCCCACTCTTGTGATCTTTTTCATCATTCTAATTCTGGTTCAGACTAGGTAAGGCCTGTATAAACTCGAGTTGAGAATCAAATGTTTTGTATTTCCAAAGGATAACTAGTTTTAAAACCTCCTCATCTACAAGAATTTTCTTTACCTTGTCCAATAACTCCTACTTAACTTCTTTTGTGTTAACTAAAGTTACTTCTTTTTTGTGACCTTTCATCGACAACAACTTACATTTCTTATGGAAATCAGAATCGGCAGCAAATTACACATCAGTTTCACATGCATATTTCCCATCATCACTGAGCACTACATGCCCCCACACTTTCAATGTCAACAAATGACATTCCATTATGCTTCGTCCTCTATTGGTAATCATAATTAGTTGGATCATTTAGTAGACTATGAGATCAACTCTTTTTCACAACTACAATAGTATCCCCATTTGTGTTTCACATCAAAGAGATAGTAGGAATATTAGATTAGTTAGTTCAATGAACACTAGAAGGTTTATCCCAAGACCTATTATAGTCTAGTGCTTCATGCAGAACCTTAGAAGCAATTCTAGCCTAGGAAATCCCTCTATTTACTGGAGTTTTTATTTTTCACTCCTCAATGGAGTGTCTATTTCTCTTACAATTCCTACATTGTACACTTCTATGATATTTCTCTATAGAATGACCAATACACTTTCACATTTTACAGAAACGTATAACCTTTGCATATTTTATTCATTGCTACAACCAATGATCATATTTTGTTTTCATCATAGTATTAATGGGAAAAACTAAATTATCAATTTCTATAATGATTTTATCATAACACTCGTACCTGGAATGCTTAGTCTCTTGATTCATCCGAGTCACTTTCCACAACATCTATCTGGCCCTCTACCCTCTTAGAGTGTTCAAAAATCAATTCATCCTTACTTCCTTTTTCCTTCATCATGGGGGTTTGAAACTCATAAAAATTAGTCTAGACCTCATATTCCCAAGAGAGGTATACAAGATCATTGATTTAAGTTTTGAGATGATTTTTTTGGGTTTTTAACTTTTTTGTGTCAATTATATTTATGAAATTTATAAATTATTTTTTAAGTTCATAATTAATGTTTCAAATTTCATTAAGAATGTATTTATACTCTATATATTATAAGATTTTTTACTCACTTACTTGAAGAAAAATAAGGTTTCAAGTGAGAAAATTTGAAATATTATAATATATAAACTAAAAACACTATATAAATACAATTTGAAACCTTGATTTTTCACATAAAAATAAATAAATAAATTCCATAAAAATAATAAATACAAAAAAAACTAAATGAAACAAGAAATTTTCATTTCAAAACATATGATTTATACTATAAAAAAATTCAAGCAGGCAGCTTCAAAATATTATAAAATATAAACTATAAATCAAATATATAAAAAATTTAAAACAATTTATGTGTACATAAAAAATAGTTTAAAATAAAAATAAATTCATAAAAATAATAAAGGAGATAAATTTAAATTACACAAAAAATAGTTTTTTATAAAATTAACATCTATATACTCTAAAAATTAAATGTGGGATACTTTGAGAGAATTGAAAATATAAACTATATATGCAATATATATACAGCTTAAAACATTTATTGTGAACTTAAAAAATAATTGAAAATAAAAATAATTTCATAAAAATAATAAAGAACCATTATTTTTATACGGAGATCTTGAAAGACTCATAGGACCCAAGAATTATATGTCCCAAAGACCAATGATTTTGATTCCCATAAGGCCCTTCTTTTTTGGCATGAAGACCCATAATTATTATTAATTGTATTAATTATTAAGTTTAATATATTATTATTTCTAATTATTAATTATTAAATATATTATTTAATAATTATATTATTTTTAATTATTAATTATTAATATTAATAACTGATATTTTTTTTTACTAATTATTCTTAATTATATTAAGAAAATTTTAATATTTATTATAAATGGTTAATTATATGAATTTTATTAATTAATTTTTATTCAAAGGTAAGGTGGTTGTTAACATAAGATATTTTTCAATACAACCCAAGCGGAGTAGACCAACTATTGGTAGGGAGGTGATTAAGCTAAAAAGGAAGGATAATTCTGTAGAAGCTACACAGGATCATAGGGGATACACTTCTACTAACTACATTTAGGAAATGTAGGAAAATTCTACAATTTTCAAGGATGGGGATCCATTTTCTCGCGTTTCTTCTATAAATAGGGAGCTTGATGGGGAATGAAAAAGCCCCTCCATGTTCTTAGAGTTAGGGTGTTTCATTTCCAGCAGATGGCAAGGCTTGTGGCATTGAAAACATGCCTATAGGTTAGGCTGAAATTGAAAAGGATGCTAATGATATGTTTTACTTTATCAGGAAAGGCTAAGGATAATTAATTATTCTCTACTAAATCCATGGTTTTTGATAAATCTATCAAGGAGGTTGAAGCAGACATTTCCATGGGATAGGGATATAATTACAGTAGTCATTATGGGAATGCGGTAGTTGAACAAGTTGTAAAGAATGACTCCCCAAACATCTTCTCCATGCTTGATTGTAACGACCCAATGTTTTTCAAAAGAAATTACTTTTTTATAAATATGTCATTAAATAACAAAATAATGAACTACTAAGTGCTAAGTAATCTTTAAACATAAGTTTGTCACTTCTGTTTTTGGAATTTTGAAAATCTAACATACACGGTTGTAATCAGTAAGTTATTTGGAGTCTGATAAGAAAAACTTAATTTTGGTGAATAGTAACATACCCTTATGAATAGTAACATACCCTTATGAATAGTGATATAACCTAATGACTAGTAACCTTACCTATGATAATATATAAATAATATTCAAGTTGAAAGAACAATATACCTATATTTTAAAATAAGTAAATGAATAGTTTTTTATAATAAATTATGATTTTAATTAAATATTCAAATAATAATATTAAGAAAATTATTTTTAAAAAATTGAGTTCATTTATTGATTCTACACGTCGAAAAATGGTTAGGGTAAATTTTCAATATTTTTCTGAAATACTTGAATTTTTAGTGAATAGTAAAATATATTAATTTACCGTATAAATACACTATAGTGAAAATCCACTATTCCAGAAATAACAAGTGATGTAAGAACCCAAATCTATAACCCACATGCATTTATTATTTTTCTTGGTCATGTAATACTTACTATTCCTTGTCTTGTGAAGAAATAATAAACTAATGATTAAAAATTTATAAAAACCCTCCTCTCCTCCACTATAAAAACCCCCCTTCAATCTCTCTTCTCTTCACTCCTCTCAAGCCTTGTGCCTTGACAATATTCGGCCCCAATATCTCCCCAAGATCCTCCCCTATTTCCAAAATCTCCCAACCTCTTCAAAATACCAAAACCTTTCCCCTTAAGAGGTTCTCAAAGGAGGAATTCTCAAGAGGTAAATTCCTCTTTCCAATTCCTTCATTTCTTTTAAGTTCTTTTCTTTTAGTTTCTTTCCTCACCTCCCTTCAGCTAAATAGTATGATAACACTAGTGACATAAATGCACTAGAATTTTTTCATGCTAATGGGATATTTCATTATCTTCTCTTCTTTCCCCACCATTTATTTGAAAGAAATGAATGCACCATTTGAGATGTGCTAATTTAGCCCATTCAAGGACAACAGTTTATCAATTTCTATTATTATTTGTAATTATGGTCATGAAACCATTTGTGTTATGGTTGAAAAAGATTATTATATATGTTATATATCCAATTTTTGGTTCTATAATCCTTTTTTACAAATGGTATAAAGCAAAACATGTTCTTTGTAATCAAACCCACGGATTAACAAAAACGGTAGTCACTATGTTTTTATATAATAATTTGACTTCACTATAAGTAACCAAATTAAATTTAAAACCATGTAATCTCCTAGATATTCACTAATAGAATATAACTTCAATTATTTACAACCACTTTCATCTTACATGTTTATCCAAACATGAATATATGTGAACCAGTCATTAAAACTGAGTAAACAAACAGGCCCAAACAATGAAATTGAATCTCATAACCAATCAAAATGGTTATAAATGAACATAAAAATTATTATACTAAACCAATTAAATATAGTATAAGTTATGTAATTATTAATTAATAAACCTAAATTTTTTATTCAGGTCTTTAATAACAAGTGGAGAACACCAACGAATTTAAGGTAAGGGATCCTCTCTATTTCACTCTTAATCAAGATTGTCCTCTATGATATGCCTTTTTATGTGCAATATAAAATGATGGGGTATGTTTTTCCACCTCCCCCACACTTCCATAATTATTTATAAGTGATGAAAAACTCATTTTCTCTCTCATTAATCCCTCTTAGGTACACCTGACACCATGCCAATAAACCGTAATGAATTCTACCTGAACCCTTTTTGTTCATTCGGGTTTCCTTATCTTTATTTATATCAAAGTGGAGTTATCTTATTTTTTTATGTACATATTCTAAATTCTGTTTATTTTTACAAAATTCATCTATGAAGACCCTTTCATCACTCTCTTCCAGGTATATACATGTTTTTTAAATATTCCCACCTTAGAACTTTCCGATAAGCAAACCTCTTTTAAGGAAACTTCTCAAATTTTTACCCAAACTCAAGTGCACTCTATCCTCTGTTTTAAGACACCATCGTATTTATAAAATCATTATTTTTATTATGAAAAACTTCTTGGTTAAATTCTATTTTTATATAAAAGATTGTTCTTTTTTATATTGTAAAATCCTTATAGTATTTTCCTTAAAACCACACAAAAATTCTTTAATGCGAATGTTTCTCAAATACTTTTCTTATATGTTGTCATTTCTGTTTGAAACCACCTAACATGTTATATTCCTAATTTACATTATAAACATACATGTATGTTCTTATCCATATCTGTCATGGACACTTTCATGATATGCTCTTTGGTTATACTTTATGTCATGATTGTGGTACCCAATTCCTTCCATGGGTATCCTTTTGGGTATGTATGGTTGATTATGTATGATTATTTATGTGTCAAAAATATTCATGAAAATTATGAGATGGGTTCTCCTAGATATCACTTCAATTCATTGGGTAAATTTAAGTCCCATGATATGTGATGTGAAATGGGATTGGCAGTTATCCTTGACTCGTACTAAAATGGGAAATGGGATTGGCGGTTTTCCTTGACCCATACTAAAGAAATGTTTTATGATTCTGCCATATTTATATGATTCCATGTTTATATTATCCCATGCTTATACGATATGATTTCATATGTTCCATGCATTGGATATCATTATGGCATGCCTCCTAACTCTTATGGTTAAGATGTATCCTTATGTTCATTCCTTTATAGGGATTTTTAGCTCATCCCTTTGTTCATGTGTTCCCTAGGGTACCCTATGCAGATATAAGGGCTCAGAGAAAGTTAGGAGCTCGTTATAGAGATTAAAAAAGTGTTTTTTTAGCCCCATGTTTTATGTTTTATGTTCTTAGTCTTCAAATACACTAGACTTAATGATCCTTGGCTTGTACTTTGATGATTAATTATGCCTAAAATCAATAAATGTTATATGTAAAAGGCTTGGGTCACTATAGTTGGTATCAGAGGATGGTCTAGTTATTTTCTAAGATTAGGAATAGAGCACCTTAATGAGAACCTTAAAGATGAGACTAATAATAGGAAAACATTCCTAAATTTTGGTTAGTATTGAATAAGTAATTTATCAAGAAAATGTGTCCCTCTCTGGATACGAGTAGGTAGAGGTGGCTTTGGCAGATATGTACCTAGGAGTGAAAACTCCAACTAGTAGTTTCAGGCTTGACCTGGGGTATCCTAGTACATGAAAATGGGCCATGCTTCACTCTTGGTTATGAAAATCCTGGGGGATATGCTTTGGTAGATTCACGAGCTTATTACAAAACATTATTAAGGGACAAAAAAAATCCCATAAGAATAAAAGTTAAGAAATAGATTATGGATAAACTGGCAGAATGCCCTCCTCCTCTAAGGAAAGAGAAAGTTGTCGTAGAATCCTTCATGTGGAAAAGGCTTCCCATGTTTAGCGGATCATCTGATCCCCTCCTCGCGGAACAATGGATTAACTCCATTGAAAAGATATTCTTCGTCCTCTAGTGCTCGTAATAAGAGAAGGTGGTATTGGAAGTCTATCATTTTGATGGGGAAGCTGATCAGTGGTGGAAACTCATCAAGAATACAAAGTCCCAAGAGGAAATTGATTCCATGGATTTGGAGGAATTCAAGAGGATGTTTTTCAACAAATTTTTTCCTTGAACCCTCCATCTCAAGATAGAAAGAGAGTTACTTGGACTCAATTAGAAGAAATATGAGTCTATCGGGGCTTATGAAGAAAACATTACAAGGTTTGCAAGGTATGCCTTTACCTTTGTCATGAACACTGAAAGCAATGTGGATCACTTCTTTAGCAGACTAAAGCTGAGTATAAGAAAAGAGAAGGCGATTTGAGACTTAGATATTTATTTGGATATCGTTTGTTGTTCCATCAAGGTTGAAATGGTGATTGGAGACTCTCAGTGGCCTCATGGGCATTGTGATAAGAAATAGAAAATAGAGAACAACATGGGTGGTTTATAAAACAAATCCCATGATGGAAAGAAGTCTGACTATTCCCCTTGAAAAAATTTTGGGAAGAAGCATCCTGTTAACTATCTAAAGGGAACCAAGAATTGCTTCAAATGTGGAAGGTTTGTTCATCTAGACAAGAACTGCCACTGAGATATGAAGAATCCCACCAATGTGGAAGAAGAAAGTAAGGTTCAAGTAAACACTCAGTCTTCAGTGCAGTGTTGAAACTACAAGGAGCATGGGAATTATGAAAACAATTTCCCAAAGCTGAGGGTTGTTGATGGCAATCAACAACTGCCTACAAGGAAATAGGGAAGGTCTTATGTTATCACTACTGTTGAGGTGGATCCGGACAACGATGTGGTGACAGGTATGCTATTTATTCGTTCAAGAATAGTGAACATACTATTTGATTCTAGTCCTATGCATTCATTCATATCTTGCAAATTTAGTAGAAATATTCAAACACCACCTAAAAATTTGGAGAAAAAGTTATCTGTGAGAATAGAAAATGGGGCAATCGTTACATCCATGGTTTATAACTCTGCCCCAGTTATTGTTTGTGGACTAAACCTCCCAGTAAATATTATCATGCTTTCTTTAGTGGAGTTCGACACTATCTTGGGTATGGATTGGATGTATTTATACAAAGCCAATATCAACTACCGAGAAAGAGATATCACTCTTCATATCTTGAAGCATCCTCCAATTATTTACAAGTGTAAGGAGGAAGATGAATCTCCTTTGAAATCATCATCTCAAGTGTGGATATTTCTGCCTTATGAGCAAGCATATTTAGATCAAATGATTGAGACAAAGGAGAGAATCATGATTGAATACATTCCCATCGGGAGGGATTACACTGATGTATTCCCGGAAAATTTGACTGGTCTTCCTCTGAACAGAGAGGTTGAGTTCTCAATTGAACTTATCCCTATATCTTTACCTATCTCAAAGACACCATATAGAATGGCCACTGTAAATCTGGAAGAGCTTAAGAAGTAGTTGCATGAGAATATGGAGAAGGGTTTTATATACCTGAGTGATTCACTGTGGGGTTCTCCAGTCCTCTTCGACAAGAAGAAGGATAGATCAACGTGCCTCTGAATTGATTATCGTGAGCTCAATAAAATCACTATAAAGAAAAATTATCCCCTTCTATGGATAGATGACTTGTTCGATCAGCTTTTTGGGGCTAGTTATTTCTATAAGGTAAACCTTCGGTTGAGATATCACCAATTAAAGGTGAGAAAAGAATATATTACCAAGACTAACTTTCGAATGAGGTATGGACACTATGAGTTCATAGTGAAGCCCTTTGGACTCACTAATTCTCTAGACATTTTCATGGATTTAATGAATAGATTTTTTATAGATTACCTTGACAAATTTGTGGTAGTCTTTATTAACGATATTCTGATATACTCCAAGTGCAAGGAGGAACATTAGGAGAATTTGAATACTATGTTGAAGACTTTGCAAAGGGATAAGTTGTATGAAAAGAATAGTAAATGTGAGTTCTAGATAGAGTAAGTATCATTCTTGGGGAATGTTATCACCAGCAAAGGGATATTTGTGTAACCTTAAAAGACAAAGGAAATTGAAGAGTGGCCTAGGTCAACTTCTGTAATGGAGATCCATAGATTTTTGGGTATATCTAGGTATTATCGATGATTTGTGAAAAACTTATCACAATAGTCAAACCCAATGACAAAGATGACACGGAAGAGAGTAAAGTTTTTATGGACACATGAATGTGAAGAATATTTTAAGGAGTTGAAAAATAGGTTTATCAATGTGCCAGTACTCACACTCCCTACAAGTGGAGAACTCTTTGTGGTGTATAGTGATTATTCTAATAATGGATTAGGTTTTGTGATAATAAAAAATGATAAAGTGATAGCATATGCCTCAATGAAGCTAAAAATCCACGAGCAAAACTATCCCACGCATGATCTGGAGTTTGTGGCGGTGATCTTTGCATTGAAAATTTGGCGGCATTATCTCTATTGGGAGAAATGTGAGATATATACTAACCACAAGATTCTCAAATATATATTCACACAAAAAGAGCTTAATATGAACTAGAGAATACGGATAGATATCATCAAGGATTATGACTTCTCAATCCACTACTATCCTGGTAATGCAAACAAGGTGGAGGATGCTCTAAGTAGAAAGGATCCTGCATTTTTATCAATGATGAGAATTGAAAAGGATCTGATCTTATTATATTTGTAAAGGATGGACATAGGAATCATTAAGGGAGGAACATCATCAATCCTTTCTCAAATGATTTCTCAACCATCCCTCTTAGAGAGAATAAAGGATACTCAAATAAAGGATGTGGAACTTCTAAAAAGGGTGGAAGATATTAAAAAAGGGAAATCCTCCGCTTTTAAAATTGATGAGGAAGGAGTTGTAAGATTTGGGTCACGATTATTTGTACCATATGATCCAGAGATAAATAAGGATCTTATAAGTGATGCACATAGCTCAACCTTCTCTATCCACCCAGGGAGCACAAAGATGTATCGAGATATCTGAGAAAACTTTTGGTGGGACAATATGAAAAGGGAGATTGCTGAATATACATCAAAGTTCCTGGTATGTTAGCAAGTGAAGGCTAAGAGGAAAAAGTCTAAGGGGATGATGCAACCACTACCCATACTAGCATGGAAGTGGGAGAACATTAACATGGACTTTGTCACTAGACTTCCAAGTACTTATAGAGGAAATAAAGCTAAATGGGTCATTGTGGACCGTCTTAAAAAAAGACAACTCACTTTATCGTGGTTTGAGAGGACTTCTCATTGGATCAACTTGAACATATTTACATCAAAGGAGTGGTAAGGCTGTATGGAGTACCATTATCTATTTTATTTGATCATGATCTAAGATTCACTTTGAAGTTCTTGAAAAGTCTCCAGCAATGTCTAAGCACTGGACTAAACTTCTGTACGGCCTATCATCCTCAAACTGGTGTCCAATCTGAGTGAGCTATTCAGACACTGGAATACATGTTGAGCCCTTGTTCTATGGAATTCAAAGGAGGATGTTAAAAACATCTTCCACTCTTTGAATTATCCTACAACAAAATTTTCCACTCGAGCATCTGAATAGCACCATATAAATCCCTTTATGGGAAAAGGTTCAGAACACCGGCATATTGGGATGAAGTCAGTGAGTGTAAGCTGCTTGGACCTGAAATGGTCGAAGAAATGGTGGATAAGGTGAAAACCATTCAGCAGCATATCAAGGCAGCCCAAAGTTGATAGAAGAGTTATGTTGATAACCGACGATGAGACCTTGAGTTCAAAATCAGAGACATTGTATTTCTATGCATATCTCCATGGAAGAAGTTCATAAGGTTCAGAAAGAAAGGGAAGTTAAGTTTTAGGTACTTCGGCCTCTTAGAGATCCTTGATCTAGTCGGATTTGTAGCCTATCGACTGGCACTTCAACCTACCATATCAAAAGTACATGATGTCTTTCATGTATCCCTCTTAAGGAAGTACATACCATACCCTTCACATGTACTCTCTTCAGAGGTGGTATAGTTGGAGGATGATCTTTCCTATGATGAGCAGCGAGTGAAGATCTTGGATCGTAGAGACAAAGTTCTATGCAACAAGACTAATCATCTGGTCAAGGTACTATGGAGAAACCATAAGCATGAAGAGGCAACATGGGAATTGGAGGAAGCAATGAAGGAAAAGTATCCCCACTTGTTTTTGACCTAGAATGTACAATGAAATTTTGAGGGAGAAATTTCTTAAGGGGGGAAGAATGTAACGACCCAATGTTTTTTAAAGGAAATTCCTTTCTTATAAATATGTCATTAAATCACAACATAATGAACTACTAACTGTTAAGTAACCTTTAAACATAAGTTTGTCACATCTTTGTTTGGAATTTTGAAAATCTGACATACACAGCTGCAATCAGTAAGTTATTTGGAGTTCGATAAGAAAAGAATAATTTTGGTGAATAGTAACATACCCTTATGAATAGTAACATACCTTATGAATAGTGATATACCCTAATGAATATTAACCTTACCTATGATAATATATAAATAATATTCATGTTTAAAGTACAATATACCTATATTTTAGAATAAGTAAATGAATGGTTTTTTATAATAAATTATGATTTTAATTAAACATTAAAAATAATAATATTTAGAAAATTATTTTTGAAAAATGGAATTCATTTTTGGATTATACAGGTCAAAAAATGGTTAGGGTTAATTTTTGATATTTTTCTGAAATACTTGAATTTTTAGTGAATTGTAAAATACATTATTTTACCGTATAAATACACAACAATGAAAATCCACTATTCCTGACATCACAAGTGATGTAAGCACCCAAATATCGATATAACACACATTTATTACTGTTCTTTCTCATGGAATACTTACTATTACTTTTCTTGTGAAGAAATAATAAACTAATGATTAAAAAATTATGAAAACTCTCCTCTCCTCCACTATAAAAACCCCCCTTCACTCCCTCTTCTCTTCACTCCTATCAAGCCTTTTTCCTTGCCAATATTATTCCCAAATATCTCCCCAATATCCTCCCCCATGTCCAAAATCTACTAGACTCTTCAAAATACTATAACCGATCCCCTTAAGAGGTTCTCAAAGGAGGAAGTCTCAAGAGGTAAATTCCTCTTTCCAATTTCTTCATTTCTTTTAAGTTATTTTCTTTTTGTTTCTTTCCTCACCTCCCTTCACCCAAATAGTATGATAACTCCAGTAACATAAATGTACTGGAATTATTTCATTCTAATGGAATATTTCATTATCTTCTCTCCTTTCCCCACCTTTTATTTGAAAGAAATGAAATCACCATTTGAGATGTGCTAATTTAGCCCATTCAAGGACAACAGTTTATCAATTTCTATTATTATCTTTAATTATGGTCATAAAACCATTTTTTTTATGGTTGAACCAGATTATTATATTTTTAATATATCCTATTTTTGGTTCTGTAATCCTTTTGTACAAATGGTATAAATCAAAACATGTTCTTTGTAATCAAACCCACCAATTAACAAAAAAAGTTGTCACTATGTTTTTATATAATAATTCGACTTCACTCTAAGTAACAAAATTAAATTTAAAACCATGTAATCTCTTGTATGTTCACTAATATAATATAACTTTAATTATTTACAACCACTTTCATATTACATGTTTATCCAAACATGAATTTAAGTGAACCGATCATTAAAACTGAGTAAACAAACGAGCCCGAACAATGAATTTGATTATCATAACCAATCAAAATGGTTATAAATGAAATTAAAATGATTACACTAAACCAATTAAATATATAAGAATTTGTGGAATTATTAATTAATAAACCTAATTTTTTTATTCAGGTCTTTAATAACAAGTGTAGAACACCAACGAATTTTAGGTAAGGGATCCTCTCTGTTTCACTCTTAATCAAGATTCTCCTCTATGATATGCCTTTTTATGTGCAGTAGAAAATCATGGGGTGTGTTTTCACAACTACCCCATACTAACATCATGATTTATAAGTGATGATAAACCCCTTTTCTATCTCATCAATCCCTCTTAGGTACACTCGACACCATACCAATAAACTATAACGAATTCTACCTGATCCCTTTTTGTTTATTCAGGTTTCCTTATTTTTCTTTATATAAAAGTAGAGTTATATTATATATTTATGTAAATATTCTAAATTATGTTTAGTTTTGAAAAATTCATCTATGAATACCCTTGTATCGCTCTCTTCCGGGGATATACATCTTTTTAAAAGATTCCCTCCTTAGAACATTCTAATTAGAAAACCTCTTTTATGGAAATTTCCTAAATTTTTTCCCAATCTCAAGTGCAATATATCCTCTATTTTAATACACCATTGTCTTTATAAAATTATTATTTTTATTATGAAAACCTTCTTGGTTCAATTCTAGTTTTATATAAAATATTTTCCTTTTTTCTATTTTAAAAGCTCTATAGTATTTTCCTTAAAACCGCACAAAAATGTTTTAATGAGAATATTTCTCAAATACTTTTCCTATATGTTGTCACTTATATTTGAAACCACCTACCATTTTATATGCCTATTTTACCTTATTAATGTACATGTATATTCTAATCCCTTTCTTTCATAGACACTTTCATGATACTCTCTTTGGTTATGCTTTATGTCATGATTGTGGTACCCAATTCCTTCCATGGGTATCCTTATGTGTATGTATGGTTGATTATTTATGATTATTTATGTGGAAAGAATATTCATGAAAATGATGAGATGCGTGCACCCAGATAGAACTCCAATGCATTGGGTAAAGTTAATTCTCATGGGATGCGTTGTGAAATGGGATTGGCAGCTATCCTTGACCTGTACTAAAATGGGAAACGGTATTGGTGGTTAGCCTTGACCCATAATAAAGAAATGTTTTATGATTATGCCACATTTATATAATTACATGTTTATATTATCCCATTCTTATATAATATGATTTCATATGTTCCATATTTTGGATATCATTATGTCATTCCTCCTAACTATGTGCTTAAGATGTATCCTTATGTTCATTACTTTACTGGGCTTTTTAACTCATCCCTTTGTTCATGTGTTCCCCAAGGTACCCTATGAAAATATAAGGGCTAAAAGGAAGTTATGAGCTCTTTATGGAGATTAAATAAAGAAGTTTGTTTTTAGCCCCATGTTTTATGTTTTATATAACTAGTCTTCGAAGACACTAGACTTAACGATCTTTGGCTTGTACTTTGATGATTAATTATCCTTAAAATAATGAAATGTTATATGTAAAAGGATTGGGTCCCTATAGTTGGTATCAGTGGATGGTCTAGTTATTTTTAGAGATTAGGAATATAGAACCTTAGTGAGAACATTAAGGATTAGACTAAGTATAAAAAAACATTCCTAAATTTTGGTTAGTATTTAGTAAGTGATTTATCAAGAAAATACATTCATGTCTAGATACAAGGATGTAGAGGTGGCTCTGGAAGAGATGTACCTAAGAGTGAAAACTCTGACAAGGATTTTCGGGCTTGACTTTTTGTATTCTGGTACATTACAACGGGCCTTACTTCACTTTTTGTTACGACACTCTTGGGGGATATGATTTGGTAGATTCACGAGCTTATTACAAACCATTATTAAGGGACAAAATAAGGCCATAAGAATAAAAATGAAGAAATAGATTGAGGATAACCTAGATTTAAACCTAGGGAATCCAAAATTTAGTATAAAATTATTCTTTATAAGTTTATACTTTTATGTTTAAAGTTTCCTTTTTATGCTTAATAGTTAAGTATTAAAGACCTCTAAGTATACTTTCTTTTTCTTAGTTAATGGTGTGAAATAGAATAAAATGTTCCAACAACCAATGTGATAGGCAATGTGAATATTGCCTTAATGATATGCCTGATATGACGAGAGTTGGTGATTAAAACTTCATGAAAGTACTTGATAATCTGGCTCGATTAATGAATAATAACTTGAATTAGGCGTAATTCCCTCCTCCTCCAAGTAAAGAGCAAGTTGTTTTATAATCCTTCCTGTGGAAAAGGCCTCCCATGTTTAGTGGATCATCTAATCTCCTCCTCGTGGAACAATGGATTAACTCCATTGAAAAGATATTCTTTGTCCTCCAGTGCTCTGAAGAAGAGAAGGTGGTACTGGCAGTCTATCGTTTTGATGGGGAAGCTGATCAGTGGTGGAAACTAATCAAGAATACAAAGTCCCAAGAGAAAATTGATTCCATGGATTGGGAGGAATTCAAGAGGATGTTTTTCAACAAATTTTTTTCTTGAACCCTCCATCTCAAGATAAAAAGAGAGTTCCTTAGACTCAAGTAGAAGGAAGATCAGTATATCGGAGCGTATGAAGCAAAATTTACAAGGCTTTCAAGGTATGCCTCTTACATTTTCATAAACACTGAAAGAAAGGTGGATTGATTCTTTATAAAACTAAAACCAAGTCTACAAAAAGTGTTGGTGATTCGAGACTTTGACAGTTATGGTGATATTGTCTGTTGTTCCCTCAAGGTTGAAATGGAGATTGGAGACTCTCGGTGGTCTCATGGGCCTAGTGATAAGAAGTGTAAAATGGAGAACAACATGGGTGGTTCATCAAACAAATCCCATGATGGAAAGAAGCCTCACTTTTACCCTTTCAAAAATTGTGGGAAGAAGCATCCTGGTAACTATTTAAAGGGAACCATGAATTTCTTCAAATGTGGAAAGTTTAGTCATCTGTCCAATAAATGCTTCCAGGATATGAAGAATCCCACAAATGGAGAAGAATAAAGGAAGGTTAAAGTCAACACTCATCCTGTAGTGTAGTGTTACAACTGCAAGGAGCATGGGCATTATGCGAACAATTTCTCTAATATGAGGGTTGTTGGAGGCAATCAACAACAGCCTCCAAGGCAATAGGGAAGGGCTTATTCTATCACTACTGCTGAGGTGGATCTGGACAAAGATGTGGTGACAGGTATTCTAGTTATTCATTCAATAATAGTGAATGTACTATTTGATTCTGGTTCTACGCATTCGTTAAAATCTTTCAAGTTTAGTAGAACTATTCAAAAACCACCTCAAAATTTAGAGGAAAGTTATTTGTGAGAATAAAAAATGGGGAAATCATTGCATCCATGGTTTATAACTCCTCTCTGATCAATGTTTGTGGAATGAACCTCCCAGAAATTCTATTCATACTTTAGTGGATTTCGACACTGTCTTGGGCTTGGATTGGATGACTTTATACAAAGCCAATATCAACTGCCAGGAAAGGGAGATTACTCTTCACATCCCGAATCATCCTCTAATTATTTAAAGTGTAAGGAGGAAGATGAATCTCTTTTCGAATCATCGTCTCAAGTGTGGATATTGTTGCCTTATGAGTAAACATTTTTAGCTCAAATGATTGAGAAAAAGGAGAGAGTCATGCTTGAAGACATTCCCATCATAAGGGATTACACTCATGTATTCCCTGAAGATTTTCCTGGTCTTCCTCTAGACTAAGAGGTTGAGTCCTCAGTTGAACTTATCCATGGATCTATACCTATCTCAAAGAAACCTTACAGAATGGCCACCATAGATCAGGAAGAGCTGAAGAAGCAGTTGCAGGAGAATATGGAGAAGGGTTTTATATACCTGAGTTCTTCACCATGGGGTTATCTAGTCCTCTTCATCAAGAATAAGGACAGATCAATGTGCCTCTGTATTGATTATAGTGAGATCAATAAAATCACTATAAAGAACAAGTATCCCCTTCCAAGGATAGATGACTTTTACAATAAGCTTCGTGGGGCTAGTTATTTCTCTAAGGTGAACCTTAGGTCAGGATATCACCAATTAAAGTTGAGAAATGAAGATATTCCCAAGACTGCCTTTCAAACGAGGTATGGACACTATGAGTTCATAGTGATGCCCTTCAGACTCACTAATTCTCCAGCAATTTTCATGGATTTAATGAATAGATTTTTTTGATATTACCTCAACAAATTTATGGTAGTCTTTATTAATGATATTCTGATATACTCCCAGAGAAAGGAGGAGCATGAGGAGCATTTGAATACTATGTTAAAGACTTTTTGAAGGGATATGTTGTATACAAAGTACAGTAAATGAGAGTTATGGATGGAGGAAGTTTCATTTTTGGGGAATGTTATCACCAGCAAATGGATATACGTGGACCCTTCCAAGACAAAGGCAATTGAAGAGTAGCCCATGCCAACTTCTATAATGGAGATCTACAGCTTTTGGGTCTAGCTGGGTATTATCGACAATTTTTGAAAACTTTCTCATGATTTTCAAACCCAATGACCAAGATAACTCGGAAGGGAGTAGAGTTTGTCTAGACACAAGAATGTGAAGACTGTTTCAAGGAGTTGAAAATGAGGTTTATCACTGTGCTAGTACTCACAATCCCTATAAGTGGAGAACTCTTTATGGTGTATAGTGATGCTTATAATAAGGGATTAGGATGTTTGATAATAAAAAATGATAAAGTGATAGCCTATGCCTCAAAGAATTGGAAAATCCATGAGAAAAACTATCCCATGCATGATCTGGAGTTGACGAAGGTGATCTTTGCATTGAGAATCTGGGGGAATTATCTCTATGGGGAGAAATGTGAGACATATACTAACCACAAGAGTCTCAATTATATATTCACACAGAAATATTTTAATATGTTCCAGCGATGATGGATAGTGATCATCAAGGATTATGACTGCTCAATCCACTACCATCCCGGAAAGGTAAACAAGGTGGAAAATGCTCTAAGTAAAAAAGGATCTTGCATATTTATCAATGATGAGAATTGAAAAGAATCTAGTCTTCTTAGATTTGAAAAGGATGGACATGGAAATAATTAAGGGAGGAACATCATCAATCCTTTCTCAAATTATTTCTCAACCATTCCTCTTAGAGAGAATAAAGGATTCTCAAAGAAATGATGTGGAACTTCTGAAAATGGTAGAAACTATTAAAAAATGGAAATCCTCCGATTTCAAAATTGATTAGGAAGGAGTTGTAAGATTTGGTTCAGGATTATGTGTACCATATAATCCAAATATAAAAAAGAGCTTCTAAGTGACACACATAGCTCAAAATTCTCTATCCCCCCAGGGTGCACAAATATGTATTGAGATCTTCGAGAAAACTTTTGGTGGGACAATATAAAATGGGAGATTGTTGAATATACATCAAAGTGCCTGGTATGTCAGCAAGTGAAGGATGAGAGGCAAAATTATAAGGAGATGATGCAACCCCTACCCATACCATCATGGAAGTGGGAGAACATTACCATGGACTTTGTCATTGGATTTCCAAGTACTTCCAGAGGAAATAATGCTATATGGGTCGTTGTGGACCATCTTACAAAGACAGCTCACTTTATCATGGTTCAAGAGGAATTCTCATTGGATCAACTTTCATGGATTTACATCAAGAAAGTGGTAAGGCTTCATGGAGTACCACTATCTATTGTATCCAGTCGTGATCCAACATTCACTTCAAAGTTCTGGAAAAGTCTCCAGCATGCTCTGAGCACTGAACTAAACTTTAGTACAACCTATCATCCTCAAACTGGTGGCCAATCTGAGCGAACTATTCAGATACTAGAAGACGTGTTGAAAGAGTGTTCGATAGAATTCAAAGGAGGATGGGACTAACATCTTCTACTATTTGAATTCTCCTAGAACAATAGTTTCCACTCGAGCATCTGAATGGCACCATATGAATCCCTTTATGGGAAAAGGTGCAGAACACCGGCGTGCTGGGATGAAGTCGATGAGTGTAAGCTACTAGGACCTGAAATGGTCAAATAAATGGTGGATAAGGTGAAAACCATTCAGGTACATATCAAGGCAGTCCAAAGTCAACAGAAGAGTTATGCATATAACCATTGATGATACCTTGAGTTCAAAGTCAGATACATGGTATTTCTATGCATATCTTCGTGGAAGAAGGTCATGATGTTCAAAAAGAAAGGGAATTTAAGTCTCATGTATGTCGGCCCCTTTGAGATCCTTGATCGAGTCAGAGCTGTGGCCTATCGACTGGCACTTCCACCTACAATGTCGAAAGTACATCATGTCTTTCATGTATCCCTCTTAAGAAAGTACATACCAGACCCTTCACATGTACTCTCTTCAAAGGTGGTACAGTTAGAGGATGATCTTTCCTATGAGGATCATCCAGTGAAGAACTTGGATCATAGAGACAAAGTTTTACAAAACAAGACTACTTATCTGGTCAAGGTACTGTTTTGAAACCATAAGTACGGAGAGGCAACATGGGAATTGGAGGAAGAAATGAAGGAAAAGTACCCCCACTTGTGTTTGGCCTAGAATGTAAAATGAAATTTTGAGGGTGAAATTTCTTAAGGGGGGAAGAATTTAACGACCCAATTTTTTTCAAAGAAAATTCCTTTCTTATAAATATGTCATTAAATAACAACATAATGAACTACTAAGTCCTAAGTAACCTTTAAACATAAGTTTTTCACTTCTGTGTTTGGAATTTTGAAAATCTGAAATACACGGTTGCAATAAGTAAGTTATTTGGAGTCCGATAAGAAAAAATTAATTTTGGTGAATAATAACATACCCTTATGAATAGTGATATACCCTAATAAATAGTAACCTTACCTATGATAATATATAAATAATATTCAAGTTGAAAGTACGATATACCTATGTTTTAGAATAAGTAAATGAATGGTTTTTGATAATAAATTATGATTTAAATTAAATATTAAAATATTCATATTTAGAAAAAAAATCAAAAATGGAATTTATTTTTGTATTCTACACGTCAAAAAATGGTTATGGTGAAATTTTGATAATTTTCTGAAATACTTGAATTTTTAGTGAATAGTAAAATACATTAATTTACCGTATAAATACACTATAGTGAAATCCACTATTCCTGACATCACAAGTGATGTAAGAACCCAAATATGGAACTCACATTCATTTATTAATGTTCTTGTTCATTAAATACTTACTATTCTTTGTCCTGTGAAGAAATAATAAACTAATGATTAAAAATTATGAAAACCCTCCTCTCTTCCACTATAAAAACCCCCCTTCACTCCCTCTTCTCTTCACTCCTCTCAAGCCTTTTTCCTTGCCAATATTCTGCCCTAATCTCTCCCCAAGATCCTCCCCCACATCCAAAATCTCCCATCCTCTTCAAAATACCAAAACCTCTTCCCTTAAGAGGTTCTCAAAGGAGGAAGTCTCAAGAGGTAAATTCCTCTTTCCAATTCCTTCATTTCTTTTAAGTTCTTTTCTTTTTGCTTCTTTCCTCACCTCCCTTAACCCAAATAGTATGATAAATCCATTAACATACATGTACTATAATATTTTCATGCTAATGGTACATTTCATTATCTTATCTCTTTTCCCCACCTTTTATTTGAAAGAAATGAAAGCACCGTTTGAGATGTGCTAATTTAGCCCATTCAAGGACAACGGTTTATCAATTTCTATTATTATATTTAATTATGGTCATTAAACCATTTGTGTTATGGTTGAACCAGATTATTATATATGTAATATATCCTATTTTTGGTTCTGTAATCCTTTTGTACAAATTATATAAAGCAAAACATGTTCTTTGTAATCAAACCCACTGATTAACAAAAATGGTTGTCACTATGTTTTTATATAATAATTCGACTTCACTATAAGTAACCAAATTAAATTTAAAAATATTTAATCTCCTATATGTGTACTAACAGAATATAACTTCAATTATAGACAACCACTTTCATCTTACATTTTTATCCAAACATGAATATAAGTGAACCGGTCATTAAAACCGAGTAAACAAACGAGCCCAAACAATGAAATTGAATTTAATAACTAATAAAAATGATTATAAATGAACTTAAAATGATTATACTAAAACAATTAAATATATAATAAGTTATTTAATTATTAATTAATAAACTTAATTTGTTTATTCAGGTCTTTAAAAACTAGTAGAGAACACCAACGGATTTAAGGTAAGGGTTCCTCTCTATTTCACTCTCAATCAAGATTGTCATCTATGCTATGCCTTTTTATGTGTAATAGAAAATTATGGGGTATGTTTTCACACCTCCCCCATACTTTCATAATGATATATAAGTGATGATAAACCCCTTTTCTCTCTCATCAATCCTTCTTAGGTACACCCGACACCATGCCAATAAATTGTAACAAATTCTACCCGAACCTTTTTGTTCATTAGGGTTTCCTTATCTTTCTTTATATCAAAGTGAAGTTATATTATATTTTTATGTACATATTATGAATGCTATTTAGTTTTAAAAAATTCATCTTTGAAGACCCTTTCATCACTCTCTTCTGGGGATATACATTTTTTTAAAATATTCCCTCCTTAGAACATTCTAATAAGCAAACCTATTTTGAGGAAACTTCCTAAATTGTTACCCAATCTCAAGTGCACTATATCCTCTATTTTAAGACACCATTGTCTTTATAAAATCATTATTTTTATTATGAAAACCTTCTTGGTTCAATTCTAGTTTTATATAAAATATTTTCCTTTTTTCTATTTTAAAAGCTCTATAGTATTTTCCTTAAAACCGCATAAAAATGTTTTAATTCGAATATTTCTCCAATACTTTTCTTATATGTTATCACTTCTGTTTGAAACCACCTACCTTTTTATATTCATGTTTTACCTTATTAATTTCCATGTATGTTCTAATCCCTTTCTCTCATGGACACTTTCATGATACGCTCTTTGGTTATGCTTTGTGTCATGATTGTGGTACCCAATTCCTTACATGGGTATACTTATGTGTATGTATGGTTGATTATGTATGATTATTTATGTGAAAATAATATTCATGAAAATTATATGATTGTTGTGCCCAGATAGTGTTCCAATGGATTGGGTAAAGTTAAGTCTCATGAGATGTGATGTGAAATGGGATTGGCAGTTATCCTTGACCCGTACTAAAATGGGAAACGGGATTGGCTGTTAGCCTTGACCTATACTAAAGAAATGTTTTATGATTCTTCCACATTTATATGATTCCATGTTTATAGTATCCCATGATTATATGATATTATTTCATATGTTCCATGCTTTGGATATCATTATGTCATGCCTCCTAACTCTTGTACTTAAGATGTATCCTTATGTTCATTCCTTTACTGGGATTTTTAGTTCATCCCATTGTTCATGTGTTCCCTAGGGTACCCTATGCATATGTAAGGGATCAAAGGAATTTATGATCTCTTTATGGAGATTAAATAAAGAAGTGTTTTTTAGCCACTTGTTTTATGTTTTATTTACCTAGTCTTCGAAGACACTAGACTTAACGATCCTTGGCTTGTACTCTGATGATTAATTATGCTTAAAATCATGAAATGTTATACGTAAAAGGCTTGGGTCACTATATTGATAATATTAGAACCCTGACATTTGATCTTTATTTTTGGAATGTATCAAGAAGAGTTTGGGTTTAACCTTTAATGTGGAGTCAGTTTCACTACCACAGAACCTGTGATAATCAGTGAAACCCTTTATCCATGGTAGCTAAAAGCACTGATAAAGGCCAACCATTATAATCACTAAAAATAACTTTTAAATGTTAACTTTATCAGTGCTAAAAAAGTGTTGATAAATCCCCCCTTTTAGTACTTTTTTATACTGATAAAAGTGACCATTTTTCATCTCTTTTTTAGTATGGATGAAGGTCACACTTTGTCAATGCTTAAAAGAACTGAAATTAGTATACTTCATATAAAAACATTATGCCATTAGAAATCATGTATTAATATATGAATATATTATATTAACATAAATATAATATATTTTATTAAATATGATTTATATATGACCAAATTTACATTTACACTTGATATATAAGATATTTAGTGAAAAAAGGCATATAAAATAATAAGAAATAGTTATTAACTACTAAAGTCATATTTAATAAATAAATTTATTTATATTGATATATATATATATATATTAAATATAATTTATATATACTAAATATGTATTTGAACTTAATATGTCATATAATTTGTGAAAATTGGTTTATAAGTTAATTAAAGGTTAATATTTAATAAAAATATTGTCTGATTAATAGTATTAAACATTAAAAAAATTATATCAGTTTCATTCACTTTTTCAATTTGACATATATATAAAATAATAAATATTTAAATATTAATTGAAAATATTAACTAAATCTATATTTACACATAATATGTCATACAATAGTTTCACCCTATTTATATATGAAATTAGTTCAATTTTTTAGAGATATATATACACTAATAATAAATTATTAATATTATTGTTTTATATTTTTATTACTGGATATTTAATATTCAATATATATATATATATATATTATTTAATACTATTTAATCTAAATAAATATATATATTAATTTATTCATTTTTATTATTACTTTTTTCATAAATATATATTTTTTAATATTTTGTGATTTATTTATTTTAAAATTTTTTTATTTTTACATTTTGGTAATTTTAATCATTTCTAATATTTACTTGCACATATTTATTAATTAAAATTTAAATATTTTAATAAATTTTTAAGTTTCATAATTAATATATGTATATTCATTTTCATTTTAAGAATTATTTTTTAATTTTCAAAAATTTATAAAAATAATAACTCTTCTTCATTCTATTATGATTTTTTATGTCTATTAATTTTTTATTTAAATTTTAATCATTTTTTATATTCACCTATTTAATATTATATATTCACTAGTAGTGTTAAGTAATGTATACTATTTTAATAATTTATTCATTTTTAATATTTATTCATATAATTGTTTTACAAGTTTTTCATTTTTTAAAATTTTTATACTTAATTATTCATCAATATATTTTAAATATTTAATATATTAATGTATTCATATATATATATATATATATATATATATATATCAATATATAATGTTTCCTTAAAAATATTTTACATAAAAAAATATGTATTTTCATTTAATAAATCATATATCTGGTGAATAATAGTTTATAATTAAAAAGTCATTTTAATTTAAAATATTGAATAATTTTTATATAACAAGTAATAAGTGTTACATATTAGTTAAATTCATTTTTTTCATTTTAATATCTATCAAACTTGTGTTATATGTATATATACATTAATTTCACACACACACACATACATAATTAAATCGATTATATATTGAAACACAGGCACATATTATTTTGGTAATTTATTCAGTTTTTAGTTATTTAATTTCAATAATTTTTAACATTAAATCATTTAAGAATATTTATTCATTAGTGATGTTTATTATTTTTTACTTTTTTATAATATATTCGTTTTTTAATATATTTATGGTCAATATTTTTTCCATTTTATTTTAAACAATTTTTATCATCACTTAAAAAAAGAACTAATAAAGAAATGTTTTATAAGCTCTTTTTAATTTTGTTCTGATAAAATCCTTCTCGATATTTTAAAATCAACTCTTATAGAACCCCACTATTTTGTTTCATTCAAGCTCCCATAAAACTCGACCTATTCCACTCCTCCCCCTAAAATATCTCAGACAAATCAACCTTCTCAAAACCTAAGGTATGTGATTATTTCAATCCCCTTTATTCTATCTTGCATTGTTTCACCATTTTTATTTCTTATTTCTGCATGCACCATGCCGCCACCATTCACTTACTATGGTGGATAGACCAAGCCTAAATTATTAAAACCATGAGGTTTTTGATTACCCAAATTTGATGCAGCTAATTCATTTATGGTTCATTGTTTATCTATGATTTATAAATGGTTTGGATACTCATGTTTGGGTGTTTTCAATTTTTTGATTCTGGAAGTGGATGCTTTTTGTTTTTATTCCAAAATTTCATCCTTAAGGGTCAGTTTGGCATGAGTAATTTGATAGGTAAAGAAATGATATTGAAAAGTTAATTTTTTTACCCAATCATGTTTATAGAGTTATAAAAGACAAAAATAAAGGACTAATAATTATTCCCTGAGTTATTATTTCCCCACCACTCTCTTTTTTATCCTTAGCCATGTCTTTAAATTCACCTGTAACACCTGAGTCTAATATTATTTTAATATATAAATTAAATTAATTATTATTTTTATCATATTCTTACTTTTCACATATACCTCTAATATATCCTTATTTAAATATAAAAATATTTTATGTATTTTTTCTCTATCCATGTGAATTATTACAATATAATTTTATATAAGGAAGAGTTTTACATACACTACTTATGATATTCTTGATGTTGGTGTAGTAATTATAGGCAACAACATCGTAAAAACTATTTTTTGAAAATTTTATTTTCTAAATGAAAATTTTTTTGTAAAAGGATTTTATTTGAATAACATGATCATGATATATGGAAGTTTACTACCCAAATAAATTTTCTTATTGGATGAATTTTTTTCTTTTAAATTTTTAAATTGGAGTACATTATTGTTTTTTCTAAAATAGATTCAATGATTGATTATTGTTTCAAAGAGTCTTACAATAATTAAATTA
Organism: Viscum album; assembly: GCA_963277665.1. Lineage (NCBI taxonomy): Eukaryota > Viridiplantae > Streptophyta > Magnoliopsida > Santalales > Viscaceae > Viscum > Viscum album. The sequence goes on along the minus strand of OY728140.1, from coordinate 1,938,680,845 downwards.
GTTAATTAATAAATTATTGAGCTTTAATAGCTCTAAATAATTTTCACTTCACTAAATTACTAATAATGCAATGCTACTTCTAAAAATGATGATGTTATCCATCAATGTTGAAACCAATATGTGTAAATTTTCAATGTACAATAAATCTTTAATAAAGTATATAAAAGTTTCTTTGATCATATAGGTTCTTCATACATGACTAAGATGATATATAGTTTTGAGTGGGAATTTTAGTTTTTCATACTCATCAAAAATTGATTTTTTTATCTATATTAATCAGTAATCAATTATCTAAGAATAAAATAACTTTTTAATGCATAAAATTTTTTAATGTTCCTCACCATAAAAATCATTATAATTTGAATTTTCATCCTATCTAATAATCATTAATAATTTGGAAAGTAAATTTTTTTATCTCTATGTTTTGTAATAGATAAAAATTTAATTAGATTCTTTGTAACTTTATTGATATCTCACTTTCCCATTAATGGTTTCCACCACTAAAAAACAATCTCAATATGAAACATTTAGCTCTTATTATCTTATAAAAATAGCTTCATGTAGCTTAAATGGATATTTATGAATGTTCCAATACTTATTCCTTCTTTTGGGGAGTGTATAACCATTCAACCACCATAGGTTTTTTCTTTTCATGATACCCTTGTGTAAATGATAACTTGTTAGGAATCATCACCAATAACATTTGAATGTTTAGATTCCTTCAAATATAATTTTATAAAATGATCAATATTATTAAATTAAGAATATAATATACTAAAGGGGAACAATATCATGGTGGTTATCATCCCATGTGGGTTCCCTTATTGGAATTTAGCTTCAATCTTGATCGATCTACTTTAATGATTTTATCCATCTTTAATTTCCTACATTAATATTACCATACAAAACCCTAATTTGTTTTAGAATTTAAAAATTCTTGTTGTATGAGGTGGTAATCAATGTGACACCTTCTTATAAGAATAATTATAACATTTAAATTTCAATAACTTCTATCCTTTTTATTATTACATTTTTTATTATATCTTTGAGTGTCCGAAGTGACATTTCTAAAAGGAAGATAATAAAATTTCTTATAATATCTATATATTTCTCCTTTAATTATAAATAAATTATATTTATTTACTTACTTTTCATACAAAGAGAATTATTTTGAATATAATATAATGGATATGAATCAGAAATGGATGCATGTTAATCATTCTTACAAAAGAGTATGAGGATAGAGTTTAAGAGTTCATCAATTTTTTGATAGAGTATACATATGAACCATTTCAAAACCTTTTTCAAGGTCTAAGTTTTTATTATCCAATAATAATTCTTATATAAGATTTGGAAGAACATTTTATTTGTAAAGGAATACATCAAACCTATAAATTTTCAACTAATAATAGAGAAAAATAATAATTTACATACTGGCTAAGAGGATACTTTGATTTATAGATTATTTGATATTAGTAATGTTGTAAATGATTATAGAGATCATATGGAAGAAAGTACAAAAAAATTTGAATATAGAAATCATATTTCTAAAAAATATTTTGAGAAGTGGAATAGTTGTGTAAAGAGACCATTGATTACCATTTAATCAAAATGTACAACAATTTCAGATACTGGGAAGTAATATAATTTGAAAGATAGTAACATATGGAGCGAAACCAACTTTATAAAATGAACTAGTCTCCTGAATGATATGATTCATGATGAAAATTAGTGTCCTTTTGAAAAAATGATACTAATATAATTCTATGTTTATTGGGTATGATCTCTTAAAAAAATAAATTTATGTACAAATGATTTTATATTATTTCACAAGGACTATAAATCATTTATAAAATTCCATAATTGTGGTAAAGATTGATACAAGAAAGATGAATCAAGTCCTTTGAATGTTATATGGTACTTTCCTATAATTCCATGGTTTTGAAAACCATATATATGTTAGGAAACAGCTAGATAATTGACATAGAATGTGGATACAAGAATTGAAGATAGGAAACTACATCACCCAATGGACTATCCTCAGTGGGAAGAAATTGATTGTGAGAACCCATAATTTAGAAACAAGATAATAAACCTCCATATTGAATTCTATAAGATGGAATAAATCCTCTTGGTGTGAAAAGTATTAGCTATACTACATAGCTAGCTATTGTTTTAATAAATTATGTTGCCTCTACTTATATCTAGACCAAAAAACTTTGTAATGATATCGATGTATATTTGAATCCATGGATCTATGTTTTAAAATTGATATAGTATACATGTGTTTCATTGTATGGTGCTCATAAAAGGTAAGAGTAGACATTGAGATACATTTGGTATAGGATGATAAATTACTTTTCTATTTATGTAAATTTTTTAGGCTATAGAATTATAGGGATGATGGGGTGTTCCATTTTTAAAGAAGTTACACACTCAGTTATGTTAAAAAAATTATTTGAAGACTATTTTTTTGGATATAACAAATTTTTTACTCTGACAACATAAATATCGATCAAGGAATACATCATTTGATGGAAATATATAAAAAGATACAACATTGTTTCCACTAATGGGTGATCAAATATTAGAGAAATTAAAATATATTTCACTAATTTTGGTAAATCCTTTTTTGAGAAACCTAATGAAAATGGGTTTGAAAAAGATGTGAATTTTATTTGAATTTCCAAACTATATATTTTTTGTAAATCATATATTTTATTAATGTTATGTACATAAAAAATCATGTGATCGTGTTATTATAATGCTGCTAAATGTACTAGAGAAAACAATATATGGCATTAAGGCTAGTTTGTACATGATTGATATTAGAATAAGGGATGATTTTTCATCGATGGTTGAAATATTAAATTTTATTCCTCCAGCATCATACACTCTATATAGATAAGAAAATTTTCAATTTTTCAACTTACTTAATGGTGAAAAGTTATAGATCTATATTCATCAAATATCAAGAATTTCATTTCAATGAATAATTTTATGTTATAGGGTCTCTAATCACAAGACTTTCATATTTTGATGCAGAATTTAATATCTATAGCTCTATATTTCATTCTGTATAAAAATATAAATCATACATTAAACCAAACATTGCATATCTTTCAAATCCAAATTTAATAAATTTAAAGACTCAAAAAAATTTCCAATCATGAGTATGGAAATTGAATTCATATTATCTGAATTAGATATTTTTTCCCACCATCATTCATTGATATAATGTCCCACCTGATGGTTCACTTCATCAGAGAGATTAAACTATGTGGATCTTTCCATAACAGATAGATGTACCCCACTAAATGTTATATAAATATCTTGAAAGGATATGTCAAGAATAAAAGTTTTCCATAAGGTTGTATTACAAAGTTATATATTGTTGAAGAAGTTTTTGAAATCTTTATTGATTACCTATCAAATTTTGATATCGTTGGTCTCCCAAAATCTCTTCATAACTAACACATTATGGGAAAAAGTATTTCTAGGACATATATTTTCAGAATTACCCTTACAAATTGAGACCAATCTCACCTTCATCTTTTACATAATAGTGTAGAGGTTTCTCCATGAGTTGAAGTCCAAAAATTAATTCTTTGACATTTTATTACATCAAGGATTGAAAGATGGATATAAAATACACATAATCATCAATTTATAGGATGTTTATGAGATAGTATTTATAAGGAGTTATCTATAAATCCAAATTTAGTTGTTGAAGTACTTCAATGGTTTTCTAGGGGAACAAATGTAAATTTTATCTCCAGCACTGGTTTTGTAATTAATGGTTATATATTTTATATGATGGAAAAATATAAATTCAGTATGATGAAAAATAGTGGAGTTACATTTATAGAAGAAGTGATTCACATATCTTTTTAGAAGGATAGAAATTATATTTATGTGAATATTTCAAACATTAAATTAAAAAAGATATTTCAATGAACATGTTAATTTTTTTTAATATACTCTTATTTTCCTCATAATATTTTTTTTATCTCATTTATTTACAAAGTCTATATTAAAATTTTAACCAATCATATATATAATTATTTTTATACGTGCTGATGTCAACAATCCTAAGGAATAACACATTTTCTATTTTGAAACTGCAGAATTATCAGGGTATCAACAACAAGTGGATGAAAAAAAAGAGTGGTGTAGCATCACCTTTTTTACTAAAGTTATCAAGGCTAGAAAAAAAGGTATAAAATTTGAGGCTATCTATAATCAATGTGGATAACCTTTTGACACAAAAAATTCAATGATAATTAGTTTCATTGGGGTAATAATGAGAATGCATGTTCCAATTGATAAGGATATGAGGCACAATGTCATTCTTGCATTGAATACAACTACATGGGAATATATTAGGGTAATATATTGATATAACATCTTTAGTTTACTAAAAAATATATAATGAAATGTAAATTTATTTTCATTATCCCTTACTAATTTCATTTATTTTATATGATTATCATAAAAAAATTATCTCAATGGTTCCTAGAAAACATCATAGAGACTTTTGGACACTTTTGACAAAGAATCATCTCAGTAATGTTTAGGGGAAAGTAAACCCTCACCTAATGGATATTTATTCACACATTGTAAATAAATAAAAACATGATAATATTTCATTAGTCATCCGAATGAGGAATCATTTCTATTATATTGTAATCAATAATATTTTATTTGAAATTATTTATTTTATCTAATTTAATTTGAAAATTTTAATTAATGAAACAATAATGGAGTAATGAAAATAAGAATCATGAATCAAAACAAATGTACCCCTACCATAAAGTAAGGATTAATTATGCATCACTTAAAAATTAAATGTCATGTATTTTAAATATACAATAAAAATATTATGTGATCTAAAACAACATATGTTCATTTTTTTTATATAGATTGATGATTTAGAATCCATATCCACTTCCATATCATTACATGTGGTATGAAATGAGGATCGTGTAAATAAATAGGAAAAAATAATAGAATAAAATAGATAAGTAAAATGTGAATCACATGTAAATATGACATAATTGTAATTTTCTATGATTTATATCAATTTCACATAAAAATATATATTTTTATTCCTATGTTTTTTATATGGTTTATACACATGACATTTACTATACTAGCATAAAAAATACTTTTAGTAGCTTTCAAGTGGCCAGAACAATATGGTTATGCTATTGGTGCATGTTTTTGAATTTCACCTAGAACATATTTTGAGAAGACAAAGGTGAAATGAGATACATATGAGATTATTAAAGGCCTTCATGAATATATATATATATATGCTTTTAAAGTTATTATTTTTATGGTATGGTTTGGTACACTAGTATATGTGAAAGGATCAAGAAATATAATAGTACAATAATGATCATTTCATGAAGAACCACATGGTCCCACTAGATTTTGGGCTAGCTATTCCCCTCTACCATCTACCTTACTAGAAGTAATCAATTTTTTCATAACTCATTCTCTTCAATGTGAATTAAAAAATTTCTAATAACTTTGTATAACTAAAATTATTTCGGGAGAAATTGTATATTATTTATATCTATCAACACCCATGCATCCCCATGTTGTGAGGGGAATGGTGTAAAATATCCCTATAGATATTTAACATAATAAATTAATCCAAAAATATCATGTGATAGTGTGGATTGAATTATCTAACAATCTGAGTATAGATTTACATATTCCACTGGATGATCTTAATGTTACAGTGGTCGATATAGCTATTGGAACATTCATAACATGTGAATTAAATCTTTTGAAGATACATTAGGTATGTCTATAATAAATTTATTCAAATGAAAAAACTTTATTAATTTATGAAATGAGGTATGAAATGAGGTAATTTATTACATATGGATAAAAAAGGGAAAACAAGAGGTTAGATCAAGACAATTAAATGGATCAATCCATAAATCAAAATTACCTTCAGAGAGTACCACCACCCCACCAATTCAACAAACTCATATATTAACATTACAAGCTTCTAAAGATACAATATTCTATGATAAAAATATATCTTAAATTGAAAATAAAGAAGAAATATTTGGAAAACACATTACAAATGTGGCTGGTCTTGATATTATAAATAAAATCATAAATTTTAAATTGTTAGGAGTCATAATTAGGAATATATAGATATGGTGAATTTTCATAATCTGTTTTCTCGAATAGTGATCTACCATATTCAATAACATTAATAACTATTAATGTTTTTTTATAGGATTATATATTAATACTATATAAAGGGAATTCCCTACAATGAATGATTTGAACTCATTAATCCTTCTATCATTTATATGAAGAAATTTTGTTTTTAATTTGAATAAATTGAAAAGACGAAAAGATGATATAAATGAGTTATTTGAAAAGAAAATAACAGATGAAAGACTCCTCTTGATTCTTACAATACAAGGGTAAACCTCTATAATCTAATCATATATAATATATTTTTATTCTTTTCATTACTTATTTTTTTATTAAGAATCACTGAATGATAATTGAAATCAATTTAGAAAAGTCAAATGTTTATATTCTGAATCCAATGTATGGATTTCCAAAAAATTGGCCACACATGATGTCCATTGTTAATCTATAATTCACTATAATCAAAACTTTATAGATAAACTTCAAATTATACATTTTAGTTTGTGTTTTAATAAGATTTTTTATATAATAGGGTGATCTATAAATATCATCCAAATCATGGTATGAGGTCGGTGACTAAATGCAAGAAGCTTATAGATTTCATCAAATGGAAATAGATTGTGGTATATATAATAATATTTAAATATATAAACATATTTCAAAGTAATATATTTTAGTTAATATTTATGATTTGACCAAACAAAATAAAAATAATGATTATGGATATTTCATTTTAAAATTTATGAAGGATATTATATACCACAAAAAATTGGCATCCTAAAATAGGTAATCATCAACAGTAATTAATATTTCATTTATAATATTTTTTAATCATGTGTTTTATTTTTTTATTGGTACTACCATGAATACTAATTGTATAAATACTCAAATGAATATGTAAATTTGATTCAATAAGATTGGCAAGAGTACATAGTACCATAATTTTTTTTGACATCAACTTGAGGTGATTAAATGTTATGATTTTTTTATAGTACATATTATAAACTTAGAGATACATTTGGGATGTGAAGCATTAGTATCGTAATGCTTAGATATTATTTTTTCTTTAATGAAATTCATGTAGTATTGGAAACAAGTTACTTATATTTTTATTTTTATCTTACATTTTCAATTTCTATCCAATTTTTTGAGATTTGATCCTCCCATCATTACCAAGAAATTTGAACCTTATCATATATTTTTCCCACTTGAATGAGACTATATATTTGATGATCCTCTCCCACTTGTGGTTCCTCTTCCTAATGAAAACAATATGAATGTTTTGATTTATGGTGTTACATATTCTAGTAGTGGAAAAAGAATATCGATAATAAGGAAAAACTTGATGGGAAGTCATTTTAGATACATTGATACCCACCTATATCTATGGATGTATTCTATATTTAATTAAACCTTTCATATACATTTACAAAACCAATATATCATGTATGTACTTCAATATTACTATTTTTACTATGATTTTTAAATGATTGTAAAGGGTATATAATCATTCCCCAATTTTCTATGCATTTCTTTTTAACTGTTCACTAATATCCTCCCTTTATGGGTTAGGTTATATTGGTAGAAACTACAAAACACATTACTGATGAACCTAGAGTTCAAGAAAGACTTGAGTTGTTTCTCAAGAATGAGTATCATGGAAGGTTATGATCTAAAAATTCTAGAAGAGTTAGTAACATGTCTAATGCTTATGATATTGATGGGAGATTGGAATTTGAGGCTAAAAATGAAATAATGGAAAATGGGAAATGTTTCAAGTATTATTCTACCCAAAATTTTGAAGGCATATTACCAATTTCTGGGGAAGTTACTTCCATTCCCCCAGTCTCATTATTTTCATTTTTTACTTTATATATTTCGAGGATTTTTATAAAATGGTATGTTCTATATTACAACAACTTCCATATCTATGATAAATAAGAAAGATGTATTCCTTTAATTTCATGTCTGATTGAAAAAGATAAATTACAATTAAAGATACTATAAATACTAATTGAGATGCCTCACCCATATATTGTTGCAATATTAAAAGTATAAATGAGGAATTAAATATGATAAAAGTTTAACCAAGGTTGTAATTTGAAAATATTGAGAGGATAATTAATCTCTAAAAATTAATTTAGTTTAAAACATGTGTCACAATGTAAAAATCAACAAAACGAGCTTGTATTATTTTAAAAAATTTGGGCAACTATCCATAATTTATTTTTAATATATAAAAATCTACCACACATCAATCTCATATTCCATATAGATGACATGTCTCAAAGTTAAATTTTTCAATATTAAAGTGTCATTTTATATTAAAACACATGTCATATAATCAAAACATATCAAATAAGCTCATATTTTTTCATAATTTTAGAAATTGATCCATATTTCATTTTTTACATGTAGGGATTGACCACACATCAATATAGAACACAATTTGGTCAGTATGACACAAAGTATGTGGTTTCAATATAAAAGTTCCGTTTAATTTTAAAATATGCATCACATTATCAAAACAGATAAAATGAGATCATTTTGTTTTTAAACATGGGGAAAATGGTCCATAATTTATGTTTGATGTGTAAGAATTGACTTTATGTCAATACAACACACGATTTCATAAGTATGAATCAAGGTGCATGTTTTTAATATAAAAGTTTTATTTTAGTGTAAAACACAAATCACATATCCCAAATAGAGAAAACAAGATTATATTTTTTTTTAAATTATCCAACAATCCATAATACATTTGTGATGTGTAGGAATCAAATACACATCATTCTGACACATGATGTGGCTGATATGACTCAATGTGCAGGTTTTTCATATAAAAGTTTCATCTTAGTTTAAAATTTGTATCAAGAAGACAAAACCAAGGAAATTATCTTTGATTGTTTCAAACTTAGGAAAATGAACCATAATTCAGTTTTAATATTTAGGAATCGAGTGCACAACAATCCAACACACAATGTTACTGATATGACGCAATGTATGTGTTTTTAATATAAAAGTGTCATTTTTATTTAAAACGCATACCACATATCCAAAACAAAGAAAACCAACCTTGATTTTATTCAAAAATAAATGAAATTATCCAATATTAAATTAGTACATATAGTAATTGACTTCATGAAAATTTGGCACATGGTGTGGTTAGTATGTCTCAAAGTGTGTGTTTTCGGTATAAAAGTATCATTTTAGTTTTAAACACATAACATAGAAAAAAAATTGAGAAAAAAATCTTGAATTTTTTTCAAAATTTTGGATATTGATCACTAAGTCATTTTGGGTCTGCAGGAATTGACCACACATAAATCTAACACATGATGTGGATGGTATGGCTCAAAGTTTGTGTTTTCAATATAAAAGAGAAATTTTAATTTAAAACACATGTCACATATCCAAATCTAATCATATGAACTTATATTGATTTAAAATCAAAGTAAAATGACTCATAATTCATTTTTGATGTATAGGAATTGACCGCACATCAATCTGACACGTGATATAATTTAAATAATTCAAAGTGTGTGTTTTTTAATATAAAAGTGTTATTTTAGTTTAAAATGAACGTCATGTTTTCAAAATTGTATAAATAATCTCTTATTGATTTTAGACTTTAGTGAAATAATCTATAATTCATTTTTTATGTGTAGGAATCGACAACACACCAATATGACATATGATGTGGCTGGTATAACACCAAGTTTTTGTTTTCAATGTAAGTGTCATTTTAGTTTAAAACATGTGTCGCATTGTCAAAACCAAGTAAATGAGCTCAAATTGTTTTCAAACATTATAATAAAGATCCATAATTAATTTTTGATGTGTAGAAAATTACCACACATCAAACTGACACACAATGTGCCTAGTATGACTCAAAGTGCATGTTTTCAATATAAAAATATCATTTTAGTTTAATGATATAATTATTGACAACTAGTTGAGTAATTAAGATGATTAATAAATAATAATATCAATAAAATATTTAATAATTAATAATATAATTTATATATAATATTAATTAACAATGTAATTAATATTTCATATTATGATTATTGATTAAGAGTATAATTAATAATTACTGAAATATTTATAATATAAACATAAAAAATATAATTAATTGTATAACTTATGATATAATTAATATATTAAGTAATTAATGATATAATTTATTATATTTTTATTATATTACATTAAAATTATAATTTTTTTTATTCTGTGTATGTAGTGTTACTAAAATAAACATTGATTTTCTTGTAGGGACAAATTTTTGTACGGAAGTTGATCATTGGAAAAATCCTATTATACAAGTTTTTATTTAGTATATTAAATTTTATTTTTTAAAATTATATGTAAATATCATATCAATGAAACAATTATTTATGTAGATTTTGAATTTAAATGATAGTGCAATGTACTGTTTTAATTTCAATATTGTATTTTTTAATATTTGTATTCTAATTTTATTATATATTTTTAATTTGGTTCTGTTATATAGAAGTTTCAAGGCTTCATGTTTTGTAGCAGATGGCATGGCCTTCATCAATGCTAAAAATTGCTGATAAAATCCCCCATTATCGGTGCTAAAAGAAAGCACTAATAAAGGGGGGTCTTACCAACTCTTTTATTAGTGCTCATAATGGTTTCACACTTTTATGGGTGCTCAACATATCAATGCTGACAAAACACATTTCTAGTGTTGATAAAGGTGATTTGTGTAGAAGTGTTGAAGGGGCTGAAAATTCACCCTCATTAAAATGGTAGGTTTCCAAACAAGGGTATATGGTTTTAGTCTATAACTATCTAGATAATAAGGTTGATGTAAGTGGACCAGTTTGTGGGCCTACCATAGGTGGGATGGGAAACTAGTTATTCTAGAGGGAATCCATAGACTAGAATTGGGGTAGAGGATTAATTCATTGGATGAAAGTGACACTATTATACAGTAGGAAACTGAGGCTATCGAGGAGCCTATACATCCCCAAGAGGAGTCAACAGGCTCAGGGCATGAAGAAATTGATACAATAGTTATGTTAGGAAATGATGGATAATTTGGTGCACAACCCTATGATTCGGAATGCACATCTATGCATGAATCAAAGACAGTCAAGATTAAGGAGGATATAGTTAAAAGCATGGATGACCAAGGTGGGCCATGGAATACTCCTAAATGGAGGAGAGGGCATCACCCTCGAGGTTGATTGAAACCCCTTATATCATGTATGTGTGTGTGTTTTTTCTAATAAATTTTTTAAGGCCATTGGTTTCAAACTCGTGGTTCTTGCGGTCTTTGATTATTAGTAATTATTAATTATTAATAATATTAATTATTAATAATATTAATTATATTAATGAATATAATTATTCTTAATTATATTATTTCTTAATTATAATATATTATTAACTACTAATATATTATTTTTATTATTATTCATTATTAATAATTATTAATTATTAAAAATATTGGTTATTTATTATATATTATTAATTTTTATTAATTAGTAATTACATTAATGATTAATTATTTATTATTACTTGTTAATTATATTATTATTAGTTATTTGTATATTATTGTTATTAATTATTATAATATTATTAATTATTATAAATTATTAATTATTATTAATTATTAATTATAAAATATATTAATAAATATATTCATTTTAATTATATTAGTTATTAATTATAATATATTATTACTTATTTATAATTTATTATTAATAATTAATAGAAAATATTAAATATTAATTACTAATTATATTAATTATTAATATGACGAATTAAATTATTATTTATTGTTATTATTTTGTTATTTATAATAATATATTTTTATTTTAATATAATGGAATGTTTAAACAGAAATCCCACATTGAAAACCATGTAGGGATTAGAAGGATAACTCTCCTATAAAATGGGGTGATGGGTGAGGGTTTGAATGATATAATATTTTTGGAATATTTTATTCAAATTAAGCTTCATTGATAATTTTTCATGGAGGAAACCTAGTAATAAAACACCCTCTTTGATAAATTTTTGAAGAAGATGATTTTTTGGAAATTACCTTATATGAATGTATTTCAAAGAGAATTCTTTCTGAAACAATACCTTCTTTGATAATTTTTTAAATAAGTTACTCTTTTAGAAATAATTCACCATTCTTCGCAAAAACTTATCTACTTAGAGAAATAGTTTATTCAAAATCATACATATAGAATTTTTTGAATCTTTTTTTAGTATATGAGTTAATTTTCCTAAGGGAGAGGTAGAGTCAATTGAGGTTATGATGGTGGTGAAATGTATATTCTTCTAGGATATGATCCTAGATCCATTATTGGTGCTAATAATTCCACCCTCTACTACCATGGGCTGGGGATTTTGGGTCCATCATCATCTTTTTTTTTTGAAATGGGTGGTGTGTGAAAATTTCATAGTTTTCTTAAAAAATATATACAATAATATGTTGATAGGAGAAATATATACCGAAAATATGTTGTTTTATAGGACCAAATGGAACTATATGGGATGCCTCCTCAATGAAGGAAACTTTCACAATGACACCATCATAAATACTGGTTTTTATAATAATGTCATTACAAAAGTTCCATTGTATTTGAAAAAAAATTATGGTTTATTACTTTAAGGTTTCAACTCAAATTTAATTTTAACATGTGATTTTTTAGTTTTATAATATTTATTTATAAAATTCACTATATGCGTAGTAAATAAAAGTAAACAAATTTTAAAACGTAAAAAATAATAATAATTTGGACTAATACTACTAGTTATTATTATTATTATTATTTAAAAAATTTTGATGTGGAGTGGAGATAGAGAAATATTGAGAAAATACTTTGGAGATCTTAAAGTGACTCTTCAATGTTTGATTTGAATTCTCTGAAGGTGGTCGATTATCTCAAATTAAAGGGGTGTTAGGCTAGAGATAGCTAAGGGTCTTCTGTCACACACCCTTCGACTTATCTGGATATAGGGGATGTGGGTTATACATTGGCCCACAATAAAGGTTAAAATAGGGATTTAATTAATCATAGTTTGGTGGCTGTTGTGGAGAATTGTGCTCCTCCTAATTTGGATTCCACTAATTCAATGAGTTAGTAGATCTCGAGGTATCTAAACTTTTCTGATCATAGAGAAACATGTGGAAATCAATTTTAGATTTATAATAGATCAGAAATCAAAAGTAAGAGTATCCCAATGTTAGCTGAGAATATGGATGCTAGTGTGTCAGGTGTTTCACAATAATGAAATACTTCTTATGCTCAATTTATGGTCGAATTACCTATTCTACTAGATTTAGGGGCCTATAAAGACAATGCGGTTGTAGAAGACACTAATGTAGTAGGAAAAAATTATTCTCTAGGGAATTTGAATGATGTGAGGTATACCACAAATCATATATCCTTTAATGGGTATATGAATTACCAATGCCTGAAGGCCATGAAAATTACCAAGATTGGGGATCATGCCTTGATCGAAGAAAGTCATGGCATTATATCTGATAAAATTTTAGAGTGTAAGAACTCTATCATTCCCCAACTATCATTATATGCCAAGGAAAAAATGTTTAGATTAGTTGATATTAGGAATATATTTTCTATTATATAGTGTTTCAATGGATGAAAAATTACCTCTCTGGGGAAAGGATTATTTCATATTGTCTTCCTAATTGTAGACATGAAATCCAAATAACAGGGTTTTGGTATTATCATCCTAAATCCTAGATTTCTCAGGATTTAGGATTGGGACCCTGATTTCAACCCCATTCATATGAATAAATCAATCATCCAAACATTTTTATGTGTCTATAGACTAAGTTACTTTCTTTAGCATCGATATATTTTATGGGAGATTGCATCATCCATCGGTATTCCAATTAGTATGGGCAAAGAAACCAAAAATTATAGGTATATCCATTTTTCTTTCCTGATTGGGGAATTTGAACTCACACACCCATGAATTAAATTAATTGTTCTATCTAAAGATGATTATAGGTTTGACTTGACTATAGAATAAAAAAAAAGTTCTTGAAATTTTCAAAAGATGTGATAATATTGGACTCTCTTTTGAAAATGAAAAAAAAAATATTAAGTTACAACTCATGTGGGATTAAGGGGAACACCATTGAAAATTAAACAATTAATTGGGCCTGAACATATGATTTATGTTAGGATTATAGAGTGTGGATAAAAAAACATAATAGAAGTGTCAAGTTTCAAAAAAATGGAGGTGATCAACTGAGATCTCATCACTATCTTCTACTGAGTTCAAGAAGGTAAATTCTTAGAAAGATAAATGGATTATATGGGTCTATAGTTTGAATAATCCCTAATCATCTATTCTAGATAGTAAAACTAAGTTTAATCCCGTATATTCATCTATTTATGTGGTACTTTTGATAGTTGTTATCAAGGATGGATTATTATGTGTGTAAGCTTCTGTGATCTCTATAGGAAACTAGTTAGGAATATAGATGGAAATAGTTTCATTTCAAAAAATGGTTGACCCTTCAATGGATCGGACCCTGGATAACAGTCATCCACATGATGTTAAAGAGGATGATATGGATTAGCATGAGAGAAATACTGATGATCAAACTGTAAATAAGGGTAAAAGAATGATCCTAATAGTGTAAGGTTAGTTAACAGATTTGAAGGATGTTGGTCTTTCCCTTCTACAAGTCAGGGCTTCCCAAGAGAGTGTAATTTTTATAGTGGAAATATAACTCTCTTTTATAATACTTCAAATAAAAAACTCTTTGAAAAAAATAGGAGACAAAGTGGCTAATGGTGATTTTTATACCAAGGATGGTTGAGAATACTATACCTCTAGAAGTTGATAAAGGACATGTCCCTAAATAAGGACTTTTAGAGTCTCCACCAGTAGTCATTCCTATTGTTTTATGTAAGTAACCTTTTTTTATACCATTTGAGGGAAATAATGTTGCTTTTTCGACTACAGAATCTATTACAGATCCTAAAATGGGAACCAAGGGAAAAAGAATATTTGGTATGCTTGAAAATATAAATAGATCCATCAGTGATGAATTATTCCTAGATGAAGGTGAAATTTTTTTTGGAACTACTTGTGCTCAAGGGCAGACCTCAAGCACTGAGATGTTTAATTTAGATGTGATGAAAGAGGCAGTCCAGCCTCCAAAGAATAGTTATGACTTTAAGGAGTCATAGGGGCCTGTAAAGGATTATGAATCATATTATAACTATTAATTTGATAATGAAAAATCATGGAAAATCCCAATTATTGGATAATGGGAATTCATCCAAGAAGTTAGGGTGGTGTTTATTAGATAGATGAATATTATTTTTCAACTGGCTTAGGGAGGCTTCCACTTTTATCTTATTACTCTTATTTATTGAGAAGTTATCTACGTATCTATTTGTGGTAGTATTTTTTAACAATTTTTCACATCCCATTCATCTCTTTATTACATTTCTTTTTCTTTCAATAAACTAAAAATTATATCGAATTTCCTAAATCATAGTTTTAGGCCATCATTTATTATGATAATTATTTTTAAAAATAAAAAATTATTATTTGGATAAAATATGTTATAATTGTGTCTCATGTTGGATATTGTTGGGTAATGTTGATCCAAAAAATCATTTATTTTCTCATTGATTTTATACTCACAGAAACCATTATATTTTTTACTAATAAAGTTAATTTCAATTAATTTCATGATTATATTTATTTAAATATTTATTTTATTTCCATAAAAATTCTAGAAGTATTTATATTAAACATTTTCAAAGTATTCTAAATTTTTTAAGGGATTCTGGAATCACTATTTAAAACCCTATATTTGCAAAGAACATTAGGTCTAGAAACCTAACATTCAATAAGGATCACTACATTTTTACTCTATGTTTAAGAGGAATGTTTGGATTGTTAAATGAACATTTTTGAAGAACCCTATGTTCAAGTATGCAACATATGATTATAAAACCCAATATTTGGAATCAATGATCTATTTTGAACTGTAATTTTAAATATATTGTACATAGATTAATCCCTACATTTGAAGAATCCATCTTGAAAATTTAGATTCAAGATATATTCTATGATTTAAAAAATGTTTTCAATGGATTGAATATATCATTCAATTTTTTGAAAATAATAATTCAAATTATTTTAATCAATATATTAAATCATTCCTATTTCTAAGGTAAGTTATGTTTTTCAATGGCAATTTAAATTCAAATTTTGATTATAATGATCATTTTTCATATCTTAATTTATCTAGAAGTATTTCTAAATCAATGTGAACTACATCAAACCTATGTTCATATTTATGATCAATATATTTATTATATTATAGCATGTGTTATTGAAAATGGATCTGATATTTCAATGTTCTACTATAATCAATTAGAATGGTCTACTTTTTCAAGAATCTTATGGATCAAATATCCTACTCTATTTTTAATTGGGTTTATCTTTTTACATATGAGTTTTTTATATCCTCCAAATATACTGTAATATCTTTTTTATTATCTGAAGTCATCTGTCAAAGATTTCCATAATACACTTTAGATACATTATTGTTATATTCTATTGGTGTGTGTTTGTTCTGCTAATCTAAAATGTTATTTTTCTAATATTTTATCTCTTGGAATATATTCTACAACATAGATCACATCAGATATTTACTTGACTAAATATACAATTATATGATGAAGAATATCCATCATCTTTTAGTTGAAAAGGAAAGTTTGAGCTGAACCTACTTTTCAAAAAACATCTTATATTGTTCAATTTAAGTGTCCACTCCTTGTACTTAGTTGTGATAGAGTCTTGGATTATCACATGAAGTCAACGCTATCAATTCTCCCTAAAAAATAAAATGATTTTTTAAGGATTAAACTAACAGCACTCAGTTTAAGAGGTCTTTGGAAAAAGACTATATTAGTTAAAATCACCAAGCTCATGGAGAGAGAATTTAAACAGCGGTTAAGGGACCTTCATTCCCAGAACCACTAAAAATTGTTTTGTTCTTATTCTATGATTTTTCACTAATCAATCTATTTGGATAAAAGAGTACAAAATCACACCATAAATGGGTATTAATTTTAATTTATCCAAGTGTTTTTTAAAATAACACAACATACCCTCCCTATTGTGTCTTTAAATTTTTTGACCAATAATTAGTACTATTGGAGTGATCTTTGAAAAAATATTTTAAGCTCTAGAAATATTGATTTTAATATCTATATGAAGAAAAGATATCTATGCCTGATCTTAAAAGAATGAATTTCAATTATAAGAGCGCCTTATTTCAATGGTGAAAAAAATGGTTATTGGAAATCTTAAATGATCATCAATTTTAAAAACTTTGGATTCAATGTTTATATTAATATTTCCAAACCTTATAAAATTCCTATAGAACAGGAAAAGTGGGATGTTAAAAAGTAAGATAAATATGATATAAATTAAAAATACATGAATAATATCATTTGTGTACTTGTTTCTATTGAGTTTAATAATTTTTTTAATGTGATACCTTTTATGAGATGTGGAAGACTATAGTTTTTTATTATAAAGGAATTAACAATTTCATGTAACTAAGATTCAGTAATTCTAATAATATGTTTGATACTTTTAGGATATATGATAAAGAAAGAATTGATCAAAAAAATTGAAGATTTATTGAAATAGTCAATGGTGTTATTTCCTTGGGAGCAGTAATTATGAAACTGGATAAGGCTTTGAAATTTCCAAGTGTTTTACCCTAAAAATAGGATGGAATATCTACTGTTATTATAAAATCCACGCATGTTAAAGAATTATAAATGAAATAGTTTATTAGTACATTATTTATCTAAGAAGATGAAATGGATGTTGAAGTAGAAGATCATAGAATAGTCAAAAGGAAAAATACTACTCTATAAGATACTACTCTAAAAACAGAAAAAATTATTAAGGAGAATATTATAGCCTCAAGTGATTCTATATACTCCAAATTTAAAAAATAACAGTCTCATTTATCCAAAAGATTCAATAAATTTTATAAAAATAAAATTGGCCTTAAGAAGTCTTATAATGATCAAGAAATAATAATCAAAGAATTAATGAAGTTATGTGATTTGAATGTAAGAAAATGTAGAATATGAGTCCTGAATTCCTAATTTTGAAAGAAGAAAAGAAAAAAAAGAATATAAATAAAACATGTACTAAAAGAATAATGATTAGGAATTTAATGGGAAAAAATTATATCAATGTTATATTGAGTGTTTTTGGAGACTCCAGTAACTCTTTAGGATCTAATTCAGAGAAAGAGACAACATATCTGAAATCCAACATATACTTTATGGAAAAAGAAGAAAATATTAAATAACATAGGGAAAAAATTTCAATATAGAAAAAGGATAGTGTCTTCTCAAGACATATGCATGGATAATTTTCAAATTTAAATGATTTATCAAAAGTATATGGATGATTTTTTACCTTTAGAGATAATGCTAAAGGAATAATTATTGGAGTTTGATTAGTTTTAAATCAAAAAAAATCCTCATAAACATATTAATTTATGTTTAGGGTAAAATAAAAATCTAATAATCATTTATAAAATATATAAGGATGAATTTTCCATTTATTTTTCTAAAAATGTATTATATGTTTGAAAAGATAAACTACTTATATTTAGAGCACCTAGAAATGAAAATGTTTATGCTTTGTACCTTAGTTCCTTAAGTGAATAGAAATTTAATTTCATAAGTACTAATATAAAGTAATACTCGATATGGTATATGAGAGTTAGACTATGTAATATATTTCCATATCTATGTTATATAAGAAAATTTTTGTTTTAGATCTTCCTAGAATTAAGTTTGATTAGACTATACAGTATGATTCATGACAAATAGGCAAGCGGGACAAGTAATAATTAAAGTCTATTAACATGTTTTCTATATAGAAAATTTTATAACTTATTTGTAATGATTTTTTTAAACCCTAAATAGTATAAAACTTAAAAAAAAGATTCTTAGTTTTTTTAGTTTATTTTTATACATATTTACCTAGGTTTATTTTCTAAAACATAAAATTGAAACCTTTTCAATTTTTTTTAGTTTTTGAACTATTGTTAAAAATACAAATGAACTAAAAATAATTTCATTAATAATTGGTTATGAAGTAGAGTTTTTAAATAAATAATTTAATTATTTTTTCTCAAAATTTTTTATTAAACATACTTTCTCTACTCTAAGAAAACCTAAAAAAATGGAATCATAGAAAGAAGAAATATAAATATTCAAGAAATTGAAACTAATATGTTAAATTAATATAATATTCCTACCTATTTTTGGGAATAATTACTTCATATCATGAATAGAGTTTTAATAAGGCATTTTCTCAAAAAGACACCTTATGAGTTATGGAATAACAAAAAACCTAATATTGGATACTTTAATGTTTTTGGATGAAAGGTGTGTAACTTTAATACTAAGAAAAACCTTTTTATGTTTTATCTAAAGGATAAGGAATAGATATTTCTTAGATATTTTTCTATATATAAATCTCTTATAGTATATAATAAAAATCCATGGATATATAAAGAATCAGTTCATGTGAAGTTTGATGAAAGTGATATATTTGATCTTGACAAAAATTAATCAGTTGAAGTATTTGATTCCTTTAATAAATTGAGATAAGATAATCTAAATATTTTTTTGAAAAAAAATATGATGATATTAAATTCAGTTTATAGAAGATTAAACTATGGAACCCGAAAGTGTCTTGCCTAAATATCCTAGAAACTTAAAACATAAACCTTTATAGACTATTATAGGATAATTAGATGAATTTGTTTGGACTTGAAGGAATATATGAAACCTAGCTTAGTTCTCTACCTTTGAATCAAATTTTGAACCTAAATCTATAAAATGAGCCTTAGAAAATGATAGTTGTATGATATCCATATAATATATACTAAACTAGTATAAGAGAAATGAAGTTTGGGAATTAGTTGATTGGCCCTATAACCATCCAGTGATAGGAACCAAATTGGTCTTTAGAAATTATAAAGATGGTCATGGTCTAATCACTAGGAATAAGGCTAGAATAGTTGCTAAGGGATACAACCAGAAGAAACTATATATTATAAGGAAACATTTACTTCAGTTTCTAGACTATAATCTATTAGAATCTTGTTACCATATGCATCACATTTTAATTTTAAAATATATCATAGGGATGTAAAATCTTTTTTTAAATTTTTATTTAAAGGTGGATGTTTATGTTAATAAGTATCCATATTTTGAAAACCCTCATCTACCAAATTATGTTTTTAAACATGCTAAAACTCTTTCTGACCTTAAACAAGCACCAAGGGATTGGTACAAAATATTGAGTTTTTTTCTATTGAAAATGGTATTTTAGTGGGGTTGTAAGATCCAAGTATTTTCAAGAAAAACTCTTCTTATTATATTTTATTATTAAAAATATATTAAGATGATGTTATATTTGGTTTAACTAATAAAATACTTTATGATTATTTTTCAAAAAATATAAAAATGGAATTGAAAATGAGTTTGATAGGAGAATTGAATTTCTTTATTAGTTTTCAAATTCATCAAAAATATTTAAAAAATGATTTGAATCAAACCAAATATATTTTTTATTTATTAGAAATTTATAGACTTAAAATAGTAAGACTTATGAAACTCCTATGTGTACCAAAGTAAAACTTGATTTGGATGAAGCAAAAAACTAGTGGAAAACACGTTATTTAGAGGTTTTATTTGTATTTTCTATATATTACTACTAGTAGACTAGATATTATGTTTTTTATTTCTCTCTATTCAAGATTTCAATAAAATTAAAAATAATATTATGTTCCTAATAATAAAATAATTTTTAGATATTTAAATAGAACTATATTTCTATCTTTTATTTATCTAAAAACTTATAATGTTAATTTAATTTCATATTCCGATATAGATTTTGGATGGTGTAACTTAGTTAGAAAAAGTTACTTAAGTACTTGTCCCTTTTTATGAATTAATGAGTTTAATGGTTTAGTAAAAAGAAATATTCAATTATATTGTAAACAATTGAGGTAGAATATATATCTTCTAGTAGTTTTTGTAAAAAAGTGTTATTGATAAACCACACACTTTTAGAATATAGACATAAATTTAATCATATACCTATTTTAGGTGATAATAATAGTGTTATTGATATTTCAAAAAAACCCTATGATCCACTCTTGTACTAAGAATATTGATCTTAGACATAACTTTTTAAGTTATCATGTATAAAAGGGGATATATCATTATAATTTTTAAATATTAAGTATCAACATGTAGATATTTTTAAAAAACTACCCACCACTTCAAGTTTTGATTTTATTAATAGAGTTATAGTTTTATTTAATTTTAATTAACATTTTTAATTTTCCTTGATTAATCTCTTTATAATTTTTAATTTGTTTTATTTGAGAATTTTTCTTTAATGTTTTATTTGTGATATTTATTCTATTTATTTAAATTTATATGTTTAAATTTTAGTTTTTTTAATTTATTTCATGAAATTTTATTTTCAAATTTAAGAAACCCAAATTATTACATAGCTAATTTTTACTTGATAATCCAAATGTCGATCAAAAACCATTAGAGTAAAACCCTTCTCTATCCTACCTTCGAACTCATTCCCTTTAAAACTCATGAGTACTAAAAATTTATCAAGCCCTAATCATCAAACTGTAAAACCTTTTTATTCTATTAAAGGAAAAAAATAAAGATAAATTGTGAAGTAAGTCCAAGAAGATCAAAGAGGAATAGGCCTTCTGATTTGAAAATAAGATTTCTTCAAGTAAAAAGTGGTATATTTCAAATGGATGTTCTAAAAAAATATAACTAAAGAAATATCTAAGTAATCAAGGGTTGTATTACATGCATAATATAGAAAATATGGAGTATATTTATGTGAAGTAAGTAAAATGGTTTTATAAAAATGCTCAGTTTAGTTTCAATTATTCAAAGGATTTCATTTCTTCTATGTTAGATGAAAAAAATTAGATTTATTTAGTTAATCTAGAATATATCATACACTTCCCCCACAAATTTGAGTTCCATTTCAGTTTAAGGTCAATTAAGGGCATTCTCCATAAGTTATAGAACATAATGTTTTTTCTGTTTGGGACCTCCCAAATTCAAAATATTTTTTTGAAGGATTTGAAGGTAGATAAATAGGTCTTGCTAGATTTTTTTTCAAACTATGGTAGTACCAATAATATAATATTTGGATAAAATTGTTTTTCCTTATATGGATGTGATGTTCTTGATATTGAGTGACATCAAATTTAATTTTATTATATTAATGTTGAGATATATGGATCATTATTATCAGAAAGATTCAAGGATGTTTTTGTACCCTTATATAAGACTATTTTCTCTTTTTTGTATAATAAATGTATGTTCTGTGACATAAAAACATTTATTAGATGAAATAATAATAATATTCTATCAACCGGGATTCTTGAAAATTTTGGATTTTTCTAGAGAAAAACCAAAGGTAAGATGATGCATGTTGGAGAAAATGATGAAAATCCATATGGATATAAAGATTAAAAGGATAAATAAGTTCTAATTAAATTGGTTTATATATAATTGGTGATGATGAATTTGTAGAATCCATAATTAAAGGAGTTATAGGTTTGGAAGCTACTTATTTTAGTGTTTCCAATATTCTATCACTATATAGAGAAGAAAAATTATGGATGAGAATTTACCTCTTATAATATGGGTAATTAATCAATTCCTAAGACCCTATCAAGATACTTTTAGAGAAATGGAAAATTAATATGTTATTTTTCTAAGACCAAGATGAAGGGAAGTACTACTTGAGCAAGTTGTAGTCTATATAGTTGAATAATTAAATGAACACTTTCTAGTTTTAAAGAAATATTGGATGAAGATGATATTGTAGAGGGATTGAAAGATGTTTTTTCTAGAGTTGAGGGAATAATAGAGGAGGTTATTCAAGCTAAATAACAATTATCATGGTAAATATCTTAGTATTCACTTCTTAAATAATTGGGGGAGTTTAAGTTGAGAAATCTCATTCCGATGAGAATGTATGTGGAATTTTAGTTGAAAAAACTAATTTGATCGATGATCTAACAGTGTCTCTTATTAATTCCTTAAAAAGGACTTATTAAGTTGAAACCAATGAAAAAACTAAATTTCATAGAGATTTTCCATCTCTATCTATAGAATAGGTATAAATTCATTCACTTCAAATGGTTGAAATTGTTGAGCCTTCTATCAAACTAGATAATGTTTATCCATATTTTGATTATTATTTTGAAAATAGGGATCACTCTTTTATTATGAACATGGTTAATATATATAATACTATAAAAATTGGATTTATAGATTTAAGGTACAACTTTAATGTTCTCATATGTTTTTTGAAGATTTGAGAAATTCTTCTATTCCCAAAATAGAATTTAAAATGCTCCAGGATTAGATTCAAAATTGAAAGTAAAAGTTTAGTTTCTAGTTATGATTTTAATTATTTCAAAAGGGAATTTTTTTATCAGGTTAGGAAGATCAAAAAATATTATATTTCAAAATATGAATTTGGAGATGTGAATATGTTTTTGGGAAGTCAATTTGAATAAATCAAAGCAAGTTAAAGCAAATATACAGATTCTACTTCAAGGGTAACAACATCTCCATATTTAATAATGAGGTTGGATTATCTTAAAATTATTTTATTTATCATGAATGGAAGAATTAAAAGTTTATAGTTTTTTAGTGTTCCACTAAACACTCTTTTAGAAAATTAGAAAGAGCTTTTTGCAATATTAACATCTGCATAGCTAGGTATTAGAAGTTTGGTTAATCTGTTGGGTGATATGATTGACAATTATGTCCAGCTAGAGGAATCTGTTCAGAATTTCTTGAAGTTTAATATGATATAATTTCTTAATATGTTCCAAAAATCAATATTTATGATTCATAAATCAACTAGGGATATGAATTGAAATTTTTTCTATTGATAGTGGAGCTGAAAGCAATTCATCAGATAGTCAGAGATTCCTTGAACATTGAATCCTCATCCTCAAAAGCACTTAAACCTGAAAAATATCTTCAATCTAATCCTTAGAAATTAAAACCCTTGATTCTATCATTTTTTAAATTTGGCATATTTAATTAAAATAAATTCTTCTATTTTTTATATTTATTTATTTTCTATTTCATGTAGTTTTGAATTTCTGATCCTATTCATTCTTGATGATTCGTATATTATTGGATAAACATAAAATTTACTAACAATTTAGTGCTACATTAAATATAATTTATTCTATCCAACTAATATCTTTTCAATATCGCAAAAGGGGGAGAAATTTTGATAATTACAACATTTATATTAAATATTATTATTTAGTTGGGTGAAATATGGATAAAAATTTTGAATTTAGATAAACTAAATATTCTTCTATTTTATTTGATAAATATATTTTTTATCAATTAATTAAAACCTAGGTTTTTGTGTTTATATTTTTATGGGTTTTATGATCATAAAAAAGAGGGATATTACTATATATTATTGGGTAATATTATTCTTAAAAATTCAATTTTTTTATTATTGTTTTTTATTCTTAAAAGTACCCTCATATGTTTTACTAATGAAGTTACTTTGAGTGAATTTTATGATTATATTTTAAATTTTTATTTTATTTCCTCAAAAATTTTGAGTGTATTTAGGTTGACGTTTTTCTAGGTATTCTGGATGGTTATTAAGGGAGTCTGGAATCATTGTTCTAAACCCTACATTTAAGGATAACATTAGGTTTGGGAACCTAACTTTTAATAAGGATCACTACTCTTTTACCTTATATTTTATAAAAATGATTTGATTGGGAACCAAAATTTTGTAAAGAACCCTATGTTCAATTATGTAGTATATGGTTAGTAGACCCAACATTTAGAATCAATGCTACATTTGAACCATGATTTTGAATATGTATTATGAATAGTAATCCCTATGGTTGAATCATTGGTCTGTGGAATTTGGATTTGAGATATTTTCCAATATTTCAACAATGATTTCTATGGAATAAATATCTCATTAGAATCTATTCAGAAATTGATTTAAAGGATTTTAACTAACAGATTAAATTATTCATATATCTAATGGATGTTATGATTATTATTAGTGATTTAAATTCAAATTTAAAGAGGAATGAGTGTTTCGAATATCTTGATTTATCTAGAGATATTTCTAGATCTATTTGACCTAGATAAAAACCATGTTATTATTTATTATTAATTGATTTATTATATTATAGTTTGTGATATTGAAAAAGGATATGTGATTTCAAAGTGATTATAAAGTCTACTTCAAAAATCTTTATTTTCTAGAATCTTGACTAATAAATATCCTACTTTATTTTTCATTGGATTTATCCTTTTAAAAAGGATAAATTTTTCTATCCATGAAAGGCGGTGAGATATATTATTCATTATTTGAACTTGTTTGTTAAAGTTTTCTATACAGAGGGGGGGGTCGGGCCGGGTCGGCCCGGACCCGGACCCCCCCCGTTTCGAATCAGTTTCGGTCTTTTGGCCATAACTTAAGCCACGGACTTCCGATCGACGAACCGTCTGCGGCAACGCGATCCTTGGATCGAGACGGTCGTTTCGGTATATCGCACTCAAGGTTTCGGATTACTTTGAGTTCGGCCGGGTTGGTTCGTTCACGAAACCAACCGGGCCTTCGGAGCGGAAACGCTCATATCTTGAGCTACGGACGTCCGATTGACGTGCCGTCAGCTTTGTTGTGTTACTCTTAGTGAGACGGATCTTTTGGCATACTCCGCCCGAGGTTTGGACGCAGGTGGAGTACGGTCAGGTTGGTTTTGCCTTAAAAACCAACCGGGCCCCGGGGACGAAAATGCCAATATCTCTCAGACCGGGCGTCCGATCGACGCGCCGTCTGTTGCGTTGAGTTCCTGTTGACGATACGGAACTTTTGGATACATCAACTCTGGACTTTGTGACAGTTGATGTATCAGCCTCTCGGCTCGTGGAGCGGACCCTCCGAACGAGCTTGCTGTGTGCGGGAACCCTAGTGCTGGCTGCGACTGTTACTGTGCCTACTACTGCTACTACTGCTACTGTGACTGCGACGACGACAGTACAGAGATCCTGTGTGGATTCGACGATGACGACTACAGCACTCAGCGATCCTTCGTGGATCAGTGCTACAGGTCATGTGTGGGCCCGATCCTGTGTGGGTCTGATCCTGTGTGGGTCCTTGCGCTCAGCGGTCCTGTGTGAACCAGCGCCTACAGGTCCTACGTGGTCCCGATCCTGTGTGGGTCTTTTGCGGGGGTTAGTTACCTAATGATCCTTCGTGGGTCTGACGACTTAGATGGATCAGAGATCATCTTTTTCATCCTTTGAAGAAGTATACCTGTGTGAGCTGAATCTGTTGTTTTCCTGTGTGGATTGTGTTGTGCAATCCTGTGTGGATTACGTCTTGCTTTCCTGTGTGGAATACGTTTACTTTCCTATGTGGACTGAGTTGTACTTGGGCTCGGAGGTTGGAGCGTATTTGAAATTGATGACTTAGGTATATGTATGGTCATATACCTAAGCAGTGTCGGTTAATACTTCGTGATTGTTCCTTTCTTCGTGGTTTATCCTTTGTGGATTTGAGAGACCTTCAGGGGTCTCGGGGTCCCTACTGAGTAGCTTATACTCACCCTTGCACGGGCTTTGCCCGCACTACGTTGTGTTGGTTGCAGACGACGGACAGCGTTGACCTTAGCTGAGGCTTGCAGAGCGGGACGGTACCCGGAGGTGGACCACTGGGCGGGACGTGCTCGGAGCGGACAGCGGGACCCGTGGAGCAGAGGAGCTATCTGTACCCACCCTTCAGGTGGGATTTCCAGTGGACAGCTCGGTGTAGTGGCTTTTACCTTTCAGTTGCTGTTTTCCCCTTTCGAGTTGTACTTTACTTTCAGTTTGGGTTTGTTTACTGGCCCATTTACTTTTCCGCACTTTCAGTTGTACTCTGCTTTTGCTTAGTGTTTACTTTCCGCTTGCTTACTCTGTGGTGTTTGTTTACTTTATAAAGGCAATGCCTTCCCTTTTTACCGGGATTTACGCCTTGGTGCTAGTCGCCAGCCCCTGGCCTATGGAAGGCGGGCTTGGGGTAGTCACGGCACGGACCCCGAGGGCGGGTCGTGACAAATTGGTATCAGAGGAGTTCGGTTCTACCGCGAACTCTGGTCTTTTCTATGTGAAGCAATAATGTTTAGCGTATTGAGTGTGGTTATCAGTCCAGGGAGTCCAGTGTTGGTGCGGCGGCCGACGTATCCGTACACCAGGACCCTGACTTCTGATTTCCGACTTAATGCACGAAAACATTGATTGCGTGTGTGTTTCAAAGTTTTCTTTGTGATTACTTATATCAGCTCACCAGGTTTACTGTTTGACCGTGGCGCACCTGTTTCCTATTCAGGATGGCCCCACGACGGCAGCCAGCTAGGGTTCCGAGAGTCAAGTGTGACGACAGCCCACCGAGCGACGAGGCTTCGGTGCAGGGCCCTTTGTCAGCAGTGGCACCGGCGGTAGCTCTACCCGCCGAGCCCCCGATGTTTCCAGCGCCAGCCGTTGACGATGCACGTCGCCTCAGCGCACTGCATGAGTTTCAGCGCCAGTGACCACCCAGGTTTCGCGGAGAGACGGATCCCCAGGCAGCAGAGGACTGGCTGGAGGCAGTGGTACGAGTGTTTAGGCTAGTGAGGACACCAGCAGACCTCATGGTGATCCTCGCTGCGAGCCTACTACACGCAGCAGCAGGACGATGGTGGAGCTTGATGCTCCAGGTGCACGATGAGGCATCTCTACTTTTGATGGACTTTGAGAGCCTCTTCCGCTCGGAGTTCGTCCCAGCCACCCTTCGTGCGGTGCGTATCCATGAGCTTCTTCAGCTGCGGCAGGGCAGCATGACGGTCGCTCAGTACTCAACGAGATTTACTGATCTCTCGCGCTACTCGACCGACATGGTACGGGACCCATTCTTCCGGGCCCGGACCTTCGAGCAGGGTTTGAGACACGAGATCAGGGCATCGCTGATCTCCCTCAGCATACCGACTCAGACAGGAGTACTGGAGCGGGCCCTTCTGATCGAGAGATTCCTTGCTGAGTCTACACCAGCGCAGCGACCCACCGCAGGGCGGCACGTGACAGAGTCATCTGCAGCAGGCAGTCGACGGATGACTCAGGGGTCCAGACAGACCAGACCTTCGGGCAGACGACCTCAGGACACTAGCTCAGCAGTGCGGGGAACACAGCGCGGAGCCAGTCTTTCGAGAGGCAGACAGTGCTACTCGTGCGGCGGGCAGGGCCACATGGCTCGTGACTGCCCGACCCGCCGTGCCGAGGAGCAGCAGTCAGTTGAGGGACCACCGAGGCAGAGGCAGAGGGTTGACCGTGGCGGTCCGCAGGGAGGAGGCGGACGAGGCAGAGGAGCTGGACGAGCAGCCGGTGGTGGGCGACGCTTTGAGGCTCTGCCACCACCACCACCAGGAAGTCCACCCCGACCATAGGGAGCTGGCGGGCAGAGACAGGCACAGCTCCAGGCAGCAGAGGCCTACGACCACGGCGCACCCGAGATGATTCGAGGTACTATCTGTGTCTATTCCACCCTTGCTGCAGTTCTTATAGACACAGGAGCGAGTCACTCTTTCATAGCCGCTGCCCTTGTTCGGAGCTTGGAGATTCCGACAGAGCCGTTGGCTCGATCCTTACGGCTAGAGACTCCTACGGGAGCAGACTCGACGATTACGCACTGGTGCCGGCAGTGTGAGCTTACTCTAGGAGGCGATAGCTTCGGCTGGGATCTTCTTGTAGCAGCGTCGAGGCCTTACGATGTCATCTTGGGCATGGATTGGCTATCTACGGTCCATGCACAGGTTGACTGTTTTAGGCGCAAGGTGCGATGTGTACGCACCGGCGGGAGCAGGTTCACCTTCACCGGCGAGAAGGGAGCCTTAGCAGCACAGGATGGACTTCCGCGGAGGAGAGGACAGCCCATTACTCATCAGTTGGCTAGCCTTATCCTTGGAGCAGTTGACGTGCGGAGTCCTGGTTTTCCTGCAGTGGTGGATCAGTTTGCGGACGTTTTTCCCGACGACGTTCCAGGGCTACCTCCTCGCAGAGAGGTAGACTTTTATATTGACTTGTACCCCGGGACAGCCCCGATATCCACTCCAGCATATCGGATGGCCCCCGCCGAGCTTCGAGAGCTACGGGTACAGTTGGAGGACTTGCAGGGCAAGGGGTTCATCCGACCCAGTGTTTCACCCTGGGCTTCCCCGATATTGTTCGCCAAGAAGGCGGACGGGAGCTTGCGACTTTGTGTTGACTATCGTCGCCTGAACCAGGTGACAGTGAGGAACAAGTATCCGCTACCGAGGATTGATGACCTCTTTGATCAGCTCAAGGGAGCACGGTGGTTCTCGAAGATAGACCTCAGGTCAGGCTATCATCAGCTCAGAGTCAGAGACGAGGATGTGCAGAAGACAGCCTTCAGATGTCGGTATGGCCACTATGAGTTCTTGGTTATGCCATTCGGTGTAACCAATGCTCCAGCAGTGTTCATGGCTCTCATGAACAGGATCTTTCAGCCATACCTCGATCGGTTTGTCGTGGTCTTCATCGACGACATTCTGATTTACTCTACGACAGAGGAGGAGCACGCCTATCACTTGCGAGTTGTACTAGACACACTCCGAGAGCACCAGCTTTATGGTAAGCTCTCGAAGTGCCAGTTCTGGATACGTGAGGTCCACTTCTTGGGACACGTTATCTCTGAGGTGGGAGTTGCAGTGGATCCCGCGAAGATTGAGGCTGTGTTAGCATGGGAGCCACTCAGGAGCGTGACTGAGGTTCGGAGTTTCTTGGGACTAGCTGGATACTATCGGAGATTCGTGCCAGACTTCTCTAGAGTTGCGGCACCACTCACAGCCTTGACGAAGAAGGGGAAACCCTTCGTGTGGTCAGACAGATGTCAGCAGAGCTTCCAGGAGCTGAGACAGAGATTGACTAGCGCACCTATCTTGAGGTTGCCTGAGGAGGGAGTAGGGTACGTAGTCTACTGCGATGCATCAGGGACCGGACTCGGATGTGTTCTGATGCAGGAGCGGGCAGTGATCGCCTATGGATCACGTCAGTTGAGGCCGCATGAGCAGAACTACGCTACCCATGACCTGGAGTTAGCAGCAGTGGTCTTTGCTCTGAAGACATGGCGACACTATCTGATGGGCGAGCGCTTTACAGTCTTTTCCGATCATCAGAGTCTCAGGTATATCTTCTCGCAGAAGGACCTGAACCTGAGACAGCGGCGATGGCTCGAGTTCCTCCAGGACTATGACTTTGAGATAGTCTATACTCCTGGGAAGGGGAACGTAGTAGCCGATGCCCTCAGTAGGAGGACGGGCATTCAGCTACTTGAGGAGGCGACGGAGCAGCTAGCCTCTTTGCAGATATCCTTCGTGGATAGAGATGGAGCAGCCTTCCTTCAGTCTCTCACAGTCACTCCTCCACTACTGCAGCGGGTCAGGGAGGCACAGCGTGAGGACGCTGACTGTGAGACACGGCGTGCACAGATATCCTCGGGACAGGCACCTGATGGTTTCTCCCTTGGAGCAGAGCACGACATCCTTTTCAGAGGACGTACCATGGTACCAGTCGCTTTACGAGAGGAAGTGCTGAGAGAGTTTCACACTTCTCCTTTAGCGGTACATCCTGGAGTGGCGAAGATGTACCAGGACCTCAGACGACAGCACTGGTGGCCGGGCATGAAGAAGGCAGTAGCAGAGTTCGTTTCTCGATGCCTTACCTGCCAGCAGGTGAAGGCAGAGCATCAGGTACCAGCAGGCTTGGTACAGCCCTTGGAGGTTCCGGAGTGGAAGTGGGACGGCATATCTATGGACTTCGTGACTGGACTTCCACGCACTTCTAGAGGTCACGACTCCATCTGGGTGATTGTTGACCGACTCACCAAGTCGGCACACTTCTTACCCATCAGAGAGCAGGGCTCAGTAGAGAGCTTGGGACGTCTCTACGTTCAGGATATTGTGCGGCTCCACGGTGTACCATCATCTATCGTCTCCGATCGAGATGCCCGCTTTACTTCCCGACTTTGGAAGGGGTTACAGGAGGCGTTCGGGACACAGCTACGTCTGAGCACAGCCTTTCACCCTCAGACGGATGGTCAGACGGAGAGGACCATTCAGACTCTCGAGGACATGCTCCGCGCATGTGTCCTCGACTTTGGTCGTAGCTGGGAGGACCACCTACCCTTGGTGGAGTTTGCGTACAACAACAGCTACCACTCCACCATCGGGATGGCACCGTACGAGGCGTTGTACGGCCGACCTTGTAGATCTCCTTTGTGTTGGACAGACCCTGGAGAGTCAGCACTCGTGGGACCGGAGATGGTCCAGGCCACGACAGAGAAGGTCCAGGTCATCCAGGAGCGGATGAGGACAGCACAGAGCCGGCAGAAGTCATACGCTGACAGGAGACGGAGGCCACTGGAGTTCGAGGATGGCGACCATGTCTTCTTGCGGGTCTCACCTCGACGTGGTATACGGAGATTTGGCCGAGGCGGCAAGTTATCTCCGCGCTTCATCGGACCCTTCCAGGTCCTCAGCAAGGTTGGCGAGGTGGCTTATCGCCTGGCTCTACCACCTCAGTTGCACCGGGTACACGACGTCTTCCACGTATCTCAGCTGAGGAGATACGTGCACGACCCGACGCACATCATTGACCATGGGGAGCTTGACGTTGACGATGGGGCGACTTTTACGGAGGTCCCGGTGGAGATAGAGGATCGACAGGAGCGGGTCCTGCGTGGGTGATCGATTCCTCTTGTGCGCATCAGATGGCAGCACGGGAATCTCCAGGAGAGCACATGGGAGCGGGAGGCTCAGATGCGTGCTCAGTACCCTCATTTGTTTCCCAAGTTTTTGATGTATCTTTACGGGGACGTAAAGCCCTGAGGTGGGAGTAATGTAAAGACCCGTAAAATTCAAGGGAAATTTTTTCTTAATTTTCTTTAGAATTATACAAGAGCGCGGTTTCAGACGGCACCTGATTCCGAGGCCCGGAGTGCCCGGAATCAATTTCCGAAGTTGGGCTCGGGTACGTTCAGTGAACGAACGAGCGGGAATTTCTAACTTTTGATCCGGTGCTCGGAATTGAAATCCGAGGGCACCGATGAACTCGCAACGCCGATATTCGCTTAAGGAGACCTTTTCCGAGGTTGCGTTTATTTCGGGTTGAGAGTTAGTTTTGGGAGTTTAGAATAAGTTAAATAAAAATTGTGGGTTACAAATTTTTATTTAAACTTGTTGGTTATCTTCTCTCAAAGGAAGTTAGGTGTGGGACCCACACCCACTTAACCTCCCTTGAGAGGATTAAGTGTGGTGGGGCCCACACGAAACCTAAACTTTATATCTTCCCTCAAACCCCCTTAACCCCTCTTTAATTAACATGAAAACTTGTTAATTAATGTGGAGTTATCTCTTTTTGAATTTCAAACCTTTGAAATTCTTTTTGTGAATAAAATAAGACTTTATCTTATTTTGTTGTGTTAGAACTCTTTAGCCATCTTGGAGAGGTTGAGAGCTTTTCTTCCTTCTTCAAGCTTTGACGAAGAACGCTCAAGCTCCGACGAAGAACATCGCTCCTCCCTTCTTCGTCTACCGTGTCAACGAAAGGGAACGCCACTTCTTCCTCGGACATCCTTCGTCGGCATACGAAGATTCGTCAACGACGTACTTCTTCGGACGCACCTCTTCGTCATCGGGTTTGACGAACGGCTACCGCGACGCCCGACCTCCGCGACGTCGTCTTCCGCGGAACGTTGAAAAATCTTCGAACCTTATACCAAGGTAGGGGTTGTTGTTTTGTTTAATTATTTTATCCTTGTTCGTGGTTCATGCATGATTAACGTAAGGATTTTTATATAAGTGTTATTGTTTAACGTGAGGGGCCCGGACCGCATGAACACGGCCGAACCCCTCCTTCGTTCTTGGTGTTTATTTTGCGGATGAATCAAGGTGGCGTGGTGCCGTCGCACCACGCGGATATTCGCCTAAATCTTTTTGCGCGGCGCCGTCGCGCCGCGTCGTGGAAGAACCATCAAGAACGCGACGTCGTCGCGCCGCGTCAAGGGGGAATCGAAGTCGCGGCGGAGGGGCGCGGTGTCGTCGCACCGCGCCGGACGACGAACACCGCGGCCGGTTCCGGGCCGCGGCGGAATGAGAAGACCGGCGGCCGGGCCACCGGCGTCGGAAGCCGAAGAGGGGACCGGATTTTCCGGTCCCGTTGGAGAAAACCGGCCGGCCAGCTGGCCGGCCGGATGGCAATAAACCGGGGGAAATTAATCCCCCGGCCAGCTCACAAAACCCCCCTCTTTATGAGGGGGGCGGTTTCCTTGTGGGGGGCAGAAGGCCCCCCCGTTTCCTGCCAATCAAGCCCCCCACGTTGGGGGGGCGGTTTGCAAACAGGCGTGGCTAAAAAGCCGCGCCGCCTCTTCAATCAGCGGGGGATTGATTCCCCCCGCGTGCTGCCTCCGTGCGGCGCCAGGCAGCCGCGCCGCCAGGCTGCCGCGCCGCCGCCGCCAGGCCGCCGCGCCGCCGCCGCCAGGCCGCCGCGCCGCCGCCGCCAGGCCGGGCCGGGTTCAGCGGACCGGGTCAGTCCGACCCGGTTCGGTTCGGATCTGGGTCGGGTCGACCCGGTTCGGGTCGACCCAGAGGGGGGGGTCGGGCCGGGTCGTCCCGGACCCGGACCCCCCGTTTCGAATCAGTTTCGGTCTTTTGGCCATAACTTGAGCCACGGACTTCCGATCGATGAACCATCTGCGGCAACGCGATCCTTGGATCGAGACGGTCGTTTCGGTATATCGCACTCAAGGTTTCGGATTACTTTGAGTTCGGCCGGGTTGGTTCGTTCACAAAACCAACCGGGCCTTCGGAGCGGAAACGCTCATATCTTGAGCTACGGACGTCCGATTGACGTGCCGTCAGCTTTGTTGTGTTCCTCTTAGTGAGACGGATCTTTTGGCATACTCCGCCCGAGGTTTGGACGCAGGTGGAGTACGGTCGGGTTGGTTTTGCCTTAAAAACCAACCGGGCCCCGGGGACGAAAATGCCAATATCTCTCAGACCGGGCGTCCGATCGACGCGCCGTCTGTTGCGTTGAGTTCCTGTTGACGATACGGAACTTTTGGATACATCAACTCTGGACTTTGTGACAGTTGATGTATCAGCCTCTCGGCTCGTGGAGCGGACCCTCCGAACGAGCTTGCTGTGTGCGGGAACCCTAGTGTTGGCTGCGACTGTTACTGTGCCTACTACTGCTACTACTGCTACTGTGACTGCGACGACGACATTACATAGATCCTGTGTGGATTCGACGACGGCGACTACAGCACTCAGCGATCCTTCGTGGATCAGTGCTACAGGTCCTGTGTGGGCCCGATCCTGTGTGGGTCCGATCCTGTGTGGGTCCTTGCGCTCAGCGGTCCTGTGTGAACCAGCGCCTACAGGTCCTACGTGGGCCCGATCCTGTGTGGGTCTTTTGCGGGGGTTAGTTACCTAATGATCCTTCGTGGGTCTGACGACTTAGATGGATCAGAGATCATCTTTTTCGTCCTTTGAAGAAGTATACCTGTGTGAGCTGAATCTGTTGTTTTCCTGTGTGGATTGTGTTGTGCAATCCTGTGTGGATTACGTCTTGCTTTCCTGTGTGGAATACGTTTACTTTCCTGTGTGGACTGAGTTGTACTTGGGCTCGGAGGTTGGAGCGTATTTGAAATTGATGACTTAGGTATATGTATGGGCATATACCTAAGCAGTGTCGGTTAATACTTCGTGATTGTTCCTTTCTTCGTGGTTTATCCTTTGTGGATTTGAGAGACCTTCAGGGGTCTCGGGGTCCCTACTGAGTAGCTTATACTCACCCCTGCACGGGCTTTTCCCGCACTACATTGTGTTGGTTGCAGACGACGGACAGCGTTGACCTTAGCTGAGGCTTGCAGAGCGGGACGGTACCCGGAGGTGGACCACTGGGCGGGACGTGCTCAGAGCGGACGGCGGGACCCGTGGAGCAGAGGAGCTATCTGTACCCACCCTTCAGGTGGGATTTCCAATGGACAACTCGGTGTAGCGGCTTTTACCTTTCAGTTGCTGTTTTCCCCTTTCGAGTTGTACTTTACTTTCAGTTTGGGTTTGTTTACTGGCCCATTTACTTTTCCGCACTTTCAGTTGTACTCTGCTTTTGCTTAGTGTTTACTTTCCGCTTGCTTACTCTGTGGTGTTTGTTTACTTTATAAAGGCAATGCCTTCCCTTTTTACCGGGATTTACGCCTTGGTGCTAGTCGCCAGCCCCTGGCCTATGGAAGGCGGGCTTGGGGTAGTCACGGCACGGGCCCCGAGGGCGGGTCGTGACATAGAGCCTAAATTTTTCGAAGAAGGAAATGATGTTGAGAATTTGGTTCAATATATGAATGAAGAGCTTGACCAAGGTGAGAACACTTAAACATGGGAAATTATTTTTAGGCCAGCAGATAAAAATGTCATTGAGACTAAATGGGTCTATCACAACAAGATGAATGAAGATGGCACAGTTATTCAAAACAAATCACGGTTAGTGTGCAAAGGATACTCCCAGATAGAGGTAATAGATGTTGATGACGCATTTGCACCGATTTCAAGGATGGAGATAATAAGATTATTCCTAGCCATTGCAGTGCAACAGGGGTTCAATGTGTTCCAAATGGACGTCAAATCCGCATTCTTGAATGGGGTTCTAGAGGAAGAAGTTTATATCAAGCATACAGATGTTTTTCTCATTCATGAGGATGAGAATAAGGTTTGTCAGCTGAAAAATTAGTTATATGAGCTGAAATAAGAACCAAGAGCACGGTACTCAAGGCTTGATCAGTATTTGAATAAGCTCGGATTTTAGCGTGGTGGAGTTGATTATAATCTCTACTTCAACAACAACAGTAAACAAAGGATGATGGTGCTGGTTTATATTGATGACATAGTATTTGGTGGACCAGATGAAGCTCAGTCTAGACAGTTTTCTGAATTCATGAAAAATGAGTTTGAAATGTCAATGATTGGAGAGCTGACATTTTTCCTTGTATTACAGGTGTCTCAAGGAAGGTATGACACTCTCATTTCTCAATCCAAATATTCCAAGGAGGTTCTGAAAAAAATTGGAATGGAAAATTCCAAGGAGATGAAGAATTTGGTTGCTACCCGGATGAAATTATCGAAAGATGATAATGGAAAGATAGTTAATATTATAGAATATAGGAAAATTATTGGGAGTTTACTATACCTGACAGTGATGAGGCCAGACATTGTATTTGCAACATGCCAAACAACGAGATATCAAATCAATCCCAAGGAGAGCCACATGATTACAGTAAAAAAGAATTCTTCGGTATGTCAAGGGAATAGTGGATTTTGGCCTAATGTATAATGACAAATCTCAGCCAAAGTTATTAGGATATACATATGTAGATTGGGCCAGTTCAGCAGATGAGATGAAATCAACATCAGGAGGTTCTTTTTATCTTGGAGGGTTGTGTATTTCTTAGTTAAGCAAGAAACAAGATTACATTTCATTGAGCACTGTAGAAGATGAATACATTGTGGCTACTCAAGCTTGCACACAGCTATTGTGGATGAAGCATCAACTTGAAGATATGGGATTTGAAGTGAAATCTCCAATTAGAATCCATTGTGATAATTCAGGTGTAATAAATTTGAGCAAAAATCAGGTTCATCACTCAAGAACAAATCACATTGAAATCAAATATCATTTAATCAAGGAGAAAGTGGAACAAGGGATTGTGAAGTTGGAGCATGTGCCTATAGAACAACAAGTTGCAGATATTCTTATGAAGGCCTTACCCAAAGAAGCGTTTTAAAGGCATCGACTGGCTCTGGGAGTCTAGTCGAATCCCCACACTTGAAAAAGTGTGGATGTGGGTCCCCCTCTCCCTGAGGTATGATGTGTCTTTACCTATTGTGCTGATATGTGTTCTTTACCCTGTTGTAGACAACCTTAGAGTTCCCTTCAGGTTCATTGAAAAAGGGGGAGAAAGTGTGAATATTCTAGGGGGAGAAAAGACATGGGGAGAAGCTGCTAAGTGGAGCAGCAACATAAGGGGAGTTGAAGCTGAGCTGAAGCTATTGGAGGAGCTGTAACTTAGGGGGGAGCATTAAATATGACGATGCTAGAATTGATCGATCAAGGAATATATATCATGATAGCTGAGGATCATGATAAAAGCATAAGAGTGGTGTTGGAATGGTTTTATAATGCTTCCAGCACTCAGTAGTTGGTATCAGTTTGGTATCAACAATTGGTATCAAAAATGAAGTGATTCTTTGATGAACTTTTCATTTACTCTTGTTTCTCACACCGAGAATGGCTCATGTGAGCTTAGAGTATGTGATGATTAAATCCTTGATCATTATCTTAATCGCATGAAGCGAATGGTGGTTGAAGTTGGAAGGAGCTTTAATGAGATGGAAAAATGCAGATAATTGTTTTAAGAAGAGTTTTCAACAAACCCAAAGGGGGATATGGTTGGAAAAAATATATCAAGGCATCCTCTCGGTATGTTTTGGATGTAGTTGTGTTTGTTGACAAAGCCAGATGACCGCAAATGAGAACAGTTGGTGTTTTCCGAAGACAGGTTTTTAAGGTGGCGTAGTTTCCCAATGTTTGCCAATTTTTAGGGCCTCAAAATTAGGAGTTTGATATTGGAAAATGAAGGATTTCTTCATAGGAGTGAACGACATGAAGAACAATGAATAAATTTGGAAAATTATGAGAATTGCATACCATTATTCATGGGTCGCGTACCATGTTCCGGGAATGGTACGCGGAGTGGCATGAATGATACGCGGGAGTGGTTCGCGAAACCAGGAAAGGTCTCGGCAATGGTTCGCGGCGGAAGGAAATGCGGTACACGGATGGCTGATTGATTGGAGGAAGAGATCGGCCACGTAAGGAAAAATGCAGTACGCGAACGGCGTGGAAAGATGGTTCGTGGGTGGCCTACGGTTCGCGGCGGTAGAAGATTCGGTAGCGGTGGAGGCTGTATCGAATCAAGATTTGGTAAATCTTGATTTAGCAGGATTACATGGGTATCTTTGCCTATATAAGAATCGTTAACCGCACCATTTACCGTGGAGATCAAATAACATTAGAACATCTTTTTGATCCAGGAATTCTGAAAAGTCTGAAGGAAGTTCGCAAGGGATAATCCTGCGAAGGTTGATGCGGAGGAGGAACTCCAGTACGCGGAAGGAGTTGACTCGGTACGCGGAGGAGGAATCTTCGATACGTGATAGAGAGAGTTCTGCAAGTGGTACCAAAGGGGGAGCTCCGGTATGCGGAAGAGAAGGCTGTCCGCGAACAGAGAATAGTTTGCGGATAGAGGGTGTTTCACAATGGAGGTTCGTGGAGTTCGCACGCGATAGCGGTACGCGATTGCGAAGGCGAATGCAGTACACGAGTGAAGGGAGGTTTGCGGTAGTAGAGGCGGTACACGAAGGAGGTGACCACGTGCCAAACCCGGTACTTAGTACGCAGGAGAGGAAAGTGGTTCTCAATTTGCACCAGGAAGCTTGAAAAAGCTTCAAATCAGTTTGCAAATGTATTTTCTGGTACCTAACAGTACCCAAAAAGGTGGACTTCATATACGGATGAAAAAAGAGCGTCAAAAGTGCATCTACCTATATTTGTGGATGCATGAATTCATACAAATAAAGGGACCTACATGTCTATAAAATGTTTTTGACCTACAAGTCGATAAATTGTGTGTGGATTCCTTTCCAAAAGCAGTGAGTGAAGAAAGAGGGAGACAGTGACCCTTTCCACCGGCAGTGAGCCAGAGAAAGAGGCATAGGGAGTGAACCTTGGGAATGCAGTGAGAGGACCCTAAATCTTGTAAAGGCAGTGAGCCTGGGCATAGAAGATCTAGCCCAAACATTGTACTCATTATTGGCAGTGAGCCTTAGTGAATTTGGTACATCGGCACATTGTCATTGTATGCTCCTTGGACGTAGCCCAGTGAGGGTGAACCAAGTAAAAACGATGTGTTATGTGCATGATTTCATATATTTTCATATATTTCGATGGGAGGAAGAGAGAATTAAGTTTTTTCTAACAAAGAAACAAGATCCGAATGGGAGAAATTTCAATCTTTCATACCCTGATTCACCCCCCCCCCCCCTCAGGGTATTTGACCTAGTGGACCTAACAATGATAAACTGGGTTGGGGGATTATAGTTTTTCAGAACCTGTCACGAGTCAATTGATAATCACTCAAGTTTCCATCTCTCTCAATATTAAATTCATATTCAGAATCATGAGCGGGATGTGTTTCAATGTGAATTGGTTAGGGTGGAATAGTGGAGGTAGCCTCAGGTTCATGTTGCATTTTAGGCTCTAAACTAACCTCGACACCTGTAGGTTTAGATTGTTCAAATTGGAAAGGATTAGAAACCATGTATTTAGTAGCATAATCCTCATAGAAAACAACATCATGGATGACTATACACTTTTAAAAAATAGTATTATCAACCCATAACCTATACTCTACAACTCCATGTTTTTATCCAATAAAGAAATATTTCATAGCCCTAGGTTTGAGTTTATCATCCCTGCTACATGAATAAATAGTACAACCAAAAACTCCAAGATATCCAAAACTAGGGGTGAAGGAGTCCACATCTCTATAGGGGTTATGAAGTAAATGGAACTAAAGGGGAATTTATTGATCATATAAACATCATTAGCATCATCTTCTTCCCAAAATTACTTTAAAAGAATAGAATAAGAGAGCTTGTTTCTCACTCTTTCTAAAATAGTCCCATTCAGCCTCTCTGTGATGAGATATGGTCTGCTAAGAATCAGATCAGGTGTGTAGTTTGGAATGTAAAGGGTGTGTTTTGAGCATTAACTATGGATTTTCAATGAAATGTCAACGTTCTCATAATGTGATGGGAGTAGGGCGGTGTCATGTGGTGAGGAGTGGATCTTCAGGCGTTAACAAAATAAATCGTCACATACCATAGCTTTTGAGATGATTGATTAATCGAGAAGATTGATAAAGAGATTTGGTGGCGATTCAATTCCATGAGAGCTTGAAGGGCATGAGGGATGAGGACTCTATTAGGGATCAATTTAAATATCGAGTAATGCTTTTATCAGTGCTTTCAAAAAAGCACTCATAAAGAATGATTTTATCGGTGGTAAAATAATAAATGCTGATAAAAAAATCTTTATCAGTGCTAAAATTCTAGCAGTGATATAGATATGTTTTATCAATGCTTTTTTAGTGGTGATTAAAATAAATCTTCATTAGAACTAAAAAGTGATGATAAATACCTAATTTTAATACTATAATAAATATTATTAAATATATTTATTAATTAAATATATTTATTTTAATTTTATAATTATTTAAATATATATATATATAATTATAAATAAATATATGCAGTCAAGATAATAGATTAGTGGTCCACCACCGTCTGTACTACATCCAAAGCGAGTGGTCTATCCCCCCGTAAGCCCTTAATTGGGGAAGTGGTGTCATCTTTTTATTTCAAGGATGAGTTGGAATGGTCCCCTGGGGACGATGAACAACAAAAGACAACAATGATGTTGGGATACTGGGCGATGGGATGTGGTGGGTGGACTTCGTCCGATGTCGGTATTATCTAAAGGTGGCAGTGGGGGGTGGATCCCTGGTAAACGCAGTAGGCAACACGATATTGGTGGAGTAGGGAATGTGCGGCCTTTAGATGAGGCGAGGTATAACAGCATTAGGTGGTGCATTCCTAGTGACTGACGGCAACTGGAGGTGGACATGAGTGGAGCACGGGATACACAACCTTCAAACAAGGCGAGGTCAAGCGGCATTGAGCGACATGGTCCCGATGACTAGCGGCGACTTGGGGTGGACATCGGCGGAGTGTGACATCGATGGGACAACATTGAGCAAGTGCGAGTGGACCAAGGCGATGTCGAGTGGCATCAGAAAAAGGCAGCGCAATCCTGATGACCGATTATGATTGGAGGTGGGCAGAATCTGGGTGGCGTCATGATAACAGAGGGTGGCGGCGATACATCTTGATCAGTGAATTAGACTGGTGAATGCCCCCTTGAGTGCGGTGGTGGTGGTCTAGCGATCATCACTAGCACTATCACGACGTTTGGCAAGATGGTGGAGGGAGGGGACATGTCCATCATTGGTTCACTGGGGCTGTCATTCGATGGTTCTGATGATGGCATGGCATAATATATTATGGGCATATGGATCTGATTGTATTGGGTCTATGAGCCTTCTAAATAAGGGTCTTTAGGGCTGTTATTAGCCGAGTCTTCCGACCATTAATGGGTGGGTTTTCCCTTGGGGGGTTATGACATGCCCATCAGTGTTGAGGCGCGTGTGTGACTCAGTGTAATTGTACCCCTAAAGTACCTAATATATATTTATATTTATAAATAAATAATTTTATAAATAATTTTATATAATTATAAATATATTTAAACAATTATATACATTTATATTTAATTATATATATTTATATTTAATTATATATATTAATATAAATATAATAAATATATTAATTATTTATATATAGTATTATAATTTTATAATTATTTAAATATATATTTATTATTTCTAATTTTAATTGTAAATAAATATATTAAAATACTATATATATATATATTATGTCTTTGAGGGTACAATTACATTAAACACACACCACACACATGCCAGAAAGGAAGGCCATAACCCCCCCCCCCAAGGGATAACTCACCCATCATATCTTATTTATTCAGTACATGGCTTGAAGGCCCAATGAGAATGAAGTCCATTACATAGCTCAAAGGCTCACTAACTGCCCCGAAGGCCTGGTGCAACGTCATGCATGCATCATATTGCATTTGTCACTAGGTCTGCATCATGTATGCGTCACTGTCTGCTCACGTAATGTGTCATGCTCACGTTATCACCTGCCTGCATCATCATCTTATATAGTATTGCAACAGTACCCATAAAAATTCGCTCTCACTCGGATTTGAACATGGGTCTGATGCAGGATTATGAGGAGCCTTGACCACTCAGGTAAGCCCCAACTACAATATATTTATGTAATTATACATATATATTTATTAATATATGCGTATATATAATTATAAACACAATAAATATATTTATAATTTAAATATAATTATTATAATTTTATAATTATTTAAATATATATTTATTTATTGTAATGGGTCTTTGTGCCACTGGGACTTCGAGTCATGTAAGAGCTGCCTCTAAACCCGGTTAAAAAAGGGATATCTTTGTTTAATAACAAAAGTGTAGTTGGGCTGGTTCTTGAGTGGTAAACCCCATTAGCCTGGGCGATTTCAAGATAGCATTGTAGCAGTGTACAATAATAGTAGTATAGCAGCGACGGAGCTGTAGCAGTAGTGAAACTATAGCAGTGATGCGAACTGTAGCACATACTGTAGCGGCGACGATACTGTAGTAGGTAATGTAGTAGCTCGAGTACTATAGTAGTACTATTCATTGGTGGGGTCTTTGGTCCAAAAAATGGTTGGGGCTTTTATGCCCCTATGCCTTCGGTCCATGTTCGTGGCCCACTTGACCTTGGGCCCACAAGATATGTAATGAGTCTCCATCTATCCAGAAAGAAAAATGTATTTGGGTTCATAATAAAAAGAGGATTCGACCCCAACTTTAATATGTATATGTATATATATATATATATATATATATATATATATATATATATTACTATGAATAGATCAAACCATGGATTAAAAAACATGACCCTAAGAAATTTTTTTAAAAGAAAGCATACAAAGAGAAGACGGAGTCGCAAGATAAAAAAGTGGCACGCGTGCACCACTTAAAGCAAAATGAAAGAAAGCAAAGTCATCTTTTCTTTTTTCTACCACCCCTGCCACGTGAGCCACCAAGGCCTCTCACGTGCCTGCCCTCCATTGTTTTGGAGTTTTCCAATCATCACTTCGATCATCCATGTCTGATGAGTCATCCTCATTATGAGGGTCAACAACTTGACCTCTATCCTCGACATTTTCCAGCATCACATCTTGACACTCATGAACATCATCAATCATATCTTGTACTGAAGAAACCATAATGCTAGACTCTGCATGCATAGAGGCTACAAGATGCTGTTGAGGTGAAGATTCCAAGACACCATGCAGAGCTTGCAGTGCCCATTCAACACTACTCTCATGAATAACCAAATGGGCCACCCCGCCTGCATGTAACTGTTTAGGGTCTTGTCCAGAGAGCTATCAACAACAGCCTTGGTAAGAACCTCTCGAAAATGTGAACTGAGCTCTAAAGCATGCTCCCCTGCACAACCATAGGGGCTTTGTCTGCAAAAACACTGCCTACATATGCCCTTTTATTTCGCACACTAAAACACTCCAAATCATCAAGATAAAGTAGATCAAACTCCACATTATTTATCGACTCAAGCATTGAAAAGAAATTACCTTTTTGGGTTCCACCGGTGTGAGAGTACACTACCTTTCCAATATCATAAATTCCATACTTTAATGTTTTCTTATCCACAAATGAAGTCTATGGATCAACAGTCACATGTGAAGATGCCATATAGCTAGG
The DNA here is from genome assembly GCA_963277665.1 of Viscum album. Classification (NCBI taxonomy): domain Eukaryota; kingdom Viridiplantae; phylum Streptophyta; class Magnoliopsida; order Santalales; family Viscaceae; genus Viscum; species Viscum album. The sequence continues at coordinate 1,938,636,862 of OY728140.1, read as the reverse complement.
CCTAACTACCTTAATGCCTCTAGGGACATCACCCCATCAGTCAAAATCAGTATGCCTAAGACCCTGTACATCCCCCACTATATCATACTCCATATCAGATGCAAGTTAGTCCAGGCGACCTTCATGTACAGGATGCACACCTGCCTCCACATAAACATCCCTTCTAAACTGATCACTAACTTTGATATCAGAAACTGTAGTAAAACCAGCCCTTGACTTCCAATGAGTTCCGACAACCACATCAGCATAAAAAATAGTGTTTTGAACCGGAAGTTCTATGGTGTCACTCATGAGCTTAGAAGTCTCGATATCCTTAAGAGCCAATGGAACATCATCAGCCACCCTACCCTTCACCTCATTATGCACATTCTTCCCAGCCAAGTTTGCGGTATGCCTATCATCTGAAGATTTCTTCCCTTAAGAAAAAGAAAACTTGAGCTGACAACTATCAACACAATGTCCATACTTATTAAATTTTGAGAATCTCAAATCCTTGCGGCGAGATTCTCTTATGTGTCAAATATACAATCAATTAAAACAAAAATCATGGACATGCTCATATTCAATTGCAAGCTCAAATTTAAAATCACCAGCAACATGATATACCGTTTCAACAAGATTTGATCTAAGATCAAATTCAACCGAAATTCGGGCATAATGTCCATACCTAGCCATATTGATCTCCTTGTAAATCATAATTAGTGTAAAAAAAACCAAATAAACAACCAAAGGAATATTTGGGTGCAAAAAGAACCAATTCAAGCCTTTAACCCGAATCCAAGATTACATGATATTTTTTTTGGCTTGAAACAGATCAAACCAAGGATCCTAGTCCTGAATCAAAGAACACATGGTTTCAAATTGACAAAACCACAACTCTATTCCTTCAACATCAAATATTGAGAAGGAAAATTAATATGAAAATATCCCGTATTGATCGAAACCATGTGCCAAATATCAAAATGCCAAATCTGGATCAGCCACTTCCTCAAATCCGCAAGTTTCCATGCATCAATCTTCAGTTGAGGGGAGAGTCGTGCAATGATGGAATACTGATAGGCCTCAATCCGCTACTGGAAGAACATAGGATATGCTTCAACAAAATCCAGGGCGTCGTCTCTCGATATATATTTTCTTTCGATGGATGAATCACTCCAAAGACCAGTAAAGAATTGATCGCTGAAAGAAACATCAGCCTGAAACATGTTTGCAGCCTTCGGGACATCCTGATTATCTAGATCCACAAAGACCAAAGAGAAAGAAATAGGGTTCACCCTTACCTGATTCGAATCTGCATCTTTTGGGGGCAAATGTGAGCCGCCCGAGCCAGAAGCTTGCAACACAGTATCAATGAGGGTATTCTTAGGATTGACCTCAATAGAAGACGTAAGCTTGGACGCTTTACGAGTGAGCACCTCCCAAGTAAAGGAGACATTATTACTAGATCTGAGATCCGGCCTAAGGTTCGTTGAGGCACTTGATCCACCCAAACAAAACCAATATCCAAAAACCTCATGATTTCCACCATCAGTATCACCATCATTGAATGATTTTAACGCCATCGAATCTCAGACCAAAGGGGTTCACCGCTGATCACTATGGAGCCGCCAATCTGTTCCCACAACACACCAAATCTCGATCACCAAATATATATATATATATATATATATATATATATATTAATAATTATAATTATAAATAAATATATATTAATAATTATAATTATAAATAAATATATTTAAAAATATTTGTATAAAATTATAAACATATTTATATAATTATATACCAGGAAGGGTGTAAACCATGGATAAAATCCATGATCCTAAAAGATTTATTATAAAAAGAGAAAATAAAAAATCAGAGAAGATGGGGGTTGCGATATAAAGCTTTGACTTAAATAACAACATAAAATAAAATATCATTCAACAATCACTTTGTTTTATGGTTGTCTTCCCTTCCATGGGCACCTTCCTGACCTCTCGGATGTCTGTCCCTCTTCCACTATGGATACTTCCATATTTCATCCTAGTTATCCACAATCGATGAGTCATCTTCCTCGTCATGAGGTTCAATTCCTCCAATGAGGCCATTCTTTAAATTCAAAGTAGATCCATCTTGATTTTAGGCATTACCCATCAATTCGAGATTGTTACATCCCTTTACAATCTCAATCCCTAAGGATTGTCCTTCACAAGGTTCCTGAAGTCTTCTAAATCCTCCCAAAAGACATCCCTGCTATTAGATCGATAAAAAATGTCAATCAAAGTGAGTATATTCTTTCTTAAACCAAAGTCCGTCATGAAAGTTCCACCATCCCAAGTTTCCACCTTCAGTGCTAGTGTACCACCAGTGAAGGGAGCGACCACCATATCATCAAGACCATCTCCTTCATCCATGACTACACCTTTCCCTTCCTCTAAAGCATCATCTTCACTCACCCTCATCCCACCTTAGCCGATCTGCAATAAGGGAATATCACCAAAACAATCTACTCCAACTGCATCTATCCTAGCCAAAGCAGTTGATGTCTGCCCCATCTTGAAGGGAGATCTAGATTTTCTATAAGAGACCAGTTGAAAGAAATCCTCATCAACTATGATTTTCCTTCCCTTTGAAGAGGGGGCTTGATTGCACCCTGTATTGGGTTGACACGATTCAACCATCTTTTTACTTTTTCTATCACTATCCATGGTCATTCTCTTCTCCAAAGAAAGCTGCTAATGAGCTTCCATTTGAGCAGTAATTTTGTCATCGGTCTGACCATCACCCTGAGAATGGCCATCACCACCCCCATATCCTTCAAGCGAAACATCTTTGAAGGATTCATCCTCATCTTCCATGCTTCGCTAGGAACGAGCAGGTCCAGCACACCCCCTCACCGCAACATGAGAAGACCACCTACAAACGTCATGATGATTCCATTTCTTATGAAAAAATCCACACACAACATTCCTGCAACAATTCTCTATCATATGTTTGATGGTTTGACAGGTTGAACAAAAAGAGGGAAGCCTCTTGTATTTAATCTCCAAACAGATTTCATCATCCAGAGTTGAAAGCATAACTCGGTCGGTTAACACGGCGTTGTGGTCATCCTCAATAAGAATCCAGGCGAAGTATCTGAATCTATTTTTCCATTTTTATAGGAATCCCCAAAGAAAATGAAATGTCAAAAAGAATGCGAGGATGCTTTAAAATCCAGTTCGAGATCAAATTTTTAATCCAGATATGAGAACATGTGTTCTTGAGATTGAGAGGGTTAATGCGATAATCACATTCCTGTGTTAAAATTATACATGGTTTCAATGAAACTAAGCCAAAACCCCAGGCCCACCGCTTAATCTCTTCCGATGGGAAAAGAAAGTGGAAGAATCTGCTTCCAATCGGAATACATTTCTAGTCTGAGAGGCCCCAAACATCCACAAGCTTCTTTCTCAGATCACCAACCTTCAAAGGTGCCTCATCCAAGGGAAAAATCAAGAACCCGATGATGGAGTGTTGGCAGATCTTAAGCCATTCCTTGAAGGTGTCTTAATTGGCATTGACATGAGCTATCGAGCCCTTAAGGATGATCCGTTCTGGGGATTCATCCTTCACTGAGGAGAAATGCCTTCTTACATCTTTATCATTATGTTCTGCACACCGCTTATTCCTAGTGCCGGATAAAGCATCGACTCTACGATTCACTGCGGAAGCAGAATTTCCTCCCCGGAGTGTCGATTCGAGGAAGTGTTGAAGCTCCATGGATCCCATGAAACCCTAATCACCGCCATCACGTGCCGCAGAGCTCCCCTGCCTGAGCATCGCCCCCATTCTTCTATATATATACATATTAATATAATAAATATATTTATTATTTAAATATAATTATTATAATTTTATAAATATATATTTATTATTATATTTATATAAATATATATATCTTTATTAATATATAAATAAATATATATTTATAAATATAATAAATATAATTAATATTTAAATATATTTATTATAATAATATAATTATTTAAATATATATATTTATAATTTTATAGAGATTTTAAAAAAAATTATACATGTTTATAATTTTACAATTAACTATTTAAATTATTTAAATTACAATATTATTAAACATTTCATTTAAATCGATCAAATATATAAATTTCTAACATATTTTAAATTTCAAAACTTAATAAACAAAAATGAATAAATATTATTCATATAAATTACAAACATATTAAAAATATTACATGTATAGTAATAAATACACATATAATTAAATATTACAAAATGATTATTTATATTTTTAACATTATTAATGAACATATAATAATAAATCAATAAATAAAATTTAAAAAATACAAAAAATATTAAAAAGTGAATTCGTAACATTTACATGAATTACAAACACATAAAAATGAAAAAAATGAATAAATATATGATTTTAATCATATAAATAATAAAATTATTAAAAATAAATTATATATAATAACTATACAGAAATATTAATAATTACATTAAATAAAATTAAATTAAATCAAATCAAATTAAACACACACATATATATATTCATGATGAGTAGATTAAAATAAATTGACCATAAAAATGAATAGATACAGAAAATACTAAAAAATGACAGATATTAAAAAAGAATAAATGATATTAAATCAATAAACATACTTCTACACACACATACATGTACACATGAAAAACATATATATGTACACACACACACATACATAGACACATATACACATACATACATACAGTTATACATATGTACATATATTAAAAATTATTTAATATCAATAAATGCACATATCTATTAAATTATTTAATATCAATAAAAATATATGTTAAAATAAATATATTCATTTAAATATTATATATTTTTTTGTGAAACATGTTGTACCTGAATGGTTCAGTTTCTGTAGTGGAATTCACTATACGGGAGTTCGATTTCTATTGCCTCCTTATACAGAGGAATTTATGTTGGGATGGCGTCAACGCCAACCGTTGTGGTAACTCCATTTGACGGAGGGGATTTCATTTTCCATGTGATGCGGTTCGGTGGGTGTGCAGTCTTAGAAAGGAACCAGTGGTCTGTGCAGATGATGTAGAGGAACAGTGAAGGTGAGGGTGACTGACGGTGGTATGGGATGCCGAGGGGTTCGGTTTCAGGTACTGTGGCTGTAGGTGATGGGATTCAAGGATGGAAACGATCCACATAGGATGGCGGGGAGGTTTCCGTAGGAGGGGTGGCAACTCTTCTTAATTGATAATGTGGGAGAATGTTGATGATGGACCCAGGGATGATGGCGACAACACTCCATCACTGAGGATAAGACTCCATGTAGTGGGCTATGACGATGATACATGAGATCCTATTTGCCAATGACAGAAAAAATCCATGTGGTGCGCCTTGTGTGCCGATGACTGGGGGAGCCCGAGCGAGGCTCATGATGGACAAAGGGGGTGATTTCCTTATATATATATATAAAGAATAGGGTACAATCTGGTCTATCCCTAGGGGGACTATGGACTAGGATACTCCCTTGGTGTGTGTGTGTGTGTGCATATGTGTTTCACTGTAATTATACCCCCAATAACCTACTATATTATATAATTGTTTAAATGAAATATTAATATAATATATTTATTACACATTTTGAAATTAATGTATATATAAACTATTAAACATTTTGACAAATATAAATATGATTATTTTTTATATAAAATATTGAAAATAAGAATCATTATCTACTAAAAGTTATATGAATCATTTTTATATATTATATTTATATATATGTACTTATTATAAAAAAAATATTATTTAAAAATATATAAATATTTATATATAAATTAAATTACTAACTATGACATTTTTTAGTGTAAAAAAAAATACTAATAACAATGTTACTTTTATCAACACTAAAAAAACACTGATAAATAGGGGACTTTTATCAATTCTAAAAAAAGCGCTGACAAATGGTGATATTTTATCATCACTTTTTTTAGCACTAATTAAATGTAACTTTATCAGTGTTTTTTGCGAGTGCTCATAAGAGTCACCACTTTATCCATGCTTTTTGTCTTGCACTGTTAAAGGTAAGATTTGCATGAGGTGGGATCTATGATAGTGATGTGGCTCAATATGTGATATGATAGCTGCTTGATTGTCATGTATTAATCTTTTTTTGGTCTGAAGAAGAGAATTCTGGTCTCCCATTAAATTATCTGCTTCTACATACTTTTTATCTTCTTATACTTCTATTTTTCAACTTCATCGACCACTTCTTCATCACTGGCTTAATTAGAGTCAATATCAATAACATGTGGTTCATTTCTAGCTTGATCCTCACTATTTTTCTCAACAACTTGATCACTTTATTTATCATAATCTTTTAAATTTGCATCAATTGAAATATTAACGTTGTATTTATTCTCAATGATTTTCATCTCATAACACTACCACTTTATGAAGCATCTTATACCAACATCTATAGCCTCTTCTATTATATAAGTACCCTAAAAGGATACCTTCCTCGACAATGGATGTTATCTCCTTGAGATGAAAGAGGTGTCCTGAACTGGGTTCCTATCTTGGGAGTGTGGAAGTAGTTCGGGCTGATGAAATGCAAGATAATAGAACCTGCTGCGAAGGAGGGAGAATTCAAGGATGTTATAAATATGATCCCTCTATCAAGTGATGACACAAAACAACATGTTGGACCCGATGATACATCAATGTATGACCAATCCACTGATGAGGATGTTTCCTAAGAGTTAGCTGACCAACATCTAAGGTAGGAGCAGTTGATTTCAAAAATGGATTGTAAAGGTAAGAAAATATTAGTGGATGAAGATGGTTTCTAATTGGCCATACCTCAGAAATCCAAATCATATGAGTCTCCTTGGATTGCACAGGTTCCACCCTCTCTAACAAAAATATAGAATGACCTTCCATGAAGCAATTCTTTGCTGGTTCCCCTTGTAGATTGAGCATCCAAGTGCTGATTAGAATTTGGAGTGGTCTCCGCCTCACTTTACTGACATAATGAAGAATTCTTATGCCACTTTTGGCAAGGTCTCAGATGAGGATTGTGAAATTTTATGGGAAAGAAACTCTAGTATCATACCTTCAAATGACTAGGAAGGTGAAAGGCCTACTAAATACCTTAACAGTGAAGTAGAAAATGGATTTTTTAACAACTTGAAGTCCTTTATTCTTTGATGGAGCCAGATGTATTCAGTTTTAATGACTATTTAACAGTTCAAATTTTTTTATCAACTTACATTGAAGATGAATTTTGATCCAATCTAGAAATGGAATTTTGGGATATATCATGGTTGTTTAGGATTTACTCCACTTTGGGGTACTTATTTGAACAGACATCAGATAAAGAGCATGAGGCTCTACAAAAGGTGAAGAGTTATCATAGAGGTTGACATCCAAAGGGCAGAAGAACACATCCTAGGAACTTGGGTTCTAGAGGGACTTGCTGGGATTGAATTTATATTGAATTATATCACATGATGTCAACATTTTATACCTTGTTTTGTTTTTTCACTTTCCTTGTATGCTTTTTTAATTAATAAAATTCAGTTCATGAGTTTGGTTTCCAAATCCATGAGTGAGTTGTCTTAATAATATACAATTATAAATATGTGCATGTTTATATATATTAATGTAACATAAATGTGTGTTTATATTTACGTGTATATATATCTATAGTAATATATACCCATTTATTATTTATTATTTATTATTGATTCATTTATTATTTATTAGTTATTAATTTTTTATTTATTTTTTATTTATTTATTATATATTGATTTATTAGTTATAATTAAATTATTGTTAAATTATTATTTAATAATTATTATATATCATTACATAATTTTTATAATTTATAATTTATTTATTATTTATTAATATTTTATCATTTAATTATTAATTTATTATTAACACATTATTTATTATGATTTATTAATTTATTTATCATTTATTTACTAAAAATTTAATATTTATTATATATTGAGATAATTTGAGGATGGAATTGCAAGGTCGGGAGTCTTTCTCTCTCTAAAACATGATGTGATCTAGGGAACTGATCTCATGGTGCTTGATTTGGATAAATTCTTTGATCTGAATGATTTTTTAATTTCAACATTCATTCATGTTGTTGATTCCCCAATAAGGGTCGTTGATCATGGATTGGGAAAACTTGATGTGTCAAAGGCCTCGGTTGCTTTGAGGGATAAGTTATTACCCGCGACTCATGGAGGCTTGAGTTATACAGGACTGGGTAATATAGATCTGAAGGAAGAATCGATTATGATATAGACCTTGGATGTGATAAATGTTGTAGTCAATCAGTTCTTCCTTGCTGTTGATTTCGTTACTACCAGCAAGAGAGTCATAAAGAATGGATCGTTGGTTTTTTTTGAATAAAATCACAAGATCCTTGAGGACAGAATCAAAGAGTTCCATCACTCGATTATCACCCGAGTCTCCTAGATGCATGAAAAGGTCCCCTTGAATCTTGAAGATCTTAGAAACCATCTTTTCTAGGTTTGGGGGTTTGATTATTGGGGGGTAACCTTGACCAGTAAGGGATTTTTCTAAACCATTTTCCATTTTAGGGACTTAAATTTGAAATTTGGGATCTTTTTCTCGATATCTCTTAATCCTAGTATTCTTAGAATACATGAATTGGATCCCCCCTTTGATCCAGATGCATGAACCACTCAGTTACACAGCCTTCGGTTCGCATCTGGTGTCTAAGGTTGTTCTTTATGAAGTTCCAAAGTATCAAATAACAACTGGGTAGGGGGTGGGGTGGGGTTGAATAAGTTGTTAACTTTTTATAAGTGTTAGGTATTTTATAAACTTAACCCCTGCAACCTGTTAACATTCATTTCCTTATCATATTTTAGTAAATAATCATGCATGAAAAATTAGGAAAGTAAGAAAAGCACGCAAAACATAGAAGGTTCGACCTTGGTGTTAGAACCTACATCCTTTCTATAGACACTCTCATGGGTGTATGGAAATTAAATATTAATAAGAATTGAGAAAAACTTGTTCCTACTCCTATTAGACACCTTTTATATCCTGATAGGAATGATTATAATGACTCATGTTAGTTTACAATGTTTTATTATAAACAATTGACCCAAAAAAGTATAAAGATATTGTTCAATATTCTCCACAGAAGTTCTTGAGTCCAATGAGCCAGAGTCTTATAGACTTCAGTCTGATAAACACAATCTGATTGACTCATTCTAATCAACTCAATAAGATTTCCCATTTCTTAATATACACTTCTCAAACTCTTATCTAATGCTTTGTATGATCTTTCTCAGTCTGATATTCTTCGGTCTGATCTTCCCCATTCTAGTAATAAAAACATTTAGCTGTATGATCTTCTAATAAGATCTCTATCTATAAAGAAAATTTAGCATGAATTCTGTAGCACTCCACCTTTTCTGCTCTGGGTAAAAGGTAATAAAGTACAACTGTATTGTGCTTCTATTTATAGGAATCCCATAATAAAAAAGTTGAGAAACTGAAAAACTTTTTCCTCTTACTCAAATTTCAAATCTCTGAAAATCATTCATATTTAAACTTAAACTTTTACTACTTCAAATTTTCTAAATATTTCTATGAAATCAATCTTTTCAAACATACTAAATTTTCTTCAATTTGATGTAACTTCCTCATCTTTAGTCTGATTAACTTCATGAGATTCAGTCTGATGTAACTTGCTCAGCTTCAGTCTATTATAACTTTATTACAATTGAACATCCTCAACTTATTAAAATCTGACTTTCTTTCTCTTCCCATTATGATCTAAATTGATTCCTCAACTCATTATGAAATGAATTTCTTCCTCTTCCCATTAAGATCTGACTATCTTCCTTAGTTCATTATGATGTGAATTTTTCCCTCTTCTCATTATGATCTGACTTTCTTCCTTTGCACATTACGATTTGACATTTTAAAATAAACTCAGTCTGATTCATCTTTCCACCATATAGTTAGTCCTATTGACTTCCCTCTTTAGATTCAGTCATATTTACTTTCCTCCTTAGATTTAGTATGAAAAAACTCCATTACGATGGAATTTCCCATTATGATGGATTTCCAATTGTGATTTAATTCACATTAGAATGAATATTAAAATCTACAAATTTGAAAATCTTCAAACCCTATCAGTTATAACTGATTCAAACATCTGATGAATTATATGTTCGGTACTTCTAGATCTGATAAAAACTCTGTCTTGAACTCTAAAACCGATACAATATTTATGATTCCTCCATTTCTTCAAATTATTTTATCATGAAATTTTTTCATTATTTATGAGAAATCCATGACCATAAAAGTATCATCTAAATTAAGGTTAGAATTTTTAAGAACTTTCTAAATCTTGAAATCACTATCTTCATTCAACCTCTTAAGTAATATTTTGAATTTATAACTTAAAAACTTCTTTATTTCTCTTATTATGGTAAAGGAAAACATCCAACAATCAAAAATTTATGACTATGATTCTTTTTTATCCAATGATATATATATTTGATTTATTAGTCTAACTAAAAAAACATCTTTGACTTATCACCTTTCTTTAAACCGATTGACCTAAGTCTGATGATATGTATTGTAGAAACTTTAGCTTCCATCTTCCTTACACCTTTTGGATCTAGTATTGCTCAGTCCAAAAATTGTGTCCAAAAACCTGTGTCTGGAAAACAACTTTCTTAAAGACAAAAAATTTTCTCACCCTTTTTGTTTGGATTCAAAAATTTAGAAACTTTTATCTTTCTTAAAAAAACTCATTTCGATGGACTGGGTCTGATCCTGAAGAAAAAAACATTCTTTTACAAAAAGGTTATTTGTCGACAAATACAAATTTTTTTGAAAAAAATCATCACAATGTTTCTCCAATCTCCCCATTTGGATTTTTAAAAACACCTATTAACAACTTTTTAAACTCTCAGAAATTTTCCACAACTTAATGTTTTTAACTTTTATCAAAACACATCCTTTATCAAAATAGAGTGTACTAACAGCACACTACTAGATAAAGTGATATTTTTAATGGAGTTCCATCCCTATGTGATAGGAAAATTTTGTGGATATGTTAACATAAAGTCCTCCTAGCTTTTATCATTTCCTCCCTTTTCTTTTTATCTCCCTAATTTTATGATACCCACAGTTTCATATTTTTAAAATAAAGATAAGTAGAAATTTTTTATAAAGAACAAAGTTGTTAATTTATCTCCTCATTTTCAACATAATCCAAAGCACAGTGGGGGACTTTCTTATGAAATTTATAAAGTCATTGGAGGAGTATGAACATGAATTTGTAGCATGATCTCAACAAACATTTCTTTTCAGATTTTCTTTGTGAAGATATCAGTAATTTGATACTTTGTTGAGATATATTCTTGAAAATCATCTCAAATAGAAACTTTCTCTTTTATAATGCGAAACATTATATCAATGTGTTTTGATCTTGATTATTGGATATGATTTTTAGAAACATCAACTGCACTATGATTATTACAAAGTATCTTTAATGGTTTAGAAACTTCATATTTCAAATATTTCAGCTAAACTTTCATCCACAACATCTGAGTACATGCCTGAGTAGCTACACCATATTCTGATTCTACTATGCTTAATCTTACTAATTTTTTTTCATAATTTTCCATCTCACACAACATTCATCCCTGAAAAATGTTCTTGCAAAGGTTTATTTTCTTTCAATACAATCTGTAGCCTAATTAGCATCAGTATAACCATGAAACTTCATCTCAAAATTTATTTCATATAAAAACTCATGTGAAGCTGTTCCTTTGAAATATATCAGAATTCTCTTTACTTCAAACATATGTGATTCTTTTGGATTATTTTGATACCCGGTACACAAAGTCACAACATAAATAATATCATTTCGTGAGGTAGTAAGGTAATGTAGACTTCCTATTTGCTTCCTCAAGTCATTCTAATTCATGCTTTCTTGGACTCATGTTTACTCAAATTTTTTCCCATAGATATAAGAGTAGAAAATTATTTGGATTATTCTATCCCAAATAACCTTGACAATACCCTGGAATAATTATCTTGAGATAATAAAATGTAATTTTCTTTTTGTTGAACTTTTAATCCAAGGAAGAAAGTAAATTATCACAACATTTACATTTCAAAATTCTTCTTCCTTTCCTCAGAAAAATCTTTACAAACTCATACTTACCCACCAGAAATTTTTTTATCATCCACATAAACAATTAAAATTAGAGTTACAGAGTCAAAATATTTCACAAATAAGTTTCTATCAACTTTTACTTTAGAAAAATTAAATATTCTCAAACATCTATCAAGTTATGAATACCAGGAATGTGGAGCTTGTTTCAACCAATAAAATGCTTTCTTCAATCTACAAACCTTTTTTTAATCATTATCAAGTTGAAACACACAAAGTTATTCTGTGTTAAATTCTTCCCCAATATCACTATTTAAGAAATATGACTTTACATCCATTTTATAAAATTTGAAATTTTACCATGTGACCACTGATAGAAACATTATAATAATTTCTAATCTTCAAACTGGTTAAAACATTTCTTCAAAATTCACACCTTCTACTTGTACATAACCTTTAAAAACAAGTCTTGGTTTGTTTGATGAAACTTCTCCATGATCATTCGTTTTTTTTATAACCCAATTTTTTTCAGATAAAATTTTATTTTCTAGCCATGGAAAAAGTTCCTATGTTTCATTTTTATCAATCTGATCAAACTCTTCATCCATAGAATCCACCCATTCTTTGCATCAAATAGATTTTAAAACTAACCCATCTTCAAATTTTAAGATAATGAAGCCTGATTTTCTCATCTCAACTTTATTATACTCTGAACCAGAGCCTTATGATTTTCAATATCATTTTTGGGCTGAACTTGTTTTAATAAGATAGAAAATTTCAAAGTTTATCTTCCATCTGAACTTTCCTCATCACATGATTTTCCTGTATCTTGATCAGAATGTTTTGACTCAATCTCACTAATTTTGGAAATCTAAAGTAAATCATCCTTAGCATTCTCAACAATTTTTTTAATGAATTTTGATTTTCAATTACTTTTACATCATACGAGTCCACCAAAATTTTTAAGCATTTGTTGTAAAATTTGCAAATTATTTGATTGGATGAATAACCCATAAAATTTCCTTACTCATATTTCTTATAAAACTTTCCCAGATCTAGATTTTTTTATGTAAACATAGACATCCAAAAACATTGAAGTAAATCAATGAAGTTTTTTGTTATACCACATTTCATAAGAATTCATATTGGTTTCTGTTCTCAACAAGCATATGTTTTGAACATGTACAACAATACTATCAACTTCTCTTCAATATAACTTTGAAATTTTGTATTCTGATAACATACTTCTTCCCATTTCCACCAAAATTCTATTCTTTCTTTCGACTAGCTTATTTTTTTGTGAAGTATAGGGAGAAATATACTGATATATGATACCATACTTTATTAGATAAGCTTCAAAAGTATTTCTTATAAACTCAGTTCCATTTTTTATTCACAACTTCTTTTTATAAACCCCCATTTCTTTCCCAACTATTTTTTCTAAAAAATCTTAACTTTTCCACATCCTTTGAATTATTTTTATTAACCGTGATGTTTTTCATCCAAGTGAACTAATCAATAAAATTGATGAAGAAAAAATCTTCTTTTTTTGATTGATGTCTCATTAGCCCACATAAATTTTAATGAATAAGTTAAAGAGGTCTTTTACATTGAATCTCAATTATCTTATAATTTTTTATTTATCTTCACTTTTTGATAAGTAACACAGAAATCTTCATCTCTTATTTTAAATTCTAGAAAATAACATAAAACATCGACTTTAATATTTTTTTCATGATTTTCTTCCCATGATTCCCAAGTCTTCAGTGTCACAATTTTGTTTTCAACTTCATATATCAAGTGATAGGAGTTATTAAACTCTACATGTTGAAACATATTACCACAAGTTATTTCTAATTTTGTTATAACTTTTCCATATTTTATAATTCTAATGATACAAGAATATTTTATGAAAATAAATTCTTTTCCATCATCACATATTTGAATTACAGTAAGTTATGTTTTAGACCATTAACAAATAAAACTTCTTTAGATTTCAAATTTTTAGCTTCAATCTCAGTCATTCTGATTCCTCTGATTTTTAAGGAACTATCATTATCAAAGGTAGCTACTCATCCATCATGTATTTCAACATATTTCAAGATTTTTATATCACCTATCATATATAAAGAATAATCACTATCACATATCCATGGGTTTTTCCTTTTACTTTATTTCAAATATTTCTCAACAATAAAAGATCTTTCCTCATCTTTCTTATTTCCATCTTTCCTCTCCTTTAAACCATAAATAAATTGTTCCAGAAGGAGCTTCATACATCTTTTATCATGAAAACTAGATTGATCACATATTCCAAAAACATCTTACATATATTCAAATTGATTTTTGTTGGAATTTTTCTAACATCTTGAATTTTTTCTTTTCTGAAATATTGTGATCTATGAATGTTATTCATCCTTCTTCCACCATTTCTTTCTCTTTGTTAAAACCTTCCTATAGGAAGTGAAAATTTATGCTAAAAAAGTCAAGCTCCATACTCATAGATTCCACACCACGAGAAATAGGCATCAAATCTTGATTTTCTACTAAAGTAGGGTCTTTCTCTCTAGAAACCTCATTGAGCCTGAAAAATTCTTTCATCTATATCAAAATCAGGATGTAGACCATATTTCCTAATGAGGAAGTTTTCAACTTTTGAAGACGTGATAGGTCTCAAACATCCCTTCTCAATCCAAACTTTTCCAACACTTATCTTATCACTTGAAATTTTCAAATGTGTAGTTTTCAGGTGTAGTAGAAGCATGTGATGGGTCGTGAAAAACTTTTTCTTTAATGATCGATGATCAATCAGATATTTATACAATGATAAATTTTAAGATATATATAATTGAATTAAGGAATATAGAAAAGGGATAGAATGTCGAAACCCAATATAGGATCATCACATATTATTTATAATCAATTTAATTAATTAAGCAATTACCGTTTTGAAATTCTTTCCTCATTGATGGATATGACAACAGATTTGAGTAGTACCATCATAACATTATAGGAATCAACTATAGATTCCCTCTAGAGGTGATCCACATGTGTTCCAAAAATCTTCGAACGTCGCCATAGGAATCTTCGGGTGCTAGCATAGGGGATCATATCACTTGTGTCTTCATAATTTTCAACCAATAATGATTCACCATATTTATTGACTAAAAACCATATCTCTATAGTTATCTTACTTCTCTTATGCTCATATGAAATACTTGTGTTTCATGGACTACTTCTTCCATGCAGACCTATGGAATCTGTTCTTGTACTATCTCTTATATAACTTTAGCATTGACTTCATCAAATACAATCTTTCTCCCACTATACATTTTAATGATGTGATCCCTCTCAAGAAATATAGATTTTCTAGTGACAATAACTTTCTTGTATGATGATTTGTATAGGTAGTATCCCCTTGTTTCCTTTGAATACCCTATAAACATACACTTCATGCCCCGAGGTGCTATTTTTTTGTCATAGAAGGCCTTAACAAACACCTTTTAACCCCATACATGTTTACGAAACAAAATGGGTTTCTTTACACTCCATATCTCAAAGGTAACTCCATTTTCCACTTTAGTTAGTACTCAGTTTAATTTGTATTCCACAGTTTGTAATGAATATACCCAAAAGGATAATGGAATATCTGCATGACTCATTATTAATCATACCATGTCAACAAGGTACAATTACTCCTTTCACTAACACCATTCCACTGTGGTGTATAATGTGGAGTGAGTTGAGATAGAATCCAAAACTCCCATAGAATATTGATAACAACTTGGTTAAGATATTTACTACATTTAGCCAATTGAATCTTCTTTATCTTCTTACCAAGATCAAAATGTACTTCATTCTTGAATTATTTGAAATTTTCAAATGACTCATACATATACCTTATCAAGTATACATTGAAATATCTACTCAATCCATCAGTAAAATTTATTAAGTAAGAACACCCACCTCTAGATTCTACTATAAATGGTCCAAAAAGACAAGTGTGTACCAGTCCTAGAAGTTTTGTGGCCCTTTCACCTTGTCTGCCAAATGGCGGGTTGGTCATTTTATCTTGTAAACAAGAATGAAATGATTCAAGTGGTTTTATCTCAAATGAATCTAAATAACCATATTGATATAGATTTTTCAAACTCTACTCATTTACATGACCAATATGGTGATGCTATAGCTCGGTGTTATAAGATTCATGTGAAAATGATTCATTATCAATTTCCAATACTTGGTTTTCATAATTTAATACATAAAGACCATTATTAAAATTTTACATACCATAAAATATGTTATCCTTATAAAATATACAACTTTTATTTCAAAACATGAAAATAAAACCATCTCTATCTAGGAAAGATACAAAAATTATGTTCTTAGTAACCATCATTACATAATAAGAATCTTTTAAAACCAAAGTCATTCATGTTGGTAATGAAAGATGATATTCACCAATGACTAGGGTAGACAAACTATCTCCATTATAACACTTATATCCACCTATCCTCTAGTAATATTTTAGAATCTTCTTGGTTCCTACTTTAAATACTAAAGTGAGAAACACAAGTTGTATCTAATACCAAATTTTTAGACATTGAATGATTACTATCGACAAAGAATGCATCATTAGATTCTACTTACTTCTTAGTGTAGTTCATATTCTAGTAAAATGGCCTACCACATGAAAAACATAATGCCTCCTTTTCCTTTCCATGCCTCTAGATCTTCATATTCTTGTAAGGACGGTGCTTGGGAACTTTGGACTTTTTATCAGTCATGGTCCTCTTTTCCTTGTTCTCAATTTTCTGGTTCACCATAAAGACTGTGGTTTTATAATTCCCCATATCCTTATCCACTTATAAAATCAAAGTAATAAGTTATAAAATATTATTCTCATTAATCTCATATTTTAATTAACAACAAAACTAGATAAGGTCTTGTGCAGTGATAAATGTATGAGATCTGTATGCAAATCATCCAGAAATTTAATCCCTATAATGTATAAACATTCAATGAATCTAATTAGATTGAATACATTAGGCCTATATAGTGTAGAATCTTAAAGATTATTTGTAAACAAATCATTATAGATCTCATACCTCTCATGTATTTTCTTCTCTTGATAGAGATCTCAAAGGTGAGACATCATGCTATACGCATCCATGTCCTCATGTTGCTTCAAAATCTCATTAGACATGAATGATAGTGTGAATCATTAAACACTTGTGGAATAGTTAAAATGATTCTCATGGAGTGAAAAATCTTCATCACTTTCCTCATTACTAGGTGCATTAGGAATAAGTTCTTCTAGCACGTACAATTTTCTTTTTTGGAAAAGGATAACACGTAAGCACCTTTTCCACTCTTGGAAATTTTTTCCCGTGAGAAATTTATCTTTATAAAGTATGGATCTAAATGATATGTTTAAATTCATTTTAATGTTGTTTCTTTAAAATGAGAGGAGATAAATTTTAGTACTTTATCTTATAACATTAATACAAATAAATAAATATTAAATTTATTAGTATCACACTATTTTATCAAAACCCAATAGCTGTCACCATTGGCTTCAGAATATCCTGTTTCTTGGAAATTGTAATGTAAAATATCCCTATTCCCCTTCTAATTACCACAAGTTTGTTTTTTTAAAGAAACTTGAATGGTTTTAGGTAGGAATTAAAAATTACAACTGCATTAACTCACAATTCCTTGATCGGTTGAGTGGACACCCCAATCTTGCAATCATTAAATTGGATTTCCTCAACCCTTGCCTCTCAGTTAAACCAAGTCATGCTTTGGAAATCAACCCATTTTGTGAAATATGTTAATTCAACCTAAAAAATCAAGTTAGAATTCTTTGATAATGTAAATCACTCGACCTTTGGCTCGTCGGGTACTTTAAAACCATGGTTTGATTTTAACTAAAGTAGTGGAAGAATATACCGACATAGTATATATAGTTGATGGATTTTATCTTTTTTTTTTTAAATTTACAACTATTATCTTTATCACATTTTTGTTAATATTAATTGGATTTACTTAAGTGATTAACCATGTATTAGATAATATTTACATGTAAGCCAATTTATTTTATTTCTATCTTGCATGCTCATTAATTTCATTAATTCATCTAATCATGATGAAACAACCATAATTAAATAACCATGAAATGCGATAGAAATAAATTAATAATGTAATACTATTGTGAGATTTTAATAATGGTTAGTTTAATTAAAAGTTGATAAACTATCCATTGACCTAGGGAAAATCACCTTGAACCAAATAATGTTCGTGTTATAGATTTCCATCTATCCACCTATGCATCACTCTTGGATTGGTTTCACCTCATCTCAAAAGTTGAACAACCTCCACTATCTTGGGAGCTCCATCTATTACACATGATTTTACTGAAATACACATGAGGGGAAAATGGTTTACATAAAATAAAACTTGGTTATGTAGGACCTTACATAATAAGACGAGATAAGGCGCATAGGCCAAAAATTTAATTTAATAATAAATTAAAAGGAAACCAATCTCATAAAAAAGTTTGGTCTATGTTCACGATCATCCACATGAATTCAATAGATTACGTGTTTAATAAAAGTAACATTAAATTATTAATCATTTTTATTTAAGATAAATCATGCTCAAATCAATTAATTATTATCTTTCATTAATAAATTATTTTATATTAATTCTCATTCAAATTTCCTTAAGATTCTTATCCATTATAATTTTAAAAAAATTAAATAAATTTATTTAAAAGTAACTATGCACATAAATGTAACTTGGAGGCTATATAATGAATACCCATCTGAATCTACCCAATATTTTTTATACTCATATACTACATACTCTTGAGACATTTGGAATACATGACATATCATGTGATTTCATGACATGTAATATCAACAAAATTATTACATGAATTTCATGATGTTTTGGTCATATGTTATTCTTCTGTGCATGTAGAGTAACAACAATAATATGACTCATACATGATATGCAGATCTGAAAATTACACAGATATTAATTAAAAAAACACACACACACACACACACATATATATATATTAAAACCTATCACATAGTGTGTCATATCAACATAATGACCACACACAACCAAATTTCGATATGTTTTACAAAGTATAATAATAAAATTTTAAATATGTGTAATTTGATATATGTACGTGGTGTGTACAACTGAGCTGTATGGTGTGTAAATATCTTAGTATATATCTGAGGCACCCACCTAAGGACTATTTATGTAAACCGTGCATCAGAAAATTAGAGTACATGGAATGTGTAATTAACTACATGGTGTGTAGTCTCTGAGTTACACGGTCACAAGTCAAGTAGGCCATATATGGTAATACATGACCCATATGTGACTCAAAGGGAATAAATGAAATGTATGTGTGCTACATGGTGTGTACTCTGACTTACTGTGTGCCACCCTTTCCCAGTCAACATGTGGTGTAATAAATAAATGCACCACTTTCCATCAATTCACATGGTTTGAATTAATTTTTGAATTAATTCCGGATGCATTGAACACAAGTACACGATGTGTAACTTCAGTTACACAACATTTACTCATGTGTTATATGACCAGAAACCTTGGAAACTCTAGATGAGTTCTTCAATTTTATTTCATTCATAAAATTAATCGCATTTATTATATCTAAGAGATACAAATAAGGAATAAGAAGATCTCACAATTTGGATTAAAGGAGTGACTAAACATGAATAGAAAAGTAGATTAAAATTTCTTAAATCAATAAATGATAAATAAATAATTATTAATAATTATGTGACCACTTTGATACCACTTGTAGGTTTTGGGCCTAGCGGAATCAAGTGATGCGTCGTGCCCAACATTTCTTAATACCATGATTGATGATCAATATGAGATTTATATAATGATAAACATCATAATCTATGGAATTTAATCAATGAATATAGACAAGGGAAAGAATAATAGAACCATAGAAAGGATCATCACATATTATTTATAATCAATTTAATTAGTTAAATAATTACCTTGTATAAATTCTTTCTTCATTTATGGATCTAAAAATAAATCTGCGCTGTACTGTCATTGCATTGTAGGAATTAAGAGAAGATTTCCTCTAGCGGTGATCCACATGTGTTTCACAAATCTCCAAACATCGTTGTAGGAATATCCAGGTTCTTACATGGAATATCCTATCACTTGTGTCATCTACCTTTGATAGCCTCATGATCTGCTTCCAAAGCATTCTCCTGGATCTCTCTTGACTTGAGAGTGTGATGTGGAGGAAGACTTCTCTCTATTATTTGGAGTGTTATTGTATAAAGTAGCTCTCTAGGCCATTAGAGGATTCTCAAAATCCATTGTGAACAACTAAACAAATGAATTTTCTCTCACAGAAAATAATATAATTGGGTTTATATATCATTAGGGTTAAAATAAAATAATTACACAAGTTCCCTTTATTATTTATTTAATCCCTACAGAGCCCCATGTCAAATAATAATAATAATATTATTATTTCTCAACATGCACTTAACTTGTGAATTAAATTATATATTATTTAATCAAATAACATTCAATGTTTATTATTTCTCACTAGACCATTAAACTATGTTTTCTATTCCTCTACAATATTTATCAGGCCTTGAATAATGGATACTTATTTATTAATTAAATATCACTCTATTATTATTCAATAAATAAATAAATATTATATTCACTAAAAAGAAAAAAAATATTTATTAAATATTCCACTCACATTATATTCTCTCGAATAACTTGTGATAGAATAAATGAGTTCAAGAAAACATGAATAATTATTAAAACGCATGATAGAATAATATTTATTCAACCTATTAAATAATATATAATAATATTATTATTTAATTGATATTATGGATACACTTAGTGTGTGACCATTTAGGCCTGTTTTTCAGTGGCATTAGGAGAAACAACCTAAATTCCAAGGTTAGCATCTAGAAGGATTCTAAGGAACCCATAAAGATAGATTTTAATATCTCAATGACCTTGTACCACACATAGACGCTTACTATATAATATAATCTTTTTATCACGATATCTCTAATCAAGTAGGTTGCATGCTAGTGCTATCAACCCATATGCTCTATGTATCTTTATTTGAATTTTTAGAAATTGAACATTCCTATAAAACACCACTTCTATGGATTTATTTAGGCTATATCATTTCCAAAAAAGAGCATGAGATATCATCTTCTGTTAAAGAATAGAATAGACAAATATTTTCTTGCATTATTTATTATTACAATATTAATTATGAAACACCCAACATATCCTACCTTTCCACTAATATTTGTTGTCATAGTTTTCATAAATACATCAAAGTATGAAACTAATAATACTTATTAATAATAATCTTATGTATAAGGATAAATAAAAACATATGTTGATATGAACATCAAATGACACATATAAATGTGGATTTCCTACTGGCGGGTCTCATTGTCATCATACCCTACTTTATATTACCAAGGGAGTACACCGTGAGAAGGTGCCTCAAAGTCCTATGAGTCTCCACCCATGATAGTCTGTATCATTTGTGTACCTAAAATGATATAATCCTACTATATACCATATATTTAAGAATAATATCATAACACTTTTGAGTTCTCATCATAGTAGGGAACTGCTATGACCTTTTAGTGCGACAACTGCCCTTAACACATTATCATATACTATGTTACGCAAAATAAAAAAAATGATGTGATAAAGAAGATTATTAATATTAAAAACTATAAATACAAGTTATCATAAAGTAAACATAAGTTGGTTCTTCAACACCATATCCAACATAAAGATTAGATGAAACATTATTTTTGAAGGGTGAGAATTTCACCTAATTCTTGATTTGAGTTTTCTCAACAACTTAAGAAGTATCATTTTTTACTTCCAAGGAAATGTTGATGTTTTCATTCATATTACTCAAGTAACCCGAGATCAAATCCGGGTGGACGAATATTTCTGGGCTACTGTAGTAAGTACTGTAGCAGTACTGTTGCAGGCACTGTTCGACATTGTAGCAGTCAGAACTATTCATCCATCTAGGCCTCTGGGCCACCGGTTTTGTCCTCGGGTACTGCAAGGATTTTGGGCCACCCAAGGCCTTTAGGACAGTTTATTCTTAAGGCCTTCGGGCTGCCTTAAGGCCTTAGGGCCACCCCAAGGCCTTTGGGCCACATGAATGCAGGCGCCAGACACACTACAAAAAAGGAGCAGCCCCAGAAGAGGATTCAGAGGAGCTGCACTCACCAGAGCAGAGCCAAATGGATTGTCAGAATGAGAGGGTATGGATATGCCATCATTACCAGCCTGTGATTACACAGGAATCCTAGCCAGACGGTCATGCAAAGGTGGAGAGCTATTATCAAGATGCAGATGCTGGGGAGGGGAAGTTCCTTATATATAGCCTGGTTAAATTCCCTAAGACCTTCGAGTCATGTAATCTCCTAAGCCTACGGGCCATGTAATCTCTAAGCCTACGAGACTTTTAAGGGTTCCCCCTCATCCCTTTAAAGGGGGGTTATCAAAAATCAATAAAAAATGAAGGCCTTCGGGCCATTCAGGCCTCAAGTAACTTTTACACTTAATAAGTTTTGATTGAAACTTGTTAACTTATTCATCCATATATTCTGTTATATTACTAAGATCATCAACCATATTTCCCAATTCAGTTATTCTTAGTTTATAACTTAAGGTCTCTTTGATATATATTTTTTCTTTATTGATTTTTTTTCACCTTCAGTAAATTTTTCACCGTCTTTATTTATAATTTATAATTTTTTATTAAGAGATTTATTTGTTCTCAAGACATGCAAGAAGTTCTTTTCTAAGTTGACACTCTCTGTAAGATTATTCACCTCCTTCTTATTCACTAATTGAGGAGTATTCTATTTTCTCAACTTTTACAATGATTTTTCTAACATTTTCTTTACTTTCATCTTATAAATAATTGTTTTTAGTTGATTTTGATTCAGATTCCTTACTCAACATACTTCTCTTTTTCCTAGTAAACTTATTCTTATATTTGTTGGATAACTTTTCTTCTTTATCTTTTAATCCACCTATTCCATATAAGTTTTTCATAATAATCATCTCGATATTTTCCAACTTTCTTATTAGAGGAATTTCTTAGCCAAGTTTTTGATTCCACCAAACTCAAAACACTTGATATTAAGTTTACCTCCATATATTCCTCTTCTTATTTAATAGTTATTAGATATAAGAGATATGCTTTTTTCATTCAAGTCATCATCTTATTTATCTTCAGAGTCACAAAGATCAACATCCTTAGTATATTGTTTTTTTATTTTTCTTATTGATTCAAAATACATTTCTTCTTTCATATTTTTTTTAACATTGGAGTTTTAATCATTTCATAAGTAAAAATAATGTTATGAAACTCATCAATATATAAATTATCCATATCTTTTAAAGCATAAATTTTAGAATCAAAACTAACTAGTAAGTTTATCACAGGTTTATTCATAATTGTATAATATTCCAGGACATATCTGAATCCTATGATGTTGCAAAAAATTTCATTTACTCTAGTGAAGTATTCATAAATAGTTTCTTCAACTCTCATTCAAATGTCTTCATACTTACTACGCCATATTTGTATATTTTCTTCCTTCACTTTACTATTCCCTTAGAAATTACTTTCTATCTTGTCCCACATATTCTTTGTTGTTTTGAGATCCATCAAATTCATAAATAAATTTTTTAATAAGGAAATATGGATAACATTCTATCTTTTACATCAACATAGATATTTCTATTATTAGAAAAAGGCATTAGGGAATCCTTCTTAATAGGAGGAAAACCAATTATAGAATTATCAAAAATTTGTAGGCTAAGAGATAGGAGATAATGAATCATCCTAAATTTCTATTAATAATAATTTTTTCCATCATATGTAGGAATTCCTATACTATTTATAGGATTTATATTATCCATGATAAAGATTCAAGAATGGAATCTTTCCTCTAATAACAATTGAAGTTCCAAAGGATCAAATAACAACTGAGAATGGCAGGGTTGAATCAGTTGATAAATTTTTATAACATTCAAGATATTTATAAACTTAACCCCTTGAGCCTATTAAAGTTCATTTTTTTATAATATATTTTTTAAATAATCATGCATGGAAAAGTATGAATAAATGTAAATCACACATGATTTGAAATGTTTGGACTCAGTGTGAGAACCTATATCCTTTTCATAGCCACATCCACCAATTTATGAAAATTAACAATTAATAAAATGGGAATACAAATTGTTCTAACTCATATTAGACACCTTCTATCTCCCAATATGAATGATTTTACTGAATCCCATTTGTTTAAAAAATTTTGATTATAAAAATTTGGGACAAATTTTTTTTATAAAGACTTTGTTCAATCTAATATACAAAATTTCTTGTGTCTGATGACCCAAAGTCTGATGGTCTATAATTTGACAAACACAATATGATTGACTTGGTCCAATCGACTCAATATGATTCTACCTTTCTCAATCTATACTTCCCAAACACTTCTCAAATTCTTAGTCCAATATTCCACAGTATATTTTTCCTTGTTATGATCTTCCTTAGTATGATAAGAAAACATTCATCTATATTATCTTCTAATGAGATCTTAGTCTAGAAAGATAACTTTGGCATGAATTCTACAACCATTTAACTTTTCTGATTTGGTGAAAAAGTTTCAAAGTATGAATGTATTGTGATTATATTTATAGGCAATTAAAAATAGTAAAATTTGGGAAACTAAAATACTTTTCCTACTTACTTAAATTTAAAATATCTAAAAATAACTCACACTTAAACTTTAACATTGACTACATCAAACTTTATCATGATTTATTTGAAATAAGTCTTTTAAAAAATACTAACTTTTCTTCAGTTTGATGTAACCTTCTCAACTTCAGTCTGATTAACTTCCTTAACTTTTGTTTGATGTAACTTCCCCAGCTTCATCCTAATGTAAATTCATTATGATGGAAATTCCTCATCTCATTATGATCTGACATTCTTCTTCCACCCATTACGATATGACTATATTCCTCATCGTATTACAATCTGACTTTCTTCTTCTAGCCATTACAATCTAACTATCATTCTCATCTCATTATGATATGATTTTCTTCCTTTTCTTATTATAATATGACTTTATTTCTCTACACATTACTATCTAAATTTATAATATAAATTCAATATGATCCAAATTTCATACTCATAGTCATTAAGATTGATTTTTCTCCTTAGAGTCAGTCTAATTGACATTTCTCCATAGAGTCAGTATGATGAAAATTCATTACAATGGAATTTCCCATTACTTTAAATTTCCTATTAGAATAGAATTATCATTATGATGAAAAATACACTCTAAAAATTTGAAAATATTCAAACCTTATTAGTTAAAACTCATTTAGACTTCTGATGAATTCTCTCTCTGGTACTTTTGGATATGATGAAAACAATGTCTTGATCTTTGGAACTGATAAAATATTTATGATTCCTATATTTCTTAAAAATCTTTTATCATGAATATTTTTCATGATTTATGATAACTCCATGACCAAAAATGAAACTTCTGACTTGAGGTTATAATATTTAATAATTTTCTAACTCTTGATATCATTGTTTCATTCAACCTATTCTGTAATATTTTTACTATCTAAATCAACAAATTATTTCTTTCTATTATTAAGGTAAAGGAAAAATTACATAAATAAATAATTTATGGCTTCAATTATTTTGGATATGATGATCTGTAAATTTGATTTATCAATCTTACTAAAAAATAGCATCTTCAACTTCTCACATTTCTTCACATTGATGGACCTGAGTCTTATGTTCAATATTACAAAACCTTTACCTTCTATGTTTTTTAATCCTTCTACGTCCAGTGCTTCTCATTCCAAAGCCTATGTTTGGAAACCTATTTCCAAAAAATATCTTACTCAAAGAAAAAACATTTATCCCCCTTTGTGTTTAGATTCTAACATTCAACAACTTTTAATTTTTTACAATAATTCATTCCAATGGACTGGGTCTGATCCTGAAGAAGAAAAAAAATATTTGAAAAAAATGTTATTAGTAAAAAAAATACAAAATGTTGTTAGAAAATCATCACAAATGTTATTCACTTATGGAACCCACAAAACCTATGGGACATTGCCTCTGTAATGGGAAGTACCATCAAATTTGTTAAGGAATCTGAGTGTACCCACTACAGTTATTTTTCCATGGTCCTGGTTGAGGTTGATATGTGCTCTTCACCTATTAAAACTATGTAATTGTTCAATGGTGAATTTAGTCTCGATCTTATAGTGGAGTTTGAATGACTTATTAATTTTTACAGAACATGAAATAATATAATCTATTCGATTGAAAGATACAAAATGAATTTGAAGTGTAAAATTTTAGGATGTGTGGACATCTGATTAAGAGTCATAAATTCAAAATTTATATTGGTAAGGTTATAGTGGAAATTCCATCAAAGGCTGCACAAATTATACATCATCCAAGCTCAATATTGGGTCTATTTACAAGGCTTTGATTCCGGGTGTAGGTGCTTCTTATTCCCACCTTCCTATGTTTAATGTCTAACATTCCTTTGAGGCATTTGGAGGAAGTTCTTAAATTATCATAGGAAGATATAGGGTGTCCTATAATGATGCTTTTACTCCATTAGTCTCAGGAATATTGGTTTCCACTAATGTGAGTACAGTTTCGTGAAGATTTCTTTGGCACAAGTACTGGTTGTCCATTAAGTTGATGTTCTGATTTTAGATCTACAAAAGGATAATTTGGACCTTGATAACTCACCTGATGAAGATATTGATCTATTTGAATAGATTAGTGATGCTTTTATGAAAGTAAATAATAAATGAAAGAACTAAAACCTTTCTTAGATGATATTACAAATAAAGAATAGGGGTTCTTTTAAGGATGATTCCTGAGATACTTTTAAGAATTCTAGGAACTCCACTCTAAAGGAGGAAAAATAGGCTACTATGGGTGTTGAATCCATTATCTTAGAGACACTAGTTCCTAGCATGAGTGATTTAGATCTTTTGGATGCCCCTAGACTAACAAGGTGTGATAGATGGGAGCCCAATTTGGCTATAAATTATGTTAATGAGAGGCATGAGGGATTCCCATCCCAACACACTATGATGGATTAAAAGGTTATCCCTATGATCATGTAGTCTAGGGAATAAATGATCTTAGAGTCAAATGATGGTGTGACTGAATGATGGCCCACTCTAACTGCCCTGGGTACTGAGTCTACGTACATGGGTGCCAAAACATCATCTTTTTGGGATATTTTGATAGATAAAGAGTGTATACCCTCTCTAATCAATGTTTTAATATTGATTCTTGGCCAGAAAACTCACTATAGGATTCTTATGATGGAAAAATGGGAAGAATGAGGCTGTCGATACACCTAATTTCTTTGATATGATAAATTCCATTAATAATCCAGAATTTGATTCCATCAATATTAAATTTATAGAGAAGAAAGGAATAAGAAAAAAATGGAGGATTTAGGAAGGATTCATATCGATTTATTCTAACTTTGGTGACATTTCTTCTACCTCGATTGTGTAGGCTGAATGTAAGGATGTCTATGCAGGCTCAGCTTCTCATCATAGGGAGCCCCCGCTTGGGGATAATGCAACCTATCAAGACATGACTGGTGATAATCCTTTTTTCAATGAGTCCTTACCTTAGGATTCTTTTACGGAAAATGATATAATTGATGATGTTGATCATGAATGTCAAGTTCCAAATTATAACTTGGATTGTGGTCAAGACGTTGACGAGAAGGATGCCTCACTAGACATGGATGAACAAGGTGCTACTTATTAGGATCCAAAATAATGGAGGAAGGGTAAACATCTGAGAGTACATGGAGGATCATGGGGAAGGGGTTTTAGACACAAAAAATGTGATTGTGTTAGTATTTTGTCCTGGTGTTTTATGGTGGCGCCATGTGTGAAAATTGTTTCTTGCATCTCCATTTCTCCTTTGTATGTTTACTCTCTTTTAAATAAATATTTTTGGGGTCATGGATTTTAAATCCACGGTTCACACCATTTCTGGAATTATATATTGATTTATTATTTATTTACTACTTATTTATTTTATATTGATTTATTTATCATTATTAATTTATAATTATTTATTATTTATTTATTGTTTATATATTAATTATTATTTTATTCTAAATTTATTATTAATTTATTATTTATTATTTATTTACTACATATTTATTATTTATTTATTATTTATTATATATTATTTATTAATAATTCATTATTTATTTTTAATTTATTCAATCCGGATCTCCAAGGTTTGGGGATTTTATGACTGGAAATAAATCCCCTTGGGAAGGGGTTTGTACCACTTGGTATTCCCTTATGGTGAATTCAAAAGGAGGGCTTGTGGATTTTGTTTTATCTCCCTCAAGCTGGGAAACCTTTGCATTCAAGAGTGAGATTCTTATTTTAATCCCTTTTCAATCAATATCACTAAAATCCTGGTTTGGGTTCATGTTTTGGGGATAAATTAGATTTTATGTCATACAAAATTTCTATTTGACATATCCATTGCTATGGGAGTCCCCATAAAACTTTATTGAGAAACTAAAATAGCTATATTTGGATACTTTTCCACATTTTTGTTTGAAATTGATTTGAGTGAATCCTTGATTGACAAGGTTTCCCTTTCTATAGATTATTAAAACCTCAATATGGGGATTGTGTATTAAATATTACCCGAATTATACTCTAACTATAAATTAGTGGGGCACAACATTGAGAAATTCCTAATGGAAAATTTCTATTCAATTTTATCAATTAGGGGAACACTCTAGACACCTATAGGAAGAAGACTTAAAAGCACTCAATGCATCACTATATTGTTTCATCAGTTTAAGAGGTCGAGTGAAATTTGCATCTTTGGATGGGTGAACATAGATTAGAACCATATAATCTTAATGAAGTAGAGAATGAAATGATTGTCCAACAACAATAACCTATTGAATTCTATTGTACATGTTCATGGGAGTAAAAAAATTAGCATGTCCAAACATATGCCTCTAATAAAGTCACGAGACTAGAGAATTGAATAACCATTATGATGATTTGTTTTAAAAAATTTTTATATTGTTTTACAACAAACTTTTTGTAAAATAATATTTTTGTTCATCATGATCAAACACAGTCCATTGGAATGATTTTTTGTAAGAAAGATGAATTTTTTTGAATGTTCAAATCTAAACAAAAAGAAGGAGAAGAGTATTTGTCTATGAGAAAGTTGTTTTCCCAGAAACATGTTTTTGGACATAGGTTTCAGACTGAGAAGTACCAGGCATAGAAGGTGTAAGGAAGATGAAAGCTAAAATTTATGCGATACTAATCATCAGACTCAGGTCCATCATTGTGAAGAAACTTGAGAAGTTAAAGATGCTATTTTTTAGTTATAATGAAAAATTGAATATATAAATCATCAGATAAAAAAGAATCAGGGTCATAAATTATTGATTGTTGGATGTTTTTACTTACCATAATGAGATAAAGAAAGAAGTTATTGAGTTAGAGAGTCATAATTTTGCTGAATAATGTTAATTAAGGTAATTATTTAATGAGTTATAAAGTTCATAAACTTTCTTAATTTAAGTCAGACGATGATTTTATGGTCATGAAGTTCTCAAAAATCATGAAATACTTTCATTATATAAGATTTTGGAGAAAATAAGGATTTATAAAGATTTTTTCTGTTCTAGTGATCAAGGAAAAGTTTGCATCTGATCCAGAAGTACTAGACATAAAAGTCGTCAGAATTCTGAATGAGTTATAATTGATAATTTTTTATGTTTTTTAAAGTTTTAGAGTGGTGTTTTCATCATAATGATAATTCTATCATAATAGGAACTCCATCATAATGGTAAATTCCATCATAATGAAGTTCCATCAGACTAATTATGAGAAGGAATGTCAATCGAACTGACTCAAAAGAGGAAAGTCAATCAGACCGACTCTAAGGGGGAAATTCAATTTGAATGACTCTGATAAGAAAACTCAGTTGGACTGAATCTGAGGAGGAATTCCAATCAGATTGACTCTGAAGAGTAAAGTCAAATCAGACTGAGTTTTTGTTACATATTAAAATCATAATGACCCGAGAAATATAGTCTTATCATAATGAGTATAGGAATAAAATAAGGTCGTAATGAGTAGAAGAAGTTAGTCTCATCAGATTGAAGCATAGAAAGTTAATTGGATTGTATCTTAGAAAGTTACATCAGACTGAAGAAAAGTTAGTATATTTTAAAAGATTAATATTGGAGGAATATTGATAATGTTTGAAGCATTCAAAGTTGAAGTATAAATTTGAGTGATTTTTTTGAGATTTGAAATTTTATTAAGTGGATTTTTTTTTCAGTTTCCCACCTTTTATATTCAAGGTTTATTATAAATAGAATCATAATACATTCGTACATTAAAACTTGTTCACAAAAGTGGAAAAGGAAAAGCACTACAAAATTCATGTCAAAGTTACATTTCTAGATATATATCTCATTATAATATTAGATAGTTGAAAATTTTCTTACCAGACTATAGAATATCGGACTGGGGAAGATCAGACTGAGCATTGAACAGAGTTTGAGAAGTGTGCATTTTGAAAGGGAGTAACATATTAAGTTGATTGGACTGAGTCAATAAGACTGTGTTCAATATACTGAAGGCCATTGGAATCCGGGTCATTGGACTCCGGAAAAGTTTTGGAGCATATTGAATAATGTCTTTATACTTTTTTTAGCTCAATTGTTTTATAATTAATCTTTGTAAACTGATGGGATTCAGTATGATCATTCCAATCAGGAGATAAAAGGTGTCTAATAGGAGTTGCTACAAGTTGTGTTCTTAATATTTAATTTCCATAGAACCACAACAATGGATATGTTAAGGATGTAGGTTCTCACACTGAGACTATAAATTGTAAATCTTTTGTTCTTTACTTTCTTTCATACTTTTTCATGCATGGGTATTTACTAAAAGATGATAAGGAAATAAAAATTAATAGGCTATAGGATTTAATTTTATAAAATTATTGAAAATTATAAAAAGTTAATAACTTATTCAAACCCCATCTACGTTGTTATTTGATCCTTTGGAACTTCAATTGGTATCATAGGAAATGTTCCCTTGTTGAATCCTTATCATGGATAATATCAATTCTATCAAGAGTAGAGGAATTCCTACATTTTATGGTAAAAATTATTATGAATCAAAAAATATGATGATTCCTTATCTCCTATCCCTTTATATGGATGTTTTTGGTGCTACTACAATTGGTTTTCCACCTATTGAGATGAATTACCTGATGACTTTTGTTGATAATATAAATATCAAAGTTGATGGAGAGTCAAGAAGTTATATCCATATTTCCTTGTCAAAAAATGTTTATATGAAGGTGATGGGTCTCAAAACTTGATAGAGTTTAGAGTACAAGTTAGGAAGTATTTTCTAATGGAATACTAAAGTGAATGAATGAAAGATATAAATTTGGAATAGTAATTATGAATACATCATAATGAGAGATGAAGAAACTATTTATGAATACTTCACCAGAGTAAATGAAATTTCTTACAACATCCTAGGGTTTAGATATGTCATGGAAGATTATATAATTGTGAAGAAACTTATGAGAAACATTCCTTACAGTTTTTATTATAAAATTTATAATTTATAAGATAAAGATAATTTACCTCTTGATGACTTTCATAACATTTTCTTGCTTATGAAATGAGAAAAACTCCAATGTTTAAAAAGAATATGAAAGATGAAATGGATTTTGAATCCATGAGAAAAATGAAAATACAAGATACTGAAGATGTTTATCTTTATTACTTCATAGATAATTAGGATGATGAGTTAGATGAAAAAATTATCTCTATTATATCCAAGAACTATCAAAGAGGAAGAAGAAAGTATGGAGGAAAACATCCTTTAAAATGTTTTGAGTGTGGTGGAATCAGATTCTTTGCTATGAATTTCTCCAAGAATAAAGTTGGTGAATATCGAGATGTTTCTGATGAAAAACCTCAATTGAAGAAGTGGAACAAAAATGATAAAGAATAAGAGTCATCCAACAAATATAAGAGGATATTTATTGGGAACAAGAGAAGTATGTTGAGTAAGAACGGTGAATCAGACTCAACCAAAAACAATTATTTAGAATATGAAAGTCTAAAAAAGGTTAAAAAATTCATTGAAAAAGTTTAAAAAAGATAATTATTCTAAAATAGTGAATAATAAGAAGGTAAAAAACATTATAGAGGGTATCATCTTAGAATAGAAATTCTTCCATGACTTGAGAAAAACAAATATCTTAATAAATAATTCATAATGATCAATAAAGATAGTTGAAAATTTATTGAAGGTGAAAAAGTTATTTTCAAGAAAGAATAAGAATACATCAAAGAGATATTAAGTTACAAACTATGAATTATTGATTTGGGAAAGATAGTTTAAGATCTCATTAAGAAGCTGGAAGCTAAGTAATAAGAGGTCAACTAATTTAAATCAAAACTTATTAAGTTCAAAAGTACCTTGGGGAAGTTAAATGAAAACTTTTATAAATCCTTGGAATTAAAATATAATACTTATAATGTTATTTATAAAACACATATCAAGAATAATGTGAAATTATCACCCTTCAAAAGTAATAATTCATCTAATATTTCAAATATTTAATGTGATATAAAAAGTGATGGGAAAGTTTGTATTGAGAATGCATGTGAGAAACTTATCAGATATAAAAAGGTTGAAAACTTAATCATTAGTAAATATGGTCCATGTTCTAAGTATGATAGGGTAGAAAGAATTTATCAACCTCAAAAAAGTTTCTATAGAGAAAGATCTTAATTCAGTATAAAATCATGATTTGATTGATATTGCTGGTGTTATGGAATCTATGGAAAAAATATTATAATTGATGGAATAACTTTTCAATTATTTGAAGAAGGGTTGAAAAAAAGTCTACAATGGTGGAATAAGGATGAATAACTCTCATAACCAACAAGAAGTTTGAAATGAAAAAACAAAAAATGTTAGAAACAATCCAAAAAAAAAATCAATTTTAATGTACAAAATAAGTTTATAGAAGACCTGATTAGGATGGTCATCATGACAAAAAGATGCATGAAACTTCATTCATAATAGGTTTCTTATGGTATAAAGGAAAAGAAAGATGGAAAAAATTAATTTGATGAAAGATATTTTGTCGTTGAGTGAGTTTTGGGATCTTTTCAAAGGAACAAACCATGCACACTTGATAGTGGTTGTTCTTCACATACGAGAAGTGATATAAAAATCATGAAACATGTTGAATATTATGTTGGGGGGGGGGGTAATTACCTTTTTAATGATAGTTCCTTTAAAATTAGAGGAATCAAAACGGCTGAGATTGAAGGAGAAAATTTTAAATCTAAGAAAGTTTTATTTATTGATGGGATAAAACATATCTTAGTTTAATCCAACATTGTGATTATTAAAAAGAAGTGATTTCCAGAAATGATTCTTATGTCATCATAAGTATGAAATATGGAAAAGTTATCAAAAATGGAGAAAGAACAAATGGTAATTTTTTTCAACTTATAGAGTTTAATAACTCCTGTTACTTGAGTACTGAAGATGAAAAAACATTGTGGCAATGAAGACTTGGGAACCTTGGGTAGAAAAACATGAATAAACTTTCTAATGTTGATTCTTTCCATTATTTTCTCGAATTGAAAAGAATATATGGATATGTTTGTGTTACTTTTCAAAAAGGGAATATGACTAAAAAAAGTCATAAGAGAGTTGAGATCAATTCTACCAGACCTTTTGAACTTATTATTTTTGATTTATGTGGGCATATGAGACATCAATAAACAAAATTAGATTTATAAATTATCACTTTTATTATTGATTTCACTTGGATGGAATATATCTTGTTTATGAAATATAATTAAAAGGATGTGGAAATGTTTAAGATTTTCAAAAAATATGTTTAGAAAGAAATGGGGGTTTATATAAATAATTTGAGAAAAATAATGGTACCAAATTCACAAGAAATAATTTTGAAACTTATCAAAGAAAACATAGTATCAAAAATTAGTATAGTGCTCCAAATACTCCACAAAAAATAAAGTTACAAAAAGAAAAAATATAAGTTTGGTGGAAACAGGAAGAATTATGTTAGAAGAATACAAACATTCAAAGTTCTACTGGATATAAGCTATTAGAACCACTGTACATGTTCAAAATAGATGCTTTTTGAGACCAACACCCAACATGAATTCTTATTAAATGTGGTATAACAAAAATACTTTATTGAATTAATTCATTGTTTTTGTATGTCCAAGATTAATTAAAATAAAAAATCTGGATCTTAAAAGGTTTGATGATAAATACGAGGAGGGAACTTTTATGGTTTATTCACATAATGGAATAAGTTATAAATGTTGGAAAAAATGCATACAAATATTGGTGGACTCATATGATGTGAAAGTAACTAAAAAAAATTCATTTACAAAACTTATTTAGAATGATGAGGAGGATAAAATGGATATTTCCAATGATAGTGAGAGTCATTAAAAATATTCTTAAAAGAAACAAGAGAATCATATAATAAGGAAAGTTTATCTAGAAGAGAAACTTTGAAATTTCCAACCTTACAAATTCATGTTGATTGTGAAAAAATTATTGCAAATCAGAAGGATCTAGTTCATACCAAAATAAAGTTGAGATTAGAAAATTAGACTTCACTTATCTCAAAAGTTAAATGAGAATCAGTTTTAGAAGCTATTCAACACATTGAATGAATGGATTATATTAATGAATACTTGGATCATATTGAGAAAAATGAAACATGAGAACTTATTCCATAGCCAATAAATAAAAAAGTTATTGGAAAAAGTGGGTTTTTGTAAACAAATTGAATGAGCATGGACAAGTTTGAAGAAATAAATCAAGAATTATTTTTAAACCCTACAAATATGTGTAAGGTGTGGGTTTTGAAGAACATTTCCCCCCAGTTTCATGATTAGAAACTATTAAAATGTTTTTATCAGTGAATTCACATTGAAATTATAAATTTTATCTGACAGATGTAAAGTCATCTTTATTAAATGGTGAGATTGACAAAGAAATTTACAATGAATAAAATTGTGGTTTTCAACTTGATAATGATGAAAACAAGGTTTTTAGATTTAATAAATCCTTGTATGGGTTGAAATAATCCCCACATGCCTCGTATTCAAAACTTGATAGCTATTTGAGAATGTTTAATTTTCGATAGGAAAAGTTGAAAGTAAAATATATGTGAAGGATATTGACTCTAGAACTCCAATTTTAATTGTTTATGTGGATGATAAAATTATTCTTGGGGATGGAAAAAGTTTTTAAAGAGTATTATGAGGAAATGAAGATGAATTTTGAAATGTCAGTGTTGGGAGAATTAACTTTCTTCCTTGTCTTACAAGTTCAATAAAAGTATATTTTTTTATCTCAGGAAAAGTATGCCAGGGAATTGTTAAAGGCGTTTTGGATGGAAAAATAAAAAAATGGTTTATAATCTTATATCTATGAGAAAAAATTTGAGTAATGATGGCTTCAAAAAATGAATGAATCTAAAATATTTTTAGAAGCTGATAGGAATTATACTTTACATTGAATTCTCAAGGCATGATATTATTTTTGTTATGAATTTGTGTGCTATGTATCAAAGTAATCCAAAATAATCACATATGGTGGAACTAGATATAATTTTGATATATTTAAAATGAATAATTTCACATGGGGTGTTATATGAAATAAAAGTTTAGGTGAAGTTTCATGGTTTTAGTAATATTGATTGGGATAGAGATTTTAATAATAAAAATCAACCTCAAGAGGAAAATTTTTCTTGGTTAAATATTGTGTGAGTTGGTATAGTAAGAAATAAAGTTCAATAGATTTAAGCATAAAAGAATCATAATATGCTACAAGTACTCATTCTTGTACTCCAATGTTGTGGATTAAAGTTCAGTTGGATGATTTCAAAGTAATAGTTTCTAAACCATTGAAAATACTTTTTGGTAATCATAAAGAAATTTATCTTTCTAAAAACCTTTTCCACCATTCAAGGTCAAATCACATTGATATAAAGTTTCAATTTATAAAATAGAAATTTGCTACTGGAGATGTTTTTCTGGAATATATCTCAATGATGTATCAAATTACTGATATCTTCACAAAGGCAATGCCAAAAGAAAGTTTTACTGAGTTGAGGCTGCAACTTCAATTTTAGAATCCTCCAATGAATTCCAAAATATTATAAGTAAGGTCCCAACCATGCTTTGGATTATGCTAAAAAATGGGGAGATAAATTATCAACTTTTTACTCTAATTTTTTTAATTATCTTTATTTAAAAATTCTAAAGTTGTGGTTATCATAAAATGGGGGAGAGAAAATTAAAAGTGATGAAAATATAAAACTAAGTGGGAGTTTATCATAACATGGCCAGAAAATTTTATTATCACTGAGGAATAAAGTTTATTTAGAAGTATTAATTTATTTAGTAGTGTGGTGTCATTATAATATCTTTTAAGAAAGTATATGTTTTGATAAATGTTGAAAACCTTGAGTTGTAGGAAAAAAATTTCGATTTGGAAAAGTTGTTAATGAGTGTTTTTAAAAATTCCAAATTAGGATATTGGAGAACCATTATAACGATTTTTTATAACAAAGTTTTGTATTTTTTGAAAAGTAAAATTTTGTAAAAGAATGTTTTTGTTCTTCAGGATTAGATATAGCTCATCAGAATGGGTTTTTGTAAGAAAGATAAATGTTGTTGAATTTTTGAATCTAAACAAAATGGCAGAGAAAAGGTTTTTCTTTGAGAAAGTTTTTTTCTAGACACATGTTTCAGACTGAGCAGTACTAGATGCATAATGTGTAAGGAAGATGGAAGTTAAAAGTTCTGTAATGTTGATAATTAGACTTAGGTCTATCAGTG
The DNA here is from genome assembly GCA_963277665.1 of Viscum album. NCBI lineage: Eukaryota > Viridiplantae > Streptophyta > Magnoliopsida > Santalales > Viscaceae > Viscum > Viscum album. The sequence goes on along the minus strand of OY728140.1, from coordinate 1,938,599,544 downwards.
TTAAGAAACATGATAAGTCAAAGATACTAGTTTTTATCCAGAAAAATAAATCACATATACAGATCATCGATCCAAAATAATTAGAGTCAGAAATTTTTGACTGATGGAAGTTTTCATTTACCATAATATGATAAAGAATGATGTTTCTAAGTTAGAGAGTTAGAATATTGCTAGAGAGGTTGAATGAGGACAATTATTTTTAGAGTTATAAAGTTCTTAAACTTTATTTCCTTAAGTAATAAGATGATTTTATGGTCATAGAGTTCTCATAAATCATGAAAAATTCTCATGATAAAATATTTTGAAGAAATGGAAAAATAATAAAGATTGTATCAGTTCTAGAGATCAAGACAATGTTTTCATCTGATCTAGAAGTACTAGACAAAGAAGTTGTTAGAAGACTGAATGAGTTATAACTGATAATATTTGATGATTTTCAAAGTTATAGAGCTGTGTTTTCATCGTAATGATAATTAAATAATAATGTTAAATCCATCATAATAGAAAATTAGATCGCAATGAAGTTCCATCAGATTGAGTCTGAGGAGGAAAGTCAATTGGACTGAATTTGAGGAGGAAAGTCAATGAGACTAACATTGAGGAGTAAATTCGATCAGACTGACTCTGAGATGGAAAGTTAATATGACTGACTCTAACGAGGAAAGTTAATCAAATTTTCCCTAAGGAGGAAATTCAATTGGACTGACTCTGAAGAGGAAATTCAATCAAATTGACTATGAAGAGGAAATTTAATTAGAATGACTCTAAGGAGGAAAGATGAATCTAACCGAGTTTTTGTTAGGTAGAAAGATCATAATGAGAAGAGGAAGATAGTCAGATCATAATGATAAGAGAAATAATGTAATATTGTAATATGTAGAGAAAGTTAGTCACATTGGATTGAAACTGAGGTAGTTAGTTATATTGAACCCAAAAAAGTCAAATCAGACTGAATAAAATTTTGTATGTTCAAAAAGATAGATTTTGGAGAAATCTTGAGAATTTTTAAAGAAGTCAAATTTGATGTTTAAATATGAATGATTTTTAGATATTTGAAATTTGACTAAGTAGGAATGGTTTTTTGGTTTCCCACCTTTTCTATTCTGAGTTTCCTATAAATAGAATAACCGTACATTTGTACTTTGAAACTTTTTGACTAGAGAGAAAAAGGTGTAGTTCTACATAATTCATGTCAAAGTTTTCTTTATGGACATAGATCTATTTACAAGATTAGAAACCTAAAAGTTTTTTTTATCAAACAAAGGAATATTAGACTGAGGAATATTGGATAAATCATTTTGAGAAGAGTTTGAGAAGTGCATATTGAGAAAGAGAGTGTCATATTGAGTCGATCAGACTAAGTAAAATGGAATATTTTCATTGGACTGAAGTCCTTTAGACTTAAGGTCATTGGACTCAACAACTATTGTAGACTAGATTGAACAAAGTATTTATACTTTTTTTGGATCAATTGTTTATAAAAAATCATTGTAAACTATCAAGAGTTGGTATAATCATTCCTATTATGAGATATAAGGTGTCTAATAGGAGTTGGCACAAGTTGTATTTACTTATTATTAATAGTTAATTTCCATAGACCCATGATAGTTGATATAGAAAGGATGTAGGTTATCACATTGAGGCCCATACTTGTAAATATAGTGTGCTTTAATTTCTTTTCTACATTTTCATGCATGAGTATTTACTAAGAGATGATAAAGAAATGATCTTTAATAGGTTTTAGGGGTTTAGTTTATAAAAATATTGAAACTTGTAAAAAGTTAACCACAAATTGAACTCCCCTTCTCATTTATTATTCAATCCTTCAGAACTTGAAGCATGATATTGATAAGAGAGAGTCTGTCAGAGGGTTTAACCCCCTTACGAGGATATTTTGGAAAAATGATGGTAAACCTATGGGTTGTTACCGTTTGAAGATGGAAAAAGAGTATTCATTTAATAATTCTCTCATCAATGAAATTCCAATGAAATACCGCTCTAATAATGAAGAATACGATAAATAATAAGCTGCAAAAAATGAAATTGATAGGTAGTTAATATAAGATAATTCCCTCATAACCTGTGAATGTAAAGGGAATAAGATACTTTTTAAGGAATATATTTTAAATTTTTTATCCCCTAGGTCTTTATTGGGTAAGGGGAAGAAGGCGGTGGATGATGAAGGCTTAAAATTGGTCTTACCTTGAAAATATATATCTAAAAAGCTTACTCAAAGCTCTCAACACATCTCAGTAGATGTGATAACTAATCAAAATGCACATTAAGTTAATCATGAGACCCTTCTCAATATTTAGTTTCCAAAGTGTACCTTCCCAAGAGTGGATGTTGATGATGTTGAACATGAGGAGTGGTACTTTCCCCCCACTTTCTTAGAGTTTATGAAATCCATCTATTATGATTTTGCTAAATCTTCAATGGATGATTATGATGAAGTAAGGTTAAAGAATTCTTGAATAAAAACCCCTCTAGATAAGCCAAAATGGCCGCCTAAAGGCCTTAATGATTATATTGGGGATTTGTTTGACTCCCAAGTAAATTTTTTTTTATGAAAAAATGGAGCCCAATCTATTTAAAAACCTTTATTATCTCAAAGTCATACAGTTTATTTCTATTTATTTTGAAGTCAATATCCACTTCAATTCAGAAATTAATTTTAGGGACTTATTATACCGTGTCTGCTACATCCCTATAGATATTATTTCTATGTCATTAGATGATGAATATGAGCCTGCCATAAATCTTAAGATGTGGAGGAGAGTATGACACCCATGTGGTTGAGGTTTCTATCCCTGACGTATGGGTTCTAGAGGGAAACTTACCTAATGACATTTTTTTATTTCCATATTCTTGAAGAGGGTAGGATTTTCTGTGTCTGTCCCATCCCACTTCCTTGTACTATTTCAATTATTTTAATAAATGGGTTAGGTCCTTCAGGCTCTATCCCAAAACTCTTTCTAAAATCTCACCCAACTCATATATATGCTAAATTTTTTTCAAGATATTTACATGGTACAAATAATTAATAATACTTGATAATAATAATAAATAATAATAATAACAATATAAAATTATAATAAATAAAAATAAAAATAAATAAATTAATAATAAATAAATAAATATTAAATTAATTATGTAAATAAAAAATTTAAAAAGTAAAAAAACTACCACCATATAATTTTTCTATAGTTTAAACAATATAGTTTTTAAAAAACTACTGCTAAATCATTTTGTTGCAGTTTTGAAAACCTTTTCTAAATGATTAGAAACACACAATTTAGCAGTGGTTTCCCAAAACTATTGTGAAATAGTTTAGTTTTGGTTTAAACCACTACTAAAATCTTACATTAGTGCATTTAAAGTATTCTTCCATTTTCTCCTTGATATTTATTATGTAGGTACTAATAAAAAAAGAATCGAGAAAATTCTCCGTCTTTTCTCAGTTCCAACAACGTCAGTGCTAAAAAAAGAGATGAGAAAAGGTCCTTTTATTATAGTGATGTGAATAAAATTTATGGAACAAATAATGAAAATAAATTGATACATAAATCTTTTATGAATAGATTAATCAAGAATAAAAAGATCTAAAATTTCCAACTTTAAAAATACTTTTTTTAAAGGCATTGAAAGGAGGAGGAAACATTATCTATGAATTCATGACACATTTTATGTTTCTATATACAGTACAACTAGGTTTGTTCCTATGATTTGGAATGTATCTAATTTAGTATACTATTTATTAAGGATATAAAGATAATGAAAATTATTCATGAAGAAATAAAATATTCACATTTTGACCGAGAGGTTGTACCTACATACGATGAATGAGAAATAGAGATTTCTTTATAGCTGGGATTCTGGATAGCTGACCTTGATGTTTAAGTGTTTATGATAAATGAATATGAATTTTACTTTTCCAGTGGGTTATTTATTTATTTTTTTTGTTAAGGGGAGGGTAGCACTAGGGACACATTACTCTAAGGTGGGAGGAAATATCATACAACCAAAATCACAATAAAAAACAATACAACCCAAGCCAAAAAATAATTTTCAAAATAAATATACATTCAATAAGAAGATAATATTAAACCAATGTAAAAAGTGATATGAAAATAATTACAATGATAACATACAAAATTAGAAAGGAAAGTTACACAGGAATTTACATAGTTTAGACCTTTTGGTCCTATTCCACAGAAAGAACCCTATCCAAACCCCATTTTTATTATTAAGAAAAGAAAATAAATGGAAGAATAAAATAGAGAAACAAGTTATAGAAATTAAAAAAACTATAAAAAAACCAAAAGAACAATACAATTAAGTTAACATGAAATCAAAAATAAATAAATGACAACAATAATAAAAGGGAATTAATTTTGACAAGATCAAAAGAAAACAATCCCCAAACCACTTACCAGGATATTTCCTCAGCTATCAAAACCCATTACAAGAAAACCTATTACACTTTCCTATTCTACATAACAAAAAATTCATGATCCCAACACCAAAAATTTTATCCAGTGACATATGTGAGCGGCGTCACCGATAAATCCATGAATAGACCCTCACTTCTTGATCATCTCCTTCACTTGTCACAAAATTTCTATTGGATTCACTTTCTTTAGGCCTTGATTATTTATCTATCTGACCCATATGGGATATCATGTACTTAAATAAATGAATAAATAAAACCTTCAAACAACCTTAATAACTTTTGATCACGTGGATGGGCAAGGAGATTTGGGATGAAGCTGTTGTAACATAATACTGAATGACCACATTTGAATAAGGGCCATCAATGTGCTACTCCACGTAAAGGTGACATCGAAATATATGTAAGGGTACCATGAATCAAAACCTGATACATAAGGGTCTCCATGTCATAATGTAAGGGTATCACATCCCTCACATAAATATAACCCGCTCCAATGCACTACCCACATATGGGTAAATTCTGTTTTTTTGTAAAGGGTGCCACTCCAATCCACTTATTTAGTAAGGGTTACCTAATCCCATGTATAGGTAACTATAACTACTCCACTATCACATAAATATACATCATAGATCATGTAAAGGTAACTTCCATAGCACTGAGTCTATGTAAGGGTATAGAAACCCCTATATAAAGGTAACTCTGACACTCAAAACTTAAGGGTATAATACCACATGAATAAGGTTTAGGCTTACAAAACTGAATCCACAAAAGTGTAAAATAAAAACTATATAATGGTAATAACTACCACACATAAGGGTAAAAAAAATCTCAAATAAAGTTAACATATCCTCATATAAGGGATAAATAAACATACATAAAAGTAAACAAAGACAAAAATAATATACCAAACAAAAATCTTTACTTGATAAAACATAGAACAAGGGTAAAAAAAAATAAAATAGAAGATTTTTCATGGAATAAAAAAATTAAAAACTAAAAATTTTAATTTGAAACAACCAATCATACCAAATTTCACAAATATCCACCTTACAAAATAAAATGAAAAAAACAGGGCCGATGTACTTACAGGAAAGACTCGACTAACCTATCAGTTCGTTTACACAATATTCACTAACAAAAGACCATAAGATCAAAACTAATTAGTATAGACTGACCAACTACTTAGAATGTACTGCAATGGAATATTCCTGCCCATACCAACATATCTACTACTGAAAATTGCTAAAGAATTCTAAAAAATCAAATGAATCTCAGAAATTTCATTCATCCAAACATATACCTTCACTTACCTAAGATTAATTATTACATAACTATATCCTAATATACTCATTCCATCATAGATCATATTTATCTCTCATATCCTAGAAGGATAGAGAAAGAAACCATACTAGTGCCCAATTACTCAAATAGAAAGAAACTTGGAAAACAATTTTTCTAATTATAAACTAGATCAAAAGTGAAATGATTATAAAATTAAACTAGTAAGAAAATAAAATAACAAAACAAAAAAACCAAACTTAAAAGAGACAAGTCTATACATGATCCCAAGTAGCTCAAAAAACTAGCCCCAACATCACCTTATCTTCCAACCAAGGCCCCTGCAAATCACATGCAGAGCCAGTCCAGGGAACATAAAAGAATGAAAACCTAGAGCTACACCTACTCTATACTAAGGGATTATACATGAACTAAGGGAACCTCTGTTGTAACATCCTATAGTTTAACATATTCTATTTTATTTTTTAAGAGCGTGTTTTTGGGTTCCTAGTATATATGAATAGTTTTTTTTTGTTTTCTATAGGGGTATATGTTCAGTATTACTTGCATGATTCATTTACACCATACATTTTTGTATTATGTTGAAAATGTGTCATAGGGAATAATCTATAGAAATGGTTCCAATTATAAAAAATTTTATGACATAAAATAGTCTTACACTATTAGTCATATTCTTACAAAGTAAAGTAATTGACCGGGATAAATTAACCCAAGGTGATGTGTTTTTCAGTGGATATGAATCATGTGGGATTTATACTAAAATAATGGGGATTAATACATAAACCCCTCACACCTAGTTGGTTTTATATACTATTTATGTAAATCTTACAACCATCTTTCATGTATCCATTCTCCCTCAAAACCTAGATCCTGTCTAAGAAATTTTGGGTGTTTCTGATCCTTCCAGGTCTCTTTGTCCATCTCTTGATCTCTATGGTGGTTGCGCTATGCCTCTCTCAATTAGAGTCATTTATGTATCTACTTTTCCATTGGTTGCAATATCTATTTTGGGATGTTTTTATAATACCCACTAATCATGTATTGATTATTATTTTATTCATCTAAATTCATGGAGCAATCTTCTTCTGATGTCATACCCTAATGGTGTTTGTGGTGAATTTTGTGAGTTTCTTGAGGCATGTCTTATATAACCTCATCACCAGATCTTATCATTACGAGATTGATTATACAATGTGGGAATCAATTCCAGGGAATCATTTTGTTACTATACATTCATTCCTACATTGTTGGATTCCATTGTGGGTGGTTTGTAACCCAAGTTTGAGGTGTATAGTTTTGTCTCTATCTGATGTTATGTGAACCATTGATTGATATAGGTTGGATAAATGGTTTTATAATTGAAATGGCATAATTTACTACTTTGTGTTTGAAAACTGGGTTTTTAATAAAAATATGTTTCCCCCTTGTTTTGTTGAAAGAAAGATTATTTTTAATGAATTTTGAAATAGATTACAAAATGGATTTTCAAAGCTAGTTTTGATGGAAAGAAAATTTTGTTTGAAATTTTATTATGAAATATGTAATCCCTTTGAAATGATTTGATATGTACCATATGGGTGCCTTGGTTACTTTGGTGGGAGGTTTAGTATTGGGGATCATCTTTTGATATCGTTATGAAGGTTCACTTTATGAGTTGTTCTTTCATTCTGAGATCGAGATGCATTTGGATCTAGAACTTGAAATGAAATTGTAGGAGGGTTTAATTTTGGGGTTATTCTTTTGTTCCCCATACCATTATTCATGATTAACTGGGACTTATAATTCTCACTAATCATGATTGATGTACGAGTGAACTAGATAACCTGATTGTGAGTTATCCCCAGTGTATATTTTACCATTGTGTTTTGGATTTTTTTGTTTGGATTTATACTGTTATGGATTTGATACACTTTCTTGATAAATGTTATGGAAAGTATGCTTCTAAACTATTTACCTAGACTGATTTAGAACTGTGGAAGAAGGGGAAATGTTTTACTATGTTTTATATATATTTTTATTTATTATCATTCTATGTTTTCCTATAAATTGATCTTTTAAGGATTTTTTCACATAGAATTGATATGGAACACCTGGGTAATATCCCAATAAGATTCTTTAGATCACACCTTGCACACCACTTCTATTGTGTAGACCTATTATTGTCTTTTTATGCTAAAAAGGAAAGGTTCTATAGTGCAGTAGTGATGTTTATATTATCTAGTTATAAGTAGATGATGGTGATATAGTGGGGTGTTTCCCACATTATAACATAGAATAATTGTTTCTTTTTTCAATTTTCCTCCTATTTGTTATATGTGTACTTTGGGTTTGATCTAATTACTTTGAGTTTTATCACAACTGTTGGATTTCCTTATTTTTGGAATATATTTTACTAGTTGTTATTCCAATGTTTCCTTCCACTATACATATATGTGTGTGTTTTTGTGTGTGTGTGCATGTGTATATATATATTCCATGTATCTTGTGATACGTTGGGTGAAATCATTCCCTTTCATTGTTTTTTAATGCCTAGATGCTAGTTTCCACCTTGTGGGGATTATGAATACCCTTTGAGTTTGAAGCAGATCAGTTTGGTTTCCATTTTTTTGTCTAATCAAGTTCGGTTCATTACAAATTAGTATTAAATGCGGGGTTTTTCCTCAAAAGTCCTTGTCTTGGTATGTTTGACAAGCTAGAGATAAGATTGCTGGAACTTGAGAGGTAGGTTATTGTGAGTTCCTGAATAACTCTTTCTATGAAAAGACTCATGTTACTATGGGATTTCAGGATGTGTGTATCATGTTTTGAGTTTTGACCTTGATCTAAATTTATGATTTTGTTTATCTGGTTTAACATGATCTTTTTCCTATTTTATGATCATTCTCTTCCATTTTGTGTGTGTTTCATTATTCCTCTGAGACGTCTTCCTTAGGTTACTCAAGAGGGTGTAGTGAGATATGATCTTTAAGGGAATCCACCTTTAGATCATAATCTTATAGAGGCTATCATGCCAGCAGTTTGTCTTGTAGACCAGATTGTATCATGAGTTTATAAATTACTTGTCGAGGCACATCTATGATATGAGAAATACATAGACTGATCATGAGAGTTCCTATGAGAGAATCCAAAAGTCCTGTAAGGGTATGAATGAACCTCAAGAATCAGATTCTAGATGGAAAATATTTATCAGGTATTCAACTTTCTAAATACACCTAAGTGTATAAAGGTGAAGTGTTCAATGTTCAGGCTCGAGGGTCCTAGAAAGCAGTGGTGGGATTCTTTGGTATAAGAAAACTATCAAGTGGGTTTGGATTGGAAGGGTTTTATGACCCTCTTATTTCTGTAGTTCCATCCAGAATCTAGGATGATATTGAATTCTTTATAGTTCTTCTCTTTTCAGTAAGGGGAGCATTCAATCTTGGAGAACACCAATCGGTTCATAGAACTAGTTCATTTTACTAGATAGGTGGTGATGAATAACAAGTTGAAATCTTAGAAATACCTAAAAGGTTTGAAACTGGTCATTCAATCACATGTATATATAATGAATATTTCAACCTATGATAATATGAAACACATGTCTATGAGAGAAGAGGTGGATATGAAAGGTAATATTGGTTATTCTGCACCTTTCCTTCCACCCAGTGGTAGCTTCATTGGTGCACATCGAAATAAGATGGAGTTTTATGATCATTGCAGGGGTGGTGGAGGTAGTTCATAGCTGAAACCTTCCCCTAACATTATATTAGTGTGAAAAGGCAGGGAAAAATTGAAATACTTTTTCATCACCCTATAATATTTTTGGAACCCACTAAGGCTATCTACATAGGTTTTGGAATTATATGTCTATGCCTCATTATGTTCAGGGGTCTTCTATTCCAAAGTCCACTATGGAATAGTTATATGCATCAATATCTATAAGGCTCTAGCTACAAACCTTATAAGAGACCAACCTTCCTGAAATAGATGAGTTTTTAGTTAAGGTTCTCATGGTCCCAACTATAGCGAGAGGTACTATCTTTATAGCATCTTCTATAGAAACTTCTTTATTTGAAACTGGTTCCTTCAACTCATTTATATCTTCCCATTTTGTTGATGTGCTAAAACATCTAATGATTCTCATTCCCTTTGTTATGAATCTAGAGACACCTCTTAGAATGAGGAAGGAACAAGGTTTTCATTGTATGTTCTCTTATCCATCGATAACTGATGTGGAGTTATTCTAATATTTAATCATTATTGAACTAGATATATTTGATTTCATCACTAGGATGTATTGAATTAATTCTTATTAGGTTGATATTGATTGTTATCATCAGTGAGTTTCATTTCTTATTGCTGATGAGAGATCATGGGTATTTTATGGAAAGTGGTATTTGAGATATTGTCATGAAGGACCATCCCACCAAGAGATAAAGAGTATTTTTTTACTTCCATTATAGTTTATCTTGAAGAAATTTTCCCTTTTTGAGATATTACCATGGTTGTTAGAGACATTCTTGTTGTTTTCCTAGATGAATTTTCCTAAATTCCTTATGATAGTGTGGTAGAGTTCATGATTGATTTGGTTTTGGGTACTCAACTAATCTTAATACCCTCTTATCATACAACACTAGTGGAGATGAAATAGATCAAGATTCAATTGGATGATCTGATAGAGAGAGGTTTTGTATTCCCTAGTGTTTCTCCATGGGAAGACCCTATACTCTTTTCCAATAATGAAGATGGATCACTTAATTTTTTATGGACTATAGAAAGATGAAATGGGTGATGGTTACAATTAAGTACCCCTTTCCAAGTGTGGAGGACTTGTTTGACTAGTTAGAGGGAGAGATGAGGTGTTCAATGATTGATCTTCAGTCAGGTTATCATTATCTTAAGATTTGCAATTCTGATATTTTGAATACCTCTTTCTGAAAAAGATATAACCATTATGAATATCATGTGATGGATTTGTGTCAGAGTAATGTTCCTATAATTATTATAGATTTGATGAATTTAATATTCCATCAATATCTCAAAAATTTTATCATAGTTTTGAAGGCTAATATTTTGGTTTATTCCATATTTGAGTGTGAGTATTGGCACCACATGAATGTGGTTTTTAAAATATTTACGAGTCATCATATTTATTTAAATATTTAAAAATAAAATGTTTATATTCAATAAGTTATGTTATCAGGGAACATGATTTCAGAACATTGAATTTCGGTCAATCCTTTTATGGAAAATTATATCTTATCATGGGAGGAACCATGAAATGTTTTTGAGATATGGAGTTTCTGTAGTCTTGTTGAATACTATTAGTGGTTTTTCAAGGATTTGTCGAAGTTTACATCACCTTTTACTTATCTGACCAAGAAAGGGGTTAATTTTACATGGGATACCAAATATAAGGATTATTTTGATGAGTTGAAACAACTTTTAACATCAATAACGATTTTGATCATACCGAAGTTTGATTAGGGGTATGTGGTGTACTGTGATACTTTTAGTGGTTGGATAGAATGTGTTATTATACAAGATGGTAATGTTGTGTTCTATGAATAATGTTAGTTTTGTATGCATGAGAATAATTATCCCACTCATGATTTGGATCTTGTTCTATTTATACATGTGCTTACGTGTTGGAGACACTATCATTTGGGTAGAGTTTCATAGTATTTTATGACCATAAGAGTTTGACATAAATCTTTTATCAGAAGGAATTGAATCTCACATATAGATTTTGGGTGGGATATATTTATTCATTTCACTTCAACATCACCTAAGAAACAAGGAAGGGGAATGTATTCACTGACACTCTTAATTGGAAAGTTCAACTACTTGCTATTTTGGAACCAAAGGAAGAGTAGAATCTTATGTGGCTCTTTATTCAGTTTCATATCGATTCTTAAGAGGATGATTTACGTATGGTTTTGGACAATGTTCAGTTATCATTATCTCTCCATGAGTCCATTTTGTAGGTTCAGTAATAAGATTATGAATTCCAAAGAATTAGGGAAACCCTTTATGTTGGGGAGACCATTTCTGGTTGGTCTCTCCCTTATGATGGTGTTATCCTCTTTAGGGATTGGTTTGTAATCCCAGATTATGTGAAGAGGTTATTTTGGTTTTTAATATCATTGTTCTTTATGTTCTATTCATATGGGTGCTAAAAATATGTATTATGACATGATATAGAATTTTTGGTGGTCAATTATAAAGTACAACATTACTTTTTTTTGTCCAACTATTACACCTACTAACAGATAAATTTAGAACATATAAAACCTTCTAGTTTTTCGGCCTCTTCCAATGCTAGTTTGGAAATGAGATAAGTTTTCCATGTACTTTTTTGTTATATTATCATGGACTCCATAATTAAATAATTATATCTTTGTGGTGATTGATTGGTTGAAGAAATCATCATACATTATTATGATCATGGACACCACTAAGGTTGAAGATATAATAAGCTGTATGTACAAGTGATCATGAGGTAACATTGGGTTCCCTCTACCATTGATTTATATTGATATCACAGGTTTAATTACAGATTCTATAAGTGTCTTCAAGAGGTGATGGGGCTCAGTCCCGGTTGAGCTCATCTTTTCATCCATAAAAATTTGATCAGATGGAGTGCTTTATTTAGATATTTGAGGTTATGATTCAAGTTTGTGTCTTGGATTTTTTCGTATTGTGAAATAACCAATTGGGAGTGGTTGAGTTTTCTTATAATAATAGTTAACAGTCATCGATCAATATGGAACCCTTTGAGGCTTTATATGGTAACTCATGCATGACACTTCTTTGATGAGCATAGGTGGGGGAGACCTCTTTTATGAGACTGAGTGTCATTTAGGATACATGGATGATTATTTAAGATATAAGTCAATGTATAGTTATTGCATAGATTAAAAAAATCATATACGTGTCATTAAAGTCATCCTTTAGAGTTTTCCATAGGTGACTAGATTTTTATTAATGTTTCTCCTCAGTTAAGTCACCACCAGCTTAAGAAATAGGTGACACCAACTCTGAGATATGTAGTAATATTTGAGTTTTCTAAGTGGATTGGGTAGGTTTCTTATCAATTTGAATTTCAAGAATAGTTAATAGATTTACACGATGTTTTCCACATATCATTACTTAAGAAGTACCATCCTGATCACTCTCACATTTTGAGTTGGTAAGAGATCATGTTAGAGACATATGTTTTAGTTGTGGAGAAACCAGTGGCGATATTTGATTCTTAAGGGAAAGAGTTATTTGGGAAGTATATTTTGTTGGTTATAGTTGTATAGAAACACGGATCAAATTCTCATGATACTTGGGAGTGTGAATCATTAGTTATGGAGCATTGGACTCACCTCTTTCTGGAGCACCCTTCTTTTTCATGGATTCCCTAGGATGGAAAGTTCTATTATGGGGTGATCATAACATCCCAGATTTTAAGGCACCCAATTTTGATCTTTAAATTTTTTTTGGGTTCAAATTATATAATATTTTTTTAATTATTTTAATACAATGGTCTTCATTTGATACTGCTTGTAGGTATAATTTATGCTGTAAATGTTTGGATTATGACATAAATGTGGCACAAGGAAAAAATGTTGAAATAGTTGAGACTATAAAACCTTTGAGTTCAAAAAATAGATTTACCTAATAAAACCCATGTTTATAATGTAAAATCATTAATTGGGATAATTTAACACAATGAAATGTATTTTTTGAGGGATATGTATTATGGGGGATTTATGATATAAAACGTGGGTTTACGATGTAAACCCCTCATGATAAGTAGGTTTTATATTTGATTCATTTAAATCCTATGGTCATTATTTATGTATCCATTATACCTTGAACTATATCTATTTTAGAGGATATTTTGGGTATCTCCTCTCCTTTTAGAATGCTTTTTCCAGTTATCGATCTCCAAAGCGCTTGCGTTGTGTATCTCTTAGTAAGTGACCTTATACTTCTTCCTTTCCATTGGTTATAGTAGTATAATTGAGATATGTTTTTAGGATCCATTGATCACATGTTGATTCTTGTTTGATTCTTCAAGATCTATTTAGCGATCTTCCTTTAGTGGTCGACCCTCGTGTTGGTTGTGGTGTAGTGTGTAAGGTTCCTGAAGTATGTCTAATCTAAAATCTCCACTGGATCTTATCATTATTTGATTTATTATAAGGCACATGAATCAATTGATGGGACTTCATTTATTATTCTACATTCCTTTTAGTGTTGGTGGATTCTGTTGTGGGTGGTCTATGACCTGATTTTGAGGTGGATGTTTCCATATCTATCCAATGTTATGTGAACCACTGTTTCCTCTTGTTTTGTTAAAAAAATTCTAAATGAAATTTTATGATTTACTAATTTGTGTGAATGAAATGGGATTTTAAGAAAAATATCATTCTCCCTTTATTTTGGTAAAAGAAATATGATTTTCTATAAATTGTGAAATATATTTCAATATAGTAGGTTTTGATGGAATTAAAAATGTGTTTGAAATGTGAAATCCCACTAAAATGATTTTATATGCTACAAATGGGATTCTTGGGTACATAGGTGGGAGGTGTATTATTAGGGCTTATATTTTGACATTGTTAGGATGGTTCACTTTTTGGGGTGTTCTTTTATTCCTAGATCAAGATACATTTGGCTCTAGGACTTGACAAGACATTATAGGAGGGTTCATTTTATGGGGTGTTTCTCTTTTCACTAAACCATGATGCATAGGAACTTAAGAATTATTGTGTACACTAGTCGTGATTGATGTATGAGTGACTTAGCTAACCTGACTGTGAGTTATCCCTAGCGTATGTTTTACCATTTTTTTTTGGATTTGTATTGTTTTGATTTATACTATTTTCTATTAGATATACCTGATCGATAAATATTATGAAAATTATGTTTTGAAACTATTTTACCTGGACTGTTTTATAATCATAGAAAAGAGGAAATTATTACAATGATTCTGATATAAAATTTATTTATTGCTTATCATGCTATGTTTTTATGTAAATTTAGAATATAAGGATTGTTGTAGAGAGACTTGATATGGAAAACCTATGTGGGATCCCACTGAGCATGTTTAGCTCACACATGTCACACCCATTTGGCAGTGTGTGGACCTGGTATTGTCTTTTGGTTTAGGAAAAGGAAAGGTGTCAAAGTGATGTAGTGAGGTTTATGTTAGTTGGGTACAGGTAGCCAGAGGTGATATGGCGGGGTGTTCCACACATTATCACACATAGTAGTTGGTTTTAGTTTCATTTTTTCTTCTAGTTTTTATATGTTGTACTTTGGGTTTGATCTAGATTCTTTGATTTGTTTTATTACCAATGTATTTCCATGTTTATAGCATATATTGTTCCAGTTTTTCATCCACTATTTCATTCCAAAGTGTGTATATATATACATTTTCCATGTATCTTGTGATATCATGGGTAAAATCATTCCCTTTAGTTGTTGTTTAATTCACAAGTTCTAGTCTCCAACCCATGGGTATCGAGAACACCCTTTAGGTATGTAGTAGATTGGTTCGAGTTTCAATTTTAGAGAGTAACACAGGTTGGTTCATTACATTAGAAATATCATAACCATTGTATACCATATTTTTCTCATCCATAATACCAATATATGGATCCTTAGAATAAAATCTCTTAATGTGTTAAAATGTTCCTCATAGATAGAACTCAAAATTCTTAAATTGAATACCATCTTTTTTATCTTTTCATTTACATTTAAGTTGACCTTTAACACTGAGAAACCCAGGGCCAAACCTAACCCCATTACCCTCTACCTTAAAAACATGGATTTGAAGATCCCTAGACAAGATATCTATCTTAATTTCTTCTAAAGTGATGAAATCCACACCATAAATCATATAATATCTAACCAGATTGAATGGCACATCCAAAAAATTTAATAATAAGATTTACTGCTCTTCATCATTAATATCATCATCCATATTGGATAAGTTAATGACCATATTATTGAAACTATCAAAATGAGTCCACATAGAGGAGTCTAGGTCTATTTTGAAATTACAAAGATGTATTTTCTTTTTTAAGCCTCATAAAAGGTATCTAGTCATGTAAATATTCTCAAGCATCAGCCATATAACATTAGAATAAGTTTAATTCAATACTTATATCAAAACCTTGTCACATAGGGTCAATAATAATATGGAATGGTCTTTATTTAAAATACATGAGTCAATATCCTCATATAAGATCAATGTCTCTACTATAGAAGAGATAATGTTGATCTCCCCCCTAGATCATGCTAAAGCTTCATCAAGTCTATTATAGACAATAAGAGTACACATTTTAACTCTCCAAAAATTTATGTAATTTATTCCTTTGAACTTATCTACCTTTAATCTTTTCAAACACGTCTTTATACTCAATGAACTCAACTCCGATACTACTGGTTAAGGGGAGGGAATCAATGGTTGCACACTTCTTTAGGGTGGGAGGCAACATCACAAAACATATCCCACAAAATTAAATAAACACAACTATATCAAAAGAAATACTTTTCAAAATGAAGAGATATTCAAAAAAAGAAGCATAAACCGGTGAGTATAGTGTCATTTAAAGAATCACATTGAGAATGTAAAAAAATAGAAATATAAATCACACAAGAATTTATATGTTTTAGACCTTTTAGTCCCAATCCATGGAAATAAAACCACCCACATCCCTATTTTAATATTAAGAAAAGGAAATAAATGGTGGGATAGAATAGAGAAACGATGAAGGAAAATTGAACAAACCAAATAAAAACTAAAAAAATAATACAATAAATATCACACAAAACCAAAAAGAAAAAAACAAAAACAACTATACTGGAGAATTAATTTTGTCAAGATCAAAAAAATACTCCCAAACACAACTATAGTTTTTTTCTCCTATGATCGGTTTATTATGATAAACTCCCATCGCTAAAATTCATCAGTTCCCAGATTCCATTGGAAAAAAACCATCACAGTAAATAACATCACAAATATTATTATTTGAAATTCCCATCATAGAAAAAATTATTTAAGATGGGTCCTAATTCCTATTGAAAATAAACCACATAAATTTTTAAAAAAAATTAATTTCAATGGGCCATTGCAAAAAATATTATTTGTGATGGACTATACACTATTATAAATTGGTTTTAGACAATATTTTAAAAAGTAATTATGGAGGATTAAGAAATATGTCCCAATTAATTAAATTAAAATGAAAAAATAAATTTAAATAAAAAATGAAAAAAATTAGAAAAAATAGAACAAAAAATAAATATAATAAAAATATGCATAGAATTATTACACTATTTCACACACAAAAAGTTTATCAGACAAAAAAAATAATAGTTATAAAAACAACTAAGAATTAGCTGGTATCAAGTGGAGAGGATTACTCAAAGGTTCAGGGGGAGGAAACTCTATACCAACACCACATGAAATTTATTTCCTATAATCCAACATCCCCACTTCTCTTTGACACTACTATTCATGATCTGCATTCCTCTCTCTTTGCATCCATGGTATCATCTCAAAATCAGATCTCAAACCCTCTTCATACAATGTATAAGACAATTACAATAACCATGTATGAGCTCCCTTTAAGCTGATTGACTACATCATAGATGTACCATAAGAACTACTAGGTGTCGGTTGTAAGCCAATACCGGTCACCTAACCTTCCTTGAAACCATGCATAATCACCTATATCTAAGATCTCACATTAAAACCTAACTCACAATTGACATATTATATGAGCATAGATTGAATCTATCATGAATGAGATGTTTTATTCTCATATGTCTCCTTCAAATATATTTAGAAATTTTAATAATAATAAAATTAATATGCGTACTTTTATTAAAAAAATATTATCCACAATCTTGTGTTGTTTGTCACAGACAATCTATCCTATATGGGGATCAGTACACATCTTATTATAAACTTCAAAATCCATAATAGAGGGGTCAGTAGTGGCCTGTATAATATAATGAAAATTTTACATTTAAAGTATATATACCTTAATAAATAATATTACCTACCCTATGTCATCGATTTATACCAAATGTATGACTCCTGGTCTTATGTGAGACCTTTTTCCTCCCCTGTTTCTGATACCTAGATGATGAAATCATTATAAAAGTATATCATATCTAGTAGGAGCACAATCCATCCCATACCTAATATGAGTTTTAGTTAGGTCAATGGGAGAAGAAAGACTGGTCAAAAATAGTAATTAAAGCACTATCCATGGATTTATTCTTAGGTTGTGCAAATAATGATGAGAACATACACTTATTTAGATCTACTATGCCTCTTGAATAGGATTTCTCATGCTATCATCAACCATATTCCATATATTCTACAAGTCAATTAAAAATAACATGTTAAAAATTTAATAAATTTAAAACAAAATATATTATTTATTAACATGAAATCTAGTGGTTGAACATAAGTTGTAGAATAGTAATGGGAACACAATACCATGATACCCATGGCGTAGAAAATTAATTTAATAGAATCACACCAGCTGACCCCATAGATAAATGTGAAAAACTATGAAAATAAAAAAAATCAGAATATTATTTCCATAATTAATACAAAAAATAAAGATAAAATAAATACCTTAAATAATTGAACATGACTTTATAAATGAGGATCACAATAAATAGATGAACATATATATGGAATAGGTTTTAGAACCATTAATCTAGCAAGGCCACATGTTCTCCTAATAATTGGTGCTATAACATCATCCTTTGGATTAGAGGAATAAGGCTCATCATCGAGAAGTTTGACAATAGTCATAGAATTAAATAGATCATCAAGAGCATATCCAACCATCTATAACAAACAATATTACCTATAAATAAAATTTAATACATATACAAAATATAAAAAAAATAATAAATACCAGAATATAATAAGTACATATAAAAGAATACCATAAAATAGTAATATAACTTGTAAATATCTGTTAAGATAGATATCAAATATAAAAAACTAATAAATATAATATAGAATATAATATTCTTACCTATAAATAATTTTAAATACATATATCAAATATAAAAAAATAATAATTACAGTCATCAGTGAAGGAACAAAATAGATCACTAGGTACAACTATCGGAACCAAACAATCTTACCTATAAATAATTGTTAATAAATATATGAAATATAAAAAACTAATAAATCTATAAACATATTACATTATTTTTCATCTTTTTCCTCATATTTATTGATGACAATGTCTCCATCTTCATTTTCAGCATCATCAAATTCTATAAGGCTTTCATTTGATCATTCCTCATTACTTCATCAACATTATCAATATCATATGATCTTAATTGGGGGGTTTTCATCATCCATATTTATATCTCTTTGGGCAATAGATATAGTTAGGTATGTTTCTTGAAAAATTTTAATTTGTTTCACTTCCATAAAACCATTTTTATTTTTAATAAATTTATTATCATGAGATTTTATTTTTATTACACTCCAACCATCATTTAAATATATTGAAATAGTATAGTAATTTGCATAATAAAACTGATGTGCCAACAAAAATGGTTTATTTGATGCTAGAAAACTATTATATTTAATGTTAAGGACTTTATGTCATGTGTGAAATAGAAGCCCTCGATCAGTATCAAACCAATGAAATTAAATTATTGTTACATAATTTGGTCCCAGATAACCTAACTCAAATATCTCATCTAGCATACCATAAAATTCAACCTCATGTTCTTTATAATGAGATCCTTAAAAAAAACACGGCTATTCATTTATTTATTTGATTCACCATATATGTCTGTATGGAATCAAAATTCATTAACCACATACGCATTATATGATTTTACCATTTTTGATTGAAGGCTTTTGAGAAAACATAATCGAATACCAATTTTAATTTCATATAGTATTTCCAAAAAACAATAAAAAATTATTAATAATAAATATCATTACAAAATAGATTTAATGTTCCATCATAAAAAACTTAACATACTAATATTTGAAACCAATATGAAAATTTTTGTTGACGGATTTATTCGAGAGGAGTAGGAGTAATTTATATTTTTTTTATTATAGTCATCATATAGGCTAAACAAATAATGTAAATAAGAGTATCTGATTTAAAAATTTAAAAATAATAATTATTATTTATACTTAAAACACAAAATATTTAATTTATTCAAAATTATATATAA
The DNA here is from genome assembly GCA_963277665.1 of Viscum album. Lineage (NCBI taxonomy): Eukaryota > Viridiplantae > Streptophyta > Magnoliopsida > Santalales > Viscaceae > Viscum > Viscum album. The sequence continues at coordinate 1,938,579,572 of OY728140.1, read as the reverse complement.
AATATTCATGATATTTGTACAGTTATTCATTTGAAATTCATCATTCATGTTAACCAAAAAACCATGACCAGGATGATTAAAAATTAACAATTGATAGTGTGCGTAATCATAAACATTTTTCTCATTTAAACCCATGAAATTATGTTTTTAATTATATTCAAATTGAAAATAATAAGTGTTTTTTTTAAATTTCCTCTTACAAGTATGCTTCAATAATTGAACCTTCAATCGATGATTTTTTTAAGCAATTTATTCTTTAATTATTTCATACATCTTTCAAATGGGTTCATCCATCATAATTCTAATGGAAATCTACATTTAGCTTAATATGATAAATGAAATATTAAATGTTACATTGATTCAAATAAGACCAATGGGAATATTTTCTCTAATATATATAAAATTAAAACAATATATTTTTATAGCATACTCAATGGATCATAATCTGATGCTTCCACAAAAATATCTTAGAGGAAATATGATATTTAAGACAACACATCCTATATTGAATAATTAAACATCCCTCTAAGACCAACATGAAGTATTATTTCCATAATGACCTGGCAGTCATGAATCTTTAACATTGTAATATGTCCATTTCTGATGCAATGAGACAAATTAGAAGCACAAATATTTGGTAACCTCAAATATCTGATCCATTAAAATAATAATAAATGTGTTTATTTATAGAGTGTGTATGTTTCTTTTTGATTAATTAATTTTTTTGATCTCTCATCTTCAGATAATTCAAGTTCACAACTATTGAAAATTTGGGAAATATCTAACCATACGTTTATATTATATTTGGTCTTACCAGGTGTATCTAACATGGTATAAAACATGTTATTAAAAAATTATTCTCAATATGAAATACATCTAATATATTATAGAACTAAGAAATAAAACCAATATAAATGGTCGCCCAAAATACCCTCCTTTGTCCAATTATGATCTCTACGAAAACCATCTATTTTTTCCATTTATAGTTTTTCTAAAAGTAACATGTGGAAATGAAGAGACAATGGATTTTAAATGAATACTTGAGAGCACAACTGGAGGTTCGTCTCTCTCAATTATATCTTTTGTAAAATTATTTATATTCCTTCAAAAAGGGTGACCTGTAGGAATAAATCTATAATGAAAGTCAAAATAACTAGTCTTTCTTCAATTAATAACAATAAATTATTTTTTCTCTTCCATGAAGTAAAAACATGATTTTAGACCTGTGTACTCAATTCAGATAACATACCATACACCAAAACGTTACTGGTTGTTCACTTTAATGAAACCTTTAGTATAAAATTCTAATCTACAACTATATCATATATAGTTACACCGTCATCCTGTAATGAGATTAAATCATAAATTTGTGGCTTCAAATAAGACTCAATATTCTTCTTTGGATGTCTGGGAATTAATGGTGTTAAATATATATATGTTCTTTTCATCAAAATCAAAGGTGGTAAGTTTTAGGGAGTTATGAAAACAGACCAACAAGAGTATTGATCACTATAAGAACCAAATGGACAAAAATATCAATAGAAAGACTCAACTATATATTATGAGGATATGGAGAAAAATAAGGATGCAACTGATCAATGTGTTTCCATGAATCACCATCTATTGGGATATTTGTGATGATTTATCTAGTCATGACCGCATAATAAAAACTGTTTTCTACTTACTCAAGCAATAGTTATCTAAAAAATAATAGAAATAAGAATAATTACTACTCATTGTGGGAAATTTTAAATTATTATTATATTTTAATCATGGGTAATTGTGACTAATTTTTATGAATTCTTACTAAAATTTTTACTAATTATTACAAATATTTTTTATTTCTTACTATTATATACAATTTTTATTAATTAATACTAATTATTTATTAATTAGAACATAATTTTTAATAAATATTACTAATTTTTAATAATTATTACAATTTCGTATATTTTTTTATACAATTCGTTATAAATTTTTCTAATTTATGCATATTTACAATTTATTAATAATATTTAGTAATTAATACTAACATTTACTAATTATTACTAATATTCAATCAATATTTATTATTTATTAACTAATATTTAATGATAATTAATAATTATTAGTAATTATTTTAATTAATACTATTTTTAATAATTTTTTTAATAGTTTTTAGTATTTTTTATATGTTTTTATGAGGTACTACTAAATTTATACTAATTATTAATAACTAAGCTTTTAATAAATATTGCTTATTTTTCATAGTTATTGTTTTTTCATTAATTTTTTATAATTTTTTATAATTGTTTTTATGAAAAATGGTTTTTTTCAAACATTTTCTTTAAATTGATTTTTTATCATTTTTATAAGATACACATTTACAATTTATTTCTTACATTATATATATATATATATATATATATATTACATGATTTCTTAATCAAATATATATATATATATATAAATAATATTTTTACACATTTTTTTAAATAAATATACACATCAAATAAAAAAAATAAAAAAATACATACATATATACATATATAATGTTTTGTTCAATCGTTTTATTTATAAAAATTATAACTTTTTTTATAAAAAATATACATATCAAATTTGTAAAAAATGTTTTTATTATAAATATTTAAAAAATATTTTTATAACTTTTTTTAAACATTTTGTTTTAAAAAATATATAAATATTTTAAAAAAATATTTATATAAAATATATAAATATATTATTTTTTTTATAATTTTTTTTTTCTTATAATCAACCTCTCGTTCAAAGTTTTTTTTGAAATTTATTTTCTCATCAGTTTTATAGACCACTAATTTATTATTTATTTCATACGTTATATATATATAAATATTACACGATTTCATAATCCAATATGTATACATCAAATATATTTTTATACATTTTCTCAAAAAATATAAATATCAGATTTATACATACATAAATTCATACATACATACATACATAAGTATATATCTATATATATATATATATAATTTTTTCAAACATTTTATTTAAAAAATGGATAACATATTTTATAAAAAATATACATATCATATATATAAAAATATTTTTCTTAATAATATACGGGAAAATGTTTTTCTTATAATATTTTCTTCAAATATTTTCTTTAAAAAATTTATAACTTTTTTTTTTCAAAAAATATACATATTAAATCTAAAAATATATCATGTTTTTTTTATAAAAAAATTCTTATAAAAAATATTTTGTTCAAAAATTTTCTTTAAATTGATTTTCTCATCATTTTTATAAAATTCTCATTTCATATGTTATATATATATATATATATATTACATGATTTCTTAATGAAATATATACACATCAAATATATATATATCAAATATGTTTTTAACATATTTTTACCTTCATGAAATCTTATATTAAATTATTAAGGGCAGTATTTATTATTTATTAAATACTAAATTGTTATTCCTCATACATTAAAATTATATGGCATCATCATTCTATAAATTAAATGTCATAATTTATATTTTATGCAATACCAATAATTGAACAATTAAATAGATTTGTATAAACATTTTCAATATTTCTATAAATATCGTAAACCCCTATAAATAATTTTTATAAAAATAATATTTATCATAATAACATAAAATAGTAAATTCCAATTTTTTTTGATCCAACTAAAAATACAACTTCCACCTTACAATATCACCATTAATATCTACCATATATATAAGATTAATTCAAAAATCAATATTTTAATTATAAAACTTCAAGTTAATATAATCAATCAAGAATAAAATCCAACATGTTTCATTTTAAAATGCTTCCCACATTTGGAATGATTATATATATACACACATGTTACACAAAATTATAAATATCTATATATAGGTCTAAAAAATAATTCCGTATATATATATATATATATATATATATATATAAGTTTCAAATATTTCATTGTTTATATATATATATACAACTTGTAATATTTTTCAATCATATATACATTATATATATATGATTCTTTATATATATATATGTGTTCACACACACATATATATATGATTATATATATAAGATTATATATATATATATATTATTACATATATATAGATGATTATATATATATATATATGATTACATTTATATATACATGGAGTGTGTTAGATGTACATCATATGTGCATTGGAAGTTAACGAGGTGACCACAAACCTTAAAATGAACAAATATTATCACCCAAATTGAAAAATATCTTAAATATAAAGGTTAAATATTTGAAAAAATACTTCAAATAAATTGAAATCAACCCGTTTGGAGTTAAAACACATTGAATTCAATGGTGTACACCCAAATATAGAAGAATACATTAACAGTAACCATAAATAACAAATAAAATATAGAAATCATGTAAATTTTTATTCTTGGGTTCCATTGTGAAATTTTCAACAATATTGAATAGGAAATCATAAAAATAATGAATATAAGAGAAGAGGAGTTCTTACTTGGGTGATTTAAACCTAAATTTGTGGGAAATCTAGGGAAATGGATGATTTTTATGCTGGTCCATCCAAGGGTCCATGATGGAAGCTGATGTGCGATGGAAAGGAAGAAAATAATCAGGGGAGGAGGTAAGGTTCAAATGTTTTTAATTAAATATTATTTTTGAAAAGTTAATCGTGATGGAATTTACATTAATAAAAATAATTTTACAAAACCTTTTATAATGGATATCGATGCCTGTCGCTGTTAATCTTGTCGTGATGGCCAATAGCGGCGGGTAACATAATCTGTCACTATTAACAATTGAAAAATATTTATTTGTGATAGAAACTATTATCCATCACAAAAGGCACATATTATAGGTTATTTATGATGAATAAAAATTTATCACTAATAATCAGTCGAAAATGCACACTTTTTCAAAAGTGAAACCCCCTTACTAGGGTTCAGTCTCACCTATCGAAACACATTCCATGAAAACCTGCACTACTTTCCTCTTCCAAAGAACCCAGAAGTCACAAGCCTAACACTAGAATAGTAATCTGATGAAACCTATGAGAAGTGTTCCTAATATATCCAAAAATTCCCTCACTAATTGATCATCACCATCCCTTCTCAAGAACTCTATCTCGACGCCACCTTCTCAAGGATTTGATTCTGTCTCTATCTGCACCAGTTGGGGCCTTGGGTACATCAAAATAAATAAATAATAGCCCCAAAAAACCATAATTTTTTTTGAGATGCATGGAAGTTATGTGAGCTTTGGGAATAAGCTATCATAAACAAATCTTGAATGACTAAACTTACATAAGGGTTTTAGTGCGCTCCTCTATGTAATGGTCACCTTTCATGCAATGTATGGGTAGCGCGAATCGCAATTCACTATGTAAGGGTCACTAAGGTTCTATATAAGGGTATAAAACTTTCACGTAAAGGTAACATTCTCTAGTGCACTACCCAAATAAGGGTAACTCTCATCCTATGTAAAGGTAACTCCTCCAATCCAATGGTTATGTAAGGGTAACCCAATACCATGTAAAGCTAACAAGAACCCCTCTACTACCACGTAAAGGTACCTAATACCTCACATAAAGGCAACAACCATAGTATCTTGGATACTTAAGGGTATAGAAACCACTATGTAAATGTAACTCCTACATTCAAAAACTTACCTAAAGGTCAGGACTACAAAACTAAATCTATGTAAGGGTAAAATCACTCATATGTAAGGGCAACAACTGTCTCACATAAGGGTAAACACAACTCACATAAAGGTAACCTAACCACCTGTAAGGGTTAAATAAACTTATGTGTTAGTAATAAAAAGACAACTAGAATCTTCCAAACTAAAATATAATCTTAATTAAACTTAAAATAAGGTTAAAAAACATGAAATAGTATATTACTCCTGGAATAAAAAAAATCTAAAAAATTTAATTTGTAAAACTAATCATGCAAAATTTAAATTTTTTTGGTATGTTATATTTGATTCTTGTGAAATGAATGATGCTTGATATAATTAGATATAACACATAGAAATAAGATAAATGGTTGATTAAATCATTATTATTTTTTAAAATATCATTTATTAAAATAAAAGTATTTTTGGAATAAATGAAACATATCTTATTATCATTAATTTGTGAACACAATGATAAAATATCTTTGATAATACATGATATAAAATATTAATCATAATGGGATATATAACTTTATTTCACCTTATGACTCCCAGATATCAATTTCATGTGCATCACCAAGGTTGAACTTTGGTTAAATCAAAGGAGGGGATTGATGGGAACCACTATCCAATATAATTTTATGTTATTATTGATTCTACAATCTAATAAAAAAATCAAGATTTATAAGAGAGCCCTAAACCCACTATTGGTTTTGATAAGGTATAATTTTCAATTTTAATTTTTTTATTTATATAAATATATATTGAAAATAAAATATTACTAATTAAGTTTGTTAATTGAATTCAGAGTGATTAAATTTATATTTTGATGCTAAATTAAGTTATGTAATAAATATAGACTGAAAATACTATTAATCATAAATATAGAAGTGTTAATGAAATATTATCATTATAGAATAAAATTAATAATATTTATAGAGAACATCATTAAACTATCCCGTCATATATCAAACCATTTGACCACACACTATATTGTTGGAATGAATGTTCTGAGTGTAGCAGAATCAATTATCATTTCCAATCTTGACTCAATAATAATAAAATTTAGTGTATATTCCATGATTTACATGACATGGGGGTCATGTCACACTCAGGGTTTGAAATTCATTTTTGGTCCTAATTTGGTTCGGTTTTCGGTTCTTTTCTCGAGGATTAGGTGTGAACGATTAAAGTTTTTGGAAGGTTATTCTCTTATATCCTTGGCCTAGATTTCCTCCTTGGGTCTTTTTATGAGTTTGGGGTTAAATTGAGTATTTTTGGTGTGGACAATACCCTGATCATGGTTACTGCACGGTTACTACAAGATCTGTCAAACTATGCGGTAGGTTACAAAACCTACCGAACGACTACCACATGGTCGTGCGGTAAGTTCCAGGTAACTATGAGGTACCTTGGTTCCTCGATAGTAGAGGTTACACAGTTTACAAACATTTTTATAAACCATGTGGACTAACCATTGGTCTACCAGGTCATTAAAATTTTTGGTATTTTTCTCACTCTACCTAATTTTGACCCTCCTTACCCCTCATTTCTCTCCTCCCTTGAGTTCTTCCTCATTAGGTGCACCTCCCCTTTAATCCCCCTCCTATGGGGCCTCAATTTCATGTCATATTTGGGTGGTCCTTCCTTGATTCATCAAGTTGGTTCCCTCTCTCTCTTTCATTCTCTCTTTTTTGGGCTTTTCTCTCCTCTTTATTAGGGTTCCCTCTCTCCCTCGGCTAGGGTTCTAATTTTTAGGGTTGAATCCTAAATTTTTGGCTTCAATATGAATGTATTTGGTCAGATCTTGTCTCCTTTGGGTGTGGTGTTGGTGAGATTGAGGTTTCTTATCAGATTCAGAAAGTTTCTACATCATTGAGGTAGGAACCCATTTCATATTTCCCATTAAATTAGTTTTACATCGATTTATTGATGTTTTCACCTCCTATAGTTACTAAATAGGAATATATTATTGCTAAATTAGTTATATCATGTGAAATTAGATGGTTTCTACTTGTTTTGTGTTTTATAGGAATGGTTGGAAAGTATTTTTCACACTAAGTGTTTGTTAAGTGGCCTAGTTGGATCTTTCATGTGATTAGTGATTTTTAAAGACATGTTTTGTTTTTTATAAATGCATTGGTGAAGTCTAAAATGGTGATTGGAGTTTTTAAATGGGATTTTCACATTAAGTTCTTAATGGTACGCCCCTTTGGACTTTGTAGGTGTGTTTTGGATTTGAATGGTGGTTTGGGTCGATGAAATGGGTTTCAAAATGTTTGTTTGAATGTGAAAGTGTTTTTTGTGTGGTTATTTTTAAAACTAATTGGTTTGTGAAATTATTGTAATCCAATTTTAAATCTTGAATTGTTTCATTGGAAACCCCCTCTAGGAGGGAGTCATTGCCTATTTGGATGACATATTGTTGGGAATGCCCTTGGCTTGGCACTCCACCCATGATATCCTTTTTTAAGGCATGGGATACTCCTTGAGGGGAATGGGGTGGTGTTGGTTGTGGTATTGTATGATAGTATATATGTTTGACTTGTATCTTGCATTGTTTGGAAAACCCCCTTATGAAAATAGCATGGAAACCTAGCATAGAAAAGAGGATTTATGAGAATATTTTCTACACTAGTCTTGGTTATTTTACTATCTACTGGACCATAGTAGGTGGATACATGGGTTTACTGCTATGGGATCAGGCCCCTCGACTAGTCCAGGTAGGGAAACAGTCAGGCACTCAGTCATTATGATGTCATCGAGTAGGGAATGCCTTCAGTATGAGTTACATGTATTGTATGTTCTGGTTCTCCTATGAGTTCCTAGGTGTTTTCATATTCCTCTGAAACAAGTATCATTATACATTGCCCTCTTTGTGGGACTATACTTCCTTGTTCCTGGTTTTGGGTGTTCATTTAGAAAATTGTGAAAGTTTAGTTTTGCTAAAAATGTTTCAATAAAAACATTGTAAATGAATAAGCATCCTACCAATTTCTCTTTATAATGAAAAATGAAAGATTCCTTGTTTGGTTCCCTTTATCCTTCCCCCTTATGAACTTAACGAATCTCTCTAAATGAGATTTGTTTTTAAATGTGAGGGAAATGGTTCATGTTTTTTTTTGAAATGAAAAGCATGGAAAAACCTATTTTTATAGTTTTTATTTAAAACTTGAAAATCAATGTTTCTTTATTTAAAGGATATTCATTAATAATAGATTAATCTGGTCCTACCTACTAAGTTTTAGTACTCATGCCTATAATGTTTTCTTGTTTTTAGTTTCTTCTACAGATTCCAGATTTGGTTCAGTCACGTCAGGAGATGGTGGGTGTTTGGTTAGAGAGTGACCCTCAGGGTAACATGGAGGTGTTGTTTGGTGTCAGGTTCAGCTTGGATTTCAGGTTTTTTTCATTGTTCAGTTTTTTTAGCGTTTTATTTGTAATTGTAAATGATGTAAATTCTGGAAATCAATTTGAGTTTGGTTTGTTTTTTAATTTATTTTGATGCCTTTGTATAATTTTATTAGGTTAAATAATTCCCATAATCACTCAATTGATTCCCTTGGAACTTGTCAACAACTCGGGAGGATTGATAAACTTCTCTCAGGCCTTGTCATGAATCGGTTTAGGTGACCAGTTCAGGGTCGACTTAGGTTGGTTCATGAAAATATGGTATCATAGGTGACATTGGCTCTTTTGAGGACCTTTCTTTTCAAGAACCCATTGTTAATTATGGTTGTCAACGTAGAAGGAGTAAGATTTTCAGGATTGGGGTGTAGGTGCGGGAATAGCGTTGCAAACTCCTACTCATTTCGAACCATGTGTTACCATGGTATATCTAGGTTTGTCAGTGTCTTTGGTTCTTGTGGGTTATTTTTTATTGGAAAATGAAAAGGGATATATGAAGTGGTCTTCGTGAGCTCTTAGGATCTAGAAAGCCATGGGGAGCCGGGGACATTACCCTAGAATTATCTCCTTGATGGTGGCGTGACTGACGTATGGCCGCCAACCATATGACCAAGCCACCCATCAACACTAGTTTACCCATTGTGAATCATTTGGACATTATTTAACTTTGAAAATTGTTTAAAAAATTATTATTTTTTGAATTGTGAAGAACTGAATTTATAATAGAAATGACTTTGTTTTGGTAAGTGGAAAATTGGGTTTTTTGAGAAATGAATTTTTGTGGTAAAATGAGAATGGTTTGATTAGGTGGTTGTTAAATTATTGAGAAGTTTTCTCATTTTTTTTAAATAAATGAAATATTTTATATTTGATGTGAAAAACTGGAAAATGAGGTTTTAAATTAATGGGTGACATTTCTTTGAAAGGGATTTTATGAGATTTGGATGGGATTTCAAATTTTTGTTCAAAATGTTTTTTGAAAATAGTAATGTGGGATTTGAAAAGGAAGGGTGAGGTAAATGTTTTACCTTTGGTGCTTCTATGAGTGGCCACATGTATAGATATTTGTGAGAAAATAGTCAGGTGACTATTATGGCATGAGTAAGTGCATGGGTGATTCCCATGGGACACCATTGGTGGGTGTAGAATTCGTTGAAGTTTGTTTTCTTTTTGAAAGAGTTTTAAGAGAAATTTTTTTTTGATATCTTATAGTGGTGTACCATGCCCCTTTTATTTTTGGAATTAATGTTTCTTTTTTGATGTTTGATGTAAATTATCCATGTTGTTGGATTGGTTTTTATTGAGTTCTTTGTTTCCCTTATTTCTTAGTGTCCTCCCCCAAAAAGTTTTGATGGATACCCAAGATACAACTTTGGGTGGTACATCTCTATTGAACACTCTAGTTGATTGACCCATAGACTATGTTCTTGAGTTCTAGAAGTTCAACCCTTATGTTTTCTATGGTCAAGAAGATCCCCTTGAGAAAGAGGATTGGTTGTAGAGGATTGAGATGGACTTCAGTTTCCTCAAGTTTCCTGATACATTAAAGGTACATTTTAATACCTTTTTGATCGAGGGCCTAGCCTAGAAATGGTGGAAGTATTTGTCTCGAAGCGAGTCTAAAAAATATACCACCTTGGAGTTCTTCAAGTCTTTGTTCATTCAAAAGTATTTCTATAAGTTAACGAAAGTGAGTAAGAGGATGGAGTTGTGTGGTATTCAGTAAGGCGTTGGATCAGTGTTGGAATTATTTTGTCACTTCTTAGAACTAGCTATGTATGAAATGGGGTATGTTGGGAATGATCCTGTGAAAGATCAGAATTTTGAGCTCAAGCTTCATCCAGAGTTGCAGTTAAAGGTGGAAGAGCTCAACCTAACCACCTTCTCTGATGTGTTGAATCAATCCTTTCATGCTGAAGATGGCCTAGTAGGAGGACTTAAGGTAGTCAGTATTCTTCTAGTCTTTGGAAATGGTGAAGAGGATTCTAGTAAGAAGAATGGGAAGCATCCGGATGCTGGCGGTGCAGGTAGGGGAATTAAGAGGCCTTCAGACCTCACATAAACCTCTTTATGGGGAAATGTTGTGACCTTTCAGAATGTGGAAATCATGGTCATAAAAAATCATTGTTATTGAGTGCTCCAGGAACCTGCCACACATCTTGAAATTTGAGTCACTTGAAGTGGTTATGTCGGGGTGTTTTCAAGATGCATCATGAAGCCATACCCAATTTTTTGAAGGACAACCCATCCTGCTTGTAGGATAAGGGCACTGTTTGGGGTCAGTTTTGGGTCTCTTGTAGTAATTTTCATCATTGTAATAGTCTTGTTCTGTGGAGTTCTGTGGTGGTTCCTTTTTCTTCTAATTGTAAGAGTGGTTTCTACCGAACCCTTGTGAAATACTATTTTAATGGAAGTGTGTTTTGTGAAATTTTGTTCGGGGGATTCTAAAGCCTGACTATGAGGTAGGAGATGCTTCAATTATCAGATCTCTAGCCTTAGGTCTCGAATTTAAATTGGCACATAGTCAAGGGAACCCCATCCATGTGGAAAGGCTTAGGACTATGTTCTGTTCTCTACATGGGATGTGGAGGTAGCTTAAGCCTCCTACATAGTTTCTTTTTTTATTTGTTTCGTATGGTGGATGGTGGTGTAGGAAACTTGTTTCCACATTATGACCCATTTGTATGTGATATTTTTCTCCTCAGTGATAAGGAGGAATATTCATCTCATTTTCTTAAGATCTTAGTGGTTGTGTTCCATCGAATGCAATCCTCCTTTTTATGTCCCTTGCATCTTGTTTGTGCTAGTTAAGTTTGATTTGCTGGTGGTTATATGAAAAATGTTGAGTGGATGGTGTATGTCTACCGTGGTTTGGATATTCCATTAGATGGGACCTCCCTCCCATACCCTTGTGGTGGGAGTCCTTGGATCATATAGAAAAAATTATTGAGTTTGTTAGATATGATCAGCTCATATGGTGGGGAGACCCACCATGGGGGTAAGACCGTTTCTTATAGTGGGGATTCCATTCGGGCCTCCCCATGTCGATATATTAATTTCATTTGTTGGTTTTTGGAGGATGGTTGTGTTCCTATTTGTGTCATTCAGGATGTTGTATTTTAAAGATGAATGGAGTTTGGTAAAAATTATATGTCTTTTGGATCTATCAACTAGAGGTGTATAAACTTTGACGGTGGGTGGCACATAGGTGGGATCTAATTTTGGTCTCCCGAGTCCTTCTTATTAGCTTCTATTCTTGTTGGGGATGTTTCGATAGTGTTTTCGTTTGTCATACATTGGGTATCCTCTTGATTTGGAGGGAAGTTATGGGTTTTTTATTTCAGTATAAACCTCGAGTTGGCTTTCTGGGGGTGGAAAGTGTTATAGTGGGGAGAATTGTCACACCTGGGGTTTAAAATTCATTTTTCTCCCTATTCAGTTTGGTTTTCAGTTCTTTTCTCTAGGATTGAGTATGATAGTTTTGATATTTTGGATGTTTCTTCTCTTCTATCCTTATCCTAGCTCTCCTCATTTTGTCCTTCCATGAGTTTTGGGGAAAATTGGGAGTTTTTGGGGTGGATAGTATCCTGAGCACAGTTATCACATGGTTACTGCATGGTCTGTAAAACCATGTGGAAGGTTACAGAACCTACTATGTAGTAAGTTATAGGTAACCATGCGGTACCTGGGTTCCTTAGTATTAGTGGTCGCATGGTTTTCAAACAGTTTGAAAAAACATGCTGACTAACCTTGTGGCCTACCAGGTCGTTAATTTTTTTGGTATTTTTCTCTCTCCACCCAATTTTGACCCTCCTTACCCCTAATTTCTCCCCTCCCTTAGTTTTTTCCTCCTTATGAATGCCCCCTTCCATCATCCTCCACTGATGCCTCAATTTCTTTCCAAATTTGGGTGGTTCTTCCTCGATTCATCAAGTAAGTGCCATCTCTTTCTCTTTCCTCCTCTCTTTTTAGAGATTTCCTCTCTTTTCCTTGGGGTTCCCTCTCTCCTTCGGCTAGGGTTATGGTTTTTAGGGTTGAATCCTAATTTTTTGGGTTTGATATTAATGTCTTAGGTTAGATCTTGTCTCCCTTGGGCGTGATTGTGGTGTGATTGAAGTTTCACCCCAGATTCCAAAAGTTTCTTCATCCTTGATGTAGGACCCCATTTTATATTTCCCTTTAAATTATGTTTACATTTATTTATTGATGTTTTGACCTCATTTAATTGCTAAATAGGAATATAATGTTGTTAAATTAGTTATATCATGTAAAATTATATGGTTTCCACTTGTTGTGTATATGATTGGAATGGTTGTAATGTATTTTTCACACCAAGTATTTGTTAAATGGGCTGATTAGCTCTTTCAAGTGATTAATGATTTTTAAAGACATGGTTTGGTTTTTTATAAATGCATTGGTGATGTCCAAAATGGTGATTTGAGTTTTTAAATGAGTTTTGTGCATTAAGTTCTTAATGGTATACCCCTTTGGCCCTAATATGTGTGTTTTAGATTTGAATTGAGGGTTGGATCGGTGAAATGGGTTTCCAAATATGTGTTTTATTATGAAATTGGTTTTTGTGTGGTTATTTATAAAATGAATTGGTTTTTGAAAATGTTGTAAGCCCGTTTTGAATTCAGAATTGGTTCTTTAGAAAGCCCCTATAAGAGGGAGCCATTGCCTAGTTGGATGATAAATGGGTGGGAATGTCCTTGGATTGGGACTCCACCCATGAAATACTTGTTTAAGGCATGGGTTGTTCTTTGAGTGGGATGGGGTGGCGCCAGTTGTGGTGGTGTATGATAGTATATATGTGTGACTTGTTGCTTGCATTTTTTGGAACACTCCCTTATAAACATAGAATATGAACCTAGCATAGTATTGTGGATTTATGAGAACGTTTTTTACACGAGTCTTGGTTAATGTAAAATTTAGCATCCCATAATAGGTGGATAATTGGGTTTATTTCTATGGGATTAGGCCCCTCAACCAGGATAGGTAGGGTGATGATTGGGAATTAGGGCATTGTTATGTCATCGAGTAGGGAATGCCTTCAGGATAAGTCACATGTATAGTATATTCTAGTTCTCCTCTAAGTTCCTTGGTTTTTCTAAGTTTTTATGATGCTAGTATTCTTATCCATTAACCACATTGTGGGACTATACTCCCTTGTTCCTGGCTTTAGGTGTTCTTTTGGAAAATTGTGAAAGTGTAGTTTTTCTAAAAAGGATTCAAGAAAAACACTGTGAATGAATAACGATCTTCCCTATTTATCTTTATAATTAAAAATAGAATATTGATTGTTTGGTTTCCTTTATCCTCCCCCCTATGAACTTAACATATCTCCCTGAATGAGCCTTGTTTTTAAATGTGATGGAAATATATAGTTTTTTTTTATTTTGAAATGAAAAGTATTGAAAAAACCATGTTTATAATTTTTATTTCAAACCTAAAAATCAATGTTTCTTTATTTGAATGATATGTATTGGGAATAGATTAATCCGAGCCTACCTACTAAGTTTTAATACTCATGCCTATAATGTTTTCTTGTTTTTAGTTTCTTCTGCAGATTCCATCTTTAGTTCAATCACCTTAGGTGATAGTGGGTGTTTGGTTGGAGAGTGACCCTTAGGGTCACATGAAGGTGCTGTTTGGTTTTAGGTTTATCTTGGCTATTCGAGTTTTGTTCATTATTTAGTTTTTTTGTCATTTTATTTGTAAATATAAATGATGAAAATTCTGGAAATCAATTTTATTTTTGTATGATTATTTGTTTATTCCACTACCTTTGTATAATTTTATTGGGCAAAACCATTCCCACCATCACTTAATTGATTCCCTTGGCACTTGTCACCAACTTGGGAAGATTAGGAATGCCTCTATAGCTTTGGCACATATCAGCCCGGGTGATTGGTTCATGGTCGACTCAGGTGGGTTCATGAAAAAAAATGTCCAATAATTTTTTTTGATAAAACTTGAGAGATACAGTAGAACCAAGATGATATTTTATGTAACATTTATATTTAATTTAATTGTATAGGAATAAAAAATAACTTGATCTTGAAATATTTTTATAATAAAAATATTGATCATATGAAACACTTTCACTGACCATTGTTGAAAATGTACGATCTAAGTATAGAATCCCTCTAGAGATGATCCACACATGATCCATTGATCTTTGAACAATGTTGAAGGATTTTAGGGTGCTAATGTGGTGGATATATCATCTTAATTTGTTCTCCTTGATCACTATGACAATTCCATTAGGATTTATGAATTTTCCTTTTACTCTCATTCTTGAGAAGATAAAGGAGGGAGGAGAATCTCTCAAGCTTGAGAGAAGAAACTCTAGAGCATTCTTCAATCTAAAGAGAAAGAGAGAGTGATCTAGATTTCATTGTTAAGAATGATTGACCAATTAAATCTACCCTATAACAATATACATCATAGTATATTTAAAGAGTTATGAGTTATGTTTAAATAATATTTAATTTCATATATGGCCTTAATAATATATTAACCCTTAAATGAACTCATACCATGTAATAATAATTTTATAATTAATTTCTCATGGAATGTACTTATTATCATGATGATAAATAATATTTTACTGTAATTCAAATTAATAGTAATCACCATAAATCATCTTAGTTCACTCATCCTTGAATGAATATATAATTAAATATTTATTCAATAAATAATTAAATAATTTAATATTATATATTTGTGTAAATAAATAATAACCTTGTGAATAATTTTTTTAATTTACGTGATCAATAAATCCATACTATAATTATTCCTTATACTTTAGAATAATATCTATTTTAATAATTAAATTTAAATAGAATTTAATTAGCATTAAGTGAAACACTTAGTTTCTGACCCTCTAGGCTTCATCCTCATTGGAATCCATAGAGTATTCCTAAAGTCCAATATTATTATCTAGAAGTGGGTCAATTCACCCAAGATGAAGAAGTAAATTTCACAATGTCGATAACCACATACAAGTGTGGGATATGTAATATAATCAATTTTTCTTGATATCTCATCAAACAGGTTTCATACTTATGCCATCAAACCTAACACTTGATATGTATTTCTTTGTTTATCTTGAAGGAATATTTATATATCACCATGACCATGAATTTTCATGTATTTTTCCAGTCAATGGGAAGAGTTATTATCCTTCAGAAATGGAATGGAAAAATCTTTCCATGGATTATTCATTAATAACATACCAATCATGACATACCCAACATATTCTACTTAGATTGAACATAGTACATCATGGGTTTCATAAATTTATATTAATATGAATGTTATGATATATATCAATAATAAATTCAGAGGACCATTACACATTATCAAATATAGGAATATCTGATGACACATAAACATGAGACACTAGTGATAATCTAGAGAGGTAGTTCAAGGACCATCTCAATGTACAAGGTCACTCTAGACTGGTAAAATCACTCCAAAATAGTTCAATGAGTCAAATGAATCCCATGTGTATCTAGGTCCTCACATAGCCTACTCGGGACAATCCATTCATGTTAAGCCACACCTCCACATGGAGGTGGCCAAGACTCCTACACCATGCCACTATGTCTCAATTACATCAGTTACTACCTGACAGGTTCGAATGTAATAGGGAACACCAAAAAAACTATGGCCTTGTCCATTTATGGTCGATGAAATCAAACAATCCATGTGGTCAATGTAGCCTTGAAATCTATTCCATATTTTATAAGGAATTTCATTTAAATTAAAAATTTCAATTTAATTTCACAATTCGAAAAATTAATGAAGTGGGTTAATGAAATACTGGGAGTGAAAATGAATCACATGCATCATAAAAACTCACATTAATAATTTGGTATAGTATCAAGTACCACCTATATCTTAATAAGATTCTTCAACTTTTGTCTCACAGTTCTACAGCTCCATCTAAGCCTGATCAAGCTCAAATTGACACCACCATTCCTCACGAGGACCCAAATCAAGACAAACAATAAAAAAACCATTTATTACATTTTAACATAATTATAAAAGTTAATTTCAAAAGATAATAGTGCATCAAAACCTCATTAGTGTCCAATTATTGTTGAATTATTAAGAAATGAGGTGTCAGGCATCCCGAGGATACCCCCAAAACTATTATGTGTCAAATCCCCAACCTAAACCACAAAATACATGATTAAAAAATTATAGTTTTAATGAAAAATATAATAAAAATACAAAAAACAATTTACTGTTGAAAAAATGATGAATGATGATAGATTGAATTTATCTCAAAATTCCCTCTATACAAGTAGTAAAAAATCCCATCTTATTGATCTGATTCTACCATGCTCTGATGGAATCTAAAATCCAAACCCTGCTCGAGAGATGAGAAAATTAAAATGAGAGTAGGGGGTTAAGGGATATTTGGGGAGGTAAATAAAATCCTTAATCTATAATGAATCACTATGAAAAGATCCTCCTTAATAAGGTTTTAATAGGAGAACAAGGAGAGAGAAGACCCCCTGTTGGGTGAGGGAAACAAAATAGAGAAGAGGGGTTTCCACCTAAAAACCTAAGGGGGTATAGGTGTCATTTTATCTATTTTAGGGATACTGTCTAGTTAGTATTATTCCACTAGCTATCCAGTGATCCTAGAAATCAAGCCAGTCCACCTACTATCCCATGACAAGCTAGTGGAAACAAACTACAACCTCCCTGTATCACATACTCCCCAAGTTGCCTCTAATTCTCCCTCAAGACCTCTATAATCCTCACTAACTATAAACCATGTGTAAAAACACATATTATAGATTCTTAAACTCTCATAATTTCATTCCTAATAATTTTTCAAAATTTGACCAACTCAGTAAATCAAAATGAAAATTCTTCTTGAATTTCAAATTCTCGTACGGACATGAGTCATTACCATTTGCTTTTGAAAAAAAATCATGAAAAGGGTTTATAGATTCAGACTTTGGGGGTGATTAAAAAATTCATATGAGAACCATAGGCTATGTGTGTAGTTTTTTTAAGAGTATAATAACATTTATTATAAGTAGTGACATCAATTTAAATCCCTATTTTTGAGGATCTCCATGGAATATAATATGATATTTTTGAAAACTAAAATGATGAAATAATACTGTAAATGAAATAATTTACATATAAAAATATTCTAAAACCCTCATTATTCATTGATGCATTTGATAAAGATCAATTTATAAAAAACATAAGCATACCACCCCTATAGGCATCCACATGCTAATCTGAATCACATTTCATACATGAGAGATTCTCATATCTCCCACAATGTGCTAGAATCTCAACATGTAAAGGAAGAAGAAAAAGACGAAATCAATCCCGAGAGTATTGGCCTAGAATCAACATGCTTCACACACATCCCTCAAATGGTAGTGGTTTAAAAATGATCACCTGAGGACACTTAGGTGATATTTCATTTATTCATTCATTATAACACATGAATAAATTGTATAACCAACTTCAAAAATCTAATGTATGAATGAAACTATCAAAAATTTCATCTAAATATGAAATGAATTCATCTGATGATAACTTATATTGGTGAAACAGAGAATGATAACCATTCATCATTCTAATATAACCACATATTGCATAAAATAATATACATTTATGTGCATAGAAATCATAATGTGAATGCAATATATATACCTCATATTTATATATAAGGCTTTCGGTAATATTCCAATAAATATCACACATACACTAAATCCTAATATACTTTAGGCTATTTCATCTTATATTATATAAAATACAATAAATTGTAAAACCATATCCAAAAATACTTTTGAATAACATATAAAACTCTTTTTAGATATCTTCCAAATTTCTTTTGGAAACTCATCATTCATATTGTATAATATAATTTCCAATACCTTGTGAAAACTCATCCAAAACACTTTTGGAATAAATATAAATCACTTTTATAGTAGATATATGATTCAAACTCAATCCCCATTTAGTCAACCCCAATGTGTGACCCCTTCAGAAATTACAGTGTGGACAAAAAATTGGGATATTCAGATACATACAAGTAAGGAAAGAATGACCTTTAACAAAGTATCAATGCTACTTACACTATATAGAGATTTTTCATGATCTCCATCAGAAAAATTTGTCTCTATACCTATATCCACCAATCTACATCATACGTAAATATGAATTCTCATATTTTTCTTTTTTCTATGACATATAGTGGCCATGAGACATAGAGCATGTCAAACCCATATAGACAATGCTTATGTTTTTGATTCTTAGAGATTAGATTAAACTAATTTATGAATACATAATATTTCATTCATACTTCTAGATAAACATAACACGTGTTACTTATCCAGATAGATATACAGAATATCTTTGTATATCCACACACTCCCATAATCTAACTCAATCGAGGGCCTATATGTCATACTCATCATATGATAGGATAAATACTTTCTTGGTTAAGCTTCAACAGATGACATGATCAATAAAATACCCAAACACCCCTGTATTAGCTAAGTAATATATACATGTATTAATAGGGTATTAAATTATGATGGTTATCATGCTGGATACCTATCCATCCTTTGTAGTGGAAAATAAAATATGATACATCCATATCTAGTATACCAAATACATCCATATGACATTTAACTTTGTATACATAGTGGATTATCAAGTGCACACGAAGAATCCTATTATTTATCTTGTGCCTCATGGGCATATTCAGTATCTATATACAAGAATCCTACTCATGATAACCTTAAAATTTTGTCATAACCTATAATACTCTATAACAAACATTAGTTAGGGATAAACTCAAAGTCATATTTTGAGAGGTCAATTATCATTTCACTTCACAAATTTTTTATCTATATATACATTTATATAGACAATTTAAATGAATTATTAAATGTAGTTTTCCTTTCAATATGATTCATTTTAATATTCTTAAAATCTTTATGAATATTCAATAAACCCAACATTAGAACCAATTTAACATATCATATATGATAAATTTTTAGATCAACCTTATGTTTGCTACAACTTTTTATTTTGTTAATATGTTACATCATATGAAATACCTATCACATATCTATGTGAGCATATGATAAAACACCCCATTAAAAATTTAGTTAGAAACATCTACAAGGAAATATAGATTGGATAAAGGTGATATTTAGGAATAAAATTTCTAACTATTCAACTTATTGAACATATTCAAACTTCTTAACATCACAACATAAGACGTTACAATGTCAACATCTGTTGTCTACTTAGAAATATTTCTATGTTCATCATTATCATCATACTTGGAACCCAATTCAAACAAAAAATTTCCTTGATATTATGTAACTGCCTACATTATTGTTCATTGGTACTCCTAAACCCTTTTAGGATAAAGTGAAAACCACTTTATTAATGTAACTAATGTAACTATTTATATTTATATTTACCGATATACCCTAAACTCTTTTATAATATAAACTATAATTCACTTTTCATTTTGAATGGAATAATCCTTCAAGAAATAATGTCTTTCAATTTTCATGATAACTAAATGTAACTCTTTAATTTTTTTCTTTATTATCACATATCCCAGACTCTTTTAGGTTATTGATTGAAAAATACGTTAATCTTAAGATTGATGTTATCCTTTATTTGTTAATTTTGAACTTCACTAAGTCCAAACATACCCTAATAGTATTTTAAACACTATATTCATTTAAAAATATATTTCTATGATACACAAAAACTTTTGTATTCAGAAATATAATTTATTTACTTATTGTAATAACATTTTTAAAAATAAACTATTATTTCAATATCACACATGAAATTAAATTTGTTTGGAACATTTTAAATTTATAAGAATACTTTATTAAATTATACCAATTATGGATGACATGAATACATTCCCACATATTTTGATAAATATTTGGGTAAACATTTTTATCCAAATATTATATTCAAAACATGTTATATAAATTTATGAATTTTTAAACATGTGTATAAAACTTATCTTATAATATAATATTAATGATATAAGGACACAAATATTTTATTAAGATTAATCATTTCTTGGAATTATCTTTTATATTATTATGTAGAAAATCTTTGCTTCATGAATGTAAACTAGGAGATCAAAAAATTATTCCTTTGATTTATGAACTACTGTATATTTATAACAATTTTAAAATGTACATTAGGTATCATATTTTTTCAAAACTAAAAATTTAATTTATATACATCCATACCTAAAATATACATTCCATGTAGTTTCAAAAACTCCTTTAGTTATTTTTAATAATCCCTTTTTATATATAATTATTATTCATACACCCTGAAAACCCTAGGATTCAATGACCTTGATTGGATTCTTGAAGAATCATTTTGTAACATTTAAAATAACTTATATTCTTCTTGTTCGAAATTTCTCCCACTTGTACTATCTATAAAATAGTAAAATCAAGACATCATATGTCCATTTCATCCATTCTCAACACTTTGAGAATATCTGGTAAATTTATCTTAAATTCATTCATATTTTCATAACATTTCCATACATTAAAATAGGATAAATTTCCAAACAAAAAAAATCCCTTTTTCATGAAATCCTTTTGATACCTTTAATGTAACACTATATTATTCCATATTCATCTAGATTCACTTGTAAAATAATTTCAATATTTGTTTACTAAGAAAATAATTTTTATGAAACATAGAAGTTTCCTTATGAATGTGTCTTAAATCACCAATCTTAATGAATAACTTTCTTAAGTTACTAGTCTTTAGAGTATCCTACATTAAGATTCTCCTTGTCAAGGATTTATTATATTGTTTAGCTCGATGATGATGATATTATCTACAAAATAAGCTTTTATCATATGATCATCATGTATTATTAACCATTTAATAATAACTTTTATTAAATCAGATCCCTCTAAAATGATGACCCCATTTAAATTTCCACCATATCAATTTGTGGGCCAATATCCATATTACACCAAGAAATGAGTCTTCTATGGTGTTTATGTAATAGTTTTTGTCCTAGAACCAAGTGGTTTTACTTTGATTACATGGATATTTAATTTATTATTACATATTGTTCATTGTTCATCATGACTATAATGTAATAATGTCCTGGAGTATTTGTTGCATTGATAAGGTCATGGCAGTTCCCCGATATGATGAGAAACTTGAAATGCTATAACAATATTCTTAAATATAGTTCTGCGGTTTGATGACATGCTATGATGGGATACATAGCATGCAGACCGTTAGGTGCGAGTACTCGTAAGTAGACGAGACATCCTCTCATGAAGTTCACACATGGTAATCTCCAAGATAGGATATTATGAGTACAAACCCGCTAGTAGGAATTCCGTATGTTTTGGTGTCATCGGATATTTCTATCTGCGAGCATGTGTAATGATCCTTAGACTTTATGATTATCATTAATACGTGTCATGACATACACACTTTGATTTATGGACAAAAACCGTCACATAGACAGTTTGTGGGAAGTAGGGTACGTTGGGTGTGTCACGAGTGACATGTTATTAATGGATAAGTCGAGGAAGGATTTTTCCCTTCCATTTATGGAAGATGATATCTCGGCCCTTTGATTTAAATATAAAAGTCGCGTGAAATTACATGTCCATGGTGTAACGACGAGTTTATTTTAGGTAGTCAGAGAAAGACGTATCAAGCATAAAATTTGATGACACAATCATGAAACCTGCTTGATGAGATATTGCAACAAAAGGATTATATTACATAGTGAGCATTCATATGTGGATGTCATTGTTGCAACTTTATGTTCTTTCTCTTGGGTGACTTAACCCATTTCTAGACAATACTCTTGAACTTTAGGTAAGCCCCCCTAATGACAACAAGAAAGAATCCTAGGGGGTCACACAATAAGTGTTTTTGGTGGTCTCGGTTAAATTCTATTTGAATTTATTTAATGAAATAAATATTATTCTCAAGACTGTGGAATAATTTTATTCAAGTTAAGATGATTGCATAAATTAAATAAAATATATTTATTTATTTTATTGAACATTTAGTAAATATTTATTTACTAGTCTGTAAATAAAATATTTATTTAAGAAAATAAATTGCTTATTTATTTATTCGGGTGTTCAATAAATAGAAGTGGAGTTCGAGCGGACCAAGCTCGGTCTGGTAGTAAAATAATTATTTTCAAGATGGTAAATAATTATTTAACTAGTTGGCATAAGTTAAAATAACACTGCTATTATTTTGTGACACAAAATTTTATTTATAATTCTATTTTTCACAAGTTGGCGCACTATAAATAATGACATGGTATTATTATTAAATGCATGGGTTTTATCTAAGTTCATGATTGTATTTAATTGTTGTTATGAAATTAAATATTGTAACTTAAATTCCATGTATATAAATAGGCAAATACCCCTACTGTGCCATACACCACAGCACACGCCTAGTGAGTTGAGAATTGCTGAGCCAAACAATGTTTCTCGCGAATCCTCTTCTCTCCCCTCTCAAGAACAAGAGACATTCTTCAAGGCCAGCGAACAAGCGATCAAAAATGACCAACACAAGAGACTCACTTCGCCTGGCTAGAACCCTGAGAACGAGCGGTGTTGATCGAAGGCCATCAGAGCATGTGTGGATCACTGCTAGAGGGATTCTAGTTTGGATCCTTACAACCACAGCAAGATAATCCAGAAGGTTCAATCCAGACGATCAATATCATCAACAAAGAAAAATACCAAAGACACAAGTATTATTTTTCTTTATGAAATTAATTAAATTAATTATAAACATGATGTGGGAGATCCTCTGTAAAGGTTTCAGAGTCTATTTTTATTTATCTAAATCTTTGATTATATTACATGGAGATTGGCATTCATCATCATTTTGATCCCATAATAATCATTGATCATGCTAAAAATCAAAATTGGGTGTCATCCCAACCATGCTTCCGCTGCGCCCGGAACCTTCAAGTGGTACCAGAGCAGTTACATCATAGTTTATAATTATTTAAATATTTTGTTGATGAATTACGAATTTAATAATTTAATTGTTTCAATTCAAGTTAATTGTTCTGAAAATCTGAATCTTGAGATCTATTCCTTCACTTTCGTTTCTCGTTCACCTTACATAAACGATCTTTTCTTTTAATTTTGATTAAAATAAAATAGAGGATCTCATATGGAGTTGCCAAGGCTTCCTAGCCGTACAACACCAGAACATACAGTGTGTATTCAATAGTACACACTGTGTAGTCAAGATTCAATGCATCAGAACGGTCTACCAAACCAAGTCATGTGTTGGAGTCTTTCTATGTCTTAAATTAATCCGTGTGTTGACCGGGAATAAGTGGCACACAGTTTCCAGATTACACACCATGTGGCCCAATGGACACAAAATGTAGTCTCTTCAGGTTAGGGTTGGACCGTGTACCCTATACATGGCTTGCCCTGCTGGAGACTGTGTAATGGGGAACTATATAGCCTGTGTCCCACTGGACACGCCGTGTACTACAAATATTTCTGAATTACACTCACACACTATTTCCCCGGGCATGTACTTTGGATAAATGGTGAAAAATAGTACACGCCGTGTAGTTATAACTACACATTGTGTAATCATCCAATTATGTAGATTTATTAAAATTTATTATTATATTATACTAACCCTTGAGACGTGTACCATCGTGCGGGTGTAAAGCTGAGTCACAACATGTGATAGGTGTTTTATATATATGTGTTTAATTTAACATCTGTGTAATTTTAATTTCTACTCATTGGGTAGTTATGAATAGGAATTCATTGGGTTGCCTCGAAGGTACAAGTTACGTACAAAGATAATTTTAAATTAATTTATTTGTTTAAAATTATTATGGATGATAATCTCAAGGAAATTCAGAAAATGATTTAAGATAAAAGGATTGATTAATTAAAGATGATAATTAATTGATTCGAGCATGATTTATCTTAAACGAGAACAATTAAATAATTGAATTCTAGTTTTATTTATGCATAAACATCATTGCATGTATGGATGATCATGAGCTAGACCAAGACATTTTTATATGGATGGTTTCTTTTAAATTATTTATTTAAATTAAATTTGTTGTCCTGTGAGCATTCTCCTCATTAATATGTAGGGATTGCGTGCACAATATTTCTTTTATGTAAAACCCCTTTTTACCCCTCAACTACATGTGAGTTAAAAAAGACATATGTAATGAATGTAACTCCCAAGCTAGTGGAGGCGGTTAAAGATAGATCCAAGACTAAACAAATCCTAGGAGATACAGAGGTGGATAAGTGGAACCTGTAAACATGAACCCAAAAGGTTCAAGTTGTTTCTCCCCTAGGTCAGGGTTAGTTTATCAATCTCTAGACAAACTAATCATTAGAAAAGATCATGATCATGCCATTTACTTTATTTTTTTCAGTTCCATGGTTTATCATTATGGATGTGTTGTCACGATCACCTAATTAATGAATTAAACAAGCATGCAAGATGGAACTAAAATAAACCATAATTATGCGTAAATATTATCAAGACATGTTTAATCACTTAAGTAAGTTCCACATAATATCAAAAAGTGTGTGATAATGATAATAAGTAATTCATGCGTAAGAGAAAAAAATCCCTCAAATAAAATATTATGTTAGAACAATCCTTCTGTTACTTGATTAAAGGGAAAAACTCAATAAATATATGTGTTTGACCAACCCTTGTTGGGACACTTACTTTTATACAGGAAGCCCTTATGAAAGGTTTTGGGTTGACTTAACCATATTACATCAAGAGGAGTATCCCTTGCTAGACTCAGTTTAATATTGGAGGCAAGAGTTGAGGAAATCCAAAGTCATGATTTCAGGATTGGGAAGTCCACTCAACATATCAAAGAGCTGCAATCCCACAGTTGTCAAAGAACTACCTACCTAAATACCTTATAATAGCTTGACCAACCCTTTTTGGGGTTATGTGAAGGGGAATATGGATCCTTTCAAATAGAAAATAATAGAAAATGGATATTCCGAGTTCAATGGTGAGGGCCTTTGGGACTTGACAAAATAGTGGGAGACTTAATAAAATTTATTATTTCTCATAAAATGTAATCAATAAAGTACTAATGATCTACTCTTTTAATTGTATAATTAAAATGAAAAGCTCATCAACCACACTATCCCTACGATCAATTTTGGATAAAGACAAAACCCTCACTGGTAGTAACTTTCAAGAATGTTTTAGATGCCTTTGGGTTATACTATGCCATGAATGAAGTCTTACGTGCTGGAGTCAACATTACCTAATACACCTACCAAGAAGGTGAGTGATAAGGATTTCCTGGTCTATGAGAAAAATATGAACGATGCGGTCGAAGTTCAATGTTTGATGTTATCATCGATGTCTAGTGACTCATAAAGTCTCATGAAAACATGTATGATTATAGCATGCTCAAGCACCTCTATGGTCTTTATCAGGAGAGAGCAAGATAGGAAAGGTTTGAGATCTCTAAGGCACTCTTTTAGAGTAATCTTGGAGAAGGTTCCCCTATCGGGCCTCATGTAGTCAATCTCATTGGATACATTAAGCGCCTAGAGGTTCTAGGGTTTAAACTCCCTGAAGAACTGGGCATCGATCTCATTCTCACATCACTCCCTAAGATCTTATCTAACTTTTTTTGTCAATTTCAATAAGAAAATCATTTAGAAGTATCTATCTGATCTTCTTATCCTCATTCTCAAAGTGGACAAAGATATGAAGCACGAAAATCCTTCTATCCTTATGGTGAATAAGAGGAAAGGGAAGGTGAAGAGCTTTAAGACCGAAGCTTCTTCATGGCCTTCCAAGAAAAGGAATATCAAAGGGGAGGCAAGGGAACATGAGGCTTTTTGTTTCACATGTGGAAAGAAGGGCCAATGGAAGAAGAACTGAACCCATCCTAAGAAGAAAGGGGAAGCTTTAGGAGCATTTGTTATCAAATGAAATCTATCTATTTCTACCAATTGGGTACTAGATACAGCTTATGGTGCTCACATATGTATCCAAATAAAATAACCAAGTATATTCATAAATATTGACCGAGGGGAGGTAGATCTACGAGCAGCCAACGGATCTAGACTTGCTACTGTAGCTATTAGGGACTACCACCTCACGTTGCCAACATGGATGATCTTGATGTTAAAGGGTTGTTTTTTATGTACCTTATGTAGCCAAAAAAATAATTTATGTATCCAAAATAGATATAGATGGATTTGTATTCAAGTTTGGAAATGAATGTTTCTTCTTTTATAAAGATAACATTTGTTTTGGTAGGGAACATTTATACATCGGTCTTTATGTGTTGGATTACACAAACCAAGTAATGAAAATCAATGACAATGATACTTCACATGACTCATACAACACCCAACTTTGGAATCATTGGCTAGGTCATGTAAATGAGAAATGCTTGACAAAGTTACATCAAGATGGATATTTAGATTCTTTTGAACTAAAACCACTTGGCGTATGTCATGCATGTTTACAAGGAAAAATGTCCAAAGCCCCATTTGGTGGGAAAGGTTAAGGGGCTAAAGTGATTATTGAATTGGTTCATACCGATGTGTGTGGACCATTTCCAGTTGAAGAAAGGGGTGGGTAGTCATACTTCATAAATTTTTCTGATGATTTTAGTAGATATGGATATATTCCCTTAATGAGGTATAAGTAGGATTCCTTTGAAAAGTTCAAGGAATGCAAGAATGAAGTTGAAAACCATCTTGGTAAGAAGATTAAGAAACTCCACTCAGACTGAGGTGAGGAATATCTTAATCAGGACTTCATTGATTACTCATGACAATTTGGGATCCTATCCTAACTCACTCCTCCTTACAAACCTCAATGGAATGGTGTAAGTGAAAGGAGGAACCACACCTTATTAGACATGGTGAGATCAATGATGAGTCATGAAAGTCTTCAATTATCCTTTTGGGGATATGAGTTACAAAAAATGGCACACATACTAAACCAAGTACCAACTAAATCGATAAATGGCATTACATATGAGTTCTATAGTGGAAGAAAATCCATGTTATCGAATTTAAATGTGTTGGGTAGAGAAGAATTTGTTAAGGCCTCTTTAGGTAATAAACTCACACCCTGAGGCACAAAGTGCACCTTTATAGGATACCCCAAGGAAGCAAGGGGATATTACCTATACAACCCCTTAGAAAAAAAGGTTATAGTGGCATGACATTCCATATTCCTTGAGAGGAAGAACATCTCCAAAATATATAGTGGGAGCTAGATAGACTTCGATGAAGTCGAGGCTCAAGGTGCACAAGAGTTGGTATAAGAACAGATTCCACAAAGGAAGCAGTAAGTGGTACAGTTTTCTAATTACTGAGGATGGTGACTCTTTATTAGTTGATAATATTGATCCTCTAACCTACAAGGAAGCAGTAAGTGGCACAAACGTTGCCAAGTGGCAAGAACCCATGAATTTTGAAATGGATTCCATATACCAAAACCAATTTGGGATTTTGGTAGATCCTATAGTTGATGTAAATAATTTTGGTTGCAAATGGTTATTCAAGAAGAAGATGGATATTGAAGGAAAATTCAGTACCTATAAGGCAAGTCTGGTTGCAAAAGGTTTTAAATAGAGTCAAGGAATTGAATACAATGAAACCTTCTCACCAGTTTCAATGCTGAAATCCATCAGATTTCTACTTTCTATTGTGGCTTACCATGACTATGAGATTTGGAAAATGGATTTCAAAACAAAATTCCTTAATGGGAACCTTTAGGAAGATGTCTACATGACACAACCTGAAGAGTTTGTGACTCCAAAGGATGCCAATAAGGTATACAAGTTGAAAAAATCCATTTATGGATTAAAGTAAGCATCCAAGTCATGGAACATTCATTTTGATGAAGCCATAAAAGAATTTGGTTTTTATCAAAAATGAATGTGAGCCTTGTGTCTACAAACATTTTAGTGGGAGTGCAGTCATTTTCCTAATAGTGTATGTTGATGACATATTACTCATTGGAAATGATATACTAGTCTTGCAGTCTGTTAAGGCATGGTTGAATCAATGCTTCTCCATGAAAGAATTGGGAGAGGAAGCATATATTCTTGGGATAAAGATACATCATGATAGATCCAAGAGTTATTTGGGCCTAAGTCAAAGTACATACATTGATAAGATACTGAAGAGATTCAGTATGGAACAATCCAAGAGGGGATTGTTGCCAGCATCACATAACATTCATCTTTCTAAGAAAATGTGTCCTCAGAAACATGAGGAAAGAAAGATAATGGCAAGAACTCCATACGCATCAATAATTGGGTTAGTCATGTATGCCATGCTACGTACTAGGCTGGATGTTGCATACGCATTGAGTGCGGTAGGCAGATATCAAGCTGACCCAGGTGACCACTATTGGATGACAGTCAAGACTATCCTAAAGTATTTGAGGTGTACTAAGGATATATTCCTAGTTTATAAAGGAGATGAGGAACTATTCATTAGAGGATATGAAAATTCTAGTTTCCAGACTGATCAAGATGACATGAAGTCACAAATGGGATACATATTCACTTTGAATGGAGGTACATTGAGCAAGAAGAGCTCAAAGTAGAGTGTGGTCACAGATTCTACAGTAGAGTCCGAGTATATCATAGCTTCTGAGGTAGCTAAAGAAGCATTTTGGATGCGAATATTCATCCAGGATCTAGATGTGATACCTAACAGTAAAGATCCCATCACACTTTTCTGTGATAATACTATAGTGGTGGCTCTTGAAAAATAGCCAAGGTCA
This sequence comes from Viscum album, assembly GCA_963277665.1. Taxonomy (NCBI): domain Eukaryota; kingdom Viridiplantae; phylum Streptophyta; class Magnoliopsida; order Santalales; family Viscaceae; genus Viscum; species Viscum album. The sequence continues at coordinate 1,938,549,643 of OY728140.1, read as the reverse complement.
CATCAGCAGAAGAAGAACATATTTCAGAATTATCATCTCTTGAGGGATTTTTCTCAGAGAGGTGAAGTTGCAGTGAGCAAAATTTTCAAAGAAGACAACGTGAAAGACCCCTTTACTAAAGCCTTGACTCAGTTGAAACATGATCATCATGTGAGGTCTAGTTGACTGAAAGTTGTAGGCAGTTGGCTCTAGTACAAGTGGGAGTCTGTAAGAGTTGGTGTCCTAGAACCTAGTGGTTTTACTTTGATTCAATGGATATTTAATGTATTATTACATATTGTTCATTGTTCTACATGACTATAATGTAATAATATCCTAGAGTATTTATTCCATTGATAAGGTCATGGTAGTTCCCCTCTATGATGAGAACCTTGAAATGCTATAACAATATTCTTAAATATAGCAATGCGGTTGGATGACATACTATGATGGAAAACATAGCATGAATACCATTAGGTGCGAGTACTCATAAGCAGATGAGACTTCCTCTCATGAAGTTCGCACTTAGTAATCTCTAAGATATGAGATTATGAGAACATACCCTCTAGTAGGAATTCTGCATGTTTTTATGTCATCAGATATTTCTATCTATGAGCGCGTGTAATGATCCTTAGAACTTTAGATTATCATTAATACATGTCATGACTTACACACTTTGATTTACTGACTAAAACCATCATACAGACAGTTGGTGGGAAGTAGGGTACATTGGGTGTGTCACGAGTGGCATGTTATTAATGGATAAGTCGAGGAAGGATTTGTCCCTTACATTTATAGAAGTTGATGTCTCAGTCCTTTGATTTAAATAGAACCATCACACAAAATTCCATGGCCATGGTGTAATGACGAGTTTATTTTAGGTAGTCAAAGAATGATGTATCAAGTATAAAAGTTGATGACACAATCATAAAACCTTCTTGATGAGATATTGCGACAAAGGTATTATATTACACAGTGAGCGTTAGTATGTGGATGTCATTGTTGTAACTTTACGTTCTTTCTCTTGGGTACCTTGACCCATTTCTAGAAAGTACTCTTGGACTTTAGGTATTCCCACCTAATGCCAACGAGAAATAATCCTATAGGGTCACACACTACGTGTTTTTGGTGGTCTCAGATAAATTCTATTTGAATTTATTTAATGAAATAAATACTATTCTCAAGACCGTGGAATAATTTTATTCAAGTTAAGATGATCATATAAATTAAATAAAATATATTTATTTATTTTATTGAACATTTAATAAATATTAATTTACAAGTTTGTAAATAAAATATTTATTTAAGAGAATAATTTATTTATTTATTTATTCGGGTGTTCAATAAAGAGAAGTGGAGTTCAAGCGAACCAAGGTTGGTCTGGTAGTAAAGTAATTAATTTCAATATGGTAAATAATTATTTAACTAGTTGGTAGAAGTTAAAATAATGCTGCTATTATTTTGTGATGTGGAATTTTATTTATAATTCCATTTTGCGCAAGTTGGTACACTATAAATAATGATGTGGTATTATTATTACATGCATTGGTTTTCTCTAAGTTCATGAATGTATTTAATTGTTGCTATTCAATTAAATATTGTAACATAAAATTACATGTATATAAATAGGCAAGTACCCCTATTGTGCCATACACCACAACACACACCCAGTGAATTGAGAATTGTTGAGCTAAACGATTTCTCTTGCGAATCCTCTTCTCTACCCTCTCAAGAAAGAGAGATGTTCTTCAAGGCTGAAGAACAAGCGATCAAGAAATACTGACACAAGTCACTCGCTTTGCCTGGATAGCACCTGGAGAACGAGTAGTGTCGATCGGAGGCCATTGGAGCATATGTGGATCACCGCTAAAGGGATTCTAGTTTGGATCCTTACAACCACAACGATATAATCTGGAAGGGTCAATTCGGACGATCAACATCATCAACGAAGAAAAATTCCAAAGACACATGTATTATTTTTCTTTATGAAATTAATTAAATTAATTATAAACATGATGCGCAAGATCCTCTCTAAAGGTTTCGAGGCCTCTTTTTATTTATTTAAATCATTGATTATATTCTGTGGAGACTGAAGTTTATTGTCATATTGATCCCGGAATAATCATTGATCATGGTAAAAATAAAAATTTGGTGTCGTCCCAACCATGCTTCCGCTGTGCCTGAAACCTTCAGTTTATCCCATAAATTAATTATTTTGGTATGGATTTTTCCTAATAATATCATATATGATTCTTGGATAGCAAATTATATAACCCATTTTCTAATCCATAATATAGATAAACTCAACTTCATTCCTATGGTATCCTTCCTTAGGGTTTCCCAGCTAAGTGTAATCCAAAGAAAATATCTAAAATATATCAACCAATGATAACCTAGAGGAAAATTGCTAAGGAAGAATCTACCCAAGGATGATCCAATGTCACCCATTACTTACATTCATAACACAACATAATCCATGGAACTCTATGATGGAAGAACCTACCCATTTGAATGACTGAGGACTCGATAAGTGTCACTTTGGAAGGAATATTGCACTTAGAATTTGAAGGGGATTTTAATATCACAATGTTATCTCAGGGTATTCAATTTTATGCATGTAGGATTTTAGTAATTTATATTTTAATCATATTACCTCAATAAAATCAATACGTTGAAATGATATTGATGTGTATCTATTTACACAACTCATAGGTTTTTTTACTCACCAAAAAATAGAATTCAAACATATTCATACATAACCAACTGTATCATATGTATAAGTTACATGGTCACTTCATGTAAAGGTTTATAATTATATGAGATTAGAAATCTCCACATGTGTAATCAATGAGAAATAGATAGACATCCCCATTCAATTTCCTAGTTAAGGCATAGGACTCTGGGTAAGTTGGTTATCCGGCCCCAAGTCCCTCTACCTGGTGATACTTTATTCTAGATATAATCAAATTTATCATAAATATAAAGCCTAATATGTAAAAAATATAATCAATAACTAAATTCATGTTAATAAATTCAATTACAAACCAAGGTCAAGGTAGAAAAAAAACCAACCTAGCATATAATTAAAGACTCTATTAAGTATAATTTCAAAATTTAAATTAAGTCATACAAAATTCATCATATAAACAATTTAATACTATAAAGAGAATAAGGAATAAATTTTAAATAACTTATCAATTCAAAAATCTAAACATGCAGTAAACATTTATGAGCAATTAATTAATAAAATACAATTGTAAAATCTTTTATAATTTTTAGATTTAACATTATAGAAATTCCATAATTTTGATTATAAACATTTTATATTCATTTTAATATGAAATCTTTTATATTTATCATTATCTAGAATTTCTATATCTAATATATGATATTTAATGATTTATAGACAATTTGAAATTCATTTTCTATTATGAATGCATTTTAGATAATCTAAATATCATATAATTAATAATTATTTAAACATTGATCATAAAAATCAACAAAACACACTTGATGTGTCTTAAATAACAACCAAATTAGGTCCTCTTTTATTTTGAATAATTCAAAATTATTAATTATGAACAATTCATAATTTAAATTTAAGCATTTTATATTTTGGACTTATTTCAAAATTTATAACCCTTTATAAATTATTTCTTCTGATTTTTAAATAATTTTTTTCAAGATCATAATATAATTCATATAATTTGTTTAAAAATAATTTCAAATATTAGAATTTAATATTTGGGAATAAAAGGTTTCATAAACATTTAATTAATTATTAATAACTTATGATTTTTTAATTTTTAGAACTTTTATAAATTAAAATATCCCAAAATAAATTTTATAATGATTTATGAATATTTTATAAACCATATAAATCAATTTATATGTTATTATTTTTAAAAAAATTCAGATAACCCTTATGCAGAATCCCTATTCTATGTGAGGGTTAGATCCTTTTACCCTTACATAGACTATCTACTTAAGGGTAGATAAACACGACCCTTACACACCAAACACTGTGTAAGGGTACATCAGGTCTTCTCATTACACTGATTTAGTTAAAACATGATTACACTTATGAAATAGTGTTTTGTGTAAGAGTAAAAAGTCTCATAACCATACATAAGAGACACTACATAGGGGTACTACCTTCATGTAGCCATCTCACATAAGGGTATTACCTTTACATAAAAATAAATCCCTCATCGTTTTAAAGTAGTTTTCAATATTCCTTATGAAATCTTTGAACCCACCACCTAAACTTTACATAGAGTCCTTTATGTGGATTTAGGAATTCATCAGATAACTTTACATAACCCATTTAAAATCACAACTACCTTTATACAACCCTTTCATTACATAAATTCTAGTTGTGATGACCCATATATTGACTAATTTATATCAGGGTAAGGCATGATAACCCTTACCCAAACCACTATATTTAAGGGTGAAGCATTGGTTACCCTTACACATTGCAGTTGTTTAAGGGTAAAGTCATGGTTACCTTTATATAACCCATCTGAGTATGGGTAAACCCTTTATGAAATCAAATTTCCTGAAAAGTGATATGGTGATCTTTTTTTTTGATTTTTTCTTCATTTCATCACTATTTTTAGAAACATATAAGCACATATCTCTATGATACAATGGAAGGGTTTTTTAAGAGTCTATTAACATTTATAAGAATTAGAAGAAATGATTGTAAATCCTATTTTTGAGGATATCTAAGAAAGATATTATGAAATTGTGTAAAAACTAAAATGAATAAATATTGTTAAAAATGGATTACCTTACACCAAAGATGTTTCATAAACCCTCTATTTTCATTGATTTATTTGATAAAGATCACATGGTAAAATAATATACCACCTCCTTATGTATCCATGTGATAATCTGAATCACATGTCATACATGTAGGGCCCTTCTTTCTCCCACGATGTGCTTGAATTTCAGCCTACAAAGTAAGATGAAGAAGAGAACATCAGGTCAAGGAGTATCATCCAAGCATTAACTTCATTCACATGTACTACCGTCAAATGGAATTGGATTAAATAGGATCACCTAACCACACTCCATGGGCTCTATTTCATTTATTTATGCATTATAATGAATAAATAAATGAAATGACCATCTTCATACATATAATTCTTGAAAGAAACTCCAAAAAATATCATCTAAATATTGAATGATTTTTTTTAATGATAAAATCTATGGTTGAAACATGAAATGATAATTATTTATCATTATATTTCAATCCCATATTTCATAAAACAATATACCATTATGTGCATTTAACTAATAATTTTTGTGCAATACACACACAAACACACCTCATATATATATATATATTTATGAATTTAGGAAATATTCCCATCAACGTGTTCACTTATGGAGGCATAACTGTGAGTTATATTTTAATGATTTATCTTGTAGTTTCACTTTCAACAATGAAAGGAGGATAAATTGTATTAACAGAAGTTGGGAAGGAGTTGATTTATATAAAGGATCTAATGGAAGATATTGAAATAAGTCATGAGTTTGAGACATTATTCTATGATTTACAATGTTCAGCCCACTTATCTTATAATCATCTATTTTATTCCAAGATAAAACCTGTTTAGTTGGAGTATCACTTCATCCAAAAGTTATTAGAGGAAAATTTGGCAGATAAATGAAAGGTGTATAGGGTTAATAATATATCAAATTAGATGACCAAGGCTATAGTCTATGATGTTTTAAGGCAGAGGTGTTTCTATTTAGGATGAATGAAATCATGGTGGGGGAACCATGCATCTATAATAGAATAATGTGAGTGGAATATATTTTGTGGATGCTGATGGAGGACATGGTGGCTAAGTTTGAAAATGATTCTCATATGGGATATTGTTAGGTTCAACAGTGTGAAAACCATTTTCCAGTTAAGTGATTATAATATATGGAAGTATAAATTATAGAAGTCCAATTTATGAATCCTTGATTGAGATGGTGGAGTGGCAGTGAAAAATTGTTGGAAGTCTAGAATCATTTTGGTTGAATTCTGCAATCAGATAATACCTTGAAAAATGTCAAAGTTGAAAGTGTTGAGATGAAAATGAAATGTGTAAGTATTTACATTGTTAATGTGTAAGAGTTATTATGATTTTGTGTAAGGGTTCTCGATGTTCATGAGGAATATGTAAGTATTCTTCATAATTATATGTAAGAATAAGCTCGAAGAGTTTCCAGAAGAATACAGTTTCTACCAGAAGTAAAAATTAAGGAGACAAATTCATTTTTCTAAGTGAGGTATTTCTATAAAGATCATATCTAAGTGGAAATACTCTATGTGATGATTAGAAGACACAATCACCAGTTTCACCAATATGAATTTACTATATTTGTATGTTGGAGTCGATGCGATGATTGTGATAAAAAAAGTAACCATATTCTAATTCTTGAATGAAAATATTACGATTCCCCCTTGGATTAGGACTATGTATGAACTATGTTAAACTTTTATTTTTCTATTATTTATTTTTTTCTTCTATTTTTCATTCAGGAGTTCTTTTATGGTTTCTTTTTCACATTTTAGTGTGGTGGTTTAGGTACATATTATATTTGAAATTTGGGTAAATCACATACACAATGTTTGTTTTGATTTATAGGTTATAGAAATTTGTTTCTACCTGTGTAAGTTATGGCTAGTTACTTCTAGTTAGGAGGTTCTGTTGGACCCCAATATCCATGTCATAATTTTAGTGTCATTATGAATCATGGGAAACCACATTATATTGAGAATATAATGTCGTGATAATTTTATATGACCTCATAATGGATGGACCCATGTATGGGTATATATGCATCACCTAACAATGAAAGTAATTAAAAACATAATTCATGTTCAATATAACATTTTTAGTAACTCTACATGGTCTTAATGGGAAATTTCAATCCTTTCACCATGATCAATGGATATTAAATATAACATTCCTCTATACTAATTATTATTAAAATTACCATATATTAATAAATATTTTTGTCAAAATTAATTATAACCATTTATAATTATAATTACCCCAACAACATAATATTTAGTAACATTAATAAATATTCATGTGAAATATTTACAACTATTTAAAGATGAGGCATAAATATAATAAAAGTTACACTACCAATAGATAATTATTCAGAGAGACATGAACTTGAGACCTGGATGAGACTTACAGGAGCTTCCACCAAGGGCCTGATATTTTTCAAACCATAATACTAACTAATATATTTTTATACTAATATAAGAATTAATATTTTTCCCTAAGAATATTATGTTGTTTTGACCTTTAATTTGTTATTATTATTTTCAAATATTATCAACTATAGACGTGTGAATACATGCCCATCATTTTCATTATCCCCATAAATACAACTAATGCCTATAAAATGATTGGAATTTATTTAATCCTTTATTTTATTTATTGAAATATTTTAGGGAATGGATTTAATTACAACATAAACTCTATGGCCTAATGGTGAGTGCATTTTATCATCTCTTGTACTCTATTTTATAGGATATTCCAGTGATGTGGTGGGATGTTGAAATTTATTTTTTTTACACATGGAAGGATCTAAATGTAGTGAAAAATTGAAGGAATTTTTATCTCTTGGATATCCAAGGGTCATATCCCTCACCTTCCTCTTCTTCCTGCACTCGTTATAGTAACTCTTCCTGATGGTAGCCATCGTTGGTCCCTCCCTTATTGTAGTAATTATTTACACTAGTATCCATGGTCAGTCCCACCCTTATCGCGTCAATCCATCACTCATTCTTAGAGATGATTTTAATCACATCTCCCTCAACTTCCTCTTTTTACCACAATAATTATGGTGATTATTCACACAAGTATCCATAGTTATTCCCCCCCTCATTGTGGAAGATATTCACTCCAGTATCAATGGTTGGTCTAGCCCTCATTGTGTCTACTCTTCAATAGATACTAGAGATGATTATAATTCCAAAACCCTCATCTTCCTCTTCTTCCAACACTCATTTTGGATCCTCTTCATGGTTGGTCCCTCCCTCTATTTATTACATTTTATTGTATATTTCTTTCTATTTTTCGGTTTTTTCATACTATTTTTATTTTCATCAATTTACAATGGCTTCATAGAAGAATATCTCCAACCTAATGCATGAAATAAAAGTTAAAATGCTCATCCTGAACATAATCATAGGGGAATGTAGTGATTTCCTAACCAAGGAAGAAAATGTTTCATTCCCAAATCCAAACCTATGAACTATCATTTTCAAAATCTCTCATTTCTATTCGATTCGTTATCGATTTATAGGTGTTGGAGTATTTGAACAGTCAGAGTCTTGTCTTCTCAAAAGGTATACTTTTAAGAATTTATATTTTTACTATCGAAATAGTTTTTTTTCTTAAATAATCTCAGAATGGAAAATTCATGTTCGTTTGAGGATCAATTTCTGTGTGATATTATTGAGATACACTGTAAGATATTTCTTGATTAGGTGCAAGGAGTATGAGCTGCGATGGAGGAACTTCAATAATATAAGATGTTTGAAATTTGTCTTTGAGTAACAAATTGATCTCAAAATAAAGTAAGGAGATTTAATCTACATTAGAAAGAATATATTTGTTTTTCCTTAATATATACATTTTATTTACGTTTTTATTCATGTATTATATTCATTTTTAAATGGTAAATTATATTATTTTTATAAAATTTATGTTAAAATTGTAATACATATTATATATATTTACATTTAATATAAATATATTCATTAATGTATATTTTTATTAATATATCCTATAGTTTGAAAAATATATACTTTTTTTGTATTTTCGTACTTCCATAGGTACTTCCATTAGAACTTCGACTGGATCTTCCACTAGAACTTCCACTGGAACATCCACTAGTGATTCCACTAAAATTATTGATATATTTATAATTGTAATTTATATATATTTTCTAAAAAATGTATTCAATATATCTTATAAGTTCATTTATTATAAATCTTACTAAATATATATATATTTTATTTACATTTTTATTCATGTATTATATACATTTTTAAATTTTAAATTTTATTTTTAAAAAAATTATGTAACTTCCACCGAAACATCCACTGGAACACGAAATATAACTTTCACTAGAACATCAACTAGAAATTCCACCAGAACTTTGACTTAATGGATTTATATTTATTAGTAATGAAGTTTTCTATCTTAATTGGTACCCTTTCGTTCTAATTTTTTACAATGAAAATTAATCTTTGAAATGTTCATAGTAAAATTCCAATGAAAATTCGAGTGAAACATTAAATGAATGTTCCATTGGATATTTGAGTGAATAATCCACTGGAACTTCCATTAGATATTTTTTGGAACTTCTAGTTAAAGTTCCACTAGAACATCCAGTAAAAATTACATTTTGAACTTTCATTATAAGTTCCATGGGAACTTTCAGTGCAAGTTCCATAGTAACTTCCCGTGTAAGTTCCACTGAATTTTTACTATTAATTAAATTTATTTTACTATTAGTTTACACTTATTTAACATTTTTTACCCATAATTAACTTTCATTTTACCCTACCTTAACTTTTTCTTATTATTAACTTTATTTTAACCTTAACTACTTACATTTTTTTACCCTTACTTAACATTAGTTTATGCTTAACATTAGTTTACCCCTAAATAATAATTTTGATCCTTAATTAAATTTATTTTACTATTAATTATCATTATTTTACCATTATATTAATTTATTTACCCATACTTAACTTTATTTTTACCCTTACATAATTTTTTTTTACACTTACATAATATTTTATTACCCTTACTTTGTCTTACACTTAATTAATATTGGTTTACCCTAAATTAACTTTTTTTTACCCTCACATAACTTTATTTGACCTTTACTTATCATTATTTTACCCTTATTTAACTTTATTTTACCCTTATTTAACTTTGTTTTACTCTTACTTAACTTTTTTTACCCTTTCATTACCATTACTTAACTTTGTTTCACTCTTAATTAATTTTAGTTTCCCTTTAACTAACATTAGTTTACCCTTTATTAATTTTTTTACCCTTAATTTAGTTTACCCTTACATAATATTAGTTTACCCTTAATTTTAGTTTACCCTAAATTAACTATAGTTTTACCCATACATAACTTATATAAGTTTCTATTTAACCCTAATTGACACGTGGAAAATCTATATTACCATGACCTAACTTATATAAAATTCATATTACCTTTATACAACCAAATCTATTTATATTTACTTAGTATATATTTTCATTTTCCCTTATGTAACTCAAAATCATAATAGAATCTTGATTTCTAGTAGATGTTTATTATTATATTTTGGTCATAACATGAGATTTACATTTCAAAATTGATGGATGAATTTTTTTTATTTCTATTGGTTCCAAATTAAATGTATGTACATGAAAAATACCTCACTCAATCACCTTAAGAAAATGGAACTTGTTCACTTTACTTTAATCATATTGAAAATAAATTTAAGATTGAAGTCAAATCCAAAAAATATTTGAAGTTAATGTTTTAATTTTTATGAATTAAATTTAATTCTTAAAATATACATATACTATTTTTTAATAGATATATGAAATTATTAATTATTTTTAAATATTAGAAAATATTTTTGAATGGATAATTTTTTTTAAATTTTTTTATAAAATTTTCAAAATTGATATTTTTAAGAATAATTTGTTTCTTCTTATTGAATTGTGCTCTGAATTATTATTTTCAACATTCAAATCCAAATTATTATTTTTATATGGTTTTATATTGGTTTTTATATTTTAAAGTATATTTATGATTTGAATTTTTTTAACCATATTCGTAAGACTTTTTAAAAGTAATTATTTTTTTAATTATTTGTTAATATAAAAATTAAAATCATCAATTTTAAATTTATTTTTTCCTTATTTTTAAATTGATTCTAAAATTTTTATTTCTAGCACATAATTAGAAATTATTATTTTTATAAAATTTTAAAAAATTACTACGTATTTCAAGTTAGAAACAACATTTATTCATAATAATAACAAATTTTTAAATTTTGTCAATGATTCAAACTTTTTAAATTTTTTCAAAATAATTTTTTTCTATTTTTATGAATTTAGTTACAAAATATTTTTTAATGTATAATTACATATTATAAAATTTTTAAATTTTCCAAATATAATATTTAACTATAATTAAAATAAATATTTACTATATAGATAAACAATTTATTATTTGTTTTTTCACATTTTACAATTTTATAAAAAAATTTAACTTAATTTTTGAGTATTTTTTTAAGAGTAATACAACTATATGACAATAAGCAGATAATGAGGTTTTTAAAAAAGGTAGGTGGAAAAGCTTATTTTAATTGAATGGTTGGGATCAATTTACTAAATGTGGTATCATATCAACTATCACTACTGAAAAAACGGCCTATACCCACGGTTCAAAACCGTGGGTATAGCCCCCAAAACCATGGGCATAGCCTATACCCACGGTTTTGGGAACCGTGGGATGGAACGACGTCGGTATAGGTCCCCAGCCTATACCCGCGGTTTTCCAAAACCGTGGGTATAGGTGTCCTGCCACCGTGTCACCGAAACACATCCAATTTCCACAGTGTCAACGGCTTTTACCCACGGTTTCAAAACCATGGGTATAGGTCCTAAAATAATGCAGCCACCGAGTTTCGATCTCGCAACCTCTTCGCTGCAAACACCGCGTCTAACCACTACCCTAACGTCACCTATATGTATATATATATATATAGTTAAATATAGTTATAAAAACTGTGGGTATAGAGGGAAGAACTGTGGGTATAGGGTTCCCACCAAAACAATTTCCTTCCCACGCATACAAAAGTGACCTATACCCACAGTTTTTCATAACCATGGGTATATGTATTTTAGCCCAGACCTATCCCCACGGGTTTCCCCAAAACCGTGGGGATAGGTACCCCTATACCCATGGTTTTGGAAAACCGTGGGTATAGGTCACTTTTCAGGACCTACCCTTACGGTTTTGGAAAACCGTTGGGATAGACCCCCCTATACCCACGGTTTTGGAAAACCGTGGGTATAGGTCATGAAAAGTCACCTATACCCACGGTTTTCCAAAACCGTGGGTATAGGGGGGGGGGTCTATCCCCACATTTTTGGGGAAAACCGTGGGGATAGGTCCATTTTCTAGTAGTGTATACAAGATATTTCCGTAAAACATGGCATTATATTATCATTTTATTGTCTCCTGTACCATTCTTTATAGGATATTCTAGTGATATGGTGTGATGTTGACATGTATATGTTTTACATGTGGCATGATCGAAATAATGTGGATACCTGAGGGAATTTTCACCTCCTAGTCTTCCAAGGGTCATCTTCCTCACATTCCTCTTATTCCCTCCCTCGTTGTAGTGGATCTTCTCACTGGTATCAATTTTCAGTCCCTCCCTTATTTTTAAAGATCATCACTTGTTTTTGGAGATGATTTGGATCCTATCACCCTCAACTTTTTCTTTTCCTATACTCATTTCAGTGGCTCTACACACTGGTAGTCATGGTTTGTAGCTCCCTCATTGTGTTGAATCTTCACACCGATAGCAATGGTTGGTCCATCCGTCATTGCAGTTTCTCTTGACTTTTCTCTGGAGATGATTCTAATCCCATATACCATGTATTTATATTCATCCCACACATATTATAGTGGCTATTCACATCAGTATCCATGGTCATTCCCTACATCTATTTATTACATTCGACATTATCTTTCCCTCTATTTTTTTGGTTTTTTCAAGCTGTATTAATTTTCATCAATTTACATCGAACTTGAAGAGTAATCTATCCAACTCAACATGATAAATAAAAGTTAAAATGAAAATACTCAACATTTCTGTAGGTGAATGTAAAGATCTTATTACAAGGTAAGTAATGGTTTCATTCCTGAATCCAACCATAAGAACTGTCATTTTCAACACCTCTCATTTTCATTTGATTAGTTACCGATTTATAGGGGATGGAGAAATTGAGCAGTCTGAGCCCCATATTATCAAAATGTATAGTTTTATTAATGTATATTTCAATTACTAAAATAGTTTTTTTTATTAAATGATATAAAAATGGGATATTTATGCACTGTTGGGGATCAGTTGTGTTTGATAATTTTTGAGACACAACATTAGATCTTTCTTGATCAAGAGCATGGAGTATGAGCTACTATGGTGGAACTTCAGAGACACAAAATGTTTCAAATTTTATATCAAGGAAAAAATTGATCCTAGAATAAAATAATTAGATATAATCTACATCTGGAATCATTTTTTAAGCAATAAATGATTCTATTGAATTTTTTTATCCAAAAATTCCATTAAATAAATAATAGCATGTGAATATTGTGATAATCACTTCTATTTATTATTAAAATCCCCACACACTATAGAGATCAAAATAAATTCTATTTTTTAGAATTAAACATTTTCTTTTAAAATTAATCACAAAATAGATCAACCATGATTATCGTTATGGAAGAGTGGTCAATGGATGTTTGATTAACATTTTGTGGATGTATTTTCACTTTAATTTCTTATATTTAGCATCCTGAATTGGTCATTCCTCTTATCTCTGTCGTATCATATGAAATTTACATTGGTATGGTTCTGATTGTATGGAGTGTAAGTTACAAGAACTGAGAAAATATATTTAATATGGTTAAACCCATTGAATTCATTATAGAATATAATTATTTTAAAAAAGCTCTTTGATTAAACATTTACATAATATTTTATATCATTATTAGTGAAGGTCATTTACAAGAAAATAAATCAAATACACTAATTTTTCTTATATTTTGGATCATTAAAACACCCCATTTTTTCTTTGATCTTGTTAGTAATGTTAAATTTAATGAATGAGTGACTTGCTTATACTTAGAAGTGTAATTGGACTAGCATGTAATATTATGACTGATTTTAAAAAAAGTATATATAATGGTCGAATCAAATTCAAATAGTTTGAATGTATTACAATATCATTTTCTCATTCCTGACACATATCCCCATGTTTGTGGGGTTTTATATATTCTCATTGTTGGTATGAGCCTTCAAATGGTATTTATGTATGGAATTATATGTTGTTTTAGAGTGGATGGGATACTATGTTGGATGATACTGGAGGTACAAATCATGCATTCAGCTACCACACTGAGTTATAAAGGAGGATGCACTAAAGTGGTTCCATGTGAAATATGATGGTGGGATCCTTAAAAAATAACAACAATTGACTGCATAATTGCACTATTGAGTCATTTTTATTGTTTCTTATATTTATCCCTCTAGATATCCTATTTCAGATGATGTTATTGAAAGTTTTTTTGTCACACTTCAGTTCCATTATTAGTCATAAAAAACTCAACCCTATTTACTATTGAATATTTTACACATTTTGGTTGGAAGAAACGATAGAGATAACTGGCCATTGATATGAATTGATGATAAGGGAGATAGTTTTTGTGGTTTATTCAAGTTCATTTAATTTAGTTTTTGTTTGGAAAATTAATAGAGGGTTTTTTATTTTTATTTTCAAGGAATATGATGGACTGGGCATGTTAAGTTTGAGGGAACTAAATTTGAATATTTTTAATAACTATAAATATTGTTTATGGTTTAATTATTATTAAAACATATTACCCTAATCATATATTTTATTTTAGAACTTCCAATGAAGCTTCTACTAGAACTCTCATAGTGGATTTATAATTTTTATATAGATTTTGTAAAAAATATATTCAATATATATTATAAGTTCATTTATTATAATTTTTCTTAAATATATATATATATTACTTTCGTTTTTATTCATATATTATATAAATTTTTAAATGATAAATTATATAATTTTTTAAAAAATTATATAAAAAATGTAATACATATTAAATATAATTGCATTTGATATGAATATATTTATTAAAATTTAACATTTATTAATATATTTTGTAGTTTTATAAATATATACTTTTGTTCTATAGTGGATCTTCCAATAAAACTTTTACTAGAACACTTAATAAATTTATAATTATTATTTATATAGATTTTTTAAGAAATATATCCAACATATGTTATTAGTGCATTTATTATAAAATTTTCTAAATACATACAATTTATTTACATATTTATTATTTTATTATATACATTTTTAAATGGTAAATTATATTATTTTTATAAAATTTATTTAAAAAATATAATACATATTATATATAATTAAATTTAATATGAATATATTTAATGAAAATATTATTTTTATTAATATATTATGTAGTTTTATACATATATACTTTTCAGTGTTGTAGAACTTCAACTAGAATTTTTAATGGATTTATTATTATTATTTACAAATATTTTATAAAAACTATATCTAATATATCTTATAAGTAAAATTATTATAAATTTTTCTAAATATATACATGTTATTTGCATTTTTATTCATGTGTTATATACATTATTAAATGGTAAATTATATTATATTTAAAAAAGTTATTTAAAAAATGTAATTTATATTATATATAATTTTATTTAATATAAATATATTTATTAAAATTTAATTTTAATTAATATATTCTATAGTTTTATAAATTTATACTTTTATTTTTGTTGTGGAACATCTGCTAGAACTTTCACTAGATCTATTAATGGATTTATAATTGTTATTTATACATATTTCTTAAAAAATATATTCAATATATCTTATATGTGCATTTATTATAAATTTTCCAAAATATATACATTTTATTTACTTTTTAATTCACATATTAGATACATTCTTTAAAAAAAATCAACTATTTTTATAAAATCTATGTCAAAAATGTAATACATGTTATATATAATTGAATTTAATATAAATATATTTATTAAATATTAATTCTTATTAATATATTCAATAGTTTTATAAGTATATACTCCAATTGTATTGATGAACTTCTACTGAAACTTCTACCAGAACTCTTAATATATTTATAATTATTATTTATAATTTTTTTAAATATTCAATATATCTTATAAGTTCATTTATTATAAATATTTCTAAATATATAAATTTTATTTACATTTTTATTAATGTATTATATACATTTTTAAAGGTAAACGTATATTATTTTTAAAAGATTTATGTAAAAATGTAATACATTTTATATATAATTGCATTTAATAAAAATATATTTATTAAAATATATGTTTTATTAATATATTTTTTATTTTTATAAATATATACTTTTATGGGATTGTTGAAGTTAAATTAGAACTCTTAATAGATTTATAATTTTTATTTATATATTTTTGGAAAAATATATATTCAATATATCTTTTAGGTGAATTTAGTAAAAAAATTTCTAGATATATAATTTTTATTTACATCTTTATTTATGTATTATAAACATTTTTAAAAGGAAAATTATTTTATTTTCATAAAATTTATTTAAAAAAAATTAATTCATATTATATATAATTTCATTAAATGTATATATTTTTATTAAAATTCAATTTTTATTAATATATTCTGTTGTTTTATAAATATAAACCTTTGTTATACTGTGATACTTCCATTGGAACTTCTACTGGAATTCTGATGGGATTTATTATTGTTATTTATATAGATTTTGTAAAAGATATATTCAATATATCTTATAAGTGTATTTAGTATAAATTTTACTAAATATATACATTTTATTTACATTTTATTAATGTATTAAATACATTTTTAAATGGTATATTATATTTTTTTAATAAAATTTTCTTAAAACTTGTAATAAATATTATATATAATTTCATTTAATATAAACATATTTATTAAAATTTAATTTATTTTAATATCTTATATAGTTTTATAAATATATTCTTTTATTATATTGCAGAACTTCCATTGGAACTCTCACTAGAAATTCCATTGAAACTCTTAATACGTTTATAATTGTTATTTATAAATATTTTGTAAAAAAATATTCAATATATATTAAATGTCTAATTATTTTTAATTTTATTAAATATATACACTTTATTTACATTTTTATTCTTATATTATATACATTTTTAAATGGTAAATTATTTTTTTATGTATAAAATATATGTAAAAAATTTAATCCTTATTATATATAATATCATTTAATAAAAATAAATTTATAAAAATTTAATTTTTATTAATATATTTTATAGTTTTTTAAATATTTAATTTTGTTTTATTGTGGAGCTTCCACTCGATATCATAATGTATTTATAATTGTTATTATAACTTATTTTGTAAAAAATATATTTAATATATCTTATAAGTTTACTTATTATAAATTTTCCAAAAATTTGTACATTTTATTTACATATTTATTTATGTATTATATAAAATTTTAAATGGTAAATTATATTATTTTTATAAAATTTAATTTTAAAAATCTAAGACATGTTATATATAATGGAATTTAAAATAATTTTTTTATTTAAATTTTATTTTTATTAATATACCCTATAGTTTTATATATATGTATATTTTTTGAATTATGGAACTTCCACATGAACATCCACATGAACTTCCACTAGACATATTAATGTATTTATAATTTTTATTTATATAGATTTTGTAAAAAACCGTATTCAATATATTTTATAAGGGAATTTTTTATAAATTATCCTAAATATATACATTTTATTTAAATTTTTATTCATGTATTATATAAAATTTTTAATGGTAAATTTTGTTAATTTTATAAAATTTTTATAAAAAATGTAATATGTATTATATATAATTGCATTTAATATAAATAGATTTATGAAAATTTAATTTTTATTAATATATTTTGTATTTTAATAAATATATACTTCTGTTGTATTGTGGAACTTCTACTAGAACTTATACTAGAAATTCAACTGGATCTTCCACTAGAACATCCACTAGAGATCTTAATCGATTTATAATTTTTATTTATATATATTTTATAAAAAACATATATTCAATATATCTTATAAGTTTATTTATTATAAAATTTATGTAAATTGCACCGAAATTCCCTTGAAACATGCATTGGAACTTCCATTGGAACTCCCACTTAAAGGATTTATAATTATTACTAATGAAATTGTCTAGATTAATCAGTAATGTTTCTTTTGAATTATTTTAAAAAAAATAAATTTTTTGGGAATTTTCATAGAAAATTTATAACGTAAATTCTAGTGGAACATGTAGTGAATGTTCAACTGGAACTTTGAGTGAAATTTCCACTAGAACATAGAGTACAAGTTCCACTATATCTTCTAGTGAATGTTATACTATAACTTCTAGTGAAACTTCCACCAGAACTTCCAGTGGAAGTTCCACTCAAAATTCTAATGCAAGGTCTATGGGAACTTCTCGAGAAAGTTCCACTAGAACATCCAATGCAAGTTCCATTGGATATTCCGATACAATTTCCCCTAAAATTTACTGTTACTTACCTTTAGCTTACCCTTAATAAATACTTAACTCAACATTTTCCCACCATTATTTTTATTTATCTTTACCCTTACCAAAATTTGTTTTATCATTAACTTTATTTTACCCTTACATAAAAACATAACTTTGTTTTTCCCTTACTTAAATTTATATTGACCTTACTTATCTCTATTTTACCCCTAATTAACTTTTTTTACCATTACATAACTTTATTTTACCCTTATTTAACTTTAATTTACTCTGACTTAACTTTTTTTACCTGTACATAACATTATTTTTACCCATTAATTAAATTTTTTATCTTTACGTAGCATTATTTTACCCTTAATTAACATTATTTTACACTTAATTAACTTTATTTTACCCTAAATTTAATTTTTTTTGACCCAACATAACTTTAGTTTACCCTTAATTAACATTATCTTACCTTTATTTAACTTTTTTTTCATATTAATTAACTCTGTTTTACCATTACTTAACTTTATTTTACCCCTAACATTATTTTAGTCCTACTTAATTTTATTTTATCCTTACTTAACATTGGTTTACCCTTACTTAATTTTGTTTCACCCTTATATATATTTAGTTTAGCATTTCTTAACTTTAGTTTACCCTCATAGAACCTTATTTTTACCCTTACATAACCTGTACAGGTTTCTATTTACCCCTATTTAACATGTGAAAACTCTATCTTACCTTGAATTAACTTATATAAAATTCATATTACCTTTTGAAAACAAAATCTAGTTAAACTCACTTAGCAGAGATTTTGAGTTACCCTTATGTAACTCAAAATCATAATGGAATAATATTTTCCAATATGTGTTTGCTATTATGCTTTGATCATAACTTGAGATATACACTTCTAAATTGATTTATGAACCACTTTTATTTCTATTAGTGCCTAATTAAATTCCTCTCCAAGAAAAATACCTAACACAATCACTTTAAGGAAATGAGACTTCTTCACATTATTTTAATAACTTTGAAAATACATTTAACATTGAAGTCAAATCCAAAAATATATTTGAAGTAGATGTTTCAATTTGAATTCATTTTTAGGAAATGAATTTTATTTTTAAAATATACATACACGCTTTTTTTAATAAGTGTATCAAATTATTAATTATTTTTAAATATATAAAAATATTTTTTAAAATACATAATTATTTATTTTATAAATATTTATAACATTTTAAAAATTAATATTTTTAAGAATCATTTTTTTCTTCTTTTTGAATTGGGTTTCCAATTATTATTTCAAACATTAAAATACAATTTTTAATTTGTATTTGGTTTTGTAGCAGATTTCTCTATTTTCAAGTGTTATTATGAATTGATATTTTTTTCAATTATATATTAGACTTTTTAAAAAGTCTTTAAATTTTTTGAATTATATTTGAAAATCAAAATTATAAATAAATAAGGACATCAATTTTTTATTATTAATTATTATAACAATTTAAAATCATAATTTTAAAGTGATTTTTATTCTTTCAAAATTAAGTTTGAAATTATTATTTTTGCTACAAAAATATATTTTATTATATTTAAAAAGTTTTAAAAATTACTATTTATTTTTAGTCAGGATAAATATAATTTTTACACTAATAAATTTTTTTTAATTTATTAAATGATTTACAATTTTTTAATATTTTGGAAAAACTTTTTTTTTCTATTTTTATGAATTCAGTCAGTAAATATTTTTTTAGTATATAATTAAATATTATTAAATTTTTAAACTTTTCAAAATTTAATATTTTACTATAATTATAAGAAATATTTATTATATGAATAAACAATTTATTATTTGTTTTATCACATTTTACAATTTTATATAACTTTTTATCTTTATTTTTGTTTTTCAAGCGTAATAAAACCATATGAAGGAAAAAAATAGTGAGGCTTTTCAAAAAAGTAGGGGTCAGATGTTATTTTAATTGAATGGTTAGGATCAATTTATAAAACATGAAATAATCTCTCTTATATTAGATATTCTAGTAAAATAACTTAACTATAGATGATTTGAATCTGTTGGCGAGATTCGACGTGTGATGGTGAAGGGAATGAAAATTATGTGAATACTATAGTGTGGACCATTGACTATTTAGAATTCACAAGCCATGCGACAATGTGTGGATGGTAGAATAATGAGTGGAAGGGGTGACGTGGTGCACCCTAGAGCAAATTGATTCGGGAATTCCGTCACTGGCTATGTGCACCTCCACTGGGTCACTGGTGGACTACTAGAGAATCTAGCCACTTCAATCTTTACCACCAACTGGTCGGTGGATCTTCCAAAAACTAGGGAGTGCCATTATGGTATTGGATAACCAGTGCTTCTTGTAAAGCTTTATTTTCAAAATGTGTCTCCTCCACTTTGTTCAACAACCTTCATTGAATCTTATAACATGAATCCATGATCTTGAATCCTAAATAAAGACAATTCCCATCCTTAAAAAAGATCAACATGTTTCCCTTGAATTGACATTTAGACCTTCATTAGAACCATTAAATACATGACATGAAGTAAAATTTTGGAATATAAATTTCACTCAAATAAAAACATTAGATACAAAAGAGAGTATTTGAGAACATGAAAACACCATGAGGGAGAGTTACAAAAATATCCACTTTTTGAAAATAAAATACACTTAATATAAAAATATAAATGCAAATCAATAGTTAAACATGTATTCAATGTAATTCAGGATATTAAAAATTAAGATATTCAACATGTTAAATATATAAACATAAAAGATATTCTATATCTTCAAGATGTAAAAGACTATAACTTCTCCCCCTAACAAAATAAATACCCCCTTTTAAATAAAACATTTTTACTCTTTGATCCAATCAAAATATTTTCCCCCCTTGACCCAAAATGTCTCTCCCAATGACTAAAAATAAAAAAATCCCTATCCCCCTTTGTGATTTTTATGAAATAAACAATAAATGGAAAAGGGAATACTGAAGAGATGATTGAAGAAAAATTATAACATTAAATACTATCTTCCCCTTAATTATTACCATAAACTTAAAAACCAGGATAAACGAATAAACAAATAATGCAAATAAGATCATAAGATATAATGAAGTAAAGTGCATGTTATAGATTAACGATAAAACACATAATATTACATTGTCTTTATTACAATGTAAAGAAAAGAGTAAATCTCAAGATTTAAAAAAGATTTAATATTTTGAAAATTAAAATAAATGAAATTTGAAAATATAAGAAAAATTAATGTTTAAAATATAATAAAAATAATTTTGAAAAGGATAAGAAAATATTAAAAAATGTAAAGAGAAAAAAAAGAGAAATTTAAAAATAATTCCTCTCTTCTTTTAAGAAAAATAAGGCATAGATGACAGAGAGTGGAAATATATATAAATTAAGTTCAAGAAAAATATATAAAAAGATTGAAATACCAATTCTCATATATATCAAGGTTGAAACTAAAAATATCTCTAGAAAAGAAAGAGCTAGTAGCACCCTCAATTAGATAATTTAATAAAGAGTTTAAGAAGAAAAATATAGATCAATAAGTTCATGATTTTAAGACCACATTTATTAAGTGGACTTCATATGATATATCATCAATGTTTGGTGGCGTATCACTGTAAAAACATCAAAATAAAGTGACTTTTGGTACCCTAGAGGGACCAAATATATTAGCTAACAGACATTGAGATAAATAAATAATCTTAGGTCCACTAAATTTACTAATAAATATTTAGGAAAAAAATTCTTTTGTAAAGATATTTTAAATGATATGAAATATGGATTGATTTGGGTCTTCTATATCTATAATATCTTTTATTAAAATTCATAAATCGAATACCCAAATTTATGATAATAATTGAAAAAATATATTTTGAGAAATCTACTTAACAAAAGTTTTATTTTCAGAAAAGATAACAATATTTTAAAAAATAAAACTATGATAATTACTTTTAAAACATTAAGAACCAAGTATCATGTTAATATTTTGTTCATCTTGAGTGAATTTTTAATAAGATTCTTTGATATCTTTGATTTCATGTTTTAAAACATCAACATACAGTTAAATTTTTAACTTCAAAACAAAATCTTTCTTTCTATTGAAAGATGGTATTTTTCATTAAGAGGCTAATTTTTTTCCTTAAGAACACATTTGTATTTCTTTTAAGGGTATTCATATTTTTAACTAATTTCTTTAAAAAAATATTCAATTTCATTTTTTTGATAAAAAAGATAAATAAAAAGAGGAATAATGAGAGGAAGGAGAGGAATCAGTTAGAGAGTGAGAACTAACCTCTTCACCTACCTTGATACAATCCATGAGGAATTTATGAATTTATTTTCTTATATCATATGTTGAAAGAGTTTCATTTTTATCACTCCAAGTTGAAACTTTTATACCCTTATTTCTTTACTTATTATCTTTTAACATATTTTTTTGTATATATTAGAAAATCTAGTTTAACATGTCCCTTTTTATTACATTCATATCATGTCACATCCATCACTTCAATTTCATTTTTCTTTTTGGAATGATAAAAGGATTTCACATTTTTCTTAAATTTTCTCCACCTCTTGGTCAAGGGTTCAATATATAATTTGTTGTTAGGGGAACAATCACCATCAATATCCTCAAAATATTTGAAATCAATTATTATTATTTTTTCTTTGGATTTATTCACTTATTTACGCTAAAAATTAATTGAATTATTAAAAAAGTATATCTATTGGTAAAATAGAATTTTCAATTGTTAAATAATTTCACAAAGAAAAATTATCATGTCACTAAACCATTGGTAAAAATTATTTCCCTAAATTTTTTTATGACAAATAAAATAGTTCTATTTCATTTATTATAATTTTAAAAGATAATATATATGTTGGTTAAAATATTTGATAACATATTCATATAACATATTTATCTGTTGATAATATTATTTACAATATTTATCTTTTTATGAGTAATATTATAAACAATATTATAAGAAATATAAACAATTAATATCTATTTGTAAATTATTTTTTAAATAAAATATTATCCATGGGTATACAAATATTCTTTGCTAAAAATTTATAGTATATTTATTAATGTAACTATATATAATATTATTATTCTATTTATTATATAATAAATATAAAATTATATTATATTAATTTTCAACAAACTGATCCTTTATAGGAAAAAACATATTCAAACATAGTTTAAAAATATGTCCATCTATAATCTATTTCTCTCATACATCAGGTGTCACTATCTAGGTTCACAGTGGTGACATGATCCATGAATATAAGAAGGACCCATTTCTTATAATCCCCTTTTCATGAACTTGTACTTTTGGGGGAAAGTATATGTTTGTGAGATGGTCTTCACTTTCATGGTTCACCAAGAATCTTCCTTTATTTATATTTGTTATAGGCCCCTTTTCTTGCAGATGTGCTTGTGGATAGAAGCAGACGTTTTTGATATGATAGTCACTGCCATGGTTTACCACCCATGTAATAAATTAACTTTTAATAAAATTGTGGATGGATTTATGTACACATGTCATAAAGCATGGAAAAATAAAATTTATTTTTTTTCTAATGCAGTACAGAGGTTGAACAGGGTTATCTCACTTGAGGAGCGTCACAGTTGGTTCAATAACTAATTTATAATTCACCCAATCTATTTTTTTTGGTTTTTTTTAAAAATTATGGTTTGGGATTTTTGTAAAACATGAAATTAAAATAATACAATACAAAATTGAAATCTAAATGATGATGAACACAAAATACTGTTTAGAAAGAATGGTCTTGGTCCAGGGTTTCATAATGCTGGTTAATTCTTCATTTTTTTTATTTTTTTATTCAATTTGAAAATTCATTTGGTGAAATCTCATTAATGAATTACATTCCTTTTATTTATTGAGTGTGTTATTTTAGAATGTATTCATCTCACCAAACTAAACCTCCTATAATAGTCATATAGGATAATACCTCAACTAAGAATGCTCTTCCAAAAAGACTCGACTCTACCATATGAAGTCTCAACCCTTAGGGTAACCCAAACTCCACCATATGAAGAGTTTTCCTAATATAAGGGAGGAAAATAATGAATAAAATAAAATGAATGAGTTGTAAAATAATGTCGTGGTGGATGACCACGAAACCCATGAAATACTCTCAATCCACCACAAATAGAATAAAAACATGTTGAATTGAAGAACAATAACAAAGAACACCATGAAACCTCCCCCAGGGGAAAGCCTCATGTGAGTCACTTTATATTATAATTTTAAAAGAGAGAATTATTAAAATATATAATTGAGAGAGAATGATATTATGGTCGGAAGAGAAAGTGGGATGAACTAAGAAAAGGGAAACAATTTAATAAAAAAAGATGAATGTGTTACATAGGAAAAACAAAAATAAAAAGAAAAGAAAGAAAAATACTAAAGCATGGATGTCATCTGAGATTAACTCTCCAATTGATATTATCTTCAATAAATCTATATCATCTTATTTATAGGAATGTAAGTGGAATTGGGGTATCATAACAGACCATTAATGACTTAGGGGTAATAATGGGTCTTCAACGGTTGATATTTTTGTTACAAAATATTCCTTCAAATGTATCTGCATGTTACCCCCATAAAATGGCTGAATTGGGGAATGGTATCTTCATGAAATATTTTTTTAAATAAGTTTTAATTGGTCATATAAATTTCACATTGATTGGATGTATTTAAAAGAATTTATGGAATAAATACTGAGTATGAATTTTTCTTGTTGAGAATTACAGAAATCTTTCTCTAATGTATAACATCAAACTACCCCCTTAATGAGTGAAAAACTCCATAAAATTCATTGAAAAAGCAAACATATTTATCCTATTTCAAAAACATTTTGAATCACCTAAATTGGAGGTTTTTTATATTGATTTATGCCTCATTTTTGGAGGTGGATTCCACTATTCCTACCCAAACAATATATCAAATTAGTTGATTTTTCAGCCCTTACTTTGATAGGATCATCTATTGGTCTTGAGGAAAAAGTTGAATAAAATAAATAAAGGAACCCTAAAAAATAATCACTCAAATTTTTATAATATTTAAAAGCTATTCCTAAAATAAAAAATTGATTAGAACCTATTAAAATTCTAGAATTAACCATTTTTTACATTTTAGCTCAAAACACACCATAAATCCAAAAAAAATTAAATAAGACTAAATTGATAAATTTGGAGGGTTTAAATAATTAAAATTCATATAAAAAAATGATGAAATATTCACTTCATCAATTCTTCCACACTTAAAACATGTTTTTTTCTCAATCTTGAAATATCAACATTAAATTTCAAAGGGAGCCAATGTTAACAATATTAAAATTTCAAAGAAATAAAATCAATTAATTTTCAATACCAAATAAACTTATAAAATTTCACACAAAATATCAATTTAATTTCACAATTTTCAATGAAACAAAAAATTATTAAATGTTAATTTTCCCCTTTAAAAAATTATGGAACTGCTCCTTCTATTCATTCATGCTACTCAATTTATTATTCTTAAACATGTAAAGTTATGATTTCCCTCACTTGAATATTTTCTCTCATCTCTCATGATACAGTTCAAGTGGAGTTATTTTCATATCATGAGAACATAATATTGATCCATATTATTGTAAAGGAACTACTTTCTCCACATTGTGAAGATGCAAGTCACATAAAATCATGAGGGATTTCATTAAATTTTCAAATGACTCTAAGGATTAAGGTTTGTAAGAATTGATGTTTGAAAATTAAGGCTCAATGATAAGTTTTATATTTAAAGTAAAATGCATGATATCAAAAATAAATGTGTAATGAAATTCTCACTGTCAAATAAAAAAACTCTCATTTCACCAAAACTCAATGTAAAGGTCATGAATAATGAAAGAAAAATGAATGGTGTACACCTTCATGAATTTTTATCTACCTTTTTTTTCCTTTTTTAAGTATCTCTTTTTTTTAGTTTTTTTAATGTTATTCTTAGAATAAAATTCTAAACCACTACCTAACCACATATGATAAAAATCATCAGTCTAGTGATGGTGATTTCTTATTCTTTGAAGTCACAACCCATTCCTTTTTTTATTTTTTTTGTTTATGAGAATGAAAAACAATTAATTTCATTTGAATGAATAAAAAAACTTTCTTTATTACCACAATATCATCCTCACACTTCTTGTTTTAAATATATTTCATCCCTTCCACCATGAATACCTTATCCCCCACACTTCATCTTGAAAATATCATGCAAATTACCAAGAGTAGGGATGGAATAGACAAAAATGGCTTGAATCATGGATCATACCTATAAATTTCATTCATGGACTCTATGGGATAAATAAGGATTGATGTAAATTTGGTCTTTTAAGGAAAATTGGTATATCAAAATATTCCTCAACCATTTGAAATTTGTTTTTTATAGTCATATATTTGATAAGTTAAAATGTAAGTTCTAGTAGCTTGCATGTCCCAAGATCTCTCAAAAAATATAATCAAGAATAAAATAGAAAGTAAATGGTCTATAAATCTTCTTGGGAATGAGAATTATAACATTAGACAATCACTAAAGGAATTATTAATAATAATAAATCAATTCAAATGAATTTTAGAAATTCAAAGCATGAAAAATGATATAGAAATTTCATTTACAAGATTTAATTTATTTTCTTAAATCACGAGTCCTCATTTTAATATCCATGATTCACTTTAATAATTTTATTCTCCATTTTACTCATTCAATATCATCATATTAGAAATATAAAACATGGAATCAAAAGACTTCTAAGATGATTATATATCATAGATAAGACAAGTAAACCATAATTCAAGTGTAAGCATGCAATTTCAGCTTTAAATCTCAAAACTTGTTGTTGGAAAAAATGTAATGAGTTTAAAAGATAAAAATTAAAATTCAACACCCTTTTAAAATAAAGATTCAGTCCTATTAATCTACATTTTTTGGGTCTGACTTGTGCCATCATGGACCTATAAAATAAAATTATTCAGTTAAGTAAAAGGATCATGTATTGTATGCTCAAAAAATATAATAGGGGGTGATCTACATGCCAGACTAATCCACAAAAGGTAATTGAAATTTAAATTCCTAGAAAGCATGAAAATATAAATAATGGTATGACCCGCCAAGTGAGCCCTAAATTTTTTACTGTCACTAGAAGGCATTTCCAGCTATTATCCAAAGTGTGATGGTAGTTGAGGCTTCTTGGATTTGGACAACCACATGTGGTTCCATCCAGCTTGGACATCATTGTTCTTTTTTTAGAGAATTACATATATATAGTACACTAGATCACCCCCTTCGCAATGTGGTATAACTTGAATAGTGGGGGTAGGATGAAGTATAAAACCACCTCCTCCTTCATTGCTGCTTGTGAAACATTATATTTCTCTTCTTGTAATCCCTGTAGTGAATATTTAATGTATTCTAGGAGATCTAGTTGTTCCTCAATAGGTGAAATTTCTTTTTCCTCATCATCCTATAGGGCATAATCAAAGTCATACAATTCTGAAAATTCAAAATAGTAGTAAGTAATACTCAAGTTAGTTTTAATAAAATTAAATGAGTTTGAGTTTAAGAATGCATCATCTCCCTGAGTTGGTTCATCTTGAATCCCTTATTCAATGGAAATTTACTCTTGGAGTTGATCATAAATGGTTTGAGTTAGGTAGTTAGACTCCTTAATTTTGATTTTGGCATCAACATCTCATATGTAAACAATGAAATTGGTGAAAAACATTGGCACTTATTTCTTTTCATAGAATCATTACAAGTTAGTTCAGAGTTCATTGATCATGATCATCACACCTTGGGGTGAGATCCATGTCTCTTGGCCTTGTTACAGATATTTTAACATTATCATAAGAGAACCACCCCATCGATGGAGTTTTTCCTCAGTGTAATTTATTTCTTATTATTTCACATGGGAGTAATCTTCCCATGCATAGTAATTTGAATTTGAACACATCATAGAAAATGGGTTTTATGGGTTTTTAATATAGAAAACAATTATTTTTTTTAAAAAAATTAGAATTTCAAAAAAGTGATCGAAATAACTGGTTAGATCCCCGATAATGGTGCTAGTTTTGAAGCACGCCTATTGTATGGCATGAAAAAATAAAATATATTTTTCCTAATGTAGCACAGAGGCTGACCATGGTAATTTTATTTGATAAGTGGCACAGTTAGTTCAATTAATAATTTCTAATTCACCTAAACTAATTCATTTTAGTTTTTTATATTATTTATGAAAATGATTGTTCGAGGTTTTGAAAAACTTTAAAATAAAATAATGAAATGAACAATTGAAGTCTAAATGAATATGCACATAGAATTCTAATTAAAAAGAATGGTCTTGGTCTAGGGTTTGATAATGATGGTTCATTTATTATTTATTTATTGTTAAAATTTTATTTAGTAATTCATTTGGTGAAACCTCATTAATAAATTAAATTTCTTTAATTTAAAGAGTGTGTGATTTATCATGCCTTCCGCTCACCAAAACACACATTCTCTAACAGTCAAATAGGATAACACCTCAATCAAGAATGCTATTCCTAAAATACCTGACACCACTATATTTCGTTTCAACCCTTAGGGAAACCCCAAATCCACCGTATGAAGAACTTTATTAATATAAGGTATGGAAATATGATGAATTAATGAAAATAAATGGATTTGAAAATAATTCCATGGTGGAATATCGCCACACCCGTGAAATACTTTCTCATCCACTACAAATATAATAAAAACATGTTGAATTGAAGCACAATAACAAATAACGTTGCAAAACCTCTGACAGGGCCAGGCCTTGGGTTAGTCACTATGAATTAAAAATTGTAATGTGATCATGAAAGAAATATAGAATTGATATAGAATGAGATTATGGTTGGAAGTGAATTTTGGATGAAATGAGAAAAGGGAAACACTTTAATAAAAAATAGATGAATTAGTTACATGGGAAAAGAAAATAAATAAAAATCCTAAAGCATGGATTTAATTCAAGATTACCTATTCAATAAATGTTATATTAAATCCATACCTATAATTTTATTTATAGGTATTAAGGTGGCGTCAGTCTATTATAACAGACCATTAATGACTTAGGGGTCATAATGGATCTTCAACAGTTGAATTTTCAGTTAGAGAATATTCCTTCAAATGAATCCTCATGTGACCCCCATAAAATGGCCTAGTATGGGAAATGTTTCTTCCTGAAAGATGTTCTAAAATATGTTTTTAATTGGTTCTAAAAATTTCACATTTATTGGAAGTGTATAGAGGATATTATGAAATAAATACGGATTATATAATTTTCTGTTCGAGAAATCTAGAAATACTCCTCTAATGTGTAACACCTAATGATCTCTTTAATGAGTAAAAGTGTAAAGACCCAGAAATACCTTGGATTTTTTTTAATACATGGGATTTTTTATGAGTCTGCGAAAGTTTACGACGCATGACTCTGAGGCCCGGTGTGCCCAGAATCAATTTTTGAAGTTTTGTTCGGGTACGTTCAGTAAACGTACGAGAGAGTTTTTATAAATTTTGAACCAGTGCTCGGAATTGATATCCAAGAGAACCATTGAACTCGCAGTGCCAGTATTCGCTTAAGAAGACTTTCACTTCAATGGTAGGGAGTCAAGGATAAAAGTTAGTTTTTGGGTTTTCATGGGAAGTAATAAAATAAATTAAGCTCACTTTATTTTTTTAACCTCCATGTGGAGGTTGGGTGGTTAAAACCTTCTCATGGGAGTTGGAGGTGGGACCACCACACCTTAACCTCCCTTGGGAGGTTATGGTAGTGGTGCCCACCTGAGCATAATCCACCGTGAGAGGTTATGACATGGAGACCGCACGCAGCTTAACCCCTATTAATGGAGGAGGGTAAAACATCCTCAACTCCCCATTAAATATGGAGAAAACCCTTGACCTTATCCACCTTAATGGAGCTAACTCCCCTTTAATTTAATTTGTGCCACATCTCAAGCATTAATTAGGGAAGCTAAGTTAATTAATTAATTCTCTCTTTTGAATTTTAAATCCAACATTCTAAAATAATAGAAAAACTATTATTTTTGTTGGACAGAATTATTTGGTTGGAATTTTCTCTTTTTGTGAAGCTTGGGAAGAGAGGAGCTTGAGAGAAAACTTCTTTCAACGAAGAATGCCGGCCACAACCTTTTTCGACTTCCTCCCTCGGATCCTACCGACGTGGAGTGTCTTCCACAGCTGACGCAGCCTGGGATTGGGAGTGCTGATTAGTCACTGAAAGTGGATAATATTCACTGTTAATATCTTTATATTAATTGTTCCAAAGTCCATAAACATTTATTTTAGTGCATTACATAAATAGAACTCATTTCTCATCTAAAATGCAATTCTTGTTTAAAATGCAAATTTGGGCCCAATCATTCATTTGTTTGTGTACAACATTATTTTCATTTTATGAATTTGAAATTTTGGGATATGATTGATCACTTTGTTTGGAACATTTTATCTTATAGGTCCGATGGATGAATCCCAAGGGAAGATGGAGAATTTTGCGCCCGAATACAGAAATTTGCTGGAGAAATATTAATGGGCCTAAGGCCCATCAAACAAATGTGGGGCTCAAAAAACAAGCCCAATGAAGCTCAAATTTATACAGTAGAAAGATAAAAATATGAGGTTCATTTTATTCAACTGTGGCTGGAGCTAATTATGAAGTTTTCATGATGATAAATGGATCTGAAGCTGAGATTTAAATAGGGGACCCGACATTAATGCACATAAAGTCGTCCCACAATTTCGACCATAACTTCCAAACGGCTAAGAAAAATGTCCTGAAATATTTACATCGGATAGAGGACCCAGGGAAGAAGATATTTTTCTTCTACGACCCCTAAAGATTCTGCCTCCATCAATTAAATATTCGAATGTAAAAATGGTGGATGAATCTGGATGGTTTTCTGGGTCAACTTCGAAACGTCAATTTCATTTTGATTATTCACCCTCTTTTTGACTCTATTAATTGTTGGGGGGTGAATTAATTGTGGGGGGTGGACTTAAGGCTCATAATATGCCTATATAAAGAGATGGTGGTGAAGGGAATTATGATCTAACATTTTTCTTTGAATCCATGTTTTTTTCTTTCAATTGTAATTTCTCGCTTTCGTTTTGTAATGGCATCGTCAATTTCTCTAATGAAAGTTTTTCATTCACGTTTAGTATTTTAATAAAAAAATTTCTTCTTCAATTTTTATTTTCCTTTTCTTCACATGTTGATACCATTGAATCGAAGTGTGAATTTATTCACACCCGCACTTGTGAATTCATCACACAATGGTGGAGTGTTCATTTTGATTAATGTTTTTCTTTTTCAATCTCGCTTCTTTAAGTCAACTACCCGCTTCCATTGATAGAATAGCATCAATGGAGGGATAAAATTTTGTGGGTTGATCCTAGAGAGTTTCATGGGCTTAATTGAATGTTATTTTATGTTCTTAAATTCTTAAATTTGTTCTTTATTTTAAGAGTTTCTTTCTTTGATTTATCTTATTCTTTGTCTTCACCGACATTAACGACGACACATTTTGAGTGATAGTACGATCCAATTCCTTGGAGTGATCATTTAATTGATCCTCTAAGTGAATTGGTGATTAGACTTGAAATTGTGTATGGATTAAATCGGAGAATGATATTGAGGAATTATTTCATTTAATGGATACCTCTTGAACCGATGAACAAAAAATCAAATGAAAAACAAATACATCCAATCAAGCCCAAGAGACAACCTAGGATCAACTCACCTTAATTAGTTGTTTTAATTCAAGTAATTTTATTGGTTTTTTTCTTTAAATGAAATAAATATTTATTCAAATCAATCTACACCATAGTGGGCCACTTCATAGCCAATCCTGCATCTAATCAAAGTGACTCAAGGTTTCTTCTTCGGTCCCTGTGGATTAGATCCCTACTTGTACTTCAACGACCGCTTTTACCGGTAGGGTAAATTTGGGCGCAAGCAAGTGCGTGAAGAATGCGACGAAGGACGAACTCCTCCGTTCCCTTTCTGCGACACCAACAACGAACGACGACCGACAATCAAAAGGTAGGGGGTTTATTACTTGATGATGTTATAACTTTTCTTATCTTCTCTATCAGATAGAAAGGGTTTGTTGCAGACATGTTAATGACCAACTGCTTATCTTGTTGAGCCAATTGATACCTCCCTAAACGCGGAGGGTGCGGGTCAAACTATCATGGCCCAACATCCTCCGTAGTTTTTCCTTCTTGTGGCATTCTTCGACATGGCAACGTAACAACAACGAGGCGACAAAGACAGCAATGACAAAGTCCATGCTACTCGTGGCCTCCGTGAACTATGCTGCCCTCGTAGCGTCTTGCACCGACTCCGGTCGAGCCCGCGCACTGCCCGTGCCCCGCCGGCCTTCCCACATGCCCCGCCGGCCTGCCCGCGCGCTGCCCACGACCTGCCTGCGCACTGCCCGTGCACCCTACTGGCCTGCCCGAGCACTGCCCTCTCCCCACCGACCTACCCGTGTACTACCCGCGATGCCCGCGACCTGCCCGCGCGCCCCGCTAGCCTGCCAGCGTGCTGCCCACGCCCCGCCAGCCTACCCGCGTGCTGCCCGCACTGCCCACGGCCTGCCCACGTGCCCTGCCGGCCTGCCCATGCGCTGCCCACGCCCCGCACGGCCTACCCACACCTTGCCCGGCGCCCTGCTGGCCTGCCCGCGCCCCGTGCGGCCTGCCCGCACCCTGGCTCCCGACCGAACTGGCTGAGCTGCGCTGACTACTCGAGATGGACCGCGGCATCCTTCACGACATCGCTGGATGAACCAGCTTGAATTTCTGGGCCGAGCCGCCCGAGCTGCGCCCCACGTGGTGCTGGTCGAACCGACCCCGACCACCAGTATGAGCCGCCTACGCGACGATCTTCTGGATGAACCGCCCCTGCAGCCCGCTGGGCCGGGCCCAACAGACGGGGCCGAACCTAGCAGGCTGACCCACCCAACAGGCTGGGTCAGACCCAGCGGGTATAACTGGGTCGGCCCAGTCTAGGTTGGGCCGAGTCGGTCCGACCGGGTCGGACCGGGCCTAGGCCCATTACCGATGCTGTTACTTCCTTTTGCCATATATTTGGAACCAGGCGATCATTTGCCAAACCGTCAGCGACAATAGTTTTCTTGGAGCATGACGGTCCCTTTGAGTATACCCCACTAGAGTTCGGGTTAATGTTGAGATATGGTCAGGTTGGATCGTACACGAATCCAACTGGGCCCCTGGGAATAAAAAGCTTATAACTCACAGATCGGGTATCCGATTGACGCTCCGTCAGTTGCATTGAGACCCCTATGATGAGGTGGACCTTTGGGATACTTCTACAAGGGACTTCATAATAGTTGGTGTATCGACCTGTAGCTCATGGAGAATACCCTCCCAAAAACGAGCGAGGGGAGTACGGAGACCTAGTAGCTGCCTGAGACCTGGAGACTACTTGACCAATTCGACTAGCCCAGTGGGGAGCTCCTGGTAGTTGGCGGCAGACCCACGACGGAGGAGTGCCTGGTAGTTGGCGGCAGACCCGCAGTACTTGACAGGAGGAGTACCTCTACAGGATATTAGGGGGAGTGCCTGGTAGTTGGCAGCATACCCACAGTAGGGAGCGCCTCTGTGTAAGCACGACAGACCCACGATACGCGACAGGAAGAGTACCTCAGCAGTCTAAGGTTAGTGGGAAGCACCTGATAGTTGGAGGCAAGCCCACTATACTCGATAGAGGAGGAGTTCTCCGACAGCCGTGGTTTTCGACTATGTGAATAAAAATCCTGGTTGAGTTGAGTCAGCAACTTTTGTGTTTACCTCATGATTGATATGGATTACTTGATAACTTAGGTATATGTATGGGCATATACCTATGTGGGGTCATCTGTTGATTTTATACTTTGTGGTTTATCCTTGTTGGATTTTGTGAGACCTTGAGGGTCTCAGGGTCCCTACTAAGTATCGTTATACTCACCCCTGCACGGGCTATGCTCGCACCACATTGTGTTGGTTGTAGACGACAGACAACACTGACTGAGGCCGAGAGTATCAGTACTGGACGACACCCGGATGTGGACCACATGGCGTGATAGTACACGGAGGAGACAGACAGATGTGGAGCACTGTGGAGGCTATCTGTACCACCCTTCAGGTAGGATTCCCCAGAGGATGTCCCAACAGCTATTTTACTTTTCTTCATTTGTACTTGTTTTTCAGTTGTACTTTTACTTTACAGTTGTGCTTGTATTTCCGGCCCCTTTTAATTTTCAGCACTCCTTTACATACAGTTTTGCTTATTGTTTTACTTCTAGGTCATACTCTGTTGTGTGTGCTTACACTTTATAAAGGCAATACCTTACTAGTTTTAGGGATTTTCGCCTTTGGTGCTAGTCGGCGTCCCCTGACCTATGGAAGGCGGGCTTGGGGTAGTCATGACATGGGCCCCCCCGGACTGGTCGTGACAAATTGGTATTAGAGGAGTCAGTTCTACCGCAGAACATAGGACTCCAATCTTTATTTTCTATGAATAAATAGTGTTAAGGGTACTAAGTATAGTTTTCAGTTCAGGGAGTCCAGTGTTGGTGCATCGGCCGACGTATCCATACACTAGGACCCTGGATTCTGATTTCCGACTCAGAGCATCAAAACACTGATTGAATGTGTGTTTTCAAGAGTTTTTCTTTAAGTCAGCTCAAATAGGTCAGCTCACCAGGTATAATCTTTTGACCGTGTCACATCTGTTTCTTTCAGGATGCCTCTCTGGGGAAGACCAGTTAGAGCCCCAAGAGTCGTACGCACAAATAGCCCACCGAGTGATGAGGCCTTAGTGCAAGGCCCTTTTCTAGCAGAGGCACCAGTGGTACCACTTTCCATTGGGCCACTAATGCCACTAGCCCCAGCAGCAGATGATGCACGCCACTCGAGCGCATTGAACGAGTTCAAGTGCCAGAGGCCACCCAGGTTCAGGGGAGAGACAGACCCGCGGGCAGCTGAGGATTGGCTGGAAGCTGTGGTGAGAGTCTTTAGACTGGTAGGGACACCAGCCGACTTCATAGTGATTCTTGCTGCCAGCCTTCTACAGGCAGCAGCGGGCAGATGGTGGAGCCTGATGCTTCAGGTACACGACGAGATGACACTACTCTAGGAAGACTTCGAAAGCCTGTTTCGGGCGGAGTTTTTCCTAGCCAACCTAAGTGTTGTGAAGATACAGGATCTACTTCATCTGTAGCAGAGCATCATGACGGTGGCACAGTAATCAGTGAGGTTCACCGACCTCTCGCGCTACTCTAAAGATATGGTATGAGACCCATTCTTCAGGGCCCGAACCTTAGATCAGGGGATCATGCGAGAGATCAGATCTTCGGTGATCTCACTCAGCATCCCGATGGAGGCAGGGGTGTTAGAGTGAGCCCTCTTAGTGGAGAGTTTCCTTACTGAGCTACCTCCGACAGCAGGGCCCACCATTAGTCAACATGCAGCGAAGTCTTTTGTAGTTGATAGTAGACAGATGACACAGAGGTCTAAGAGTACCATACCTACAGGTGGACGACCGCACGACTCAGGATCGGTTGTACGGGTCACCCAAAGTGGAGACAGACCTTCCAGGAGTGAGAATTGTTAATCATGCAGTGGGCATGGTCACATGGCTCTTAACTGTCCGACCCGTCATTCGGATGACCAACAAAAAGTTGAGGGACCTCCCATGTAGAGGAAGAGGTTCGATCGAGGTGGTCCAAAGGGAGGATGCAGATGTAGCAGAGGATCTGGTCGTACATCTGGTGGTGGACGACGTTACGAGGTGTTACCACCACCACCACCACAAGGAGGTCCACCCCGACCGCAGGGAGCAGGTGGATAGGCGATAGCTCAACTCCAGGAAGCTGAGTATTGTGATCACGATGCTCCGAAGATGATTCGAGGTACAATCTGTGTCTACTCCACCATATCTGCAGTTCTTATAGACACAGGTGCCCGTCACTCTTTTATTACCACTACCCTCGTTCGAAGATCATAGATTCCGACAGAGCTGTTGGCTCGATCCTTATGGCTAGAGACTCCTACGGAAGCATAATCGATGATTACGCACTGGTGTCGGTAGTGTGAGCTTACTCTAGGAGGTGAGAGCTTCGGCTAATATCTCCTCATAGCAACGTCGATGCCTTACGACGTCATCTTAGGTATGGACTGGTTATATATAGTCCATGCTCAGATCGACTGTATTAGGCACAATGTGCGGTGTGTCCGCACGGATGGGACAAGGTTCACCTTCACCGGTGAGAAGGGAGCCTTTGCAGTGCATGACCGACTTACTCGGAGGTGGGTGCAGCCGATTACTCATCAGTTAGCCTGCCTTACCCTCAGAGCAGTTGATGTGGAGAGTCCGAGCTATCATGTA
Organism: Viscum album; assembly: GCA_963277665.1. Taxonomy (NCBI): domain Eukaryota; kingdom Viridiplantae; phylum Streptophyta; class Magnoliopsida; order Santalales; family Viscaceae; genus Viscum; species Viscum album. The sequence continues at coordinate 1,938,512,671 of OY728140.1, read as the reverse complement.
GTGGTGGACCAGTATGCGGATGTTTTCCCTGATGATGTTCCAGGACTACCTCTTTGTAGAGAGGTGGGCTTTTACATTGACCTGTACATCGGGATGACACCGATATCTACACCAGCATATTGGATGGCTCCCGCTGAGCTTCATGAGCTGTGGGTATAGCTAGGGGACTTGCAGGGGAAAGGATTCATCCGACCCAGTGTTACTCCCTGGGCAGCCCCGATTCTATTCCCCATAAAGGCAGATAGGAGCTTGAGGCTTTGTGTCGACTACTTCTGCCTAAACCAGGTGACCGTGAAGAACAAGTACCCCACTTTCGAGGATTGATGACCTATTTGATCAGCTAAAGGGAGCACAGTGGTTCTCGAAGATAGACCTTAGGTCCAGCTATCACCAGCTCAGAGTTCGAGATGAGGATGTGCAGAAGATGGCTTTCAGATGTCGGTATGACCACTACGAGTTCTTGGTTTTTCCTTTCGGTGGAACCAACGCTCCAGCAGTGTTCATGGGACTCATGAACAGGATCTTCCAGCCATAACTCAATAGATTTGTCATATTCTTCATCAACGAAATTCTGATCTACTCGACTACTGAGTAAGAGCATGCCTACCATTTGCAGGTAGTACTGGACACACTCAGAGAGAACCATCTTTATGGTAAGCTCTCGAAGTACCAGTTCTGGATACGAGAGGTTCAATTTTCGGGTCATATCATCTCGGAGGCTAGAGTTGCAGTGGATCTAGTGAATAGTGTGGCTTTACTTTCTTGGGATCCACCCAGGAGTGTGACATAGGTACGGAGTTTCCTGGGTTTGGCTGGTTACTACCAGAGATTTGTGCCAGAACTTTCCAGAGTTTCAGCACCACTATCAGCCTTGATGAAGAAGGGGAAACCCTTCGTATGGTCGGAGAGATGCCAACAAAGCTTTCACGAGCTGAGGCAGAGTTTGACTAGTGAACCCATCTTGAGGCTTCCAGAGGAAGGCGTAGGGTACATAGTCTGCTGCGACACATCAGGGACCAGACTCAAGTGTGTCCTGATGCAGGAGCGAGCAGTGATCGCTTATGGTTCTCGTTATCTGAGACAAAATGAGAAAAACTATTCTACCCATGACTTGGAGTTAGCAGCAGTGGTCTTCACCTTGAAGATGGGGCGACACTATCTTATGGGTGAACTTTTTACCATGTACTCTGATCACAAGAGTCTCAAGTATATCTTCTCTTAGAAGGACCTGAACCTGAGACAGTGAAGTTGTCTTGAGTTCCTTTAGGACTATGACTTTGAAATAATCTGTACTCCTGGGTAGGGGAATGTTGTTGCGGATGCTCTCATCAGGAGATATGTTATAGAGCTTTTAGGAGAGGTGGCAGAGCAGACAGCTACCTTACATATATCATTTATGGATAAGGATGGAGCAACCTTTATAAAGTCTCTTACAGTCACTCCCCCACTTCTTCAGCGAGTCAGGGAAGCATAGAATTGGGACGCTGATTACGAGACGCGACGTGCTCAAATATCCACAAGGCAGGTACCTGATGGATTCTCTGAAGGTGGGGAGCACGTCATCCTCTTTAGAGGACATACCATGGTACCAGTGGTAGTTCAAGAGGATGTGTTGAGGGAGTTCCACACTTTCCCTCTAGTGGTACATCCAGAAGTGGCGAAGATGTACCAGGACCTTTGGTGAAAACACTGGTGGCCAAGTATGAAGAAGGTGGTAGTAGAGTTTGTCTCACGATGCCTCACTTGTTATCAAGTGAAGGCGGAGCACCAAGTACCAGCAGGCTTGGTTCAGCCTTTAGGGTTCCCATAGTGGAAGTGGGATGGGATATCCATGGACTTCGTGACGGTTCTTCCACGTACATCCAGGAGACACAACTTGATTTGGGTGATTGTCGACCGACTCACCAAGTCGGAACACTTCCTACCGATCAGAGAGCAGGGTTCAGTAGAGAGCTTGGGATGCCTCTATGTGTGGGAGATTTTGCGGCTACATGGAGTACCTTATTCTATTGTCCTCGATCGTGATGCATGATTTACTTCTTGGCTATGGAAGGGGTTGCAGGAGGCTTTCGGGACACAGCTTCGCTTGAGCACCGCCTTCCATCCTCAGATAGATGGTCAGACTGAGTGGACCATTCAGACCCTCGAGGATATGCTACATGCTTGTGTCCTCGTCTTCGGTCGCAGTTGGGAGGGTCACTTAGCTTTGGTGGAGTTTGACTACAACAATAGCTATCACTCCACCATAGGGATGGCACCTTTCATGGCGTTGTACGGGCGACCTTGTAGATCACCCTTGTGCTGGACATACCAAGGGGAGTCAACACTAGTGGGACCATAGATGGTACGAGCTACCACAGAGAAGGTGCTGATCATCCAGGAGCAGATGAAGACTGCACAGAGTAGGCATAATTCGTATGATGAAAGGAGACGGAGGCCATTGGAGTTTGAGGATGGCGACCATGTCTTTCTACGGGTCTCACCTCAATGAGGCCTATGGAGATTTGGCCAAGGCGGCAAGTTATATCCAAGATTCATCAGACATTTTCAGGTCCTCAACAGAGTTGGTGAGGTGGATTACCGCTTAGCTCTTCCACCTCAGTTGCAACAGGTGCATGACATCTTCCACGTATCTCAGTTGAGGAGATACATGCACGACCCTACTAACACCATCGACCATGGTGAGCTAGACATCGATGATGGGGTGACTTTCATAGAGGTTACAGTGGAGATTTAGGATCGATAGGAGCGGGTCCTACGTGGATGGTTGATACCTCTGGTGCACGTTCGTTGGAAGCATGGGAACCTCCAGGAGAGCACATGGGAGAGGGAGAATCAGATGCTTGCTCAGTACCCCCATTTGTCCCCTTAGTTCGAGTTGTAGCTTACGAGGACGTAAAGCCCTGAGGTGGAGAGAATGTAAAGACCCGGAAATCCCGTGGATTTCTTTTAATACATGGGATTTTTTACGAGTACGTGAAAGTTTACGATGCTTTATTCTGAGGCCTGGTGTGCCCGGAATCAATTTTTGAAATTTTGTTCGGGTACGTTCAGTAAACGAACATGTGGGTTTTTATAACTTTTGAATCGGTGCTTGGAATTGAAATCCGAGAGCACCATTGAACTCGCTGCGCTGGTATTCTCTTAAGAAAACTTTCACTTCGATGGCAGTGAGTCAAGGATAAAAGTTAGTTTTTGGGTTTTCGTGGGAAGTAATAAAATAAAGTAATCTCACATTATTTTATTTTTTTAACTGCCATATGGAGGTTGGGTGGTTAAAACATCCTCATGGGAGTTGGTGGTGGGACGACTAAACCTTAACCCCCCTTGGGAGGTTATGGTGGTGGGTCCCACCCGAGCATAACCTCCCGTGAGAGGTTATGATGTGGGGACCACACGAGGCTTAACCTTTATTAATGGAGAAGGGTAAAACTTCCTTAACTCCCCATTAAATGGGGAGAAACCCCTTGACCTTCTCCACCTTAATGGAGACAACTACCCTTTAATTTAATTTGAGCCTCCTCTCAAGCATTAATTAAGGGAGATGAGTTAATTAATTAATTCTCTCTTTTGAATTTTAAATCCAACATTCTAAAATAATAGACAAACTATTATTTTTGGTGGACATAATTCTTTAGTTGGAATTTTCTATTTTGGTAGAGCTTCGGAAGAGTGGAGCTTGAGAGAAAAGTTATTCCAATGAAGAATGCCGACAACCTTCTTCGACTTCCTCCCTTGGATCCTACCAACGTGGAGTGTCTTCCACAGCCGACGCAGCCCAGGATTGAGAGTGCGTGAAGAACGCGATGAACAGTGAACTCCTTCATTCCCATTCTATGACACCATCAACGAACGAAGACCGAAAATCAAAAGGTAGGGGGTTTATTACTTGATGATGTTATACCTCCTCTTATCTTCTTCATCGGATAGAAAGGGTTTTTTTGCCAATGTGTTAATGATCAACTGCTTATCTTGTTGAGCCAATTGATACCTCCCTAAATGAGGAGGGTGCAGGCCAACCTAACATGGCCTGACATCCTCCGTTGTTTTTCCTTCTTGTGGCCATCTACAACATGACGACGTAAGAACGACGGGGCGACAGAGACGTAAATGACAAAGGCCACGCTACTCGTGGCCTCTTTGAACCGCACCGCCCCCGCGACATCCCACACCACCTTCGGCCGAGCCCACGTGCTGCCCACGGTCTGCCCACGCGCCCCGCCGGCCTCCCGCGCGCTGCCCGCGGCATGCCCACACGCCCCGCCGGCCTTCCCGCGCACTGCACGCGCCCTGCTGCCTACCCCGCGCGCTACCCACACTGCCCGTGCACCCCGTCGGCCTTCCCACACACTGCCCGGTGCCCCACGACCTACTTGTGCGTTGCCAGCGTGCCCTGCTGGCCTGCCCGTGCCCCGCACGACCTTCCTGCACCCTGCCCGCACCCCGCGCGGCCTGCCTGCTCCCCGGCTCCCAACCGAACTGGACGAGCCGCACCGGCCACCAGAGTAGGCCCGCGGTGTCCTTCGCTGCATCACTGGTCAAATTGGCTCGACTTTCCGGGCCGAGCCTCCCGAGCCGTGCCCCACGTGGTGCTGGCTGAACCGGCCCCGACCACCGGGCCGAGCCGCCAATGCGGCAACCTTCGGGCCGAACCGTCCCTACAGTTCGCTGGGCCGGGCTCAGCGGACCGGGTCGAATCTAGCGGGATGACTGGGTCAAACTAGACCAGGTCGGCCCAGTCTTGGTTGGGCTGAGTCGGTCCGACCGGGTCGGACCGAGCCCGGGCCCTTTGCCGACCCTGTTACTTCCTTTGGCCATATCTTTGCCACTGGGCGACCGTTTGACGAACCGTCAGCGGTGATGGTTTTCTTGGAGCACAAAGGTCCCTTTGATTATACCCCACTAGAGTTCGGAGTAATTTTGAGATACGATTAGGTTGGATCATACAAAAATCCAACCGGGCCCCTAGGACTAAAAAGTTTATAACTCACAGACCGGGCGTTCGATTGACGCACCGTCAGTTGCGTTGAGACCCCTATGATAAGGAGGACCTTTGTGATACTTATATGTGGGACTTCGTGATAGTTAGAGTATCAACCTGTAGCTCGTGGAGTGGACCCTCCCGAATACGAGCGAGCGGAGTACCGAGACCTTGTAGCTGGCTGAGACTTAACGACTGCTTGATCGATTCGACTCAGAGTGATTCGACCAGCCCAGTGGGGAGCACCTGGTAGTTGGCGGCAGACCCATAGTGGAGGAGTGCCTGGTAGTTGGCGGCAGACCCATGGTACTTGACAGGAGGAGTACCTTCGCAGGCTATTAGGGGGAGCGCCTGGTAGTTGGCGGCAAAACCATAGTGGGGAGAGCCTTTGTGTGAGCGCGGTAGACCCACGATACTCGATAGGAAGAGTACCTCAATAGTCCAAGGTTAGTGGGAAGTGCTTGGTAGTTGACAGTAGCCCTATTGTACTCGAAAGAGGAAAAGTTCTCCATCAACCATGGTTTCGACTATGTGAATAAAAATACTGGTTGAGCTGAGTCAGTAATTTTTGTGTTCACCTCATGATTGAGATGAATTACTTGATAACTTAGGTATATGTGTGGGAATATACCTAAGTGGGGTCATATATTGATTTAATATTTTGTGGTTTATCCTTGTTGGATTTTGTGAGACCTTGAGGGTCTCAGGGTCCCTATTGAGTATCATTATACTCACCCCTGCACAGTCTATGCCCGCACCTCGTTGTGTTGGTTGCATATGATAGACAATGCTGACTGAGTCCGATAGTAGTAGTACTGGATGACACTCGGAGGTGGACCACACAATATGGCGGTACATGGAGGAGACAGACGGGCGTGGAGCGTCGTGGAGGCTATCTGTTCCTACCCATCAGGTAGGATTTCCCGGAGGATGTCCCGATAGCTATTTTAATTTTCCTCAGTTGTACTTGTTTTTCAGTTGTACTTGTACTTTACAATTGGGCTTCTATTTCTGGCCCCTTTTACTTTTCACCACTCCTTTGTGTAAAGTTTTTCCTATTGTTTTACTTCCATCTCTTACTCTGTTGTGTGTGTTTACACTTTATAAAGGTAATGCCTTCCTAGTTTTAGGGATTTTCGCCTTTGGTGCTAGTTGCCAGCCCCTGGCTTATGGAAGGCGGGCTTGGGGTAGTCACGAGACGGGCCCCGGGAGACGGGTCGTGAAAGAAAAACACTATAAAATCAATTTTATACACTCTTGTATATTTCATATTTAAAATCCATTTGGAATCACCTAAATTGAAGGTCTTTATCTCAATTTATACATCATTTATGGAGGTGGAGTCCTCCACGCCCACCGGAAAAATATGTCAAATTGATTTAATTTTTGGGGCCATAGGTTGTTCGAATCAGCTCTTGGAGAAGAAGAAAAAGATCCAGAAAATGCATCAAGGAATCCTAATAAAAAATAATTTCTCAAATTGAAATTATATTTTAAAATTTATGACCAAAATAATGAATTGATTAAAATCTGCTAAAATTTCAGAATTAACCAATTTTTACATTTTAGCTTAAAACACACCATAAATAAAAAAATGTTATAAATAAGATCAAAATGATGAATTTGGAGGGTTTAAATAATTTAAATTCATATAAAAATGAGGAAAATAATATATTTATCGTGGATGAAGTTTTTCCCTTATCTCATAGTAAAAACAAAAAAGATGTGTACAAATCATTAAATAGTCAAACTAGAGTTCATTTAAAAGAATTAATATATAAATTCAAATAATTTCTTATAAATTAGTACATTGGTAGTTATGAATCACTAAAATCATAATGAGACCACAAAAATAGTGTTGATTAGTACAATCATGCTACTGGTTTAGGTGTATTTAAAAATTTCTTTTTCACATCATGGTTAAAAATGATACATGGGGGGAAGAAACAACAACATAGATCAAGTCACAATTCCATGAATATGTTGAGAATGGTTCTCAACAATTAGATTCAATTTACCAAAAAAATAATTTATGGGAAGAGTGAGACCCACAGAGTCTAATTACCTTGATTTGAAAAAACAAATCTAGTAACTTAAAATACTTTTTTATTCAAAATCTATTGAGAAAAAAGTGTAGTTCAAAATATAACTAGTCATGGTAGATTCCAATAAGGCCAGAATAAAAAACAACACCCAATGACCACACCAATAGGATTATCTGACCAGTAGAAACTATAAACATAAGATAAAATAACTAGAGAACACAAATACCAAAATATTATCTATCCAGTGACCACAATAAGAATATATAACCATAGAACACAATAACATCCATAATTCTGGTATAAAAATAACTATTGAACACAATAACAAAAAATGACTAGAATAACCAATGACTGTAAAAAATTACAACTGACCACATGAATAGAAGACAACCAATGACCAAAAAAACTAAAAATAATAAAACATGAGATAAGAATAGACAGAATATAATCTAACACATGATAAAAAACCAGTGATAATGACACTAATTTCAATTAAGAGTGACACATAACTCAAAATTCTATAATCTAGTAACACTACATAAAATTATATAATCTAGTAAATCTTATTTCAATTTATAATTACACTACTTTTCAATTGATAATGGAACCTAATTCAATAGTTAAATAACCATTTAGTGAAATGAAAAACTTTAAGAATTGTAATGATTGTCTTGAAGGAAATTTTCAAATTGCATTAATAGTATAGAAATCACATTAAGGTTACTTTGTTTTTAATTTATTTTATTACATTAGGATTATTAATAAGGGTGAGGATTTCACCTAAAACAATTAAGAACCTCTTCGATAGAGGAATAAATAGATCACATAATCTTTATATTTTAATAATAGATCCATTGATTATAGGAAGAAAGAGTTGGATTACAGATCATGAGTATAGCAACCATGATGATTGAAAACACCACAAGATAGGGATCCATTATTTATAATGATCACATTTATATTTTATTGACTTATGTAGCTTTTTAATGATTTTTTGGGTAATTTTACTGAATATTTATTGGTGGTAGTGATGTTCATAGAGTATTAGATAGTTTTAGTTTGATCGAAGGGTTATTAGTTCATTGATTACTAATCACACGATATGTGATCTTTGAAACATAAACCATTTATGTTTTCAGTGTGTCTAATATTATATGTTTGAATGACATATCACAATGGGAGTACATCATAACATATAAGTTATTATCTAATATCCCATCTATCCTAGTTATTCATGTAATGCCCCGACCCCAGTTACCCAGAGTCGGTGCATTTTTTTAGTACACTAGCATGATTACAAGGAATCATGTACCGAAGGACCGATCGGTTTAGCAGTCTTGGAAAATAGATTACATACATGAATGTTACATTACACTTTTTAACATACAAAACAACATAAATAATCATTTATGAAAACCATTATTCCCTTGGATTAACCCTGCATATCAATCACAATACACTTCTTGGAATCCTGGGAAAATAAAACATAGAAAGGGGTGAGCTCAAACGCTCAGTAAGGGTAATAAATACAACAGAAACTTTCAAAAATAAGCATAAAAATTTAAGTCAATGTATAAAACTAAAAAAAAGCCTTTTAAACTTGAACTTCAGCATAATATGGCCGAAATAAAATGAAATAATTCCATTTACTTATTCACATGGATATTCTACTAATCGAATAATCACATGCAATATCAATAACCACTTTCATAATGATGGAAATGCATAATAATGAACTTTAATTTCTGTGTCAAGGCCTCGTACCAAGACCTAAGGGATAACTCTAACTGGAACCCAACCTGGAGAGCCTATGTAACAGGACTCTATCCCGGAGAGCCTCTGTAACCGGACTCCAACTCGGAGCGCCTCTAATAACCAAACACCAACCCAGAGTGCCTATAATAACCGGACACCAAACCAGAGTGCCTCTAATAACCGGACACCAACCCGGAGGGTCTGCTGTAACTAGAACTCAACCCGGATGGCTTACTTTTACCGGTCCCCAACCCGGAACATACTAGTCCAACACATTCATCTTAAGAAGAGGATGAAATATAACATAAACATTCGTATTAAAACTAGCATACGAAATGTCAATACTTTCTCCATAAACCATGAATGGTATAAAAATAACACATCCATAATCAAACATATCAAAAAACCTTCAATACAATATGGAAGTTTTGTATCATAATAAACCAACTTCAAATAAGATTAAAATCCATCAAATGATGTTGACATAGATGAAATCAAAACTATTTGAGAAAAATATCTCTTTTTTTTAAATCATTTAAAAGTCACACATTTATAAAGAAAGTAAATTAAAAGAGATTTTTTAATCAAGGTGTCCCATACCACTTTGGAAATTTTGAAAAGAATTATCATTTCAAAACATTCATGTCCATATAAATAAATCCTTAAAATCAATTTGAAAACATGAACATTAATTAAAAATATTTAGAAAGATAAATCTTTAAAACATTTAAAATTATGATCTTGATAAAGAGTAACTTTCACAAATCCTTAAAATATTCATTTTTAAATCATTTTTATGAAAAATGGACATGTATAATAAAAATGTCCCAGTAAATACTTACTCATAAACAATCTTGGATAATAATGAGATTTCGGAATTAAACCTTACCAATTTGGTAACTTACAAAACACACAACCCATGAAAGAGGTATCAAACAATGAATATGTAAATACACATAAATTAAAGTGTATTACACAAATAATATAATAATGGGAAGCACATACACCACACAAAAGGTAATAGTGGCAATATGGAATGAATCTCACGAGAATAAGGAGTGAGATGAAAACCCCTTACCTTGCACTTTCCTTTAGTCGAAGGTACGTTTAACCTACTGTATGAAGACTAGAGTATGTTATTAAATTATACTAGAGCCATATTAATATTTATGATATCATACATTATTCATTTATGACTTTATACTACCCATTTAATAATAATTTCCATGTTATATTAATATTTCGGGTAATAATCGCTTTCTTTATCGTACGTGTTTTAACTTGTTACTCTTGATTTTATCACTTAGATCATTATTTAAATACTTCAAGAATATAAAACAAGATTTATTTATCATATATATTAAAATATAAAAATTTATAATAGACGTATATATGAAATGGAAAACACCGTTTAGGGATACGGTAGTCCGTACGTACGCATAAATGCTGTTTCCATTTTCATATAGTATTGAACGGAAGTAAGTAAATAAGATATATATAAGTACATAAATAATTATATATATAAATATATATATATCTCCAGTATAATTATTATGTCATATATTACATACTTATTAATAATATATATTTTTATAATCATCGATGAATGGTGAACTTGGAAATGAATCTCATCGCGTCGTAGAGACAGTAATCCGTACGTACACACGAGCAAAAATTTCATTATTTTGATATAAATATAATATATAATTGGATGGTATATAATATATACCGAATAATTATCATGTTATATTTATTATTTACATCAAATACACATCATTATTATACCCATCCAAATAATAATGTATTGAATAACAATTACACCACGACGTGGAGACAGTAAACCGTACGTACACACGTATGGTGACATGTCATTCAAAGGGTGGATAGAATAATGAATTTTGGTTGTAACATAATTATAATAACATCACAGTATATATAATATACTGGAGTTATTATTTTGGAATGGAAACAACAAATAAAAAGGAAGTGGAAGAAGAAAGGAACTTGAAAGAGGGTGGTGAAATCATTACCTCTTCTTCGGGTTCTTCCTTTTTATTTGATCAAAAGGTCTCCTTAGGTTGGCTTTCTGATCAAACTAAGGCCCCTAATATGAAGGGAGGATATTTTAGAGGGTATTTGGGCAGGGGTTGGCCGATCCAAATGACTTAAAAGGTGTGAATTAGAGAGAAGTGGGAGTGCCCTTTTATAAGAGGGGTGAGGAGCACCTTAGAAAAAACTTAAAAAATTATTTTATAATAATTAATATTAGGTCTCTAATGGCTCCAAAGTTGATTATTTAACGTCTAAGGTGGGGATAGGTTGAAAAAAACTCAACCAATAGGTTTTAGACAAGATTAGGTTACTATTTTAACCTTATCATTTAGATTTAACTCTAAGTTAAGTAATTTAATTTTTAACGCGTCTTCTTGTATTCTTACACTATATGGTTAATAAACATACTATATACTACCAATAAAACCACAATTGGTTCAGTAATGTCATATATATTATTATATAAGTCTTTGGGACGAACCTTAGATTTTTAGGACCTTTATATCAATTAATAATATAATATTTGTTTTAAAAACTATTTTATGTCAATTTTGACACTATTTGGTATTTGTTTTTTGTTAAAGTAATAACAACATTATTACTTAAAAAAATACATTGAATCAATACTAACATGTAATATTCACCTAGAAAATTCTTGCATGGCATAAAAACTTTGAAATTATATTTATTTTAATATTTATAATACCATTTATTTGATTCTTTTATGAATAAGGTAATTACTGCATCATCATTGTGTCATAAATAAATTTATTTATTAAATGTCTAAAAATTATAAATAAAATAATATGATGTAGGAAATATTTTTATCTTTCTAATTAATATTTATAATCGAATTCATCTTATGTAAAACCCTATATTAAAAATGTTTTATTTATTAAACTATGATTTTAACTCTTTTAACTCTTCTTTGAATTAAATAATAATAAATGTCCTAATCTAATCCAAGTGGACCTAAATGATAATATGTTATTACTAATTTTGTTTTTGGTAGAGATAAACTTGTAAAATAGAATTAGGACATGTGTGAGGGTAATATCAATATCATTTTTACCCTTAATTACCCTATTTACTTTTAACCGTGGTGAATAAAAGTAAAAAGTTACTATTCACCAAAATTTATTTTCATCTCATTGAATCACATTTTACTCCTTGATATTAACCGTGTCTCTCGGATTTTCGAAATTCATCTCACAGAAGCGGTAAAATTAAGTTTTATGTGAATTTGCAAATTCTCCTAGGAGATGGGTAAAAGACGGTGAAAAGTTCAAAAAACTTTTTATATGTCTAAAATTATTATAAACTGACTCCAATGAATTACATTGAACATGTATAGGTATTATGTATCTATTTTGACATTAAATAATTTAAATATAATAAATAATTATTTAAATAAAAATTCGGTTTTAAACTATAACTCAGTGTTTTTCACTATTCATCAAAAAATAAAAGTTTTCAGAAAAATACGATAAATTCACCCTAAGATAATTTCGATATTACAAATCCAAAAATGGAGTCCATTTTGAAATACAAAATTTCAAAAAGTGGTTATTACTATTCACAATGGCTAGTTTGATTGGTTGTGGTGTGTGTTAGAACTCAAAGTTACGTACAACACACGCTACTATATTATTGAAAGAGAAGCGTACTGTGGAATCTTGGGGTGTTACATTCTCCCCTCCTTCAATAAATTGCATCCTCACAATTTATGCTCGGTATTGGAAACTTCGGGTTGACATTTCAAAAATATCATTGTTGAAATCCCACATCGAAAAATGGATTAATGATGCCTCTATTTAAAATAAAGAGTGGTAAGTAAGAAGGTTACCAAAAATAACACATACTAGGGTTTCATGTAAGAAAATATGGATATGGAAGAGAAATTTCACCATAAATATCTGATGGAGAGTGGTAGAGAACACGACTTTGAAAAGGCCAACAATCACAAAGCCATAAATTTGTGATGATCTAAGGTACCATCTAGGACAAAATTTTGTTCTATGTTCCTTTTATTAATATTGAGGAATTTATTTATGAGATTGGATAAGATCATAAGGAGATTTACTTACTTTATAATTAGAGTTTTATCCATTAATAAATTTCTACAACAAACTCATCTTTCACCGCAAAACATAATACAACTCAAAAATACTCTATTTATCCTAATCATATAGGGTTCCAAATATAATGAATTTATAATTCACATATCAGACCCTTTAAAAAATGAAACTACATTATACCATCCAGGAACTTCATGTAGTTTAGTGGTAAGTGATAAATCCCAATCGCAATATGGTTGTGGGTTCGATTACCGCAGCTTTGTCCGACGCAACGGGTTGTCACACGGTCTGCATGTTGTCCTTTTATAAAAATCCAAAAATAACCTTTCAAACTTAATCCATTCCAACCTTTAGACTTATCCAAAATACTACTATCCAAACTCACAGTCCAAAATTTATAAGGAAGTTAAACACAATGAAGATCTTTTTTTCCATGTAATAACATGTGAAAACCTTCACCATGTATTATTTTAAAACATGGTAACATCCTGAATTACCATAAAACCTTATTGATTACATTCATTCTCCCTTATTCTTTATAGAATAATGGATATATTCCTTCTATCCAAAAATGTTGTAAACTCCAACGATGGAAAATCATTAATCAGTTTCAAGGTAGTCAAGAATATCCAATATAATTTATCCAAATCAATCTTGTATTATTTCAAAATCATTACCTCTGTATCAGAACCATATTATGGTTTATCTTTCTCTCAGCCATATATTTTCCAAAAATTTAACCTGCTATTGAGTCACTTTTCTTGGTTCCACACAATCTCAAGTCCTTAATAAAATAATACGGCAGTACAATCATTATATACTCAATAATTATTATAACCTATGCATTGTTGATACAACACTCAAATGAAATAATCCTATAATAACAACATAAGAACACCAATCATTCTTCTTCATCTGAGGTAGTGTCATAACTTGATTATTATCCAATAGCATCATTTGGGTCATACTCTGATGATTTTGACATTGGTTCGCGTAGTGGTCCAACTCATTGCAGATGAAGCATTGTACATTTGAAACCTTTTTCTTACACTTGCAGTCACGTACTTGGTGTCCTTTTTCTCCACACTTATAACATACTCTCATTCCCATAATGCATTTACAAGGTGATTTTTTCCATAGTTATCACATATTGGAAAATCCTTCTTTACCTTCTTCCCTTTATCTGTCCTTATCTCTACCATCCTTTTCTTCTCTGGATTCCCTTCAAAGCCATAGGACTTCGAGAATTCTTTCCTTATCTAATCAACACATGATACTATTTCTTCATATGATGATAATACGTGGGAGACTATTTACCTTCTAAATTCTGGCTTAAGACCATGAAAGACATGATCCTTCTTACTCTTTGGATCATGTGTATTGATGGAGTTCTCATTCCTTATACTAGGTGCCATTTCTAAACAATGGCATACACTAGATTAGTTTATGAATAGGAATACCTAATCCTGAACTTGTAAAACACTTAACATAAATTAAACAGTTTATGGATATAATAAAAATGTTTTCTTTGAGTAAGTATATACTCAAAATCCCTTCAAAATGGTTTGTAAAGAAAATGAGAATTATCCTAAGCATATCCCCCAGGAGTGTCATAACCAAGAGTGCAGGAAGGCCCTTTGTCATGCACCAGTTCCCATTCGAGTCTTGCTCAAAGCGGTGTTTTCGGGTTTTACCCCTAGGTACATCTGTCCCAGAGACGCCTTTACCTGCTCGTATCCAGACAGGGATGTATTGCTCGGAAAAATCATAAAATCTCTACAATATCAAAATTCTAGGAAGTTCTTCTCTACTAATCCTCAAAGTCTATCTTAGGGCTATGTTATCTAATCAGAGTTTATCTAAATCTAGCTTCCAAGGTTACTGCTAAACTTCCTTTGATACCAACTGTTACTCCCTGACCCCAGTTACCCAGAGTCGGTGCATTATTTTAATACATTGGCATGATTACATGGAATCAAGTCCCGAAGGACCGATCAGTTTAGCAGTCTTGGAAAATAGATTACATACATGAATGTTACATTACACTTTATAACATACAAAACAACATAAAAAATCCTTTATGAATGCCATTATTCCATTGGCTTAACCCTGCATATCAATCACAATACACTTCTTGGAATCCTAGTAAAATAAAACATAGAAAGGGGTGAGATCAAACGCTCAGTAAGGGTAAGCAATACAGCGAAAACTTTCAAAAATAAGCATAAACATTTAAGGCAATGTATTAAACTAAAACAAAAGCCTTTTAAACTTGAAATACAACAGAATATAGCAGAAATAAAATGAAATAAATCCATTTACTTATTCACATGGATATTCTACTAATCGAATAATCACATGAAATATCAATAACCACTTTCATAATGATGGAAATGAATAATGATGAACTTTAATTTTTGTGTCAAGGCCTCGTGCCAAGACCTAAGGGATAATTGTAACTGAAACCCAACCCGGAGAGCCTCTGTAATGGGACTCCATCCCGGAGAGCCTCTGTAACTGGAATACAACCCGGAGTTTCTCTAATAACCAGACACCAAACTGGAGTGCCTCTAATAACCGAACACCAACCCGGGGGGCCTATAATAACCGGACACCAACCCATAGGGTATTCTGTAACCGAAACTCAACCCGAATGACTTAATTTTACCAGTCCCTAACCTGGAACATACTAGTCCAACACATTCATCTTAAGAAGAGGATGAAATATAACATAAACATTCATATTAAAACTAACATACGAAATGTCAATACTTTCTCCATAAACCATGAATGGTATAAAAATAACACATCCATAATCAAACATATCACAAAACCTTCAATACAATATGGATGTTTTGTATCATAATAAACCAACTTCAAATAAGATTAAAATCCATCAAAGGATGTTGACATAGATGAAATAAAAACTATTTGAGAGAAATATCTCTTTTTTTGAAATCATTTAAAAGTCACACATTTATAAAGAAAGTAATTTAAAAGAGATTTTTGAATCAAAATGTCCCATACCACTTTGAAAATTTTGAAAATAATTATCATTTCAAAACATTCATGTCCATATAAATAAATCCTTAAAATCAATTTGAAAACATGGACACTAATTAAAAATATTATGAAAGATAAATCTTTAAAACATTTAAAATTCTGATCTTGATAAAGAGTACCTTTCAAAAATCCTTAAAATATCATTTTTAAATCATTTTTATGAAAAATGGACATGGATAATAAAAATTTTCCACTAAATACTTACACATAAACAATCTCGGATAATAATGAGATTGAGGAATTAACCCTTACAAATTTGGTAACTTACAAAACATACACCTCATGAAAGAGGTATCATAAAATGAATATGTAAATACACATAAATTAAAATGTATTACACAAATAATACAATTATGGGCAGCACATACACCACACAAAAGGTAATAGTGGCAATATGGCATGAATCTCACGAGAATAAGGAGTGAGATGAAAACCCCTTACCTTGCACTTTCCTTTAGTCGAGGGTACGTTTATCCTACTGTATCAAGACAATAGTATGTTATTAAATTATACCAGAACCATATTTATATTTATGATATCATACATTATTCATTTATGACTTTATACTACCAATTTAATAATAATTTCCATGTTATATTGATATTTTGGGTAATAATTGCTTTCTTTATCGAACATGTTTTAACTTGTTACTCTTTCTTGTATCACTTAGATCATTATTTAAATACTTCCAGAATATAAAACATGATTTATTTATCATATATATTAAAATATAAAAATTTATAATAGACGTATATATGAAATTGAAAACACCGTTTAGGGAGACGGTAGTCCGTACGTACGCATAAACATTGTTTCCATTTTCATATAGTATTGAACAGAAGTAAGTGAATAAGATATATGTAAGTAAATAAATACTTATATATATAAATATATATATCTCCAGTATCATTATTATGTCATATATTATATAATTATATTAATATATATTTTTATAATCGTCGATGAATGGTGAACATGGAAATGAATCTCATCGCGTCGTAGAGACGGTAATCCGTACGTACGCAAGAGCAAAAATATCATTATTTTGATATAAATATAACATATAATTGGATGTTATATAATATATACAGAATCCTTATCATGTTATATTTATTATTTACATCAAATACACATCATTATTATACCCATCCAAATAATAATGTATTGAATAACAATTACACCACGACGTGGAGACGGTAAGCCGTACGTACGGACGTATGGTGACATGTCATTCAAAGTGTGGATAGAATAATGAATTTTGGTTGTACCATAATTATAATAACATCACAATATATATAATATACTGGAGTTATTATTTTATAATGGAAACATCAAAGAAAAAGGAAGTGGAAGAAAAAGGAACTTGAAAGAGGGTGGTGAAATCATTACCTCTTCTTCAGGTTATTCCTTTTGATTTGATCAAAAGGGATCCTTAGGTTGGCTTTATAATCAAACTAAGGCCCCTATGATGAAGGGAGGATATTTTAGAGGGTATTTGGGCAGGGTTTGGCCAAGCCAAATGGCTGAAAAGGTGTGAATTAGAGAGAAAGATGAGTGCCCTTTTATAAGAGGGGTGAGGGGCACCTTAGAAAGAACTTAAAATATTTTTTTATAATAATTCATATTCGTTTTCTAATGGCTCAAAAGTTGATTATTTAAATTATAATGTGGGGATAGGTAGAAAAAACTCAACCAATAGGTTTTAGACAAGTTTAGGTTACTATTTTAACCTTATCATTTAGATTTAACTCTAAGTTAAATAATTTAATTTTTACCGTGTCTTCTTGTATTCTTACACTATATGGTTAATAAACTTACTATATACTGCCAATAGAACCCCAATTGGTTCATTAATGTCATATATATTATCATATAAGTCTTTTGGCCAAACATTATATTTTTAGGACCATTATATCAATTAATAATATAATATTTGTTTTAAAAACTATTTTATGTCAATTTTGACACTATTTGGTATTTGTTTTTTGTTAAAATAATAACAACATGATTACTTCAAAAAAAATAAATTTAATCAATACTAACATGTCATATTCACCTAGAAAATTCGTTGATGGCATAAATTTTTTTAAATTATATTTATTTTAATATTTATAAGACCATTTATTTGATTCTTTCATGAATAAGGTAATTATTGCATCATCATTGTGTCATAAATAAATTTATTTATTAAATGTCCAAAAATTATAAATAAAATCCTACGATGTAGGAAATATTTTTAGATTTAAAATGAATATTTATAATTGAATTTATCTTATGTAAATCCCTATATTAAAAATGTTTTAGTTATTAAACTATGATTTTTACTCTTTTAACTCTTCTTTGAATCAAATAATAATAAATTTCCTAGTCTAATCCAAGTAGACCTAAATGATAATATTTTATTCCTAAGGTTGTTTTTGGTCGAGATAAACCTGTACAATATAATTAGGACATGTGTGAGGGTAATATCAATATCCTTTTTACCCTTAATTACCCTATTTACTTTTAACTGTGGTGAATAAAAGCAAAAGTTACTATTCACAAAAATTTATTTTCATCTCATTGAATCACATTTTACTCCTTGATATTAACCATGTCTCTCTGATTTTTGAAATTCATCTCACATAAGCAGTAAAATTAAGTTTTATGTGAATTTGCAAATTCTCCTAGGAGATGGGTAAAAGACGGTGAAAAGTTCAATAAAATTTTTATATGTTTAAAATAATTATAAACTGACTCAAATGAATTAAATTGAACATATATAGGTATTATGTATCTATTTTGACATTAAATAATTTAAATAAAATAAATAATTATTTAAATAAAAATTCGGTTTTAAACCATAACTTGAGTTTTTCACTATTCATCAAATATTACAAGTTTTCAGAAAAATACCAAAAATTCACCCTAAGAAAATTTCGATATTCTGAATCCAAAAATTAAGTCCATTTTGAAATATAAAATGTATAAAATTTCAAAAAGTGGTTATTACTATTCATAACGTCTAGTTTGATTGGTTGTGGTGTGTGTTAGAACTCGAAGTTGCGTACAACACACACTACTGTATTATTGAAATAGAAGAGTACTGTGGAATCTTGGGGTGTTAAATTATCCCCTCCTTCAATAAATTGCGTCCTCGCAATTTATGCTCGGTATTGGAAACTTGGGGTTGACATTTCGAAATATCTTAGTTGAAATCCCACATCGAAAAATGGATTAATGTTGCCTCTATTTAAAATAAAGAGTGGTAAGTAAGAAGGTTACGGAAAATAACATATACTAGGGTTCCATGTAGGAAAATATGGATATGGAAGAGAAATTTAACCATAAATATCTGATGGAGAGTGGTAGAGAAAATGTCTATGAAAAGTCCAACAATCACAAAGCCATAAATTTGTGATGATCTAAGGTACCATCTAGGACAAAATTTTTGTTCTAAGTTCCTTTTATTAATGTTGAGGAATTTCTTTATGAGAATCACTAAGATCATAAGGAGATATACTTACTTTATAATTAGAGTTTTATCCATTAATAAATTTCTACCACAAACTCATCTTTCACCCCAAAACATAATACAACTCAAAAATACTCTATTTATCCTAATCGTATAGGGTTCCAAATATAATGAATTTATAATTCACATATCAGACCCTTTAAAAAAAGAAACTACATTATACCATCCAGTAACTTCACGTAGTCCAGTGGTAGGTGATAAATCCCAATCGCAATATGGTTGTGGGTTCAATTCCCGCAGCTTTGTCTGACGCGACGGGTTGTCACACGGTCTGCGTGTTGTCCTTTTATAAAAATCAAAAAATAACCTTTCAAGCTTAATCCATTCGAAAATTTAGACTTATCCAAAATACTACTATCCAAACTCACAGTCCAAAATTTATAAGGAAGTTAAACACAATGAAGATCCTTTTTTCCATGTAATAACATGTGAACACCTTCACCATGTATTATTTTAAAACATGGTAACATACTGAATTACCATAAAACCTTATTGATTACATTCATGCTCCCTTATTATTTATATAATACTGGATATATTCCTTCTATCCAAAAATGTTGTAAACTCCAATGATGGAAAATCATTAATCAGTTTCAAGGTAGTCAAGAATATCCAATATAATTTATCCAAATCAATCTTGTATTATTCCAAAATCACTACCTCGGTATGAGAACCATATTATGGTTTATCTTTCTCTCATCCATATATTTTCCAAAAATTTAACCTGCTATTGAGTCACTTTTCTTGGTTCCACACAATCTCAAGTCCTTAATAAAATAGTACGGCAGTACAATCCTTATATACTCAATAATTATTATAACCTGTACATTGCTGATACAAAACTCAAATGAAATAATCCTATAAAAGAAACATAAGAACACTAGTCATTATTCTTCATCTGAGGTAGTATCATAACTTGATTATTATCCAATAGCATCATTTGGGGCATACTTTGATGATTTTGACATTGGTTCGCGTAGTGTCCCAACTCCTTGCAGATGAAGCATTGTACATTTGAAACCTTTTTCTTACACTTGTAGTCACGTACTTGATGTCCTTTTTCTCCACACTTATAACATACTCCCATTACCTTCAAGAATTTTCCAAGGTGATTCTTTCCACATTTATCACATATGGTAAAATCCTTCTTTACCTTCTTCCCTTTATCTGTCTTTCTCTCTAACATCCTTTTCTTCTCTGGCTTCCCTTCAAAGCCATAGGACTTCGATAATTCTTTACTTATCTTATCAACACATGATACTATTTCTTCATATGTTGATAATACGTGGGATACTATTCCCTTCTAAATTATAGCGTAGGACCATGAAAGATATGATCCTTCTTACTCTTTGGATCATGTGTATTGCTGGAGTTCTCATTCCTTCTACTAGGCGCCATTTCTAAACAATGGAATACACTATATTAGTTTATGAATAGGAATACCTAATCCTGAACTTGTAAAACAATTAACATAAATTAAACAGTTATGGATATAATCCATAGCCAAAAAAATGTTTTCTTTGAGCAAGTATATACTCATAAGCCCTTCATAATGGTTTTAAAGAAAATGAGAATTATCCTAAGCATATCCATCGGGAGTGTCGTAACCAAGAGTGCAGGAAGGCCCGTTGTCGTGCACCAGTTCCCATTCGAGTTTTGCTCAAAGCGGTGTTTTTGGGTTTTACCCCTAAGTACATCTGTTCCAGAGACGCCTTTACCTGCTCGTATCCAGACATGGATGTATTGCTTGGAAAAATCATAAAATCTCTACAATATCAAAATTCTAGGAAGTTCTTCTCTACTAATCCTCAAAGTCTATCTTAGGGCTATGTTATCTAATCAGAGTTTATCTAAATCTAGCTTCCAAGGTTATTGCTAAACTTCCTTTGATACCAACTGTAACTCCCCGACCCCAGTTACCTAGAGTCGGTGCATTATTTTAATACATTGGCATGATTACAAGGAATCAAGTCCCGAAGGACTGATCAGTTTAGCAGTCTTGGAAAATAGATTACATACATGAATGTTACATTAAAATTTATAACATACAAAACAACATAAATAATCCTTTATGAATACCATTATTCCTTTGGCATAACCCTGCATATCAATCACAATACACTTCTTGGAATCCTGGGAAAATTAAACATAGAAAGGGATGAGCTCAAACGCTTAGTAAGGGTAAGAAATACAGTGGAAACTTTCAAAAATAAGCATAAACATTTAAGGCAATGTATAAAACTAAAACAAAAGCCTTTGAAACTTTAACTTCAGCATAATATGGAAGAAATAAAATGAAATAATTCCATTTAATTATTCACATGGATATTCTACTAATCGAATAATCACATCCAATATCAATAACCACTTTCATAACGATGGAAATGCATAGTGATGAACTTTAATTTCTGTGTCAAGGCCTCGTGCCAAGACCTAAGGGATAACTTTAACCAAAACCCAACCCGGAGAGCCTCTATAACCGGACTCCATCCCGGAGAGCCTCTGTAACCGGACTCCAACCCGGAGTGCCTCTAATAACCAGACACTAACCCGGAGTGCCTCTAATAACCGGACACCGACCCGAAGTGCCTCTAATAACCGGACACCAACTCGAAGGGTCTGCTGTAACCGGACCCCAACCCGGAGGGCTTACTTTTACCTGTCCCCAACCCGAAACATACTAGTCCAACACATTCATCTTAAGAAGAGGATGAAATATAACATAAATATTCTTATTAAAACTAGTATACAAAATGTCAATACTTTCTCCATAAACCATGAATGGTATAAAAATAACACATCCACAATCAAACATATCACAGAACTTCAATATAATATATATGGTTTGTATCATAATAAACCAACTTCAAATAAGCTTAAAATCCATCAAAGGATGTTGACATAGATAAAATCAAAACTATTTGAGAGAAATATCTCTTTTTTTTTGAAATCATTTAAATGACACACATTTATAAAGAAAGTAATTTAAAAGAGATTTTTGAATCAAAGTGTCCCATACCACTTTGAATTTTTTTAAAAGATTTATCATTTCAAAACATTCATGTCCATATAAATAAATCCTTAAAATCAATTTGAAAACATGGACATTAATTTAAAATATTTAGAAAGATAAATCTTTAAAACATTTAAAATTATGATCTTGATAAAGAGTACCTTTCACAAATCCTTAAAATATTTATTTTGAAATAATTTTTATGAAAAATGGAAATGGATAATGAAAATTTCCCAGTAAATACTTACACATAAACAATCTCGGATAATAATGAGATTGGGGAATTAACCCTTACCAATTTTGTAACTTAAAAAATATACACCCCATGAAAGAGGTATCGTAAAGTGAATATGGAAATAAACATAAATTAAAGTGTATTACACAAATAATACAATTATGGGTAGCACATAAACCACACAAAAGGTAATAGTGGCAATATGACGTGAATCTCACGAGAATAAGGAGTGGGATGAAAACCCATTACCTTGCACTTTCCTTTAGTCGAGGGTACGTTTAGCCTTCTGTATGAAGACTATAGTATGTTATTAAATTATACCAGAACCATATTAATATTTATGATATCGTACATTATTCATTTATGACTTTATACTACCCATTTAATAATAATTTCCATGTTATATTAATATTTCGGGTAATAATCCCTTTCTTTATCGTACATGTTTTAACTTGTTACTCTTAATTGTATCACTTAGATCATGATTTAAATACTTCCAGAATATAAAACACTATTTATTTATAATATATATTAAAATATAAAAATTTATAATAGACGTATATATGAAATTGAAAACACCGTTTATGGAGACGGTAGTCCGTACGTACGCATAAACACTGTTTCCGTTTTCAAATAGTATTGAACGGAAGTAAGTGAATAAGATATATGTAAGTAAATAAATACTTATATATATAAATATATATATATCTCCAGTATCATTATTATGTCATATATTACATACTTATATTAATATATATTTTTATAATCGTTGATGAATGGTGAACTTGGAAATGAATCTCATCGCATCGTAGAGACGGTAATCCGTACGTACGCAAGAGCAGAAATATCATTATTTTGATATAAATATAATATATAATTGGATGTTATATAATATATACATAATCCTTATCATGTTATATTTATTATTTACATAAAATACACATCATTATTATACCCATCCAAATAATAATGAATTGAATAACAATTACACCACGACGTGGAGACGGTAAGCCGTACGTACAGACGTATGGTGACATGTCATTCAAAGGGTGGATAGAATAATGAATTTTGGTTTTACCATAATTATAATAACATCACAATATATAGAATATACTGGAGTTATTATTTTATAATGGAAACATCAAAGAAAAAGGAAGTGGAAGAAGAAAGGAACTTGAAAGAGGGTGGTGAAATCATTACCTCTTCTTCGGGTTCTTCCTTTAGATTTGATCAAAAGGGATCCTTAGGTTGGCTTTATGATCAAAATAAGGCCCCTAGGATGATGGGAGGATATTTTAGAGGGTATTTGGGTAGGGTTTGGCCAATCCAAATGGATTAAAAGGTGTGAATTAAAGATAAAGAGGAGTGCCCTTTTATAAGAGGGGTGAGGGGCACCTTAGGAAAAACTTAAAATATTATTTTATAATAAATTCATATTAGGTTTCTAATTGCTAAAAAGTTTATTATTTAAAGTATGATATGGGGATAGGTCGAAAAAAACTCAACCAATAGGTTTTAGACAAGTTTAGGTTACTATTTTAACCTTATCATTTAGATTTAACACTAAGTTAAATAATTTACTTTTTACCGTGTCTTCTTGTATTCTTACACTATATGGTTAATAAACTTACTATATACCAATAGAACCCCAATTGGTTCATTAATGTAATATATATTATTATATAAGTCTTTTGGAAGAACTTTATAATTTTAGGACCATTATATCAATTAATAATATAATATTTATTTTAAAAACTATTTTATGTCAATTTTGACACTATTTGGTATTTGTTTTTTTGTTAAAATAATAACAACATTATTACTTAAAAAAAACATTGAATCAATAATAACATGTCACATTCACCTAGAAATTTTTTGGATGTAATAAAAACTTTGAAATTATATTTATTTTAATATTTATAATACCATTTATTTGATTCTTTCACGAATAAGGTAATTACTGCATCATCATTTGTCAAAAATAAATATATTTATTCAATGTCTAAAAATTATAAATAAAATACTATGATTTATAAAATGTTTTTATCTTTCTAATTAATATTTATAATCGAATTTATCTTATGTAAAACCCTATATTAAATTTTTTTAGTTATTAATCTTTGATTTTAACTCTTTTAACTCTTCTTTGAATTAAATAATAATAAATGTCCTAATCTAATCCAAGTGGACCTAAATGATAATATTTTATTTCTAAGGTTGTTTTTGGTCGAGATAAACTTGTATAATAGAATTAGGACATGCGTGAGGGTAATATCAATATCATTTTATCCTTAATTACCTTATTTACTTTTAACCATGGTGAATAAAAGTAAAAAGTTACTATTCACCAAAAATTATTTTCATCTCATTGAACAACATTTTACTCCTTGATATTAACCGTGTCTCTTAGATTTTCTAAATTCAGCTCACAGAAGAGGTAAAATTAAGTTTTATGTGAATTTGCAAATTCTCCTAGGAGATGGGTAAAAGATGGTGAAAAGTTCAATAAAATTTTTATATGTCTAAAATCATTATAAACTGACTCCAATGAATTAAATTGAACATATATAGGTATTATGTATCTATTTTGACATTAAATAATTTAGATAAAATAAATAATTATTTAATTAAAAATTCGGTTTTAAACTATAACTCAGTGTTTTTCACTATTCATCAAAAATTAAAAGTTTTCAAAAAATACCAAAAATTCACCCTAAGATAATTTCGATATTCTGAATCCAAAAATTAAGTCCATTTTGAAAGATAAAATGTATAAAATTTCAAAAAGTGTGTATTACTATTCATAACGGCTAGTTTGATTGGTCGTGGTGTGTGTTAGAACTCGAAGTTGCGTACAACACACACTACTATATTATTCAAAGAGAAGCGTACCATGGAGGCTTGGGGTGTTACATTCTCCCCTCATTCAATAAATTGCGTCCTCGAAATTTATGATCGGTATTGGAAACTAGGGGTTGACATTTCAAAATATCTTAGTTGAAATCCCACATCGAAAAATGGATTAATGATGCCTCTATTTAAAATAAAGAGTGGTAAGTATGAAGGTTACCGAAAATAACACATACTAGGGTTACATGTAGAAAAATATGGATATGGAAGAGAAATTTGACCATCAATATCTGATGGAGAGTGGTAGAGAACATGGCTATGAAAAGGCCAACAATCACAAAGCCATAAATTTTTGATGATCTAAGGTACCATCTAGGATAACATCTTTTTTCTAAGTTCCTTTTATTAATGTTGAGGAATTTATTTATGAGATTGGATAAGATCATAAGGATATATACTTACTTTATAATTAGAGTTTTATCCATTAATAAATTTCTACCACAAACTCATCTTTCACCCCAAAACATAATACAACTCAAAAATACTCTATTTATCCTAATCGTATAAGGTTCCAAATATAATGAATTTATAATTTACATATCAGACCCTTTAAAAAAAGAAACTACATTATACCATCCAGGAACTTCACGTAGTCCAGTGGTAGGTGATAAATCCCAATCGCACTATGGTTGTGGGTTCGATTCCCCCAGCTTTGTCCGACACGACAGGTTGTCACACGGTCTGCGTGTTGTCCTTTTATAAAAATCCAAAAAATAACCTTTCAAACTTAATCCATTCCAACCTTTAGACATATCCAAAATA
The DNA here is from genome assembly GCA_963277665.1 of Viscum album. Taxonomy (NCBI): domain Eukaryota; kingdom Viridiplantae; phylum Streptophyta; class Magnoliopsida; order Santalales; family Viscaceae; genus Viscum; species Viscum album. The sequence continues at coordinate 1,938,486,263 of OY728140.1, read as the reverse complement.
ATACTATCTAAACTCACAATCCAAAATTTATAAAGAAGTTAAACACAATGAAGAACCTTTTTTCCCTGTAATAACATGTGAACACCTTCACCATGTATTATTTTAAAACATGGTAACATCCTGAATTACCATAAAACCTTATTGATTACATTCATGCTCCCTTATTATTTATAGAATAGTGGATATATTCCTTCTATCCAACAATGTTGTAAACTCCAATGATGAAAAATCATTAATTAGTTTCAAGGTAGTCAAGAATATCCAATATAATTTATCAAAATCAATATTTTATTATTCCAAAATCACTACCTCAGTATCAGAACCATATTATGGTTTATCTTTCTCTCAGCCATATATTTTCCAAAAATTTAACATGCTATTGAGTCACTTTTCTTGGTTCCACATAATCTCAAGTCCTTAATAAAATAGTAGGGCAGTACAATCCTTATATACTCAATAATTATTATAACTTGTACATTGTTGATACAACACTCAAATGAAATAATCCTATAATAACAACATAATAAAACTAGTCATTCTTCTTCATCTGAGGTAGTATCATAAATTGATTATTATCCAATAGCATCATTTGGGGCATACTCTGATGATTTTGAAATTGGTTCACGTAGTGTCCCAACTCCTTGCAGATGAAGCATTGTACATTTGAAACCTTTTTCTTACACTTATAGTCACATACTTAGTGTCCTTTTTCTCCACACTTATAACATACTCTCATTCCCTTCAAGCATTTTCCAAGGTGATTCTTTCTACAGTTATCACATATGGGAAAATCCTTCTTTACCTTATTCCCTTTATCTGTCCTTCTCTCTGACATCCTTTTCTTCTATGGATTCCCTTCAAAGCCATAGGACTTTGAGAATTCTTTACTTATCTTATCAACACATGATACTATTTCTTCATATGATGATAATACATGGGAGACTATTTCCCTTCTAAATTCTGGCTTAGGATAATGAATGATATGATCCTTCTTATTATTTGGATCATGTGTATTGCTGGAGTTCTCATTCCTTCTACTGGGCACCATTTCTAAACAATAGCATACACTAAATTAGTTTATGAATAGTAATACCTAATCCCGAACTTGTAAAACACTTAACATAAATTAAACAGTTTATGGATATAATCCATAGTCATAAAAATGTTTTCTTTGAGTAAGAATATACTCATAAGCCCTTCATAATGGTTTGTAAAGAAAATGACAATTATGCTAAGCATATCCCCTAGGAGTGTCGTAACCAAGAGTGCAGCAAGGCCAGTTGTCGTGCAACAATTCCCGTTCGAGTCTAGCTCAAAGCGGTGTTTTCGGGTTTTACCCCTAGGTACATCTGTGCCAGAGCTGCCCTTACCTGCTCGTATGCAGACATGGATGTATTTCTCAGAAAACTCACAAAATATCTACAATATAAAAATTCTAGGAAGTTCTTCTCTACTAATCCTCAAAGTCTATCTTAGGGCTATGTGATATAATCAGAGTTTATCAAAATCTAGCTTCCAAGGTTATTGCTAAACTTCCTCTGATACCAACTGTAACTCCCCGACCACATTTACCCAGAGTCGATGCATTATTTTAATACATTGGCATGATTACAAGGAATCAATTACCGAAGGACCGATCGGTTTAGCAGTCTTGGAAAATATATTACATACATGAATGTTACATTACACTTTATAACAAACAAAACAACATAAATAATCCTTTATGAATGCTATTATTACCTTAGCTTAACCCTGTATATCAATCACAATACACTTCTTGGAATCCTGGGAAAATGAAACATAGAAAGGGGTGAGATCAAATGCTCAGTAAGGGCAAACAATACAGCAAAAACTTTCAAAAATAAGCATAAACATTTAAGGCAATGTTTAAAACTAAAACAAAAGCCTTTTAAACTTGAACTTCAGGATAATATGGAAGACATAAAATGAAATAATGCCATTTACTTATTCACATGGATATTCTACTAATCAAATAATCACATGCAATATCAATAAGCACTTTCATAATTATGGAAATGAATAATGACGAACTTTAATTTCTATGTCAAGGCCTCGTGGCAAGAGCTAAGGGATAACTATAACTGGAACCCAACTTGGAGACCCTCTATAACCGGACTCCATCCCGGAGAGCCTCTATAACCGGACTCCAACCCGGAGTGCCTCTAATAACCAGACACGAACCCGGAGTGCCTCTAATAACCGGACACCAACCCGGAGTGCCTCTAATAACTGGACACCAACCCGGAGGGTCTGCTGTAACCGAACCCCAACCCAGAGGGCTTACTTTTACCGGTCCCCAACCAAGAACATAATAGTCCAACACATTCATCTTAAGAAGAGGATGAAATATAACATAAACATTTATATTAAAACTAGCATTGGAAATGTCAATAATTTCTCCATAAACCATGAATGGTATAAAAATAACACATCCACAATCAAACATATCACAAAACCTTCAATACAATATGGAAGTTTTGTATCATAATAAACCAACTTCAAATAAGCTTGAAATCCATCAAAGGATGTTGACATTGATGAAATCAAAACTATTTGAGAGAAATATCTCTCTTTTTTTTAAAATCATTTAAAATTCACACATTTATAAAGAAATTAATTTAAAAGAGATTTTTGAATCAAAGTGTCCCATACCACTTTGAAAATTTTGAAAATAATTATCATTTCAAAACATTCATGTCCATATAAATAAATCTTTAAAATCAATTTGAAAACATGAACATTAATTAAAAATATTTAGAAAGATAAATCTTTAAAACATTTAAAATTCTGATCTTGATAAATATTTGTAACAGCCTGAGATTTTATTTTTTTTTATTTCACTAATGTCTTGTGTTGTACGCTACACCAAAAGGAGCTTGCACAACACGCATCCTTGACTTGCCTTGCATTACACGCAATCACAACATTCCTCGATAGCGTGTGTGGTACGTAATACTGAGTTTCACGAAACAATGATATGCTATTAAAATATTATTAAAACTAGCCGTTATGAATAGTAATAACCACTTTTTAAAATTCTGTAAATCTTATTTTTCAAAATGAACTTCATTCTTGGATTCGGAGTATCGAATTTAGCCTAAGGTGAAATTTTGGTACTTTTCGGATAACTTTCATATTCTGATGAATAGTGAAAATTACTAATTTATAATTAAAAACAACTTTTTTAATCGAAATAATTAATAGTGATAAATTATTAATTTGAGTGGTTTTAAAGTATATTTAGAATATATTTTTACAATTTAATACAATGTTGGTCATTGGATGTAATTTCACATTTAAACCAGACGTAATCAAATGTCAATCTTTTGATAGATATTGTTTCTTAAAAACACGCTATTTGTTTTAACAGCGGGATTTAATTATAAATTTAATTAATGCAATTTCTATGTTATGAATTTGGTAAAATAGACTTCATTTTTGAATTCGGAATATGAAATATAGCTTAGGATGAAATTTTGGCATTGTTCTGAAAAAACATCAATTTTTGATGAATAGTGAAACTAATAAGTGGTAGGTTAAAAAAACTGAATTTTGTATAAAACCCGCTTCTGTGAATGGAATTTTGAAAATCCGAGAGACACGGTTAATATCAAGGACTAAAATGTGGTTCAATGAGATGAAAATAATTTTTTGGTGAATAGTAACTTTTTACTTTTTTTACCACGGTTAATAGTAAATAGGGTAACTAAGGGTAAATATGATATTACTATTACCCTAACACGTGTCCTAATCCTATTGGACAAGTTTATTTCGACCAAAAACAAACTTAGGAATAAAATATGACCATTTAGGCCCACTTGGATTAGATTAGGGCATTTATTATTAATTTATTTAAAGAAGGGTTAAAAGAGTTAAAATCAAAGTTTATTTACTAAAACATTTTTAATATGGGGTTATACATAAGATAAATTAGATTGTAAATATTCATTAGAGAGCTAAAAAGATTTCCTACATGATGGTATTTTATTTGTAATTTTTATACATCAAATAATTTAATTTATTTATGACACAAAGATGATGCAGTAACTATCTTGTTAACAAAATATTGACATAATTGATGTTATAAACACCAAAATAAATGTAATTTGAAAATTTTTATGAATTCCACTAATTTTCTAGGTTACTATGATATATTAATGTTGATTTAATCAACTTGGTTCGAACATTTAATTCTGTTATGACTTTCACAAAAATCATATATCAAATAGTGTCAAAATTGACACAAAATAGTTTTTTAAATCAAATATTATATTATTAATTGTTATTTTATTCCTAAAAATCTAAGGTTCGGCCAAATGACTTAGATAAGGATATATATATTAATAATAAACAATTTGGGGTTCGTTTGGCATGTTATAGTAAGTGTATTAACCATATAGTGAAAGAAAACAAAAAGACACGGTAAATGTTAAATTATTTAACTTAGAGTTAAATCTAATTGATAAGGTTAAAATAATATCCTAAACTTGTCTAAATTATATTGGTTGATAGGATTTCGACCCATCCCCACTTTAGCTTCGAAATAAGACCCTTTGGAACCATTATAAACCGATTTTGACTTTAATATAAAATAATATTTTGAGATATTCCTAAGGTGCCCCTCTCCTCCCCTATAAAAGGACACCTCCTCCCCCTCCTCCTCACACCAATTTGAGCACTCAAGCTCGGCCAACCCCTGCAAAAATCTCTTCTCCACTTCCCTAGAAACATCCTAGTGGTTCTGGTCTTCCTCAAAGACCAATTTTAGTGCCCTAAGAGGAGGTCTCAAAGAGGCGCTTCAAAGAAGAGGTAATTACCGTTACCAATTCTTTCATCTTTATTTCTTCTTCCACTTCTTCTTATTAGGTTGTTTCATTATGAAGTAATAACATCAGTATCACTCATATACTGATATGTTATTATAAGTATGAAACAACCCTATTTCACCATCTATCCATCCTACGGGAAAAGAAATCACCGCGCGTGCGTACGTACGGAATACCGTCTCCACGCCGTGGTGTAATCTATTTTCCACCACCACCTTACATGGATGGGTATAATGGTGTAAAGAATAACTATACATAGTTATTACAACATAATATTGATTCTGATATATTGTATAATACACTCCAATTCAATTCAGTATTTATGGAAATAATATCATCGCTCGTGCGTACGTACGGACTACCGTCTCCACGACGCGATGAGATTCATTCTCCATGTTAACCATTTAAGAATGATTATAAAGTATATATAAGAAATAATAATGAAATATATGACATTATAAAGTTACTGGATTTATGTATATATATATATGTATGTCATCAACTTACTTCCATTCAAGACAATAAGGAAAGGAAAACAGCGTTCATGCGTACGTACGGACTTCCGTCTCTATGAACGGTGTTTTTCATTTTATTTATCTACCTATTATATATATATATATACTGAATATATATGATATATAAATCATATTTTATATTCTGGAAGTGAGTAAATCATGATATAAGTAATAATGGTGTCAAGAACAACAAGTCAAAACACCTACGATAAATGAAACGATTTTACCCAAAACGCTTCTTTAACATGGAATTTACAAAAGAACGGGTAATATAATGTCATAAGTGAACCATATATGATATCATAACAATGAATATGATTCTGTAATAAGTCAATAACATGATTTAAATCATTATACAGGAGGTTCAGACACTTACAAAGCAAGTCGGACCTAAGGTAAGGGATAAATTTTCAATCTCATTTTTTATCCGAGATTGCTTATACGTAAGTATTTACTGGGGTTACGTTTATCATCCATGACCATGTTTTCTAATAATGTTTTTATAAAATGTTTACAATTCTTCCATGAATTTTTAAAGTCATTTTTACCCTTTATTTACTTTTTACCACATTGTATGAATGGAATCTTTCCTTTGGTTACCATATAAGGTACTTTTTGACTTTTCCGACAAAAGTACGAGGAGAATGTTATTTTTAACTTATACGGCTTGAAAGGATTTTTACGGTTTCATAACACCTCATTTTCAAGAAGTTCCTCTACAATATTACATGATTATTTTCAACAAAACCCTTATCTTTTAAAATTGCATGGAATTTTGTGAAAAGAAAATGATTTTAAAGAAGAAAGGATATTTTCCTCAAGAATTCATTTCAAGTGTTTTTCTCAAAACTATTTTCCATCTAAGATGACATTATTTGATATGTATGTTTCAAGTAAAATTTCTCTATGATTTAAATGGTATCAATTTTCTTATGATATCAATTGTTTATGGATTATGATGACATGATGTTTAAGAATCCCATTTTATTTCATGGGTTATGCTATGATGTATGGTTTATGATTTTGTGGCACACATAATAATGGTATCATTATGAGATGGGTGGGACCTATATCTCCCTCCAATGCATTGGGTAAAGATTTTATATCTCATGAGATAGACATGGCTGGAATGGTAGGTTATACCGGTTCAGTGAAACAGGACTGAAACGAGGGTTACTCGATTCAGAAAGGGACTTTGTCCACTAAGATAGTCTTGGCAATGAGTCTTGACTAACAAGAAATGATTCTCTATGATTATGTGTGAATGCCACAAAGTTTCATGTTTTAAGTTATGATTATTGTGATTACATTTCACTGCCATGATTTATCCCATGTTATGAAATTATGCTCTCTTTTGCAGGTTATGATTTTCCAAAATGTTATGTTCTTATGAATATGATGTGATTGATATTTCTTTTGTTTACCCTTACTGAGCATTTGAGCTCACCCTTTTATGTTTTCTTTTCCCCAGGATATAAAGAAAGGTTTTAGGTAAAAAAAAGGGAAGATCTTTATGGGAGATATTGAAGATCTTTCACCACGATTAGAAGATTACGTTCCGAGTTTCCAAAGACACTAAACTATTACGATCCTTTAGTGTGTGTTTTTTTATGTACTAAGTATTCCGCAAAAGTAATGTAATGTCAATGTACGTCAGGCTTCGGGTCTCTACAGTTGGTATCAGAGGAAAGGTTTAGTCAACCTTTGGAAACTAGGATGCGAGAACTTTAGTGAGATCCCTAGAGATATTTCTAAGGTATGTCTAGGGATGTCCCTAAGGTTAAGTATACGTATAGGTTATAGTACTAGAACTACGCTAACGATCATAGAATTAAACCTAAGATGTTAGATATTGAAGGTACTCCCCCTTTATAATGTTGTTTTCCCTAGCATGATTTTTGCCTCTCACACTATTCTTTTTGGGTTTTAGAAAATGGATGGAAACAAGGTGATTCATGATAATGGAGGATATGCTGGACAATGGAATGATATTTTTTATGAGCAACCAAATGAAATGGGATTTGGAAGTCCAAACATCATTATTATGCCGAATCAGCAATCTCATAATATGATTAATAAAGTAAAATTTGGTAAGTTTCCTGACTCGGCTAATAAGAGAAAGATGGAGTTTCATGATGATCATAGAGGAAAGAAAGTTCAATTTCCCCTATGTAAATCATGTGGGAAGAGGCATCAAGGAGAATGTTTCAAAGGAACTGGAAGATGCTTTGGGTGTGGAAAAGAAGGACACAAAGCAAGTAAATGCAAAGGAAAAGGTTCAGTTAACAACATGGATGATGATAATGGTATTGCTACGACATCAACAATGGTTAAATGTTTTAAATGTGGAATGTGCGGGCATTATGCAAACCAATGCCCTAAGAGAAAGTCTCATGAAGATAATCAGTATGGTCGTATGGGAAGTATTTATGTGGATGATGATGAAGAGACTACAAATGATATGTGAGATGAAAGAATTGTTGAAGCACAGTCAATGGTTTAAGAATGTAGTGGAATGATTACATGTTTATCATATGTAATGTTGTATAAGTAATCTCATGGTACTTTAGAATAAAGAGACATGTAAGGATTGTTACACTGTTGTCTGATTAATGTTACCAGTATCCATGAAAGGTTATTCAGATATTTTTGGAAATAAGATGATATGCGCATAATGAAGGGAAAACGAGAAAACGAGATGTTTAACAGTATTCATGAGCTCATGATTGATATAAGGACTAAGTGATATCATGGTTTGAGTATATAGAATTTTGAGGATTTTGGTATGTGGAAAGTGTTAACTTTTAACTGCACTCATGTTTTCAATAAGGTATTCAAGATAATACGCGATTAAGGACTTTGAATGTTTGGAATGTGACCAACAAGACATATCTTATGATATGTGGGGATCAACGACAGTATTAAATCTCTGGTAATCGTTGTCACTATATTATGAGAGTGGACTGCAATATTATGTATAAGCCTAAAGATTAGACTGGATTATGTTGGACATAAGTTAGTATTGTTTAAGGATAGAAGATTTTCGATATTATTGATGGGATGTTATAGTAACGTAGTTTTAGAAAAAGGACAACCTGCAGGACGGGCGGCAGCCCATCGCTTCGGACAAGGCTATAGGAATCGAACCCACAACCGAAGTGCGACTGGCCTTTATCGCCTACCACTGACCTACAGGAAGTCCCTGTTTAGTAGAAACTAGTGTTATTATATTAAGCAGTATGATATATGAAGTATAAGCCCATTTTAGGAACCATATATGATTAATCCCACTATAGATCGACTTATGTATATAAATTTTGCTAACCTTTTGAGACAGATGGAATGACCCGTCATTCTATCACATGATCTGCTAACACTTCACGAATAACAAATTCAACTTCATTTATTTAAGAGATGAAGTGGAAATTGTTAAAGGCACGAACAACAGTGAGATTGTACCAAAATAAAGTAAGTATTTATTCTAATTCAAATTCTTTAACTTTAGGGAAATGATCTTGAAAACCAAAAATGTTGTCCTAGTTCTCTTATACCTGATGAATCAGATGGTACCTTAGATCGTCACAAATTTATGGATTTGTGATTACTGGCTTTTCCATAGCCATGTTCTCTACCACTCTCCATCAGAACATGATGGTTAGATTTCTCTTCCATATCCATATTTTCACCTATGTGGAAACCCAGTGATTAGTTTATTTGGGTAATCGTTACATTTCATACTTTAGTTATTAAAGCCAAGTTTTGGTATTCCTTTTTACGATGTGGGTTTCTATTAAAGAAACTTTCGAATAGTAAACCATTTATAACCCCGACGAATTTCGAGGGCGAAATTCATTTTAAGGGGGGTAGAATGTAACAGCCCGAGATTTTATTATTTTTTATTTCACTAATGTCTTGTGTTGTACGCTACACCAAAAGGAGCTTGCACAACACGCATCCTTGACTTGCCTTGCATTACACGCAATCACAACATTCCTTGATAGCGTGTGTGGTACGTAATACTGAGTTTCACGAAACAATGATATGCTATTAAAATATTATTAAAACTAGCCGTTATGAATAGTAATAACCACTTTTTAAAATTCTGTAAATCTTATTTTTCAAAATGAACTTCATTCTTGGATTCGAAGTATCGAATTTAGCCTAAGGTGAAATTTTGGTACTTTTCGGATAACTTTCATATTCTGATGAATAGTGAAAATTACTAATTTATAATTAAAAACAACTTTTTTAATCGAAATAATTAATAGTGATAAATTATTAATTTGAGTGGTTTTAAAGTATATTTAGAATATATTTTTACAATTTAATACAATGTTGGTCATTGGATGTAATTTCACATTTAAACCAGACGTAATCAAATGTCAATCTTTTGATAGATATTGTTTCTTAAAAACACGCTATTTGTTTTAACAGCGGGATTTAATTATAAATTTAATTAATGCAATTTCTATGTTATGAATTTGGTAAAATAGACTTCATTTTTGAATTCGGAATATGAAATATAGCTTAGGATGAAATTTTGGCATTGTTCTGAAAAAACATCAATTTTTGATGAATAGTGAAACTACTAAGTGGTAGGTTAAAAAAACTGAATTTTGTATAAAACTTAATTTTACCGCTTCTGTGAATGGAATTTTGAAAATCCGAGAGACACGGTTAATATCAAGGACTAAAATGTGGTTCAATGAGATGAAAATAATTTTTTGGTGAATAGTAACTTTTTACTTTTTTTACCACGGTTAATAGTAAATAGGGTAACTAAGGGTAAATATGATATTACTATTACCCTAACACGTGTCCTAATCCTATTGGACAAGTGTATTTCGACCAAAAACAAACTTAGGAATAAAATATGACCATTTAGGCCCACTTGGATTAGATTAGGACATTTATTATTAATTTATTTAAAGAAGGGTTAAAAGAGTTAAAATCAAAGTTTATTTACTAAAACATTTTTAATATGGGGTTATACATAAGATAAATTCGATTGTAAATATTCATTAGAAAACTAAAAGGATTTCCTACATGATGGTATTTTATTTGTAATTTTTATACATCAAATAATTTAATTTATTTATGACACAAAGATGATGCAGTAACTATCTTGTTAACGAAATATTGACATAATTGATGTTATAAACACCAAAATAAATGTAATTTGAAAATTTTTATGAATTCAACTAATTTTCTAGGTTACTATGATATATTAATTTTGATTTAATCAACTTGGTTCGAACATTTAATTCTGTTATGACTTTCACAAAAATCATATATCAAATAGTGTCAAAATTGACACAAAATAGTTTTTAAATCAAATATTATATTATTAATTGTTATTTTATTCCTAAAAATCTAAGGTTCGGCCAAATGACTTAGATACGGATATATATATTAATAATAAACAATTTGGGGTTCGTTTGGCATGTTATAGTAAGTGTATTAACCATATAGTGAAAGAAAACAAAAAGACACGGTAAATGTTAAATTATTTAACTTAGAGTTAAATCTAATTGATAAGGTTAAAATAATATCCTAAACTTGTCTAAATTATATTGGTTGATAGGATTTCGACCCATCCCCACTTTAGCTTCGAAATAAGACCCTTTGGAACCATTATAAACCGATTTTGACTTTAATATAAAATAATATTTTGAGATATTCCTAAGGTGCCCCTCTCCTCCCCTATAAAAGGACACCTCCTCCCCCTCCTCCTCACACCAATTTGAGCACTCAAGCTCGGCCAACCCCTGCCAAAATCTCTTCTCCACTTCCCTAGAAACATCCTAGAGGTTCTGGTCTTCCTCAAAGACCAATTTTAGTGCCCTAAGAGGAGGTCTCAAAGAGGCGCTTCAAAGAAGAGGTAATTACCGTTACCAATTCTTTCATCTTTATTTCTTCTTCCACTTCTTCTTCTTAGGTTGTTTCATTATGAAGTAATAACATCAGTATCACTCATATACTGATATGTTATTATAAGTATGAAACAACCCTATTTCACCATCTATCCATCCTACGGGAAAAGAAATCACCGCGCGTGCGTACGTACGGAATACCGTCTCCACGCCGTGGTGTAATCTATTTTCCACCACCACCTTACATGGATGGGTATAATGGTGTAAAGAATAACTATACATAGTTATTAAAACATCATATTGATTCTGATATATTGTATAATCCACTCCAATTCAATTCAGTATTTATGGAAATAATATCATCACTCGTGCGTACGTACGGACTACCGTCTCCACGACGCGATGAGATTCATTCTCCATGTTAACCATTTAAGAATGATTATAAAGTATATATAAGAAATAATAATGAAATATATGACATTATAAAGTTACTGGATTTATGTATATATATATGTATGTCATCAACTTACTTCCATTCAAGACAATAAGGAAAGGAAAACAGCGTTCATGCGTACGTACGGACTTCCGTCTCCATGAACGGTGTTTTTCATTTTATTTATCTACCTATTATATATATATATATACTGAATATATATGATATATAAATCATATTTTATATTCTGGAAGTGAGTAAATCATGATATAAGTAATAATGATGTCAAGAACAACAAGTCAAAACACCTACGATAAATGAAACGATTTTACCCAAAACGCTTCTTTAACATGGAATTTACAAAAGAACGGGTAATATAATGTCATAAGTGAACCATATATGATATCATAACAATGAATATGATTCTGTAATAAGTCAATAACATGATTTAAATCATTATACAGGAGGTTCAGACACTTACAAAGCAAGTCGGACCTAAGGTAAGGGATAAATTTTCAATCTCATTTTTTATCCGAGATTGCTTATACGTAAGTATTTACTGGGGTTACGTTTATCATCCATGACCATGTTTTCTAATAATGTTTTTATAAAATGTTTACAATTCTTCCATGAATTTTTAAAGTCATTTTTACCCTTTATTGACTTTTTACCACATTGTATGAATGGAATCTTTCCTTTGGTTACCATATAAGGTACTTTTTGACTTTTCCGACAAAAGTACGAGGAGAATGTTATTTTTAACTTATACGGCTTGAAAGGATTTTTACGGTTTCATAACACCTCATTTTCAAGAAGTTCCTCTACAATATTACATGATTATTTTCAACAAAACCCTTATCTTTTAAAATTGCATGGAATTTTGTGAAAAGAAAATGATTTTAAAGAAGAAAGGATATTTTCCTCAAGAATTCATTTCAAGTGTTTTTCTCAAAACTATTTTCCATCTAAGATGACATTATTTGATATGTATGTTTCAAGTAAAATTTCTCTATGATTTAAATGGTATCAATTTTCTTATGATATCAATTGTTTATGGATTATGATGACATGATGTTTAAGAATCCCATTTTATTTCATGGGTTATGCTATGATGTATGGTTTATGATTTTGTGGCACACATAATAATGGTATCATTATGAGATGGGTGGGACCTATATCTCCCTCCAATGCATTGGGTAAAGATTTTATATCTCATGAGATAGACATGGCTGGAATGGTAGGTTATACCGGTTCAGTGAAACAGGACTGAAACGAGGGTTACTCGATTCAGAAAGGGACTTTGTCCACTAAGATAGTCTTGGCAATGAGTCTTGACTAACAAGAAATGATTCTCTATGATTATGTGTGAATGCCACAAAGTTTCATGTTTTAAGTTATGATTATTGTGATTACATTTCACTGCCATGATTTATCCCATGTTATGAAATTATGCTCTCTTTTGCAGGTTATGATTTTCCAAAATGTTATGTTCTTATGAATATGATGTGATTGATATTTCTTTTGTTTACCCTTACTGAGCATTTGAGCTCACCCTTTTATGTTTTCTTTTCCCCAGGATATAAAGAAAGGTTTTAGGTAAAAAAAAAGGGAAGATCTTTATGGGAGATATTGAAGATCTTTCACCACGATTAGAAGATTACGTTCCGAGTTTCCAAAGACACTAAACTATTACGATCCTTTAGTGTGTGTTTTTTTTATGTACTAAGTATTCCGCAAGAGTAATGTAATGTCAATGTACGTCAGGCTTCGGGTATCTACAATATTACCTTTAAAAAATCCTTAAAATATTCATTTTGAAATCATTTTTATGAAAAATGGACATGGATAATTAAAATGTCCCGGTAAATACTTACACATAAACAATCTCAGATAATAATGAGATTAAGGAATTAAACCTTACCAATTTGGTAACTTACAAAATATACACCCCATGAAAGAGGAATCGTACAATGAATATGTAAATACGCATAAATTAAAGTGTATTACACAAATAATACAATTATTGGCAGCACATACACCACACAAAAGGTAATAGTGGAAATATGGCGTGAATCTCATGAGAATAAGGAGTGAGATGAAAACCCCTTACCTTGCACTTTACTTTAGTCGAGGGTACGTTTAGACTCCTGTATGAAGACTATAGTATGTTATTAAATTATACCAGAACCATATTAATATTTCTGATATCATACATTATTCATTTATGACTTTATACTACCTATTTAATAATAATTTCCATGTTATATTAATATTTTGGGTAATAATCGCTTTCTTTATCGTACATGTTTTAACTTGTTAATCTTGATTGTATCACTTATATCATGATTTAAATACTTACAGAATATAAAAAATGATTTATTTATCATATATATTAAAATATAAAAATTTATAATAGACGTATATATGAAATGGAAAACACCGTTTATGGAGACGGTAGTCCGTATGTATACATAAACGCTGTTTCCGTTTTCATATAGTATTGAACGGAAGTAAGTGAATAAGATATATGTAAGTACATAAATACTTATATATATAAATATATATATCTCCAGTAGCATTATAATCGTCGATGAATGGTGAAATTGGAAATGAATCTCATCACGTCGTAGAGATGGTAATCCGTTCGTACGCACGAGCGAAAATTTCATTCTTTTGATATAAATATAATATATAATTGGATGTTATATAATATATACAGAATCCTTATCATGTTATATTTATTATTTAAATCAAATACACATCATTATTATACCCATCCAAATAATAATGTATCAAATAACAATTACACCACGACGTGGAGACAGTAAGTCGTATGTACGCTCGTATGGTGACATGTCATTCAAAGGGTGGATAGAATAATGAATTTTTGTTGTAACATAATTATTATAACATCACAATATATAGAATATATTTTAGTTATTATTTTATAATGGAAACAGCAAAGAAAAAGGAAGTGGAAAAAGAAATGAACTTGAAAGAGGGTGGTGAAATCATTACCTCCTCTTCGGGTTCTTCCTTTTGATTTGATCAAAAGGGCTCCTTAGGTTGGATTTCTGATCAAAATAATTCCCCTAGGATAATGGTATGATATTTTAGAGGGTATTTGGGTAGGGTTAGGACGATCCAAGTGGCTTAGAAGGTTTGAATTAGAGAGAAGGGGGAGTGCCCTTTTATAGGAGGGGTGAGGGGTACCTTTGAAAAAACTTAAAATATTATTTTATAATAAATTCATATTCGGTTTCTAATGGCTCCAAAGTTGAATATTTAAAGTCTAAGGTGGGGATAGGTCGAAAAAAACTCAACCAATAGGTTTTAGATAAGTTTAGGTTACTATTTTAACCTTATCATTTAGATTTAACTCTAAGTTAAATAATTTAATATTTACTGTGTCTTCTTGTATTCCTACACTATATGGTTAATAAACTTACTATATACGGACAATAGAACCCAAATTGGTTAATTAATGTCCTATATATTATTATAAAAGTCCTTTTTCCGAACCTTAGATTTTTAGGACCATTATATCAATTAATAATATAATATTTGTTGTAAAAACTATTTTATGTCAATTTTTACACTATTTGGTATTTGTTTTTTGTTAAAATAATAAAAAAATGATCAATTAAAAAAAATACATTTAATCAATCCTAACATGTCATATTCAGCTATAAAATTCTTGGATGTCATAAAACTTTTAAATTATATTTATTTTAATATTTATAATACCATTTATTTGATTCTTTCATGAATAACATAATTACTGCATCATCATTGTGTCATAAATAAATTTATTTATTCAATGTATAAAAATTATAAATAAAATACTATGATTTAGGAAATATTTTTATATTTATAATGAATATTTATAATCGAATTTATCTTAAGTAAAACCCTATATTAAAAATGTTTTAATTATTAAACTTTTATTTTAAATCTTTTAACTCTTCTTTGAATTAAATAATAATAAATGTCCTAATCTAATCCAAGTGGACGTAAATGATAATATTTTATTCCTAAGGTTGTTTTTGGTCGAGGTAAACTTGTCCAATAGAATTAGGACATGTGTGAGGGTAATATCAATATCATTTTTACCCTTAATTACCCTATTTACTTTTAACCATGGTGAATAAAAGTAAAAAGTTACTATTCACCAAAAATTATTTTCATCTCATTGAACCAAATTTTACTCCTTTATGTTAACCTTGTATCTAAGATTTTTAAAATTCAGCTCACAGAAGAGGTAAAATTAAGTTTTATGTGAATTTGCAAATTCTCCTAGGAGATGGGTAAAAGACGGTGAAAAGTTCAATAAAATTTTTATATGTCTAAAATTATTATAAACTGACTCTAATTAATTAAATTGAACATATATAGGTATTATGTATCAATTATGACATTAAATAATTTATATAAAATAAATAATTATTTAAATAAAAATTCGGTTTTAAACTATAACTCAGTGTTTTTCACTATTCATAAAAATTAAACGTTTTTAGAAAAATATCAAAAATTCACCCTAAGATAATTTTGATATTAAGAATCCAAAAATGAAGTCCATTTTGAATGATAAAATGTATAAAATTTCAAAAAGTGGATATTACTATTCATAATGGCTAGTTTTATTGGTTGTGGTGTGTGTTAGAACTCGAAGTTGCGTACAACACACACTACTGTATTATTCAAAGAGAAGCATAATGTGGAAGCTTGGGGTGTTACAATTCATGAGTAATGATCCATCATAGATATATGACAATAAAGTTTAGTACATCCATCTATCTTATGATATTTTTACAATAAATGATATGTGATTTCTTCCTCCAGGCATACACTAATCCACCCATGATCTTTGGATTTGAGATAAATTTTCATTTATTTACATTCTATTTTTATGTAGCTAGTTCTAAGATATAATTAATCATATTCTAGAATCATTGAGTCTAACTCAAAATAAGGCTATATTGTTCACCAATATTGGGCATTGTTCACAGGATATAGTGAATACCACTCATTCGGATGAGATGGTTATTGATAAGGGAGGGGTAGTTGATCCTCTTAATATCACTCCAAAAGATAAGGATGCTCTTGGAAGTTTTAATTTTTGTGATATATAGACTATGGATTAAGAAGCTAATTATATAGAGGTTTATAGTGTCATTATTTTTCTTAAGGATTTATGTATTGATGACTCTAAGGATGGTAATGACTATTTTATTGAAATATATTTATTTGGTCATCAACTTGAGTATAAAAATCTCGAATCCAATATCCCAGATCCAGTGGATAAATTTTTAAATTATTATAGATACAATGGTTTTATTCCAAAAGGACTGATTAGTTTATTATCCATGGATAACCAAATACATACATGATACCCATTTTACAATGGGGAACAAATATAAAACATAAAGAAAGAAAATTCTTAAAATTATTAAAACTCATTCAAATGATTCATCTTCATATCCTAGGAAAAAAACAATGGTGATATCAAATTCTTAGTAAGGGTCATGCATAATGGAATATATAATGAGTAAATAAGTCATATTCAATATAGAAAAGTAAATAACTAAAAACACATTCCATTAAATCAATAACTTTAGCCTAAAATGAATCCATGATTAATATTAATGAAATAATATCATGGATAATAGAAAATAAATTATAAATGAATGAAATTGATAATATTGGACATCATGATCTCATAAATGATGATATCTATATCATAAAAACCTTTCACTAAAATGATAAATCGATGGGTAATAATACACCGAAAACTCGTTAAATTTGGCCAACATATTTGTCTCATGAGACCCGTTGATCCATCTAGAGGATATTTATAACCATGATCCACCCTTCACTTTAGGTCCAATTCATTCCTCATATATTTAATGATTGATTTAGTTCATAAAAAATATCTCTTACCAATAAATATCTATATCGAGTAAAGAATATAGAGTTATCAAGATTTTTTTAGTCAAACATATAACTTATATAATAAAACACCATATCTAATAATGTTATACAATTTAGGCTATAATAATATCCCTGATATGAAGAATATGGATACTTAATAGAAATTTAATGTGTATTTATCACAAGAAAGTTAATGTTTCAGAAGAAAGTTAACAACCACAAAATTAATAAGGGATAAGAGGCAAGCATTAGTTCATAGGAAATATAGGTTTTGTAATAAGATCATGTCATTTGAAAAAATATTGAAAAGGGAATCGAGTTATTAAAAAAATATTTCATTAAATATTTTTTTATAAATTATTTGAAAACATGTATAAAAAGTAAATTATATAAAATGGTTCTAATGGAGGTGAAGTCTATTAACTCCTTATGTGTTAATAAAAATTCCTTTTGTCTCTTTGTAAAGAAAGTGGAAAACAACCCTTTCAAAAAAAATTATAAAAATTCCTTTAAAAATGTTTAAATAAATTCAATGATAAATTTAAATGCACTTAATTAATCATTTTTGTAAATAAAAAGTCTTTTTTAAAACCATTTAGAAAATATATAGACATGGAAGAAAAATATAACCCATTAAAAGAGAAATACAATCAGTTTTTATTTTAAACATTTATTTTCTTAATTCAAGTACCAAAGAGCATAAAATATAGAAGTAAATATAAGAACTACTTAAATATTAAAAGGATAATAAAATATGTATATATTAATAAGGATAAGTTAAAATATTCCTTTAAAGAAAATTAGTTTAATACCAAAATCTAAGAATGTAAAATAAATATTTATATCATTGGTAACTTTTAAATTATGACCACTTGAATAAATAAACTTGAATTGAAACATTAATCATCCTGAATAAATAGGAATTAATGTTAATTATTTCAAAGTGGAAGTATATTCACCACATTAAAGTGAATATGTGCATAATAATAAATATGTCTCAATAGAGTGTAAATTGAGATGAAATCCATTACCTTATTATTTCCGTTAGATGATCATGATTCAAAATCCTGTATAATGATTTTATATTTTTTTATTAATTCATACCAATACCATATTGACTCACCTTTTATAGGGTAGTACAAAAGATATTTTATTCCAAATATAACACAAAGGATGGCCAGGGTCGTCACACTTGAGGAACATCGTATTCGATCAAACACTAATTTCTAAATCACTTAATCAATTTATTTGGTTTCTATTATTTTACGAAAGAAATGTGTTTTAGGTTTTTGTAAATTTTAATGCAATGAAAAACTAAACTATGTGTAGATATAATGAATGTTATGAATAAAGGTTTGGTCCTAGGGTTTGGTTATGTGTTCTACATCATTATTGTATTCAATTTGACAATACAGTCCATCATATATGAATATGTATTCCCTACCTTGAGAGTTATTTTTATCATTCCTAATAAACCACATAGTAATATGAAATTTCACCTCCTATATGTATAAAATAGGAATGAATGTGAGTTCCATGTCATGGTGGATATTCACCACACCCATGAACTTCTCTATCATTCCCCACAAATAAAATTAAAACATTTAAATAATTAAAGCACAATAATTAAGAAAACCATGAAACCTCCCCCAAGTCCAAGATTTGGTTAGTCACTTTCCATTTTTTTATGGAATTGATCATGATAGAAGATGGAATAGAGAAATAAATTGATATTAAAGAATATAATGGGATTTTAAGAAGAGGGAAACACTTGAATTAAAATAAGGAATATGTGTTATTGTGGGAAATAAATTAAAAAACTAAAAGAAAAAAACCTATAATGCAGAAATTGTATCCTTATTCCATAGCTTAGTAGTAGAACCTTGGGATCCAGTTTTTTTATTCCACCATTAAAATCATTTTTATAGGCTTCAATACATGCATGGGGCTTTATAAATTCCCAATGAATGAGTATCCCATGGCCCCAGGTCGTAATTGAGTAATAAAGGGGTGTTCAATTGTTAAATTCTTCAAATTGGTTTTTTCTGGAGCCTGAACTAGTTTTTTACAATGTAAAAGGTTTTTTACTGTGTAAATGTTTTAAGGAAAAAACTTGGGATGGTTTATTGCATGAAATTATGGCCATAAAAAATCTTGGTGGTGTGTCATGGCATGAAGTTTATGTGTCATGTAGTGACACACGTGGTTTATCTCTAAAAGGACCTTTTGTGTCCCATTTTTCTATATTATCACTTCTTCGAACTATCATACATTGTAAATGATTGATTTATGATGTAAATAATCAATTTAAAGCTATTTTGGATCTGTTTCAACCTGGATATTCAGTTTCAAGCTCTAGGATTGGATCTTTACTTTTCCTTAGTTGAGGTCCATCACTTTTATCATCAATTAATAGTGTAATAGTGGATCCTCTTGATAAATTAGGGAAATCCACAATTGGTTATTGTTATTCCCTAACAATCAATATTTCTTTCCACAATTCCGTGAACATTCTGGTAATCAGTAAGCACTCACCAAAAAACTCGAATATAATCCATAATAAGGATATGAGTATTATATAGAGGGAGAAATGGACCATCAACCTAGGATATTTAAATTAAAATAATTTAAACACAATAAGTTTTTATTTGGTATTGAAAACTAAATTTAGAATTGAAATTCATTGGCTGCAGATAAAAAATATCTGATTCATTTCAGAAAAAACTCAAATAAAGATCATAGATCTATCCAACACCTTTCCCAATCACTCATAGAAACTACCCATTAAGGTATGGATAAGTTGAGTTGATTAGAGAAAGGATATAAATCACATTAATTGAAAGAAATCAAAACAAAGAAACAAAATCAGAAAAGCAACACAAAAAAAGAGTTTCCTAATCCCGTGCTTCTCTATCTTTAGTCAATCCCTATCAATCCACCTTAGGCTTCTATTTATAGACCTTAAAAGAAGCTCAATTACAATAATTTTTCCTTAAATGATTTGAAAATCATTATGTTATATCAATGTGTCTTTAATTATGTCTTGAGTTTTAATTCCCATTAAATATGCTTATTTTTTCACTCTACCAACATGTTTACATCTAAAATATTATTTTTAAACCATAAAATGATAGATGAAACACCCTAAATGGTTTATAGCTTGGAATTGTAGATGTAAGAAAATTGAGTAAGGCATCATGACCTGACTCATATGTGTCAAAATTTGAACCATGTTAAATGACCTAAAGATCACTTTTTCCTTTTTGGATTGATTTTATACCTTGAATGCTTCAATTTTTACATCATAGATTACTAATTACAACCTAAATTTCTATATTACTGTAGGTTCTAGTCTTACTCAGCTTGTTTCTTAAACTTGATGCCTTGGGGTTGGTCCTTTTCCTATGGTATTTCATAGGACATGATTTTCATCATGAATTCTTAATTGTTAATCTTGTTTTTGTACATTTATTATATCCTACAATTAAAACATAAAAATAATTAAATATCATCATGGTTAATCAATTTATAAAAAAAATGCATTTTATATAATTTTAAACATGTAAATTATGTCTATTTTAATTCCCCCACACCTAGTAATTTTATGTCTTCATGCATATAATCTCAAAAAAAAACAGTGAAAAATGTTATCAGTATTCAAATTCAAAATAAATTAAATCATGTTATTATCAATAAGGGATAAACCATTCATGTTCTATATACAAATATAAATTCAACTTCACAATCCTTATATAAAATTATCAACCAATTTATTTTACTTTTTCTTTTTGAGAATGGTGTATATTTTCTTTTAATTAATTTATATATCATAATTCATTATTTCCAAGCATGAAAATTCATGATTTACCACAATATAAATTATTTTCTATAAAAAATAATGATAAAAATTCAAGTCAAGTTATTCTCGTATCATGAGTACATTCTTATTTTTGCTAATATTGTATAAGAACTCCTTTCTACGCCATAAAAAGGAAAAATTCATATAAAATATTGTGGGAATTACAAATTAGGATTAAACGTATATGTGGCTTGAGGTTGGTTGGATAAATGATTTAAAACAATATCAAAAAGGATGTTTTAACTTTTATCATAGTGAATTATATCAAAAATATAATCATATTGAAATGATCCTAGAAATGTCATCTACCAATTCCCAAAAACTCAGTACATGCAGATGATAAAAATTTGTATAATGAATGAATCACACTATCTTGTTTTTTTGTTGTTTCCTTGTTTGTTTTTCAAAAGTTTTTCTTAATATAATCCTAACATCCACAACCTAACCAAATATTATCAAAAAATCATTTGTCTGACGATGGTGATTTTTGATCCTCCCAATACACAACCATTTTTTAATTTTACTTTTTTCAACAGAGGTGAAGAATAAAATAAAATTAATGACACATGTCATATCCAAAAATCTCTTGAAAGTCACCAAGAATAATCTTGTCAATGATTTATGTCACTATCCACCATGGAAAATAGCTCCCCTGCACATAATATTTAAAATATTCTAAAAAATACTGGGAGTAGGGTCCGAATGGATATAATAGATGTGTAACACAACTCATTTACTATCATTGTCATTCATGGATTATATAGTAAAAATTAGTATTGATTTCAAGGTGGGTCCAAAGATAATAGTTTAATTAATGAAATTTCATCAATAATCATAAATGTCATTTTGTATAATCATTGTTTCAACATGTTCCAATGCATGTTCTAGAAGGAGGCATCTCTTAAGTTCACTCAATAAATATGCTTAGGATAGCATAGAAAGTACTTAGTCTAGAAATCATCTCAGGATTGAAATATATGAATTTGAAAAAAACACTCATGGAATGAAATAATAGTAATAAAAATCCATATAAATTTTCAAAATAATGTTTTATGAAAATGGTCAGGAAATTTTATTTACCTAAATCAAATAATTCTTTTAAATCTCAATTCATAAAAATTAACACCTTAAGATTCCCTCTAAATATTCAATTTCCCATTTTACTCATTCAATATCAGTAAATAAAAGATATGAAACATGAAATCATGCGATTATGATGAAATTAATGTCACCTAGGAAATTCAAATAAAAAAAAAAGACTAACTATGGGCATGTAATTTGTTTTAAATATAAAAAATAGATTAAAATTATGGGGGTAAAATAAAATAAAGCATTGATACTCATACTTCCCTTTGTAATGATGATTTAGTCATTTTTCATAGAATCTATTTATTTTTTTATTTTAATTATTCAATGAATATGATGTAATGGATTTTTTGTAAAAATGATGCAATAAAAGAATAAAACTATCCAAGAATATATATGAAATAAAAAATTAAGTTAGGGAAGAAATGTCTTGGTCCTAATGTTTAGTTTCACAGGTTCTTTCATTATTTTTTTATTATCATTTAAATCCAATTTTACAATCCAAAACATCATACATGAATTTTTATCCTCTGCATTGACTATGAAACTTATCATGGCTCAGAAATCTCTTCATCACACCAAGTCCCACCTCCCTCGATAGCAAAGTAGGAAAAACCCTCAATTGATAGTGAAATTCCTAAAAGACCCGACTCCATTTGATTTCATTTCAACCCTTTATCATCATAAATTTATGAAGAGTATACCCGATAGAAGGGAGATAATGATGATTTGGTATAGAATATAAGAGAGTTCAAAAGTGGTTTCATGGTTGAAAATTACCACACTTGTTCACTCCCCACTCACTCACCAAAAATTAAATTAAAAAAATTATAGAATTTATTATGCAATAATTAAGAACATCGAGAAATACCACCCAAGAACAAGCCTTAAGTTAATAATTTTCCATTTTAAAGTGAAAGAGATCACAATGGAATAGAATATAGATATAATGAATGAAATAGATTAGAAGAAGAATCAAAACATTAATTAAAATTGTTTATGGACGTTACATTACAAAAGAAATTGAAAATATAAAGAAAAAACGAAAAGCACCAAAATCCTAGTACAATGAAAAGTAATAAACCTCCAAAAAATTAATTATTTTTAATTATATCATAGACTATTATTTATATGAGTTATAGATGCTTGGGTTTTCATAAATGGCCTCTATAAATGCATCAAAATTCATCCTAAATCAATACCGGGATTGACCGGGTCTTTAAAATAAGGTCTGGTCTTCAATTTATGTCAAGATCCTTTAATTATATACTTTATGAGCTCATTTATGTCATAAAATGTGATTTTATGGCATAAAATTATTAAGGAATAACCCTTATAGTATTTATAACTTGAAATTTTTGTAGTAAGAAATCCGAGGGGGGGGGGTGTCATGGCATAAAACTTATGTGTCATGTCATGACCCATATGGGATAGCTCTAGAATTCTATTTTTCATCCCATATTAAATTCCTATCACCTATTCAAATTATATTATGTTTTAAATGAGTGATTTATGATGTATATAATCAATTTCTAGTAATTTTGGCTCTCTTTCCACATGGATCATAAGTTTTGAGCTTAGGGATCATACCTTTACTTATCTTTATTCATGGTCTATCACTTTTATCAACAATTCATCATATTTTGGTGAATTTAGGATAATTTCTTACATCCTACCATACATAAAAAAATTTAAATACCATTATAGTTAATCATTTATTTTTTCAAAACAATATATTTTATATCAATATAATCATGAAAATTACGACTCTATCAATCCCCCCACACATAGAACTTGATAATCCTCAAGCATGTAATCTCAAAAAAATTATAAATAATTTTCTTTCAAATAGTATTTAAATTTCAAAATAATAATGTTTTTGGAAATAGAAAATAATTTTTAAAATTTTACACAAAAATTTTTATCCATATTCACATTTTTTAATGAAACAAGTCAATCTAGAATTTTACTTTTCTTCTTTTGAAACAACAATTATCTTCCTTCCTTTAATTTTTATTGATTTATTAATTATTAATATGTATAACACTATAAATTTACCTCACAATGAATTATTTTTACTCATCTCTAAAGGTAATACAAGTAATGATGTTGTGCTCATACCTCAAATACTTGTCACTTACCATTTCCTTGTAAAGAATCTATAATCTATTCTACGTAAAGACAAAAATTAATATTAATCATGAGGGCTTCCATAAAGGTTTAAAAATCTATAGGTATTAGGGTAAGTATGTAATGAATAAAAATAAAGCTCAAAAAAATAGGGTGGACTATTTAATATTCATCATGATATCAAAATATAAGCATAATCAAATACTCTGAAAATAAAGTCATATCCAAACCCCTAAAGACAAAAGTGGGAACTTGATAAAAGTAATCCAAATGAAAGAATCACTATATATTGTTTTTTATTTTTTATTATTCTATTTTTTTTTAATTTTTTCTTTTTCATTGAAATTTTTTCTTAGAAATATCTCATATCCTCCACCTAACCACATATGATCCTAAGATCATCGGTCTGGAAATAGTGATTTTTATCCGGATAAGCCACAACCCATTTTTTTGGTATTTTTAAATTTCAAGAGCAGTGAATAATAAATTATAATGAAAACATTACCTCTCATAAAATAACATGAAAACCCTATAAAAATTAAGTACATCCATGTCTACTATGCACAACCAACTCCCTTACACTTATTCTTTTGAATATCTAGCAATATACATTTAGTAGGGTAGGGATGGATATAGTAGTATTGTAACATAGATCATTTTATAACATGGTTATTAATGAATTCTATGGAAAAAGTAGGATTAATATCAAGGTGGGTCTAATGATAAAGGGGAACAACAATAAAATAAATGAATCATATTAGAATTGATTCTGTCTAGTAATAGATTTGATAAGATGCTAGGGATGTTCTAGAAGAAAAAATTCCTTGGTATCTCAATAAATATACTCCCTACTACAAAATATGACTTTAACAGTGCTAAAAATGGGCTTTATCAGTTCTAGAGAAGCTCAGACTACTAAAACAAGATTAAAAGACTTAGTATTTTATCAGTACTAAAAAAGAGCTGATAAAGGAAAAAAATTTATCAGTGCTTTTATTTAGCACTGATAAAGGGTAACTTTATCAGTGTTTTTAAAAGAGTTGATAACGTACCCATTTATTAGTTATTCTAAAAGATATGATAAAGTAAAAATTTTTAAATGCTTTAAAAAGTTCGGATAAAGGACCTATTTATCAGTGATTTTAAAAGTGCTGATAAAGCGGCATTCTATAGTGTGCTGTAAGAACACCATAAAGCACTATAAATACCACCAGATATCAAAAAAATCAAGTACCAATACAAAATTTAAATAAAATGGAATTTACAAAAAAACATTAGAAAAAAACTATATTATAAACATTCAACCATTGGTTTATACAATTACAAAAGTACAAAATATTAAATTCATTAAAAAACCTCAATGCCACTTTTAATTTTGATCCTAACCCTAACTCATGATATTTCTGAATAAACCACCCATGATCATGTAAGCTAAACCACCTATATGAGAAAACAATTCTTATATTAGTAATAATAAAAAAAATTAATAGAATGTGTTAATTTTAAACTACACTTTGAGTCATACCAGGAACACTATGTATTATATTGAGTTGTGGTTTATTCTCAAATGTCACACCATTTATTTTTCATATTCAAGAATTATATATATGAATATAAATTAAATAAGTATAAGATAAATCCCCATGGGAACTGCCTAGTGGTCACGTCCTGTAGTGGTGCTTCAGAGGTCTTGGTTTCGAGCCTCCCCATACACATTTAAGAAGGTTTTCCTTTATTTATTCCCCCTACCCTAACTTATGTAGTATAAATAAGTAAAAGATAAAACTAATAAGGAAATAAATTATGTAATTACATAGAGAATGATGGGAAAAAAATCTTGGCTCGTTTTCTCAGTTTTGGTGATGTGATGTGCATTTTAAACTAAAATTACACTTATATATTTAAAAGACACACTAAAAGTCATACTAGTCACACAAAGATTGATATTAAGGTTCAAATGATTACTACACATCTCAAATGTCTTATGCATTGTTTTCATAAAGTATCAAAAAAATCCAAATGTGTTTTCTCAGTTTTGAGTATGCCATTTATGTTTTTTACTAAAATGTCACTTTAAACTAAAACTTGCACTTTGAATCATACTGATCACATCATGTGTTGGTTTGACATGTTATTAATTACTACATGTCAAATATTTCTTTCAAATCATTATACTAAATTATCAAGAAAATATAATCATGTTTTCTCATTTTTCAAGGAGTGACAATTTTTAATCTATAATGTTGATTTTAAACTGGTAATAGAAATATTGAGTTATACTGGGAATATCATGTATCAGATTGAGTTTTAGTTAGTTTTTACAAGTAAAAATTAATTAAAGATATATTTCCTTAATTATAATAACAATTTGAATTCATTTTCTCAGTTTTGAGTATGTTATTTTCCTTTTTTACTAAAATAGATGTCAATTTTAAATAAAAAATTAACTTTGAGTCATATTGGTCACACCATGTGTTGATTTAGGAGAGTATGATTACTACATATCTAAAATTAACTATGAATCATTTTCTTAAACTATCAAAACAATCCAAATGTTTTTTCTTGGATTTGAGTATGTCATTTTCCTTTTTTTACTAAAATGTCTTTTAAACTCAAAACACACACTTTTACTCATAAGAATCACATCATGTATCAATTTGACATGAGACTAAATCCTACACATCATAAAATGAATTATGAATCATTTTACTAAATTATCTAGAAAATCCAAATGTGTTTTCATAGTTTTCAATGAGTGTCACTTTTTGAACTAAAATGTCTATTTTAAACAAATAATGGAAACTTTGATTCATATCGAGGACATCATGTATTATATTAAGTTGAGGCTGATTTATACACATCCAAAATGACTAATTATTTTTTCCCAGAGTATCAAAACACTATGAACGTGCTTCATTGGTTTTGAGTAGGTCAGTTGTCCTTTTAACTAAAATTGATGTCAATTTTAAATAAAAAGTCACACTTAGATCTATACTGGTTACACCATGTGTCGTATTGAGGTGCGTCTGATTCATAAATATCTCCAATGAATTATGAATCATTTTCCTAAAGTATCATAACAATATGAATACATTTTCTTGGTTTTGATTATATGAGTTTTCTTTTCACTAAAATGTCATTTTAAACTAGAAACACACACTTTTACTCATACCTATCACATAGTGTATCAATTTTATATGAGACAGATTCATACACATCAAAAAAAGCTTATTAATAATTTTCCTAAATTATTAATAAAATCCAAGCATGTTTGCTCAATTTTTAGTGAGTGACACTTTTAGAACTAAAATGACGACTTTAAACTGATAACGGATACATTGATTCATATCAGGAACATAATGTATCTGATTTTGGTTTGAATGATTCCTACATGTTAAAAATTAATTATAGATAATTTTGAAAAACTACCAAAACAATACAAAAGATTTTTCTTGGTTTTGAGTAGGTCAATTTTCTTTTTACTAAAACTGATTTCAATTTTAAATAAAAATATTCACTTAGAGTCATACTGATCACACCATGCATCATATTGAGGTTAGGATAATTCCTAAACATCTCAAATGACATATAGAACATTTTCTTAAAGTATCAAATCAATAAAAATGCATTTTATTAGATTTTGATTATGTCACTTGACCTTTTTATTAAAATTTCATTTTGAACTAGAAACATTCACATTGAATCATATTAATCACATCATGTATTGTTTTTTTGTGAGCATAATTCATACACATAAAAAATTATTCATTAATTTATGTCTAAAATTATCTAAAAAATCTAAGTGATTTTTCTCGGCTTTCACTAGTGACACTTTTGTACTAAAATATCTATTTTAAACGGATACGGGATGCTTTGAGTCATACTAGGAACATCATGTATCCGATTGAGGTGTTTCTAATTCCTACATGTCAAAAATGACTTATGGGTCATTCTAAAAAAGTATCAAAATAATCCAAATGAGTTTTACCGGTTTTGAGTGGGCCAGTTATCATTTTTACTAAAATTTATGTCAATTTTAATTAAAAATACACACTTAGAGTTGTACCGGTCATACCATGCATCAGATTGAGTTTTAGATGATTCCTACTTATCTTAAATGACATATGAATCATTTTAATTGAAGTATTAAAATAATCCAAATGTGTTTTCTCATTTTTGGGTACATCACTTGTATTTTTTAGTAAAATTTCATTTTAAACTAGAAAGATACACTTTGACTCAGAACAATCACATCATGTATCAGTTTTACATGAGACTGATTACTACATTTCAAAAATTAATTATTAATTGTTTTCCTAAATTTTTAATAAAATCCAAGTGCATTTTATTATTTTTCATTGTGTGTCTATTGTTTTACTAAAACATCGATTTTAAACATATAACAGACACCTTGAGTCCTACTAGGCACATCGTGCATCATATTGAGGTGTGGATGATTCCAAAAATATGAATATTTTTTATTGTTTTTGAGTATGTTAGTTTTATTTTTACTAAAATTAATTTAAGTTGTTAATATAAATAAGCACTTGGAGCCATACCAGTCACACCGTCTGTCAATTTGAGGTGCAGATGATTCCTACGCATCCTAACATCTCAAAAAAATATTAACTGCCAATGTATCTAGGATTTACAATTCCTTTTTTAAAATTATAACAATGCATATTGACTTCATGTTCTTAACTGAAAAACCTTTCTAATTGTTGAAATTCAGAAGATTATAGGAAGATCATGTGCCCATTGGATCACAAGAATTCAATATAATAGGCACATGGGCTTCCTATAATCTTATGGATTTAAAAGAGACGGGTTTTTCTCTAAGAACATCATCTCAATAGACAGTGTTGGTAGTTAAACAATGAATAGGCAATATAAAGTGTGGTAACATTGGTAGAAAGTATCATTTTATCTCTTTTGTGGATTATCGTAGATAATTGGAAGAAAGATATTAATTTCCAAAAATATCTTAAAAAAACTAAACAAGTATTAGATAAAAATGATAAGGAAATTAACTTACAAATAATAGATAAAATGATTTAAAAATTAATCAAATAAGTATTAGGAATTCACCTTTTCATGATGGTTGTAGGAATTCTTGATACATTTCCTTGTTGTTGTTATATTAGTTTTTAGCTCGAAGTCCAATCTCTCACAAGCATGAGCAGCTTTGAAAAAACACCCCAACTTGAACAAAAGAATCTAATTTTATATGAATACAATTATTATATGAGTAATACTAAAATGTAATATATTAAACATAAATATTAAATAATACATTAATTCTATGGATAATTATTTTTATATTGAAACATCAATATTACCTCTGTGATTGAGTAGTTGAGGGAACATGAATGAAAGTGATAAATTCCAACACTGTAGGGAAGAAAAGGTTTTGAAGGAGAAGAAGTCTATAGAAATTTTGGTGCATGGAGGTATAAAATATGGACAACCCACCCCAACTCAGATAAAAGAATCCACCTGTAAATGAAAACAATTCTTATGTGAGTAATACTAAAAAGAAAAAAATTAAACATAAATATGAAACAATACATTAATTATATAGACAATGATTTTACTATGAAAACATAAATATTACCTCTTTTATTGAGTATAGGTATCGTAATTTATCTTCCTACAAAGGTAGTAGACATAACTTGAAGGAAAGTGATAAATGCCAACACTTTAGGGGTGAAAAGGATTTGAAGGAGAATAAGTCTGTCGATGGTTTGGTGTAGAAATGCATGAAATATTTATTGACCACCCATACTCAAATAAAATAATCCACCTATATAAGAAAAAAATCTTATGTGATTCATACTAAAAAGAATTAAATTAGAAATAAATATAAAACAATACATTAATTCTACAGAAAATGATCTTACTTTAAAAATATAGATAATATATCTATGATTGAGGAGAGGTAGAATCATTTATCTTCCTACAAAGTTAGTATAGGGAACTTGAAGGAATGTGATACAACACTTTTAGGGTGAAAAGGTTTTGAGGGAGAAGAATTATATAGATGTTTTGCTGCAAAAAGGTGTTAACTATAGACAAACTACCATAACTCGAACAAAATAATCCAACTATATAAGAAAACAATTATTATGTGACTAATACTAACAATAAACAAATTAAACATAAATATAATTTAATACATTAATTTTATGGACTATGATTTTGCTGTGAAAACAACAAGATTACCTCTGTGATTGAGTAGAGGTAGCATTGCTGCTCTTCCTGTAAAATAATTGGAGTGAACTTTAAGGAAAGTGATAAATTCCAACACTATATGGGTTAAAAGGGTTTGAGTGAGAATAATTATTAGGATGTTTTGGTGAAGAAAGTTGTGAAAGATGGAAAAAAATATTCTAAAATAAAAAAACTCTATAAGGTATAATGAAAATTAAATTAACATTTCATTATATAATTTTATGATAAAATAGATAAAGTTTATCTTAACATTAACTTTACTTCTTCCCAAAGGGTTTCCTTTATTATCGTTTGTTCTTTAAAGGGATTGGTGACATCATCATGTGTAGAAGACACTGTTATCATGAGTAGTTAGACATTTAATTTAGATTATTTTAATGTAGTAGAGAACATATAATATTATGAGGAAAAAATAGTATAATAAAAAACACTTTTACCATCTCATTGAACTCTCATTATTTTTAATGGTTTTTGATATTTGGTTTCACTATCGAGAACCCAAATCTTCTCATTGTGCCCCTATAACATACAAGACATTGTCTACATTGAGACCATCATGAACTAATTTTGATCTCCCTATGAAAGGTTTATCCTCAATTAAATCTTCATCTATCATGAAATTTGTTTTAATCTCCATCTAAAAAATTGAAAAATTCTTATTTGTTTTATTTGAGACATAAAATACTTTCCCTTCTTATGACTTCATTATGAAAGGCTCATCATTTCCCCTTCTACATTAAAATTCACCTTCACAAAGAAAATTTCATCAACTTTCACTGCACTTATATTGTCAACCCATTTGCAATAGAAAATCAGGACTTGAAATGTTGTATAATCCAACTCGTATATCTTTTCAATAATGAAGAAACATAACATATTTTCATAAATTGGATTTATATCATTATAACCAGATATGTGCATCACTTCCACCACAAGCGTAACACCATTTTTTGATCATACTATAGTCACTGTGTTATTTTATATAAAATGTATGACTATTGATTAAAAAACTAGTGTAAGATATAACATTTTCATTCTATCCACTAGATAGATATTGAAGTCATTCTACAATTTAATTTGGATTTTTAGATGAATCCTTATAAATTTGATCTCCAAACCATCCTATACAATATTTATTATGTGAATTTGATATCCATCCTTCATCCCTTGATGGATTAAAATATCTATGAATTTATTTGTGGGATTCAATGTATGGATCAAAATATTCACTATTATATAAAATGTAAAGGTGTGATTTCTCCCACTTTGTTAAGGTAATTGTAACAACTTATCTTCCAAAATTCCTATCACACTTGAGGTGTCCACTGTGATGAGACTTTGGGAGACCGATGGATTCAACATCTGATAGGTAATTGGTATATAATTCAATAGTTTGTTAAAAAATATATCATTCTGAAATAAAACCCTATTCTCATCTTAGATTCTTGACACACCCTTTCAAAATATTCATATACTGATCAATGGCATAAATTCATCTATAATGGATAGTACCACATAATTGAAACTCTCTAACCAAGAAAACCATCAAGTGGAGCATTATATCAAAGAATGATAGTGAGAAGAACATCTCTAATTCACATAATATGACTGTAACCTCCTTATTCATGATTGTAAACATCATTTGGTCGATAAATGTACTACATATGGCTTTCAAAAGTAATAATATTTTTGGTTAATGTATGCTATAAATTTTTAGTCAGAATGAAATAGAAAGAAATATGCATCAACTCTTGCATCATAACATGAAAATCATGTGATTTTAGTCCTTTTAACTTCAAATTAGTCATTATCATGACATTCTTGATATTTGATGGATTCCAATTTGGATCCTTTAGAGTATAAAATAAAAAAAAATTAATTTTTCCTGTATAGATAGAGTGTAAGATTTATGAGGAAGAAAAGTACATCATTTACCCTTCATAAATACCAACCCTTCCCTTATCCCCATTTCAATCATGTCCAACCAAGCCTTGATTATATCTTTTATATTTCAAGAAACATTTATTATCATTCAAATAGAAAAATAAAATACATTTTTTCCTATATACATGACATCTAGAAAATGTCTGACCTGAAAACAATTCAAATATGACAATTAAAAGAAAATTGATTTCTTATTCCAACCTGATTTTGTAATGTTTTTTGAAAATTGTTAACTGAAAAAAGTGTCAATATCTTTTAGTTTTTTTGAAGATTTTATCACATGTTATGAGATACAGAGTTTTACCTTTTTTGATATTCCCATTGAATTATGTTGTTGAGGATATGTATTTAAGTCGTCGAGGTAAACAAAATTGATGTCTTAAAAACACAGTCTTTGAGGAATGTTTCAACCGAATTGAGTGTTTTTTTTCACAAAAGGGACACCCCAACATTTCCTTAATACTATATCCTAATAAATTCCATAATTGAGGAAGTAATTTAATATACATTACAACATGGCCCTTAAATTTAGTTATCCACTTATATAACCATCATACATTGTAACACTTGTATCCCACATCAATTTCAGATCTTTAATCAATGGATCCAAATAGACATCAATATTAATACCGGGTTTCTTTGCCCAATATATATATAGACACAACATAATGTATTTGTGCTTTATTATGACCATGATGGAAAGTTATAATTTACCAATGTGATGGGGCATGTACTATGAGTTCTACTATATACACCAAATGTATTTATTCCATCCGTATATAACATGAGATAAAAGTTTCTCATATTATTTTCAAATTTAGGATACTCATAATCAATTTTCTTTCACTGAGGAGAATCTGCTAGATGACATAGGTTCCCATCTTCAATTATTGTATATGCATGCCGTGTTAATTGAGTTGTGGTTTCCTAACATATATATAGTCCTCTAAACTTTGGAATGATAGGAATGTACTATATAGATTTCTAAGAACTTGATTAATTTTTATTATATTGATCTATAGAACACTTAGGGAATTTTATGAGTGATTCATGGATCTTGTGAAACAATATGAAATCATTTATTTTTTATAGATCATTCCCATTGAAGGTAGTATTCATTTAACATCATATGTTAAACATGGTAGTTCATTTTATTATGAAAGCATATCATTTATGAGACTATATAGATCTGAAGAGCTGGTGTCACTCCATCCACTACCATATTTTAAATTATATAACTTCAATATAGCTGAAAATATTGTGTATTTCATACAAAATGTATATAGTGGTCTATTATCATAGGTATTTAACTTCTAAAACAACATGGGAAAATCACAAAGGTCATCTAAAATTATGATGGTCATTTATTCCATGTGATATCCATCATCATTTACACCGATATTAATATCAAATGATCTATAAACTGTAGTATCATCCCAATCGGTGTGCATGCTCATTTTCCCCCATGTTTAGTCCAAAATTTATAGCTATGATCTATTTCATGAAAAATGAATTCTTTTTACAACTTTTAGTGACTAAGTTTCCATGAATAAAAACAATGTAAACACTAAACAAAATATTAGAGAAGGGTCGTATGTATTATTTATTGAAAACATGATGAACTCTTTAACTATATCTTCATATTATTTTTTAAAATGATTAACATGCATCCATTTTTGATTCATATCCATCCTATTAGGTTCAAAAAATATTTTTTTGTACAATAAATAAATAAATACACCTAAGATATTCATTATCAAAAGTGAAAGTTAGAGATAATTCTTAAAATAGAAATCTAACATTTGATTGTTTCAAATAATTTCATTATGCTTTGATGAAAATGGGTAATTGAATTAAAGAAAAGAATTAATCCACTATGGTAGGTGTTTTCATTTGAATTCATTCAAAGTTAAAAGTTATTGACAAAGTTCATCCTCATAAGTTCATCTCCCAAACATTTATCATTTCATTTTGTTGTTTGATATGCATCCTCTATCTCTTGGGGACAAACACATATTTATCTTGAAATACTCTATGAATTATTCACCCATGGGATGAAAAATGATCAGATTAGTACAATCAATATAGAAGATATAGGGGATGATTCAAAAACAAAAAATTTCAATAATACCTATTCAAGATATGAAGCCGATGAAGATGAAAGTTTTACTACATTACATTCTCTAAAAGGGATAATGCCTCCCATTTGTGAGAATTACACCCCTAACACTAATTATTAACTTGTGGCTTATTGAATGTGAGATTTGGGGGAAATAAACATTCTTGTCTCTGATTCAAGGGATCTTAGAGGAGAAATGTTATGATATATGAATATTTTGGGCATCTATGAATTAAATATTTATAATAGAAATACCACTTTTAAGTTAAATGGGATATGACCCACTCTTACAAAAATTGTTTTAAAGTAAGAAATTTTCATAAGTAAATTTGGATGATGAATTTCAACCATTGAAAGAACTCTATTGAAATATATTTGTATAATATTTTTGAATAATATATTTATAAAATGTATTTGTATAACAAACTTGTGTAATATATATTTGTATATTATATATTTGTGAATTTTATAATATTTATTTATTTATTTATTTTTATTTGTGTAATATATATCTTTATATGTATAAGATATATTTTTATTTTATATAATTTTGTAATATATTATATATTTATGTTTGTATAATATATATATTTGTATAAAATATTTTTATAATATATAAATATATAATATATAATATATATTTATTTACTTATAAATATAATTTATAAAAATATATGACAAATTTGTATTTTTTAATTGTATACATATAAATTTGTGTAATATTTTTGTATAACATATATTTTTATAATATAATTGTATAATATATTTATATAGTATATTTCAATAATATATTGGTATAATATATTTTTATAACATATATTTTTATATTATAATATATATATTTATTTTTATAATATATATATTTATTTATAATGTATTTGTATAATATATATCAAATATTATATATTTATATTTATATTTATATTTTTAAAAAATACATTTGTGTGTGTGTGTGTATATATATATGTGTGTATAATATATAATATATAATATATCTGAATTTTTTATATATTTGTTTTCTTTTAAATTTATTCATGTAAATATATAAATATTAATCATATTTATATATTTAATGTGTTAAATCCATTTAATAAAAAATTATAAACATATATATATATATATATATATATATATATATTACACACACATACACACACACATATATATTGACATACATAAATATAAATGTATCAATAAACAAGTCTGTGTGTGTATGTAAATATATTTATATTATAATTTTACCATTATATATATATATATATATGAATATATATCATTATATTAATATGTTCTATGTGAGGTGGGAATGCACCTCACATTCATTCAATAGACCCTAAGGTTGAGTCTAACATGAAGATAATTTCTTGTTTGGTGTTGTCTATGTATAGAAGGGTGGATGTGGTCGCCTGTGCTCATAAGAACGAACACTTGAGGGGGGAGACAGTCATGTACATAAGGAGGGAATTATGAGGATGAGATTTCTTCTGTTTTTCCGGTCAATATGCATCTCGTATTGAACGCGCTGGACGCGCCTCCGGGATTTCAAATCCTGCCGACCGTTGCTTCTCCTCCAGGCGCTCGGCCTCCGGCGCCTCTGGCCTCAGAACCGTCCGCCCCTGGCCTCCCTGACGCAGGATCGTTGGATAGGCGGCCAGTTTCTTTCTGCGACTGTAGACGCCGGAAAAGTCCGTTGTTCCCAAACGAAGCTCCGGATGCGGAAAGCGAGGTCATATTTGGAGTCGGAAGAATGTTTCGGAGGGCCCGGAGGCCTTGCGCGGAATTTCAGAGACCCGCGCGCAAAAGTGATGAGTCGCGCGCAAAACCCCCGGGATGCGCGCAATGCGCTGGTCCGGCGCGCATTTTTGCGCGCCGCTGGCCCGCGCGGCTCCCTTTGCGCGCCGTGCCCGATTCCGCGCCCCGCGAGAAGGATTTCGCGCTCGCGCCTTGGATTCCGCGCCCGGGGTTGCCTATAAATACAAGGCGACCCCCAACGTTTTAGAGGTTGCTGGAAGTCGAAACGTCTCTCGTGCGCGCAAGTCAACCCCTTCCGCGCGCAATGACGAACTTCAGGTAACCTCCTTTCTTTCGCGCAAGAAAGCCTCGGGGTCCGCCTTCGCGCGCAATCCCCGTTGGCTCCTTTCATTTGAATAAAAACT
The DNA here is from genome assembly GCA_963277665.1 of Viscum album. NCBI lineage: Eukaryota > Viridiplantae > Streptophyta > Magnoliopsida > Santalales > Viscaceae > Viscum > Viscum album. Next base: position 1,938,449,139 of record OY728140.1, on the reverse strand, counting down.
CACCCTAAGGCCTTTGCGCGCAAAAGAACCCGCTTGCGCGCAATTGCCCCCGGGGTGCGCGCAATCCGGCCCGATTGCGCGCACCCCCTTCTTTCAAGTGGCCATTCATTAAAGAATGAGCCGTTGCCCCCGCGCGCTATCCGAAGCCCGGTGTGCGCAATCTCAAGCATCCGCGCGCAAGGCGCTGGCCCAATTGCGCGCCAGCCCGCCCCGATTGCGCGCCGACCCGCAGTATTGCGCGCAAATCTCCCTTTTTGCGCGCAATCTGCCAGGGTCGCCCCCGTTGACCTCCTGAGGGTACCCGCCTGTGTGGCACCCGATGATTCTCATCCCGGGTGCCCGCACCGTGCGTTGTCTTCCCGTGTGGCCTTCCGGGTTAGCGCGAAGTGACACGGACCCCTCGGTGGCACCGCTTTCGTCCTGCATGACGTTAAACTGCAGTCGTCCGAGCTACAAGACGTTAAACTGTTCAGCGTACGTCCAACATGACGTTAAACTGTACATCGTCCAAGCTGCATGACGCTAAACTGCCCAGCCCCAATCGTCCGCGCTGCAAGACGTTAAACTGCCAAGTGTTTCGTCCCGCACGACGTTAAACTGTAATCGTCCGTGTTGTACGACGTTAAACTGCCTAGCGCATCGTCCTCAACACACGACGTTAAACTGTACTTCGTCCGGCAAGATGTTAAACCGTCCGCTCCGTCCTTAACACACGACGTTAAACTGTACTTCGTCCGGCAAGACGTTAAACCGTCCGCTTCGTCCTTAACGCACGACGTTAAACTGTACTTCGTCCGGCAAGACGTTAAACCGTCCGCATCATCCGATCCCGTGCTCCACACGCAGGGTCTCCCCCGGTTTGGATGTGGCCCCCACCCGCTCGTCTCTGCAGGGATGTCGGGATTGTCCCGCTTTTGGGGCGATTTAATGGGAGTGGCTTTTCCCTACGGGGGCAGGGTATTACAAACCCCTAGTTTCTCGTGGGAGGCTGCACATGTGTATCTCCATTGCGCCTCCCCACTGCCGAAGCCAGTAGAGGGTGTGACTGGGATCGAGGTGTCTTCTGCTTTCGGTCCAAGTCCCTTCCAACTGAGTTTTGCCGCATTCGGGCTGCCCCAAGTGCGTAAGTCCTGACAGAATGAACTACGTGGACTTTGATCCCTGTCTTCTATACAGGGTACGTAGGAAGCCTCCCTGAGGTCCAAGCCCACCACCTGGTCGTCCCGGTCGTATTTACGTCGGTTCGTCCATCAGTGGACCCTTCCTGGGTTCACGCTTGCGTCGATTCACATATGAGTCCGCACCTGTGGGAGACTGCACGTGTGTATCTCCACTGTGCTTCCCCACTGCCCCTTTTCCTATTTCCGTCCAGCATGACGTGAAACTGTGATCCACCCGGCCGCTCCATCCCCCTCTGTGCGAGGTGGTTCGGTTCAATCCTCCGCCCGGCAGCCTCGATCCCCTTGTGAGTCGGCTCGCCAACGTCCAGCATGACGTTAAACTGCATCTCCGAACTACGTTGACTTTGATCCGCGCTAACGCGCGGTACGTAGGAAGCCTCTACGAGGTCCAAGCTCTTCACTCCGCCATCCATCCTGACCCTTACCCGGGCCGCCACATCCCGGTGGGGTCATGCCATTTCACTCCACTCCACTTCACCCGGGAAGCCGCCCATGTGCTGGCCCCAGCATCGAAGGTTCCCCGCAAGGGGTTCTGTTATCTGATCCACTCTTCGTGTTGATCAGTCCGATGCCGTCCCCGCTGGACGTTAAACTCGCGGCATACCCCGTGTTAAACACGGGAAGCTGAGGAAAACCTCAGGTGACACAGTTCCCCGCACCCAGTGCGGGATGCCTCAGGCGTCATGCCTTCGAGAAGCCATATTAGGGAGGGAAGACAGATATGCAGAGCCGCAGTGTAAATGCACGCCCCCAACACCCAGAGCCATCCGGACTTCTCACCGCAGGTTGCTGCCCCGACCAGACTCCTTGGAGCGTCCGGGCGGAAGCAGCGTAATTAACCGGTGTCCATGAAGATATGGCGCCGGGAACGAGATTCACGAGCATGTCTTAAATCTATGAGGGAGACCCGGATTAGGCGACGAGTTCCGAGGAGACGTCCAAGGAAGGAGGAGCCGACATCCCATCATCCCGGTTTCGATCAAGGAGCAGACGCCCCTGAACAAGGGACGGATGCCGCCCGCCTTTGGAAAGCGGGACTGCGGGACCACAAGCCGCGCGCGCCCATCCCCTCGGGTCGACGGGTGCACGCGCGAACGCGTCCTGGCGGAACAGCGTCGGAGCAGAAGCCCGGCGCACATCCGCACCGGAACAGAAAAATGGTGAACCCGACGTGAATCTCTTCTCCTCGATACGAAGACCGATGGCTTTCAGAGGTGTTGGAAGACCGGCATGTTGCCCGGCCAAGCATTCAGTTCTACCCGCCAGGGGCTGGGGAAGTGAAATCGGGCACTCCGTCTCGTGACGTCGATGGCCTGAGTTCCCCCCACGGAAGGCGTCGTGGCACTAAAGGTTGGTTGTCGATTCCTTTTCCTGTCAGTGTTAATGGGTTTTTCCCCCTGCTTTCAGGAATCAAGTCGCCCAACCCAGCGCCCGATCGCCGTCCGCCCGCTGGCGTAGGGATAGGGGGAGCACCGACGCGGCTACTCCGCGCGGTCCCGCCCGTTCCACAGCCGTCCCAGCAGCCGCAGCTGCGAGGCGACCACGCCCTCTCTCCCCCTCGGAGGTCATCCAGAGAAGGGTGATCAACAACCTGGTGCGGAGATATGAGCAAGAGGGAGTCATCCCCACCAGGGACATGGCTCGCCTAGACCTCGAGGAGGCTGCGCCTCGCCACCACCGCCGCCCCCGAGGGCCGCGCAGGGAGGCACCGCTGCCTACCTCGACGTTCAACCGCTTCGGGAGTTTATCCCCGGAGCGCTCCGACAGTTCCCTTCCCTATGCGGATGAGGTGGAAGATGCCCGGGACCACCCTATCCGGGATTCGCTCCAGGGATCCGCGGTAAGGGCTCCCGCCAGGCCACGACGACACCGCCGCCAGGCCTCTCAGGTCGAAGAGCGGGCTCTCCACCTGCCCGCACCGCTCATCCCGACTCGTCTTTCCCGACGACAGCGTCGGGGACGAGCGGAAGAGGATGCCCACCTTGGGGCCCTAGCAACAGCGGCCGCATTGGCCCAAGCCACAGTTGGCTCCAGTCGCCGGGCCCCTGTGCATCCTGAGCAGGGGGACTTCTATGCCCGACCTGGATCGAGGCCCCGACTGCCCCAAAGGCAGGTTGGGTTGACTCTCCCGGTTGCTAGCACAAGCAATAGCCACCGCGGGCCTTCTCGCGGTAGCGCTATTCACCAACAGGGGCTACTCCATGTGACCGATCCGGGAGGCATGGGTCATCCCACCTTCCGATGCCGGCCCGGAGACCTGCCCGGAATCATCTCTCCCCGCGTCCCCTTTGATATCTGTCCCGGTGCCCCTCGCACCTTGGTTTCCAGTCCTCCTGGCCCCAGCACCAGTGCGGCCAGAGGACGCCAGGACAGAGATCAGCCCTGCCCCGAAGAACCACCCAGGGGCGGAAGGGCGAGGCGTCGACGCAGAGGGAAGAATGTTACGGAATTCCGGACAGAGATTCGACCTGTTCGCTTCTCTGATTCAGAGGCGGAGTACGATTCGGCGACAGAGCCCCTTCCCCAATCCCGCCAGTCAAGGGCAGGGGTAGGAATGCGGCACGTCAGCCTCGTACTCCCTGAGAGCGAGATCGATGTGATCCCTGCATCTCTCCGAAGGTATATCCGGAGTAACGAGGGCCTGGTAGACCCCCAAGGATCAAGCTTGCGGTTGGTACCGGCCCCTCCGGAAGTGCCTTCCGCCCCGATCAGAGAAGCCGGAGACCTTATCTGGGGACCGACGGTCGAACCTCGATCTAGTGCACCCTCGGCGAGCACCGATGCTACGGCAGGATGTTCGCTCGCCGGCCTGTCCTATCGTGATGTGGTAGCTGGGGCACCGCCACCCTCAGGGGGCGGCCCGGGATATGGAGGCCAATCGGCCTGCTCGCCGTATTCACCGCCGGCCAGCCCGTCGGCCCGACGGCCCGCCTCGGCGCCACTGCCGGTACCCCCGTCCGTTCCTAGCCATTGAAGAGGACCGAGGAGATCTGGGTCCCGAGTTTGAGTCGTGGAGCTTCTGGACCGTTCTTGCAGAGGGCCACTTCCCTGAGAAGTTTTGGCCAGTCGCAGGACCGGGCTTTGATGCACCCGAATCACTCACCCCGGATGAGTTCGAATGCTTCCGCCGAACTCTCCGGGAGACTCACTCCCGTCTTCACTGCCTACAAATGCCATACCCCGGGAGTCAACTACACCTGGAGGATATTGGTGAGCAGTGCCGTCAAATTGACCTGGCCATGCTCCCCGCGGTTCGGCACCCCGGGTCATTTGGGCACCACGAGGCCCTCCAACAACGATGCGTTGAGTGTTTTCAAGTACTCCGCAAAGTTATCGAGGAAGCCACTCCCCACGTGTATATCCGTGGATGGGGGCAGTACGCTGCCCTACGCTTCAGTGTGATTCGCCGACAGCCCGATTCGCTGGGAGGCCCTGAGGGTATATCCCCAGGGACGGAAACAGTCAATATGGCTGACCTGTCAGGAGAAGGGAACGACTTGGAACTTCTTGACGGGGGCTTCCCCCCCGAAGATAAGCCGTCGTTAGATCCATCGGTGAGAGTTACTCGTCATCAGAGGAACCTCCTGGGACTCCCCACACCCACTGAAGCACTGACGTTAAGCCGAAACGTCAGCAAAGGTAAAGAGCACGGCGAGGCTGTAAAGCCCGCCGACCCATCTGCCTCCATGCGGAGGGCAGAGGAGGATCCCGAGAAGGCTGCGCTACGTCAACAGCTCGCCGAGCAGAAGAAGTTGGTTGACCAGCTCCTCGCCGAGCGCGCTGCAGAGCAGCGGCCTGACTACGGTGATCCTAGGCCAGGACAGCAGGGACCGGAACAACCGCTCCTCGATGAGACTCTCCCGGGCAACCGTGATCATGCCGTGTTCGCCGACAGGAGAGAGGCCATTGCCTATGGCAAGAAGGCGCGGTATGTTTCGCCACACCCTCCCGAGCGGCGTGACTACCTGAGAGACCCCGCTCGGATTCCTCCCGCTGCCCCAAGGGCCGCTCCGCCCGCCATCCCACGAGCTGCCGAGTTCGACGACCCGGTCGACGACCCGATTGAAGGACCGTGCAATGCGCTCGTGGTTAGAGATCCTCGCCAGGACTGGAACCCATGTCCGGACGATCCGATGGCGGCACTCATCGCCCGTCTGGAAGCCTTGGAGACTCGGCAAGTGGCGATCCCACCGGACGGCAAGCCATACCCAGCATGGGTGGATGACATGCCGGCGCCTCCGGGATTCGGGAATCCCACTTTCGCCCCCTTCAACGGGACCGGAGATCCGCCACAACATTTGGCCCACTTCAACTCGAGGTGCGGGCCTATGTTGGGGACTCCGGCGCAGCAAGAGGCCGCTAAGCTTCGCTGCTTTGTCCAGACACTGGAAGGACCAGCGTTTGTCTGGTACAGCCAGCTTCCCGTCGGGTCGATAGCTAGCTGGGAGGACCTTCGTAGGCAATTCCTCTACCAGTTCAGTTCCACGACCCTGAAGACGAGTATCGCAGACCTCTTCAAGTGCAAGCAGAGGCCTGATGAGCGAGTCGCGGACTTTGTCGCCCGATGGAAGGGTCTCACGTATTCCCTTGACATGCCATTGACTCAGGAGCAGTTGCTGACAATGTGCGTCGGGAACGTCAAGACCGAGCTGGTCCCTTCCCTGATCACTCAGAATTACCCCGGAGGGTTCAGGGACTTCTCAGACAAAGCTCAGCGTCTCGAGGAAGCCCTGCAACAAACCAGTCAGGCGCGCCCGCTGCCTCCTATGATTCCTGCAAGGAGAGTCAGCAGGGCTGAGCCTGCTGCTGTTGCCCAGATAGAGGCCCCCAGGCCGTTGGAGCTGCTGCCGGCGAGGCCAGCTCCACCGCCTCACAGGAATCCGCCTCCACGGGCTCAGTTCCCGGCACAGCAGCGGCAGCCCCAGAACCGACCGGCCCCTCCGCGTAATGTACCGCCACAACCCAGGCGAGATAATCAGGGTCCACCTCCTCGACAGGCCCCTCCGGCCCCTCGTCAAGACCACGCTCCCAGAGGCCCGCGATACCTGACGTACTCATTTCGCGAGGAACAGGTCCCCGGTTATTTCCGGAGCGCCCTGGAGCAAAGGATTGTGCGACTGCCTGAGTGCTGGAGGCCAGAGGAGGCACATCTCACGGATAACCCCCTCTACTGCCCTTACCATCGAGCCCTGGGACACACCATCCAGCGGTGCTATGTGTTTAAGGACTGGCTCCAAGACCAGATTAACAACAACGTAATCAGGTTGGGCCCAGCTCCAGCGCAAGTGGCGGGCGTATTCGTGGGATCAGATGACGATAGTGGCAACGAGGACGAATGGCAGCTGGTCTCCGACCGCGGGTCCCAGAAGTATAATAACTGGATGGCCCGCAAGACGATCATTCGCGCCCATGGAATCATCCGTGCGCGCTTGAATCAGCCTGAGCCCCCAGAATCTGCGGGTGCTGCTTCGGCGTCATCGTCCAAGCCTGCCTCTTCCAAGAAGAGCAAACGGCGGCGGCGCAAGAAGGAAGAGCGCGCCCCTCCAGTTCCGCCACTATCCCGCACTCTCGGCGATTTCATGCCCCCGGAGATGGGGATCCCTCCTCGGATCCGCCCGGTGATGGATGATTCGTCCGATGAAAGTGTTGGGTACGCTTCGGTTAATACCGTCGAGCTGGTAAATCCCTTTTCGGTTCCCGACGTTGAAGAACACCAGGTGGACCTCCCTAGTGTCCCCGGTCGTCGCCACCGTCGGAAGAACCGCAGTAGCAGGAGTCGCCGGGGCACAGCAGCTGGTACCTCCAGCCAGGCCGTGCACGCCACTGAGACTAGGCAGCAGGCTCAAAACCGGGCTCAGCATGCGCAGCCCCCCCATCCGGGGAAGACGGATTCGCCTCCGCCACTGTTTGTGGTGTGGGACCAGGCAGAACCGCCTCAGCCGCATCGCGATCAGCCCCGCCCTGCCATGAGTCCATCCCGGCCTCCTGACCCCAGTACGGTGACCATTTCCCGGACTGCAACTAGTGAACAGCGAGATGCGCCAAGTACCAGTCGGCCGCCGGTCCGACCGGCAAGGCCCGTCGTACCGCCAACCGCAGAGCAACCTCCTGTAACCAGGGGCTCGCGCCTGGCCAAAAAGTATGATGTCCTGAAGCACTTGGCCGACATCCCAGCAAGGCTCTCCATCCTTGAGGCTCTGCGCATGTCATCTGAGATGCGTGAGGCGCTCGCTGAAGCCCTGAAGAGCCCCCTCCAGTTTGAGACAGAGGTTGCGGCCGCAGAGGCCTTTCACACCAAAACGATTGAGGACGCCGAATGTCAGGCAGTTATCTCGTTCTCTGGTAAGGATGAAGACCCTCCTATACAGGGACACATTCGTCCGCTGTATGTTACTGGCCAGTTCAACGGCCTTGAAGTCCGGCGCTGTCTTGTCGACACGGGATCCGGGATCAACCTGATTCCGACTCGGACGCTCCGGAGATTGGGGTTGTCTGAGGATGACTTAATCCCCTCCGACCTCAGGATCCAGGGGTATGACCGTACCGAGCAAACCCCGGTCGGCAAGATACGTTTGAAGACCCAGTTCGGTGACTTGGTTGCCAACACCGAATTCATGGTAGTCTCTCAGGACACTGCGTATAACGCATTGATGGGCAGGCCATGGCTCCACCTTCATGCGGCGGTTCCCTCATCATACCACCAGTGCCTCAAATACTCCCTTAATGGTCGAGTAGGCATACTTCAGGGAGATGCCTCTCCTTTTGCCTCATGTGAAGCCCGTTATCTGGACGCGGACTATTACAAGAGCAAGGACAAGCAGATCCTGGCAGGTGAGGTTGAGCCTGTCGCTGTTGCAAGCGATCCATGGGCCAGCTTGTATGACGCCTACGTCCTCCCGATTCAACGGTTGGACGTAGCCATGGTTTCGACGGCCTGTGAGTCTCCTGATAAGATGACCGCGACCGCCCGTGCCAGCACCAGCGGCCCAGCAAGATCTGGTGGCCCCAATGCAGTTTCCAACGCAGTCTCTCCCGTGGATGATCCCTCCCCAAGTGGAGAGGACGTGGAAGATGCACCCCCAGCCTTTGAGGAGGGCGTCCCCGCCACGGTCGATGAGTTAGTACAGGTGAACCTTGGAACCGAGGCAGATCCAAGACCCACATTGGTCAGTGCCGCCATGCCCTCCGAGGAGCGGCAGCAGTACGTGGACTTTCTCAGGCAGCACCGCGATGTGTTCGCTTGGGGCTATGACGAGATGCCGGGGCTAGATCCTCAGGTAGCCGTCCACCGCCTTGGTCTCCCGGCGAACCATCGCGGGTTCAAGCAGCCTCCCAGGAAGATGCACTCGTCCCACGGTGCCATGGTTGAGGCCGAAGTTGACAAGCTCATCAAAGCCAACTTCGTGAGGGAAGTCCAGTACCCCAAATGGCTGGCCAACATTGTGCCGGTCAGGAAGAAGAACGGGCAGATCAGAGTCTGTATCGACTTCCGCGATCTCAACCGCCACTGTCCGAAGGATGATTTTCCCCTTCCAGTGACAGAGCTGTTGATTGACGCCACAGCAGGGTTCCAAGCCCTCTCCTTTATGGATGGATACTCCGGATACAACCAAATCCGGATGGCCCCTGAGGATGAGGAGTTCACTGCCTTTAGGGCCCCCCAAGGTACCTTTTGCTACCGGGTCATGCCCTTTGGCCTGAAGAATGCAGGAGCCACCTACCAACGGGCGATGCACCGCATATTCAAGCCAATCCTCGGCACACTGGTGGAATGCTACGTCGACGACTTGGTGGTCAAATCGCGCCAGCGTCAGGACCATCTCAAAGACCTTGAGAAAGTGTTCGGCTTCCTCCGGTCTCGCTGCCTGAAGATGAACCCGTTGAAGTGTGCCTTCGGGGTCACCTCCGGAAAGTTCCTTGGATTTGTGGTAAGATACCGGGGTATTGAGATCGACCCAGAGAAGATCAGGGCGATTAGCCAGATGCCTCCCCCAGGTAACATCCGGGAACTGCAAGGGTTCCAAGGCCACTTAGCCTATATACGCCGATTCATCGCGAATCTGGCCGGCAAGTGTAAGCCCTTTTCTCGGCTCATGAAGAAGGGTGTCACCTATGTATGGGATAAAGAGTGTCAGACCGCTTTTGAGGAAATCAAGCAATACCTGCTTCAACCTCCGGTTCTGATGCCGCCTGTGTCCGGAAAGCCGCTGGTCCTCTATGTGACCGCCCTGGAACGGTCCCTTGGTGCCCTTCTAGCCCAGAAGAACAACGAGGGAACAGAGAATAGCCTCTATTACCTCAGTCGCATGCTCCTCGACGCGGAAGTTAGGTATTCCCCCATCGAGAAGAGCTGCCTGGCGCTCGTATTTGCCGTACAGAAATTACGACACTACTTGCAGCACCACGAGGTAGAGTTGGTTTCTCGGGTAGACCCGTTGAAATATATCCTGAGCCGGCCTATGTTGACTGGCCGTCTAGCGCGGTGGGCTGTGATTCTCCAGCAGTTCGACATCAGGTACGTGTCTCAGAAGGCCATCAAAGGACAGGCATTGGCAGACTTTCTGGCAGCTCACCCAACCTCCGCGGATCAGCCGCTGGATCTAGGCTTTCCTGATGAGACCATTCTCTCGGTCGATCATGCCGATCCATGCTGGCAGATGCACTTTGACGGTGCCTCCCGGAGCCCCACTGGTAGAAGACTCGATAATCCCAAGCTCAACAGAGTGGGCTTGGGTATCGTCTTCATTACCCCGGAGCGAGCCGTGCTGCCATACTCCTTCCTGTTGTCGGAGGGCTGTACCAACAATGAGGCGGAATATCATGCCCTCATCACCGGCCTCGAGTTGGCTCTCGAGATCGACGTGCCCCATCTATGCGTGAAAGGGGACTCCGAGCTGGTCATTAAGCAGATCAAAGGCGACTATGTTGTCAGGAAGCCGGAACTTGTGCCATTGCTGGAGTGCACCCTCCTTCTGATGGCCCAGTTCCCTTCTCGGCCAGAAGTTGTCCATATTCCCCGGTCACAGAACGGTCGAGCTGATGCTTTGGCCAGCCTTGCTGCGTCACTTGCAGACCCTGAACAGGATAACCTGGTCGTCCGCGTGACGCACCGCAGGCTCATCGTTCCCGTTATCCCGGAGGAAGATCGCGGCCCATTGGTGAGCAATCTCACCGTGGTTGCCCCTGTGCCTGGAGCCCCGAGTACCCCAGATATAGCAGTCGAATCAGCCCGTGATTGGAGGGCACCTTTGGTTGAGTACCTCCAACATGGCATTCTTCCGTCAGATCGGGCCGAGCGCGAGCGAGTTCGACGCCGCGCATCGCAGTTTGTCCTCCAGAGCAGTCCCGGCCTAGAGCAGATCCTCTATAAACGCGGATTTGATGGCGTTCTCCTCCGTTGCCTTCAGGGAGTCGAGATCCCACGAGTCATGCAAGAGGTTCATGCTGGGTCGTGTGGCGCCCACCAGACTGGGCCGAAGCTGTCCCACCAGATTCGGAGATTGGGATACTTCTGGCCCTCCATGATCCACGACTGCATCGAGTATGCCAGGAGGTGCCATGCGTGCCAGGTCCATGCGAACTTTGTGCATCGGCCGCCGGAGCCTCTCCATACCACCAGGTATTCCTGGCCCTTTGCAGTCTGGGGGATGGACGTTGTGGGACCTTACCTGCCGGCGACAGCTCGCCAGTGCCGGTTCATTTTGACCGCCACAGACTTCTTCTCCAAATGGGCAGAGGCGATTCCGCTCAGAGAGGTCAAATCTTGTTCCATCGCTGACTTCGTGACCTCCAACATCATTTATCGATTTGGAGTGCCTCACGCTATCCTCACGGATAACGGAACCAATTTCCGAGCAGCCGAGTTGAAGAAGTTGTACGCCAAGTATAACATTCGCTCGAACCATACATCTCGCTATCATGCGCAGGCGAATGGACAGATCGAGGCGTTTAACAAAACCCTCTCTAAAATTCTGCAAAAGATGGTTGGTCAGAACAAGAAGAGTTGGCCGGACAAGCTCCCCAACGCCCTCTGGGCTTATCGGACGACGACTCGCAATTCCACCCAGATGACCCCTTATTCCCTGGTGTATGGAGCTGAGGCCATCCTGCCCATCGAGATCCAGTTGCCATCCTTGCGCACTGCGGTCTACGACCAGCAAGCGCCGGACAGAGCTGCTGAAGCCCGTCTAG